>OZ008367.1:372371779-374771779 GCA_963931995.1 Phaonia tiefii | reverse complement strand
CAGAGTTCTAGCGCTTGTCAATTTATTCTGATATAATCCTTGATGTGAGATATTAATTCTTGCAGTAGAATCATCACATATATTTCGGATGGAAAAATTTTAGCTCTGATAGCTTCCAATACTTTTTTTTTTTTTTTTTTTTTCTATTCGACCTTCATCTGAGGCAGGCACGTACGCAGGTCGAAATACCTATTATATATGTATATACTATATATATATATTGATATCCAATGAATAGTCTTATGCTCTGACATGCATAACTTAGTCATCTCGTTAAAAGATCTACAGTAGTCATGGGCGGTCTTTGAGCTCAGGAAGACTGATAAAAATGTTGAAAAAAAAGAATGTGATTAAAAAATTACCCCTTTATATACTTCCATTCTGATTTGAATCTGTCCAAAGGAGGATTACATTTATTGAGTAATTAACCCTCTTTCTACAATCCACAACCAAGAAGTTGTTTCCCGCGATTAAACAAATATTGTATCTGCGCTCAAGTCTTGAGTCAGAAACGTGTTCACTATTAAGACGTGTCTGATCTTAAACATTGCACCCCTACACACACTGTTGAGGATACTCGGAGCTAAATGTAAATTTTGATTAGGAGCATGCAACTGACATAAGAGACTCCATGGACAATTTCGATAAATGCGTCTGGACAGGGGGATTCTATGGCACAGTTGATCGAAAAGGTACTAGGCTAATGATGGAGAATGAGAGAGCAAAGAAGACAGGAACTAATTTTAAATAGTGTTTATTGATACTAATGACAGCTAAATTATGTTTTATGTTGTTTTGTATTGAGCGAAAATACGCATTCCCTTTGATTTCTGTCCGTTTAATGTCCAACGAAAGTGTAAAATTGATAAAATACAGCAGGAAATAAAACTCTATGAAATGGCCTCGTCGTCAAGAGAGTAATGTACACTTTGAAGTATTTCTCTATGGTCTGGACTATCGTGACAACATCGTATACGTTTTATTACGGAGTACGAAATCATAGTATTCACTGAGGGCTCCAAGGTCCTGACGAGGGATCTTAAGTTTTATAAAATTAAGAGGCGTCGTTAAGATTGATATTTGTGGCCTAGGCAATTATTAGTGTTTTCAGGTGCCATCTGGCAACACTATAGGAAAGGGTTTCCGGGTTTAGCTTAACGGTAATAAAAACGTGTTGACGTACGGGCATTATTTCTGGTTTTGACTCTGGTGACTTGAAAAATCTATCTCAGTCAAAAAATTAAATTAACCCGTGAACAATTTCGTGCGATTAATTTTTTTTAGAATTTTCGACGTGGATTATCAAGATGATGAACTTAAATCTGTATATGCCGATGATGCACCATCATCCGGTACTGTAAAATATTGGTATAGTGAATTTAGTTGGGGCCGAGAATCGCGTCACTATGCATTTCGTGCAGGTCGCCCTAGATCGGTAGCTGTGCCAGAAGCCTCGATGCTGTGTGGGAAATGGTATCGTGATACACCGTGAGATAGAGACAACCTTGGATATTACTTCCACTCCCATATATTTAATATTGAATCAACATTTGGCCTTATCAGAAATTTGCTAGCGGTGGATACCACAAAAATTGTCCATCGCTCAAAAAAAGGCGTATGTTGATTGGCGCAAGGAAATGTTAAAAATATTCAATGGCGGTGTTTCAAAACACATCTATAAGATCATGACAGGAGACGCATCCGGGAAAACTGAGACTAGGTACTAAAAGCTGTTCGCTCGCGAAGCACTTCAAAGCAAATGGTCATCATATGGCAACAGTTGCGTTGTAGTACCGTAGGTCGGTATACAACCACAGGCTGAAAAATCTGACTTCTTTTGATGTTGGATGCAAATATAACGTGTTTCTAGCTTGTCGCAAATATACTATACTTGTGCCCAAACACATTGTGTTTGCTATTCAATATAACATTTTTGAGGCAAAATTATTAATAGGTTATAATATATGTTTTTGAGACCCAAATGTGTTTTTTTTTTGCTGAAAACAAATAAAAACAAATACGAGACAGACAACAAAGAAACAAAAAAGGAGCAGATCTTCAATTCATGAAACAGTGCTTGCAGACATGTACATGTTTTCTGCAATATGTTGCTGGGGCCGATATCTTTCAGCGTGCATTTATTTGCCAGAAATGAACTAAGTAAAACGAACCGCTAGCTCATCGGCTCAAGCAAACGCGTATTTGACCAGCAAAAACATTAATCTGATGGGGTCATCCGCAGTACAGTCCCGATTTTGCACCGAATGATTTATTTTTATTCCCGCACAAAACAAATTGCGCGGTCAATGTTTATGAAGCATGAAGAATCGGTTGAAGCGTTCAAAACACATGTTTTGGAGCTACCTCATTCAGAGTTCCAAAACTGCTTCGAAAATTAAATGCAACGCACGACGAACTGTATTATTGGTTTTTCATGAATTTTGAAAAACAATTAAACCGATTTCGATCATCAATATTTGTTTTTCCATTATTAGGCCAGAAATATACACAGCAACCCTCGTACTCACAGTATTTCAGAATGTTTCAGAAAGTCATTTATCATGATTGTAGGGTTTTTTGTGAGCTTCTACTAATTCCTCACCTTAGTCAAGGCTCAAAACTTGCATATAGGAGATTTCAATGTTTTCCGAAGTGAATTTCGAATGACTGCGTCAGAAAAGATAATAAGCGTGTTTTTATTTTCCGCTAAACTAATTTTTCGACGACTTTGTATGGGAAGACGCTTAAAATCGCTTAACTCTCCATACAAAGTGGTCAAAAAATTAGTTTAGCAGGGAATAAAGAAAAGCTGTAATGTAAATTCATCGTCGGCGATCCTAAAATTAGAGGTGTACAAATTGCAAGAGAGAATTCAAATTGCAATACCAAACCCAACACACAAGACGCAAATGTGGGTACCCAAATAAAGCAAAATTGGTTCTCAGTTCCAGAATTTCCGTTGCAAGTGTGGGTGACTTAGGTCTGAGTCTGGTCCCCCGACTAACACCCCTGTTTTGGTTTTAAACGATTTAATTAATATGCAACTTCATAACATAATTTACTTTCCAGTTGATGTTTTTTTGTTATAATTCACAACTTCTGTTTTAGTTTCCAAACATTTGTCAAAAATTATCGCAAACATTTTTCAACGCAAATCCGTTACGCTAATAAATCTGTACACATTCCTCCTCCATCAAGCGCTGCTAACACCTTTAGCACATTGGCCCATTTCCTCAAGGGTCTTCTTAGCACGAAACAATTGTTTGTGGGATTTTGGTATGGTATCAAACATTCGTCCAACATTACGGGCTATACATGTATTCACGTACTTCCTTTCCATATTTTATGGTCTTTAGAGTTGAGCTAATAAAAAAACAAACAACAAGGCCAGAGTAGAAGTGGAAAATGGACAGAAAAAACCCAAGCAAATGAAAATCCTTTGCATGTTTTTTAGTAATTCGTCATTGCCTGCGGGTTGTCTATTATTTCTTTATGTGTCCCTACTCGTTTTCCTTAACTCTGCTCATTTATTTATATTTCGTATTTTGCCATTTCTCTCGCTCACTCCTTCGTTGTTCGTTGGCATTTATCCTACGCACAACTCAACTCAGTTCATGGAAACCCCAGAGCAGAGTAGATCAGAACAAAACAAACATTTTGATAAATTGCTTCAGTAATGTTATTTGTATTTGTTATAATCAATTTCTTTTCTATCCATTAACGACCCTCGTATGTTTAAGTACAAAAGTTCTTATAAAAATATAATGATTTTAGTTATTATTTTTGTGTGTGTGTTTTATTTTAATGCATTTACGATAATAAATGACACTAATTTGGATAAAAAATTACATAGAATTATTGTAGAATATAAGCGATTAATCAGATTTAACCTGCAGAGTGTAACACTGTTGCCAAATTATTAATATTGCGAAGTTGTGCCTTTCGGCCATAAAATCTGAAATATAGATTTCGGAAAATTGAAAACAGTTTCCCAAACCTTGAAACCCGTCATTTGTTTCAATCATCACCTGATGGTTTGGGCGAAATTCTTTGTCTGCAAAACATTTCATCATATTTGGCACAAATATCATGTTGATTGATGTTTGTATTCGTGACTTTACTTGAGATAGTTAATTTTCTCTTCGGGGTTATATAAAACTTGAGCCATCGCCTTATTGGTCAATAAGATTGCATTTGCCAACAATGATACTAATTTGTCACGAGATGTCGCTGTTTTCTCATAGGGTAATTTGTCACTAGATATCGCTGATATCTCTGACACCATTTATGAATCTATATGTGACTTGAATCCGAAACTCATTCTGAAAGCTTTGATATATTGTTTACTTCACTTTTATGATTGAAAGTCAATCAGTTTTCTCATATCCAACCGATTTGCTTAATCTTTTAGGAAATATTTGATTTACTTAAATCGATCAAATTTCGAATTACATTTTCTGAAAGAGCTCTTTACAAAAAAAAACAAATTCATGCACGGCAGTATAATTTATAAATGCTCTGAGATTTCCAGGAAATTAGAGAGTTTCTTTTCTTTCTGTGCAGCGTGACACTTGAGCTTTTGGATTTTTTTTGTTCTACCACTCAGGTGACCTTCTTTCTGGGATGCTGTGGCTTAGGTATAAACTAGAATTGAAGTTGTCACCACAGAATTTAGTCTCCACAACTGAATTTTGATTGCAGCAACATCAAATGCGGTTGCGACATCCTTCAATTCCGATGTAACAACATCTAATGTAGTTGCGATAACCTCTAAATTCGGTTACAGCTAATTCGGTTATGGACTAGTATGAATAGACCATACGTAAGTATTCCTCCAGTTATGTGTCTACGTGAGAACAGAAAATCTAATCTTTAAATATGAATTTCGAGATGCTATACATCTTGTCGGAGAATAAAATGAAGAACCTAGTACAGCTTGGGACAAAATAGATGAGGAAAATATTCAAATTTAAATACTTAATACCATGTTTATGAATATTGTAATCTTGTAAAATGACACTTAATAAATTGCACTTAATAAACAAATTATTGAATACATTCGCATTTCCAATAAATGTAATAATTTGAACAAAATAATCATATGTTTCTTGTGTTTGTGTGCTTACGACAGTTTTCGAGCATTTGTATGTTAAAGAATTCGCAATGCAATTGAGTTTTCGTTTGCATTTAGTTTGATGTAGTTTCCAATAGCATAATTCCAAATAACTGCTGATGAAGATCTGCGGCTAGATCTGAAATAACCTCACAGTTTGATAGGAACCATGAGGATGCAGTTTTCAAAAACTCACACAAGTAAAACACATTTTTTAAGTTTTGTCCATTATTTTGATTTTAGTCATATCATCACAGATTCAGTTCAACAACTACTCATAACATCTTTTGAAAATGCTGAAAAAACGGCACCAGCATCATATTGCAGGAGACATGTATATGTTTGCAACATTGTTTCAATGTATTGAAAATCTGGTGCTGATTTGTTCCAATGTTGTCTGTTACGTTTTTGTTTTTGGCATATTTTAACAAGCAAAGCATTATTTGGGTCACAAAAATACATATTATACCTTACTAATCATTGTGTCTCAAACATGTAATATTGTATAGCTAACACAATTAGTTTGCACGCAAGTATAATATATTTGCGTCAAGCTACAAGAGACAGATTTTTCAGCGTGTATGTACATATATATGTACATATATCATTAATAATCATTTGTTTATTAAATTTGTTTAAACTTTGAACAATTTTCTTTATGAAACCAACAACACGTTTTATTAAATAGAATATTAACCTCAACAATTCTTATAATTGGTTGAATAAATTTTGTTATTGACTGAAAAAAAAATATTCGTAAGTTGCTTATAATTTTCATTAACAATAATTCCAAAATCGTCATCACAGGAATTTCATTAAATTGTGTTATGACTCCATGAAATCACTCGTAGGCACCAAAGTGGTCAGGGACAATCTTCGTGTTGCAGAGCTCCATTCTCGCAGTGGATCACCATCACCTGTGGTAGCTAATGGTGTTTTATCGAGTGCAGGTAGCCTAAATACGTTACGGACTTACTTACACTGAAAGAAAAACCTTCATACCATTAATGAATTCTTACATTGCATCAATGAAAAGTGTCATTTTTTTTGAGCCAATGTCGGGATTCATTAATGCTATGAACAATGTTACATTAAACGAAAAATGTGTCCTAGACCTGAAATTAATGTAAACTTTCTAACCGGAATGAAACATTATAATTGTATTAAAGAAATATATTACATTGATATTATAAATATAAATCATTGATGTAATGAACATGTTACATTGATGATATGAACATGTTTCATTAATGCAAGGAACATGATTCATTGATGGTATGAACATGTTTCATTGATGGTCTGAATATGTTTCATTGACGGTATAAACATGTTTCATTGATGGTATGAATATGTTTCATTGTTGGTATGAATAGGTTTCATTGATAGTATACTATGAACAGGTTTACATATATGAACAGGTTTACAAGTTATATAAGCCGATCGATGACTCTCATAAGAAAGGCGTAAGAAATAAAAAATATTTATGTATGTACATACGTCTGTAACAATGCTTTTCAAATCATCACCGTTTCCCATTACATCCCATGAAGGGATTGGGGAGGGCTTCTCACAACCAGTGAGCTGTGCGCTTTCTAAATTTTCACTCTCCGATTGGGACCTACAGTTTTTACACCGATTCCGAACGGTATTCTGAGAAGCTTTTTCATGGCTAAATACTCGATACGATAGTGTCGCCGTCACTATGCGAGATGACCGCCGCCGAAAGAAACATTTTTTTTAAGGTGGTCAGAGCAGGGATCGAACCCAGGATCTCATGTACAACAGGCGCGCACACTACCCATTGCACCACCGACGGCCATGACAATGCTTTTGGAAATGCTATTAGGAGATCTATGAATTTCACATTCTTTATGATTAGGTGTAATTACATACATATGTACATACGTACATACATAATGCAATTTTTTAAAGGTCCGTCTTAAACTAGAGCGTCGTCCAGAGACGTTTATCCAAAAACGTCCGATGGATATTTTCTACCGAAATACATATGTACGTATGTAGTATGTACGTCCATCGTAATATTGTCACAATTATGTACATATGTAACATATGACCACAAATTCACATAATGCTACATACATATTTAGTGTCCAAGATAGTTTAAATAACTAAATGCAATTTTAACTTATGCCACACAATCATGTAAACTATTTGGAAAAAATGCCGGCCGACAAAAAAATTGTGGTTTTTGAAATCCCCTTATTTTGCTCGATTCTGCATTTCAGCCTTTTATTTGTTCTTATTTATTCCTTATCTCATACTAGCTGTCATATATTGTGTCACAACTACTGTACATACATACGTACATAAATACATACATTTATACAAATCGTACCTACATATGTACATATTCTCCTTTAACCACATTAATGAATCGTTCAAAATTAATGAATGTGGTACATTATATTAAAGAAAGGTGTTTCATTGTTTCTTTTTTAGAAAAAATATTTTAAAATTCAATAAATTGTGTGTAATGTAAATAATGACCTATTTAATAAATTCTACTTTACAATGTCGATAAAATATCTGCAATTTTTCTCTACAGTTTCCCATATTTACATGTAAAATATACTTCATTCCATTAATGTAAAAGGTTTCTTAGCATTAATGACGGTCAACAAATTCAAAAACTGCAGCAATGAAGGGGTTCATTGAAGTAATGTAAAATTTCATAACATGAAAGAAACTTTTCATTGCATCAATGTAAACCCATTAATGTAACCCATTCATTGATGCTATGAAGGGGTTTTCTTTCAGTGTAGTCTCTAACTTCCTAACCACTTTTTATGTCTCTGGGAAAATACATCGGATTACATGTATGGACGAGTTGTCGAAAAATGTCCTTCTGATTTGGCAGTAAACTCATCACTGACAACTTGAATGCGGTATTTTGAATTTGCATTGTATCCAGACTAAAGTGAATCTTAGGAAATCTACATTTGAAGAATATTTCTTGGCTGTTATCACTGTTAACGGCTCATTGGGTAAGAGAAGTCAGATAAGGAGGAGTCGGTATATCACTTCTTTTTCGAATGACTGTCACTTCACAGCGAATGACATAGGGTACTTTGCAAGAGTTTAGTGGACAAACTTCCTTGAACTTTAATTTACATTAAGATAACAGATTGAGTGCAGTCTCTGCATCTTATGATTCTAGAGAGTGGTGTTGTTTTGTAAAGTGGAATGTCTTATCCAAACACTATTCGATTCGTAAATAAAATATTATAATCAAACTACTTGTATACTACATCCTCGAGAATATCTTAATCGAAAAGTAATGTACAATCATCAGTCCAATTTTAGAATCAAACATAAAAGAGGACTGTTTGCTTCAAACAAAAAAATACTTTTTGTGACAAACATATTTCATTTGCTACACTCCCCCAAATGAATTACGTTTATCGTAAAGTTAGTTTGTATTATTGTTAATGAACTTTCATTTACCCCAAAATTTTTTATAATTTACTTTTATGATAAATACAAGAAACGTTCCTAAACGCGTGTAAATCGTATACCCTCAAAAGTGATCCCCATCTTTAACCTAAAACAAGTAAGTAAGTGTATGGGTTCAACTCCATTTACTCGAAAATGTTAAAATACTAAAATCTACTTGCAACTACTTCCATTATAAGAATTCGTTGCATCAAAAACTAATCCCATGCATGGGAATTTTTAACAATTATTTTTTGCTCAGCCATATCAAAAGTTCAATTATGGGTTTAAAACCACTCATGGAATTAAAAAGCAACATAAACACAATTTAAATAAAATGCTCGACTTTCCGGGGATTTGAATATGGCCCACTCGGCAGCCACACCCGTTTCGTTTATACTAAAATCGGAATTTTCGTTTGCCGCAAATAAATTCCTCAAACGAATTTTAGATTTTAGAATTTTAGATTAGAATTAGATAGATAATAATTAGATTTTTTGTGTGCACATACAATATATAAGAAATTAACACAATAGGTAATTCACGATACGAATATTTTTATTTACGTCCAATTTCATTCCAAGTTTGTAGTCTAAGGATTTCTACATTACTATAAATATTCTTAAGCCACAATGAATCGGCTGACTTTTCGCATACAATCCGATAATTTCGCTGCGATTTTTAAACTCAAAGATGTTGTTGGCAACATAAGACATTCGGTATCGTTCGTATCATATAATTGCGGTTTCTACGATGAATCCTTAATTGATGTTCCAGACCACTTAAACTCTCAACACCACTTGACCTAATCTGCCATGAGCTGAACCGAGATTACAAACATATGTACACACTCATGGTGATACGAGTACGATATGTTTGACAACCCCACAACGGCGACCCCTATGTGATGCTGTTGAGCGGTCTTGTGTGCCCATCTCAATTACACATTTCATCCATTAAATTAATCAAATTGTGGCCAAATTTATATTCATTTCAAACAATTTTATTTAATCAAAAGCAATTGTTCATTTCAAGTTGTTTGTGTTGTGTCTTTTATTGTTGTTCATATGATTTTGACAAATTTATACAGATTGATTGTGTTACGAGCGATATGCAGTGCGGATGGGGCTGCCGTTGTGGTTCTCAGAAAGAAGGGGATCATCATGGTTACCACCATCATCATCGTCAGGCAGCAGTATCATCGCCGCCATCACCAACATTGTCATCTCTGTCACCCGGGTAAATTATCATCCCAATCATCATCAAAATAATTGGATTTATTATCATCAAAAATCCCAAAGACAACCAAAAAGCCAACAGAAGCGACATGTGTAACAAATTGTTTGTTATTTTTGTACTGGAGGTTTTAGGGCAATTTACGGGAAATTACATTATTGAACATTTCCTTGCGAACTGCAAACAAACTCTCTGTATCTGTGTCTCTTCTTCGCCCTTGACTGTCAAAAGTGCTAGATGACAAATGCTTGTGTATCGTATCAGTTTAGATACTTGGTTTTGAATATTTATTTATTTATTTATATATTTCACCTTAATAATGGTTTAATGCATGTTCTCAGTTTTAATGTTGGCCATAATTCTTGTGTCGGTTTAATGCTCTTTTTCTTCTTCTTCCTCAGCATTAAACGTAATTTATTAGTGAAAATATTGCATTAATTACCTTTTGACTTGGCGTCCTAACTGGCGCTGTGTAGTGGATGGAGTTGCTGCAGAAACCGAGGTAATAAAACTAATAAATTCAGCAAAGAGAATTTATGACGCAGGGAAGAACACTACACCTTAGATATAAAATTAGTTGATTGCATTTTAGAGCAATGAAAAAAACTAAGAAAACTTGTAAGAATTGAGGAGACCGTCATACTGTCTGTAAGTATTCTATTTTTAAACTCAACGAGGAAGATCTGCACATGCATAGAAAATATGTTTAGACATCGTTCAGCGCAAAAATATTTCTTTTGGCTCCAAAATATTTCGTTTGCTACTTCGTATCATGATTGACCAGAAAAGTTGATGCTTTTCCGCGATTAAAAACTATTTGGTTGTTGTAAAAGTCGTTTCGTTTGTTATAAAGGAACTGCCAGTTATCCTTAAATTGTCATAATTTACTTTTGCACTTAATAAAGAAACCCGTTCGTTAAAAACGAAAGGCGTATACATGCACACATTTACTTGAAGGTGATCAATCACATGATAGAAACAACCCAGCAGCGTAAACGCCGAGGCATTCTCAGAATATGCCTTCTGCGGCAGATTGTATATATTCAACTATCCTTCTCCTGTCAGGCATATATAATAATTCTCCTAGGTAATACTTCTCCTAGACTGACGAAAAGTTCGATACACATTCACATCTCGCTTCTTTAAGCAGGCCTGTAATGAGACCTCCAATAAGAGTTCAAACGATCTGATAGACATGTTTGTTTCCCTACCGTGAGCCGGCCTGAGAGGAAGCCTTATTTTTACTTTCGACAATATCCCATTGATATGCGGAATTGATGCTCATAGGCAAGCAAACTTCTCTTCTCTAAGCAGGCCAACTGAGGTTATGTGAGAGGGATGCTGTTGTTCGTGAATATCTCTCTCTACATTGTTCGAAATTCGTCATAGCAAAATCATAACATGCGGTAGCCGAGTAGATACCACGTTCGACTGAGGTTGTGTACTCGATTAAAACAAAACACTTTGGAATATTAATATGTTGTATTAATAATTTTTAACGGAAACATGCAAATGTCTGACCATTATATATATGAAAATAATTCGCATACGTTTTTCTTATTGGTCTTTTACAGGCATCCTGCAGGTCATCCTCTCTAGTAGTTTTAGGAAGCCCTCCATTAACATGCCTACAAGAAGGCCTTAAAGGAAGGGCGCCCTATGTTAATTTGAAATGATGAATTTGAAGGGTGTGCTTTCTGACTGTTTTTAAAGGCCTGCAAGAAGGAATGACAACTACCTCTTTTTGCAGCTGGGAAGTTAATACAAAAACACACACACACTATACTGTCTCTTCAACTGATTCCGTCTCCATTCAATAAAACAATCAAAAAAAATTCTAATTTAAAGGTACGCTCGTATTTGCGAAACGTATTCGATCGCTCATGGGATAGATGCGCTGAATTGCGGTGATGGTTCTTGGGTTCAACATTATTTCAAGGAAAAAATCAATAAAATACTTGTATCAATGAGTGTACATTTACATCCAAAATACATAACATTAAGTGAAATATAACTCCTTTGCGATAACGCACAGAACAGTTTATCGTAAACATTATTCGCTTCTCGTAAAAGTTGTTTGGAATTGCTATAACTCGTTTCCAGTAAACGAGAGAACAATTTAATTTTTTCGTAAATTTGTTTTTGAATTTAGAGTTATATATATCGTTTTTTTGTACTACTGTCTGTCGGTCGTGCAATGGTTAGTGCGTGCGACTGTTATAATTATACATGAGCACTTGGGTTCGATCCCTGCTCTTACCACCTTGTTTTTCTTTCGACCACGATCACCTCGCTTAGTGACGGCAACACTATCGAGTACTTAGCTGTGAAAAAGCTTCCAAAAACCGTTCGGAACGGATGAAAAATTGTAGGTCCCAATCAGCGAGTGTAATAATAGAGATTATGAGAAGCTCCACCCTGTCCCTTTATGGGTTGTAATGAGTAATACTAATTTATTTTATGTCGATTGTTGTAAACGTTTTTCGGTTCTCGTAAACGATCTTTATTTGGTTATCACAGACGAAATGATATGTTTGATTCAATAAATGTTCATTTGCCGCAACTAAATTCCCCAAACGAAGTTAATTTATCTAAGATTGCGTTTGGACGAAACAAAACGTTGGGCGTAACAAAGTAATTTCTTGATAGTGTCGCCGCCACTAAATATCCCATAAGTTTGAAATATCTGTATTTTAGTTTCTGTAAATCAAATCAAGTATTTTCTTTTGGATTCTTCCCTTTCCCTCCGTAGCTCAGCGAGAAATCCGCATTTGTTTTTAATATCAAACGTTAAAAAAATGACTACTACAACGATGATGCTCCAAGAAAATGAATTTTCATTATTTGCTAAATAAAATCTTGTTTAATTAATAATTAATTATATAACGCTGAAAGGCGCATCAGCTAGAGAGCGAGAGAAAAAATATTGTTCGCAAAAGAAGAAGAAAAATAAGTCTTCGGCGACAGCTTCTGTTTAATTTCTTCACTGAAGATGCCAATGAGGAGCGCTTTGAATTATTCACAGCGAGTGGTGGTCGCATAGCTGAAGTTAACCAGGATGAAAATTGCATTTATTGAAACGCAATAAGAATCCAACTGATACATACATACATACACATATATGGAATGGGAGCTGCTTAACCAGAATATGGCTGAAATTAAAGCAAATGAGAAATGTCGAGAAAGATAAATTTGAAGTAATTACGGATTTAATTATAAAGAAAATGTTAAAAACACAGCAACTGCGAAGAAGCGCTTAATATCAGTTTTTATTAGATATGTATATCCTTAGGATGTAGTTGAGGATTACTTACTTACTTATCCGGTCTCGAACAGCCCCGGGGGGTCAGGGACCTTACAAAACGAAGATAACATATTTCGCCAACCAGTTAGATTTTTTGCCTTATCCCTACAGTTCGTCTTCCTTCGAGTTCCTTCGAGTTCGGTGTCAGTTTCGGCATTAAGGAGTTGGAATTGAATTTAGTCTGACATGTAAAGAAAATTATTCCGGTTATTTTCCGTTTTACAGGATCATGTGTAAACACAAGGTCTTTTGCATGCCGAAAGGTCTGACAAAAATTGATTAAGCCAGCATGTTACATCTATTTTGATATAATCAAATGTCAGCATGATAGAAGCAAGCCGGTTCAAACTCTGAAAACAATGATAAGCCCATATTGACTCTCATGTTAAGAGCTATTGCTTTTCTGTAGGATTTAGTCCATTCTATGCAATGAATAAACCATTTTTTATTCCGTAGTTTCTATACAAGGCTAAAATCAATAAAACATTTTGTGAATATGACAAATACACAAATTATTTTTCAATTGCATTTTTTTGTTTTTAAGAAAAATATATTACAAATATTGTAATACTGTTGGCTCAATTTTAATTAAAACCAATTCCATTATACTAGGGATGTGCTATTAATTGATTAATTAGGAAACCTGATTAACCGACACCCCGATTGTTCGAATAATTGATTGATCCTACATTTTACAATAAATCGGTCATATTTACAATTAATCGGTTAATCTTAATTTTGATGAATAAATAGTCATGATTAGGAGCATTACACGGTCACGCGCAGACAAATTCAACTATTTTTAGTAGTATATCTAGTTCTTGACTGATTTATCAGATATCTCATTTCATTTCTAGTATTTAACAGAGTACATCCTGGTCTTTAATCTTACATAGAAACTTTTTAGATAATTAATGAAATGTGGAAGAAATAAAAGAAACAAATCCTGTCACGAATGGGACAGTTGTAGTCAACCAACATTCGAAATTGTTAGAGTTGAATCCAAATTTCAGCGAAACTATTATAGATGGAGAAAAAGTGTCCTGGAACCAACTTATAAATAAGAATCATGCTTGCTGCTAAAGAAATAATATTTTCATTAAAACACATATTTGTAATTAAAAATAGGTTTTTTATATTTTGTCGCGTACAGACAATTTAGTTGTAGTTGAACTTAGATCTATAAAATAAATAATAATAAATTGTTAAATAGAGCTTTAACTAGGGATTACCTATGTTTTCAGCACTCCATACCTTTGCACTCCACAACTTTCTCCTTAGATTTAATAGAATGGAAGTTTGATTTTTCAGGTGTCGCGTTGGTATTTTCCCATGGCGATGCAGACCTAATTTTGTTGACAAATTGCGTAAAGACATGTAAAATAAGTATTTTTTGGAACTCCAACCGAATGTGAGTATTTAAAAAAAGCGATGCACATCTCATACTTTGATCAGATGAATGATATTCAAATGATGTCGTTGATTAACCAATTTTATTAACATCATTTCCCTTGCGGGAGTTTTCAGTCGGTCTGCTTTTGTAAACTTAAATTTTTCCAATTTTTTCAAGCTTAAGACCTTTTTAATACTAAGTTTATTTATTAGCTTTATAATATTTTCAAAAAAGTCGAGCACAAAAAGTGTTCCAATGATACCAGGGCTGTCTGTTTAGCTACTCCGGATCTTGCCAAGATCTGCATTAGCAGACGTTTTTGGTATGCTTTTCGGTGAATTCATCAACATTCATTTGGACATGACGCAAAGGAGTTGTAGGTACACGAAAGTGTTTTCGATGTTAATGCTTGGTATTCCTCTAACGAGTATGTATACAAAAAATTCTCATTAATTTGAAGAATATTTCGATACATACAGTTTTGATGACTTCAGAAATGAAGAAACATTTTCAGATAATGAACAAATTTTTATTGCTGAGATGACTTTTTTCGTTCGATCACTCTCTATTAAAATATTCGTCGAAGCGACAAATAAAATCACTCGTTTAGTCGAGATTTTCCTTTCATTGTAGGAAAAGTCCATAAAAGAGATCTATCCTCAGCTATAAAAATGCGTGCGACAAGACACTTTTTCAACAGGAACTTCCTTTTAGACTCCTCCTGCCTAATAAGTATTTATCCAACAGTAAAGTGACCTCTGAAATACTGGCATCGGTTAATCTCTGTATGTGTAATTTTTTTTTACATGCCATTTTTGCTTGCCATCATCATAATTTAACCTTTTTAGGAAATTCTACATGCTAGCACCATCGTCGTTTTTTAAGAATAGTTAACACGGGAATATTTAACACGCCACTAACTAACTGGATGTGGCAAATCAGTAAAGTTACGATTTGTCGGATCAGTTGGGAACTCGTTATGAGTCGTAAAAACATAAAAAATTTCATGAGGTGTCAGGGGACACCCGGTTGGAACAAAGTTCCGTTCGGTATATATTATATACTAGTTAGTTCCAACACGCCTATGGCGCCTGTTGAAAAATAATATAATTTAAATGAATCTTTAAGGAAAGATACTATTTGTAAAATGATAAACTATTTTAAGATTTTTTTTATTGAATGTATTTAAAACAAATATATATTTTTAGGTCCCTTTTGTAAGAATATGTATTATATTTTCCCGAAAAGGTCCTTTTTTTAATGAGAGGTACATCTTTTATTAAAAGCTAATGTTTTTTTTAAAGAAAAGGTAGAATTTTTAATAAGAAGTACTTTCTGTAAGAAAAGGCCCAAGAGTATGAATTTGTTTTACAAAGAAGTAATTTTTTAAGAACAGGCACTTTTTAAAGAAGTGGTACTCTTTTTAGGAAAAGGTTATGTTTTTAAGAAAATTTACTTATTTTGAGAAAGTCTACTTATCTCAAGAAAAGGAAAGGTATTATTTTATTTTTAAGAAAAGGTACTTTGAAGAAAAGGAATGTTTGTAAGAAAAGGTATTTTTTTAAGAGAAGGTTTTGTTTAAAAAAAAAAAGGTATTTTTTAAGAAAGGGGAATTTTTTTAGAATTGGTCCTTGTTTCAACAACAAGCACAATTTTAAGAGTAGGTACTTATCTCAAGAAAAGTTATTTTGTTTTACATAAAAGGTACTCTTTAAAGAAAAGGTAGTGTTTTAAGAAAAGGCAATTTGTTGAAAGATAATGTACTTTTTTAAGAAAAGGTACTTTTTGTAAGAAAATTTACTTTTTTAAGAAAAGGTACTTCTTTAAGATAAGGTATTTTTTTTAAGAAAATGTACTCTGTATAAGAATATGAGTACGTATTTTTTTTGAGAAAATTTCCTTTTTTTAAGAAAACGAACTTATTTAAGGAAATGTTATTTTTTTAAACTTCTTTCACTTTGGCTTTTCTAAATTTACTTTTTATTCGGTTCAAAACTAAAAAAAAAATGGTTTCCCATTACATCCCATGAAGGGACCGGGGAGAACTTCTCACAATCACTGAGCTGTGCGCTTTCCAGTTTTCACTCACAGATTGGGACCTACAGTTTTACAACGATTCCGAACGGTATTTTGAGAAGCTTTTTCATGGCTATATACTCGGTAGTGTCGCCGTCACTATGCGAGGTGACCGCCGCCGAAAGAAATTTGAAGGTGGTCAGAGCAGGGTTCGAACCCAGGATCTCATGTACAAGAGCCGCGCACACTAACCATTGCACCACCGACGGTTCAAAACTACAATATGTAATATCAGGCTCCACCTATAAAATTTCCCATTAAACAACAAATTTGTCCCCATATGTTAGTCTAGACACAAACTAAACCAAAAGTAAGAGTGTAAGAGTAAGTGTGCTACCAAATATAATTCCATGCTCGGGGTTGTATTTCATTGATTTGCCAGTCTTGCACATTGGCTTTTCTAAATTTACTTTTTATTGGGTTGAAAACTACAATATGTAATAAACAGGCTCCACCTAGAAAACATCCCGTTAAACCAAACCAAACCAAAAGTACCCAATATAGTTGATAATATTGGGTTGTAATAAAGGACCCAGCAAAAATAAAATGAAGTAGTTCTAGTAGAAGTTATTATTTTTGTCCATCTTCTGCAACATTATGCGCATATTTAATGCAGTTTTGATTCTGATCAAAAACAACTCCGAAAAATCTACTTTTGCATCACATCCAATATGATGCAACTTTATTAAAGAGCTAAAGGGATAGTGGAGAAGTGCAAAGATGCCTAAATATACTACTTGTATTTAATTTGTATTTACTTTCTTTCAAATTGCTTTTCATTTCCTTTATTTTCACCTGTTGACAGACGCATTTGGAGTACTAATAAAAGGTCAATTAATAAAATAATTAGTTATATAAAAGGTTAAAAAGTTAAGGTCTAAAGTTGTAACTTAAAGTCATAACTTATTGCCAAGATTCAAATGACAAGAAATTTAAAAATTGTTGAAATAATAGTTTTGGTTGCTCGTTTGCGGACGAAATGTAGCAGAAAAATGATAGCATAAACTGCGCTTCCAAACAGTCAAATAAGAAGTAGTGCTGCGTTGGACAACGTCATATTAAAAGAAGTACTTCTGCACCTAAATTAGCACTACATCTTACCAAGTAGTTGTGGTGCAAATTCTACTTCTTGGTATACTCTTTTTTTGCTGGGGAGTTAAAACAATTTTGTTTACAATTTTTTCATTTAGCCCCCATCCCGCAACGTGCGATAAGGAACTTCGTTCCAAAAATCGAATCAGCGAAATTTCGACTTACCTGATCCTTTCGAACCCGTTACGAGTCCCTAAAAACATAAAACATCGAATCTGCGCGATTGAGATTTGGCGATTTCGTTTCGAACTCGTTGCGACAATTTATAAGTAAATACGAGTTTGGCGAAGCAACTTTGAAATTGCAAACATCTCGTGAGGAAATTACATTAATGTGGTACAAGTTCGTTGCGAGATCGAGACGGGCCCGACGGGTTTTAAAAAAACTATATCTCTATTAATAGGAATATAGAATGGCCTCGAGTTTGAACAATAAAATTAGAAAGTCCGAAAAGGTAGAAATGACCATTCGTGTTTTCGAGAGGAATCTCATTCAGAAACGGATTCGTTATGTATCCGCAAAGTCAGTTAGGGGCAGTATACACAGAAGTCAGTTACGGACAAAATGTACGAAGAAGCGGGTCCGTCTCGAATTCTAAATGGCACACTGGGTATACAGTTGAAGTAATACATGTTGAAAAATCTGTCTTTTTTTGTTGTTTGGATGCAAATATAACGTGTTTGTAGCTTGTCGCAAATATAGTATACTTGCGTCCAAATGCACTGTGCTTGCTGTTCAATGTAATATGTTTGGGACACAATGATTAACAGGTTATAATACATGCATTTGTGACCCAAATGTGGCTTTGATTGTTGAAAACTGCTGAAAGAAAAATGTGACAGATAACAAAAAGCAGCAGACCTGCAATTCACGAAAACAATGCTTGCAAGCATGCACATGATTCCTGCAATATGATGCTGGGGCCGTTATTTTTCAGGGTGCATTTGATGTTTTGAACGAAGCTTCTAAGATATTACATTTCAGTTGCTACCATTTAAATTCTACAACGTGACAAATTACTAAAATACAATTTCACACAAAATCTTATATTGCTGAAATAGAGGAACATAAGGACTTTTATATCCTGCAGTTTAAAGAGAAATACTAATATGTAATTGCTCTCTGTAACTTCACAAAATACTTGTGATATAATAATCTAATTACTCAGAAAATACTCGTACTCAAGCTCACACGCCTGCGGCGGTTCTCATACAAATCGTTAGCAGCCGTTAAATTCATTGCTTTTTTTGGCGGCCAAGTATTTCGAATCCTAATAATTTTCGACTACTTTAAAAACAATTCCACAAACATATGTATATAAATGCTTCTCCTCTATGTAGACGAGTGTATAAGTATTGCATTCATACTCCTGTTATTATTACTTACCGAGTGTACCCAGTAGTAGTACATAATGTCCTCCTTTGTCGTTCACTTACACATCGGAGCAAGGCACTTGGCACCCTGCAATGTCATGGCAACGGGATACGCTGCCATTTCGTTCGTTTGTTGCCGTTGTCGTTGCAGCCCATATGAATGGATGTGTGGCATGTTGTATTAAAAGTTTCCCTGTAGTCGATGATGTTAACGTCGAAGCGCTCGCTCCATCCCCATGTCGATCTAGGTTTGATTGGCCTCCCAATATAAGAGAACGGACGGTAGTAATGGCATGACATGTATAAAATGTAAAAATGAACAAAATGTCGCCACTTTGGCGTAATATAATCACATTATCAATGATACGATAACATAGACGCCACTGTATCGCATTCCCCATATTCCACGGGCAATGCCACCTTATTCGAAACTCCCCCTTTGACTAAACATCACATAGCTGCTCCCAAAACTCCCACATCGCAAGAACACACAGCGCAGTGGTGGGTGGCCACCAATGCTGGCTACAAATGCAATTAATGTGAAAATTGTCATCATCATCATCATCGTCCTCGTCGTCGAAGTTAATGTGGGAGGGCAGTTCTCAGTATGAAAGTAATATACATTTTATTAACTGGCAATTTGGTAAGTGAGATGTTTCGATATCACTCTCCATAGGAAAGGATGGGATGAGGCGCCTCAAACAACACGAATTCTTTGCTTTCTCCAAAATTTCATTTGGTGTCAGTCAACCTAGCCCGCTTTAATGAAGGCAACGCTTCATACCACTTACTGTTAATTCAATTAAATGTATTGGATCTCCCTGGTGTGATCCAATGAAATGCTCATCATTCGGGACTTATACAACTCACCACTTATTAGCCGATTGCTGGAGATACGTGGCGTTGCTGTGATGCCGAGGATACGTGTTTAATACGAGTGGTTTCCTTCATACATACATATATTTAATTATCCTTTTTAATTAAATTGTGTGAAGGAGTAACAGGGGGCGCATGAGAATGCGAGACAAGGTTTTTAAAATCTAATAAAGTGTCAAGTAATTGAGACAGAGATAAAATATCCGTGGGATACATTTGTTGTCAATGTAGCTTAAAATGTATTTCACCTACTACTGTCTATTAAATTCCGGTTCGATTACGCTGTGATTCCATTCACAATAAATGACGACACTCAAAAGCAGAGGTGACATGGTATAAATTCAATTACATATTGTGAAATTTTACAATTTGGCAACATGGACTCTCTTTAATAAAACAGATTAGATCTTTATATGAGCTACTCAGAGGCAAATTGATCTAAGTCCAAAAAAAAATCACATGAGGTGTCATGGGACACCCGGTTGGAGCGAAATTCTTTTCGCTATATATTATGTACTAGTTAGTTCCAGCACGTATAAAGCGCCCATTGGAAAGTACGATAATTTAAATGAATCTTCAAGAAAAGGTACTTTTTGTAAAATAAAAAACTTTTTTAAAAATTTTTTTTCTGCAATGTATTTTTTAAAAAAAATTTATATTTTTAGGTCCTTTTTCGAAGAATATGTATTATATTTTCCGGAATATGTATTATATAAGTCCTTTTTTAAAGAGGGGTACTTCTTTTATTAAAAGATAATGTTTTATGTAAGAAAAGGTACTATTTTTAAGAAGAAGTCCTCTCTGTAAGAAAAAGCCATAAGAGTATGACTTTTTTTTTTACAAAGAAGTACTTTTGTAAGAACAGGTACTTTTTAATGAAGTGGTACACTTTGTAGGAAAAGGTTATTTTTTAACAAAATTTACTTATTTTCATAAAGTCTACTTATCTCAAGAAAAAAATGTAATATTTTATTTTTAAGAAAAGGTACTTTTAAGTAGATATTCATTAGATGCTTTAGAGACAATCGCATTAAAGATACCTGTTGACTGCGTCAACTTTTTAGTTATGATGACTATCACAAAGACAACATGAAAGAACACAACCCTCATATACGTCCCTGACTGCACAAATCTAGTAATTATTACCAAATTCTAAAAGTATGCAGAATAATACTGGGTTGTATACTGGATTGTAGCATAATACGATTAAAAAATGTTGCTTAAAATTTTTTCATTTAGCCCCCATCCCGCAACGTGCGGTATGGAACTTCATTCCAAAAACCTGGAGAAAATTGAAAAAGAAATGTGGGACTTCTCAGAATTCTCATGCAAAACTAGTCCGAGGCCCAAAAATGCTTCATGATTACTCCTTCATTTATAAACAAGGAGGTTTTAAATATGACACTACTAAGATGCTTCAGTTTTAACAGTATTGACATCTCAAAGTTGTTAAAAAGTGGAGTTAGATCAATTGTCATCTCAGTAGCTTGTATAAAAATTATAAATTTAAACTTAGAGGAACAACAAATTACTGCCGGTGGTAATCTCAATCATGAGAAAGTGGTTACAAGCACTGCTCTGACCACCTTTCACATTATTCGGCGAGGGTCACATGAATGACGGTTGTGAAAAGCTCTTCCACTGTATGTTTTTTGAACCTTGCGACCACATTACTTTGACAACACTTGCTTCAACATTTCCTGTCACGATATCGTCCGATTTGACGGCAATTTATTAATATAGTATTAAAAAATAATATCTTTCATATTGATACGGCAGTTTTTGCAGTCATACAATCAACTTCCATTATCTATTACACCTGATTAGATGTTAAATTAACCACATGAGATTTGTTTAGACCGATAAATGGACATGGTCATATAATAATATTCCGAATATAAATCTTCTCTTCGTAGAAGAAATATTTTGAGTAGCACAACTTGAAAAGGTAAAAAGCCTGTTAAATAAAACAAAAAAATATTTTTCCATTACGTGGTATGAGGGGACAGCGAAGAGCTACTGGCAGTCAGTAAGCTATGCGGTTTCTAATCTTCTCACTGATTGATAACTACAGTTTTACACACTAACCCTTGCATCACCGACGGCGAACTTAAGTACTGCTATTTATGAGCAGGGGTTTGGGCGATAACTTTTTATCTGGGTCATGAAATCAAAGCAAAGAGTTTCGAAAGCAGTTTTCCAAAGTTTTATAGTAAAGCGAATTTTGTTTATATATTTGGTATCCGAAATAGCAGAACTACGATACTCGGTGCTCAAGCCCATAATTGACGAATGTGTAGTCCGCTGCAGAAGAAATATTTGTCAGATAAATTAAATTTAGACCGGTAAATTAAATAGCTGTGTCCATCGGTAGTACAATGGTGGTATGCGCGGCTCCTGTTCATGAGAAGTATGGCACACAAGCGTGAAGAACCATAACAATATTGGTTCGATCCCTGCTCTGACCACCGCACATTACTTTCGACGACGGTCACCGTCCTTAGTGACGGCGACACTATCGGGTCTCTGGCCATGAAAATGTTCTCAAAATGCTGTTCGGAACTCGTGCAAAACCGTAGGTCCTAAAGAGTAAAACAGTAAAATGAGAAAGCGCACAGATCAGAAGGTCTTCCCAATCCCTCAAGGCATGCATGTAATGGGATACTTTATAAACTAAATTTAGCATTTGAAAATTATATATATATTATATTTAAAGTAAGATCTTTATTAACGAAAGTAATCCTTGTTTTCAGAACTGTGCTCCCAGAAATGAATCTATTTAACCATTGGAGCATATGTTATTAGCTCTATCTTTATAACCCAATTATAATTTTTAGCATCATACCTTTATTCTCGATTATTACCAATATTTTCGCTTTCATTTACCCCCATTTATTTTGTTTTATTATGGTCCTTGGGGTAAAGTGTCCTGGGGTTTCCATGGTTGTCTGCGGTTAATAAATAAATGAACACAACTAAGTAAATAAAATAACAGAATAATAAAGTTACTCAAGTAATGTAAATATCCGATTAAACTGAGGCCACCCACCATTTAAGTGTGAACTGTGAGGGCTGCGGTCTTATGGCCTCAGAGCAAAAAACAACACCCTCGCTTTTAAAGTCCCCAGCTACTCAGGCAGAGAAAGCCAATGTCACTGTATATAAAACATTCCCCCAGCAAAAGTGTTTGGCACACAAGCGTGAAGAACCATAACAACGCTTCGAACAAAGGGAATCCTAATTACAAGGCCTTACGACTGTATAGAAATCAATTAAGGACATATGAAGTTATTTTCTCAAAAGATATGTAATGAAGGAGGTCGTCAGTAGTGTTGGAGTTGGATTCGTGATGATGATGGTTATAGTATAATTTAACAGAAACGAAAAGATAACTAATTATTTAATTACCTTTTCGGGAAAATATAATACATATTCCTACAAAAAGGACCTACAATTTACTTTAAAAAAAATACATTCTATGAAAGAAAAATGTTTCTTAAAAAAAATTTATCATTTTACAAAAATTATCTTTTCTTAAAGATCCTTTAAATTATCGTATTTTTCAACGAGTGCCTTGTTGGGTGTCCCCTGACACCTCACGTGAATTTTTTGAGCATTCGTCAAATTATGTGGGATCCAACGAGAACAAATCTCTTTCACGGCCAAATGAACATGCAATATCTTATTGATGCTAGTGCTACTAATGCCCAAGGAAGTCTCAATCTCACGGTATGTCACATGTCGGTCTTGCTTTATCAGTTCTCACACAGCATCGATGGTTTCCGGCAAAACGGCCGAAGTTGGACGACCTTCACGAAATTCATGCTGGAGCGAACGGCGTCCGAGACTAAACTCTTGGTACCAGCGATTTACAGTGGCTTTTGATGGTGCTTCATCACCAAAAGCGGAAGCAAGTTGATTGAGACACTCTTGTCTCGATAATCCGCGCCGAAAATCGTAAAAAATTAACGCGCGAAATTTTTCACGGGTTAATTAATTCCATTTTTTTCCGAGATGAATTGTCCGACACACTGTAGAAAACGTTCTAAGTATGTTTATGCTAAAAAATGTCAAATTTTCCAATGGAAGTTACAGCAACACTACCTCGTATTTTATAACTGTTATATTTCATTCTCAAAATCTGATAGTGTAAATCAAAAGCAGGATGATTGTAAGAGTTTTTTTTTCAAATGGAAGAGTGTTTCATTCCATTAATCTATCCGCGAATCGTTCTATTTGCACTGATAGCCTAACACTGGCTTCAGCAGATACGTTTTAGCAGAATGACACGGTCCGACAGAAAATCCTCAATGAAGATTGGTAAAGATCTTATCGAACGGATTGATGTCAGGCGAGGCATGAAACAAGGCGACACCATATCGTGCGATTTCTTCAACATCTTAATGGAAGGGGAAAAGCTGCAGTTAAACCAAATGAAACCATAGCCACATGCGCTGGCGTATGCTGGTATTAAATACATCTTTGGGCGGACTATGCGAGAATATTCTGCTCTATTTACGAGAATTAAGAACGAAATAGCAAACGTGGGCTTGGAAGTAAATGAGGAGAAACCAAAGTTAATGTTTTCATTGAGCAGAGGGTCCCTCCGCCAGGAGCAAAGGGTGATTAGTGATAAATGTTATAAAGGTATTTACCTCGGATCTGCCGTAAGGAAAAATAATTATGCCATCCTTGAAACCAATTATACTAGTGAGTAGGTTATGCAAAGATTTGAGCGACAAAGACCTCTGTCCAGAAACAAAGACTCAACTGTAACAGACTTTCACATAAACTGTCTTGGTTTATGGTGTATGATCCTGGAAGTCTTCGAGAAAAAAATAATATAATAGACAACGGGGAGTATCAATGTCGAATGTACCACGATCTGCATTTGACTTTTCGAAGTGCTCTATTTTGATTCCTCCAGTCCAAAGAATCCACCCAATAGTTTTTTGAACTGTTCGGATTAAATAATTCCATACCTGAGAAATAATGGAATAGTGTTTGACTTTGCATGACGAAATGAACACCCAAACTAACCACAAATTGGCTGTCGATGTAAAATGGTTAGCTGAATTGGAAAACAAAACTTAAAAGGAAATATGAATTTACATTAATATTGAAAGGGGCAAAAAGGTACACAGTCTTTAGAAGACTTCCAAAAAACATCGGAGACCAAACAAAGTACAGGAGTAGGTATTTTTTTCCCAAAAATATCCTTCAATGTTTAACATAATTAATTTCAGAAATGTCTTACAAGGACGACATAAATATGCTCTTTTAGTCAGCATAAATAGTAATTCAATTGTTAAACTACTTGGATTCTGAAAATTGTATTAGTAACGTACGAAATTCATTCGATATCCATTTCGTTTTCAAACAGTTTGATTACTTAAAACTTTGCACTTCACAAACGCACAACAAACAAAGAGAAACGTCAACCTTTTGCAAGTAATCACCCTTAAATAATGAAGAGTTCTTTGAAAATTGTCAAACAAAGAAATCAAACAATCATTAAGAAAAGGTAAGCAAGTAATGCTTCGAAATCAATGGATAATTATGAAATGATTCAAAACAGGGACAGTTTAACAAAAGGCTATCATGACAAAAGACTGGCTGAATGGCCTCAAGCAAAACGGTCGCTTTTTGAAATACAAATTTCCTCACCTCTATGCCCTTCTCTTGAAGTGTTAAGATTTCGATCTTGTTGAAATCACGATCAGGCAATGCTGCTGCAAGTCAAAATGTCAAAAAAGTCAACGAGGAAAGGCCACAAAATTTGTGTCGCACTACCCCGAATGTTGGATATGAATGGAAACGGAAATTTGATACGTTTCAACCGGATGTAACTTACGCGAAGTAGACGAACAAGCACAAATTTTTGGATAAATGTAACTCTAGAGAGTAGCATTCAAATCGTAGGGTTTGCTCTTTACGAAAAAACTTAAGAAATGGGCGGATCGCTGTAGCTGCCCCCTTTTTCGTTTATCGCAACAAAACTTCTTAGTAAAGTTTTACATTTACGTACTATAATTATTTTGCAATGAAATGAAACGAAATTTCTTTGGCGAAAAATCTTAAGGAAACATTATAATTATCGGCGGTTCATTGTTTCACGTTACGTTAAAGTGCCCTTTCCTTAGGGGTGTATGCCTTGGCAGCAGCCTTTTTTGACAGTGTTGTCAAGAGGCTTTTTGGCGCGGGACACTATTGTTTGCCAAATGTTCTCACGGTCTCTTAACTTTTGCTTTTCGTCCTTTACTTCCTTTTTGTTTTTGCATAAACATTGTATTGTAATGACATAAATGTACGCAACCGTTGAAAGTCTCAATACATTTCAATTCCCTTTCGGATTCCTTTTACTGTTTCTGCAATCAACTCAAAAAAGTGCGCAATAATTGACAATTTTTCGTTTGTATTTTTATGAAAAAAAACAAAAGAAACTTCAGTTGTTGAATGAAGTGAAGTACTAAGTGTTCGAAGTACCGATTGACCCTTTAAAGGGGTTTTAACGAAAATATTTGATTTAAAACTTAAAGAAAAGGCAAACATCTTCAAGTGAACACAAGGTAATGTGCTTTTTTGTACTAATGATCTGGAAAAGGTACTAAATACATAAAACTTAAGAAACTGAAAATTCCACTCAGTACATTTTTGAAGTGCGAAATTAATTTCAAATAAGCATCACCAAAAAAAAGGCAGCAATTATTGTGGCCGTTTACTTGACATAGTTTAAACATGGTAATTTACGGGTTTCATTCCTGCAAACCCCAAGAGAAGACATGTTGGGAGATCAACACTTATAAAGGATATAAGGACTTTCATAGCGAAGTTTTCAAACGAGCAGTTTCAAATATTTTTGGGTTTACTGAAGTTTACAAAACCTTAATTGGAACCTTAGTAGTAATGGGATAAACTATTTTCTAAACGATACAAATTCTTGTACCAACATTTCCGAAAGAAATAAATTTGTTTTTTCTAAAGTAGGTATCGGTCTTCAACAAGTACTAGTGGTAGTGATAGTACTACATGATTTCCCATTACATGCCATGAAAGATTGGAGAGAACATTGCTAACGTTAGAATGAGCTCTACAGGGATGCACCGATTCCAAACGCTTATAATTTTATTCATAGCTAATAACTTGTCGCTCCAATAAGTGAGCTAACTGTCGTGAAGTGAAATGAAAGGTGGTCGTGCGACACTAAAACTTGCGTCTTTCTGTACAAGATTCATACACACGGTCAAGGTTAGCAAAAAATGATATTCAAAGTGATATCATCGTTCATACATCAAGGATGGTCAGTAACATATCAATTGAAAAGGATGATTGCCTCTTATCTGCGAACAATCATAGGAAATGCATAGCTTTCCACGTGCCAGCACGCATTCAGTAATGATGAATTCTACAGAAACCGCAAAATAGAGGAATCTATTTATGTACCTACTCTTCCCGCCTTTGTCTTACCGCCATCGATAAAGTTGGCTCTATACACACTTGATCGACCAGTTGATCATTAATTTTATCTGTGGACAAGTTATTTCGGCTTCGTCCCTGGGCCACACGATCTTAACGAGAAACGATAATAGAGGAACCTCTCAAGGGAGATTATTATCTCCACCTCTAAGGAATTTAGAACTGAATATTATTTTGCTTGAGCTAGAGACATCATGTTGCAGTTCACGGAAAATATCGTATTCTATAGATATTCCATATGTAGAAATGTGCTTCAGGGATTTATTAGGAACTCTGTAGCGTGGCCGTCGATGGTGCAAAGGTAGTATGTGTGCCTCTTGTACATGAGTACGTATGCTCGATCTCTGCTCTGACCAGCTTATATTTCTTTAGACGGCAGTCCCCTCGTTTAGTGACGGCGACACTATCGAGAATTTAGCCAAATTTCTCAAAAATACCGTTCGGAACCGGTTTAAAACTGTATTACCGGTTTACTGTAACCGGTTTAATTCAGTGAGGGTAAATCTGGAACGCGCATGGTTCATTTGTTGTCCTAAGCCCTTTCCAAGCCCTCCATGGGATATAATGGGAAACTATTTTTTTACGTTTGGAGAAAATCCGAAGGAAACCGAGGCCGTGCTCTTTAACAATAAGATCCGTATATTGTGCCATTGCTTCTTTGGGGTATGAACATTTGGCTGAAGAATAATGTTAGATATCTATCTCGACGGAAAAGTCGGCGTCAAGCATAACACTATGGATAGGATAAGTATATCACAGTGGCCATATATTCGTACAAAAAGGTTATCGGAGTTCGACGGAGGCTATCCCCGAAAATAGTTTATTGGATATATATATAAGTATAGTACCTAACGTTATTGTCGTTTGGTGGGGTATTAGAAAAATCCGCTTACATGAGTTTTTTGGCAAAGGTCTAGAGAAGAACAATGTTGAGCATTACTGGTGCTCTTCGCACAAACCTTACCGAAAATTTGGTGATCATAAAAAAAATAAATTAAATGGTTTCCCGTTACATCCCATGTAGGGATTAGGGAGAGCTTCTCACATACCAGTGAGCTGTGCGCGTTCTGGGTTTACACTCACTGATTGCGACCTACAGGTTTACACCGGTTCCGAACGGTATTTTGAGAAGCTTTTTCGTGGCTTAATACTCGATAGTGTCGCCGTCACTAAGCGAGGTGACCGCCGTCGAAAGAAATTTTAGGTGGCCAGCGTAGGGATCGAACTCACGTCCTCATTCACAAGAGCCGCGCACACTACCATTGCACCACCGACGGCCACAATTTGGTGATCATACTCCACCTGTTACCATTAGATTTGCTGATTTGACATTACTCGCGATGAATCACCAGACCCTATGGTCATGGGATGATTTTATGGGATCTGCGACAACCATATCCCAGACATATGCCAGGCAATAGAAGGAATTTATGCTTCTACGCTGAAGTCTGTTAACCAGATGGAAAATTATGTTTTGGAGTCTATTTTAAAGAGGAGACTATTCAAGAGCTTGCATAGAAGCTACCAAACCATTGCAGTGTGTTTCAGGCAAAACTTAAGGCAATCGGGTAAGATTCACTCTGTCTGCGACTAAATGTCATCTCCGCCAGAGCTATCAATATTTATTCTAACTGTGAGTGAGGTTGGTATAAAATCTTTAGCATCTATATTCCTGTCTTCTACAATTGCTCATAACGGCCGTGCATCACTAAATGATGTGATAAGGCAGTTTGATACCCCTCTTATAGGGTGCAGGGGTACAGAAAGTTTTCAGTGAATGCTAGACTTGATGGGTTGGCATGCAGGCTCCTGCTTAAAAGCTCTCAGGCTTGCGAATGAAATATATTCTGGATATACAAATTGCAGGATCACCAGAATCGTTCGGAAAACTTGATAACCACTCCTAGACTGGATATCTCTACACTAGTAGCTGTGATAATTGGTTATTGTTTGATAGGTAGACACACATCTAGACTCATTAGTGCAGAGGCTGCGGGAATAAACAGCAGATCGAGGACGTCTAACATCCTTTATGCTCCTGGCCAGTCATTTGGATCATATTTAGGATCTCACTTCTTTTTAGATCTAAAAGACATTCAGGGTGTTAAGCTGAATGACTTTAAAATATCCTTGTGGAGAATAAATTGTTTCGCCCGGAATGAAGTATCGTATCTTCATCAGTCGCATCCTAGAATATCGGGATGGGGTATAATATGGTTGGAACCCCACTTAACTATACCAGATCAAATTACAAGTTCATCGATAGGGACAGATTGTGACGTTCCGCGGTATCACAACGGTTATCATTGGACTAAGTGCATCAATAATTACAGTAACTTCTCCCTAGACAAGCCAAATAAATCAATTGTTCAAAGTTTCCGCTATCCTCGTCTGATTCTAGTTTCTGATGCAGTATTTAGGCACTTGGAGCCATCTTCCGGACACGCTTTTAACGGCTCATCTATTGGAACTCCCATATAAGTATAGTTTATCTAATTTGAGACATTGGCACTTAATACTTTATACAATTTTGTTCCCATTGTTATCATTTGATTTATCATTTAGCCCCGTCAACAGTACGTTATTTATATAAAGCTTCATAAAAACCATTCGGGATCGGTGTAAAATTAACGGCCCCAATTAGTGAGTCTGTAAATAGAACTGATTGTGAGAAGCCCTCCGATATCCGTTGGAGAAATGAGGCTTTTTTAACTCATGTTTATCCAAAGTTTTAAGGATTAAAAATGTTCCGGCGTATAATATGTAAACCCTATCAATGCTTATCGTATGTTGTGACAAGGAGGTACAAATAATGGAGAGATGATGAAGAGGGGCAAAACTAAGTTTAATTTCTAGGATCATGTGGAAGAAAACAAGTCGAACTTTAGTGTGATAAGTAGAAGAAATCACTTATTATCTATGCTATGGGTTAGTTACCCATATGAGAGTACCACGTATATATTAGTATTCCATAATGGATCAAACTCTTTCTCCATTTATAAATCATTCGGTTAGAAAAACTCTCAAAATTCGTCATTTTAAAAATCAAAGCAGTTCAGAAAGTTCTTGTTGGCCATATATGGTTTCAAACTTATTTAATTAACGCAAAAATACTTTAACTAAACATGAAAGAATCGTGTCCCCGGTAGTTTGTAAAACGAATCAAAAACATATTGACAAGCCAACAATCCAACCAACCAAACTAACTAATCATCCGAAACAAATCAACCAATTAAAATCGAAATTAACCAGAAAAAGTAGCAATCTCTACAGAGCCCCAAGTACTAACAACGTACATAGGTGGTACTGGGTTCGATGGCGGTGCAGCAGGTTCATAAATTACAAAATGTGTCACCATTAACGGACATGACAACCATAAAGGCGAAAACACCACCACACAAATGCGTCTGCTGCGCATGCGTAACATGCGTTACGATTACAAAACCCAACAAATAAATGTACAAACTACATTCGTCGTACATTTGTAACGCGCGTCGCGTCGTCTTCGCCTGCTTCACTACTCGTACGAACAATCAAACAACCAGACAATTTGTTAAACATAAACTTTATCATGTTGGTATTTAATTTATTTTAACTTGTTCATGCGACAGTATCGCTGGGTTGAAATTTAATTTTGTCACAACAAACGTTCTGCTACTTCTGGTTTTGGTGGGTTTTAAGATAACAGCCAGACAGACGAAATGACTGGCAATTTGTTAGATATCGAACCCTCAGAACCCTGTACGAAATCAATGACTGGGCATTGGGATAAGAGAGGAAGAAGGAAATAATTCATGAATTCAGAACGTTGAACGATGAGTGTAGTTTATAATGTGACACAAAAACATGTAAAGTGATACCTTCGTATTAACTACAGTGTTACAAAGCACTGTTTTGTGACGAATAGAAATATCGAAATTTTTGTTACTTTAAAATAAATAAACTGTATAAATTGGGAACTTAGAATTGGGAATACGGAATATTGAGTTTTTAGCAGTGTTTGAAATTGCTCAACTTTTTTCAATACATTTGTAATTGCTTTGCTTTGATTAAACAAATGCGAGAAGAGAAAGTAAATCATTTGCTTCATCTAAATACTCAGTTGGGTTCTGCATATGCAGCCAAGCGAAGCAATGCATTTTTACAGAATTGCTGTTGCTGCAAGTATTACGTAAGCACTTTTGGGGTGGCGGAGGGATCTTTGCTTTGCTTATTTTTGATGACATGGGTGGTGGGGGGTCAAGATGGTGATTACGTCAGCATGATGGAAGCGCAGTAGCTGTTGTTACTGTTGTAGGGCAAGAACAACATGTATTTTGTTTTTGTTAAAGTTAACTTATATTGTCAAATCAATTATGTGCTACTGTGGAAAAACATATACAAACAAACAAATATGTATACGTGAACAACATTTGACAATTTAAATTAACCAGAAATATATAAAAAAAAGGGTAATTATTGGGTAATTATTTACTTTTTTACACATATGGCAACCCACACATTGTCTATGCTTGAAAACACAACCCATATTCGGGGATTCCCACAAATAATGAATACGTTTGAATTTCTTCCGCCAATCTATTGTTTTGTTTCGGTACGATTGACGATTTGACGTGTTGTAAGCAAAGCAAAGCAAGTTAATGTTTGTGTTACCGTTGATTGCAATCAGCGACTAAGAATAAATCTAATCTACTACGTTTTTTTTCTAAGGTGAGTGATGAAGTTAAAGTATATAAGACATATTAAATGTACTCACTACTATAGTGTGTATGTAACGACCCTTTTTGGTCACATATTTATGTTTTTGTAGCTTAATTAGAGACTTATTAGCAGTACCTATAGAATGTTTTAATTTTTAGGCAACGAGTACCTGTAAGCCTGCAGAAAAAACACAAATTATACAGACAGCTTCAAATTCTAAAGAACAAAAAGAAGACGGCATAAAACCAGGAGTTGAATCACAACAGCATTGCAAAAACCCAGAAAATACAGATAAACCACCCAGAGCAAAGCCTTCTCAGGATGTTATGAAGAATAAGATTTCTCTACTCGAAAAAAATCAGAATGCTTTGTATTCTGCCAGAGATACTATGCCAAGCCGTGTTGAAGTTGATAAACTGATTATTAACTTGCGCGAAGAATTAAAAACAGCGAAACAGTCTTTCAACAGGAAGATTCAAAGAAACACAGAGATGGTATGAAAAGAAAGTTAGAAGATATTTCTCATGAAAATCCAGAAATAAAAAAAAACTATCCCTGAGGGATTCAGTGGGACGTCCTAGCCTAGAAAACGATCAACCATTACTATTGAAAACAATTGCGGATATTGCGTTATTTGGGAGTGCAGCACATGATAGAAGACGGACGGAATCTATTCGCAGTGTAAAAACTCTTGATGAACTCACACAAGAATTACGTAAAATAGGATTTGACATTAGTCGAAGTGGGACATATCGTCGTATGCTTCGCAGAAAATCTAATTCTGCAGAGGGACGAAGACATATATCGGCAGTCCCTGTTAAGCTCACTCGCTGAAATATCAATCCATTATTTGGAGAACATAGCATCCATACTTGGGCCCGATCAAGTATTTTTCATATCTCAAGATGATAAAGCTCGGGTGCCTATTGGTGTAACAGCGGAAAATAAGCAAGCACCTCTTCTAATGCACATGGTATATAGAATCAAATTGCCTGATCACGACTGGGTAATCGCTGAGCGGCATAAATTAATACCATCAGTTTATGCTGGTATCAAAATCACTTCCGGTTTGCTAGGACAACCGCAAGCCGTTGGATATTCTGGACCATACATCGCTATTCGAAGTGGAAAGCAAAGTTCATCTACTGCTAATACTCATGCTCAGGATTTCCAGACGCTTCTCGAACTTGAAGAGTTTCAAGCATTAGCTAAAACTGACCATGGATTGGTAAAACCAGTGGTAATCATGACGGTTGATGGAGGGCCAGATGAAAATCCGCGTTATCAAAAAGTTATAGGGTTTGCTATACAACACTTTAAGCGACATGATCTCGATGCATTGTTTTTAGCTACCAATGCTCCTGGCAGAAGTGCGTATAACAGAGTAGAGCGCAGAATGGCTCCTCTTAGTCGGGAATTGGCTGGTTTGATATTGCCTCATGACCATTTTGGGTCTCATTTGGATGAACGTGGCGTTACAATTAATGAACATTTAGAAAGATCCAATTTCGAGTTTGCAGGAAATGTGTTAGCTGAGATATGGAGTTCAATGGAAATTGATGGCTATCATGTTACTGCAAAATATGTTGAGTCGGGCGAACAAGATCTTCCTGATTTTCCAGACATTAAATGGTATTCAGAACACGTGCGTGAAAGCCAATACTTGCTTCAAATTGTAAAATGTAGAAACATAGAATGCTGTCGTCCAAGAAGTGGGATATTTAGATTACTAGACAACAGGTTTCTTCCACCACCAGTAAAAGTAAAACAAACAGTTGATGACTTGGTTTTGGATGATGGAGGGCAATTTCTCAATCTCCCAGTCAATTTAGCTCTACGCTTACATTCTTCACTCAAAGATTTCCTGCAAATGCCCTACGATTATTTTTGTCCGACGGTAAAATTGAAGCTATTAAATCGAACATGCAAAACGTGTGGTCTTTATCATACTTCCGTCAAGTCACTAAATCGTCACATCGAGCTTTGCATACTTTTGATGACAAGGGGGAGGGGGGGGGGTTAATAATTGTAATAAATCTGCTTACGTAATACTTGAACGGCCCCTAGTCAGCAGTTCTTTATACTTACTTTGCACTTTCTTATCTTGTTTACTGTGTAGTTGTCGAAGTCACATGAAACAAAGTTAGAAAAATGCTGCTGTGTTTGAAATCAGCAAATACTAACTTCGTTGCCGTCGATTGATAATTGAAAGTATGGACAGATTTTAAAAATTTCTATAATTGGGAGACACAGAATTATCGCAAAAAATGAAGGAATAAGGGATTTTAATAAAGTTTTGGACCACTTTATCTTTCCTATGGAAGATTTTTTTTAAATATGTAAATAACTGGGAAACGGCACGTCCAATCGCGAAAATAAGAAAATTTTGTACCTCCACCAGAGTCTTCAACGAAGCGGTGCGTTTAATATGCCATCGACATTTTTTAAAAAAAACTCAAATTTTTTTATAGAAAAACACAGTTCGTAGAAAAAAACGCTAATATTTGGGAAACGGAGCTCCTAATCGAAAAAATATCGGATTCCTAACGACTAAAGAAAGTGTTCTCCTTTTGCGATATATGAGCGTTTTAGAGATTTCTTTTTAGGCGAATGTTAGTATTGACCTATGTTGGAAGGACGCAATGGGACGCATTGTTCCGAATTATATATTTTTTTATTAAGTTTAGCAACTTTTTTTATTTGTGATTTTCTGTGAAAAAAATCTTTTCATATCAATTAGACCAGTTTATTCAAAACCCTTAGCAAACAGCACAAATTAGTTGTTGCTTCGAATGGAAGCTCCGAATCGGAGATTTGTTTTTAAATGTTGATTGCATATGAAAGGTATCGCTTAGTCAAAGGAGGACAGAAATTATGACATTTTCGCAATTGGATGCAACAGCATCGTTTCCGATCAAAAATGGGGATGGGTTAAAATATGATGGGTTTTGAAGCACCGCCACCTTTTCCAAACTTCGTTTCAATGCTGCTTTAGACTGAAAAACTACACAAAAAATAAGATAAGTAAAAGTTTACTCCGGCTAAGCACAATTCCAATCAAGCTAATACCATGGACTTGGCATTAAGTTTAAAAATACATCTGGCTGTAAATCTTTAATCTTTAAAACAAGTAAATAAATACTTTGCTCAAAGATAATATAAGAATATGATGATATTAAATTTTGTAAAACTGTTCAAATGATTTCCATATTATTTTTACTAATCCGTGCTCGACATTTTGTAGTATTAGCGCATGCAATCACTTATGGTTCAGCGAATTTGTGCATTTAAAATCAGGTCTCAATGGGTCTCGGTCTTATCTACTATATAGTCTAATACAATCTCCTACGATTCACGAGATATGCGTGCCGAGGCACATTGCGCTGTATGTCCAAATCAGTGGCAGCCAATGGGAGAATCCTATCGCAATCATTTTATGGAATCTTAGGGGAAATTAAGTTAAGTCTGTAACAGACCGACAGAGGTCTATTCCAAAGTCAAATACGTTTACATGTTCGATGCCTAATGGACTGAACACCGCTGAAACGTCGAAACAATCGTCCCGTCAAAGTCCAGCCCAAATGACAAAATAAATGTTCTTTACGGTTTTACACCATCTCCGAACGTTAACTTATTTAGAAACCTTTTAATCTTAGTTCTCGTCACTAAGTGAATACGGGGCTATACCCTACACCACTCTGTTTGTGAATTAGTGTTCACTCAAAATAAAGGGTACATATTATCAATGAAAAAGTACATCTTTGTAATGAACTTTTTAATGTAAAAGCAACCAAAGAATAAATTCATTAAAATTATGAATCATGTTTCATAAAACATTACTGTTATGAAAATTGTTCATTAGGAAACAAAAACGAAATTCTATGAAACTTTCATAAATCTTAATGGAAACATTCATATATTTAATGAAACTGTTCTTGGGTTGCCTTTTCATGAAATCGTATATCAACTTTAAAGAAACTGTTCATAATTCTAATGAATTTTTTCATTGTTTTTTTTTCTGAAAATGTTCAAAAACTATGAAGTGGTTATATCTTGATATCTTGACTCGATATGTTTAGCGGTGGTTCAGAATGGTGCTATTTTTCATTCATTTTCAATTCATTTATTTTCTCAAACCACACTTACTTACAAACATAAAATACGGAGTAAAATATAACCATAAGGGATCAATACAGCTTATTCCTAACATTAAAAAATATTCTAAGGACTATCCATTCTACTATTATATAATTCACATTTTTCAGCATGAGGCGCCTACATATCAATTCATACATTTTCTTAAAACTATTAACTGCAACTAGTGCATAAACCCTAAAAGATTGGTGATCAAAACTGGGCCGAATTCAATGAATGGTGCTATTGAAACAATCATTAAGCTATATGTAAGGAAAGCTCTAAATGCAATGAGAATTGTTCAGTACGTAAATGATCACAAACATTACCAAAACCAGGAAATATCTGGAAAAAACTATTATGTTTGTGTAAACAAATTTATGAAAAAAATGACGGGATTCATTAACTTTTTCAAGGAATCGATCATTATACAGGGTGATTCAGGAAGTTCCGGACAAATTTCTCCAGCGTATTTCTTGGCTCATTTCATGAAGAAAAGTCCACTAGGACCATGTCCGAAAATGCAAGGGAGCGAAATGGAAAAATTTTCGGATTGGCGGTCGGAGGGTAGTAGGGTAAAGTTGCTAACTTCTGAGCCAGTGGTCGGATTTTTGGGCTTGTTGGAAAGGTCTTTAAGAGGCCTTTCAGAATCAATAAAAATAAATAGAAAAAGTCAAATCGCCGAGATACAGAGCTTTCGGAAAAAAATTCACATAACCTCAATTTGCTCAGCCAGATGGCACGCCATACCTCATACCTTTCCAAAATGACCAAAACGAAGCCCATAGGTCTTACCGTTCCAAAGTTATGACAATTTTACTGAAATGCAAAAATGTTTGTTTTTGGAAACGAATTAACAGCAGACATTTATTTGTTTTTGTAAATTAACACGTTTAAGATTTTATTTTATTGAAATTTTTGGATGAAGAATCAAACACATAAGGAAAAAAAAAACATTTGATGTTAAAGGAAGTTTTCAATGTGGTTCCCATTTTCTACTAAACACAATTGCAGCCGTTTGCGAACCACATCCGCCACGGTTAGTTCACTCATCTTTTCACGAACTTTCACCGCATCTTCCTCAATGCGTGCAAGTAACTGCTCACGATTGTGGATCTACACAGAATGTATACAATCTTTCATGTAGCCCCACAAAAAGAAATCAAGTGGTGTGAGATTTGGAGATCGTGGCGGCCAGGCGATTGGTCCAGCTCGTCCAATCCAACGTCGAGGGAAATTGGTGTTAAGCCAATCCCGCAAACAATAAGCCCGTAATGCGCTGGAGAACCATCTTGTTGGTAGAAAACATGATTTCGTACCGCAAGAGGTACTTCCTCTAGGATTTCTGGCATGACTTCTTGCAAAAAATTCAAATAATTTTGCGAATTTAACCTGGGCGGAAGTACTTTTGGCCCAATCAAGGTGTTGTCGATGATGCCAGCCCAAACGTTGACGGCAAATCGGTGTTGAAATGCTGTTTCTTTCTTGTTATGGGGATTGTTATGGGCCCCTTCGTGCAAATTATGGAAATTAGTTACGCCGTCTCTCGTGAATTGCGCTTCGTTGGTCCCCACAATCGAACGGAAAAACATAAATGCGTGTACATCACGTTGCAACATCTCACTGCAAAAGTTGACGCGTAGTGGCAAATCGGCCGCGAAGAGTTCTTGAACTGGTGTGAAATGGAATGGATGTTTTTTCTTTGTGAAGGACGCGCCATAATTTTTATTGTGCCACATTAACTTGGACCGCGATTCGTCTTGTGCTTGTCGTTGGGTTCTCATCTATCGCATCCAAAATTAACTCTTCTACTGCAACGTCGTGTTGTTCATTTCCGGGATGGTCCATTTGTGTAAACAGCGTACCTTCACGAAATCGGCGGTGCATCTCACTGAATGTTGTTCGGTTTGGTGGTCGTCGATTAGGAAAACGTAATGCATATTCACGCGCAGCAGCTCTTGCATTACCATCGCAGAATCCATACATGTAATGAATGTCTGCTAATTCTTCGTTTGATTAAGTTGCCATTTTTACTAATTCAAAACACAACGTACTCGAAACTGTTGCTGCAGCAGAGATTAGCGTAAACTTTTACTTTTTTGTCGATATTCACTTTTTAAAAACCGGACCCATTAGAACCTGGCTAATGATAGAGGGTTCTCTAGGGAATACAAGTCGTGTACAATAACCAGTTGCAGATGCATTTTCCAACCTTCTGCAGTCAACAGCCATTCGCGTTCGCTTTTGAAAAAAATACCCAAGCGAATTAGTTCACCAATTTAAACAAAACCATGGATTCGAATACAACAATTTTATGAGTCGCGAAAATTTAAAATGCTGGTTTCAAAACACTGTAATCACAACAATGGTCACAATACTCTGACCCCCAAATATGCGTAGCTTCAACAACCAAGCTATTGGTGATGGCATTGCCATTAAGATAACAGGGCGTGTGAAAATTTCTTTAATCTTCTTCTCTGCCTTATTCCGACTGAATAAGATAAACGTATTCCTTATGCATGTTCCACTTAAAAGCTAAGTTCATACTCAAGCTACTGTTTAATTACTTTATCCGCTTAACCAAAAAATGTTTTCAAAGCGAGAGATAAAGCAGGCGTAAACTGTTAAAAACCTACAAAACCAAGTTAACACAACGATAAACGAAAAACAAACAAACCCTTTGGCAAAATACGAACTGTATAACGAAAAGCCCATCCCTTTCCAATTTATAACTTCATCAGCAGCAATTGTGTGTGGTTCTTTAGGCCAAATTTGATGAGTTACATTCTGGTCGGAAGGGGCAGAATGCATGCGAGTTTGTGTGTGAAGTGGTAAAGTGGTCATCGAGTCATTGGATAAGTGAAGGCTGTCCGCCTTTTAACGCTTGAATATTATACCCGGTTAACGCCTACTCCATGGCTGTGTTCCATTCTCGTATTACTTTTCATTTAGCACTTTTTGTTTTATATTTTATCTCTCAGTAAATTTATGTGCTTCGTATTCCTACCATACGTGGAAAATGTGCTAAACCCTGTAGAAGGCCTTGCAGATACTGTTGCAGCACATGGAGCAACGGATGACTTGCGTTGAAATGTCTTTTGAAAATTGTGCTGAGTATGAAAATGGAATACATGAATGCCTCAAGTGTACATCAATCATTTAATTAGTTAACCACCAAGCATTTGGAGGGCGTTACCAATCATGGAGCTCTTTGCCCATATTACTCGCATACTTTTCATTATCTCTTTTGGGAACTTAAGATAAATTGTGAGGTAATTAACCCATTTGAGACAGTAAACAAATAATTGATCCCCCATTATATCCCATGAAGGGATTAGAGAGATTCTCATACAATCGAAAATAAAGCTATGCCAACACGGGTTACTGACGTTGGAATAAATTTTAAGGGCCAAAAAGCGCTTTTGTCAGCTGTTGTCTTCTGCAAATTGAAGGGGGAAAATCTTGTGACAAGTATATGAAGTAAGCTAAGCAAGTGGGTCAATCTCGACCCTAGTACATGGCAACATGGGTTCAATTGTAATGCGTAAGCCAGTGTTTGTCCCAGGTGAACATCGTTTAAATATCGAAATGTACCGAATAGTGATGATGGTGCCGAGGGCCTGCACCTAGCAAGGTGAGATCGTATCACCAACTTATCGATCCTAAATGTAATATCTACGGATGCCTAAGGGTTGACTTCACAGCGATAACTGGCCACTGCACAAGTTTGCAAATCGCTTAAAATAATGTTGACCCGCCATAAAAGTCCCATGTAAAATACAGTTTTTAATTTCATGACAGTATTTCAAGAAAACACAACAAAAAATATAAAATGTCAGTAAATTGCTGTTAAAAGTAAAAACCATAATTCATATGCACCATTATTTCAAAGGATGTGCAGGACCAATAATATTCTACGTGATTTGATTAAATATTTTACCCCTAACTAGCATCTCATTCCGCGATCCATATTGCAAAATAAATCGATTGTTTAATGTACACTGTTGTTGCCGGCTGTATGAGAAATGTCTGCTTTGTATTTTTCCTGCAATCAGCCGATTTCCTATAGACAATAGGGCAGACTACGGTACAAAAATTATTTCATATAAATGTGGATTGAAACAAGGGAGTTGTTAACATTTAAACTTTCAAAACCTGCCAAAATATTTTTCATTTTAAATCATCCTGTTCTCAGGAAAAGTTGAAAGGTACCAGAAAAAAGGGAGAGTAAAAATTGATTTTTTTTTGTGGGAATGACCCTACCCAATAGATCTACATTTTTGACTGCCGAGTTTCTGTAGTATAATCTTTCATATGAGTAATACAATTTTAAATTCGATGGTCAGGGGAGAAATGTAACACTACTGGTAAGAGAGACGAAATCAAGTCCGACAAGAGGGTATATACCTTGTTTTGCCCTATACTTCTCGTAGCACTGTATTTACTTGAGAAGTGCTACAAATAAAGACCAAAATTTACGCGGTTTGAAGTGGTATCACTTTTTCCCCATGATCTGGAAGATTTCCAATTTATATTTAACTCCTCAAAACTTTTCTGCAATTTATTGAAATCCTTAGAGTTAGTGGAATTATATAAAACTTTCATAATTTTTTGACTAGTTCAGTCCGATTGTAAAATGGTGGAAGATTTATGAAACTCCTCTAACTCTACGGATTCCACATCAATATTTTTTTTAAAATCGGATCTTAAGACCAGTTGCCAAAACCGGGTATTATATCTAATCGTCAACTCCAATTTTTCTGAACCGGAATCGGTTTGTTTCTCACCTATGCTTTGACTATTAATGATCTTGCGCCCATATTAGGACACCTCGACTCTTTTTCCTCGAGGTGCCCGCAGTTAAACGAACCTGTTTTCAAAGCGAAATGCAGTTGTAGTACAGCAACTGAAAAACTTGATATTTAACTCTTTTTTTTAACTGACTTTTAATTCAAATTCAGATTTGGAATACAGGTCATGTGTAGAAGACTAAAGTATTATAGAATAACATTACAAGTGGAAAATAAACAACAGAAAAGATCACTGAAAGCCTTTTAGTTATTTACCATTATTATTTTCTCATACCGTTGCAAATTTCTTTCACATCATTTGTGCCGACATGGGTTAAACCTTGATCACTTTGAAGTGATTAATTAATTAATGTAAAAATATTGACTTTACTCTATACTCGACCCAATAGTTTCAAGACTGAGAATTTTTGATTTTGAGATTGATAAAATAAGATGAGACTTGTGGTATTTCATCAACACAAGTATCAGTCTTTGTTTCAACATCTTCCCATTATTTATCACTGCTCATTGGCGTTCTCTCGAAACAGAACAAAAAAGTATCCGAAAACCTTATTCAATTGCACAGAGAGAGGTTCTGGTTTTGCAGTTGTCTTTCTTTGAATAAGACGATATGATATGTCTTCACTTGAAGTTCTTCTAGTTATTGGTAATGGACACGCATTTCACTTGGCTCTCTAACGATGGGATGGATATAATATTGAATCCATGATCATCTAATGATCATTCAAAATTATATTCTATTGCAATGAAAAATGTTTGTTTTCATTTATTTCGTAAGCAATTTATTGTTTCATTAAATGTTATTCATTAATTACTACATGAACATCACCTTTTGTCTTTTCTGTGAAACAGTATCTGTCCCTTTCCCTTTTGCCATTATCTTCCCTTTGGTGGAGAAAACACCTGTTGAGTTTTTATAACAATTTAATAGGGCGCTCAGTATTCGGTGTCTCCTTTGTGCTTTGTCTGTTGATCCTTAAATGGTTTCAAAGATAATATTTAATCGATTATCATGAAGTTATTATTGGTTCTATGCATCCATCCATCCAATATTGTAAGTCTGTCGTCTCTCAATATTTTTGTCATTAATTATATTTGACATTTACAATTTTATGGTTTGTAAATCTGTACAAAGTAACACTTGAACTACATTGTATTTTTGGACAATAATCAAATCATTGTCCCCTATTCCAAGGTTATTTAATTAACTCCACTTGATAATGATTGCTGCTAACATAGAGTGCAACATTTATGTTGTATAAATCCCCACACTCAGCAGTTGCGAAATTTTCGTAAGCAATTTTATCATTTATCTCTACATTGACATTTGTGTTGCTAGTCAGCCACAAATACTGCTTACCTAGAAGCAGGCTGGTAAGGCAGAGTTGAGCTTACAATTGCTTACCAACCTGCTGAAATAAGGTATGATTTGTGAAGAAATTGTCCCACTACTGCTGCTTTGTTAAGGGCGAGCAATGACACTTATTTAGTTGCAGCGAAATCAAGCCTCTTTACGGAAATCTATAAGTAAATCTCCACTAAATTGAACTTTGAAACTATCGTGGGAGATCTTACCCTTCAAAAATACTGCTTGCTCAGAATCAGATTTTTAAGGGAGAGTTGAGAGTTGCAATGGATTACAAAGGCATGATTTCTTTATGCGCTTATTTAGTAGCGTTTCAATGTAGCGAAATGAACATTGGCGAAATCGTGAAAACATATACAGTGGTGGTCCAGTATAACGAATGATATAATGTCCAGGGTCGTTCGGTATATCGAAAATTCGTTATATCGAAATATATATTTCTTTTCATAAATATTAGCATAGTAGCAAGTTAAACTCTATTCGTATTATATTAATTCATTTATTTAAAAAAAAGGAAAAAATATACATACATGAGCAAAATTATTTATTTTTAGAAAAAAAATCTCCAATATGTGTTTGTTTTTTTTTTTAATTGTTGTACTGAAGTCAATAGCTTGTTCTTGCAATCTCCTTAAAATAACGCAACCAGTGGTCAACAAATCTCACAGTAAATAAACGGGGATTTCCCTTTTTAAAAATTAGGCAAATGAAATGTTTTCTATGTGTAAGTGCACAAAGCAAACAAACAAAAATAACAAAGAATAAAACAAAGCATAGATAAAGAGAGCATTCGTTATATAGAATACTTAATTTTTCAACCGTTCGTTATTTAGAGTCATCAATGGACTAGAAAAACGCGTTCGTTATACTGGGCATTCGTTATATCGGCGTTCGTTATACTGGACCACCACTGTATTATGCTAACTACCTCTTATTGGGAATTGAATAATTTTATATTATATGAGGGCGATCCAAAAACTAGCCGACCTGCCAGAAGTTTGAAAAAAAATATTTTGGTGAAAAGTCTCAACCTTATAAAACATATATTTTAAGTTTCAAGGCACCAAGCTGTTTAGTATTTTTATTTGAGTTATCACAAGTAAACGATTTCAGTGAATTTGTAAACATGGAAAAGTGGTCATCGTTATATAATTCCAGATTTCCATTTCAAAGGTCTTAGTCCAAACAATATTAAAGCCGAGCTAGATTCTTCTCTGGGGGAGTCTGCTCCTTCGTTTACGACTGTAAAATATTGGGTAGCAGATCTTAAACGAGGCCGTACGAGCTGCCAAGACGAACAGAGTTGGTTAGACGAAATCAAGTCCAACAATAGCATCTATACCGTGTTCTGGCCTATACTTTTCGCCACACTTTATTTACATTAGAAGTGCTACAAATAAACGTCAAAGTTTACGCGGTTTGAAATGTTAGCAATTTTTCCCCATGATCTGAATGATCTCCAATTTCTATTTTATTCCCCAAAACTTTTCTGAAATTGATTGAAATCCTTAGAGTTAGTGGATTTTTATAAAAATTTCATAATTTTATGACCTAACTCTAAGGACGCCACATCAAACTTTTTTTAAAGTCGGATCTTAAGACCGGTTGCTAAAACTGGGTATTGGATCTAATCGTCAGCCCCAATTTTCGTGAATCGATTGGAGTACATAGGATTTTTTTCTCACTCATGTTTAGACTATTACGGATCTTGCGCCCATATTAGGACATCTTGGCTCTTTTTCCCCGAGGTGCCCGCAGTTAAACAACCAGAACGGTATTTTTTCAAATCGACGAACACCGTAGTGGTCGACCAATTGAGGTGTCCACGACACGTGAAGAAAACCCACAAAATGGTATTGGATTATCATCGATCGAAGGTGCGTTAGCTAGCTGAAATGATAGACATTTCAAAAAGTGTTATACATCGTATATTCACCGAAGATTTGAAGATGAGAATGCCGCTCTTGCTTTCAGTAGAGCAAAAACAGCGTCGTGAAGATGTTTCTGTAGAGTGTTTGGCGATGTTTCACAGCAATAATGCCGAATTTTTGCGTCGATCCATAACCATCGATGAGACATGGGTCCACCACTTCATACCTGAGACAAAGGAACAGTCAAAGCAGTGGACTGGAATGGGAGAATCGTGTCCAAATAAAGCGAAGACGGTTCCATCTGCAGGTAAGGTGATGGCGTCTGTTTTTTTGGGATGCGCATGGGATAATTTTTAAAAGTTGTATCTGCAGAAAGAAAAAACCATAAACGGCGAATATTGTGATAATTTATTGCAGCGTTTAAGTGGTGAAATTGTGGGAAAATGTCCGGATTTGGCGAAAAATAAAGTGTTGTTTCATCAAAATAATGCTCCAGTTCACACATCCACTATTGCCGACCTGCCAGTTTTACCTCCCTCGGACTACTGTCTATTTCCAAACTAGAAAAAATGGCTCGGTGGTAAAAAATTTGCCAACAACGAAGAGGTGGAGTCTGCGGTTGATGGATATTTTAAGGAGTTTGACAGTTCTTATTATAAACTGGGTATCGAAGCATTTGTATGTCGCTGGAAAAAGTGTATCGAGCTAAGTGGAGATTATGTTTAAAAATAAGGATAATTTTTCACAACTGTTTTGTGTCTTCTTTGTTAGGTCGGCTAGTTTTGGGACCACCCTCGTATTTCGACTTTAAAAATTTATATTTTCTGGAATTTATTATTAATTTGATTCTACGTGTTTTTTGTTACACATCAGCAGGCTTTTGCAGCTGTTTTTCTGGACAAAAATTAGGCACGTCCACCTTCTACGAAATCTAAATATCAACTAAATTGAACTTTGTATTGTGATTAAAAAATTAATCAAAAATGGTTTCCCATTACAACCAACTAAAGAATTGGGGAGAGCTTCTCACAAACCGTATTTTTGAGAAGCTTATTCATGGCTAAATACTCGATAGGTGGTCTAAACAGGGAGCGAACTCATATACAAACCCGCGCTCACTACGATTGCGCCACCAACGGCCATTCTTTTATTCAGTCTTGCCATTTTATACAAATTAAAAAACATCCCGCAATTTTCATTTAGTTAAGTAAATAATTCTTTGTCACTTTATAAATATGTAAATCAATTCCCTGATCGATTTCGATTTCCGCTGACGATTTCGAACTCAATTTTTCCAATTGCCACTTTTTATTTAATCTCCGCTGCCTATTTAATAATTACGCATAAACTAATCACTCAGTAGTACCCATAGACTAATTCTTATACTAGACTCAACATTTCTCTCAGCAAATTTATGACATTTGGCCTGGTGTGATATGAACGTTGGATGTTGAAACGAATTGCTTCAATAATACCAGACAGATAGATGCAATGGGTAAAAACAACCAACAAAATAACAACAACGGTATTTCGTTTTGTGGGTTAAAATTGTTGTGTTAAATAACGGGTCCGCCAAAAAACTACTGAATATTTTCTCAAATTTCTTTTTTTATTTGAAAGTACAATCCTTCCGGTTAATAATGGAAAATAATTTCATTCAAATGGCTGCCTCGGCTGGCCATGCAGTAGCCTACACGATCGGTCCAATTTTTAAGCACATTATCGATTGTGTGCAGCTGTATTTCACCAATGGCTTCACGAATATTGTCCTTTAAAGCGTCAATTGTCTCTGGCTTGTCAGCGTAACACTTATCTTTGAGGGAACCCCACAAATAATAGTCCAACGGTGTCAAATCGCAGCTCCGAGGTGGACAAACGACATCAGCTCTGCGGTTGATAATGTAATCTTCAAAAACAGGGCGCAAAACATCGAGTGTAGCTTCGGCTGTGTGGCACGTAGCGCCGTCCTGTTGAAACCAAATGTTGCCAATATCCTCCTCTTCAATTTGTGTGAACAAAAATTCGTTCAACATGGCCCGATAACGATCGCCATTGACTGTAACGGCCACTCCTTGCTCATTTTCGAAGAAAAATGACCCAATTATGCCTCTGGACCAAAATCCGCACCAAACAGTGACTCGTTTTGGGTGCATCGGCTTTTCAATGTATGTGTGCGGGTTTTCTGTGTCCCAAATGTGACAATTTTGCTTGTTTACATACCCGCCAAGAGCAAAATGAGCTTCATCTGAAAAGATGATTTTTTTGGCAAAATCGGCATCTTCTGTAAGCCGATCGCAGGCCCACTTAGCGAAGCGAAAACGCATTGGATTGTCAGTTGGCTTCAACTCCTGAACCAATTGGACTTTGTATGGCGTCATACCAAGGTCTTTATGCAAAATTCGTTTCAATGATGTCTCCGAAATGTTCAATTGTTGAGAACGACGGTGAATTCATGTTGATGGCGTTTCACGCACACTTTCTGCCACAGCAGCAATATTCTCGGGTGTACGCACTATTTTTGGCTTTTCACGCTTTGGTTTATCGATGAGGATGCCAGTCTCTTTCACTTTTTTCACAAGATAACGAACATACGGAGCTGACGGTGCTTCATTTCTGCCAAAATCCGTACGCAATTTTCGCACACATTCTGCAACATTACCATGATTTTCAAAGTAATGTCGCAATATTTCCCAGCATTGTTTAAGCGTATACACAACCATATTCGTTCAGCGGAAGGATAAAACTAATTATCTGTCAAATCAGACACGAGCTAAGTGTTACCATTCACGAAATAAGCACTAGTTGAAAAAAAAAAACATTAGATGGCGGACCCTTTACAAAACAACTGTATGATAACAATAACAGTCAATAAAAAGTGTAAAACACATTTAAATTTCACAGTTTTTCACCAAAACGACATGAAAAATTAAAATCAGAAGTTATTATAATTCCACTTGGTGTAAGTCACTTTTCGTCAAACATCTCTCTATCACATCGACCGCACCACGAAGAGTGTGAAACGAAACGTCAGATGAGTCAAATGTTCTCTCTAGTAAGAGTTACTCTATGGTAGTACCTAATAAAAAATACCTACGGTATGTTGGAGACCTAGTTAAGGATATTACAAATCTTTATTCAATAATTTCAATACGCTATAGCAGACGTCCAAAATGTTCTTAAAATATCGTTATCTTTCCAGATTATCGATTGTAGGTAATGAACTGCCCTGAGGCGCTGGGCCCAAATTAAACGTTTATATATTAAAATATACAAATGCAATAAATACATATAATAAAAAATAATAAATGTAAAATCTGTCATTTGTATGTAACTTTTCAAGGTTAATTGACGTTGTAATTCACATTTAAATCCATCCCGAAAATGATTGAGAAAAAGTTTTTTTCAATTTCAATCATCACATTTCAAAATCTCTGTTGGCAATAAAAGTATTAAAGTCCAGAATCTTTCGATTCAATTCCGACCAATTTAGTTTCATTCGTTTCTCTTTCACCTTTCTCTTTTTTATGCGTCTCAGCGGGAGCCAGTTTGAAACAAGGTTTTAAGGAATCTTATCTTATCCTATTTCATGTTTACAGCTAAATCCTTTCTCGGCTCGCACTTTTTCTTTATTCTCTAGATTTTACAGGATTGCTATGTAATCCTCTAATTAAATTACGGACAACACTTGCGAATAGTGGATGATGAGTTGTTTATGGATTTCCCCCTGTGTTGATCCTTTTGTGCATTCAGAGTAACGGGTGTAGCATGTGTTTTTGTTTGGAAATTTCTATTGTGTTTTGTGGGCGTGCGTTTGTTCGTTCGACACAGTTGTTTTGGTTTTCTGCTGAGCTGTTGCTTGAGACACAGTCAGGTTCAATTTCAACAAGTTCTTAAAGACTTTTGAATTATGCAGAAAAGTAACCATGATACCCATGACTTTGGGTATCGTTTCCTTTTGTCAAAGATTTATTTATATGTATAGGCGGTTAATCTCAAGGGGTTAAAAATTTAGGGATTAACTTTTACAGTTAATCCAATGTAGATCAATATCTAAACTGATGATATTCCAGACTGATGATCGGGTATAGGAAATAGACTTCTGTTCTGAAAATTTTTACGGAGATTAAATGGATTGATAATCGTGACTGATTGGATGTTGTTGTTTTTTCTGTTATGAAGGGAATATTTGAAACTGTATAGTTTGTAGGCAAAACAATGTTTGATTATGATTTAAGTTTACATCTTTCATAATTATCCAAATAACTATAAGACGATTTACTAATGTCCTTCCGACCCCTTGATGGCATCCATTCGAATCAGGCGAAAAGTATTATACGATTAAATAAATATATTTTAAATCTAAATCTTATATTCAGGCGTGAACCTCGTTTTATATCTCAAACTATTCGTAAATTGCCAATCGAAGCAGAATTTGGCAAATCAGTTGTTTAAATATAAAACTCGTGTACTGTCGCGTAAAATAGAATTCTCCATAAACTGAGTAATACTTTAGACTAAAATTTATATCGGATAGTATGGGTGTTTAATTTTAAATCCCTGTTTCGTTTGAATGACAGTTAAGATGCTACTTCGGGAGTTGAATCTACAACACCCGAGTGGAGACATCAATACTTGGGCACCCAACCAAATTTTTTGATGTGTTAACATTTCTAGGCAGTGGTAGGGCAATCTATCAAAGTGAACACATGCAAACAACACACAGCGTTAGCATCACATACGTGGTTGTTGTACAACTTTAGTCTCTGCATGAAAATAAGTATGATGGTGTTGATGTCGGCAGCAAACAAACAAGAGGGTCGTCGGCACCAAAGAGTATTGAATAGTAAAGTATAGTATAGAATAGTAACATTGATGCCTTTTGAAGCATTTATGCTTTTTGTATTGTTTTATGTAATAATATTGTTGAAATGGTGCATTTATATTGAAATATTCTATAGAGTGAATAAGACTGGGTAATGCTCTTTTACTCAGACTCTCTACATGAGAGTGGACAAAGAGTTTAAGAAGTACTTTATACTCATGACTTTTTTTTGGAGGACAATTCTGGATTCAGTTAGAAAAGACACTGCTCACTGATTTGAAAAGCTCTCCCCGATCCATTCATGGGATGTGGAAAAGGCTTACTGTTGGTAGCCGCTTTGTAGAAAGTTTATGTTCTTAAAAAGGATCACTCCTAAGACGACACAATGACACTACACAAGCTTTATAAGACCGATCTTTGCTATGCAGCTATTGGATGTTTGACATCGATGAGCAAAATATAAAAATACAAGACAATATTACAATACAAAGTTTATTCGTTTGGTTGAATGAGAGACGATTTTGTTTGTATTCCTTCTCCAGACACGGCTTTATTGTATTTGGTGGTCTTGCTGGCCTTCGACAGCCCTGCGGGTTCCATTCACGTCCCGCTCTAGCAGGATCTGTTGTTGGACGCCTAAGTGTATGGCCGATCCAAGACCATTTTCTTTTATGTATATCCATTTCGATATGACTGTTCCATGTACGTTGCCAGAGTACTTCATTAGTAATTGTATTGGGCTGGTAGATACGAAGAATTTGTCTCAGACAACGATTTACAAACGTTTGGGCAAAAGTAGTGGAGTTAATTCACCCATGGAAAACAAATTAAATACGGGCTGCCTTGGTGGTCAAACCAAGGGCGGAAGAGATACATCTAGAAGAGGAGGAAGTAGAATACGTCTATTATTCTTTATAGAGCATCTAAATATTAACCGACGCATTGGTCTGCTTAACCGATAAATACGTAGAAAATTAAATTTTGCTGGGGTGAAAGTCACTTTTTTAGGCCTCTGCAATTTTAAGGCTCACACACTTATCTGGAGATACAATGTAAAGTCTGGAGCATTTCTAAGAGACTTTTGGAGAATACTGGCGAATTTAGCATTCAGGACGAACTTTTTCTATAAAAAATGAGGCACGGTGCCCAAAAATGTGGCGTATGCCCAGATATCTGTCATAGGACGAAACACCTCTACTCCAACAACTTTTCTCATCCTCACCTAAACTAAACTATTTGTTCAATACCATAAGACCATTGCGATCACTGAATATTGCAAAAGGTTCTCAATTTGATTTGTAAGTTCTAATTCGGCATTTTGTTTTCGGAAATTTATATGAAAATTTTTATAATAAATGTGTAAAATGAATTTTTTTTTATAAATGAGTATGGGTTTCATATCTGCTAGCAGGAATACCAATCTCAGTCAAATCCGGTGAGAGTGTATTTTCTAGCGTCCAGCCTAATAAATACAAAATTTCTGTTAATTGCCAATTTATTTAGTACCATAAAAATTTATAGAGTAATTAAAGGATACCACTACAAAAATCACCTGATACAAGTATTTCGATCATTTCTTTATGGCTTTAGCACTTGACTCATTTCCCATCTAACAAGCTGTTTTCTTCGTGAGTGTTTCTTTTGACGTTTTCGTTAGCATTTGTTATAATGCCGCTATCATTCAATCGAACAAAAGATAAATCGTTGTTAATGCCATTGTTTAAATTGTTGTTGTTTTAGTTTTATTGATTTTCCTTCATTGTCTCGAGTTGGAGGAGATACTGTAACGATAAGATATATTATCTTTGAAATCTAACAATTTTATTAGTTAACTAATAAGTGTCCCACCACTTGTGTGTGTAAACCTCTTATGCGAACGATGCACAATGATACAGTGGGACAATAATTGGTTGAATGTGGGTGAACACGTCTTAGTTTTGTTACTGTGTATCTGCTCATTGCACCCGATATTACAAGCGTGGTGAACGGTATGGTATTTCAATGATGTTTGCAACTACAAGAAATCCCAGGGTGAACCGACTTAAACATACCCTCACCATAACCATCCATGGGTTTTAAGGGTCATTAAAAAATATTTATATTTTTGTGCAGCCTGCCAACTTTCATTTACCCGAATGAGCCTAGTAAATTCGCCAATATTCTATTGGAGATTGACCTTTCCCAAAATATTATATAATTCCCAAGTTAATTAGGGGCTGTTGTGATTTTAAAGATTTATCGTACCTACCAACCAATGTTTCAATTAAAATTTGTATGGGAGGTGGGAAAATGGGCGTGAAAAAGTTGTAAATTTTTAGTACTAAATTTTATTTCGATCGGATTTGGTTTACGGGTGATTTCGTGTTGATCAACCGGAAAGCCCCAACTATTAGAATTGTATGAGAGGTATCAAAATCGTAGTGGCAAACGTGTAAAGTTTTAAGTACAAAGAATCTTTTGACAAAACACTGCTCAGTACCAAATTTCATTAAGATCAGTTGTGATTTACGGGATATATCGTGTGGACCAAACGGACTGCCTGCCAACTTTTGTAGGGGAGGTAAAAAATGGAAGTGGCACAGGTGCAATATAGCTTTTAGCAAACAATTTCCCAGAACCATAGCGCATCTATCAAAAGACCAGTCGCCCCATTTTTTGTATGGGAGGTACCAGATTGGGAGTGGCAAAATCACCCAATTTGTCCATTTTTAATTACAAGATAGCTTTTGGGAAACCATGCCCACAACCAAATTTCGTTAATATCGATAGCGCATCAATCAATAGGACAACCGCCAATTTTTTGTATGGGAGGTACTAGTTTGGCAGCGGCAAAATCGCCCAAATTTCAGAGCAGAGTGGTGTTTGACTAAATATTGTCTAGTACCAGATTTCTAAAACGTTGGTTGCATGTTGGTCTTATCGACCAACAAGCCATCCCCACAACTTTAGTGGGGGAGGTACACAAATGGGTGTGACAAAATCACCCTTGTTTTAGTAGTTGACTGGCCTGTGGTAAAATGAAGACTAATACTTAATTTCGTAAAGATCGGAAATGGTTTTCGTGACTAATCGCATCGCAAACCGGATGCACCCTAGCTTTTGTATGGGAAGTGCCAGAAAGGGCGTGACAACCTTGTCAATTTGCTCCAGTTAAGTAGACATTAACAGTTTATATACCAATATCTGAGTTGAAGATAATCACATGTACCAGAAAAAGTTTTTGAAGAATGATTTATTTTGCGATTTTTTTGTAATAAATGTGTCGGTTTGTATGGGAGGTACCAGAAGGGGCCTGGTCCCAATGCTTATTTTTAATCCCAAACTAAGTTAGGACATATAATAGTAATTTCATTGTGATCGGTTAAGATTTAGGGCAGTTATTGTATTGACCAGCCAGCAAGCCAGACAGACGTACCTGCCTCAATCCTAAAACTAGTCTTAAAACGAATTTTGATCAAAGATACTAAGGGTCTAATACAGTTTCAGTTCAGTTTCAACCTATTTTTATTCCCTAAAATTTATTTTTATAAAAGTTTCTTATACGATAACTTAAATCTATCACTACATATTTTCTTACAATTAATAATATTTACAGAACTATATACTTCAAACAAACATATGTAGTAGTAGCCTACATGCAAAACAATTAAAACAAAAAAATTACAATTCAACTGCCTATTAGAGGCTTCCCCAAAACTGGAATATCTATGCCTTAATTTTTTTCCAGTATTAAATGATATACTTATATACCCCCATCCGTTTGGGTGAGAGTATAATAATTTGTGGAAACAGACTTAAGTGCAGATTGACAGTTCCAGATTTCAGAAGGGTACATGCTCAGAAATAATTGGAAAATAATGACAGTTTAATGAAAAGCTTTGTGAGAAATGTCCAAAATTAAAATTCCATTTATGCCGCTGATAATTCGTATTGCAAACGATCGATCTCCTGCAGTGATTATACTGATTTATTAAGTTCCGAAGAGAAATAAACTTTTCTGTGAAACGTCAAGAATATGACGAGTATTCTATCGGTTGGTTAAAAATCAGTAGATTGCATCAACAAATATTCACGCTAAGAAATTAAACGTTTGAAGATGGTATACCGCAGATAATTAGCAAAAGTGGAAACCTTTCCCCAAATAAAAAACGTTTCTCGGAAATGACGGTTCTAATCTCGCAAACGAACTTTTCTTTACCCCAAAATTGTTGTACTTTATTGCCCCTACCAACATTGCACCTGTGCACGATACTTTTTCCCCTCAAGTTTTCCAACTCTATCCCACCGTCCGTGCATTCTATGTAGTTGTTAATATTTTAACGCCAACGCCTGTTTGAAAGAGTTCTATTCATCTTTTAATCGAGTATATTTTATTAGTTTCCTTATGTTTTTGTTTTAATAAAATGTTTTAGGAAAAATATGTTTATTCTTTCAACCTTTGGTCATTGTATGAACCCTTTATATTAATTTTAGACATTTTAACACACATTGTTACCATTTGTCGGATACCTTTTTTGGTTGGTATGTGTGAGGGGTTTTATTCAAACCATATAGGCTCGAATCCATGCGAATGAAAAATATAAATATCTGAAGAATTATTAATAATATGCGCACATCATTTGTAATCAGATCTTTATCGTTTTTGTATCAGCAACAACAACAACGAGACAACAAAAAACGACGACAATTGGAGAGAAAGATGAAAACCAAAACCATATTAAAGATGTTAAACAATTATTAATTGCTCATAACATTTATCAAAAAACTATAATTTTCCCAGTTTATAGACTGGCCAGATTATTTTCGTGTCATCTTCCCCCCACGAAAAGTGTCTCCAACAATTTTAATATTCTGTCGATGACGCCGCGTATTTGAAAAGCTTCGAGGGTGTTCTTAAGACTTTTCAAAATCAGATAACTTTGTCGCTTTGTCGGTCTAATGAAAATGCCGCGAGATTTTGGTTGTAATCAAATGATAAAGAGTAAATTATTACTAATATTTGTCAATGCCATGGGGTGAAGTGGACAAAATATCAGAATATTAAATTTCATTAGTTCCCAATATGTGGAAGCAAATGCATACATAATTGTCGATGTTGCATATGGGAAGTTCCGAAATGTTCTAACTGTATCCATAGTGGATGTTTGAATTTGTTAACCCAGCACTGAGATTTTTGAAGACTTTTCAACATAAATATTCAGCGACGCTCAAACAATATATTGAATGTGACAACTTCGATAGTAAAAACAAAAAAAAGCATATTGCAGGGCCGAATTTAGACTTCATTGGGCACTAGGCAATATCAGCTGGGGCAATGTCCAAAAGCTATTAGTGCAACATGTCCACAATGGTTAGTTCGCTTGTGTGTACGAAAAATAAAGCGATATCCTGCCATCAAAAGGGTGCCCTTTACCTGGCGCCCTACGCAATTGCCTATGTTGTCTTTCTGCAATTTTTGAAATCAGGAATACAGATTGCAGAGATTGTATGGCAGTGTGACTGTTGGGGAATATATTGATACCTCTGGCAGTGATGATGTTTCGGGTTAATTTTCTCTGATTCCCATGACCTCTGCATACAAAATTCTACACACAGGGGAAAGATTAGTTGGAAATCAATTCAGGCACTGGAAATTCCATGATAAAGTCTATATTTTGATCAGAATTCGTAATTGTCAAACATCAGAATTATTTGTCGATGTTATTGATAGATTAAAAATCGGTCTTACTAAGAACAAGTTGATACTACCGAATTTTAGTTGCATTAACCAATTTGAGTATTTCAAAAACCTCATTCATCTGAAATGGAAGATACAACTAATAAAAAATACAAAATTAGAAATCGTGTTCAATTATTAGTCACTGTAACCATAGTTTAGTTTCTGTTACAAAAACACTTGTTACAAAGTTATGTATTCGATTTTTCACAAGAGGCTTTGTTGTTAAAGAGAAACTACGTATATTGGAATGTTACACGAGGACTTTACGGTAAAACTAATATTTTAAACAGAAAGGGATAAACAAAGTTGTGAAAAAACAGTAATATTATCATATATTGAGGTGAAGTGAGACGTTTAAACATAATCGTTGAATATGGCGCCACTTTTGACGCCTTCACAAACACATGCAAACAATTGTGGACACTTGGCTGGAGGAGCTATTATTCTGGATGACACAAATTAAATTAAACATACATATGATAACCAGGGTAACCCATCCCCATTTTTGGTCGAAAATATGAAAATTTTAGGAAAACTGTCTGTATCTGGAAAACGATGCGTTCAATCGAAAAAATAAGAAATTTTTGGGTTTCTTACAAAGTGTTCCAATTCGCATGAAATATTTTTTTTTCCAATAAATCGCCAAAACAAGAAAATCGCCAAAATAAAAAAATTACCATATCTCGGAAACGTTGAGTCCAATCGCAAAATAATAAATTTGTTACCTCCTTAGGATGCTTTCACCTATGGATGTCTTCAATACGGCATCACTTTTTTTTTTTTTTAAATCGTTAAAATTAAAATTTCTACCATCAAAAATCGCTAAATGCCCCTGTGCCAATATCTCGGAAACGGAGCGTCCAATCGAAAACATAACTATTTTTTACGAGTTTCTAAGGATTTTTCATAAGATATTTTGTTCAAAAAATCATCAAAATATGAAAAACGCTGACATAAAAAATGGCTGTAAGTTTTAGTGATTGCGATGCCGTATGAGAGGCCTCCATTGGGTACGGCTTCCTTTGGAGGTAAAAAATTTATTATTTTTGAGATTGGACGCACCGTTTCCGAGTTATAGCCATTTTTTAATTTTAGCAATTTTTTATTTTGGCGATTTTTTGAAAAACAAAATAATATTTCATGCGAATGGGAACACTTTGTAAGAAACCCTTAGAAACATGTAAAAATTTGTTATTTTTTCGATTGGACGCTCCGTTTCCGAGATATAGAAATTTTTTCATATTTTCGATCAAAAATGGCCACGGTAAATAATAATAATTTTGTTTATATTTAAATATAAAATACACAATTTTAATAAAAAATATTTTTTTCTATAAAATTCATAATGGGTTAAAAGCATCACCAAATGGTTGTGACAGCCATTAAATTCAAGTACATAATTAGTTGAGCATACCAATATATTATTTGGTACAACTGAATTAGTTTTTAAATTTTTCGTTCATCCAACTAATAGAATATTCACCATTACAGGATAATTTGATTGTTACAACTAAAACTCGATTGACAGATCACATTTGTTTCTTGTTGCTGTGGCTTCAACTAAATATTTCAGTTATTGCAACCAAAACTAAATTACAAATCAATTGATATGCACAACATTTGGTGATACTGAACACAATTATTGGTAATCACAACTGAATAATGTGATAGTCCAAGGAACCGCCAAATTTTAGTTGGCTGTAAATATAGTTGTGACAACGAATCTCTTCTCTATGTGTACAATGGTCTGGTAGCTTTTATGCAAGCACGTGTGTTACCTTTTTAGAATAAACTCCAAAACCTACTTTGCTGTCTAGTTTGGAGAAATCAGTGTAGAAGCATAAATACCTTCTGTTACCTGGTATGTGTCGCTTCCAATCTATTCGGATTGGTATAGTTCTCCCAAAGGTAGAAGTTGGTGTCACGTTTTCCACTTTTAATGTGAATTGCCGCAGATCCCACAAAGACGTACTCTGACTATATGCGCTGTTCATCAGGCATTTTCCCGTATGTCAAATCTACACGCTGAAAAATCTGTATTTTGTTGTTGTTTGTATGCAATTATAACGTGTTTGTAGATTGTAGCAAATATAGTACTCCTGTGTCCAAAATAGTGTTTGCTATTCAATATTACATGTTGGAGACACAAGGATTAATAGGTTATATGATGATTAGTATTAGGTTTGTGTGATCCACAAGTGATGATTAATAGTATTGTGTGATCTACAAGTGGTTTTGATTGTTGAAGTCTGCTGAAAACAAAAACGTGACAGACAACAAAGAAACGAAAAGCAGCAGATCTTCATTTCATGAAAACAATGTTTGCAAACATATACATTTTCCTGCAATATGTTGCTGGCGCCGTTTTTCCAGCGTGTAGACTGACTAGCACTAGCACAGCCTGATCTGGCAAGAGAGTCTGTTGGTACAATCCCTACCATATAGCTGTGGCCAGGAACCTAGCGAAGCCTCAGCTTATGGAGTGCTAGCACACGCTGAAGAACGGCCTCTCTAACATATTCTCAGTGAGTAAAAAACTAGAACGAGCACAGTTCACTGGTTTGTGAGAAGCTCTCCTAATCCCTTCATGGGATGTAACGGGAAACCAGTTATTTATTTAACATATTCTCCCAAACACATTCCGCACGAACCATGTATATGTTAGGAACCCACTCCAAATATTCTTATATTTGCAAGTCCTAAACTCACTTAAATTTAAATGCAAACTTTAGCATGTTTACTTTCATCCCTAAGATTCATATTCTTACGTTGAAGCATTCGACCGATTGACGAAACTAGAACGCAACAGATCAGCCAACATAAGAAACACTCAAATCATTTACTCAGGCATTCAGGAATATTTATGACTCAGTGACTGAAAGAATAATGCAAAAATACAATTATACACTTGCAATAACATTAAGTTAGGCGGTGACCAATCTCTCTTTGTCCCTCTTTCATTATTTTGCTCTCAACAGAGCATAGCGGTACAAAAGCGAAATAAATAATGCACCAACCATTGCTGTATTTGTATAACAAATAAATGCGTATTTGAATTACAAATACATTCAATATAACACATTAATCATTGTGTCTCAAACATGTAATATTGAATACCAAACACATAGTGTTTGGACACAATTATAAAATATTTGTGACATATATAATATAATATTTTGTCTCCTACTCATACGAAAGCCCGGGCTGCAGTATAGTGATGTTCGACGCTCTCATCCTCCTCTTTATCCCTACAGCTTCTCCAGTAATCATGGGCTGCAATTCCAAGTCTAGAAGCGTGTCTGCTTGTTAAACAGTGCGTAGTCATAGCAACTAGCATAGAGAGTTCTTGTCTAGGAATGGATATCAATTCAGGTCATAACTTGGTCATATCCTCGGGGGGATTTAGACTAAGTCCCCAGCGTCAGGCGTTACATATTCTTTATCCTAATAGACTGTTAAAGTCCACAACTCCCAATTTTCTCGCAATATTTACATCCAACAACAAGGTACTTACTACAGACGTCCCCGTGCTGACAACAATTTACGACACTCTCGGCTGAGGTAGTCGAATTAGCCGTAACCGAATTAAGAGGTTGTCACAACCACACTAGCTTTGTATCTTTACTTTTTGGGTAAACTTCGTGTAAAAGAGAGTAAAAGCTAAATTCTCTCTCAAATACTCAATATTACCCAAAAGTAAAGAAACGCAAAAAACACTTTTCTAGCCCGAAAACAAATGTCAAAACATGAAACATATACTTGACAACAAATCTTGCATATAATGGTCAATATCACTGTTCATTTGCACACTTCCCACCTTCTGTAAATAAGCACTCTCAAAGCAATCACTTTTCAAGTTAATAAAATTGTAAATTCAATAATTTTTTTTAATTTGTGTTATTTTTTCCACAAATAATACATATGTTTCAATGTTGACGTTTCGAACAGCTGATTGTTCACTACTTTACACAAACTTACCCGAAGAAAAAGTCTGTGTAAATTTGGGTAAAAGAGAAACGCATTTTGACGTTAAGAGAAAAAAAAATCTCTCTCATTTACACAATTTTGGAGTAAAGAAACGCTTTTGTGTAAGTTTGTGTAAATTTGTGTAACTTTCTGTAAAACTGTGCAAGTAAAGAAACAGACCTACTATCATCACAGCCGAATCAGAGGTTGCCTCCATCGAATTAGAGGTAGTCACGGCGAATAAGAGGTTGTCGCAGCCGAATTAATAGTTGTCGTTACCAAATTTAGATGGCGTTACAACTGAATTTAGCAATTTCTTTATTGATGATGATTTATTTTCCTGTATTCTCATAAATAATTACAAACCGAGGAAATAATGAAGTTTATATGGAAAAATCTTTATTTATTTTACATGCCACTACCGACAGTTTTTGAAGGATCGACCCATGGGTCGTCACCGCGCCAATTCTGACGTGTTGTGTCTGTGGATTTAGGTCCTAAACCGTTCTGATGACGTTGGTAGCACATCTCAAACGACCGATATTGAACAACTTCGAAACTGCTGACATTTGCTTGTACTGCACTCTGATAAATGATAAATGTGGAGATTTTGTGCAAAATACGGCTATTTAAGGCAAAATCTATAAGTACAATATTTTTTCACACCTTTCTTAATACCCACAATAAAAATCTGAATATCACCGCGACAACAACAGTCGTACATTCATTTACATTTTTAATACAATACTTGTTTTTAGAATTTTAAGCGTCAGGTTGAAATTATATAGAATTATGTTGTGGTAACCGGAATGGAAATGAATTCGGTTGTCCCAACAGAATTTAATAGAAATTCGGCTACAGCAACCGAAAAAACGCCAAATTTAGTTGTTCTATCCGACTTATGGCCAAATCAATTATTGGGACCAAATTTATACCAAATTAGATAGTTGCAACCGTATTTATGGTAAATTCGTTTGTTGCACCTAAATTTATGCCACATTCGGTTGTTGCAACCGCATTTGGTACCAATTTCGGTGGTGGCATCCGAATTAGTTCCAAATTCGGTTGTTGCAACCGAAATTATAAAACGTGGTTGCTTCAACCGAATTTCAGTTGTGGGGACTAAATTCAGTCGTGACAACCTCAATTCGGTTGTGGCAACAGTGATTTCGAAAACTGTTTGAGGAACATCCTGTTCTCAAAACTTCGGACTGCACATTCGTTCTGTTTTGAAATCGATTTCAGGTTGTTTTGCAAATGTGCAAATGACAATATTTTCTGAAACGGCATTAATTATAACACTTATGCTGACTGTAAAACTGATTTAATTTTGTTCAGTTTTTAAATCTGGTTTAATTTGATGCTTACGAATTATTTTGAATGATAATTAAATTTGAAATCCAATTTTTTTTTAATTGTTAGTTAACAGATTTATTATCAACATTTAAGCGCTGCAATTTCGTTTTCTCCCGGATTCATTGTATGAACCTAGCCAAACTATTGCCCGATTTAACCTTTGGCTTTTATGGAGTACTGAACATTCATCTTTCTGTGCGTTAATCCTGACTGAAATCGTCTACAACATAATTATTCATTAAAGACGAACCAACTTGCATTATAACTCATCAAATTGAACATTCAACTGATCAATCTGATACTCGTTTACTTAATGCAGCGAGCGACTAAAAAAAGATTTATGTTGTATGTAGGAAAGAGCGTCACAAAACGATGATGTAGAAATATTTCCATCTGGTCTTCAGCAGGCAACTGGTGAGGTGGTGCAAATTCTATTTCCATATGGGTAACACATAAACTGCAGATACATAATTTGGAAGGAACATCATCTCATTGATCGTTATCAGCATAAGGACTGGTAGGCGCACGGACGGACATATGAGCTTACGGAAGAAGGGCACAATCATGGGAAGATGATGCTGTAGCCAGAGATCTTGTTAAAGCGATAAAGAGCTTATAAGTTTTTCTTGTTAGACACTGAACGACACTGGCTGGGTCCAGCCAAACATAATATTGGCAGCATATGGTTGTAATTTGGCTACGGCTTCGAAAGGTCGGTCAGTGTTTGTACCTCTTGAGTTTACATAAAAACGTTTGTTGCTTTAAAATACATACATACATACGTACAAACTTGTAAAAAGTAGTTAATTTCTCTTAGCAGGTTCTGTTGAATATTTGTAGTTCTGTACTTTTTTGGTTTTTTGATATTTGATGGCGCTTTGATTTTATTTTTCTGAAACATTAATTTTTTTCATGATTTTTTTTATGATCCTCGGTATAAGACACACAAGCAAGACATGAAAAACACAAAGCGAAGATTTTTTAAGCGCCATCATTTATTATTCCGTCGCGTTCTGGATGGCGTTTTGTTTTTGTTAAAAGTATCCAACTCTTTGCTGTTGTTTGTTGTATTTATTTGGAAATTTATGTGATTTTTATGCGTAGACATAATTATGATCGTCTTAAAAACGTTATTAAACATATTGAGAGAGTTAAAAAACAAAAAATTTAACAAAAGAAATTGAAGGAAAATGTTCGAACATATAACTGCAACAATACGAAATGAACCCAATACGCGGTGCACAGTGGTTTGCAATTCAATTCTTGTGGGAATAAAAGTGTGCAGGGATGATGAAGGTAACCGCTAATTGTGTTCATTTTAAAAAAGTATTCAGAGGAAAATGAAGCCGGTTATGGGCTGTTGATTAATTTATCTAAAAGGAAGAGTAGAGTATTCCTGAGCACGTACAAACTTTCTTTACAATTCATGCAAATAATATTAAATGTCAACGTGTTGTATAACAACGGATATCAGCTGGAAATCTCGAACTTAGGCGATTTATTCGCGTTCTAACTGGGCACTCTCAGGTCACGCCTACATCGAATTCAAAAAGCCGACACCAACAGATGAAGAGAGTGTGAGGAGGCGTTAAACCGCTGAAACTCTTTATCTGTCATTTATGCGCTTTCGCGAAATTGAAGTCAGGGGAATGAATTGGAAAACAGAGAGGAAATTTTTACTCTGTACGAACTTCTAATGAAAATAAAGTTGGACTGCCACATCTGATGTTTTTCCTTTGAATGATTTGTTTATATATTTTCTTGCTGTGGTTCAGGCTTTTCCGTATTCTTTGCACATAAGCAGATTTTGTAAAATCAATTTCAAATTTAACGTGTGTTTGAAGCTTGTCTCTAATATAGAATACTTGTGTCCAAATACATTGTGTTTGCTACTCAATGTTACATGTTTAAGACACAATGATTAATATGTTATAATATAAGTGTTTGTAATCCAAACATTGTTTGTGATATTTGTGATACAAATACAGCTGTGGTTGGTGCACAGTTTCTTTTCGCTATGCTCTGACGAGAACAAAATGCTAAAAGGCGGACAAAGAGAGATTGTTCTCAGCCTAAATTAATGTTCTTACGTTTGAGATGCAACATGCATGTGGCTCCATGTAAAGGCATGCATCTTTGAAAGTAAACATGCTAATGTTTGCATTTGAATATAAGTTAGTTTGGGGCTTGAAGACATATGCATGTTTGGAGTGGGTTCCAAACATATACATGGTGTCCGCATTGGGAAAACAAATTGTTTAATTTTTAACACATTTGAAGCCCCAATCTACTGTGCTATTTCAGTACGGTCAATGGGTTGAAAAGAGTTGTATGGCTCATCACATGCTCTGATACTGCTTAAAGTCAATTGACTGTTTGTTTGTTTGACTTACAAAAACATTCAAAGACAGAAACTAAAAAAGGCAACAACAACAATTTGGTTGAAAAAATGTGCTATACTTTTGTTTACATATGTATGAATGTTTGTATCATTGTGTATATACACATACATATGTATGCATCTACATTGCAACATTCAGAATATGGTCAAAATGGTCTGCGCCTGGTTTTGGCCTTTTTCCCACTTTTGTGTTGTTGTTTTTTTTAGAGTGTAGCATTTTGTTGTCGTTGCTGTTGTGGGGCTCCCATTCTTGTATGCAGTGTCATAAATTATAAAATTTTATTTTGTGTTCAAAATTAATGACACCATTCGATTCTCCCAGTGTTTTTTTTTTTGTTGGCGGTGGTGGCGTTGATGGTGCTGGTGTTGTCGTCGTTTACCTTCAGAATCTCTGGATGCGTTGGAAGAAATGTTAACTATGGAAATATTTTGTTGCTGACCCATTCCTCTTGCTCGTTTGTTTCATGTAAGTAATTATTATGATTTTTTTCGTCTTTTTTTTAATGAAAATTCTCATTTGTGTCGTTATTATTAATGGTCATATTAAACTGGATTAGCCAGTTATAAGTGGGTATTCAGACTATATTATAGAAATTCACAGACTGTTGTCGTTGGCTACACAATCATCCTCATGATGATGATAACGATGACGATGATAGTGATGACCGTCTCCGACTTCTTAATGTTCCTGTTGTATTCCTCCAGTATACGTGTGATATTAATGATATTAACTATTGAAATAGAGTTCTTTCTTGACATCTTCCAAACATGTAAGTATAATTTTTATGAAGAACCTATGGAATTTATGTAAATAAATCACAAAATACCTAAAAAAAAATAGTTAAAACCTAATGTTTAATTTTTTACGAGAGGTTATTATGTGGCATCAAAATGACTGAATGGTATTCAATGATCTCACGAATTTTGTATATATTTTAATAGGAAATCATAGAGCGATTTTAATAGTTTATGGCCTTTTCAATGGGTGGTTTCCAAATATTAGTTACAGGTACGCATGGGCATATATTGTAAATTTGGAAAACAATTGAGTAGTTTTACACCTTCTGAGCGATTTTTATTGTTAGCATGCGCCATTACTGTAAAACTTGATATATTGATCATGTAAAATTCGATCGAGGGAAGGGCTAATTGACTATATTGTAATATAGTGATATAAACCAGCATATCATAATAACCATTCTCATATGGCCTGTCGGACGGAATTTTCAAGTATTAGAACGAGTAAATGAAAAAATATACAATTTTATTAGCTGAGAGTAATAACGGCAAAAAGTACTGGAACAAAAAAGTTATCGAAAAAGCGGGCTCATGCGAATAATTGAATAAACAAAAATCAGTTAATCGATTAATCAGTCATTCTGCATAATCGGTTTTGAACAAGTTTATTCGTAACGAAATAATTTTAATTATGCCACTGCGTAATATAGGATGTTGAAACAAATCAAGCTAAAGAAAACTCTACACGCTGCAAGTCCCAAACACCCTTATATTTAAATGCAAACAGTAGCACGTATACTGGCAAACATGTATGCTTTTACGTGGACACATATGCGTCCTTCATCTCAAACATCCATATACTTACGTGGAAGCATTCGGATATTTCCCCCAAACCTCCATATAGTTACTTAAGTGGAAACATGTGCGTATTTCCTCCCAAACATAATATTATTTAGAAACAAATTTTTCTTTCAATTCAATATATTTTTATCATTTATTATAATTAATTTGATCAATATAACTCCACATTTATAAATTATTAATACTTACAAAAAATTAAAAGATTTTTACAGTTACTTGCATTGAATGCATTATTTGTTTTTTTTTATGAAATGAGAATGTTTTGCTCTTTTGCTTCTGCTTTCTTGGTTGTGTCTAACGTTTTTGTTTTCAGAAGGCTTCAACTTTGTGTTGGTATACAAACAATATACTTATATACACATCTAGTCCATACAAGCCAAGCGTGTATTAATTACTTGTTTTTTTTTATTATATTTCACAAATGGTCCGCAGTTCCGATTTTCTCAGTAAAGGCTCGTACAGACAAAGGGCTTCACGTTGTTGCCCTTTCCAGTTTCTTTCCCTAAAATTGTTTCCAACTTTGGTAGCACACACACACATATATACGAAACACATCAAGCGCGTATGATATCCTCTGTCTGATGAACGACTGAATACATGAAACTTCATCTGAAATTTCCACGCACATTCAGGAATAGTGGAAAAATACCGATATACACTTACAAGATAGACTCTCTCGTTGTCCCTCTTTTATTCTCGTGCGCTCGAGAGAACATAAACAGTGCAACAAATACAGCTTTATTTGTATAACAAAGGCATATATTTTGGGCCGCAAACACATATATTATAACATATTAATTATTGTGTCTCAAACATGTAACATTGAATAGCCAACATAATGAGTTTGCACACAAGTATATTATATTTGCGACGAGCTCCCAACACACGATATATTTCCATCCAAACAACAGAAAACGATAGATTTTTCAGTGTGTAAATAATTACTTACATTTTTGATGAATTACTGGTTCCATAAATTAATTAATGTTGAATGTTTAATGATCAACATTTATATGATTAATCACCACACGCTGAAAAACGGCCTCTATATTCTCCCAGACACATTCTGCAGTAACCACGTATATATTTTGACGTTTATGTTTTCCGATATATTCTGTTTGTTTTGTGCCAAAATACGGCGCCGAGTGACAATAATTAAATGCAATTCCTATCAAATCCCCATACCCTCTAACCAAAATATGTATCCCCACGTTTACAACGGGAAATTATGCAATTCGAGTTATATATTGGCTAATTTGTCACATTGATCTCACTAAAGCATGTTCCAGTACATACATAGTTCTACATGTTTCTATTCTATATGCTGTCGTTCACGAAATATTTGCATCCCACCGTTCTTCAGTATTGCCTAACGTTGTGTATAAATGTTATAGTGCACTTCAAAAATAATAAAATGAAACATTTTATGGTCCTTTTAGTGTGTGTTGATACTTAGGGATCTACTTAATTCGCATTTGTAAATTGCATAATTCAGCATGTATTAATACGATTGATGATCAACCGATGGTATCAATTCAGGCACAGTAGTTAGGCATCTGATGATGAACTTGTCACGGAGTTCGAAACTAGTCATGCCATTGAGTGTGCTTAACTGAATTTCATATTATTCCAACAAAAACCAAGGTGACCATATAAACTTGTAGTAAGAATTTGTCATAGATTAACTAAAACTAAAAAAATCGGTCATTAAATTCAAATTAAAAAATGATGCATTTTCATTTTGATAGAACGAAACGAATTTGACCATCCAAATTAATTTCTGGTTAATTCAAATTTTCAACGAAAGCAACGTTTTCAAGCATTGTGTTTCCAACATGTAATATTGAATAGCAAACCCAATGTGTTTGGACCCAAGTATACTATATTTGCAATAAGCACACATACACTTGATATTTGCATCCACTTTATATTGCACTTTATATATAGTCTAGAGTCTATTTGATATTTAAAGAATATGTTTCTAGTGGGACATTCAACTCACCTATATTTAATGTAATTAAAATACTATTTATTTCATTTTTCTTTCCGACGTAACGTTGTGGGTTTTCACATTCTTCTGGGACAATTGTTATTAAATATAAACTCTTTCTCTACATTTTACATTTAATCCATTTTTCGTCAGGTTTTACACGACAATTTACGGCACGACATAAAACATGAATATGTACTCACAATTATAATTGCAAAATAATCAAAATTTTATATATGACAGAATTTCATTAAGCTAAATATCACAGATGAAGAAATAAACTAGTCTACAGTTATTCTGTCATTTTTACATGTACTTTGGCTTTCTAAACTCGGAAAATATGATAAAAAATTATTGTAGTGAATTCTTTTTATACCCTCACCTATTATAGTATGGGAGTATATATTATTTAGTAGGAAAAAAATTTAACGCATAGGAGGAACCATATTAGGCCCTCATTATCTTTGGACGAAATTAGTTTTGGACTTTTTACGATGATTGAGCCCTGTCCGTCTCTCTGGCTGGTCAACACGATAATTGCCGTAAATCTTTATCGGTCACACCGAAATTTTGTCAGTGACTATTATTTTTCCAAGGTTAGTTTGGGATTGAAAATGGGCGTTTTGGCCACGCCTCTTGTTGTACCTCTCAAAATCATGAGTCGTCTAAAACCTTTTTCTGGTAGATGTGATTAAATTAAATTAATAATCTATAAATATCTACTTAATTGGAGAAAATGGGCGAAGTCGCCACACCCATTCTGGTACCTCCCATACTAAAGATTGGTGTTCGTCCGTGTTGTCAATGTGATAAGTCGCGTGGAACACTTCCGATCTGAATGAAACTGCGTTATTAGGCTTCATGTCAATAAACGACAGTCACCGATTAAAACAAAGGTGGTTTTGCCTTTTTTAAAAGGCGTAAGAGACGGCGTAAGAGACGGCAGTGAAGAAAGCGCGAGAGTGAGAAAATTGAGACATACAGAAGGAAGAACGAAGCCCGAAAATTCTACCAAACAGTTAAAAACGGAACTAATGGACATGGTTCAGGGCCCCCCTTCTGTAAAGACAAGAACGGAAATCTCGTCGCAGATGTGCAGAGCATGTTCGGAATATGGAGAGAGCATTTATCCGCGCTACTAGTACCTGAGATATCCAATCTCGATGGGACAATCGATCACAATATGGATGACGACGTAGATTGCCCCCTCCTAACCAAGACGAGGTCAGAACAGCTATTGCCCGGCTTAAAAACAACAAAGCCGCAGGAGCCGATGGATTACCGGCGGAGCTGTTTAAGGTTGGCGGCGATGAGCTGATAAGGTTAGATGAATGCATGCCCGGCGATTGGAGTCTCTGTGTACTATGTCCCATATTTAAAAAAGGTGACCCGAGTATCTGTGCCATATAAGGTTCTATCAAGTATAATGTGTGAAAGACTAAAACCAATTATGGCAATTATGATATCGATTATAAAGCGGCCTTCGATAGTCCGATACGGGAAAAACTCTATGAAGCAATGTCTGAGCTTGGTATTCCTGCAAAACTCATACGCCTTTGCAGGATGACCTTGACGAACACCAAATCCGCAGTGAAAGTTCGTAAGGATCTTACCGAACCTTTCGAAACTAAGCGAGGCCTCAGGCAAGGCGACACCCTATCGTGCGATCTCTTTAACAACTTATGAGAAAAGCTGCAGTCAACATGAATAAAACCATCAGCAGCAAAAGTCACATGCTGCTCGCGTATGCTGATGATATAGATATTATTGGGCGCACAATTAGAGAAGTGACGGTAAATGAGGACAATACAAAATTAATGGTTTCAACGAACAGGGCCTCCACGCGATTAGACCAAAGCGTGAACGTTGATAACCGTTATAACTTCGAGGTAGTGGACGAATTTATATACCTCGGATCTGCCGTGAACAAAAACAACAACGTCAGCCCTGACATCAAGCGGAGAATTGTGCTTGCGAATAGATGTTATTTTGGACTAAGCAAGCACTTTAGAGATAAAGCCCTCTCTCGGGTAACAAAAGTCCAGCTGTACCAGACTCTCATTCAACCTGTCTTGCTTTATGGCGCAGAATCCTGGGTCCTATCGCAAGCAGACGAAACATCTGTAGGAGTCTTCGAGAGAAAAATACTCCGAAAAATTTATGTCCCCATAGTGCACAACGGCGAGTATCGGCGACGCATAATTCATGAGCTGTATGAGCTTTATCCTGACATTGACATAGTTAAGCGGATCAAGATAACGCGATTGCGCTGAGGCCATGTCAGTAGAATGGATGAAGACGAACCAGCACGAAGGGTTTTCGAAGGAAGACGAAAAATAGGAAGACCAAGACTCCGCTGGAGGGATCAGGTTGACGAATCCCTGCGTACACTTGGTATTGCCAACTGGAGAAATAAAGCAAAAGATCGAACTGGTTGGTGAAATATGTTATCTTCGTTTTGTAAGGTCCCTGACCCCCCGGGGTTGTCCGAGACCGGATAAGTAAGTAAGGTTTTGCCACGCCCATTTTGGCACCTCCTATACAAAAGTTGTTCAGCCGGTTGGCTGTTCGGCCAGATAACTCCCGTAAATCTTTACCGAACACAATGATATTTTGTTAGTGACCATTATTTGTTCAAACTCGGTCGCGATGGATGACTTCGGGTGAGGGCATGTTTAAGTCGGTTCACCCAACTGAAATTTCTGTACTGGTTTTCTTTACATTTCGTCAAGGTGGTTTCACTATTTGGACTAAATGGTGATAAAATCTATCAACAACCGATGATCTCAGTTTAGAGATAACTATGTGCGCTACATAAATCTTGGACATAAATAGTATCTAGATTAATTCTGTAGTTTAAGTACCGTTGGCAAAAACAGAAAGGAATCGGTTTATACAAAAAAAAACGATTTTTTTTCATAAATTAGATAAAAATCGTACATGTTTTAACTTTTTACAACTGCCTTGTATTTTAATGAACAAAACATATCATATTTGAAGAATATCAATGGTTAAATATAGAAGTTATGACACAATATACATGAGTACCACAATTTCACATTTCTTGTCTTTTTGTATTTATTTCTTTATTATAGCGTTTTTATTTGTTTTATTGAGTTTGTTTATTAATATTGTCGTAATAAAATACACTACGATATAAGTCAATGTTTTAAGAATGGGTTTATTTTATGGTGACTTACAATCTTACGACTCATCTGCAGTCAAATGTGAATGATTGTAATATTACTCGATATCATTTTATGACAGTGTTTCATTTTTTGCATAAAATGTGTTCATTCGTTTCTTGGGATCAGAATAAAGTAGGTCATATTCAAGTAATGTGTGTAATTTTGTGGTTTTCCATATTTTTATGAGGGTTTCCATTCATGTACGAAAGGATTTTAACTTTAACTAACTGAGCCGGTCCTACCCACAGGTACGAACAATTATTGTGGTTATCCAATGCTGTAAATGGGTTATATACCTACACCCATTATAACTTGAGGCGTAATAATGTTCAATGAAGGTGAGTACCTGTGCTGGCACAATTCGAAGTATCGGGTCTCAGATATTTTTCGCGCAATTATTTACTATTTACTATTTCATTTTAAAAATAATGTCACGTATTCTCTTCCAAGGCTGGTTTTGTGAATGAAAATGAGAATATGAGAGGAAAAGAGAACATGAAGGAGAAAAGCCTTCTGCTCTTGTTGTTGCAATAATTGACTTTCAGGTTGAGTTGGTGCTGAGGGATTTTCGATCGATACCAATTCGCGTATGTAAATTTCGTATATAGTTGGTAAGAAGGTTTGCTATTTTTATTAAATTCTTTATATTAACTTCGACTCCGGTCTTGAGGTCTTGAGGACTTGGCACAAATCTGTTATTGTTGTGTTGTGTCATCGTATTTAACGTTGGCCTTGTGTTTTTGCTGCTTTGCATTCGGTATTAAAGTGATTTTTGTGCATTTTGATATAATTTTCCCACGCGATTTTCTCCGGAAGTTCGTGGCCGATTTTATTAATTTTTGGATTGATTTTTAGAGCGGGTTTCGACGAAGAATTTAAGCCAAAAATTAAGGCGATCCGGTATCACGGAGCCGGGATTTAAGTGTTTTAATTTGCGATATTTTTACCCATTTTGTGCTGTGGCATCGTATTTAACGTTGGTCGTTTGTTTGTTCGCTGCTTTGCAGTAGGTATTGAAAGTGATTATTGGGCGATTTTCATATAATTTTCCCACGCGATTTTCTCCGGAATTTCGTGACCGACTTTATTGATTTTTGGGTTTCGACGAAGAGTTTAGGCCAAAAATTAAGGTGATCCGATATCGGGGGGCCGAGATTTAAGTGTTTTAATTTGGAGTTTTTTGCTCATTATAGAAGTGTTTTGTGAATTTTTCAGTTAAATCATTTCCTTTTCAAACTCAAAATATATAAAGAATTTATAGTCAAAAACTTTGTTTTTTACGGGTTGGTTTTTTTTCGGAAATAGCAAATAATAACACACTTTTTTAAATGAAAATGGCTTTATTGTATTTCAAAATATTCCCCTTGATGATCAATATACTTTTGCATTCGTTCAAACCATTTGTCATCGCAGTTTTTCCATTCCTCTTGAGACACCACCAAAAAATGGCTTTTAAACCCTTCAACTGCTTCTTCGGCGCTCGTAAATCGTTGACCACGCAGTTTACCTAAAAATCAGGACCGTACGTAAGATGAGTCATCAATTCGATGTTTTGACTGCTCAAAAATTCACCCGTTTGACGAGATGTGTGAGAGCTCGCATTGTCATGATTGAGAATGACTCGTCTTTGGCGGTTGGTTTTACGAATTTCTCCGAAGTCTTCCGGCAAACAAATGGTCGTGTATCACTCAGAATTGACCGTCCTACGTTGCTCGAGTGGAACAGTGGCCACATGACCCATTCAACCGAAGAAACATGCGTGCATCATAATTGATTCGATTGTGACAACTGAATCTTCAATTATGTTCGTTCTGTCAACTAAATTTTCTAAAATTTCGAATTTGGAATTAATTCGGATGCAACAACCGAAATTGGCACCAAATTCGGTTGGAGTAACAGATTGTGGCATTAATTCGGTTGCAGCTATCGAATTTGATTTCAATTCGGTCGCAATAACCGAATTTAACCTTAAGTAACCGAATTTCTCATGAGGTTCAACGCAATTCATTTTCAATTCGATTACCACACGCAAAAAAAAAAAAACGTTTATTGCTCGGTTGCCACAACAATACTTTGATTGATTTGTATTAATTTATTAAACCCAACCGTTCATGTAGTTCTCCCAAATAAACTCATATATCGCAAACGTGTATCATGTTGTTACAAACTAGTACAAAATTACATTTGCCGCAAAATTACAAAACCATTTGCGATAACTGAAATTAGCCATTTTTCTAATGAGAGCACAGATTACGAAGAACGTAAATTTCGCTCATTCTCCCACTCGTTTGGCATACACACAAGTGATTACACACTCTAATGATTCTACCTTGTCGATATATCTTGAATGTTCAATTGACGCGTTGTAGTTTGCTGAGCTTTTAGTTGCTATTTGAATGCAGAGCGAGACAGACGTGTAGGTAGGTATACATTGACAATATAGACACAAATGCCAACTTTTTTTAAAACAAACTTTATTGGTAAAACCAAAATCATAAAAGTTTTAAACAAAAAGAGCTTATGGAAGCTATAACTAAAAGTTTTAATTACAACTCGGTTGCTGTAACCGAAAGAACAGTTGGTGGAACCGTTTTTCGTTTCTCACAAACGATTTTCAGTTTTAATTTTTCATAACTCGTTTACTGCATACGTTTTTCAATTCTCGCAAACGTTTTTTTAGTTAGGATCAACTACAACTCTGTTGCTGTAACCGAGGGAACAGTTTGCGGAACCGTTTTTCGTTTCTGGGACGCGTTTTTTCCAGCTCATGTTTTTCATAACTCGTTTGCTGCAAACATTTTTCGGTTCTCCCAAACGAAATGACATGTATGGCTTTTTCTTTGCGTGCACAACGTAATGGTATTTATTTAAAACCTGACGTTTAATGTGGCCGTCGGTGGTGCAATGGTTAGTGTGCGCGGCTCTTGTACATGAGAACGTGGGTTCGGTATCTGCTCAGACCACCTTACATTCCTTTCGACGACGGTGACCTCGCTTAGTGATGGCGACACTACTGAGTACTTAGCCACTGTAGGTCCCAATCAGTGAGTGTAAAAACTAGAAAACGCACATCTCACTGATTGTGAGAAGCTCTCCTCAATCCCTTCATGGGATGTTATGGGACACAGATTTTTGACGTTTAAAATTCTAAAAACAAATATTATATTTCAAAATGCTAAAGAATGTATAATTGTGATTGTCGCGGTGATATAAAGATTTTTTTGGAATTTTTATGAAAGGCTAACGAGGTTGTGACAACCTCTAATTCGGCTGAAACGAATTTTCCTGTAAGTGTAATGTTGGAAATTTTGTGTACAACTGTTTTGATAATAATACAATCCTATTACACAAGCTTTTTAAAAATGGTATTTAGCTTGTATAAGGCAATAATTTGAAGTTATAGTACCACAGACCGTGTAATAAAACCCCCCAAGAGGAAATAGCTTTCAAAAACTTTATTTTTTCCTATTAAACTTTCCTCCGCAACAAAAAAATTATCTATACCCTTTATTTTTCCTATTAACCTAAACATAGTTTTATTTGACAAAGGATGCCGATATACCTTTTACAATGCCAAGAAATGCATAGGTGTTTCTGAGGTTTGGGTAAACAAATTGTACCAGCTCCTTCTCAGTTCCATCATTTACGGAACATTTAACGTTTACCTCTTACTATTTGTTTGTTTATTTGTTGGCCAAAAAGTCCTTTTGTTAGAAAAACTAAAAAATTGACTAGTCCAACCTTCGCAGGTTATAAATCAAGTTGCTCCATTTCCGTTGAAATTTCTAGGTTTAGTCAAAAATTTCGAATAATTTTTTACATTTAACACATTTTACACGTAATTACTTTACAACTGGACCCTAATGTTTCATCCTCACAGTTCCAGTAGAAAAAAATCGTTAAACACAAGAAATTACGAAGGATTCAGTGTGAAGTCATGGAGTGTGAGGTAGGGAGGAAGGATAGATTGTGTGATTTAGAAGGTGTTTACTTCTTGACTCGAGTTGACCTTCTCTCGAAACCAATCATCAGACCCACCTTGTTCGTTTACCTTCATCACAACTACTGGCAAATGATAATTTTACATTTGGATGCGGGTGTGTGTGTGTATGTGTGCGAGTTGGCTACGGAACACAATTTCCACAATGTGACCACTTCTTGGTAAACATGCTGTGTTTTCCTTGGTACTTTGAAATTTTACATGTTTTTGTAATTAAATCGTTTTGTAGTAATTGTTTTGTGTTTGCTTTGAGTTTTTGGTCTAAATTTTATGATATTTGTCCTTTTTTTGGATACTTGACAGCAGTTTTACACATTTCACTGAGTAATTTAGCAATTTGTTGTAGGATACTCGTACATGGGTCTTGGATTGTAGATATTATTTTCGTTCCGGTTCCTTTTTTTAATTTGTTATTTGTTGTACGAGTATGCAATTTGAAACGTGTTTGTAGGTCCTTTAAGTTTGTCTCACTGGAACGATCTAATTTACGTAAAGTGTGATTTGACAAAACATTAAACCCTCAGGGATGATTTTTAATTAATGGTTAAACAAATTAGAATTTTAACGTCACACAAGTTGCAAATTTAATTTGACATTGAAAAATACAAAATTGTTCTTGAGAAAGGAAAATAGGTTTTGGAATATCTAAAACTTGATAAAATAGAGATTAGAAAATCATGTTTCCGCCTTAACCCCAAAAAGGTGCAGGTATCGGTTTAGTACAGATATTGATGTTTTGTCCTGATTTGAACGAGTCAATTTCTAATCTGACACAAATTGCTCTCATGCAAAATGTGTGGAAGACGAAGCGAACTTATTAAATTAACAGTTTGGTCCTTGTCAATTTGGTGTTTTTTTCTTTATACTAAAACTGCATATAACATATCAGTTTAAGTTGTTCCAAACTGATTGAAACGACCCTGGGCCTGAGACAAGGATACACTCCACCGTTTTGCAAGATTAAATTTGGGCTTATATAATTTTCGACCTCTATCAAAGGTATCTACCAACACATGCCTTAATGTAATACCAATTTTTATTTATTTTTTGAAAAAAAAAATTTAAAATTAAAATTTGAAAAAAGTATAAATTTAAATTGTTGATTTGACAAGTTGTTCCTTGGTAAAGCATCACCAATTGATTATTTGAGATTAACTAGTCGATCAGGTCCATGCAAATAAAACAAAAGTTTTTATTTCTTGATTATCCCAACGCTTTGTCAACTTGTTGTTGACAACTTCAGGGGCGAAATTTTGTAGTAATTTTATTTGATTATGTATATAATCAAAGTCTAACGAGTCTAATCAAACTAATCCTAACATCACATAACTTCCTTTTATCGAATTGCAGAATAGACTGTCAAATACAAATACTTTATGTTTATAATTTGGAAACGGATCATTTGATTCATAATAATTATGTAATAATAATTATTATTTTGCGATTGGATGCCACATTTCAGAGTTATGACCATATTTGCAACTTTGCGAATCTTTCATGTCAGCGACGTTTTTTAAAACAAAATTGAGTTTGATATTGAATCTACATGTTGGTAGATGATTTCGATACAAAAAAATGGTTCCCATTACATCCCATGAAGAGATTGACGTTTTAGTTTTACACTCACAGATTGAAACCTACAGTTTTACTCCGTTTCCGAACGGTATAAATAAGGTGGCCCGAGTGGGGTTGGAACTCACGTACTCATGTACAAGAATCGCGCACACTATCGTTGCACCACGGACGGCCACTTATTAGAGGTAAAAAATATGTTATTTTATCACCTGGATTCACCGTTTCTGAGTTTATTTTATGAATTTTTTTAATTTGGCAGTTTTTTCAAAAAAGTCTGCCACGATTATAGAGGCACCACTTTATCCAAACCGCAATTGAAGACACAGCTCCGACAATTTTCATAAATCTTTAAAACATTAAAATCCCCAAAATAAAAATGAGAATTGTTCTAATTTTGTGAACGCGAAATATTTTAGGCAGTTGATATGAAACTCATCAGTAAGGCAGACCGCATTGGAGGCCAAAAACAAAAATGTTTACTGAACGTATTAAGAGCTCAGGATGATTTTTATATAAAGTTCAAATCATCTGACCAATCTTGTCTTTTTTCCATAGCTATTTTATATATTAGACACAAATATAAGAACTTCTACATCCAGCCTGAATGTATTACATAACATTGAATTCTAATTCCGTGACATGTCACAACAGATGAAATACTAGTGATAAGAAATTTTAGCAAAATTCCCATTAAATGCCACAAGCGAAATGTGACTGACATGACTGTCACATCTTAGTCGTAATACCAAAACAAATTTCTCGTAAATATCCTATGAATGACAAATACCATAACAAACAATGAGCACTAAAATCGTCATTCGAACATAAGAATTTCAACTAAAAACATAGTACAACGTGTCACAAAGAGTGCCCATGAAACGATTTGCATGTCATCAAATCTCGGAAGAAAATTTGGTATGAACCTCAATGTCTCGGAAACAAAAGCGGATGGGATTTGTTAGGAAACGCTTACAATGACCATAATTTATGGCCATGTAGCATATCCTGGAAATGCACGAAACCAAAGCATCCTTCTAAGAAAATTTGCAAAACTCAATCGCTCCCTCATCTTTAGGTTAAGGGCCACAAAAGACAAGGTCAGTGTGCCATATAATAAGGCGTGTTAATACATACTATAAAATTAAAATTTATGGCGGGTAGATCACTGTAGGTACGCAATGACCATGAAACACGGACTACCTGTATTTATGACGAAGTCAAGATTTTTTCTAAACAAGCCCACTTGGACACAAACAGAAACAGAGAAAGAAGACTCGTTGATACTCGTATCCATTTAGTGAAGTGAATCTCAGTTCTGTACGTTAAGGGTCGTTTGTAAACATAGTTTATTGACAAACTATGTTTGACTTTCCCGGCTTCCACGACCTACCAGGAATCAAAAAGTGACGGACAATGTACGAGAAAGTGCAAACCAATACCCGAATTCATACACTGAAAAATATCTTCGTTATATTTATGAAACATTCTTCATTAAATATTCTTCCCTCAGCCTACGAAGCAGTTCGTAAATTTCACACCCAAAATGAAAAAAAAAATGCTCAAAGGGTTCCGAATTTACTGATTAAATGGAAAATTTGTATTTTCAATAAGTGACCCTGTTTAAGAAACCCCACCTTGTGTGTCAAATTTCATGAGTTCACTTTTTTGGATTTGTATGTAAATTTTCATGTGAGACTCAAAAACATCGGAAAGTAATGTAAAACAAACATTGAGCAATGAAATGAGAAAGCGCACACTACGAAAATGCAACACTGAGGGGGAAACTTTAATTGCGTTATTATGCTAAAATTATTTTTGGAGCAATTGTATACTAAATAATTCTCATTGCAATTAAACTTTGTATTATTAAAATATCATTCAGCTCAGTCCCTGATTGAGATTTTTGTAATTCTGCGGCAGGTTTCATGAACCCAACGAAAATTTTTCATAGAGATTATAAAAAAGTTTCATAAATTTCGCTTCATAAAATCTGTAAAAGATTCCATAGATGTTATAAACTGTTATAAACTGCTCTGACCACCTTAAATATCTTTCGACGATAGTTACCTCGCTTAGTGACGGCAACACTATCGAGTTCATAATCATGAAAAAGCTTCTCAAAATACCTTTCGAAACAGCTGTAAAACTGTAGGTCCCAATCTTTGAGTGTAAGGACTAGAAACGCACAGCTCACTATTTCTGAGAAGCTCTCCCCACTGTTTTCGTGGGATGTTACAGGGATTTTTTTCATAGATTTCTTTTCATAGAATCTATGAAAATGTTTCATAAATGTTATGGAAAATTTCATTAAACTTTTTTCATAGAATCTATGAAAATTTTTCATAGATTCTACGAATAGCTTCTTCGGTTGAAAATTTATCAAGGATTTTTGTAATATTTTATGAGAAATTTTGTACAGTGTACGTTTAAGAAAACTGTACTGTATGTACACAATTTTAGAATTACACAAAATTGAGATAAATATTTATTTTTTTTACGATATTGGTGTTGATTTATGGTAGATATTCGGGTTTACCTTAGACTGTAAGTAATGGTGCTAATAACTTTGAGTAGACGACAATGTCCGAAGACAAATTAGAAGATAAATCTACATTAATGAACACGTTAAACTTTTTCCTGACCTTGTCCTTGGGCGAACAATTTGAAGAAATAATTTGGTAGGTTGTATTAGTTTAGCACCACCGGATAACAATTTAATTCGCTCCGAAGAGATCACCAGTATTTGCATGACATAAATCTTCCATATATGCCAACCTGCAGCTGGCATTTGCTGGAAGCTAAGAATTTCATTGGATTATTTCTGTTTTCCAACTTAACAGGTTCAATGCAAAATCTGTAAGCTCTGACTTTATATCCCGCGACATATAAATTAATTGGAGTGTCCTTTCAGCAATCATTCATACTTTGGGGTTATGTTACTACAGAAGATCCATAGATCTTCTCGTATCAGATGTCCGCCTGATATGCCTAGTGTGCATACAATCTGAGTCATTCGTCCATCTTTGCGGCACCAAGTGAGTGTTCGTGAAGGATAGTATTACAACACGTTCCAAATTCTGTGGAAAGTTTTATCTAGTCCGAAGTTTTGTAGAACAAACTGCAAGGAATGCCCCTGTATTGTTCCTATATATGGTCCTATGAAGTCCTATATATGGTGAATATCGCATTGCTGGATCATTTCGTCAAGAGATGTGCACAGTTCTGGGTTGATGTTGAGTTCAGGATGAAAATGATATCTAATGTTCCAAAGTTTTCATGTCTCCTCCCCCTTACGTTAGTTCTTGGTTCGACAGATCAGTAGGGACTTGTTAAGAATCTTCATCGCCCTGTTCAGTCTGAATCATGTTCGAATCAAAATAGAATTTGACAATCCATTCCCTTGTAGCGAGCGGTAAACGTCAGTTAATATCTTTTATGGCAATGATGATATTACGAGTATTACGTAATATTTACTCGGTAAGTAATAAACCGCATTCGTTAGTGCTACCTCATACTGGATGGTGAGTATTTCGTCCACACTGAGGAAGGTGTTCGTGAACCCTTCTTTTTATGGAGTATAAACATGACTAACAAGAAAAGGACCCTTTCAAATCTCAGTAAGTGTAGCTTTATTCTTTCTGCAATCGATCCATATGTATAACGCAGTGGTTATTTTCTTGTGTGCCTTCTTCCATGACCCCCAATCCTGTCGACGGTTCTTGGATTCGCGTCACATCAAGCCCAAAGTGCAAGTCTTTTCATAAAATTTGGACCCAGGAAATATCCCAGTATGAAGAATCAAGCATCTTTGAGTTACCCTCGGTAGATTATAGACAATTTCAAGCGTGAGATAAATAAAGTTGGCAATTGCCGGCATTATGAAGAGATTAAAAATCCTCAGGATATAGGAAGATCCTGTCCGGCTTAACTTGATGACTTTTAAACTTTGATCATTCCAGTATTGCACCTGTTGTTTTGCACTCGTGTTGGTGGGTCAAGTGTGTTCTTATATAAATAAATAAATGGTTTCCCATTACATCCCATGAAGGGACCGGGGAGAACTTCTCACAATCACTGAGCTGTGCGCTTTCCAGTTTTCACTCACTGATTGGGACACCGATTCCGAACGGTATTTTGAGAAGCTTTTTCATGGCTATATACTCGATAGTGTCGCCGTCACTATGCGAGGTGACCGCAGCCGAAAGAAATTTGAAGGTGGTCAGAGCAGGGTTCTATCCCAGGATCTCATGTACAAGAGCCGCGCACACTAACCATTGCACCACCGACGGCCACGTTTGGTAAAGTCAGTTTTCGATACTATTTAACAAAAATCTCCTAGTCCTAATATACTGCGGATCCAAATATAAAATGAAATACAAATTTGAATTTCAATTCTAATCACAAAACGAACAAAATTGCCTAGATATGATATGTATAGCGAACAGATAAACAAATACCAAAAATAAATAACTCGACAACACGCTTAGATGCACAGCAGTGGGCCGATGTAAACATGCACGCCAGCAGGAGCAGTCTCATCATCATCTTCAGCAGCCACAGCGGCGGCAGCATCAGCAACGACAGCATCCACAGCAGTAGTGACAAGAACAGGAGCAACAAACGTAGCAGCAACAACTTCCATATCGAGAGGAAGAAATGACTATGACTGAGTGACGTATCGAGGCGAAATGCAACAGAAGCCACCAGTGAAAACGTACAAGAACCGGGTGTAATGGAGCAAACTCAAACACATTTTAGATAAAATACACGTAGTTGGACTTGCTGCCCGGCTGGATGGAATGCATGTACCACCGTCGTCATCATCATCATCATTGGACTTGGACAAGTACCAAAAACACGGCTACCGTTTGTTACGCTGCTGCTGATGGAAAGAAACGAGGAAGCATTATTCTGGGACCAGTGGAATTGGATGAAACCTCGCTATCGAATCAAATAATTACAAATGTTTATTTGTGCAATAGGAAACTGTTCAAATATTTATCATTTCAATTTGTTTAGGAAAATATTAACATCTGAGTGAGGAAATTCCGTTATGGAAGAATAATCGAAAATTGTGGAAATGGCTTTTTAATTATTTTAGCAAAATAAAATCTGTCAATATTTGAATACCCTAAAAAGTATTTATTGAACATAATCTTGAGATCTACTGCGGTCTCCATTGACCATGATTACTAACTAGCAGCTATACCTTCCACCGGAATTTCACTAACTGCACGCTGACAAAAAGGAGCCAGGAACCATATATACGTTTGCCAGCATTGTTTTCATGAATTTAAGATCTGCTGCTTTTTTGTTTCCTTGTTGTCTGTCACGTTTTTGTTTTCTGCAGTAAACAGGAAACCTATTTAATATTGTGTCATGCAATATTGAATAGCAAACACAGTGTTTTTGGACACAAACATACTATATTTGCGACACCATGCAAACACATTATATTTGTATCCAAACAACATAAAAGTTACAGATTTTTCAGCGTGTGAGCATCATCATCGCTGTAATCCGGCGAGGATACTTATGTTGTTGTTTTATTTATGTCCTTTTTAAGTATTTTTTTAAATTCTTCATGAATTTTAAACAAATTTGCCCGATTTTTTAGTTTACATGTTTGTAATATATGAGAAGTTCATACTACAAGCTTACAAGAAGCGTGTTTTGGTTACACCGCTTGCTTATATATTCGCTTGTTTTGTATGAAGAACGAGAACCATTTTAAACACAATTTTTTTTGACATCTTTTACGGTTTTCAACCCTTATTCATATTTTTGAATAAAATGACTTATTGCTAAATTGCCGTTTTCTTTGAAACTTAGCAAGCGACAATAGCTTGCTTGTAACCAAAACACGACTAAGGTCATACATATTTTTCTAAGTGAAAATGATTGTGTTTTCTTGGAATACTATACCGCACAGTCACTCGTATGACTAGTTTCAATTCCAATTGACATCATCGATAGATTATCAAAATTCACCGACCTAATTGCACAAGAATTTGATATTTGTTGGCAAGCATGTAGTAACTATAGGTTCAACGAGATATGTCACACTTCTTCTTTGGCAGAAACTAAATGGATATCGATTTGTAAGTAGGCAAGTTTAATTTAAAATAAATGAAAACTTTAAAACTCATTATGTAATAACTATCAAATTGGCAAAGACATCTGAATTGCATTCGGTAACCGGTTTGGTGTTCAACATGAATGGCCGGAACATTTCATAAAAGTAAAAGAATTTCTCCCAACAGTAGAACATGTCAAAGATAAAGCTCTCAAATTAATGTTTTTGTCCTTGCAAATCCAGCCAGCAGTAATGGTAAAAAATTTATTATTTATTCGTACGAATACTTTTTAGTTTCAACTAATAACCTAGTTTCTATCGTGTTAAGATTACTGTGCTGCTGCAAAACGCTGAGGCTTCTTCAAAGGACAAAAATCAACGATCAGTTGTGAAGTAAACTTTGAGAAACTCTGTTCATGATTTCATAAGGAAGCTGGTGGCTAAGACGGGATTCGATCAACATTTCATTGAAAGCGTTCATTGACCCAATGTATGAGTTCTTAAACACTAATGTTTATGTTCATTGAGGTAATGTACATTTTTATAAAACCAACGTATGCATTCATTGGTTCAATGTATACAATGTATACACTCAACGCATCAACATTCAATGTACGTGTTCATTAGACCAATGAATATATTCATTGAAGTTTGATTCCATACACAATGTATATGTCGATGGAAAATATGTATGAATTCTGCCAATGTATGACACTACATTGTTCCAATGTACCTGTACATTGGGTCAAATACAAAATATAAATACAATGAAAATTTTATTTTTTCCTTGGATTTATGTACTTTTTCGGTTTAGTGTATACGCACTGACACACTCAAAGGTGATCACTCTCAGGAATTGCGTCTGCCCAGTGTAACATATGAATTCGATACGAATTCGAGACGGACCCGTTTCTTCGTATATTTTGTCTGAAACGGACATCCGATACGGACACATATGGAACCCGTTTGCGTATGAAATTCCTCTCGAAAAAGCTGAACGTTTTTTGTACTTTTTCGGATCCGTCTCGTACTCGCAACGGACTCCATATTCGAATCCTTTTCGGGTTCGTTATTAAATGAATACTTATGTAAAACTCGTTGCAAAAATTTTTCGTTTATCGTAAAATTTTTTTCAATTACTATAACCTGTTTGATGGAAAAGTTTTTTAATTACTATTACCTGTTTAATGAAAACGAAATAACAGTTATTGAAAACGTTTTCGTGTCTCAGAAAGGACTGTTTGAGTTTGAAGTTTGTTATAAAAGCTTTTTGGGTTCTCGTAAGCGACATTATATGTCAAAGAAATGATATCGTTTCCCGCAATTACATTCCCCAAACGATGTTAACTTCCTTTGGGTTTAGCAGAATTTTTTATTTGCGTGGAAATTGTAACATAATTTTTCAAAGTACGGCTTTCAATAAATGAATATTTCGAGCCCCTGTAAAGCCATATCTAGTGCAGTTTTCATTTAATTTGATTCAATAATACGAGAATTTACTGATATCTTATTTTGTTTAAAATTTGTATGTTTTGGACTCTTTACGATATGAAAACGAATTGATCATCACATTTAACCGTATTTAATACAAAATCAACAAAACAGAGTCATATTTTCTAATATTTTGCATTGTTTGTACAATTTATGACACATCGTTCACGCTTTCAAAATTGTAACTGACAAAATAGCCAAAGGTCGAAACAGTGTTGTACACAAAATACAAGATTACACTAGCTTACAAAAAATATGTCTGGTAAATAATAATATATTTTTTGTGTGTATTATTGTTTTTTGTGTAAATACTCAGAAATATTATTTTGAATTTCAGCGGGATATTTTCACTATTTGACTATAATTTTAGATACGATATAAACATCCGACCAAGACCAATAACAAGATAACCAGTTTCAATATAGTTATATCGGCTACAGATGTTGAGACACATATTTACGTCTGTTGGAACAACATAAAACGAGAGACAGGTCAGAAAATGAAAAACTATGTATATGTACAATAAAAGTATTGCTTTAAATTTTTTTCAGAATTCTTCAGCAAATCTTCAATATTATTTTATACTACGGGGTTTTATTGTTTTCATGGTAATTGGAAACCACTAGCTCAAGCGCCTTCAAGTCTGTAATCTCAACCGAAGGCAAAACATGTTTGAAATTTTTCGGTAGTTGTTGACCATCAAAATCTCGGTTTACTGTCTTTGCTTAACGTTTTGGCAAAGTTTATAATGAGTTCAAGTAACAAGCGGTTGATGCTAATTTTTCAAAAACAAAAAAGTCATTATGAGCGATAAAGCACATTTTACCCTAAAGGGATACGTTAACAGGCAAAACTGCCGCATTTCGGGTACTGAAAATCCTCTGTCGTTCAAGAAAAAACTTTTTACCCACAACAGGTTTCTGTTTGGAGTGGTTTTTGGGATGGCGGGGTTATCGTAAAATATTTCGGTGAACGGTGAAAGTTATCGTCACATGATAACAAACTTTTTATGGCTTCAGTTGGAAGGCATGGCCTTGGAGAAAATGTGGTGTCAATAGTGCCACTTTCACGGTGCCACTTGCCACACAGCGCATGAACCAATGGTCCTATTGCGAACGAAATTTCCAGAACGAATTGTCTCTCGCAACAACGATGTCAAATGGCCTCCAAGATCTAGCTATTTTACACCAAAGGACTTCTTTCTGGCAACCAATTCAAATCGCAACAAACTTTCCAGTCAGAGGCAGAGGAATTAAAATTCAAGCAAAACACAGAAAAATGTTGTTAATATTCATTAAATTGTCTTTATTTAACAGATAATTTTATGGCATTAATGATTGAATATGATTTCGGTCATGTGGACGCCGTGGCAGGACGTATATGGCGTAATATGGAGATCCAATTTTCACACACTCTTCGCAATAACTCAGGCCAGTTTATCGGCGTAGATATCCAAATTTACATATCCCCAGAGACAATAAGCGTAAAATTAATGGTTTATCAAATGTTACTCTTTCCAAAACCACCCTTTTTCCTTAGACAACATTTCTAATCGGTCTCATGGAAAACAGTAGGTTGCAAATCGTTTATCCCACGTTTTATGCAAGTAGAGCCTAAAATTAAAAAATTGGTTTTATTCTTGAAAATATGAGCATAAATTGATTACAAAATACGTTCCGTGTACTTCCAGAACCCCATCGAATAAGATGGGGTTCACTGAGACTGAACTGGTATACCAAAATATTGCAGACAAGTTTTATCTAGCAGACTGGTAAATATACGTGAATTTTTATTGACAACATATTTACCGAAGAGATGGCAAAAATTGTCTGGACTATTTTTGCACTCAAAATTTCTTTATCTCTATCTCTGTATGAAAAAATATTGATTTGATAAAACCAAATAATTCTGTATAATATTCCGAAAATTCATATGTCTGTTGAATGTGTGGCTTTGTACTAGTCTGCAAACCTTTTGAGCAAGAAAAAATTATATTCATTCATGAAATTCACCGTACCTGGATGGGACGACACTTTTACAATGAAAATAGCAAAATTTATTATTATTGTGTGCAAAATACCGTATACCCCTTATTATGAACTGTGCTTACGCAGGTAACTACGGCAATTTAGACTTCAAATTATTATAGGTACATGTAAAGTATACAACCCGTTTATATCACTGGATGCCCATAGTATTGTTGGTACCTGTGAGTAGGACTGTAATAGCCAGTTAAAGTTGTTATCCTTGCCAATATCAATGGAAACCCTCATAAAAATATAGAAACCGAGAAAGATACATCACTTGAAAATTACCTATTTTATTTTGATCCCAAGTAAAGAATGTGCACATTTTGTGCAAAAAACAAACACCTGATCGTACTGCCATAAATCCATCGAGAGTAATTCTAAAAATGTAGGTGAGAAAAGATGAGGCTTCCGAATGGAAGTCATTAAAGGATAATCCGATATAAAACAATAACTTGTATATACAAATACGACAACATTAATAAACGAAATCAATAAAACAAACAAACACCCTATAATAAAGTCTCAAAACCCGAAAAAGTTTAATTTGTGGTAGTTATATATAGAAAAGGTCATAACTTTTATATTTATTCATTGATTTTCTTCAGATATAAATTTTTTGTTCATTAGGATGCCAGATTTTATGTGAAAAAAATAAAAGATGTAATTGTTTTGAGATATTCCTGATTTTTTCCGATATCGGATTTTTTTTGTGAATAAAAAAATTTAAAAAACTGTGTTCATAAAATTTGTAGCCTACAAAGCTATTTTGACTATATTGGGCTTAATCGGTTGTTTCTATCTCAAAATATGGTCAAAATTGTGAAAACAATCACTACTAAAAGTAAAATTAAAAAAAAATTGAACAAATGCATCCACAACATTTTGGTTGTAATTTTTTTTGAGTTTAGAAGGAATACTTTAAAAAAATTATTCGCAGCTTTAGGACAAAATGGCTGGAAACAAGCGTATTCAATTAAGTCAATTCGTAGGAGCATCGTTATCGACGATGAAATACTTGTTGGAGATTTATTTTGTTTAATTTATTATGATTTAGTCAATTCATTTAATTTCTATAATTAATTAACTTTTAGTCATATCGTATTTTTTCAACCACATACTTTATTATTTTATTTAATCAAAACCTTAATATTTTGGGTCACCCTAACATGCAAATGTTCTTTTATGACATCACAACAACATCATTCAATTTTGTGTACAACTTCCTTTCGGTTCGCTTACCTCTGGTGTCTTGTCTTCATCAGACGTCGTTCCGCTAATTGATGCTAGTGTTGTTGTTGTTTTGTCTCCACTAGTCGTCAGTCCCAACTATCATTTGGTTGTTCCGTTCGTCGACGCATACGTATGTGCATATGTAGATAGTACGTTTGCATTGCCTATTGCGTATATAGTTATAGAATTTAGTTTATTCCGTCAGATGACCCTGTGTGTTTTCGGTGTGCAATGGATGGTTGTTCTTCGTGGAAATTTGGATATTGGAACTTTTGGAGATTTCAAAAAAAATGTAAAGAATTACTTTCTGGCGTTATAGAATTTAGTTTATTCCGTCAGATGACCCTGTGTGTTTTCGGTGTGCAATGGTTGTTCTTCGTAGAAATTTGGATATTGGAACTTTTGGAGATTTCAAAATAAATGTAATGAATTACTTTCTGGCGCTTTTGCATACCAACCAAAAATCGTTGAACACCGCAAACTAAAATAAGTGACGCGTATAATTGTTCAACTGTCGTGCTGCTAACTAACGTATTTAAATTTATTATTAATTAATAAAAATAAAAAAATAATTTTTAGATCATAATGTATAATATATATTAATGTATACAATTACATTTTAGTCAATTTGCGAAGTTATTTATAGGGTGTTTCAAAAGTGACCACCCTATTGGAAGATGCTCTTATTATTGCAAATGGCCGCAAATGTCAAATCTGTTTTGACATTTGTGGACTAGACAGATGTAGAATACAAGTAAACAAGCCATGGAGCGATACACTCCCCAAGAACGCGGAATAATCGTGTCTATTTTTTTCCGTAATATTTCGTCTGTGGTGTTGGCGCAGCGCGAATACCGTCGCCGATTCCCCGGCCGTCTTACGGCGACTGCGCAAACACTGCGCCGTTTGGCCACTAACCTTGAAGAGTATGGGACCACACGAGACGTTGCCAGGTATGGCCGGCCCCGGAGCGCCCATTCTGCCGAGAATATCGCTGCTGTTGCCGAGAATGTCGATCTGTCGCCGGAAACATCGACCAGACGCCGTGCCTTGCAATTAGCCATCATCCGGTCGTCGCTATGGCGAATTTTGGTTAAAGACCTGCGCATGTTCCCATACAAAGTCCAGTCCGTGCATCAGCTGCTGCCTGTCGACCGCCAAACGCGTGTAACCTACGCCCAAGCCATCCTCAATGTCGTGGACGAAGTGGACGATTTTTCCACCAAAATCATAATGAGCGATTAGGCTCATTTCCACCTCAGCGGGTACGTGAACAAGCAAAACTATCGCTTCTGGGGCACCGAAAATCCACGAGGGATGCACGAGGAGCCATTACACCCGCTCAAAGTGACTGCATGGTGCGCTGTTCTCGCTGGAGGAGTCATCGGGCAATTTTATTTTCGAGAACGCCGCTGGTCAAATGACAACAGTGGACGGTGCGCGCTATAGGGCTTGTCTCAGACTTTCCCTGGTACCAGACAAATGGAATGAGGTACTAGTTGTTTTTATTCCCAAGTCGTGTATGACTAGACATGTCTCTCCTGAGGTATTCAGACCAATCAGTCTCTCATCGTTTCTATTGAAAGTTTTGGAGAATTAGCCCGTGCTACTTGCCTACCTTAAGGGTAAATCTGTGAAGACTGCTCTGCAAGATGCTGTGGGTTATCTTGAGCGAAAATTGAGGTTTGGTGATTATTAGATATAGAAGGTGCTTTTAACAATGTGTCATCTAGCGCTATCGGAGAATCTCTTGAGTCCGCTGGAGTGCCTTCACTTCTTGTCGAATGGATTGCGAATATGCTTACGGATCGCATTATAAATTCGAACCGTGGGGTGAGCTCAGTTCTGAAGCTGACTGACTACAAGGGGCACACCGTAGGGTGGACTGTTATCCCCTTTGCTGTGGCTTTAAGTGGTTGACGGCATACTTAATGACTTTGAGTTGACAGGACGTAGAATTGTTGCCTACGCTCACGATCAGCGACTTTCTGTAGGATGCCCTGGGTGAGTTGTTAGATTAAGCTAGGCACTGTGGCTTGGGTGCTAACCTGGCAAAGACGGAGCTGGTCCAATTATAAGGTTCTCAAGATTCCTAGCAAACTGTAAGGTTATTTAAGATCAGCAGTAGTTTGGAATGATGAAAAATACATCAAACTAAATGAAAACAAAAAATGAATTGGATTGAGGATTATTGAACATGCAAATGCTCGAGAAGAGTCGCTAGCACACAAACATAAGAAAGATTTGATTCTAATTGTTTTCTTCGCCTTGTTTCAAATATTATATTTATTGGAAATGCAAATGAATTCAATAATTTGTTTCTTAAGTGATATTTTCCAACATTGCAATCTTGATATACATAGTATTTGAATCAAATAAGGGTTTTAGATTCAGCCTATATTTTCAACAAACGGGTTTGTAGAATACTATATTTCTCATCATGTGGCCGTCGGTGGTGCAATGGTTAGTGTGCGCGCCTCTTGTACGGGAGATCCTGAGTTCGATTCCTGCACCGACCACCTTAAAATTTCTTTCGACTTAGCCATGAAAATGCTTCTCAAAATACCGTTCGGAATCGGTGTAAAACTGTAGGTCCCAATCAGTGAGTGTAAAACTAGAAAGCGCACATCTTACTGATTGTGAGAAGCTCTCCCCAATCCCTCCATGGGATGTTAAGGGACACCTTTTTTTTTTTGTTATTTCTCATCCAGGTTTTCCTCTGTATCGAGTCAATCAAATTAATTAGTGTAAAAAATAAGGACGTAGCTGTTAATGGCGGCCATTATAGCGCCATGATCGGAAACGGGAACCTCAGAATGGACCATGTTGGCGCAGTTACGGCCAAAATTTGGAAAAAGTAATTTTTACAACATAAGTGTGATCAAAAGTGTGTAAAAGTTATTTTTGTATTTATGTCAAAACTGTATGGATAATCACGTGCTCTATATTAATTTTCTTCCAATATACGGACAAATGGCTGGCTATATCAACATTGTTGTTTGGCTTCCGCAAACGACTAAAGCAAAATTTGCCATTGCTGAAAATATCAATAGAATTGCAGTGACTTCTGCTGTCGTTAGTTATTTTCTTCCGAATGACTGTTGCTGGCGGCTACGACTGTCAGTTTTGCCGCAGTCGTAGCAGACGAAAACATTTTGTGTGCTTGCGGTTTAATTTAGCAATAGTCGTAGTTGTTTGGCAAAAATTGATTATGCATTCGTTAGGTGTTAGTTAATTTTTGTCCGCGGATGCTATTTGGTAGTCAGAAATGTAAATACTGCGTTGCTTAAGTCTTGTCGAGAATATTGGTTTAAATTTTTCTTGATAAGAAAATTTAACACCAGTCCACACATCTTGTACCTACTTATTTAATTTTATAACCTAATATATATTATTTTTTTACTTGTTGTAACCGATTTGTCTACATATCATTGTGGCAAATCTTCTCAAGTAATGGTACGTAACTTCTCTGAACGAAATAAATAAAGTAAATTGTAAAAACTGTGAATTTTGTTAATACATTCAATACTACTTTGTTTGACAATAATTCAATCGGTTATGCCATTGCATGAGGTGGCCATGTAGACAGACAACCTTTCCGTAGAACGCTCGGCATGAACTCGTAGCGAAAATTTTTTTATCATGTTTAACTACTCAATTATATGGCCATTCACATCAAATCTGTCAAATTGTCCCAAAGCCAAAATGGTCGAAATGTCATTTGATGCTAGTGGCACAGTGGATGTAATTGTTGTTAGTGGCAGTAGTGGTATTGTTGCTTGTTTGTTCTCTATAGAGCAGCCGAAAGAAGCCTGTTGCGTTTTTGGTACGTACCAATCAACCGAACCACACCGTGCGGCCATTAGTCTGTCTGTCTGTTCAACCTATAACAACTAACAGCCAAATTCGACAACAAGCGATAACAACACTTTGCAAATTTTCAATACAATTTTTTTTCCTTTTTTGTCGAAACTCAAAAAAAGTGAATTGAAATGAGCAACAACATCCAAGGCAGGAGTATTGAAAAGCCAGCCAACAAAATCCACTCGCCTCTCCGCATATTGTTTATACTACATTTAAGTGAGGCGTGTCACGAGCGCTGCAAGCAATTTTTAGACGTCTACCATCGCAAGCGTATTTGGCCAATTCGACAGCAAGAAGCACTTGCCACACGCTGAGTGGGTTCTTGAGGCATTGTACGTACGCAAGTATGTATATTTGTTTGTAAGATTAGCCACTTTGTTTCTCACTCGACTCGTTGCATATCAATGCCAGAAGGAAAAAAGTATAAACGGTCTTATTCTTGCACTCGAACTAACTTAGTATTCACTTGTGGTGAATGTGCGTTTGTAATTTGAAATGGTTGTTATTAAAATGATTTTTGAATCGTTTTGGAAAATGTTTTGACATAATTGGGATATGATGTAAATAAATTGTTCACTAACGAAAATGTTATAGAAATGCTTAATTGTTTTGCATTCACAAGCTATGAATGATGATAATCACTATACATAGTCAATTATTGCAGAAAATCACTACGGGAGCAACAGCTAAAGTTGGACTGAATGCTTTGAATTACTACACAAGTAATACAACCATGCCACAGAGAACATTTCCGTTCGAAAGTCAAATGAAATACGTATTGACCTGCAGTAGAAAACATGAATCGCAAAATAAATGTATGTTTAAAACAATTTACGATTTTCCCCTTTTTCTCTTGAATTCAGAAAATTATTGTGACCAGTATCACTTAAAAAGAAATACTTCATAGAATAATTATACACCCTGAGGTGGCATCTGCCGTTTCATTTCACACTTTTCGTTTTGAGGTTGGTGCGATAGAGAGATTTTCAACATAAATTGACTTAGTTACAAGAAATGTTGACTTAAATTATCATGCCGTTTTGTTTGATAACTGTGAAATTTAAATGAATTTGGAGTTTTTTATTATCCTTTAATGTTAGTAAAGATTTGTGTTGTATTTAACACAAAACGAAATGCCGTTGTTGTTTCCGTGTTTGTCGTTTTGAAGGAATGTCTCTATCTGCAATTATTAAAGTAATACTTTTCAACATGCAACGTACATATGCAACCAAACCCAATCTGAAAAATTTACTGGGTTATTAGCAATATATCTGAAAGGATTATTGTGCATTGCATAGAAAATAATTTCTCAGATCATAACATGATAAGCTGCTGTATTATGGAAAACTTTAAACTGAACAAAGATACATTGAAATCAAAGCAAATCATTCATTACGAAAAGTTCTCGCAAATTTTAGAGAAAGATTTAGTAGCTCTTAGCAATGCACCAATTGCACAAGATTTATGTAAAAAACTAATAGATGCTATAGGATCAGCTGCAGAACAGAGTACTTTAACTATAACTGAATCTTCTAATATAAGGAAGGATATTTCACCCTGGATGTCAGAAGAGGTGCTTTCTATAATAAATTATAAAGAAAAACTCCTAAAGATTAGAAGAAAAAAGGGACGGAAGAGATTTATAAATGAACAGCTTAAGAGGATGGGAAGAATTATAAAAAATTGCAATAAATTCCTACCAGTTTAATCTTGATCAATGTGGATCAGATATTCGAAAAATCTTCAATTTTCTGAATAGAGAGCTCGGGCGTATAAATAAGCCCATAGCCGAAATATGTACTGAGGATGGTCATTCTATCACTGATGAAAGCAATAAAGCTGCTGCGTTAAATTCTTATTTTTTTGAATCCATTGAAACCCTAAAGAACAATATTCCAGTTGACACAGGTGATGACGTAAATTTTTTCAGGACGCTTGTACCTGAGCAGAGTGTATTCAGTATTCGTGAGGTGGAGAGATCACAAATCGCTAACGTTTGTAACTCACTAAATATGAATAAGAGTGCTGGTTATGACAATATAACTCCTAAAATGTTGATGAAAAAAAGGGAATTGGTCATAGATATATTGATGAAAATTTTTAACAACATTGTGCAGCAGAAAAAATATCCGGATGTGTTGAAAATTCATAAGGTTATACCAATTCCTAAAAAGCATAATTGTAGAAATGTTTTTGAATTTAGACCAGTGGCAGTCTTATCAGTTATCGATAAAGTGGTTGAAAAATTACTCTCTGAGCAATTATCGAATTATCTTCATGAAAAGAATATATTGTATGAATATCAATTTGGTTTCCGAAAAGGATCAGGCACTGAAGAAGTATTAGTTCATGTAACTAATTATATTTGTGGGGGAATCGATGATGGTTTAAAAGGAGTCGATGGAGTATTTTTTGATTTTTCAAAGGCGTTTGATTTAGTTGATCACCAAATTCTTCTCAGGAAGCTCAAGAATATAGGGATGACTGATGATACGGTATGCATTTTCCGTGATTTTCTCCGAAATAGATTTCAGTATGTGCAAATTGGTTCATCGAAAAGTGCTATGAAACCAGTAAATTGCGGTGTTCCGCAGGGAAGTGTCTTAGGCCCATTACTTTTCAAAATATATGTCAACGACCTGAAGAATATGCAATTTAATGGAAAACTGATTATGTTTGCGGATGATATATGTATTCTTTACAGATACCAACACGAAGCTGTTCTTAAAGCTCAGATTGAGTACGATGGCGCCATGTTATGTGAGTTTTCAAGAATAAATCGATTATTTCTAAACTCGGGAAAAACCAGGTTTATAAAATTTAGACCATATACTTGTCAAAGCGATAATCAGATCTCTATTCACATTGATGGTGCAACTATTGAGGAATCTGCCAATGTAACGTATTTAGGAGTAAAGCTTTGTCATAATTTGCTTTGGGACGACCACATTGCGGATGTCAAAACTAAAATTTCAGCTGCTACAGGAGTGTTGTACAAATTTAAGAATAAATTAAGTACACAAATAAAGATGATAATTTACCAAACTCTTATTCATTCGCGACTTACATATCTTCCACTAATATATGGATGTAGAGCAAACAACCATTTAAAGTCATTACAGTCTGCCCAAAATAGAGCTTTAAAAATTGTACATAACATGCCATTAAGATATTCAACTGCCGATTTATTTAAGTTAAAGGCTAAGAACGTGCTACCAGTTCGCGGCCTATATTTGCAACAGCTTTGTCTATATATTTTTAAAGCAACAAGGGGAATAAGTTCATCCTCCATAAGGTTTAATCAGAATAGTTTTATAACTGGAAGACATACCAGGCAATCGGAAAATTTGAGTGTTTGTAGATGCCGCTTAGAGTTAACCAAACAACGTATTACTTTTGCTGGATCAAGCGAATTCAATAAACTGCCATATGATCTTAGAAATGTATCTATATTATCAACTTTTAAACAACAACTAAAATCGCATTGTTACAGAATTTAGAATCACTTTTAGTGTAAATGTTTTGAGGAAATTTAGCTTTACAAGCAGAACATTTATTTTATTTTTTTTTGTGTATATTGAAAATTAATTCTACTACACATATGTATGTACATGTACTGATTATGAAAATTGTATAAAGTTTAGTTGCCGGAAAGCCTTTTAGGCGCTGGGGCTCTTATATAAACATTGAAATTATATAAATACTTTTTGTAATAAATAAATAAATTTAAAAAAAAAAGAAAAAAAAAAGTGGTTACTCTTATCTACTTACTTATCCGGTCTCGAACAGCCCCAGGGGTCAGGGACCTTACAAAACGAAGATAACATATTTCGCCAACCAGTTCGATCTTTTTTTTATTTCTCCACTTGGCAATAAACCAGTTGGATTCGTAAACCTGATCCCTCCAGCGGAGTCTTGGTCTTCCTATTTTTCGTTTTCCTTCGAGTTCGTTTTCGAAAACCCTTCGTGCTGATTGGTCTTCATCCTTTCTACTGATATGGCCTAGCCAGCGCAATCGCGTTATTTTGATCCGCTTAACTATGTCAATGTCGGGATATAGCTCATACAGCTCATGATTCATGCGTAGCCGATACTCGCCCCTGTGCACAATAAACCTATAAATTATTCGGGGTATTTTCCTCTCGAAGACTCCTACAGCTGTTTCGTCAGCTTGAGATAAGACCCAGGATTCTGCGCCATAAAGCAAGACAGGTTGTATGACAGTGTGGTATAGTTGGATTTTTGTTACTCGAGAGAGGGCTTTATCTCTAAAGTGCTTGCTTAGTCCAAAATAATATATATTCGCAGTAAATAAATTCGTCCACCACCTCGAAATTATAACGGTTATCAACGATCACGCTTTGGTCTAATCATGGCTCTGCTCGTTGAAACCATTAATTTTGTCTTGTCCTCATTTACCGTCAGACCCATTTTGCTGACTCCTTCGCAATTCTCGAAAACACCACAATAACTTCTCTAACTGTGCGTCCAATGATATCTATGCATACGCGAGCAGCATGTGACTTTTGCTGCTGATGGTTAATCAATCTCTATTAAGATGTTAAAGAGATCGCACGTTAGGGTGTCACCTTGCCTGAGGCCTCGCTTAGTTTCGAAAGGTTCGATCAAGGTTCGTCACGGTCATCCTGCAAAGGCGTATGAGTTTTGCAGGAATACCAAGCTCAGAAATTGCTTCATAGAGTTTCTCCCGTATCGGACTATCGAAGGCCGCCTTACAATCGATAAATAGATGATAGGTGTCGATTTTTTTTCGTGTGTCTCTCCAGGATTTGGCGTAGCGTGAAAATCTAGTCAGTTGTCAATTTTACAGGCCTAAAGCCGCACTGGTATGGTCCAATCAGGCCAGCGATAATTGGTTTTAGTCTTTCGCACATTATACTTGATAGAACCATATATGCTATGGATAAAAGCCTTATTCCACTGTAGTTGGCACAGAGACTCGGGTCACCTTTTTTTTAAATATGGGACAATCGCCGAGCATGCATTCATATAACCAAACTTTGCTAATGACCTGATTCATGCACCTTATCAGCTCATCGTCGCCAGTCTTAAACAGCTCCACCGGTAATCCATCGGCTCCTGCGGCTTTGTTGTTTTTAAGCCGGGCAATAGCTGTTCTTCCCTCGTCTTGGTTAGGAGAGGGGCAATCGACACCGCCGTCCAAATTATGATCGATTGTCTCGTCATTGAATATCACAGGTACCAATAGCGGAGAGAAATGATCTCTCCATATTCCCAACATACTCCGCACATCTGCGATGAGGTTTCCGTCCTTAACTCTTGACTCTAGTCCTTGAATCAAGCTGAAGATGAAACCCGTGGCGTTTACATTTTTTTTACTAACCGGCAAAATACATGATCTATTCGCCTTAAAGGAAATTAGATCTTTAAAAATAACTCGGATCTGAGACAAATAAAATGGAAATGGTTTTTCGTTTTTCATAATGGATTTCTTTTTGAATGGAAATTATATGTTTGATTCAACAAATGTTCGTTTCCCGCAGTTGCAGCTACCAAACGAAGTTGAATTATATACAATATCGATTGGGAGTATCGAAACTTTTCTCTGCGTGTATAATTAAAATGTTGTAACGTGAATGTTGATTGGATACTATATATTGTTGATTCTTCTTGCAGTATTATTCAGTTTAAAAACATACTAGTTCAGTTTAAAAACATGCACTTTATTATTTAGCTGTAGTTTTCTCCTTTTTTAGGAAAAATATTCATGACAGGATACCACGTAAACTGCAGTTATATCGAAAATAAAATTTGTATTTTGAATGTGGGACACTTTCTGAAATGAGTTACCAAAATTTCTTACAACAAGAACCTACTTTAAGAGATAACGATTTCCTAATTGTGGAAGATACTTACCTTTCTTGATTAAGTACAGGATGCCACACTAATAGAAAAGCTGTTAAGTGTGACAAGCATCATTCTTGGACAAACAGATTTGGAAGACATGTAATGATCCTGATGGCCTACGACACAGTGGATAGCTCTGTTTTGGGACTTGTATCGGCACAGTTTAAAATATCCAAGATAATTCCCAGAGTTTACTTATTGGGCAGAAATTTCCCTGTCCTTCCGAGGTGTATAATACTCATGCATGTAATGCCGCTATATTATGCGTGAATAAGGAGCACGTCAGTACTGTTTATTAGACTTATGAAATAACTATTGCATCTTGGTAATGCAAACGCAGTCTTTCACATTATGTCGTAATTTCTTGTGAGGAAACTATATCCCTGTAATTACAATATACATTCTTTAAAGTCTTCATTCTTCCCATAAAGTCAAATCCAAAAATTACGATCTTTAAACTATAACGAAGATTAAGTCATATATCATGTTTGTGGACTCCAGTAAGAGAAAACACACAATTGTATAAATTTTAGCGCCAGAGGTCATATACAACCTAAAAAACAACTCAGACTGCGTTTGCATGAGTGGTGGGCCAACCGGTTAATATTCAATAAGTCATGCATCGAATGGAACTGAGCTTAATTGTAACTTTGGAGGCACAAGTCCCAATGTTCTATGGTTGGTTGATTGTTAACTCTTGCCTGGCATGGTTGGTTATATGTTTCTTCGGGGCCTTTATCTTTTACGAATGGTGACAAAATGCCATTTGCCATGCAAAATGTGGAACTGTTAAAAATTGAAACGAACAGGAAACCCCCACATTACACTCGAGGAAAAATGCATGCCGATTGTAGGACAAACATAAAAAAGTCAAAATGTGAAATGTTAGTGAATGCCTTTGAGCTTTTTCTGTAGTTGATTTGTAGTCAATGGGATCTTTTGCATTCATGGCACTGCTTGTTCGCCATTTTTAATGAATGCCATAACATCGGCATCGGAATGGGCATAGTGTGGGTTTATTTTTCTCTTCGACACTATTTCACATTTAATGCTAACTTTCAACATTTCTTGGAGTGGTAACACTTCTTTTGTGTGTGCTCACTCGCTCGTGTGTAAGACCACCACTACCTTCTTTTTTGTCAGGTCTTGATTCTCCCTGCACTCTGATAATGAATTCAGTTTTGCGCTTTACACGTACGTTATGGTTGGCGTTTAAGCGTTTCGTAAATATTCATTCATTTGCTTCATATCTTAAGTATTTTTATGCTCAGTAACTGTCACGAGAATGCTGTCGGCCATTTATTTCTATGTTTTTAGTGGGACATTTGGAAGAAAAGATTATATAAATAAGAGAAGTTACAATTCCTCCATCAGGGTGTATTTCCACTTAAACGTTCGGAGAATTTAATTCGACTTAATGATTTACACTAGTCATTTGGAGTCTGAATCGAATCAAAATATTGTAAACAAATTTCAAAAAGTCTGCTCTTTTTCATATTTTGTAAATTCGAAAATTTTACGTAAGTTGATTACACTGTGCAAGGTTTTGAAAAAAAATTTGGAAGACATATGCGGACTCCACGGATTTACACTCATTCGGGTCCTTCGAATCGAACTGCATCATTAGTTTTTTTGGCCTATAATGATGGTTTCATACAGAATTTTTTTTTAAATTTCTTACTCAGAAGCTGCGATTTAGAGCTCATTTGTTGAGACAAGTTTATACATATGTCAACATTACAACGCCTCATCCGATTTTATTTAAAGAAATTTAGAAAAATTTACAATTATGATACCTTTAATCTATAGATATTTTCCGAGATAAACAATAATAGTTTCGCAGTTATAAATAAATTTATGAAGAAAAAATAATACATTTTCGCTTAAAAAGTTAAAATTGTGAATGAAAACATTTTTATTAAACCATCATTATAAAGCAAAAAACTAATGATGCAGTTCGATTCGTAGAACCCGAATTAGTGTAAATCCGTTGAAACCACTGTTTTCGACTTGCACAGTGTTATCAAATCTTTGAAGTGTTATTTAAGTTCTTTAATCTTTGAAGTGTTTTTGATGTGTCAACATCTATAGGCACGGGTAGGGTATAATCTAAATCAACACAACTATGCAGCGTTATCATTGGAAATAACATGTGGGGTTGTAACGGGTTTTTCAATAAGAGCGCTACAAAAGTTTTTTTAAATAAAACAAAACCGGGTTTAGATACCAATGAAATTCTTTATTCCTGTGAAAGTACGTTCGATGCCATTATGTATGGAACTCGATTTCTTTTGCATGGCCACCACGGGCACGCTTGCAGAAGTCCAGACGCTGAACCCAATTTTCGACGGTTTTCAAGCATAAATCGGCCGATACTGCTGCAATTTCACGTTCGATATTCGTACGAATTTCATCAATCGTCGCTGGCTTGTTGGCATAGACCATAGACTTGACGTAGCCCCACAGGAAATAATCTAACGGCGTCAAATCGCACGGGATGCGATGATCACTCATGGATTACGAGTGGATTGCTGTCTGACCAATAACGCATATTTTGCTTATTGACGAAGCCGATGAAAATCCGAATCATTTTCAAGTTGTTCTTGCGTCAATTTGATCTTGTAAGGATGTAGGCCAAGATCTTTTCGCAAAATTCGCCACAACGACGTCACAGAGATGCCCAACGCTTGAGAACGGCGTGTGAGAGACACATTAGGGCTTTCTTGAACTGAAGCCTCAGCGGCAGCAATATTCTTGACACTACGGGCACTTCTTTGTTGCACTGGCACGGGAACATTTTGTACTGTGCCTGTGGATTCAAATTTTTCCACTAGACGCTCAATTGTTGATCTGGTAGGATGATTATAACGACCATAAATTGGACGTAGCGCTCTTAAAGTTGAGGCCACTGACTCCAAATTTCGGTAGTAAATTTTAATAATTTCGACTCGTTGTTGGCTCGTATATCTTTCCATGATGAAATGGCAAACCTTACTGAAGAGAAATGTCAAAAGAGCCGGAAAAAATATAGCGTCGTTTGCTGTCCCTATCGATTTACTTTTGTAGCGTCTCTGTTGAAAAACCCGTTACAACAATAGTCTCTGCCTGCAAATAAGTATGATGGTTGATGTAGCGGCAGCGAATAGTTGTCTTAAAATTCGAAATCGTGCTACTCGTAAGCTTACGAACATAATATAATGTAGGTACATGTGTCTGTTGCTTTGCACTCTTTTTGTTTTTTTGTGGGAATAAAACAAAAAGTATTAAGCAAGAAAATAATGACACATGTGCTAGGACGTGTCTTTAAATAATTTTAAGTATTAATATTATTTAAATGAAACGTCATCATATGATTGAACGCTGTTTTTTATTTTCCAATGTAACATTTACTAATGTGTTCATAGAAATCGAATAGGTACCGTGTAACAAAAAGTTGTTGACACATCGCCCATGAGTTCAAATACTCATAGGTTTTTTTTTCAAGAAACTTAAAAATGGGTCTAACAAAATTGAGCGTATAACCAAATTTCGCTCAGCTCACCCTCGGCCAATAGTTGAAAAAAATTCAGATTTATAAAAAGATTAGACATAGTTTTTTTTTGATCTGAACATTTCATGTAAAATTCACCATCTATATATCTCATATAAAAGCCTAATTTTTAAGTCCGAACAAACTTAAATAGATAATTTTGTGGATCCCCAAACGCATGTGTCACGAACTATTTTGCTGACCGACTTTTAATTGAGCTAAAGGGTCACTTGATGGCCGTCGGTGGTGCAATGGTAGTGTGCGCGGCTCGTGTACATTAGAAAGTGGTATTGATCCCTGCTCAGAGCATCATAGATTTATTTCAACGGCGGTCACCAAGCGTAGTGTCGTCGCCACTATCGAGTAATTAGCCATAAAAAAGCTTTTCATAATACCGTTCGGAACCGGTGAAAAACTGTAGGTCCCAATCAGTGGGTGTGAACCTAGTAAGCACACAGCTCCCTGGATACGACAAACTCTCCTAAATCTCTTCATGAGATGTAATTGGAAACTATTTTTTTAGAGGGTCAAATGAAAATTTGAGCCTACAATCTTCAAATTTGGTACACATAGTCGTAGTACCATATAATATTTCACAATCCATATTTCACAATCCATGTACGCTGAAAAATTTGTTTTGTTTTTGTTGTTTGGGTGCAAATATAACGTGTTTGTAGCTTGTTGCAACTATATGACAATTGTCCCCAAACACATTGTGTTTGCTTTTCAATATAACAATATATGTATTTGTGACCCAAATGTGCGCTTGTTTGTTGAAAACTGCTGAAAACAAAAACGTGACAGGCAGTAAAGAAAAAAAGCAGCAGATCTTCAATTCACGAAAACAATGCTTGCAAACATGTAGACGGTTCCTGCACTATGTTGCTTGAGCCGTTATTATTCAGCGTGTGAACAAATAAATGCGTTACTCGTAAAAGTCGTTTATAATTGTTATAAACGAACTCACGTTTACTCTAAAATTTTTACTATTTACCTTTTTGGGCAAACATAGAAAATGTTTGTAAACATGTGTAACATGAACAAATGTACACAAGTGATATCTCTTTTAAACTGACTCGCTTATCCTTCAATAAAAACGAACAAATAAATCCCAATGTTAAGATATTGTTCGTCTTCGTACAATGTCTGCTGTAGGTCTTTGGTTAGATACCAGATTTTTCAAAAAACCGGTCAATCCAAGAAACCGGGGTTTCGGTTGTTTCTAAAATTTTAATTTTTGAAAACCCGATTCCACCGTTTTTTTTAAAGCAAACCACCAGTTTCACCGGTTTCGGGTTTTATAACAAAGTCTTACGAATTGGGGTTTTTCATTCAAAAAATTATTACAAAATGCCGTTACAAACAAATCTGCTTGAAAAATCTCAAACAATAGAAAATATTTACATATGTTCTTCTTATTTGCTTTATAATATTTTTTTTTTAAATGTTTCTTCTTTTAATCTCTTTTTGGAAATTAAATTTAAATTTCAATAGAAAAACTGCAGACAGCTAAAAATTGATTCTCCGATAATTTTTTTTAATTGTCTGTATAATTAAATAGTTTTGTGGGGAAAATGCTGTATCAGTCAGGGACAATTTTTTTTAAAGTGTACGTAGAATTAAAATGTTTTGATGTGAAAGATGCGATTTTGGAACACTATAAAAACCGGTGAAACCGGCAGTTTAAACCCGGTTCCACCGGTTGTTCGAAAGCACCAATTTTAGAAAACCCGTGGTCATGGTGCACTAAAATAAGTTTTCATTTAAAATTCAAAAAACAGATATATTATAAGTGTACACTTGAATCCAACACGAATCGAGTCAGCGAAATTTTAATAAGTTTTATGTTATGTTATGTTTAAACAAATGTTCGTCTGGCGCAAACAATTCCATCAACGACGTAGATAACTACAATTTAGTTTTGCGGATCGAATTTTTTTTTTGAGTTAAGGAACTAACAAATCTGACCGAAACTATCTGCCTTTGGATTTTGCCAGGTAGATTACATTTAATGCCTATTTGATAATTCCTACCTCAAAGTATACAAGTTTTATTTGTCTTTTATATTACAAAATTGAAATTTACAAGATAATATTAAATTCTTTCATTGCTCGCAAAGTTGCAGCCTCCTTCAATTACACCACCTTTTCTTGCTTGCATGGTCATATTCATGTGTATGGAATCAAATGGGCATTCATGTGTGCTGAAATGTTGCAGGCGTTTGCATTTCCAGATGAAATATTTTATTACAAATAGTTGATATACAAAAGCGTTTTCAGTAAATGCACAGAAATCTTAGTTTTACTCATAGGGAATAAATTACGAATGTTAAATATTTTTGTTTTCGATTTAATTAAATGCAAATTTATTATTTGATTACTTTATTGGATGACATGCACAGCTAAAAAGGAGCTGGGTGATAGGAGGTGGGATAATACAGCATAGACAATAGATATCAAGCCCTTTATTCACCTATTGTAAGTCTTGTGACCTTTTCCTTAACGTAGGTTGTGGGATGTGAGGAATATTTCCAAATTTTTCTGAACCCGATTTTTAAGAGAGTTAAACACTAATGCCGCATTTAGACTGCAATATATCGTGAGTCGGTTAGCGATAACCTTCATTTCTAATCTTTGATATTTTGAGATTTAAATTGAGATTAAATTGACACTTCTGGATTTTCTATTTATTATAAAAATAATAAATTTTTGGTTTAGATACAACTCAGTCAGAAGAAATAAATAGTCAGGTGGAATACTATTTATAAATGTTTTACCAAATTTTAATCTGAGAATAGGAAGAAAAAACTATTTTCAATACAGTTTTCGCAGAAACAATTAAACTTTTTCAATGAGAACACAATATCAACAATAATTAAACATGGCGTGCTGTGAACAAGCTTACAAATAGAAAAAATAAAGTCATTTATACAGGGTAATCTTTAGGGTAACACATTGGTTCTACACTCTACTCCGACGTTGTTGAAGTCCTGTCAGTCATGGGCTACCGCACCAATTCTGAAATCCTAAACAGTTTTATACACAGAGGATTGCAGCATATTTCCAACAACCGACATTGCAAAATTTCAAAACTGTTGATATCCGCTTGGGCATTTTCTGCAAAATAATACGTTTTAGTACAAAATCCATAATTACAATATTTTTACTTACCTTTCATAATAACCGCAAAAATATCTTGATACTCCCGCGACAACAACAGTTATTCATTCTTCAGCTTTTTTTAATGTAATATTTGTATTTAAAATTTGAATTGAAATACATACACTTATAATTATGTTGAGGTAACCGAATTGAAAATGAAGTCGGTTGTACCTACAGAATTCATGACAAATTCGGTTACAGCAGCCGAATTGTCCTCAAATTCGGTCGTTGCAACTGACTTAAGGCTAAATTCGATTATTGCGACCGAATTGATGGCAAATTCGGTTGTTGCACCGTAATTGATGCCACATTCGGTTACTCCAACCGAATTTGGTACCAATTTCGGTTGTTGTAACCGAATTAATTCCAAATTCGATTGTTGCATCCGAAATTTTAGAAAATTTCATACAGAATATAATTGACGATTCAGTTGTCAAAACCGAATCAGTTATGAAACTACTACTAAAGACTAAATGCGGTCGTGACATATTTCAAACAATTAGTTCTCTGGGTGTACAATGTCTACCTGCAAAATGTATAAATTTGCATAGAGCACGCGTGATGCAATTCGTCGCGATTCTTTGAACCACATGCGCAATATGTGGGTTTCTAAAGCACTTGCCCCCACACGATTTCCCAAATAGCTTTATCGGTATTACCACCGCTGAAAAAATCCACTGAACAATTCTTGGAGAAACCCCTATTTACAACCTATAGAACTTTTGCAATTGTATAGAGCTGTAACACATTCCAATGTTGATTCCACCAGATTGCACCTTGCAGCAGTCGAAGATGCCTAGGGGTGAAATATAAATGACAACCGTACACGCAAAGAACAAAAACGCTTATTGCTCCGCTGCCGCTACAATACTTTGATTGATTTGTATTAATTTATTAATCGCAACCGTTCATGTAGTTCTCCCAAATAAACTCATATAACGCAAATGTGTATCATGTTGTTGCAAACGAGTTCTCGTTTGCATCAAACGCGTACAAAGTTACATTTGCCGCAAATTTAAAAAACGTTTGCGATAACTGAAATTAGCAATTTTTCTAATGAGAACACAGATAACGAAGAACGTAAATTTCTCTCATTCTGTCGACTGTATACCAAGTCTTATCCATTCGTTTGGCATACACTCTCACGCATACACATAAAAGTGATCACACACTCTAATGCTTCTACCTTGTCAATATATCTTGGATGGCCAATTGACGCGTTGTAGTTTGATGCGCTTTTAGTTGTTATTTGAATTCAAGGCGAGACAGACGTGTAAATGTAGACAGTGAGAAAAAAGACAAAAATGACAACTTTTTTTAAAACAAATTTTATGGGTAAAACCAAAATCAAAACTAACCGAAAGAACAGTTGGTGGAACCTTTTTTCGTTTCTCGCAAACGTTTTTTCAGATCTCGCAAACGTTTCTTGTAGCTTGGAGCAACTACAACTCGGTTGCTGTAACCGAAGGAACAGTTGGTGGATCCGTTTTTCGTAAAGGTGTTTTCAGCTTTCATATCTCATAACTCGTTTACTGCAAACGTTTTTCGGTTCTCCCAACCGAAATGACATGTATGGATTAACAAAAGTTCGTTTCTCCCAACTACAGTCCCCAAACGAACTTCAGTTATCTGAGGGAGGAACGAGTTTTTTCTTTACGTGTACGTATTTATTTATTTTATTATCCATAGACAAGAGCAAACTAGTTATGCAAACTAACAATGTGTCCCCTTGCAATTTATGCATATAGGTGAGTAAATAGCTAGTGCTGAATATTATCCGATTTAAATGGAATTGTACACATTTTTTTCCCAAAAATTACACTATTTTGGACATCCATTGAACAAGCCGATAGTTATAGATAGTTATAGTTATCACATATTTCATTCTCTATTGATTTATTACTTGGTGAGCCTCTTCTTCATCGTCGCACAGTGGTTAAGAATTAATTTCCATCGGCTAAAATTCAATAACTTATGATATAGAAAACATTCTTTAGTTCTGTAGAAAACGTGCAATCATATTTGGCTTCTCATCTTCATTAGGCTTATTCGAGGCAGACATTGGACAAATTTTTGTAAAAGATAATTATAATTTGTCACTTAATATGCAAGATAAGAAAACCATTGCAAAGCAGTTGCTTGATATCTGACAATTTTGGTTTAACTTTTAATAGTAGTTTCAATAAAAAAAGGAATTATTATTATTAACTTGTAACTTTTCAATATTTCACCAATTGCCCTGATGGCGTTCCCATTAAAATTAGAAAAAAATTGACATCTGTAACGAAACTGGATAATATTTTTATATATTTTACTCTCATAACTAAAACCTTATCAATTTTCAAATTTAACCAATATAACCTAATATAATTAAGAAAGAAACATTTCGTATTATCACTTTGAATCCATGTTAAACTATTTATAGAAGTTCCACCCATCCATTAGCAAACTTTGACGAGTCCTTAACAAAATAAAATTACAATTATTACAATTTATTTATTATGTGTAACATAAAAGTTGAATATTAATGTTCATTTAGAAGATTTTTTTTTCACCAATGAAATTTTCAATCTTAACAATTGTAAATTCAAGCATTCGTTCGTCCCCCTTAGCAAAGTCCATCCGAAAATCACTCAGCTTGAGGATGGACGTAACACGTTGCCTGATAAGTTGTACAGTATAAGTAACTTAATCAGTTTTCCTTATTTGTTGCAACATCTGTTTATATTCCCAGATTTTGTTTTGTTGTTTCTTTCAACACATTTCTTCTTGTTACCAAATGGGAAAGTGTTTTGTTGTTACGAATTTTGAGGGTTTAATGTTGTGGGTCTTACCATTGGTTTCCAAATAATGCTGTGACGCTCATACAGTAAGCACGAAAGTGTTTGTTGTGCATGGGAGAGATTGTGTTGCTTGTGGGATACATCCGTTTTCTGGGCGTTGGAGGTGTTAACAATTTTCCATCGATTAGTATCATACTGTGTACCGTTGTATGTCTATTGGTCTTTATTTTAATTGAATGTGACTTTAAAATCATATGTCAGTATGAAAAGGTTTTCTTTATATCGCAAATTTTTTGTAAATTTGAGAACGCTGGGAATAATTTGAAGGTAGAGAAATTTAAAAAAATTATCAGTTCCCTGTAAAACTCTGTTTATACACTTACACAACAAACAATTGGACCGACATTATGGGGCTATAAATTTATATCGACATAAAAAATAATATATAAAAAAAAATAAATGGTTTCCCATTACATCCCATGAAGGGACCGGGGAGAACTTCTCACAATCACCGAGCTGTGCGCTTTCCAGTTTTCACTCACTGATTGGGACCTAAAATTTTACACCGATTCCGAACGGTATTTTGAGAAGCTTTTTCATGGCTATATACTCGATAGTGTCGCCGTCACTATGCGAGGTGACCGCCGCCGAAAGAAATTTAATGTGGTCAGAGCAGGGTTCGATCCCAGGATCTCATGTACAAGAGGCACGCACACTACCCATTGCACCACCGACGGCCGACTATAGAATTTTTCAGATATTTCAGAAAAAAATTAATCTAATTTATTTTTGTTATTTAAAAATACATTGTGTTGCGAAAATATCGTCGTATTATCTATCGCCTATGTAATAATTAAGAGACATTAAAACATGTTTTTTTTTTGTTTTTGACAACGGAAAAATATTTTGACAAATTAACAGACTGAGCTTTACTATATTTGACCAATACGCTGGAAAAACCGCATCACCCCCAATGGTCACCAAAATAAAAAAAAGGAAACTGAATCATGTAGTAAGATGCAAGTGTGGGTACTCAAGTGAAAGGAAGTTGTAGTACCCATTTCGCTCCAGACATTTTTTAACCCGATAACATACCTCTTTACTGAAGCAGAAAGAAAATCCCTAAAACCAGCTACGTACAAAGATATTTCAAGCAAACAACATGCTGTATTGGACCTAACCTAGAAGACAGAATCCCAATGTTACACAAAATCCGCGAAGCTGGTGTAAGAAGTACAAGCATACTAGGATCATGGTGATATTGGATAAACCCCACAGGAGAAATCACATTGTAGTCCTTAAACACTATTAATATTTATATTATTATTTATAAAACTACAAACCCCAAAATTACAAAAATTTTATAGAATGTATTTTTTAAAAAAAAATATATTTTAGGTCCTTTTTGTAAAAATATGAATTAGTTTTTCCAAAAAGGTAATTTTTTAAAGAGAGGTACTTGTTTATTAAAAGCTAATGTTTTTTTAAGAAAAGGTGCTATTTTTAACAAGAAGTACTTTCTGTAAGTTTTTAGAAAGAAGTAAGTTTTTGGGAACAGGTACTTTTTAAAGAAGTGGTACTCCTTATAGGAAAATGTATTTTTTTTAAGAAAAGGTACTTATTTTCAGAAAGGCTACTTATCTCAAGAAAATGAAAGGTATTATTTTATTTTTAAGAAAAGGAATTTATGTAGCAACATGTATTTTTTTAAGAGAAGGTATTTTTTTTGAAGAAAAGGTTTTTTTTTTAGAAATGGAAATTTTTTTAGAATTGGTCCTTTTTTCAAGAACAGGTATAATTTTAAAAGTAGGTACTTATCACAAGAAAAGTTATTTTGTTTCACAGAAAAGTTACTCTTTAAAGAAAATGTATTTTTTTAAGAAAAGGCAATTTGCTGTAAGAAAATTTACTTTTTTAAGCAAAGAAAGGTACATACTTCTTTTAGATAAGGTGGGTTTTTAAGAAATGGTACTTTGTTTAAGAGTATAAGTAGGTATTTCATTTGAGAAAATTTACTGTTTTTAAGATAATGCACTTATTTAAGAAAATGCTCTTTTTTAAACTTCTTTCTTTTCTAAATTTACTTTTTATTGGGTTCAACACTATAATATATGTATATTAAATATTGGTCACAGGCTCCACCTAAAAAACTTCCCATTAAACAAGAAATTTCCCAACATATGTTAGTCTAGACACAAACCAAAGCAAAAGTAAACAATATTGTTAACAATACTGGTTTGTTGCATAATAGTGTTAAAAAATTTTTCTTTTGTCCCCAATCCCGCAACGTGCGATAAGGAAACTAAAAATAAAAATCTTGTTTTTATCGTCTGGGATTTTATCATGCGATATTTAATGTATATCTTGTAGTGTGTCCCAAATTTAACGCAGGATTTAAATTTCGCTTAATTTGTGCGATAAACTGTGTTGATAACTAGTACAGAAATTTTAGTCGGGTGAACCGACTTAAACATACCCTCACCCTTAGCTATCCAAAGGGTCCAAGTTTCACTAAAAAGGGTTTAATGAAACCTTCAGTCACCCGAATGGGCGTAGTGAATTCGATCATATTCAATGGCAGATTGACTTTACCCAAAAAATTATAAAATATCCTAAGTTAGTTAGGACCTGTTGTATTTTAGAGAACTTATTACGCAATAGCTTTTGACAAAATATTGCCCAGAACAAAATTTCATTAATATCGGTTGAGATTTACGAGAGATAACTTGTCGACCAATCGGACTGCCGCCCATCTTTTGTATGGTGTCAATTTTTAGTTACAAGCCATTGTCCAAGCTATAGTCCAGAACCAAATTTTGTTAATATCGGTTGTGGTTTACTTACGGGAGATAGCGCATCAATCAATAGGACAACCGCCCATATTTTGTATGGGTGGTACCAGTTTTAGGGGGGCAAAATCACAAAATTTACCCATTTTTAGTTACAAGATAGCTTTTGGCAAACCATTGAACAGAACCAAATTTCGTTAATGTCAGTTGCGGTTTACGGGAGTTAGCGCATCAATCAATTGGATAGCCACCCACTTTTTTTATATGGAAATATTAGAGTGGGAGCGGCAAAACCGCCCAAGTTTCACAGCAGAGTGGTTTGTAACTAAATATTGTCTTGTACCAGATTTCTTAAAAGTTGGTTGTATGTTACGGGAGTTATCGTATCGACGGTCGACCAACCAGCCGGCCCACAGCGTTAGTATGGGAGGTACCAAAATGGGTGCAAGAAAATCACCCTTGTTTTAGTAGTTGACTGGCCTTTGGTAAAATGAAGACTAATACTTAATTTCGTTACGATCGGACATGTGTTACGTTACTTTTCGCATTGACAAACCGGACGAACCCAACATTTGTATGGGGGGTACCAGAATGAGCGTGGCAACCTTGTCAATTTTCTCCAAATAAGTAGACATTTACAGCTTATTAACCAATGTCTGAGTTGAAGCTAATCACAAGTACCAGAAAAAGTTTTAGAAGAAACATGATACTGTAGTAAATGTCTCGATTTGTATGGGAAGTACCAGACGTGGTCACAATGTCTATTTACAATCCCACACAATGTTTGGGCAAATACTAGTAACTGACAAAATTTCATTGTGATCGGTAAAGGCTTACGGCAGTTATCCTGTTGTCCAGTCAGCCAGCCAGCTAACCAGCCAGCCAGTCAACCCCCAGACAGAATGACATGGTTCAATAGTCTTAAAAGGTCCTAAAACGAATTTATGTGCGTAACATTTTGCCCCGTATTAAATGATACATACTTATATACCCCGACCACTATGGATGAGGGTACAAAAAAGAAGAGCGTGACAACTGACACTGCAGGACTATTAAAGTCAAGCCAAATTTGCGTTAAAATCTAAAACCAATGAGAATTTTTCGAATTTTAAATAACTAAATTGTGAAATTGTAATTTTGGCTGTATTGATTTTGAATAATACCGCCTGTTCAAGATTTTAAATATATCGCCTTATTGAGACTTCGTTCAGAGCAGTCTTTATTATACCCTCACTATAGGATGGGGATATATATCATTGAAAATGGGCGTTTTGACCACGCCCCTTCTGGTACCTCCCATACAAATCGACACATTTAGCACAAAATCATTTTTTTTTCAAATCTTTCTTCAGGTAGATGTGATTAGCTTCAACTCTCACACCGGTAAATATCTGTAAATGCCTACTTAACTGGAGAATATAGGCGAGATTGTCACCTCCATTCTGGTACCTCCCATACAAAACAGCGTGTTCGACCGGATTGTCAATCCGATAAATCGCGTGAAACACTTCCGACCTTAATGAAATTAGGTATAAGGCTTCACGTTATCAAAAGCTAATCACAGATTAAAACAAGGGTCATTTTGCCACGCCCATTGTGGTACCTCCCATACAAAAGTTGTTTGGGCGTCTGGTTGTTCGGCATGAGAAGTCCCGCAAAACCAAAACAATCTTTATGAAAGTTTGTACTAGTCAGTATTTAGCCAAATAAAGCTCTCCTGTAGAAAATGAGCTGTTTTGCCACACCCATTCTGGTACCTCCCATATAAAAGTTGGGCGGATGACCTGTTGATTAACACGATAATTCTCATAAACAACAACCGATCTTAATAAAATTCGGTACTAGGAAATATTTTGCTAAAAGCTACTGTGTAACTAATAACTGACTATTGTGCCACGCCCATTTTCGTACGTCCTATACAAAAATTGGGCGTATTTGGGGTTTGCCGACTCGACATCTCCAATAAATCATAATCTATCTTAATAAAATTTGGTACTGATCAAAATTTTGGCAACAACTTGGTACGCCCATTTTTGTACCTCGCATATAAATATTGGGAGGGAAACTAATTAATTTGGGTATTCAATAATATTTAGCGCAATGTCGTCAGTCTGCTGTTGAATATGGTCACTTTTGAGTATGGGCGTTTTTTAACAGAACTCCCACGCAATGGATGAGGTACGGTATGAGGGTATGATTAAGTCGGTTCACCCGACTGAAACTTATGTACTGGTTTTCCTATTCGTCTTCTCCAGTTTTCCCAATCAGAAATTCCATTCATACTTTTCTCACGCACCCAGATATCGCACACGTCCGTCCATTGCACATAGAGTACGTTCATGTGTACATTCGTATTGCGCCCATGTCAATTGAATTGCAATTGAATGTCGATAAATTTGAAATTGTTTTGAAAATAAACACAATTTGCGGAAAACATGAAAACAATCAACGGATTGCCATGAGATCGATAGATAACCAACGAGAAACGCAACTAAACGCGAATATCTTGCAACTGCTACACAACTATTTACTACACGTAGGAGAATAGCAAAAAAGGAGAAGCAGCAAAAAAAAAAGACCAACCACATATTTTTCTTGGGGGGTTTTCATTAAACAGAGGCCCCACAACTGTCATTGAAATGACAGCTCTATTTGGAAATTTGATCAAAGCAAGATGGCGGTAAATGCTATGGTTATTGACAGATAAAAAAGGTTGCTACGTAAATGTGGAAATGATCGTGGATACAAATAAGATCGTGGATCAATGATACAAAAGGGTGGGATACAAATATGATGATGTGAACAAATATGTGACCCGGTCTTCGGTGTGAAAATATCATTTTTCACTTTTTTGGCGATTCGGATAGACTAATGTGTGCTCTTTCTAATGGCGCAAAGCAGAAGTTTCCAACTCGTAAAGAAGTTTGTCAGGAGTAGGGATACAGAGAGAAGGGAACAACTGAAGCGAAACTGATGACATGACTTGTTTATCTTTAACAGCTGTTTTCTCGAAAACTTGTTTTTACACCGAAGGTCCCTTTTCGTAGACCGGGTCACATATGATGATTATGGGTATATTAGTTTCGTAATGAGCTACTAATCGCAGTTAAAATTTTTAAGCAAATCCCGCAGTATAAATTTAGTCCAGCATATCCTTTGAAAAAAAGTAAACAAAAGTATTGTTTATTTATATTAGTTAATGTATGAGATTTATAGTTAATGTATGAGAAGTTCACACTACAAGCTTCAAGGTCAGGAACATTTTTCTTAGTGAAAAGTGATTGGTTTTTGTTGGAATAATAGACAATTCAGTTAAGCACACTCACACATAACTATAACTATATGTATGAGATAACTAGGATCCTTGAGCCATCAAAATAAAAACACTTTTATTTCAAAATATAAAATTCATAATAATTTTTTATTTATAAAGGTAGCAAAAAACTTCATAAATTAATTACGTTTAATTATGGACCGACAGGTCACTGTCTAAGTTAAAAAATGTTTGTAGCAGCACGGCAGTAACAATTATGTACGTTGACTTATTTTTCTTTCTTTTTCTTCGAATCTCCAAAAATTGCAAGATCCAAATTTGCACAAACAACAATCATTGTGCACCGAAAATACATAGGATCAGCTGACAGAATAAATAATAATAAAGTTCAATAACTACATAGGCAATAGACAATGCAAACGTATCTACTTACGTACATACGTATGCATGCATTGACGGACAGAACAACCAACTGATGGTTGGGACCGACGACTGGTGGAGACAAAACAACAACAACAACAACAGCTCCAGTTAGCGGACCGACGACTGAAGAAGACAAGACACCAGCAGTAAGCGGACCGAAAATAAGTAGTAAACAACATGGCATGATGTTGTTGTTGTGATGTCTTAAAAGTACATTTGCATGTTAGGGTGCCCCGAAATATTAAGATTTTATAAGGAATTAAATTATAAAGTAAATTAATGGCAAGAGATGAATAAAAATTAATTAAATTATAGAAAATTAATATAATACGAGTAAAATAACTAAATCTCCAACACTATATTTACAGCCAACTAAAATTTGGCGGTTCCTTGGACTATCACATTCTTCAGTTGTGATTACCAATAATTGTATTCAGTATCACCAAATGTTGTACAATCAATTAATTTGTAAATCAGTTTTGGTTGCAAGTACTGAAATATTTAGTTGAATCCACAGCATCAATAAATAAATGTGATCTGTCAATCGAGTTTTAGTTGTAGCAATCAAATTATCCTATAGTGGTGATTATTCTACTAATTGGCTGAACGAAAAATTTAAAAACTATTTCGGTTGTACCATATAATATATTGGTGTGCTGAACTTATTACTTGAATTTGATGGCTGTCACAACTATTTGGTGATGCTTTAACCCATTATGAATTTTGTAGAAAAAAACAATTAAAAAAAATTATTTTTTATTAAAATTGTGTATTTTATATTTAAATATAAACAAGATTATTATTATTTATAACCAGGGTTCGTATTTCGTGCCCATTTTTGATCGAAAATATAATAAATTTTTACGTGTTTCTAAGGGTTTCTCACAAACTGTTCCAATTCGCATGAAATATCGTTTTTTCAAAAAATCTTGAAAATAAAAAATGCCTATAATTCGGAAACGTGCGTCCAATCGCAAAAATAATAAGTTTTTTTACCTCCATAGGAGGCTGTAACTAATGGATGGATGTCTTTACTACGGCATCACTATTTTTAAACAAATTGGAACACATTGTGAAAACCCTTGAAAATTTGATATTTTTTCGATTGGACGTTTCGTTTTCCAAACATAGACAGTTTTTCTAAATTTTTCATATTTTCGATCAAAAATAGGGATGGTTATCATATGTATGTTTAAATTAATTTGTGTCATCCCCAATAATAGTCCCTCCAGACAAGTGCCCACAATAATTTTCATGTGTTTGTGAAGGTGTCAATAGTGGCGTCATATTCAACGATTATTTTTAAACGTCTCACTTCACCTCGATATATGATAATATTACTGTTTTTTCACAACTTTGTTGATCACTTTCTGTTTAAAATAATAGTTTTTCTGTAAAGTCCTCGTGCAACATTCCAATATACGTAGTTTCTCTTCAACAACAAAGCCTCTTGTGAAAAATCGAATACATAACTTTGTAACAAGTGTTTTTGTGATAGAAACTAAACTATGGTTACAGTGACTAATAGTTGAACACAAATTCTAATATTGTACTTTTTATTAGTTGTATCTTCCATTTCAGATGAATGAGGTTTTAGAAATAATCAATTTAGTTATCTTAAGTTCGGTAGTAGCAACTTATATTTAGCAAGACCTATTTTTAATTGATTAATAACATCGGCAAATAATTCTGATGTTTGACAATTATGATTTCCAACTAATCTTTCCCTGCATGCACTGGCAAGACTAGTTTCGAAAACCGTGACACCTAACTACTGTTAGTAGCGATCGAAGGTCTCTAAGTACCATCACACACTGTGAATTCGATAATTCCAACACAAGAACAGAGAGCTTTTCTCCTCCATGTTCTTCTTTTCCTCTTGCAAAAATTAGGGTGTTTTAATAAATTTTGATTAAGTATTGGATCTAAGTTTTTGCCCTATAACTCACTAATTAATTTTTTTATTTTTTTTACGGACTCGTAGCGAGTTTGAAACCGATTCACATCCGTCTTTGTGTACATTGGCACCTTACGATTTTCAAATAATGTACACAACCATATTTTACGCGTTCCCAAGGATTTTAGAGAGAGTACACTTGAGTATGCAATTTTAAAATGAATTAATGTATTTTCATTCCATTTAATAGCAATATTTCAATTACAGAATTTTTTATCCTTAGGTATCCTATGAGTTTGTGCACATAATTTACATATGGAACCTTGTTTTGGCTGCTTAAAAGGTTTAGGATTCTTAATTTACAGCTCTACGATTTTCACTAAGACTCCAATAAAAGAAGAGGCGTGAGATACGATTGTTTATATTCCTAACTCGAGAATATTGGCTTAAAATCAAATCGCCTACAGGCATTTATTATGTATTTTAAATATCGCATGACAAACTCTCAAATAATGCTACTTGCCATCCAAGCATTTCCAATGTCATTACAATTGGACTGTTCGTCTCCACAACATGAGTAACTGTAAATGCACAATTTTTGAATTATTATTGTGAACAACTGCAATTCAATTTTGGCATTTGAAATAGATAAAGAAATGCAAATTAAAATCCAATACACATTAAAAAATCCCCACACTGACTATTATGCAGGTACGATTTAGATATGTATGACTTCAAGCAGAGCGTAGCCAGGGAAGGCAAGACTGGCAGTTGCCCCTACCTAGAACTGGAAACGAATCAATTTAAACACCCTGCCTCACTTTGTGGTAACAGGGTGTTTCGAGTTATTTCTCATTCGTGTTACATAGAGAAATATAAGATCACTAGTTTTCGGAATCGAGTTTGCCATGTCCGTTTGCTTATGTATTTTTTGATCTGCTTCCAAAGCTTGATATTATAGATGATAGATCCTGAAAATAGGCCACATCGATCCAAATTTCTATATAGCCGCCATAGATAAAATGCTTTTGTTAAGCCATGATGATCGTTTGTGAGAGAGGACCGAATCAGCCCACGTTTGTTTATAGCCGTCATACAAATTTTACCAACCAAGCTTGGTACTATTGGTTATAGAAGTAACAAAGATTAAGCTGTTTCAAGAAATTTTGGTGCAGAAACTTATCTAAAGCCAAGGGTGATTATTTAGAATATAGGCCACATTGATTCGCGTTCTATTATAGTCGCAATACAAATTCTAACAACCATTATTGGTACTATCGGGTCCATTACCTATTTCAGCGAAATTGGCTACGAAAGGTATGGCCAAAAATGATCGCTTTTATAAATGTGAGTTACAGCTTAACGATTTGATATGGGTGACACGAGAATACGTGATACTCTCGACTTTTATGATAAACAGGTTACGGACACAACCTTCTGCAGGATATTATTCAATCGGTAATGGTTGCTTTCAAATTACCGCCTGACCATCATTGCCATTTAAAGTTTGGTGTCGTTCATTTGACTTACATACGTAGTTCACAAAAGGACTTAAAAGAGCAACTAATTTTAGCGTTAAGCATTGATTTTCTGTCTACTGTCTCTTGGGCCTCCCAAGCGGAGATCCTGGCTACGCCCTTGACTGCAAGGCCTGCTATTGGAGATATCACTACGTCACTAGTTTCGTTGAAAATTCGGTATTTTGTAAAATTTTAATACAATATATTTGTTGTAACCAAATCTTAAGATTACGTTGACTATGAATTGTGTATTATGGATTGCGAAGCATTTTTCTTTACGTTTTAGTAACCATTTTCATTTAAACAAAAAGGGCTTTAATCTGAGTTTTGCTATGTTTATTCAAACTAAACCCCTTTAAACACAGCTCACTATTCAAAGAAATTTTACCAAAAATGTGTCCATTGCTAGTCGTCAAAGATTGCCTCATCGTTTTAAAATTCTATAAAAATCAAACCACAGCATAAATATTCATTGAATCACTGAACAGTTTCACAGATCGGATGATTATTTGACGTTTGTTCAACGAGTATTTACATGGAAGTGAGCAAATTTCAAATTGAAGAAAGTCATCACCACAATGTTATTTTTGTATAAATTGTATAAAGTCATCACCACAATGTAAATTTTGAATCAACGACAAAATTGAGAGCACATTTGAAAGTGTTCATTGCTTCAATGAATATATTTATTCGTTGTGGTTTGTTTCAGTACAGGAAATTTACTTTAAACCCAAAGGCGGAAAAGAAACTATTGTAAACTGGACGAAACAAATTTAAAATTTTTTTGCCCTTAAAAATTTTTTTTATATGACAACTCTGATTAAGACTGAAATTCCGACTACTCGTTTACCGATATTTTTGATATATTTAACTACTCCACGTGGCGATTCGACCTTTGTTTTGATTCTTAAAAGAAGTCAATTATGACTTGAAAAGAAGGAAGAAATTGTAGCTCTACACAAATGTAATGTGTCAAATTTCTCGCCAGTTAGACAAATTTCTCGCCAGTTAGGCATATTTTTATGTTATTTTTAAAAATTATATTTTTTCCACCAATGAATTTTCGCCGAATTTGTGAATCATAATCATAATTTGTTGCTAATTAATATGATTAAAAAATTTCATTTATTAACATACTTTATCATCACTATATTATAATATTCTGACATCCTCAGATATTCAAAATTCCTACAGATTCAGAGATTGCATATGGTGCGTGGGCTTCATGATAATATTTATCATGCATTTCTGAGTGATTCTATTGAACATTTGTTCGGATTTTTTTAAACTCTTCGTTTTGTTAATGTTTGGTCAGAATTAGACTCCGACTTAAGTATACCTCAAATTTGTTTATAAAAATTTAACATTTGCTGTTCGCAGTAAGTAGTACCTGGTGCAATCTCAATATACAAACATAAGAAGAAAAATAAAATTTACAAAATCAGAAGCTTGTTTTATCTTCATAATCTTTACTATTTAAACTCCAGATCGAGTTTGATGTTTGCAACTCAAAAATTTCCCAACAGCTTGATAATACTTATATCTATAGCTTAGATAAGTAACTAAACTCTTAAAAATTATTATTAATATTAAATTTTATAGAAAAATAAAAATTTGTACTACTTCATTAAAGTTATCGTTTGTCACTCACAACCTCTGAGCGTTTAAATAGTTGGGGTAATCGATCGTGTACTATATACTCGTATATCAGCATGTTTCTACAGTGTGCGACTACAAGTGGTTTTATGTAATCAAAAAAGTGTATTCAATTAAAAATAATTTATCATCAATAATTAAATTCTATTTAATGTACGCATATTAATTATTAATTTCATAGTTACTTGTTTATTTCCCAACCATAAACAAAAATATAATTTTGCGTAAAATCTTTACCTTATAAATGAAATTAACCAATTGGATGAAAAGTTACCATTAGACATGCGTAGGCCCGCCTCTTTTCTTGTTTTCCCTTAGATGAAATTGATTAATTTTTCCGTTTTGGTGGCCGTGGGTGTGCGTTAAATTTAACAACCAACACCACCAATGTCTAAGGAACTGGTTTCCGCTTTGTGGTTATGTTTTTAATAACCACCATTGTGAAAATCTACTTCAAAACAAACAAGAAATGCTTTAACAAACTTCATGTTTAAAAAAAAGAGGGGAAATAAGAAACTGATTATTAATATATTGTGCTCTTTCGCATTTAACTGGGAGTTGGAAAAAGTCTGAAAACATTCACCATATATCTTATTGGATTTGCAAAAAATATATATGCTTCTCTTTCTTTCACATTCGCAAGTATACGAACAAGTAGCCATTTCTGGCTGTTTTCACAACAACTCTCTATCTCTACCATACTTGGAGAATAGTTAAATTCACCTCGGTATTTCAAACTCACCATACGTGTTTTTACATGCCCTTCTGACAAACTATTTTCATTCTTTTCACTCTGCTGTGTTGATGCTACGATTAAAATAACTTAGTCAATGGTTATCTCTTTCTGGTTTATCGTCAGTACACTGGCCGCTTCGGTTTGTTAGAGCTATCATGCTGCAACACCACGGTATGTGGCATACTGTTACCCGCTGTACTCCTCGACACATCCACACATAGCTCCAAAACACAACTCAGCAACTAACTATCCACAGTGTTGTGTTGTTTTAATGTTTAGTGTTTTTGTTGTTTTCATCGTTTACGTTTCGCGTATTCCAAGTCGTCATCACATCGCGCGCGCAGTGCAGAGCCGTCGTCATCTTTGCTTCATTAACAGCGAGCGCACACCATCAGCCAGGCCATGGTGTGGTACTAACAACGACTCAACGTGTATACACACACAAACGTGTGCACTCGTGTAGAGCGAAGCAACCACCCGAGTGTGTGGAAGACACAGGGGTCGTTAAACAACATTCGAATGTGTTCACATCTTTGTTGAGTAAAATATTTCAGGAGCCAGTTCAGTCCTGCTGCGCATCTTGTAACGTTAAGTTTAGTCGAGAATCGAGCTAATGCATGCTGTGGTACTCTACAACGCGTGTTATTAACTTTGCAACGACTAATGAAACTCTAATGTAGAGAGCGGATTTCAGAAAAACTAACGGAATAATAACAAACCAACGGATTACAAAACAAAAATATTAACGGTATTATAGATAATCGACCTTAAAGTGTGAAAATGTCATTGAAAAGTATCGAAAATTATTAACAGAAGTGTGAAAATGAATTGAATAACGAAAGAAAGTTCAGAGATCTAAAGAAATTCTGTTAAAAAGTCAAAGAAAAAATTACCATTTATCAAAATATGAAGTGAAAAGATAAGTGAAATATTGAAATATACTAGAAAACATAAAAAAGCAGCAAGAAAAGAAAAAGCCTGTAATTCCCTAAAATACTTTGAACTTTAAACGATCAATATCACCCATTCACCCCCCCACCCACAAGCTTCCCACCTCAATCAATTCAAAATGATGATGAACGCTTTTATTGACCCCACGGCCACGTCACAACATCATTTGGCCACCTATGGTATACGTATGTCACCCACCAACACCACGGGACAACAACAAACGGATCTCATCATCCATCAACAACAACATTCACAACAACAACAACAGCAACAATCGTCACAAGAAGACCCTCAGTCACAACAACAGCAATTGGATACCAGCGGTCTTATGTCTTCGGCTATGTCCTCCGGGATTTCCAGTGATATGTCCTCTCCCTCATCCGCCTATCAAAACAGTGGATATGCCCCCTTTAATACCCAATTGGGTTCATATTCCTCACGGGATTTTCTACTCGGCCGCCGTTCCGAACAGGACTATATGTCTTCGACGGCTACAGCCCAGGCAGTAGGTCAATCGGCCGCCGCCGATTCCATGCTATTCCCCACTTTCCCTGCCTCCCATGCCAATCATCCGGATTTAACCGGTTCGTTTGGTAATCATCCCTTCCACACCCATCATCATGCCGCCGCTGCCCATCATCATCATTCGCATCAGATGCGAATGGGCATGGCCGATTACGCCACCCATCCCTATGCCCATGCGCAGCATCATACCAATTTCCCGTCGGTGCATGCACACCATGCCCAACACATGGGTATGCATCCCGCCGGTGCTGGGGCCTTTTTGCGCTACATGCGTCATCAACCTGCCACCGCCGCTTCGGCCATCAAACAGGAGATGCAATGTCTATGGATAGATCCCGATCAGCCCGGCCAGCCCAACAATCGTAAGACCTGCAACAAGATTTTTCACTCCATGCACGAGATTGTCACCCATTTGACCGTCGAACATGTGGGGGGACCCGAATGCACAACCCACGTATGCTACTGGATTGGTTGTTCGCGCAATGGTCGCGCCTTCAAAGCCAAGTACAAATTGGTCAATCATATACGCGTGCATACGGGCGAAAAACCATTTGCCTGCCCACATCCCGGATGTGGAAAAGTTTTTGCCCGCAGTGAAAATTTAAAAATACACAAAAGAACACATACAGGTAAGTTTTTGTTCATCCTTTTCTAATTCAAAACGGATGTTAAGGGTCATAAAGAAGCCAAAGCTACTAGGATTTGCCAATGCGGATATAAAAATTAATCCGTAGGCGTTTGCACTGACTTCGCATAGGATATTTCCTAATGCTGAAGTCATAAAGTTACACCTTACTCAATAGGATTGTAGCTACCTGTTTGTGTGAGGCGTAAACTCGCAAAAAGACGAAAATAAATGTACCCAGATTGTTACATTCATCTCGAGGATTGAGTCTACTGTCTTAAGATTATAGTTAAGCGTTGTGTATTTATATTAACCAGCAATGTTTGTTATTTCTTCGTAAATATATTTACTTAAAGGAATACAATATCTAACCACGATTAGTAGAAGTATTGAAAAATAAATGAAAATATTTGGAAATATTAAAGAAGAGGAATTGCCATCCTTACACAATAAAATTAGTTTACATATCAAAACTATTGACTAAATTAGAATATGGATGCCTCATTTAGAATCCATTTTATATCACTCATATCTCTCGACTTGAAAAAATTCATAAAACATTTATTACTATTGCCTTCTGCTCTTTGAATTTTACTTCGCCAACATCGTTCTCTGTTAATAGGTGTAGACTTATTCATTTGAAATCTCTTGAAAACAGAAGAAGTTTGTTATCATTAAGATATTTTTATAAATTAGTTTGTGGGTATACTGATTGTCCTGCTTTGCTTGGTCGAATAAATTTTAATGGGCCCCCTAGGTTTTTGCGTCATAGCGTCAATTTGCTCATTCACAGATCTAACTATTCGGCTAATGAACCTGTTAATCGAGCCTTAAATGAATTTAATAGAATTTCTAATCAAAATATTGATATTTTTTGGTAATTTTTTACGTTTTTTGTCCATATTGGATATTATGTATTTTTAAGTACATATAACTTTCTTATTAGTTTTAAGTTATACACGATGGAAAAAGGCCACAGCAACATATTGCAGGAAACATGCATATGTTTGCAAGCATTGTTTTCATGAACTGAAGATCTGTTGCTGTGTTATTTCTTTGTTGTCTGTCAAGTTTTTGTTTTCAGCCATATTTGGGGCACAACAACAGATATTATAACCTATTAATCAATGTGTCGTGACCGTCGATGGTGAAATGGCTAGTGTGCGCGTGTTCGATCCCTGCTCCAGCCATCTAACATTTCTTTCGACGACGGTCACCTCACCTAGTGACGGCGACACTATCGAGTACCTAGCCATGAAAAATCTTCTCAAAATACCGTTCAGAACCGGTGTAAAACTGTATGTCCCTATTAGTGAGTGAAAAATGAGAAAGCGTACATCTCACTGGATGTGAGAAGCTCTCTCCAATCCCTTCATGGGATGTAATGGGCTTTTTTTAACATTGCATCTCAAATATATAATATTGAATAGCAAACACCATGTGTTTGGGCACAAATACACTATATTTGCGACAAGCCACAAACACGTTATATTTGCGTCCAAACAACAACAAAAGTCAAATTTTTCTGCGTGTAGTCTGTAAGGAATATTGTATGTGTATACTAAATAAATAAGGTGCATGCGTCGCTATGGGCCTTCGCAGTAAATCAAACTTAAATTTAAGTTTTCTGTTGAAAGAATCTGACAAAATTTAAAATATATAACATAACACGATAATATACGAAGTTTACATTGCAGCCAAAATCTTAATTTCAAGATATTTCATGTAAGAACTGCTTGAGATTATTAATAATTTTGACGAAACTCTTGAGCTTTGAAATGTTGTACAGTACCGCGTTCTCAATCTTGCCAAAGTCTTCCATTTCACACTTTGATGTGAGATTTTAGTTGAATAAAGTCTTGAATCAGATGATTTTGATTGCATTGTGAACATGATTTTGGGTTGTTGTGTTCGTAAATAGTTTCTTAGTATTGTTTTCTGAAAGGGGCTTTAAACAAATCTTAGGTTGTGTACCAAAAAATGCATTTAAATTTGTTAGCACTGCAAACGAAATCTCAATTTGTTCGATTTCAATTCCTCGAACGGCTGATTTGTATATGGAAAAACAAATGTGTGATTAAGGCACGGAATCTAGAAGTCTCTACAACATTGAACAACTGTTTTGTGCTCGACTTTTTTGAAAATTATATTAAGCTAATAAATAAGCTTTATATTCAAATGGGCTTGAGCTTGAATAAATTTGGAAAATTAATGTTTCAGAATTATTTATTGATCCATAAAAGTTTGAAATTTGACGTTTCAGTAAATCTCATATATCTGACAAACCATTCATTGAATAAAAGGTAAGTTTCAAGCAACAAACACCACAGACAAAAACAATTTGTATTTAAATTCAAAATACATCTATAAAGATTTCAAACAAATTACATAACATTAATATGGATTAAACCAAATGGAAATCCAAATTTATAAATCTACACAGAAAATATAAAATTTAATTAAACCTTTAGTTGTTTTTATTAAATAAATCTAATGATTCGATTAAAGTTTTATTAGTAACTTCAAGTTTCTTTGGCAGCCCTTATGGGTATGAATTATTCATATGAACTTTGTAAAGTTTTTCCCCAATTGTTTTTATTTTATGTTGTTGGTGGTGGTCACACTCCCTAACCCACGTGAAAATTCAGAAACTTGGTTGAAATTCCTTTTGTGTCTCAACACTTTTCATGGTGTCCCCACACACACACACACACTCCGGTACAGAATTTTGACGGAAGTTTTGACACGTGTCAAATCAGCGTGTAAGTGTCAGAGAGAAGTGGTAAATGTTCAAGTGGTTGCCAGTGTGTTTTGTAAATACACGTTGTACATATAAAGCAAATCAATACCTACACAATAAGTAAGGAAAGACACCAAAAGGACTAATAAACTCCCACTTTAGGAAAAAGGACTCATTTTACGCTTCCCTTAGGAAACAAAACATGAATTTTGATTTGTTGTTTGTGATTCAGGCGATGCACTTGAATTATTTTAAGTAAGAAACTGGAAAGAGATGGATAATAAGAGCGTATGTATGAAGTTCAGCCAATCCCTTGCTTTGTTTTTAAACATTAAAATTTTTAATTAAGTTGTTTTCGATTCATCATGTATAGTGTTGCCCTCTCTCCCGGGCTTCCTTAATAAGGCGGCTTTATCTTTTTTGTTTGTTGTTTTGAAAATCATAACAATTAATTTATTGTTATTGTTGGTGTTCGTTATTATAACTCAGCAAAAAAAAAAAACAATTTGTTTTTTGGTATTAACTAAAAATCTTTTCCTCAACTCTTAAGTTTATCGATATTTTTGTTTTTTGCTTTGTAATCGTTAACAATCGTATAATAATCACAATATTTTATTTTGTTTCTTTTTGGAGGGCTAATGTCTGACGTCTGAAAAGAGATCCCTTGATTGTGTTTATATTTGTGATTTATGGAAAATTAATCCATCATCATGTCTTAAATGTTTGCGTTCGGCGTTTTTTTTCTTCATTTGATTTTTATTTCGTGTAAAGTCAAAAGCCGCCTAAGAAATTCTGACCAAATTTTAGCATGTGAACGTGTGTGGTTTGTGTTAAATATGTTAACATTTTAATTACTTTCCAATGATATGCAATATTTTTTTTTTTTGGATTTTGGTTTTTGAATCATGAGAAAACGCCTTCTTTTTTGAAATCTGAAACACGTTTTACACAAAGAAACACATACAGAATGTTACAAGTTTTGGCTCTTGGTATTGAAATAAAAGAAATAGGATTGGGTTTAGTTTTCGAAAATTCAAATTCATATTGATTTAAAAAAAAACGATATAATTCCAAAGAATCGGTTTATATAAACAAGTATATATTTAAAATTATTGTCAGTTGGCAATAATACTAGTTTCCAATAAAATCAACTGTAAAAATGAACATTGCGAGGTCATGGACTTGGTTATGGTTATGGACTAGTTCCACTTTAGTAACACTGTACCTGGTTATGTAACAGCTTACTGATTGTTATGCGTATAGTACAAATTAGTTATTCGCTTTTTATACATACGGGTTCTTTAATTGCAGAAGTGAAATTCTAAGCCGAAATTAGAAATAATCCGGCATGTGCTGGAAATGGATCGAGTCAAAATCTAATACGATTTGACAATTTCAAACCTTTAATTTAATTTGACGAATTTTATTAGCAAAATTCCTTACATTAGGGATCAAATATTTTACATGTACATTATTTATTGGTAGCAAACGAGGAATAAATTAATTGATTTTCATTATTGGCATAAAAACATCATTATTATGTCAAATCGTATTCGAGTTAAACCGATTTATGGCCAGAGCAATTTTTGTATTTTTCTTTTCGATTAACAGTTTTTGATTTCAGTTCGCCACTAGCTTGATTTAATTGATTTTCATTATTGGCATAAAAACATCATTATTATGTCAAATCGTATTCGAGTTAAACCGATTTATGGCCAGAGCAATTTTTGTATTTTTCTTTTCGATTAACAGTTTTTGATTTCAGTTCGCCACTAGCTGGCCGGCAAAGGTTGTTTTACCTAACACTATTTGTTCCGTTATCGGTACTGTATAGTATACGTAAAGGCTGAAAAATCAGTTTTTTGTTGGTGTTTGGATGCAAACATAACCTGTTTGTAACCTCATTACATTTGTTATTCAATATTATGTGGTGGAGACACAATGACTATAGGTTATAATATTTATTTTTGTGACCCAAATGTGGATTTGTTTGCTGAAAACTGTTGAAAACAAAAGCAGACCAGACAACAATGAATCAAAATGAAATCTGTGTTCCAAACATACATATGATTACTGAAATATATTCGTGGGGCCGTTTTATTTTAGCGTGTACACACAATTTTAGCAACGGTTTCTTCGTCCACAGCCAGAATTTCGGAATGCCAATAGGCCTGTCATTTATGAAAATTTGACGATTATATATATATATATATATATGTATATATAAGATACAATTAATATATTGACATTTTTGGAAAATAATGTTTCACACTTTTGTAGACTCTTCAAATATCTATCACTAGGGTAAAAATAATTGAAGTGGGACCACGATTTTTCGACGGTCAATTTCTTTTTTAAAAAGACACATTTTGGTTGTTATAGTAAACAAATATAACTTGACTAGTTTTGCCAAATTGTATATTTTTGGCATGGATTATGGATTATTATAGATTTTCTGAGTTTTCTACCGTTCTATTCAACGGATCGGGTTTATACTAAATTTTCAACGGATTTTTAGGAAATAAGATAAAATTAGTACATCGTAGTTAGTTTGTGATAATTTGGAGAAAATCAGACAACTTTAACACACGAGTTTAAAGAGAGTTATATATTTCCAACAAATCAGATATTTTACTTAATTTTAACTGAGGCGCTACATGCTAACGCTGTCCTATTTACTCTAAATTGTCACCACCGAAATAGAAATGACTGTATATAAATGTTTCATAAAATAAGCTGCTTTCTTTAAGCCGATTAATGAAAATCAATTTTTTCTCCTAATATTGTCAGTACTACATTTTCTACATCAAGTGCCACATTATACAGAAAAAAATTTCCATAGAATAGAATGTCACTCCATATAGAACTGACGTCGATTGTAATTAATATGTATTTATTTTTTTTGAAAATTAACTATTTTTTTAAAATATCAATAAATCTTTTAAATAAATAAAGTCGATTTATGTGTGAAGTATTCTCTGCAGAGTAATTCCAAACTATTTCGACATAGTGCAGGACCCGACCCCTATTGAATTGTATGAAATTTGGACAGAAGTTTCTCCTCGTCTATATGATTTCTATGACACCAGAATTGAGTCAAAATTCAAAGTAGGTTTTGTTTTATGGTTCGTTGAAGTAGGTATTGTATTGAACTTTGTGAAAAAAGGACCTGACTTAAAAATGGCATAACTTTGAAATGCGTTAATGGATTTCAAAATGTTGGATATCGTTTTAAAGCTTGATAAAACCGCGTTAATAGTAGCCCGTACAATAGTTTTGTCGTTGTGGTTCAATGATATTGAAAACAACAAAGTATCCTTTATCCTTGAATATCCTGGCATAACGTATTTTTAATTTTTGATTTCCCCTCCCTTTTCTTTCCATCTTTTTCTCTACATCACAGCCAAATTTCCTAATGGGATCTCCATGGGATCAATAGATACATAAGTTTTGGTGAAAACTGCTCGAGTTTTGCAGTTTTAGTTTCGATTTTGATACAAAAAATACTAAAGTGTGTATTTGTCCAGCAAACAGATATTTTTTAATTTTGTCGCCATTTTTCAACTTCGGCGATGATTTCACACATTATTTTATAAGGAGACCATAATACTCTTGAATTTATTCAAAAATGGACGTTTCCTAGTGAGTAAAACGCAGCTTTGTTTTTAAAAATCCGGTATTAATTGACTGAGTTTTTGAAGTTTTTTAAAACAATAACAATACTTTTGAATAAATTCATGAGTATTATGGTTTCTTTATAAAATAATGTGTGAAATCATCGCCAAAGTTGAAAAATGGCGAAAAAATTTTAATAAAATATATATAAATAAAATATTTTTTTGCTGGACAAATAGACACAGACTTCTCATATTTTCTTAAATAACGTATATGTATATCGGTTGAAATGGCTAAGTTTCTTCGTTTTAAATCCGGTGAGAAAGTCAAAATCGGTTAGTAATCAACTAACTTACAGGCTTATAAGTGTCCAAACGTACGCAAAACCGGGTTTTCAACCGCGGTTTTCAAGATTTTGGGGCTGTTTGGAAAATTTCACAAGCAGATTCTTGTTCTACTCGACAATACCTACTATCATTTCCCAGGTATTTCTACTTTAGTATTTTTTGTATCACTGTGTTATACGTAGTCACTACTTGAAAAATCGAAACTAAAACAGCGAAAATACTGATTTTTATGTACATTTTTTTTGGAATTACCCTACATTTATTTCAATCGATTTCAGAAAAATTCCATAAACAATACGGTAAAATATTAAATATATTAGTGTATTTTTTCTAACATTGTTATACTGATTGTATATGAGTCGATGTGAAATTATTTCTTAGAAGAATATTTTTCGATTTCCTTTATTTGAAATTTTTTTATTTTGTACAAAAGTTTTAAAAAATAATTTACGGATTCTGAATAAATTGAACACATAAGTGCTAAGGTGTAATGAAACCCCTATAGTAGAGGGCTTTATCTCAACTGATGCGTCATAATGAGTTTATGACGAGGATGGCTTGATTAGGTTTTCAGAAGAACAAATTTCGCAATTTTAAAAATTTGGTGTCTTTTAGTTTATTTATTATAACGCATCATTTCAACTCCATATTAAGAAAAAACAATATTTTTCTAACAAAATGCAATACAAATTGATTCTTCAACCTTCAACAAGTTTGATACATCTCCCTTAAAAAAATTTTTGTAATACTAATGTGTATAATTTATTCGAATTGGGATAAATATCATTTGAAAATATTGTACATACAAAATAGTATATTGGGATGACAAGAAAGTAGTTTCCGGTTTTTGTTCAAAGTAACCTGGAATTATTTTATTCAAATAATTAATTTTAATCTATAACGTCCCAGATCCCAGATTCATAGATCGACTGGTCCGTCCCACAAATATACTCGAACAACTCGGTTTGTAGTTCCACTTCTGTATTGAAGGATTCTGAATTCACAAACTTTTGCAGAATTTTTAAATACAAATCAGAAGGTGCCAGATCCAGACTATAATTTGGGATATAACTCCCCATTCTTGCTCCAATATATTTTTTGTCGAGTCTGCAAAAATGCGAGAGGCCTAAAGTTGACGTGCTGGAAACCACACCTTTGCGATTTACCAATTCAGATCGCATTTCTTTCAGTGCCTAACCAAGGTTCGTCAATTGCTGACAATAGACGTCGGAATTTATGGTTTGGTTTTTAGGAGGCAGTTCAAAATAAATTACACCCTTAAAATCCAACCAAATGGACAACATAACCGTTTTTGGTGCAGTTCAGCGTTTGATGTAGACCAGGAACTGTTTCGATTCGATTATTCATCTCCAGTGACAATGCAATTCAAAATTGGATAATTTTTTTGCGTTTGAGCAATATATCGCAAGTGCTCATGCCAAATATCAAAAATATGTATGCTTATCCCAAATATCAAGCTATTTGACAAGTCCAAGCCGTTTCGAATGATTTTCAATGTACAATCTGCCATTTCTCGAACTGAAACGTGTCGGTCAGATTCTTAGCGGTCAGAAAATTAGCTTCTTCAATCATGAGACATCATTATAAGAGTCATATTAATTTCGAGTGGAATCTATAGCAAAAGACTGCAGACAAGTTTTCATTCTCAGTATAAACTGAATAATATTCAAAAATAAAGTACAATAGTATGAAAAAGTTGATGGAAACAAAGCAACTTTATTTAGATGTTTCATTAACACGCCTTAAATTTTTAATGCTGCAAATTAAAATGCCCCCAATATTATCCAAAATGCTTCCGTTAATGTCTATGACTCTTATTGTACACTGATTTCCTTTAGTAATTCAATTTTGGGATAATAATACACATTTTATTCTCGTTTTTTGTTGATACTGATTACAATCCTTTCTTGTTTAATACATATACAATTTGCATAATTATCACACACGTTCGCTTCTTTGTCCTTAATAAACAAAAACCAATAATTGCTCTTTTTTGGGATTGAAAATTAAATAAATATGGTCATTTTAACACAATAACAAAAAAATACCAATATAAAAAACCAACTAACGAGATGAACAATTAAAATATGAGTTTACAAAGAGTTTTGTATTGTGTAAGTTAAAACAAAACCAAAAATCGAAGAGGGCTTTCATTGAATAATGCCAGTAATTGCTTTTAAATGTCGACAAAAATAATGCGATTTAATAAATTTTATCAAAAGTAAATGAGAAAACAACAGCGCACAGAGTTTAAGCAAGAGCGTAGAGAAAAGGGGGCTTAAACTTTAATTAAAATTAAAACAGGGGTGTATTTTTAGAATTTGAGTTAATGGATACTATTTTCAATTTAGCAATCGTTTTTGAATAACCCACATTAATTTAAAAAAAAAAAGTTAGTTCTCTTAGGCTCCCACCTCGAGTTTATATATTTTATCACGATTTTTGTCTTTATTATTTGTCACACTTTTTATGCCCCCATCATTTGAGGTTGTCCATTGTGTTTTATTTAACTTTAGCCTTTACTTTTTGTTTACACTCTGACCAGCCATTTGACCAAAATGTGTTCCGTCGACTACAGTATACATAGATATATTTGTGCATTTATCCTTGGTTATCCGTGTCGTCCTGGCATGCAGGTCCGTCCTTTCATTGTTAATGTTAAGTGTTTATTAAATGCAGACTTCTCTTCTCTATTTTACTCGCATCAATTCAATTAAATATCAGCAAAAGAGTAAAACCAGTAATATTCCAACTTTATGGTGCAGTTAACAACAACCTTCAGATAGAGAAAACAAAAACATGCAACATCCATGTGTTGTTTGGCACAGGATAATAATTGTTGGTTTTCCTCAACACCTTGTTATGCTTTAGTCTATGCCAACCAACAGCAGGATACAACACAAAAAACATAAATGTCGTATATGTCCTTTTCTCAATTTTTGTTCCGGGTAAAGTCTGAATTAAAGCCGGAACAAAAACTCTTCTTGTACGAATGTTTTTGCGTATTTGGGTGCGTACTTGATTTTTCCAAAACGCCAGCCTTTGTACCAAAACAAATATGGCGTCGTCGTGTGTGTATGTATGCGAGAGTGTGTGCCATATCCTGGGCGGTGAAATGGGGTGCATAACAAGGACAATACTTGAAATACATATAGTACATACATACGTATACAGTGCATGTCATGCCACACCACATCGGCGTCGTTGTTTGAAAAGTGACTGCACCATTGCTGCAAGTGACAGTTAAATTTTAAGCTATAAATTTCTGGCCAACCATTTTCGTGAATGAATAAGAATTTAAACAAGGATATGCGGCAAAGGATTGAGAATTTAACAAGAAATTTAAAGTTGAGACACAAACATCTGATATATTTGTTTTACTAAAAATCAAGGGAAGGACGATAAATTAAATTGAAGAAATAAAATTGTAATTTTATGGAATTTGTAGAATCAAAGTTCGTTCCGTGTTAAAACACATATGTTTCCAAAAAAATTTCTTCTTCTACGAATTAGAGGTTTTCTACAAGTTTGATTCAAGTTAGGTTCTTCAAAGTATTTTTAAATAATAAGAGATATATTTCGAAAAGAATTTTGACAGAATCTGTCGTCTCTCCGTGTAGTATGTTTCATATTTTAAATGTAAAAATTCAACTTTAGTTTCTTTTGCAGAATATTTTCGATTTCCTTAGAGCTATCCGGATCAGGGGGTTTCTGCAATTACGACAATGTAAACAGTCGGAACCAGGATGTGAACTCACGTTGGCGGACGATCGTTTCGAAGTTTATGACTCTTCTCATCAGCGCCTAAGCGCTCAACACGCTGAGAATACGGCCCCAGCACCATATTTCAGGAAACATGTATATGTTAGCATGCATTGTTTTCGTGAATTGAAAATCTGCAGATTTTTTGTGCCACATTTATCTGCCATGTTTTAATTGTCAACAGTTTTCAACAAACAAAGCCAAATTTGGGTCACAAAAACATATATTATAACCTATTAATGATTGCGTCTCAAACTTGTTATATTGAATAGCAAACATAATGTGTTTGGACACAAGTAAACTATATTTGCGACAAGCTACGAACACGTTGTATTTGCATCCAAACAACAAACAAAGGCAAGACAGATTTTTCAGCGTGTAGATCAGTCACCGTCTTGTTCACATAGTCACTCATTGCAGTTGCCGGGGTCGGGGGTTTTGTAGTTATATCCCTTGCTATGTTTAAGTGAATATCCTTGATTTTATTTTCTAATCGTTTTAGCCTTTTCAATTTACATGAATTCGCTGACTTAAACCATCAATTTCATTAAATGCTGTGGTCTTTTATACCTTCGTCCCCAAAAGGCGTTAGAGAAATTTGCATATCTAAGTCTTTTTAAAACCATTAATTTCAATTATAAAGAAAGAGTCGAAAACCAAACCTAGATAGTATTAAATAATGAACTGTAAAATAGACAACATATTAAAATAAATTGAAGGGAGAATTTATTTTGAAACTAAAATACAGATGCGCTATTTTATGTGGAATACAGACACTTTTGGATAATTGTATTTCAAGAAAGTTTACAAATCAATAAATTAAAAATTAAAAGAAAAGATTCTCTAATATCTCCAGTAGGTATTTCATGGGTTTTGATGACACAGCTGATCGACCTCCTAACTGCAAATTGGACAGAATGTCAAAGAGAATGAGCTATAGTCGAATTGGAAACACTGACTTTAAAATTTGTTATTATTGGCAGTTACGACTGTTAAAATAACTTTATATGCAATAAATATATTTTGATTTGAAGAACACAACACTTTTCTTTAAATTCTATCTCTATTACGCCCAAATTCTGGCATACAAAAATGTATCGAAACTGTCGTTAGCATAGTGACTTTCGACGAGAATTAGGTGGAGCTGAAACACACAAGCACACTCTTTGTGGGAAATGGGAAAATATTTTCAGTAGAAAGAATATTTAAAGCCTGATAAGATTGCCGAAGATGTCCCTTTTGTACTCCCACTGTGCGGTCTGCGGAGTACCAATTTAACCCTTCTGCACAAATTGAGTCAAAATTACCAAATTTGAAGAACAATCGGCTAAAATCATGTCATATACTAAGGCTCCCAACATCAGGTAATGCTACAGCGGCACTTGAATGGAACCCACAGGGATATCGAAGGCCAAAGCCCCCGAATAGCCAGGAAGACCCCAAAATATATGGAAGCGGTGTTGGGAAAAAGAATACACTCCAACTGGACTATAATGGGACCTAATTAAATCACTTGCCAGAGACAGAAATCGATGGAGAGAATTTGTTGACGCGCTATGTTCTTCGTGAACCTTTAAACTTTGTATTGTAATATTATTTTATATTGTTATATTCGGTTTAAATAAATAAAGGACACATACAAATACTTGTAAATGCATTTCATCAAAATGATATTTGGTAATTTGATACATAACCTCAAGATAAGTCATTTGAAATTCTTTACAAAAATACAAAATATTTTGAATTTATTGAAGAAAATAAAAATAAAGTATACTAAAATATTGAAACAATAAGAATTTTTCATCACATCGCATATTTGATTAAACATTAAAGATAAGAAAACAAGTTTCATTCAAAAACAAAATCCATTCATATTTTTCACAAATGATCTACTTTTAAAATTATAATTTCTTTTGTTTTTTTCTTCTGATAATAAAATAAAGACATATTTTGCATATTTGGGTCTGATTTAGTTTAAATGAAGTTATAAAGAATACATGAACAATAGAAATTAGTTAAGCTATAGAATTTCAAGCTAATAACATAAATATGGAAATTGGGAATTTTATTGGAGATATCTATTTTGAAGTCAAATTAACCAACTAAATCCTTTAAATTTAGAAATTTATTAAGATTAGAAACTTAGATAAAAGATTTATTTCCACTTATCGTTTCTTGATTTCCATATGTAATTCCATATGTAATTAATCGTCTGTTTTTTTTTTATCACAATTTTGTTTTAAAGAATTTCGGTAATGTTCATAATACGATATTTATAAGATGTTTTTTAGACGATTATTTTTATTAAAATTTAGTCCCGCGGCCTCTTGTCCTCTCACTCAATTTTATAAAACTGGTTTGCCATCATTAATGTATCAGTGCATTCCTTTATAACAATTTCAGGTTTTAAATATTTTTGGTTTTATATTTTGCAACAATAGTTTAAACATTTGGTTATCTTTTACGAATATTTATCGTACTTAATCATGTAATTTTTTATGTTTTGTTTTAATAAAATTACTTTCCTCCTTACAACCACTTCAACCAGGGTTTCAAATAATGGGTTTTTATAACCACAAAGGACCAAAACAAGCAAAAAAAAGAACAACAAACTATAAAACAGTCAACCATGGCAATTTAGTTTTGTTGGTTGTTTGTTCCTTTTTTTTATAAAGGTCATTAAAACGAAGTTTGCCCCATTCCAGAAAAGACCAAAAACAACTATATAAAAAGCTAATTATGTTCCATTCCGGGTAGTGTTAACTACTACTCGAGAGATGAAGTAGAAGCTCTCGTGAACATGTAATCAACTTTGCGAAAGAACTGCGCGTTAAAGTTTAATGAGCGTCAGCAGGAAGGACACAAATATAGCAACAGGAAAACAGGATATAACAAAACATCATTATGAAGGGAGTGAGAGGAATTGCACTCAGATTGAAGTTGCAGCAAAATTTAAATTTAATAATAGAAGTTGTATTAAAAAATGTATAAAGTGATTGTTATTTGTCTTATCCTTTCGGCCAAATTAGGAATCCACCTTTCTCAAGGAGTGCATCAAAAAGTTCATATTGTCTGTTCATAATCATTTTCACTCTTTGTATGTACAAATTCCATAAATTTATGAATACTAAAATAAAAGAGCTGTGCGCTTTCTAGTTTTATACTCACTGATTGGGACCTACAGTTTTATACCGGTTCCGAACGATATTTTAAGAAGCTTTTTCATGGCTAAGTAATCGATAATGTCGCCGCAACTAAGCAAGGGGACCGTCGTCGATAGAAATGTAAGATGGTCAGAGCAGGAATCGAATCCACGATCTTATGTAAAAGATCCGCACAGACTAGGCATTGCATCACCGACGGCCACATGAATACTTCTGTGTTTAAAATGAATCTGCTTATTAATAAATAACACTGTGTGTGATTTTTGCACTTTAAAAATCTGAATTGAGTGAAACATAGCGAACCTGCATAATTTTGATACGCTGAATCTAATGGCATTTCCCGTTTTTCTCTACCAGTCAAAATTTCGAGATATTTGACCCCAAAGTTTGCTGGGATGTCAACAACTGTAATATTTTTGAGTCTGAATTGGAGGCAGAACGCTTCAAAATTGAAGTTTAAGAAGAATACCAACTTCAAGTTTGTAACCCCTCTCCTCCCCCTTTACCCCTAATAACTCGACAAAAACATTATTATTAGGGGTAAGGGGGGAGGAGAGGGGCACAAACTTGAAGTTGGTATTCTTCTTAAGGTCCTCTACATTTCTTACTCAGAAGTCAAACTTCAATTTTGAAGCGTTCTGCCTCTAATTCAGTCTCAAAAATATTACAGTTGTTGACATCCCAGCAAACTTTGGGGTCAAATATCTCGAAATTTTGACGTGGTAGAGAAAACGGGAAATGCCATTAGATTCAGCGTATCAAAATTATGCAGGTTCGCTATGTTTCACTCAATTCAGATTTTTGGTCACACACAGTGTAATGATCAATTCATGGATAAAGTTCAGGAATTCGTTCATTTATTCACTACTACATGAAACACCAAATAGCTATAAATAATCAAAGTGCTGATGAATTCACTGTGTACTAAGGACAATTGCATGGCACTGCAGTGAAAATATTCTCGAAAACCGTCCTAGTACAGTTGATTTGGCCTTGTTGAGTTTATTATTCTCAAAAATCCTAAAAATACCCTCAAAATTTTGAGTTATTCTGGAAAAAAACCTTTGTTTTGGGTAATTCAGTTGAGTTTCGGACGATTTTTATTTCTCAGACGGTTTAGAAAAGATAAAGAACAGAGCTTTCCAAGCACAAATATGTGTGCATCAAGTATTGGTGGTAATTTTCCCAATAATATCTGAAAATTCTACTTGATTTTCAGCTTTTATTACTTTAGTCCAATTTTCTACAACCAAATCAGATATTGGAAATCGAATAGAAATTTAAAAGAAATTGGTTTCCCATTACATCGTATGAAAGGATTGAGAAGAGCTCTGCGCAACAAGTGAGCTCTGGGGCTTCTAGTATTTACACTCACTGACTGGGACCTAAAGTTTTACACCGGTTCCGAATGGTATTTTCAGAATTTTTTTTCATGACTTAGTTAGTACTCGAAAGCGTCGCCATCACTAAGCGAGGTGACTGTCGTCGAAAGAAACGTAAGGTGATCAGAGCAGGGATCGATCCCACGTTCTGATGGACAAGCGCCGCGCACACTAACCATTGAAGGAAGTTTGATTAACTAATTAACTAAAGTTAATCTTTATTTAATAAAATATTTTCTCGATGTAAGTACATTTGGTTTACTTAACCTAGGGATAACCCGGATCTTAATTGAATCGGTCATCTGAGAAACACCTCATATCAAAAAAAGTAAACCCTCAGGAAATCAAAAAAACCTCAGCTGGTCCATAATTAAACATCATATATTTTTTGAACTGTTTTATATGTTTCTACAGGGGTTTGGTAAGCTAATTCCACCAAAGTAAAATTTTATTATTTTTATTTTGATATTTTAAAAAAATTATAAACTTTGTTGGAGATGTGTTGTTTCTCAAATGGACATGAGGTGATTCTCAAATGACTGATTCAATTGGAATTCAAAAATCTTTAAATCTGTTCGAAGTTAATTTTTCTTTAGTTTATGCCCATTTGGCATTAAATTTTGGTAATTTTTTCTGGGTGTACGTACATATGACCTAAACTGAAGTACAACTCACACACATTGGCTGGAGGTTCAATTTCTTCTGTGGAATGTGTGTTAGTTCTTCCAAAATATATGTATGAACTTATTCCTCAGCCAAAGTATTCTTCTGGAGCACTCGAATATCCAGAAGTGCTCATACATTTTTCATGCAATTGTCAACCGTCCGAAGAACGAAAAATGGGGAAACGGAAGTTTCAACGAACTGATCTCAACTCAAGTTTTTTTTGTCATAAATTCAAAGAAGAATTTAATCTTTTTCAAAAAAAGGACACATTTCATAAATGTATATTCGAGTGTGACGTTGATATACACTATCTCCTCTTTGCTTCTTCCCTTTACCTTACATCCCGTTTAAATAATGCATCGAATTTATAGGGTCATACCCTGCATGTTGGTTATAATTAAAATTAAAAATATCCATTTGAGTATCATTTATTACCTGTTCCCTGATCTAGAACGAAGGCTAAGCTAACGAAGGTCAGTCACTCACATTCGACTCATATTTGGTTCCTCTAAGTCGAAATTTCGGTCGACTGACTCGGTGGTTGTTTCTAAATGACAGCACATTCGAAATAGAGGAACCAAAATTTGTACTGAAAAGTTTTGAGGAATTTTATGTCTACATTTGACTTGAAATGCCAAGTTTCTGAAACCTAAATCAACTTTCTTTCGACTACAACAAGCACGAAAGCTTTCGTTCGAGATCGAGGAACAGTCTGTTAAAATTTTCAATCCATTTTGATAAATAATAGCTCAATTTATTCATACTACAATCCTCTTGTAAAATGTATATATATATTTTTTTAGGCAAAACAGAAAAAAATTCTACGTAAATGAACGCAACATCGATTATCAAAAGTTTCTGCATACTTCAGTGCATCCAAGTAAGCGAGTTGTAATTATGAGTACTTCGTCGAAACTGGCAGAAATCTGTGAAATGTGTTGTTCGCAACGGATCACAACAGGTTCTGCCTTATTGGGTTTTGTTCAAACAATAATACATACATACATATATCAAATGGAAAAATATGCCAGAAATATGTTTACTGTTTTCACAAGAAGAAAACTAATCTGATATATATAATAAAATATATAAACGTTAAAAAAATCAAAAATTTAGTATTTTTTTGCTAACAACTTCAACTAATTGTGCCGCAATCATCAATCCCGACATTAAACTGAGACCCTAAATGGGTAGAATTGAATGACACTCACAGAACTATTTGCTTGGAAAGAGGTTGTAGCAACCGTAAATTCGTCTGTTGCCACCTAATATCAGTTGCCTCAACCGAATTGAGGTTGTTATGACTGAATTTTGTCAACAAAACTGAAATTCTGTTGGAGCAACGTCTAACAGATTCTGGTAACCTCGAATGCCGTTGTGAGAACCTCTAATTCCGATGTGACGGTATCTAATGTGGGTATAACAACCTTTACAAGCTGAATATCTGTCTGTTTTATTGTTTGTATACAAATATAACGTATTTGTAGCCCTTCGAAAATATATTATACTTGTGTCCAACCACACTGTGTTTGCTATTCAATATTACATGTTGCAGATACAATGATTAATGTGTTATAATATATGTGTTGTAACCCAAATATGGCAATTTTTTCTATTGAAAAGTAGCAGCAGCAGGTGTTCAATTCATTGAAAAAGTGATTGCACGTAAGTATATGGATGTTCCAAATATGTATATGGTTCCTGCATGATGGCACACGGACCGTTTTTCCAATAGGTATATCGGTAACGGATAATTCGGAAACTATTTCTGTGGGTGTACTTACAAACTCTGGTGCAGAAGTTTTGAAAGTTGTTGAAATGTTGAAATTTATGCTTGAAATTTATAATTGTCACTAGATGAAGTTAATACCGTATTTATTCCATTAGTTTTTCCATACTTTTTTTTTCAAATGCATTACAATCTCCGGCCATTTACTTTAATATTTCTTATCATTTTGTTTCTCTTCATACATATTCTATATCCTTAACCTAACGTTGCCTGTTTTTGTCATTGATTGATGACTTTATCTTTGATTTTATTTTGTTGCTTTGTCCTAAAGATGTATTTGTCAAATTCGAAATAATTACTTTTCAACTCGGGGCTTGACATGCAAAATCCTCCCGTAGCGCGTTTGTTGTACGTTTTATTTTGGCTCATCCAATGTATTTCTATGGAACAATCGATGAGACGCCTTGCTCATTATCCTTCTGAGAATTTTGCGATTGTCAGAGTTAACATAGAATGTGATGAGGAGGACACTTGCAGGTATATATTTCAATATAATACGATATTCATGCGTGTTTTTTTAAGCAAAGTAACTAACATCAAATTTGTTACGCTGTTTGTAACAAGTAGAGGAAAAGGGCCAACAGAGAAAAAGGTCAATCACTATTCACAATGTTGTCTTTGCCCAAGGACAATATTTGTTGCTGTAGGTGAGAAGAAAAGTCTTGTTGTTTTTAAGTCAAAATACAATGAAAATTCTACCATTTCTGATTTCATTGCTGATTTTAGCATAAATGAAACTGCACTGTGTGAAGGTAATGACAATATGTTTCTGAACACTTCGAAGGGACACACTGAGGAAGATGTGATATTAACTCCAGGAGGTCAAAAGTTTCGTTTACAAGCCGACGCATTAAATTGCCCTACGTCACATAAACCAGATTTCTTTGCTGAAATGAGTTATATTTCGTTTTATTAAAAACTTTGTTTTTTGTGAAAATGGAAAATAATATTGAACAAATTGTTGAAAATTGATTTTAATTGAAATTTGGAAACATTATCACCTTTTTTCTGTTTAGGTTAAGTTTTCTTAAGTACTCGTATTCTACAAGCTGACGCTAATATTAGTTTTTAACTTTTTTTTCATATTCCATATGTTGAATTCAGATCTAAACTTAAGGGTTGCTCTGAACGTGTAAATGTTCTCTTCAAAATTACCCTAATATATAATAATTATTACAGCCGTAACTGTTTCAAACCAGTCAGTCAGTTGGTCGTATTGGAAATGTCAAAACATATACATATAAATAATAAACGCTTGTTAACAAATAACTCGGGATCAGTCGAAAAGGACACACGGGTGAACGGATAAATGTACTATATGGAAAGGACTCATTATAATTTCAAGGTATTAAAAGCAATGCTGACAACAACAGCAAAGAGATAATGGTGTCTATTTATTAGTTTTTAAACTCTGAGAGGAAGGGTTGTTTTATTTTAATAGAGTAGCCATTTTTGTTTCCTTTTTTGGCATTAAACAGGGTTGGTAGAAATTGTTTTGTGTTGTCTAGCTTAGGATGACAATAGTTTATTATCTGTCACCGTAAATGTTGCGTGTTTGAGCCGATTATGTAGATATATTATTTTTTTCTACATCAGGATTTTTTTTGCTTTTGGGTGTCGTGGCAGAAATGAATGTTGAAGAGGCTTATAAAATTTTTTGCTAGAATTAGAAATGAGGGCGTTTCTTCTAAACAGCGGGGAAAGGGTAAGGGAAGCGAAGATGACTAATAGGAAGGAGATTTAAAAATGGGTTGTGGAATGGATTTGTTGGAAATATCTACCTCAAATTTGGAATTCGACGAACTAAAAATAAACAATATTTAATTGATACATAACAAAACGAAGAAAATCGGGTATGTGATTGAAATCGATCGATTCGAATATCCATTTAGATTACATATTTTTTGTATAGTTACACGGTGCTACAGTCAAAAATAACTTTTGATGTAACATGGTGTAGGTTGTAGGCCTCATCGAGTACAGGCGGAAAAAAAATTTTTTTTTTTGTTGTATACCCCCAAAATCTGATTTTACCGTTAAAAACCCGTTATTTTTGACTTGTCATACAAATTGATTTATTAAGCTGTTATTTCCCAACCGATTTTCGATCATGGGATTGTTTTGGAAAGAGGAGAAATAGAGCTTTAAAAATATGTAGATATGATGGTACTTTCAATAAAAACATATAGAATTTCAAGTGAGTAAACTTCAAATTTCCAAAAATTTTCTCAATTTTACAACTTTGATCGTGATGTGTTGCATTATTTCATTCCCAATGGTGCTATATATATATGATATTCTGAAAGTGTGTTTAGTCTCAATTAAACTAAGTTTTATTTCATAACAATCGGAGTAAAATTGCAGAAGTTATGCGAACGTTTATCAAGACGTTTATCAAAAGTCCATAGTGAATAAATTCAAATTGAGTCATAAATTCTGTATATAACTTTACTCTATGTGAGTAACAACTCCATTAAAGGGCACCAGCAAAATGTTCTTTTTTTTTGAAAAATTCGCATAACTTCGCATAACAAAAAAAAAAAAAATTTCCGGCTGTACTCGGTGAGACCTACAACCTACACTAGGTCTCTCCCCAAGTTCCTTCGATTTTTTTAGTTTTGTAGCAGCGTGTTATTGATATTAAACAACTTTTATGTAATTTAGTGGTAGAAGAAAATAAATTTATTAATTGACTTCCATTAATTATATTGCAAAATGCACCATTTGAATATCGAATCGAATTCAATTTCATATAATCCATTTCCATCACATACTTGGATAATACATTTGTATTTAAAAGTGACAATTACAAATGTTACATTATTTATAGAATACATGCGAATGAATGTTGGTGACTTAGACTAACGACCACACCCCCATTTTACTGCCTATAAATTCCAGTTTCGAACATAGTTCCCAAATTACATATTTCCCACATTTTAAATTTTCGACCAGAATTCTTATTTTTGATCTCACATCCTAATTACAACTTCAGTACACTTCCTGGCTAATGTTGTCGTCAGGCTAATAACGTAAGTCTTTAATTAGTATAAGGATTAGTCTATATCCAATCAAATGAAAAATAATTTTTATAACAATTTTAGTATTTCACAACTATTCCAATTGAATTTTAAATAAAAATGTTAAAATATCAATTAAAACCTTAAATACGCCATTTGAAATTCATAAAACATCAATTGCATTTTTAAAGAGGTCAATTAATACTTAAGACCCATCAATTGATATTCAAAAACAACCATTGAAATTGAATGCAATTGAATGATGTCAATTGAAATTAAAAGAGGTTATTGATATTTAAATTCATCAATTGATATCCAAAAATATTAAGAAACATCAATACAAATTTTGACGACGTCCAATAAAACTTAAAACATAGCAAATAAAATCCCCAAAACATTAATTAAAATTCAAAATGCATCAATTAACATTTTTAGTTAGTCAACTTAAATTCAGAAATCATTTACAGATTTTACATACCTGTAGGTTTATTAAATTATTATTGATGAGTTTTGAATTTCAGTTGATGTGTCTTAAATCCAACTGTCTTCTACTGATATGTGATGTATTTTGACTTGAATTGATTTTTTTAATTTTTTAATTTCAATTGATGTATAATAAATTAGAAATAAAAAACCCAATGGTTTCCCATTACATCCCATCAAGGAATTGGGGAGAGCTTCTCACAACCAGTGAGTTGCTCGCTTTCTACATCAATACTCAGTGATTGGGACCTAGAGTTTACCATCGGATTCGAGCGGTATCTTGAGTAGGTTTTTCATGGCTCAATACTCGAGAGTGTCGCCGTCACTATGCGAGGTGACCGCCACCGAAAGAATAACATCTATAAGCATGGATAGGACAATCTATCAAAGTGAACACAAGCAACCAACACACAGCGTTAGCATCACATAAGTGGTTGTTGTACAACAATAGTCTCTACCTGAAAATAAGTATGATGGTATTGATGTAGAGGCAGCGAACAAACAAGCAAGTCGTCGTCGCCAAAGTGTATTGAATAGTATAGAGAACTCATGGAATGACTCAAAACATATTACTATCTTTTTGTCATAACTTGCTCCATTCATAATTTTTATGCGAAATATTGATGCGTTTTGAAACATTTATGTTTTATATTGTTTTATGTAATAACATTGTTGAAATGGCGCAATTACCAAGCTGTCTTGTCTATTGAGCAAGAGATGTGTGATGCTATACACATTGATAGTGCAATAAAAGACTGCTCTTAAAAAAGGTAGACGAATAAAGTTTTAGTAAAAGAGAGAAGTTATGTTATTAATTCGAACATAAAAAATAAGTCGGTGAAAAAATTTTCTTCCGCTCCGGGCGGCTGGCCCCCACGGTACACCACTGGGTCGTCATCTGCAAAGAGTATTGAATAGTATAGAGAACTCGTGGAACATTGATGCCTTTTGAAACATTTATGCTTTTGTATAGTTTTATGTAAATGGTGCATTTATTTTGAAATATTCTATAAAGAGAATAAGACCCGTTAAGCTCTTTTACTCAGACTCCCCACATGAGAGCGGAAAAGGAGTGCTATAAGTTCTCTATACTACTCAAAACTTTTTGTCGTCGCTCTGTTTATGACAAAACAAAACCAATTATTTGCGTGAGCTAAATATTGCTTTCTATTCAGTTGTATGACAACATTCAAACTAGCAAGTCGTCGTCGCGCAGCACACTAACCATTGCACCACCGACGGCCAAATTTCAATAGAAATTCCAAAATTTTATTTTATGTATTTTAAATTTCTCTAAAACAACTACAACAATCCGGGACAATTGTTATGTATTTGATAGAGACTAGAGATGGGCGCGAGTCACGTGACTGGCGTGAATCAGAGTAAGAATGCGAATGTGTATATGACCAAATTTTGCGCCCAGTGACCATGCCTGATCGTGAGTAGCGAACAAATCTTCGTGTGTGATCGTGAGTGAATGACCGTCTTCGTTTCTGAGCCTGCGACCGTGTGATCCAAAACTTACACATGTGCCCATCTCTATTAGGGACCAACACAATTATTCAATAAAACCTAGATTTTGCAAGTATAATTCTATTACGTTTAGACAATACTTTTTAGGAAAACTCCGTCTGACGACACGTTATAGATTTGTAAGTTGACATCTGCTATTGCGGGGCTTTCCCATTGGACCTAGGGCCACTTGACAGCTGCCTACTTTGGCTCTCTGTAGGTCCGACAGTGGTCAACTAAAATTAAAAAGACATTCATTGAAATTCTAAAGGCAACAATTGAAAATCAAAACAAATTTAAAAAATTTAATTTAAATTTAAAAATGTAAATCAATTGACAACTTAAAGAGTTTTGAATTTCAATTAATAGCACTCAATTATAAATTGGTATTCTTTATATTGTACGATATTTGGGAGTTTTAATGTTATTTTTATTTGATTATATATTTGTATACTATTTTTGACTATTTTTGAAAAGGTGTAGTATAATTTGCGTTGTTCATACCTCGTTAAGAATATTTCAAATACTTCTTTTTGTTTTTTCGTAGCTATACATTTGCTAACAAATACCTTGAGCTGTCATAATTTGAAATTAATTTTTAGCCATACAAAACTAAATTCCTTCCAACATCTCCTCCTCCACCTACTTCATTTGCAGAAAAGAAACGCCCTTTAGCTACCTTTTTTTGCGAGTATGTGTGTGACATTCGCGTGTAGTTTAAGCCAGAAAACATATTTCAAATTCTTTAAAAACTTCACACAAGTTTTCGCGCACTAACCAAAGCAAAAAAGGGTATCATAATCAAAATCCAAAAGAAGAAAGAATTAAACTCATATAAAACAGATCAGCCACAGACAAACCATAAAATTAAACTGTCAACTTGTATAAATTCAAAGGAATCGTATGGCTTAAATCCCTGGACCAGAACAGAAACACAAATACTGAAAAAAATACAATCGGCTCCGAAATCCCTGACTAATCTTTTGGGGCTACACATGTACATACATATCAACTGAAAAACTTAAGAAATATGAGTAAAACAAAAAAATACATATCCATATTATTAATGTTATATTCAACAAACCAACAAACAAAATTGTATATGTTCGAAAAGTATCACTGTTCCGAACAGTATAACGTCCTCAAACCTTGTCAATTCCAGTTTTCTTTACTCCACAAACATCTGCGAATTTTCCATTTAAAACTTTCAGCATCTAAAACTAATGCACATACCACCTCCTTAGTGTATTAAATTCCCAGCCGCTTAATTTCGTCTGTCTTCCGCTTTTAGCCAACAATGTTGACAAAATTTGTACTGAACATTTCTGCTTCAACGCCTTTGCAGTGGAAATATGTGATGACAGCCCCAGAAGCAAAAAAATCCCAAAAAACTCAAAACAAAAAGATTATTTTAACCCAAATATTTTCAACAAAGAGCAGAACAAACCGACACAACTAACACTCCGTCACCCAAAATCCCGCAACCAAAAGTCAATTAATAAAATAAACAAATTTCCAACAAAAAATAACATTTATTTGTTTACATTTTTTTTGTGCTGCAGTTCATTTTACACTGTGAGACACAACTAATCACATTTGACAGTTGTGACATGTTTTGAAAATTTTAATGTAAAATCACACACACACACAACTATTGCTATTCTTTTACTCTAAAGTTTGTTGATTGTCGTCTAGAACCGATTACCACCAAGTGGCGAAAAAGTATTTTAACGGAAAATATTTTGTGGTTTAGAGAGGAAAAAAATTATTTTCGTTAGAGTTTGTCAACTCTGAAAAAGGCTCAAATTACACTCTAAAGTGAAGCACGAGAAGGATCAACAATGGGATATTTAAAATACCGGTAGCGAAACTTGTGGGAACACTGGGTGAATTAAACCATAAAATTAAAAAAAAAAACGGTAAAAATTGATACCTCAAACAAAAGATCTATAAAATTCTGAGAATTAAGATCTTAAATTTGTTAGTAATAGTGTTGAGATTGAGGAAAAATATTAAAATTCATTTTTCACATTCAAACAAGATTGGGACTACACCATTTCCAATTGAAATTAAAACAAATCTATTTAATTTTGAAAAATATCAGTTGAAATTTGAAAATTATATTTGAAATTTAAAATACACCAATTGAAATTTCTGTTTGAAATATTAAATACATTAGTTGATATTCATAAAATATCAATTGAAATTTAAAACACATCAATTGGTATTTAAAATACATCAATTGAAATGAAAACAGATCAATTGCAATTTCACAGATATCATTTGAAGTTTCAGTCTTATCCATTGAAATTGAAAAAAGATCAATTGAAATTTAAAAGAAATTAATTTGAAATTTAAAAGACATCAATTGAAAATTATAATTCGTCAGTTGAAATTTACAAATTATTAAACGATTTTATATATTAGATTTTTATATACAAGTGACGTCTTTTAAATTGCAATTGATGCGTTTAAAATTACAGTTAATGTGTTTCAGATTTCAATTGATGTGTTTTAAATTTAAATTTTGTGTTTTAAATTTCAATTGATGTCTTTAAAATTCAATCGATATATTTTAAATTTCGAATAGAATTTTTAAATTTATAATATATAATTATTAAATTTAAATTGATGTATCATAAATTTTAAATATAATTTTTTCATTTCAATTGTTTGTTTTTTAATTTAAATTGGAATTGGAGTAGTGAAAATGTTGCACTCAAAAAATTTAAAACATATTATTAATGAAAAAGTACGACAACATAATGGAGCAACAAAGAATAAATCCAAAGAATAAATCCATAAATGAAAATTTCGAAAATTTCAATGAAACCCATTGAGAGAAATTAACTTTAGTTGCATTTCAATGAAATCGTACTGTTCATCTGTTCAGTACATTTCAGTGCATTTTCATCAGTTTTATGAAAATGTTGATAAGATGTAGTGTTGTTTAATACAATGAACTGTTTCATAACTTACTTTTCTGTGAAAGGTTTGTAAAATTTAATGAACCGCTATCTTAGGTTCCGCCACTGACCTTCATTAGGGGTTATTCGAAAAGATGCTATTGGAAAATACGGCTCTATGAAATAACACACAAATGAAATAAGTCCCAAAAATTTCCACACATTTTGGGAGATTATTCATATGAAATAACTTCCAAATTCTTGGGGTGTAATTTCATATTTTTTGGGAGTTATTCCATTTATATTTTAGGAGTTATTTCATCAAATTTTATTTCCCGAAAAATTTCAAATGAAAGAAGTCCCGATCAAATTTGTTTGTAATGATATTTGGGAGTTATTTCTTTTTTTTTGGAATTTATTACATTATACGTTTTTGGGAGTTATTTCGATTTTTTTGGGATTTATTTCATTTTCGAAAAATTTAATAATTATTTATTTATTTGTGTCTTCCCGAAAAACTCCAATTGAAATTATTGCAGCTGATGATTTTTGTTACTGCGTTTAAAAATGTAAACTTAACAAAGAAGAACATTCCAAAGGTTAATACGAAATTACTGGTAGACGCAACATTTTCGGTAGTGCTAATTTGTTGCTTTAAACAACTACTTCTGATTCATGTCGAACATTTTGTGAAGGCACGTTAGTAATTAATGTCATAAGTTTAATTTGCAGGATGCAGTGGCTGTGTTATTAAAAATTCTATAAATTGTGCATTTGTGTATAAGTAATAATAAAATGTCATTAAGAACACAGAGATAGTAGCGACGCAGTCGAAAAATTTTTATTAAAAATTAATAAAAACAAATAAATAAATAAATATTGGAAATAAATAAGCAATAATTATAAATGATCTTCAAGGTCGTTTAAATAATAAGAAGAATTTATTAAAAATTGTTATTAAAAATATTGTTATTAAAAATTCTACAAAGTGCATATTTGTAGGTAAGTAATAATAAAATCTCATTAATAACACAGACATAGTAGCGCCCGAGTAAAGTAAAGTAAAGTAGCGAACGAGGCGAAAAATTTTAACAAAAAATCGGGCGATTTTCTCTTAAAATTGTTAAAATTTTTCTATGTTCAGAAAAGTTCTTAAAAAATGTGTATTTGAATATATTTTAACTCTATAATATTAAACGATCAAGCAGTTATTTCAATATTGGAGAATATTGGAGAATAAAATTATTTTAAAAAACAACCAAGCGCTCGAACATTTCAATTTTGAATATACATTTTTGGGATTTACTTATTTTTTTGGGATTTATTGCATTGGGTTTAATTTAATTTTTTATTTAGGAGTTATTTCATTCTGAAGTAAGTTCCAAAATTTGGGATTTATTTCATATAAGTTCTTGGGAATTATTTCATTTTGTTTGGGATTCATTGCATTATTTTGTTTTGGAAATTATTTAATTTTTCTTGGGAATTATTTCATTGGAACTCGTTTCATTGGAAGTTATTTCATTAGGAGTTATTTCATATCGTTGAAAATACATGAAAATACTATGTAACGAAAGCTTTAAATGCAATGAGAATTCTTTAGTGCGCAAACGATCAATAAATATTACAAGCATCCAAACACGGAAAATATTGGAATTTTGTTTTCTGTTTGAATTGTGTGTGGCAGTATAATAAAGTTACTGAATTTGTTCACAACCTTAATGAAAACAGATTATGGACAGATAATATGATCTTGTTTTTCTTTGTGGGACAATTTTCATGTATGATAATTTTCGGCGCAGTATTACACGATGTTATTTTATGTCAGCGTTGCCAGAAATACATGAATATTCGAGTTTTTAATCAATTCACTAACATTTTATTCTGGGTCTAAATAGGAATGTTTTTGTATAAATAATGGTGATTTAATGGTAACCTTATATAAAACAAAGCGTAGAAAATGTTGAGAAACTGTCAGGAAAAAAGTAGAAATGTTGCATTTTCTTATAGCTGTATTCTTATTTCTGTTCTTCAAGTTGGTCGAAAAGTGTAAAACGCATGTTTTATTTATCCCGGAAAACATATACTACGACCAGTTTGCGATTTTAAGCGACTCTCTATGCTAACTGGTAGAAGAAGTATATACTGTTCCCTCTAAACTTACTTACTTACTTACTTTGGTGGCCTCAAACTAGCCAGAGGGGTCAAGAGCCAGAGGGGTCAAGAATGTAGCAGATGTTTAATTTAAAATAATGGTGTTTAATTTAGTTGGGCATTAAATTCAAATGTTTATTGCGCTTTAGAAAAATTATGCAACTGAAACATTTTTATTTTACAAAATATGGAAACTCTGAGCTTTCCAGACGCTTTTTGTGTACATTCAAAATTAATGTTTGTTAAATCATGGATAAATTTTAAAAATCAAACACGTTTAATGTCGCCATTTAAGTAGATACATTTCTATATAAAATGTAACATTGGATTTACATTTTAATACGAAATGTGTATTTTAAAGTACCTTGAACATAAATAACACTTGTGGTTTCAAAATCGTGTGCAATTTGAAAAAAGCAGTGCATTTTCACCACATTTGTAAAGATATTTTGGAAACACTTTTCTCTATAAAAAGTGAATCCTCAAACACATTTTTCGAATGCAAAACTGCAAATTTTGCACCCATTTTGAAACAGCGTCTTTAGCAAACCCTGGGATTAACTGAAAATTGTATTTATTACCGAATCAGCGCCATTCCCTTAAAACTGTCTAAATATTTTTGTAGAAAAAATTTATGTAATGGGAAATTTCACAATATCTCTCTAACCCCCTTCCTTACATGTCCTTAATTCTGTCAGAAACACTTCTCTTCGGTTTACACACATCCCCCTCGACAGAAATGGAAACGATTTTCTACAATTCGTTTTTCATTTGAATATAGTTATTAACGATATTTAAGATGACATTTAAAGTAGAGGGTATCATCATTATCCACAGAAGCAGCATATCATATTATAACAAATGACAAGAACAAACAAACAACAACACAAAAAATCGAAACGAATGAATACAAAATAATAATAAAACGAAACTCTAGAAGATGAAGAGAGCCAAGCAGAACAAGACGAGTATGAGGTTGAGGTATGACAAAAAGTAAATAAAACATCCGACCAAGACAGACAATAAGTCTATGAAGTGTCTTTAAGCCTATTGTCAACGATATGGCATTACTTGAGGCAAATGAAGTGTGTAAAATTATACGGAATAAGACAGTGGAAAAAAAGGTAACAAAATATCGAGAGCAATGAACAACACAACACAAAGTAAATGCTGACAAACCTTTGGAATCAAAAACAGAAGAAGAAACGAAATATGAAAAGAAACACACAGATTAGCTCGGCTCAACACAAACACGCAAACAACACCAACAAAAAGATAACAAAAGATTCTTCTCGTTTTGGAAGAGTCTTGAAAGAAACCCCTCCATAAGAGGAGCAACACAAACCAGTATCTTGTCTTGCCAAAGAGCAGGTATTGATATTACACTAAAGACCAAAATCTGCTCACAAATCTTAACACAAAAATACCGACGGTATTTAACAGATAATGCTAACTATGTAGAATGTAGGTACATACATTGGCTTTGTACCCGGATTAGCCAAAAAAAGAGAAGATATGGCAAACACCTCATTTATCCAGCCAAGTGTTGAAAAGCTGAATTTTGTCAACCGAAAAACTGGAGCAGAGTAGCAGATGATAACAAACAAACAACACTCAGGGCACAGATCACTTTCTAAGCAATTTCATGAATGAATCTCAAAGGCTCTCGTGTGTGTAAGAAAGAGATAAGATTTTAATCTTTAGTCCTTCTGTAATGTTTTCATTTTCTCATCTCATGTCAGATCATAGTATTAACCCACAACAAACCTTCAAGCGAAAAATTAAAATGTCATCAAGATTGTTTCCAAAACAAGCAGATCCTTTTGTTTTTCTTCCGATATGGCCATTATGTAAATGTGTAAGGAATCAACTCTTTCCTATCTGCTATCGGTTATCTTAATTTGTCTGACGGTAAATGCGTCTACATGTTTCTGCTGTTGGGTTTGTTCAACTTGTCAATTTTAACAAGATTTCGATTTTTGATAACTTCAAACACAAACAATATCTTTTTCATTTTGGTTTCACTTAGTTGGCTTTGGTGTTGATTGTTTTTTTGTCTTTGGATTCATTTTGATGTGGGGTATTTAAGGTGAGGTCTGTCTTGGATTTCAATCAGACTTGGGTGATGCGAATTATGATGTCATCCTAATAATTTTATTTATTCCATTTATCGAAATATTTGCATACATTTTTGTTGGATTTTTATATCTCATTCATCATCAACAGTAGTTCAAGTTGATATTTAATTACTGCAGGGAATTTGGGGGGATATTGCCTAGCAAGTTCGGAACAGGATTTAGAAATCTGTTGACTAGTGTTATTCAGTTGATACATAAAGTCGACTTTCGAATTTTATAATTATATGAGGTGCTTAAAAGGGGGTTATCAATTGAATCGCGAGTATTGGGTACACAATTGTAAGAGTATTGATTAGCACAAATCACAGATAGATAAAGAAAATAAATATATACTGCCCTCGTGTTGGGAAATTAAGTACCTCCGATCATCATCGATTATATTTCTTTATCTGTAAGAAAAATTGTCGATTATAACTGTTGTATAAACATTGTTATTTTAACATCTTGCGACAAAAAAACAAAACTTTAAAATCGAGGATAAAGGTCATGAAGATTTTAGACGATTTTACCAATTTCATGTATTTGTTTTTAATGGCGAAGTTTACTATAAACGAATTTCGTTAATTAAATAAATAGTTACTTTTACAACTTTTCGTACAAAAAATTTTATCGCTAATCACATCTACCAGAAGAAAGGTTTGAAAGAAATATTGTTTTGTGCTAAATGTGTCGATTTGTATGGGAGGTACCAGAAGGGGCGTGGTCCCAAACCCAATATTTGCAAATAATAGTCACTGACAAAATTTCATTCTGATCTGTAAATATTAACGGCAGTTATCGTGTTGACCAGCCAGCCAGCCAGACAGACAGACGGACATGGCTCAATCGTCTTAAAATGTCAGAAAACAAATTTCGTCCAAAGATACTAAGGGCATAAAGTGGCTCCTTCGATGCATTACATTTTTTAAGCAAAATTTGAAATTGCATCTCTTTTTGCTTCAAGTGCATTGAGGAACATGAAGGGGTTAATTGTTTTTTCTGAAATTTTGTGTGTGTAATCTACTAGACCCGGAGAACGATTTTTTTGCTAACCAAATCCTGTACCTTGTACTCTTTTTTCGGCCCGGCCTAGTGACTAATATTTGAACACGAATTCTAATATTGTACTTTTTATGAGTTGTATCTTCCATTTTAGATGAATGAGGTTAAACAAATACTCAAATTGGTTAATAACAACTTAATTCTGTAGTAACGACTTCAATTTAGTAAGACCTATTTTTAATTTATCAGTAACATCGACAAATAATTCTGATGTATGATAATTATGAATTCTGATGTATGATAATTATGAATCAAAATATAGACTTTATCATGGAATTTCCAATGCCTGCATTGAATTCCAACTAAGGATAATATATCCCATTCTATGGGCTTTGTAGGTCAATGACTAATATCACCTGTAAATGACGAAAACCAAGTTGGCATTGCCAAAGGTAGATTGGCAGTAAATTGAAGACAACCAATGTTTAATACATCCAAAGCCGACTATACAATGCAAATTGTGTCAGTAAACTCTTTATAATATAAGTCGATAGTTTCACGAAAGCCAGATATATAAGTATTTGTATGTCAGCTATATCACTACGTGGACCAAAATATTCCGTTTTTATAGTCAATCTTTTCCGCAAAATTTGGATAATGTCGGTAAATATTTTTCTTGTCTGAAGTCGACATCTTGATCGTAGAAATGCTTATGCATCAAATTTCATTGAAATATTTGTTACCATTAAAACTGAGTGGTACCAAGATTGGTTTGTAGAATTTGTATGAGGCAATGAAAGAATTTGGGTATATATGCCCTGTGATCAAAAACAAAACGTAATAATGGTTGTTGTTCTTGACTTAGTATGTTGTTAGTTTTATTTGACAAAAGTTATTAATAATTTCCTTAAAAATAAAATAGTTTCTTTTGAATTTATAAGCAAATAATTTGAACACTTAGTTCCCATTACATTCCATGAAGGGATGGGATAGAGTTTTTTTTTGGCAAACAGTGAGCTGTGCACTTTGCAGTTTGTAGACTCACAGATAAGAAAAATTGACCAAATAACTATGACACATTTCTTATTTCACGATCACGCAAAGTGGATTGAAAGCAGCATAAACAATTCCTTTTTGACTCTTTGGTTAAAACAAAGAGAGAAAAAAAATAATTATAATGTAATTTTGATAAAAGAATTTTTCTATTACTACATATTCTAAATAAATTCCAACAATTCCCAATAAGTCACCAACTATACATATGTGCAAACCTATTTAACGTCAATTTCATATTTCTACACCGATTTGTAAACTTTAGTCTGTGTTCTTCCTGACAGTCCTCAAGATTTTGGTAAATATTTTTTGCCATTATTTTTTCTACATATCTTTCTATCTAAGTTTAGACTATCCCATTCGCTGTACGCAAATAACTGTTTTGGCATATGCAACGATTTCTCTGACAGTCTAACAGATATTGAAATTGTATATAAACTGGAATTATGCCCGAAGTGTGGTGTGTCTTTTTCACTGTTATTGTGATTGAGAATTATAAAACCGTAAATATATATTAATTAAAAAATAAAAATATTCTTTTAAGTTTCAATGGATTTTTCATTTTGCAGTCTTTAAATTCCTATAACTTTTAATAATGCGGACTTTAGGACCTACGTTTTGACATGAGTACTGCCGACAGGAGCCTATCAACCGTTTTTATTAAATAACCACATTAAGCGGGAAATTGAAAGCTGAAATAAGGTTCAAGTACTCTAAAAATATTTTGATTTATTAAAGGATTAATCTCTTGACTAGTTAAAACAGTATTTTGAATACGGTACTTACGAAACCTTCAGTAAATCGTAAAGCTGTCAATAATTGAAAAATCTTTCAGAGCTAATTTAGTGTTTTTTTTTATGAAAAAGGCAGTAAAATTTTAAAGTAAAACTACTGACTGCACCAAATCTCAGGACCTCGCCTACTTTCGCTTCAGTTACAATTTTTTCTTCGTTGTATTGTTTTTTCTAATCTCTTTATCACATCTGTCTTTATCGTTTTTATATCCAAAATGTAGATATATATTTCCAATTACAAAGAACTAATATTCAAATTATCCTCGCTTGTTGTATTTCCTACTAACATTTCAATTATCTTCCATTTTCTCCCTCTATCCTTCTTCTCATCCCCATCCTCATCATTAATTTATTACACATCTAATAAACAGTTTGCCCAATATTTTATTCATGTGTAAAATTTTCATTCTCTGTGATCTCTTTAGTTCCTCAAATCATTACCCCACAAAAACTCAATGAGGAAATAAAAACCCAAAAATCATAGAAAACCACAAAACGTTAAAATATTTTGGCATTTTCAGGAAGGAAACGTAAATTCTGACCCCAAATGTCATTGATGCAACAAGGACGCGTTTACATACAATATGAAAAATTTTGAAACAGTTTTCCAATAGACCATTACCACCTCATCCGCATCATCATTATCATTGTTACAACTGCCAGAGCTAGTATTCTTTTGGAAGTTTGCTTTAAAATCGTTCTGGTCCTTTGCACCGTAACAAAGGGATGACCAAAGATAATGCCCACAATACCAGCGAAATGTTAAGAAATCCTCCCTTAGATGTTTATTTGGTAGCATCATCATCACATTTTGCATATCTATGTGATAAATAATTTTCACAAAATGCGAATATAAATATTCTGGATGAAAAATGGTTTAAGTTGAATTTAAATAATTTATGGAGGTTTCTGGCAACTCTATTACACGGTTGAGAACAGCTGACGACATTAAGTAAGTGATGTCACACTCCCTTCTCCGCAACGTAGGGTGTGCAGTTTGTGGTTTCAATTCATTTTTGTTTATAGATATTTTTTCAATTTCTATTACACAGGATCTTTTTAAGCATTTGGTTTGGCACATGTTTTGCTTTGTTGCAATTTTTAGTTTTAGTTGCCCCCTAAACTATTGAAACGAAAATCTGTATAAATGTCGATTTTTCTTTCTAAATCCGAAATAAAATGACATATATATTTTTGTTGTGACATTTTGTTGATATCCTCGTCCTTAACACAAATACAGAAGGGGAGGATTTTCCGCACTTTTGTATACAATTCAAATAAAGAAGACAATGAATGAATGATAATGCCAATGGTGATGATATTGGTTGCTGGCTGGCTAACTGGGATGATGTGTAACTCTTACAGAGAGAGCTACTGGTGATGATGGGAAGAATTGCGCATCGTGATTGTTGGGTATGCGTGTTGACACTTAACTGCATGGATTTGTTTACAATCAACGTTGTTTGCCAGGGGTGGGGACTTACACTTAATGATGATTTATGACAGTGGTGATATTTACGAGTTTGGTATATATATAAAATTTCTTTTTGTTATAAACGTTTCCGCTAACGTCGGATTGTGCTGTTTTTTGCTGGTTACTTTGTAATTTCTTGTTTTTATTTTATTTGTTTGTCGCTGTGGTTGTTGTTGTGAATACCAATTCAAAACAGTTAATTAAATATTGAAAATTTGTATTTTTATACATTTCGTTAAGGTACTCATAATCTGTCGGATAACCAGAATTTTTCTTGTTTATTGTTTCACGTCAGGTCATACGAGAGGAAATCTTATATTCTGCTTACAATTAATCACAATCATCTGTCGTGAAATGTTTACATTTTAGCGTGAAATGTATGCATGAATCATATATAAATGTTTCAAAAATAAATTGATTAAATCATATTTGTAGTTAGGTTCAAGTTGTTTAGGAATATTTAGAATGATAATGGAATTACAAATGTGTGAAATATGATGAAAAATGTTTTAAACAATCTAACGTAGACGCACACGTAGTTTCTGAAAACGATATCACATAAGTCACTCTGCGTCTGCGTTAGACTATTGTTTACCGAAGTTGCCTAGTCGGCTCTGTTCATGTAAAGTCGCATACAGGAACTAACACAATGTACTTCTTTTTGTTAAAGTGGTAAAATTTATAAACAAACCACCCAACCAAACGTACACATGAATACGTAAACTCTACTTCATCTATTGAGGCCGGTATCAATTGAGAGATGGTCACCCAGACACATTCTAACCAAATATACATATGATCTACTCAGATGTCAATTGATCTAACTCCACATTTTAAAAATATTGAGATTTCAATGCCGTTAAAATGAAAACATCTGAATTTTGTCTTATTTAAAACCCCCTTGATTTTAGTCATTAAACTGAGGGAATAATCAAGAAGTATTTTTGGGGCTGTCACAAGACTTATGTAATAATAAACAAAACTCCCCAACCTCTGTTCCAGTTTTTGCACTGTGGAGTTAGTTCAATTGATCGCGGTCTTTCTGTTTTCCATTCTTTTATTAGTTTTGAATTGTTCTTGTTGTTTTTTATGCCTACATGAAACATAAGTTTGTAGCTATGACTACTCGAAACTGAACGTGCTGCGAAATATTATTAAGTTAATGCAAATTTTGATTTAATTACACTGTGGAAGTCGCAAAATGAGACAAATCGGGACAGGACGGGTTTATCCTAATCCAGGTAGCAGGAATCGAACTGCATTTTTAGTTTTTTAAGTTACTATTATGGGTTTATGCAAAATATATGTACGCTTGCCAGACGTATTGTTTTCTACAGTACATGTACTTTATTGTTCGTTGTACTATTTTCTGCATAACCTATAAAAAAGTAGGGGATAGTACTTTCTTTCAACCATTGTACTTTTGTTTTGTAATTTTTTATGTTCTTCTTTGGTCAAGCCTTAATTGATTTTTTCCAACAAATTTTTTCAGTGTAGAAAAATGTAAAATAAAGTTAAATGGATAAATTAAGTGATTAGTAAATAAATATAAAGTGGGGTTTTTACCCCGCTAAAGTTAATTATAGCTTAATTTGTACGGGACAGCTAAGCGATATTAAGTGACATTTCAATTTCCCACTTATAGGTTCCACCGGTATTCAGTTTTTATGAAATTTTCGTTGCCATATGAAGTAGGTGTATAAAAAATATCGAAAATTTCATGAACTGAAAATTTTGTTCACTTTTCATTTGCTTGGCACTCAGCTCTTTGCGAAAATTTCGTAGGCAAATACAGGGTTGTTACGCCATGTCATTTCGTACGAAAACAATTGTTTGATAATTGTTTGGGACTGGAATTTTGACATTTCGTTTATTTTAGTAAACAAAAGTAATACCACATGTATTAAAAATAAAAAGGAGTGCAAAGATGATTTATTAATGAAATATTTGCATGTAACAAAATTTTCCGTTTAGAGGTAAATGAAAAAATTTCTTACGAAAATTTCGCAAGAACTAAATACGGGGCTTTAATTCCGATTTGAGCAATGACAATGTTGCCACATGTTCATTTTCAAGAAAGATATCTTAGATAAATTCTTATCAAGAAGCAGAAATTTGCAAAATGGCTTACACGTTTTAAGTTCATTAATATTATTTTATTTAATGGAATGCTACGTATACTTCTATATCTCTAAATTTGAAGGATAGCTTTTTATTTCAATCAAAATTGGAACTAAATTGTTCACAACAACGCGCGGTAAATGTTATACATATTGATCATGGTAAAATTATCTATCAGGTATAGTCGTTCAAGCAGGTGGTTACATATTTTCCATGTCAGTTTTCGATTCACTTGTCCAAATCATATGTATTTTATTTGTATACTTTTTTGTATTCTTCTATAGTTGGTATATATTTGTGTAGAGTTTGACAACTGAAACGAATGATCGAAAACGAAATGTCTGTTGTTGCTGCTTACAACTACAACAGCATCTGCTGCTACCATGTATTTGTTGGCACTCTCAACAAATGTGTTGCCGTATCGCATTTTTTTCCACCCATTACAGCAAACGTTGCCACATTTCGTAGTATTAAGTGTAGTGTAGATGTAGATAAAAACAGCCTTATTTATAGTCATATATCGTAGGGAAAGGCGTTCCCTTAACTGACGAAAGAATCTGATTACTGGCAATTTTTGAACGGAAAACTCAAAGAAAGGCGGAACATTAGTTTTATGGTTATGTTCTAAATCAAAAACCCCCATAAAACTGGTTTTAGAGGTAAGCCTTGTGCCCAAAGGTTGAACACCAAATCGTTTGGAACAACCTTGTTCAAGTAAATTTTCCGGATCGAAAGTTCGCCAACGTCTCAACAAACGTATGAACATATCTGCTTTAGCCAAATGCAACCCTGATAATCCTGATTGTCGTAAGTAAAACGACTATTTTTATGTCCGCTCCGTAGCCACCCGTTGAACACAGTTTATTTGATATGTTACGAATCAAAAATTATAAGTCAGCTGATATCCGGTGGCTAAATTATCGTTATGAATACGGCGGTTAATATCAAGTAATATCAAGTCTCTATGATTTTCATCATTTCATGTCTTTGTTTTTTATTTTCATGTGATTGTTTTTTAACGAGTAACCACATATTAAGAAGAAAAACTCTCCTTATTTTTAATATGAATCTCTTTGAATCAGTGTGGAAATCTCTTAGAAAAAATGTGAAATCACTTTTATTTTAAGGGGAAATCATATTATTTGCTGACAACAAGAATTTGTCCATATATTGTTTTTAAGTTAATCTCTTAAAAATTATATTAAATCCACCTAAAGAGATTTAAACGAAGCTCCCTCTAGACCGATTAAGAAGTAATATGTGGATATCTAATTAAAACAACATTTTATATGGATGTCGCATAGTTTGAGAAAAGTGAGCACCTCATTATTTTGGTATTTTAAGGAGATTCCCATGATGTTTAATACATATAATCTGATTTGCTACATAAAAACTAAAAGGCTACCTATTAAAATGTTTTAATAGGATTTTCTCTATGAATTCAAAGAGATTTCTCTATGGAAACGAAATGAGAAAAACCCCTGATCTGTGTAGCTCGTAAGAAATAGAAATATTGTTTGGCTATTTTAAGGTTAATACCTCGACAAAATTATCTTATTGACTTTACCAGGTCATATTTTTCTCTGTGAATGCTTTCCGCTGAATTTAAGTTTCTAAACACGTGAAAACTTGCATGCTTTCGTAAATCAGGATATCAAAATCTATGATATTTGATTTTAACTATAAAAATTATAAAGCTGGAATTTCCTTTAAGGCTAAGATATCATGCTTTTTCCGTTTAGTGAAAAAAGGAAATTGCCGCGGGTGGTATTTGAACGCACTCACATTCGTTGGACGATCGTTTCGATGTTAAATTATAAATTTTTCGTACATTTTATTTTTGTTGGAAATATATTACGTACAAACGTAGGTAACTTTGAAATAAACAACCAAGTTTGAAAAATTTACTTCTGTTTGGTTTTGAATGGCGTCAACTGGTTCTTGTTCTTTTTTAAAATGTTTATTTGAGATTTAGTACACATTTTTTAGTATGTAGTTATATTTTGTATTTTCTTAATTGATTTTACTTTGTCTATACGCCATATTGTGTATCATTCTTTAACAGTAACGTCATTGCGTACAATTTACAAACTTTTATACAAGTTTTCATTTCATTTTCCATTATATATAATACCAAGAATTTCCCCCAGATTTTACTATGTACGATGATGATAATAGAAATAATGGTGATGATGATGATGATGATGATGACGACGATGATATTACTGGAGAATGGAAAATTGTCGTACATTTGTTTTTGACAGGCTTAAATATCTTGCTTTATAGCATTACACAAAGCAATAATAACAACAAGAACAACAAACTTATGTTCAATAACACCCTTAAAAACATACGCTACAGTCTACACCCACCGACGACCCCCCTTCTAGCAAATTCATACAATATACACGTATTTAGTGTTGGAAAAATCGAGGCAAAATATCAACAACACCCACCCACTTTGGGTGTTACATACACACATTCGTATCGTACACAATTGAATGTATAAATGTGGATGAAAAAATGCACAAAAATGTCCGATGAAAAAAGTAAACGTAACGAAACAAACGCCCTTTACCCAAAACAACCCCATCCTGTATGGAATCGAACCCCAAACCCCGAAACAGAGGGGAAACCCAGAAATTACATAACATAACACCCACATTAAGAATACGAATGTAAATCCCTGTTCAATCGGTGTAATTCGCTCCCACACACACACACACACCGTCATATAAAATCACACATCTCTGGTAAAGCAACTTCAGTGTTGCCATTTCAGTTGGTTGATTTTTTTTACTGGGATCTTCATTTTTCCAACGGCCCCATTTTCTTTTTAATATGAATATTATGCAAAATTATTAAAAATATTTCTTGCAAATATTTTCTTTATTTGCCAACAAAGAGACTTAATAAAATCCTTTAGAGGCCATTTTAGAGTTTAGCGTTTTTTCATATTTCTTCTTCTTCTCGTAGCCTTTAAAGCCTTAAAATGGAGGCGCAAAAAACGAAAACGTTTAATGCGAAAATTATGTTAAAAATCACAGCACAAAGTAAAGCGTAATACAACAGTATAAGCCTACCATTTTATGGAAAACGATGGCGTGCGTGCGTCATTTCCATTTAAAAGAGGGAGGAAACGGAAATGGTTATGTTGGCTGACTGGCAAGGATATCGTTTTATTTTTGGGAGGGGGTTTGTGTGAATGTATGTGATTTAAAATAAAATTAAGTTTCATTTCGTTTCTCTTCTCTTCGTCTTTTTTATATTGCAAATATTCAAATTCCTTAAATGTTTGTTTGTGTTTTTTCTTCTTTACTCTCATCTTCTTTCACATCCTTTTAAGACCATTGAATGTTATATTTTTTCAAATAGGAAGGGGGACTTCTATAGTAATGGAAAATTTTGTTAAAAAAAAGCAATTCCAAAAGACTTTGAACTGCAATTGACAGTTTTTAAATGGAAATTAAATTATTTCCCCTGTTTTTTTTTCTCTCATTTTCTACTCGAAATAAACAAAAATGAAAAAGGAATGAACAATAAAAGATGTGGAAAAAATCGTCACAATGTAATAAAGATTCCTATTTCGTTTGAAAATAAAAAATAATAATGGTGGAAATAAATAAATAAAAAAACCCAGAGGAAAATTAAAAAACTTTTCCTAAACAAAAAGAAAAATTACCTGACACATTAAAATGATTATTCGAAATCCTTCATAGATAATATTCCTACAAAAGTTTTAAATTACACATTAAACGAGTAGGCTGCCAACCAGACTTGACTAAAGCGGAATGAAAGTACAACTATAGGTGAGTAAAACCCACGCTGGGTTTTGCAACATTAGCGTCACAGCGAATTTACATGCATGTTGAAATTATATAAGAAAGTAATTTTTTGTATTCAAAAATTAAGCTAGCAATTTACTGTCAATCACTAGTAAACGGTTACTGATAGTATCCCACACCCCAGGAGTGTGAAGTTTTTCTAAAATTTTCCAATTATCTGCTTCGCAACTTTAAAATTCTGAACTCCGACTCCTACGGCGATCCCACCTCCACAAATAAATAAACCAAACGTTTGTAAATGTTTTGTTTATTTAATGGTATTAGTTAAGAAGAAGCGAATTAATTTTCTTCTAAGAAATATCAAATAAAAGCTGGTTCTTTTCCGACAACCGGAAAAAACATGATCTGTTGGCCTAGAAGGAATTACAATTTCTGTAAATAACTCGGATCAAATACAATTAAAAGTGAGAAATAAATATCCATGGTCAAAAATGGATCCAAATTAAATGAGGCTGTACCGAAAGTTGTTGGTACTTGAACTATAAGAAACAGAGAAGTACCCATGTGTAACCTGCACGCATCGCCGTGGGGAATGGGTAACGATCATTTACCCACTATGAGACTTTGGGACAGGGTATGGAATAAATAATGGGTAGTTAACTACATCGATGGGTAATTACCCATTTCGATTACCAAACACCCTCAGGGTATTGTAATGGGTAGTGCCCCACCACGATGGGGAATTACCCATTATACAAAGGGAGTCGGAAATTCTTGACCTGTATGATAGGCTATAATCAATGGATGTCTTTAATATGACATATTTTTTTTATTTGAGTTTTAGCAATTTAAAAAAATATGCCATATTAAAGACATCCTTTGGATAAAGCCTATCATGTAGGTCAAGACTTTTCCAATCCTCATGTGTAATGGATAATCCTGATGGGTAATTCCAAAAAAAAAAGTGTTTCCCATTACCTCCCATGTCGGTAATGCTTCTCGGGGGGAGCTTCTCACAACCAGTGTGCTATGAGCTTTCTAGTTTTACACTCACTGATTGTGACCTACAGTTTTACAGTTTATTCGAGGTGACCGTCATTGAAAGAAATGTAAGGTGGTCGGAGCAGGAATCGAATCCACGTTACCACGTACAAGTACCGCGAAAACTACCCATTGAAACCACCCAAAGCCTCCTATAGGGGTTACAAATGTTTTTATATGCGCAATTGGAAGCACCGTTTCCGAATTATAGCCCAATTTTTATTTTAAAAAATTCTCCCATACGAATTGGGCCCTTTTTAACTCCTTAGAAATATTAGTATTTTTTGTCAATTGGATGCCCCGTTTTCGAGATAAAAACTTTTCCTAAATTGTTCATGTGGATGCGTTACTCTGGGACGCGATCGTTACCCGTTCCCCACAATGATGGTTAATGGTTTACCCAGGGTAACACTTAACCCACGAAATGCAAACACTGATAAGAAGTTAGAATTTCTGGGTACTTGAAAGTCAATACTCTACGTCCCAAATATGGCGCCAAACGATAGGACATGGTGAAAGATGCATATAGATCACTCTGGAAAATTATGTGTAACTGTAACTCGTACTAATTCAAAAAAGGTAACCATTAAAACATAATAAATAAAAACCGTGAGATTGAGGCATCAATAAGATATTGCATGTTCATTTGGCCGTCTGCTTACCAACAGTGTTCGAAGAAATAAGGAAAAACAACAAGAGAGGACGGATCATTTTGGATCAGAACACATTACAGAAACAATGGGCTATTTGAGCACTCAACATGTCGAACAGCCCTGATTTGGCACCCAGTGACTTCCTTTTACTGCGTGGTCAACGTTTTTCGACACCCGAATCAGCTGTTGAAGCGTTAAAATACCATGTTTTGGGTGTCTCAATCGGAGTCAAAAAAGTGCTTCGAAAATAGGTTTGAACGCATACAAAAGTGTATTGATCTTTACGGAGAATATTTTGAAAAACAATAAAACCATTTCCAATGATAAATGATTGATTTTTTATTGCTGGACCCAAAATAAAACCCTTGTAATCGATTTATTAACCCCAGCCCACATCGCTAATAACGAATAGTATTGGTCAGAGTCGGGAATTCCCACTAACCAATGACCATGCCAGGGCTGCTATTAAAAATGGCAAACAATTGGCATCTTCAAGGAAGCATTACAGTTCTTCATCTGCTTCCATTTTGCTATTTGTAAAACACGGAGTCAGGCTGCAATAAAATCGACTCCAACCCCTACACCGACTCCGGGCAAATTTTCAGAACTCCGACTCCTAAACATCAGCTCCGGCTGCACACCCCTGCTATAGCCAATAGCAATATTGTTCCAATAGCAATATTGTTCAACAATTGGCCTTGCATAACATTTTATTTGTTACATCGCACCGTAAACATACATTACGCTGGCAAATTTGTAACTTTTGGGTCTTCCAATCTTGATATATTTTTCCAGAACTCGTGGAGCACAGAATTTATTAGTTTTTGAAAAAATGTTTGCAGAAATAATGAATTTTAAAATTTGTGCTAAATATCTCCAAAATCATATGATTTGTAAAATGTACATCAAATTTGTTGCATCTGCACCGTATGATTATCAGCAATTTTTGAAATTTCGCTGAAATTAGATAAAATTGTTCCATACAGAATATAAATTTTGACTTATCTCATTTTAATGAATGAGCATAACATTGATATTGATATAGACTCTGTATCAATTCCACGTTTTAAGCCCAGTACTCAGATAAGCCTAAATATCAGGTTTCCATATGAAGTCTATTTAAAAACGCAGGTTGCTATTGTACATATGTAGCTTTTTTGTATGGAAATCTGCAATTCAGTTTCAGCAGAGTACTAAACTTAAACGGTGATATGTCAAAACGAAATCAAAATTGGTCGGTGTGGAAGGGTTGAATCAAATCTGAAATTGAGCAGTCGGTGAAGACATCACATAAAGAAATTTACGATCTACGATCATTATGATCTACTATACGACTAAAGGATCATCTGGATCGATTGAAAAGGATTTGGTTTACATTTTGAGATATAAGTAGCTTATAAAGGTTTAACTTAAGAGTTTTCCGAAAATGGTAAAAACAATTTGCATTACAAAACTGCTTCATTTTCCATACAAAATTCATAGTTTTGAGATTTTACGCAAAAGAGCTCAAAATATTTCATTCAACATTTTATATTCCAAAACTCATTACCCCAAAATTCGAATAAAAAAAAAAAAGTTTAAGAAACTACGATCAAATAATAACGGTTTTTCAATTCTACAGTTTTAAATTGTTTCATATGGATTTGATTTCGAGAACTTAGTCGCGACCAAGATCAACACTGTTTTAATACCTAGAAAAGCAAGTGCTTCTTAATTTTTGTATCTAAAGCATTTGAACTAAGTTCCGTTTCATTCACTCCACCCCTTTTTAGTTATCAATATTTCATTTTATTTGGACTTCATTTTTCCTGACTAATTTGTCTTTAATTTATTGAGGTCTATTCTTTACTGCTCCAACACCTATTGTTTGGCACTACAACCATCCATCCCTCTGGTCGACTGTGTTGTTTTTGTTGTTCATAAAATTTGTATTTATCATTTCCCATTGTTGTTGTTGCTGGTGCTGTTTCAAACAATGACATGTCAAATGTCATTTCAAATAAGTCTCATAAATTATTTTGACTTCTCTGGGGGTTTATACTATCGTGCACACACACAACTCGAGTCGTTGTTGTTATTGGCGCGGACGTCAATTTTTTCTCATTTTTGTTGTTGTTACAGGCGTCATTTTAGTAGTTTTTTTTATAGTGCTATTCGTTATACGGTTTGTGGGTTTTGTTGTTGTTGTTAATACTTGAAGTTTTGTTAAACACCTTTTTTTGTAAAATTTTGTTTTTGTTGTTTTCTGCTTCTTAGTTAAATAGCGTTAAAAATTAATTTGCTAAGGGCTCTTGCAAGAAATGAAAATAAGCAACCATTGTAATTAATTATAAACACAATTAAAATAGAAATGAATAATTAAGAAAATTAAGCAGAAAAATGTAGTGGACTTGATAGGAAGAGAATGCTACATAACTCAGTATTAACATTTTGAATAAAAGCAAAAGTATGCACATGGCACACGGATTCAAATCCAGCACTGAACAACATGATTTTCGGTGGCTACAGTTTAGGAAGTGCCTAGCAACATTATCCATTCCAATTGACAAAAACAAAACTAAACGTGCACTTTTACTGAATTCCTTCAATGCCTTACAATCACACACCTGCATTGACCGTAACCGAGTTTAGAGATTGTCATAAAGGAAAGGATTCGGAAGCGATTCGGTTGTGACAGTGGCCTTTATTGGCTACCATAACTGGGGTGTTAATTAACAAGGTTACGACGGTAAGAGACAAGTGCTGTTGCCACTCCAGACATAATTTGTTAAATGAGATTGAAAATTTGAAATGAGGTTGTTCCAACCTACCATATTGTACACAGTAAAAAAAACTATCTACCGTAAAATTTTAATAAATCAATTGGGACGTGAAAAATTTTATTTTCGTTCGTTTCGATAAATACGTCACGAACAACGAAATTTGTACAGACAGTCAGTCGGTGGAGTATCGGACTAGACCCTGCTGAAAATTATGATTCACAAACATCGAAACGATCGTCCAGTGAATGTGAGTTCGAATCCTACAGCGGCTGTTTCATATTTTTTTTAAAGAAACAAAATTTCTAAAAATAACTCGGATCGATGACAAAACGAAAATTGAGATGCAATTTAGTTTGTTAATGTGTGAATTTCTTCATCGACTGAAAACGAAAATATTTTTGATAAACAACGCGTAAATATTTTCATAGATGGGTGAAATTTTACATCGATTAAAAAATAATATTTTTCCAATGAACAACATACAAATATTGTAGATGAAATGTGATTTTTTTTTATCACAGGATTTTAATTAATATTTTGTTTGAATATACGATTATTTTAATTGAATCTGAAAAGTATTTTTTTCTGAGTAAGGATATTGAGAATCGCACAATGCCAAACACTTAGTGTAGGTACTCGAATGAAAGGGAATGACCAATCTAATTTATTGCTAGTAATTTTTCAGACTATAAAGAAAAATTATAGCGCTGTGAACTTTATTACATAAAAATTCAATACTGAAGCAGCGGATCCGGTATTGGACCCTCCAGGGAGGAGGAAATTCCTAATAAACTTCGTTGAAGCGAGTCCTTAGGTGGCCACTGTGGGCAGCGGGGGTCCATCGGACCAGCAAAACATTCGATGTGAATTCTTTCACATGGTGGCAGTTGCCGACAAATTAAGTTGCCACAACTGGCAAATTTTGTAAACTGTTAACTGTTCCAACTGGATTTTTCTTTATATTAATTATTGATGTATAGCAAAGGCGTTTAATAATAATGCGATCAGTTTTTATAAGCAATAACAATATTAAAATTCATAAATTCAAAACTTTTTAAACTGAAAAATATAGTTGAACTATTCGCTTTTCTAAGGGCGTGCATTATTACTAGGTTCGTTCTTTGTTCTGCAGTATATACAAGAAGTGTATACAGGTCGATAAGAACTCTCTAAGCAAAATTAATTTTGAGCACTTTTGACGGCTGCCAACACCAGCAATTGGAAAATAAAACATTTCCCTGAAAGAAGTTGCTCCTTTTTTATCCATTATCCATTTTGCGGTTTCAAAAGTAAACTTAAATAAAAGACATATAAAATATTTTTTTTTCATGATATTTCTTTTTTATTATAAAGTTTGAACATTGACATTACGTGTGAAACACTACATTAGGTAATTTTCGACCACATTTTGACACATATTGGGCGGTATCTCAGCTATAACTTGACGAATGTTGGTTCTTAAGTGCTCAAGAGTTAAAGGTTTATCTGCATAAACACGGTCTTTCGCGTAGCCCCACAAAAAAAGTCTAATGGTATGTGGCTGTGCCAGAATCACCATTTTTTGTAGTAGGTTTTAATAATTTTTATGCGTTGTGTCAATGTCAGACTTTCAACTGAAAAGAAAAAAAATTGGTTTAACAACTTAGTTTGACAGATGTCGAATTCCAGCCCTATACTTTTAAAACCACGAAATGGATAACCCTTTACCTTTTTAAAATAACTCAGTTGCCGACAATGTTAACAAAATAAGATCATTACATATTTAAAGTAGTTTAAAACTTAACATTAAATTAAATTATATGGGACTCGAACTAAGATCGCTCTGCTACTAGTCGCGTCACTCCCATCACGACACTTTCGAAACGCAAACAGAAAGGCACTGCTTAACTACTATGGAACTTGGGATTGATTCATGAAACACTGAAAATTTTGAAGCTAATCAAATATGTTGGTATACATTCTTATTTATTTCACCTATGTTTGAAACCGGACAACCCTTTTACAGAAAAAACGGCCCTAGTATTAATCAATTTCCTGCTCTGACCACCTTACATTTCCTTCGACGACGGCCACCTCGCTTAGTGATGGCGACACTATCGAGTACGTAGTCATGAAAAATCTTCTCAAAAATACCGTTCGGTGTAAAACTGTAGGTCCCAATCAGTGTCTGAAAAATTACAAAGTGCACAGCTCTCCCCCAATCCCTTCTTGGGATGTAATGGGTAGCTGTTTTTTGTTTGTTTTTCTATTCATCAATTGAAAATTTGCTGTTTTTTTCTTTGTTATCTGTCACTTTTTACTTTCAACAGTTTTCAACAAACGGAGCCAGATTTGGATCACAAAATTATTAAAATTATTATTGTCTCTAGCATGTAATTTTGAATAGCAAACACAATGTGTTTGTACACGAGCATACTACATTTGCGACAAGCAACAAACACGCTATATTTGTATACAAACAACAAAAGAGACAGATTTTTCAACGTGAAGGTGTCGTACTGCTAAAATAGTGGGAATATTACCTTTCATTGGAGTGTACCACCTGCCTCGCATAATGTGGTGGTATTTTCCGATATTTGTTTTTCCTATTCTGTGGATCCTTCTAACGATGATGGCATTTATGTATTTTCCTCCATATTGTCTCAAGGTCGTAATGTGTTACCAAAATATTTTGTCTTCATATTCAACATAACAACAAAATCTTGTTTAAACTGCAAAAGTAATAATACGATTTTATTTGTATATGTTCGTCTTTACTGTGCTAATTTTTCAAGTTGTAAAAAAATTGGAATTAATGTCAAATTTGGGAGTTGGAATCGAATAATGAATGTTTTGGTCGGTGTTGCATAAATAATTCTAAAAATGTGATCACTTATTCGACCTTTCGTCTTCAATTTAAAATAAAATGTTCGAGCTTTAGGTCTATTTTACACTAGTTTATTTTTCAATATTTCACTATTAATGTTTAATTTGCCGATGCTACCCAATGGGTAGCGAGATAAAAAAAATAAAATAGTTGAAAACAGACTTCAACTCAACTGTTTTAGTGACAGATTTCAGTTGGGTTGTGGCTACCGCAAATTGCTGACAACAACCTCTCCTCAAACATATAGTTCTGTGAGTATAATTACTATATATTTTAAAATATTAAAATAATACATGCCCAGCAAAAAAAGAGACATTACGTTGAAAGTACTTCGTCTTGTGCGGTCAATGAAGCACTATGTGCCGATTTTGAGCCAACATGAATACGCATTTGCATTAAATTTGAATTGTATGTTTTTCAATAACAAGAGCTGTCAGTGTCCATCTAAACGCAATGACTTCGATAGTTCTATTACCACCAGCTCACCTATACATGGATGACTGGTTAATTATCTCTAAAGTTGCTACAGCAAGTATGAGTGAGTGTGATCGTTATATGTGTTTAATTGTGCTTTTCGCGATTTTTTGAGCTTTTTTATCTCGTCCATTCAAACATATCGATTATTGACAAAAGCGCGTTATAATAATGTTAAGCTGCTTAAAAGTTTAAAAATGTCAAGCGAGACAACGACAACAAAAATCATAATAAAATTAATTCATAAATTATTAAATCCCCAAGTGACGAAAATGAACAGAAAACGTGTGTTAATAATAATAATTAACAACTTTATTTTTTTTTCGAAAGTAAATAAAATTGAATAAAAAAAATATATACAAAAACAAAATTCAATGAGCTTTTGATCCACGATTGTTCCCTGTACAATAATATGCGATTTTGATAGAGAGCAAGTGGTTTGAGTCTTGTCCTTTTCAAGAAAATCTCCCGGAATTTTGTCTTTGTCCAGCAGACTGTAATTTGTTTGTGACGGACAACCAAACAATTTATTAGTTGCCAACAAAAATATTTTCCTTTATTAGCTGAGAACTTGTCAAAAAAATGTTACATTATTTTTTTGTCACATGTGTCCAAAGTGTATACAGCACGGAACAAGCTAGCTGGACAAAATTTAATATATCGTTTTTAGAAAAAACTTTCCACCTCAACAATTATTTTATTCATCTAAAGTAAAATAATTCTTTTGTGTGAAATATTTATTTTGGAAATGATTTCGCATATTATGATTACTTTCAGCCCAAAAATTAATATATTTGCAATAATAATTTTACCCTAATTATAATTGGGGTCAATAACCATATGTTTGTGCATTGGTAATGCACCACGTCAAGCCTGTTCTTTCTTTCGCGCATATGTGGAATAGAAGTTTCCATGGTAATGCAATAACCTTCAAACTACTATTTTCAGAATTGTAACAGTTTATGTTATTAGCTACAACTAAATATATTTTCAATAAACAAAAATTAAACTAACATTGTTATGCCGTAACCAAATATAATATTCAAATCAGACACAATATCATTACGACATACAAATTAGGTTTCAATTTGCGTCCAATATAATCGCCACTTTAGCGAGCACAACTCCCTGGGGAATGTTTTTCGCGATAGGGGTCAATATGTTCACAACGTGCAATTATATATATGTTTGAACAGTTTCGCCAAACATGTATGTACTTATAATATCAGTAAATTATTTTTGGGTCCCACTTTCTTCCAGCGTGTTTGTACTATAAATAAAAAAAATAAAAAAAAAACAATTAACTTTATAGATATTTTTATGACTACATTTTTTATTTAGCATAAAAAAGGTTTGTATTTTTAAAATTTTGTGAAATGGGAATATGTGAACAGATCCCCACAGCTTCAATATTATTTTTTAGTTACAGCCGAAATTTTTTAGTTATGACAAAAAAGAAGTTGACCAACATTTGGCCGATACCGATTTTCTTTTGCCCAATTACTGATATTTCTGTTTTCTATTAATATTATTATTTGAGTATCCTCGGGTATTGTGGGCCATTACTTTATATTTCATGGTTGTCTCTACAAACAATTTTTGCATCGATTATTTCTTTAATCGACACCAAAATGTTTCTGTATACACATTTTTAAGGAATTTTGGCTTCTAAAACATAGGCTGAATTGGCAGAAATTGCGCGAGGATACAATATTATAAATAATCGTGATTAGAGGTAAATATGGGAACACGAGACTATTGTACCTACGGGCCGATCCAGTAACCGGCAAATTAATGGCATCCTTTTCCTTGTGATGCGACATCTGAGGTCCCAGACAATAGGGGCTATTGAGAATCGCAGTGTGGATACTCAAATTAAAGGGAATGATCAATATACTTCCTTGCTAGGATCTTTGCAGACTGTAAATAAAATAATTATTTTTTAAATCGCGCCATATTTCATGAATATTTTGCCAATGGCCCTTTGCCTTCAAAACTCTAACACACAAGAAAACTATACCGAAATCGTGGAGCCAATGTTGGACACTCTCCAGAGAATTGAATCTTTAATACCGGCTGGTCGAAACCTTTTATTACCCCAAAATCTATGCCGAAACTGATGTTAGACCTTTTCTACACTCACTAATTATGAACTACAGTTTTACATTGGCTCCGAACGGCTTTTTGAAAAGCATTTTCATGGCTATTAGTCGATAGTGTCACCGTCACTAAGTGTTGTGACCGTTGCGATCGAACCCACAGTCTCATGTGCAATAGTCGCGAACACTAAGCACCGACGGCCACTCATAAAATAGATTTGCCTCAAATATTTGCCCAGTTGGACCGTGTCTGTAGCATTTTACTACTTTTTAATTTATCTGAAAGGGGGTGTGTCACCGCCCTTTCTTCATGTAAACTAATTCTTTTCTGCACTAATAATAAACGAACCAAATGTAATCCTGTTTATTATTTAATGTTCTGTGTTCTACAAGCGGTACTAAGCCCCTTTTTCCAATCACAATATTACAATACTAGAAATCATAGTTTGAGGAGTGGTTACCTACAATATTTTGGCATATAAAATTGAATCCTGTTACATCCCATGTAGGGGTTAGGGAGAACTTCTCACAACCAATAAGCTGTGCGAGTTCTAGTTTTAAACTCACTGATTGGGACCTACAGTTTTACACCGATTCCGAACGGTATTTTGAGAAGCTTTTTCATGGCTAAACACTCGATAGTGTCGCCGTCACTATGCGAGGTGAGCGCCGCCGAAAGAAAATTTAAGGTGGTCAGAGCCGGGATCGAACCCAGGATCTCATGTACAAGAGGCGCGCACATTAACCATTGCACTACCCACAACATGGAAAATACCAAAATAATGTGGGGCTCACATTTTTCAAACTATGCGAAATCCATATAAAATATGGTTTTAATAAGATATCCACATATTATTTCAAAATCGCTCTAGAGGGAGCCACATTAAAATCTCTGTAGGTGGCTTTCGTGTACTTTTTTAGAGATTCACTTATAAACAATATGCTTTTCGTATTATATGGATAACATCTAGCTGTTAGCAAATTCTATGAATTTCCCTTAAAATAAAAGTGGCTCCGACTACAACACCCAGACTCCACAGCAATGCCTGTAACAACGCGGTGTACAATTTGTCTTTTTTGTTGTTTGAATGCAAACATAACGTGTTTGTAGTTTGCCATAAATGTAGTATACTTGTGTTCAATAGATTGTGTTTGCTATTCAATATCACATGTTTGCGGCACAATGATTAATATTTTATAATATATACATTTGTGACCCAAATATAGCTATATTTGTTGAAGACTGCTGAAAACGAAAACGTAACAGACAATAAGGAAACAAAAAACCGTAGATCTTCAATTCAGTAGAACAATGCTTGCAGACATATACATACCCAGTAACATGCGATACAAATGTGTTTATTTCTTCAGATTCAGGTTCGGACGTTACTATCCCTTTATGAACTGTTGCAACATCGACTAGACAAGTAGCTGGACCACAGAATTTATAATGCACCGTATTTATAAATATCGATGAAAACCTTTTGATAAAGTCTGTTGGCGACCAGAACATAGGCACTTTTAAAGGTCCATCACCATAGAATAACCTAAAAAAATTCTCTACATAAGTAAGAAAGCAAATCTAGCAAATTGAGAGGTTAGGGAAATATTCAGAAGAAAGCGAATATTGAATGAAACAGAGACCAAATTGAACCTAAATAATATCTCAAATTATGTTTTCATTCATTTAGAGTTCTAAATACTTTTTTATTTTTGTTTTAAATAAAAATTTAATAAAATTTCTAGAAATAAATGAAATAAAATCTGTGGTGGTCAAAAGGGAAAACAGTATACATCGAGTTATGCTCAAATAGGGATATAATAGTATCGATCTGCACACATCGTATTACACATTGTGCCACATTTTGAGGATAATTCAATGTAAATTTCCCGAAATGTCATACATATATTATATATATATATATATATATATTAGGGTGGCCCTTAGCTATAAGTAAATTTTCGAATGTTAGATTTTTGCTGCTCCCAACCTCTGATCCTGTTTCAATAAACAAAAAAACGGGCTGTACAAAATTTCAGCTTAATCGGTTAACTTTAAGGCGACCCTCAGGCTTAAAGTTGGAACATAGTTTCACTATGATTAATTCCTATCAAAATACGGTATAATCTTCCCTATATCGCCCGCTTTAATTTTTTTCTGGGAAAAATTTATGTGGACACATCCAGGCTATCGCAGAAATTGTTTAAAACATTCTGAATCAAATTTCTTAAAAAATTAATTTAAAAAAGTCCACATATAAATTGAAAAACTAAAAAAACTTGGTTTTATTTAATAACGTATATTACTTCTATAAGAGTAACGCAATTTTATTTACAACAATAATAAATACAAAATGAAGGAACAATGAAGGGTATTTTTTTCTAAGAGAGGATTTGGTAGCAGTTGGGTAATTTTTACGATCACTGGCAACGATTTGTAAAACAAATTGTTTTTCAGCTTCATCTTTTGTTAGAACGTTATTGTAATCCTGAATGAGTTTGACACCTCTTTCTGCAACGTCATTCACAACAACTGTCGTCTCAAGTTTTTCAATTGCACTTTTATAACCAAGATCATCCTTCCATGTTGAAGGGTCTTTGTCGAGGAAATCGGTGCTGAGAGAAAATCTCGTGAAGAAATTTTTCGAACTAGGAGTTACAAACGACGAAAACTCAATTTTTGTAAATGAAGAAAAATCCTTTTGGTGCAGAAGGTACCTCTTAAATTGATTTTTATCTTCTTCCTCTTCTTCGCTTTTATCTGCTTCCAGCATAATTTGAGCCATACTTGCCTTAACCACTGTTGGAACATTGTCATCAAATAAGGAAAGGACCACAGTTTCTGGAACTAAATACCAGAGATGTTTGGAAAATTTTTTCGCAGTAACCTTACTAATTTCTGGATCAATATCCTGATAATTTATCAGTTGTTGCATGAAGAGGAAATCTTGATAAGGTGCTTTAATTGCTTCTGAGGACAGAAACCAGGCTCGAACGTACACTCGAGCAAGAAAATTACATATTCTTCTTAAAGAGTTCTTCTCCCTATGAGATAACTGAAATTGATCTCGAAACAGATATATCTTAAATGCATAAATTGCTTTTGCCATCCACCTAGCATGACTTACAGCTCCTGGTATACGAAACGATACTCCCCTGTTCGGAATGCCTCCAAGAAAGATCATCGTTAACTCCAACAGTTCTCGGTAATCATCTCGCTGTTGCTTTTGTGTAGAAAGGCGATGTTCAATAAATTGAAGAATAGTAGAGCGTACATCATCAGGCACTTCATTGCTATCAGTTATGTAAACATTCTTGTTGATTTTCGCCCAGTTGTCTCTAAACCTTTTGAAAAGCGCCATGTCTGGACCAGAAGTTGCATCCATCAGCGAGTCGAAACAGCTTCTCAAAACTAGCTCAAAAATGTGTTGACGGCAGGGGAGGTACAACAGGTCACGACTGAACAATTTTTTTAGATTTGTGCAGGCACCATTTACTCGACCTGTGTTGCTTGCTGTCGTATCACAGCAAAGTGCCTGAATTTTGTCGTTTATACCCCACTTTTCCACTGCTTGGTAAACAGCCATCGATTGGTCTTCTCCTGAAGATGTTGGGATTTCAGGGACTCGCAATAATTGCCCTTTGCCTTGAAAAGTTACTATTATTGCCAGTCTACCAACCTTTTCTACACCTGTGAGTGTTGGAAGCAATTTTCCATCCCAGTGTAACACTAATTCTTGGCAGTCATTTAGGTTAAATTTGCGCTGAATTTCTGTGTATCTCGTTTCCCTAAATTGTTTTCGAAGACGTTGAAAAGAAGTTTTCAGTATCATGCCCGAAAGCTTCTGCAGCAGCCATTAATATATAAACCCCATTTCTATCAGAGATTTTGCACCTATCAAAAACTTCAGAGAGACGGAGAGTGAAAAACTGCAAACTGTTGCTGCATTTCTTCATAAGTCCGTTTTTTCCTTGCAGTTTCCATTGCAGTGCGTTTCAGGGCTCTTTCTTCTTTGTGTTTATGTTTTTGATCTACACCAATCATCGAGCCCGGTCGTCCTTTTTGGCGCTGAAGCATTAAGAATTTCTTATCTTCATCATGTTTTATCAGTTCCAAAGCATCTGAATGAGCTACATCAAAGAGATTGTCCACCTTTTCCACGAAAAGATCTCTTCTTTCTTTTTCCTTGCCTGCAGTTCTACTCAAATTTTTCTGAAAACCTTCCCATTCATCATAGGGTTTGAGTAACTTTTCAATGCAGTGGTCATTTCTTTTAGTAGGAATTTTTGCTTTTTGCCAAAAAATTTAATCACCAATGCTGCACTTTCCTTCGTTGTAAGATTTACAACTCTTACATTGTAGAAAAAACGCTTAAAGCTTGTTGGTCCGAAGGTAGTTTGGCTCCAACGATTTGATTAGAAATGTAGCCAACAAGAGATACATTAAAATCTTTTCTTAACTTGTATAGCGAACTACATGAAGAAGTTGACGCCATTTTAAGAGTGTACGAAGAAGACGTCACCGGTTGTGCTTATGGGCTTTTCCAATTACCTGCGTTTTTTAAAATTTGAGAAATTTTTTTTGATATAAATAAATTGATTTTATTTTTATTTACTTGGACTGTACTTTTATTTACAATATATTTAATTCCTCTGTGGCGCACTGCAATGATCAACGATGAAATCAAAAGTTGTTTGCTCTATTGCTGACGATGAACTGATTTGTGCAGTGGCTAACTGAAGAACTCATTTGTGCTGCCTTGCTATTTCTTTTGTAACAACAATGTCAGGTCTTTAAATTGTCGTGGTCGCGTCGAATTTGCAATTTTTTATGCATAGATTTTTCTATGTCTTGTTGACTAACGGTAACTTCTTCAAATGATGGTTGGATTTTTGTTCTGCCGGCGTGTGTGTGTGTGAGAGTGTATGATGTGTGATGAGGATACAATATTATAAATAATCGTGATTAGAGGTAAATATGGGAACACGAGACTATTGTACCTACGGGCCGATCCAGTAACCGGCAAATTAATGGCATCCTTTTCCTTGTGATGCGACATCTGAGGTCCCAGACAATAGGGGCTATTGAGAATCGCAGTGTGGATACTCAAATTAAAGGGAATGATCAATATACTTCCTTGCTAGGAACTTTGCAGACTGTAAATAAAATAATTATTTTTTAAATCGCGCCATATTTCATGAATATTTTGCCAATGGCCCTTTGCCTTCAAAACTCTAACACACAAGAAAACTATACCGAAATCGTGGAGCCAATGTTGGACACTCTCCAGAGAATTGAATCTTTAATACCGGCTGGTCGAAACCTTTTATTACCCCAAAATCTATGCCGAAACTGATGTTAGACCTTTTCTACACTCACTAATTATGAACTACAGTTTTACATTGGCTCCGAACGGCTTTTTGAAAAGCATTTTCATGGCTATTAGTCGATAGTGTCACCGTCACTAAGTGTTGTGACCGTTGCGATCGAACCCACAGTCTCATGTGCAATAGTCGCGAACACTAAGCACCGACGGCCACTCATAAAATAGATTTGCCTCAAATATTTGCCCAGTTGGACCGTGTCTGTAGCATTTTACTACTTTTTAATTTATCTGAAAGGGGGTGTGTCACCGCCCTTTCTTCATGTAAACTAATTCTTTTCTGCACTAATAATAAACGAACCAAATGTAATCCTGTTTATTATTTAATGTTCTGTGTTCTACAAGCGGTACTAAGCCCCTTTTTCCAATCACAATATTACAATACTAGAAATCATAGTTTGAGGAGTGGTTACCTACAATATTTTGGCATATAAAATTGAATCCTGTTACATCCCATGTAGGGGTTAGGGAGAACTTCTCACAACCAATAAGCTGTGCGAGTTCTAGTTTTAAACTCACTGATTGGGACCTACAGTTTTACACCGATTCCGAACGGTATTTTGAGAAGCTTTTTCATGGCTAAACACTCGATAGTGTCGCCGTCACTATGCGAGGTGAGCGCCGCCGAAAGAAAATTTAAGGTGGTCAGAGCCGGGATCGAACCCAGGATCTCATGTACAAGAGGCGCGCACATTAACCATTGCACTACCCACAACATGGAAAATACCAAAATAATGTGGGGCTCACATTTTTCAAACTATGCGAAATCCATATAAAATATGGTTTTAATAAGATATCCACATATTATTTCAAAATCGGTCTAGAGGGAGCCACATTAAAATCTCTGTAGGTGGCTTTCGTGTACTTTTTTAGAGATTCACTTATAAACAATATGCTTTTCGTATTATATGGATAACATCTAGCTGTTAGCAAATTCTATGAATTTCCCTTAAAATAAAAGTGGCTCCGACTACAACACCCAGACTCCACAGCAATGCCTGTAACAACGCGGTGTACAATTTGTCTTTTTTGTTGTTTGAATGCAAACATAACGTGTTTGTAGTTTGCCATAAATGTAGTATACTTGTGTTCAATAGATTGTGTTTGCTATTCAATATCACATGTTTGCGGCACAATGATTAATATTTTATAATATATACATTTGTGACCCAAATATAGCTATATTTGTTGAAGACTGCTGAAAACGAAAACGTAACAGACAATAAGGAAACAAAAAACCGTAGATCTTCAATTCAGTAGAACAATGCTTGCAGACATATACATACCCAGTAACATGCGATACAAATGTGTTTATTTCTTCAGATTCAGGTTCGGACGTTACTATCCCTTTATGAACTGTTGCAACATCGACTAGACAAGTAGCTGGACCACAGAATTTATAATGCACCGTATTTATAAATATCGATGAAAACCTTTTGATAAAGTCTGTTGGCGACCAGAACATAGGCACTTTTAAAGGTCCATCACCATAGAATAACCTAAAAAAATTCTCTACATAAGTAAGAAAGCAAATCTAGCAAATTGAGAGGTTAGGGAAATATTCAGAAGAAAGCGAATATTGAATGAAACAGAGACCAAATTGAACCTAAATAATATCTCAAATTATGTTTTCATTCATTTAGAGTTCTAAATACTTTTTTATTTTTGTTTTAAATAAAAATTTAATAAAATTTCTAGAAATAAATGAAATAAAATCTGTGGTGGTCAAAAGGGAAAACAGTATACATCGAGTTATGCTCAAATAGGGATATAATAGTATCGATCTGCACACATCGTATTACACATTGTGCCACATTTTGAGGATAATTCAATGTAAATTTCCCGAAATGTCATACATATATTATATATATATATATATATATATTAGGGTGGCCCTTAGCTATAAGTAAATTTTCGAATGTTAGATTTTTGCTGCTCCCAACCTCTGATCCTGTTTCAATAAACAAAAAAACGGGCTGTACAAAATTTCAGCTTAATCGGTTAACTTTAAGGCGACCCTCAGGCTTAAAGTTGGAACATAGTTTCACTATGATTAATTCCTATCAAAATACGGTATAATCTTCCCTATATCGCCCGCTTTAATTTTTTTCTGGGAAAAATTTATGTGGACACATCCAGGCTATCGCAGAAATTGTTTAAAACATTCTGAATCAAATTTCTTAAAAAATTAATTTAAAAAAGTCCACATATAAATTGAAAAACTAAAAAAACTTGGTTTTATTTAATAACGTATATTACTTCTATAAGAGTAACGCAATTTTATTTACAACAATAATAAATACAAAATGAAGGAACAATGAAGGGTATTTTTTTCTAAGAGAGGATTTGGTAGCAGTTGGGTAATTTTTACGATCACTGGCAACGATTTGTAAAACAAATTGTTTTTCAGCTTCATCTTTTGTTAGAACGTTATTGTAATCCTGAATGAGTTTGACACCTCTTTCTGCAACGTCATTCACAACAACTGTCGTCTCAAGTTTTTCAATTGCACTTTTATAACCAAGATCATCCTTCCATGTTGAAGGGTCTTTGTCGAGGAAATCGGTGCTGAGAGAAAATCTCGTGAAGAAATTTTTCGAACTAGGAGTTACAAACGACGAAAACTCAATTTTTGTAAATGAAGAAAAATCCTTTTGGTGCAGAAGGTACCTCTTAAATTGATTTTTATCTTCTTCCTCTTCTTCGCTTTTATCTGCTTCCAGCATAATTTGAGCCATACTTGCCTTAACCACTGTTGGAACATTGTCATCAAATAAGGAAAGGACCACAGTTTCTGGAACTAAATACCAGAGATGTTTGGAAAATTTTTTCGCAGTAACCTTACTAATTTCTGGATCAATATCCTGATAATTTATCAGTTGTTGCATGAAGAGGAAATCTTGATAAGGTGCTTTAATTGCTTCTGAGGACAGAAACCAGGCTCGAACGTACACTCGAGCAAGAAAATTACATATTCTTCTTAAAGAGTTCTTCTCCCTATGAGATAACTGAAATTGATCTCGAAACAGATATATCTTAAATGCATAAATTGCTTTTGCCATCCACCTAGCATGACTTACAGCTCCTGGTATACGAAACGATACTCCCCTGTTCGGAATGCCTCCAAGAAAGATCATCGTTAACTCCAACAGTTCTCGGTAATCATCTCGCTGTTGCTTTTGTGTAGAAAGGCGATGTTCAATAAATTGAAGAATAGTAGAGCGTACATCATCAGGCACTTCATTGCTATCAGTTATGTAAACATTCTTGTTGATTTTCGCCCAGTTGTCTCTAAACCTTTTGAAAAGCGCCATGTCTGGACCAGAAGTTGCATCCATCAGCGAGTCGAAACAGCTTCTCAAAACTAGCTCAAAAATGTGTTGACGGCAGGGGAGGTACAACAGGTCACGACTGAACAATTTTTTTAGATTTGTGCAGGCACCATTTACTCGACCTGTGTTGCTTGCTGTCGTATCACAGCAAAGTGCCTGAATTTTGTCGTTTATACCCCACTTTTCCACTGCTTGGTAAACAGCCATCGATTGGTCTTCTCCTGAAGATGTTGGGATTTCAGGGACTCGCAATAATTGCCCTTTGCCTTGAAAAGTTACTATTATTGCCAGTCTACCAACCTTTTCTACACCTGTGAGTGTTGGAAGCAATTTTCCATCCCAGTGTAACACTAATTCTTGGCAGTCATTTAGGTTAAATTTGCGCTGAATTTCTGTGTATCTCGTTTCCCTAAATTGTTTTCGAAGACGTTGAAAAGAAGTTTTCAGTATCATGCCCGAAAGCTTCTGCAGCAGCCATTAATATATAAACCCCATTTCTATCAGAGATTTTGCACCTATCAAAAACTTCAGAGAGACGGAGAGTGAAAAACTGCAAACTGTTGCTGCATTTCTTCATAAGTCCGTTTTTTCCTTGCAGTTTCCATTGCAGTGCGTTTCAGGGCTCTTTCTTCTTTGTGTTTATGTTTTTGATCTACACCAATCATCGAGCCCGGTCGTCCTTTTTGGCGCTGAAGCATTAAGAATTTCTTATCTTCATCATGTTTTATCAGTTCCAAAGCATCTGAATGAGCTACATCAAAGAGATTGTCCACCTTTTCCACGAAAAGATCTCTTCTTTCTTTTTCCTTGCCTGCAGTTCTACTCAAATTTTTCTGAAAACCTTCCCATTCATCATAGGGTTTGAGTAACTTTTCAATGCAGTGGTCATTTCTTTTAGTAGGAATTTTTGCTTTTTGCCAAAAAATTTAATCACCAATGCTGCACTTTCCTTCGTTGTAAGATTTACAACTCTTACATTGTAGAAAAAACGCTTAAAGCTTGTTGGTCCGAAGTTAGTTTGGCTCCAACGATTTGATTAGAAATGTAGCCAACAAGAGATACATTAAAATCTTTTCTTAACTTGTATAGCGAACTACATGAAGAAGTTGACGCCATTTTAAGAGTGTACGAAGAAGACGTCACCGGTTGTGCTTATGGGCTTTTCCAATTACCTGCGTTTTTTAAAATTTGAGAAATTTTTTTTGATATAAATAAATTGATTTTATTTTTATTTACTTGGACTGTACTTTTATTTACAATATATTTAATTCCTCTGTGGCGCACTGCAATGATCAACGATGAAATCAAAAGTTGTTTGCTCTATTGCTGACGATGAACTGATTTGTGCAGTGGCTAACTGAAGAACTCATTTGTGCTGCCTTGCTATTTCTTTTGTAACAACAATGTCAGGTCTTTAAATTGTCGTGGTCGCGTCGAATTTGCAATTTTTTATGCATAGATTTTTCTATGTCTTGTTGACTAACGGTAACTTTTTCAAATGATGGTTGGATTTTTGTTCTGCCGGCGTGTGTGTGTGTGAGAGTGTATGATGTGTGATGTTGTTTCAGTGATGCTGCGTACTGAAGAGGGGTGATCGCGTGAAAATTTAAAAAGTTCATTGTCGATGAGGGACGCCTTGCAATTGCCCAATTGAGCTAAAATTTTGCACATATCGTTTCTTTGTTGATTGGAACAAGATTGGTGGTTGGGAGCTAAACTTTTACCGAGTTGAAAAATAAGGGCCGTCCTAATATATATACAGGAATACCTCACATAGTACGGTTAATCGGTTCCACCATTTTGCCGTACTATTTGAAACTGGACTACTCAAGGCACTCCGGCCCTATGCGCCTACCCCTATGAAAGAGTTTAAAGGACATGATGATGACAATCGAGTCAAAAAGCGATAAATTGTTACATATGATGTATATTCAAAGATATGTTTATTTAAAATAACTAAAACAACAAAAACAATTCATTTTAAAACTAGTAAAATTCTTAGAACAATTTTTTTCAAGAACATTCTTTTTTTTTGAAAATTTCAAAACCGTACTATAGAGAAACCGTACTGATCGAAGCAGTACTATGCAAGGTATTCCTGTATATTAGGCGGGTTAATTTTTTTTTTTGATGAAGCGTATAGCAAAAGGGTAATCTATAAGTGATTTTGAGAAATATTGCTCAAGAGACCATAGCTCTGAGTCGGATTTGGAGCCCCCCAAAATTTCAAAATAGATATTTTTCCATATATACATAGAATAATTTAATTAAATTCGTCATAAAATCGGATAGAATTATAGTAGATTTGTCAATGTGGGCTTGTTTGAAAGGTATATTTATTACCTTTCAAAATCTGTATTGATACCAATAGCCTAAAATTAACTTATTTTACAGGTATCAATACAGATTCTGAAAGGTGATAAAAATACCTTTTGGGGGGCTCCAAATGCGACATTTCTCAGAATCACCTATAGATTACGTTTTTGCTATACGCTTCATCAAAAAAAAATCGTTCCATACAATTTGTTTTTTTTGTTTTTTTTTAGTTTAAATTCATTTGTATTCTCCAACGTTTTGTTCAAATCTTACATCTACTTGACATTAATATATGTACATAAGTACATTATAATTCCTAACATCTAACGACTAATCTAGGATTTTTCTCATTTATTTTACATACATCGGCCTATAGCCAGCCCATATATATTGTTATTCTGACCTTTGACATTTTGTCCTTATCTTCGTTTACTATGCCGGGAAAAAGGAGCCATACAATTTGACCCGCCCTAATATATATACTGTATACATATATCGTTTATTTATTTAAACAAAATATAAGAATAAAAAACAATATTGAAATACAAAGTTTAAATAAATGGATTCTGCAAAAGGTTCTGTCTCTGGCAAGTGAATTAAATTGGTTCCATGATAGCCGAGTGTGTTTAAATTCCTTTTCCAGGCACCAATTCGATTAATTTTGTAATCGGCGATCCCCCTGAGGGCTCCATTCAAATGGCGCTCTAGCAATATCTGATGTTGGATGTCTAATTATTGGCCGAACCAAGTCCATTTTCTTCTACGTATATTTTAATTTAATAGGACTATTATTTCTGCGTTGCCATAGGTCTTCATTAGAAATGGTATTGATATTAACTAGTAAATAGGTAGAATTTGCCTCAGATAACGATTGATAAAATTTTGCACCTTCTTCATAATCATCTTCGTAGTACAAGTAGTATATCCGTTTAACAGTATAGACTTCACTCTGCACTCCTCTCCACTCCTTATTTATTCGATCACTTATAGCCGTTACGTAGCCACCATCCTTTGGAGTTTTGCACCTAAAATCGTAGAATTATTCCACGTCTTAAGTTAACAAACCATCAATTGTTAGTGGATTATTCCGTTCTGTGTGAATACGCATTAGTTTTGTCTTTTGAATATTTATTCTCCTTCCTTGTTTTTCCACATTTTCTGAAAGTATGTTTAAGTTGACCTTGATGTCATCAAATTGGTTGGTCATAAGACCAGTCCCGTACCCGGGATTTTGGTTCGCGGGTCGGTCCAATCTAATTTTGCATATCAAAAATTAAAAAATTTAAAAAGTTTGACTTTAAAAAGGAAAATGACATGTAATGCTTTACTTTGGTACATACACGCTGCAAACTCTGTATTTTCTGTATATAATGTATGTTTGGAGTTAGTCGCAAATATAGTACTTATACACTTGCGTCCAAACACACTGGGTGTGCTAATCAAAATTCCATATTATTGTTATACATGTGTTCGTAATCCAAATACTGATTTGTTTGTGGTACAAATACAGCTGTCTTTGGTGCACTGTTTACTTCAGTTTCTTTTTATCGCTATGCTCTGTGGAGAGCAAGATAAAAGAGGGTCAAACAGAAATTGTTCTCAACCTAAGTTAAAGTTATTGCAAGTGTATAACTGTACATTTGCATTATTCTTTTAGTAAGTGATTCATAAATATTCCTGAATGAGTGTGCAAATGAATTGAGTGTTTCTTCTGTTGACTGATCTGCTGCGTTTTAGTTTCTTTCATTCAGTCGGCAATCATTCGTTTGAGACGAAACACAAGAATGCATTGACGTAAGAAAATATATGTATGTTTGGGATGAAACACTCATATGGCTCCAAGTAAAAGTATGAATCTTTGCAAGTAAAGAGTAGCAAATTTATGAATATTTGGAGTGGGTTCTAAACATATATAAGTATATACTTTACATAAGCCGACTCACATTGTATGGTGGAAACAAATGGTTTTTTTGTCCACCTCTCAAAATGTACCTTGGTTTGTTTTGTGACGATTCCCACAATATTTCGAGTCTAGCATTAAGATCCCGTGAGTTGGACCATTTTTAACAAACATTATTTTTTAGTTTTTCAAAGAAATTTATACTTTAGCTAAAGACAATGTATACTTTACAATATCAGTATCATATGAAAGGTTTTTTTTTATCTCGCATCTAACGGTATATGAAACGTGTCATAACATGTCCTGCCACATCCTTTTTTCAAGGATAATCTGCAAGTTTTTAAGTTTATTGTACGGGAGCTTTTCTGATTTAAATATCAGATTGAAGTAATTTTAAATATTAAAATTATGGTCAGATTACCTCAGAGAATGTATTACAAAATATAAATAGTATATATTTATGACCTTGTCAAAAGAAAAGATTTGATACCAATTTTGCCCTAATCAGAATGTAATTTTCCCACCCTATTGAATAAATCACGTAATAGTGCGAATTTCAAAAAAAAGCTGAAACACGCATCTACTTAAATTGACTAAAGATTACAATATGTCAGAAATTTAAATATATATATATTATAAATCTATTAATCTTTCAATGTATTATCTTTTTTCCTCTGAGGTGTCCTTTTTTAATAAGCCATATGTAGTTTTCAGTTTTCTTGGCGGCAACACCTTACACGAGTGCATCTAGGAACGTTTATAAAAAGTAAATTTAAATTGGTTGTAACATTTCAGGGGCGGCCACAGCGGGCTGTCCCCCCCTGCGTACGGTCCTGCATATGACATATGTCCTCTGCGTTGTCGATACCATGTACGTGTTCATACTAGCTTTGTTCCTTTACTTTACCGCGGGATCCCGCGGGAACCCAAATTTACCCAAACTTACCCAAAAGCGTTCCCGTACGCAAAAATTGGGTAAATGAGAGCGACTTTTTGTTTCTCTTAATGTCAAAATGCGTTTCTCTTTTTCCCAAAGTTACCCACCCTTTTTCTTCGGGTAAGTTTGGGCAAAGTGTCAAACAATCAGCTGTTCGAAACGTCAACATAAAAACATATGTATTATTTGTGAAACAAATAACCCAAGTGAAAAAAAAAATTATTGAATTTACAATTTTATTAACTTGAAAAGTGATTGCTTTGAGAGTGCTTATTTAAAGAAGATGGGAAGTGTGCAAATGAACAGTGAAAATTAACATTATATGCAAGATTTGTTGTCAAGCATATGTTTTCTGTTTTGACATTTGTTTTCGGGTAAGAAAACTGGTTTTTTGCGTTCCTTTACTTTTGGGTAAATTTGAGTATTTGACAGTGAATTTTGCTTTTACTCTCATTTACCCGAACTTTACCCGAAAAGTAAAGGAACAAAGCTACTTATTCCATACAGGGTTATTCCAAAAGTGACAGATCGAGGTGTGCTAATAACTAATCTGTATTTTGTTGTTGTTTGGATGCAAATATATTGTGTTTCGCAAATATAGATGGTAAACTTGTGTCCAAACACATTGTATTTGCTATTCAATATTACATGTTTGAGACACAAAGAATATAGGTTTTTGTGACCCAACTACGGATTTTTTTTTGTTGAAAACTGCTGAAAACAAAAACCTGGCAGATAACAAGGAAACAGCAGATCTTCAATTCACGAGAACAATCCTTGTACATGTTTCCTGCAATATGTTGCTGGGGCCGTTTTTTTCAGCGTGAATGTATTTAATAATAAATTAAATCAAATATGTAAATATGCTTAATCAACGATGAAATGGAAGTATATTGGAATTAAGTTCCTACAGCGGCAATACACAAGTTATTTTCAAATAGGGTGTGGGGTATCCAAGTTTAGACACGACACCGCGGTCTGCGTTAAACAATATATTAAAACGTTTGAACAATTATAATACCAACAATTACAACTGCTCGTTATTTAAATTGTCAATTTTACAAGTCCACGAAGGGGAAGAAAATCTTAAGCAAGCATTGAAATGCCACTTAATAGCCCAGCTCTTCATACATTATATACCAACATTTTAGTTAACGGCACAAAATACAAACCACCACTATAACGTAGCTTAATTCAATATTTTGTTGTTGGATTTTTGTATATTTAAAATACAAAATTCTAATTTTAATTCTTTTTAATCCCCCACAGCACATGATATTCCCTAATTAAATCAGAATTTAATGATTTCTCGGAAATTTGTCGCTTTAGTGTTTGATTAGAGTCCTTAAATTCCTGAGAACCTACGATTTCCCATACCTTGAAGACATTTTGATAAGACACCTTTAATCGATAAATTATTACTCACGCACATTATAGTTCATTTCAGTCTACAAATATAATAATCCTTACTATTAACCTTTGACCTTTGTTTAGCACCTGTAAAACGTAAAGCGCTGATGACCCTCCCTTCCAAAAATCGAAATGTTTTTAGTTTCACTTTTCAGTTCTCATTGCCCTTTTGCGCTTTTGTTTAAAACTCTTAGGCACAAAAGGCAAAGGTTGGCCCTTCTTATTCTCCGCAAAAGGAATAAACAATAATTTATGGTGTTTTTTCCGTGTGGACATCTTTTGTCTTTAAGTGACAGCGTTTTTATTGTTTAGATGGTGTGGCAACGTATAAAAAGAAAATATATCCTACGACTATGAAAACAGAAACATAAATACTCACCTTTTTTATATCAATTCGTTATGATATAAAATAAAATATTAAGGACTACATAAATATTGATATTTTATGATCCAAGAAGAGTTGGCCAAGGAAACGAAGAAGTGAACGTGAAATGAGGGGTGGTTACAGTGTTCAAGTCTTGATCAAATTTAAAGAATTAACCCCTTAATTCTTTAAATTATTGGTAATTCTCTTCAATCATTCCTGTCAGTTGAAGCTCTCAATGTTTCAACTTTAAGATCAATGACACCTTGTTAGCATTCCTTCCCATGTCAAGTTGTTTTTATCTTCAAATGCTGCAGAGGCGCCATTGTTATTTTCACACTGTCAAGCCATTAATCATGTAGTGTTGCCATCACCATTAATTGTTCAAAATGGTTAAGCGGCGTCTTGGTTAGCCGGAATGCTTAGTGAACGTTTGTTTAAGAGGTTATTTAAACTTGTTTGGGCAACATGTATGTTTTAACTCATTTTTGCAGCTTTAGCTTAACCCGTTTAAATATATTGTATGTGCAAAATTTATTAACATTTATTAATTTATATTATAATTCTCTCCTTTTCTTTGCAGGTGAAAAACCGTTCAAATGTGAGCATGAGGGCTGTGATCGTCGCTTTGCCAATTCATCGGATCGCAAGAAGCACTCACACGTTCATACCTCGGATAAACCCTACAATTGTCGCATTAATGGCTGTGATAAATCCTATACTCACCCTTCGTCCTTGCGTAAACACATGAAGGTAAGTTTTTTAGTTAGGAATAAAGTCCCGACGGGATTTCACTTTCCCCTTAAGTGCATTTCAATTCATTGTGCCTGAGCACGTTGACAACTGTAACAAATTGAGGATGCGTCGAAATGTTTAGATCTATTTAATGGTTAGGATATTAAGAGGTTGTTTTGAATTTAAATTCTTTGTTCTAGGATCTCCATCGATATGTAACAGAATTACTTAAGCATCAGAAAGTATTGATCGGTACTAAATTTGGTACATTAAGAGAATACAAAAGTTAATAAAAATGCAGTTTACTTGAATCTCTAAGCATATTTTCTTGTTGGCAACTGTAACAAATTGCTTCAATATCGTAAAGTTTATGCACCTTATTCTTCAAAAGTTCTGAGAGATTTAAGATTTGATTTTTGTATTATAAATCGTCTCCCAACCATCTCATTACTTTTTTGTGAATAATGCAGTATTCATAATTCATAATGAAGTATATCTTCATTAAAGCGGCTACAATATGAAGGAGTTTTGGTTTGCACTTTTTTTTTTTTTGATCCTTTGTTTTGGATCCTTGGATCCTTTGTTTTACAAACTGAGGCAGTTCGCCCATGATACGACACAAATTTTCGTGAAAACGAAAAAAGAACAGAGTCGTTTGTGACCCAATAATTGCATGTATTTTACACGAATTTGAAGAAAATGCAAATCTTTAAACCAATTTTCTTAGCAACCTCTTACTTCGTGCTCGTTTTTCACTCTTCTCTCCTTTCAGGTACACGGTAACATAGATGAGAAATCACCCTCTCATGGCTATGACAGCGAAGGCGAAGAGTCATCATCTTCGAGTATAGTAACAGGCGGCGCTCAAACTCCTCCCTCGGCCCGTTTAAGCAGCGATAATACCACAGCCAATGGAAGCATTAACAAAACCTCACCTCACTCCATAAAATCCGAACCAGGCTTGCATAATGTCCATATCGGTGCCTCATCCGGTGGCAGCAGCAGCACCAACAGCAGTTCTCATCATAGCCAGCAACATAGCGGAATTAGCGGTCAATTGCACAGTAATGGACAACAATCGCTAGCGACTCAACAACACCAATCACATCATCATCATCATCACCATCATAACCATCAGAGTTCAACAAAATCTCCTGCTCTACAATTAATGGCGTCCTCAGCCTATTTGCCACCTCCATTAGGACCACCACCATCCCTCACGGCTGCTGCAGGTTCTCATCACCACGCCCATCATCATCATCAAGGCATGACAGCGCCACCCTCAGCAGCGGCCAGCGGTAATGCCGCTTCCGCTGCATCTATGTTGGTAACCGCTGGTCATCATCATCCCAATCATCATTTGCTATATCACCCAGCGGCTCAACATCATGCACCCACCGATTGGTATCACACGGCGGCCCCCGCTGCCGGTCCTGATGCCATGAATCCGTTAAATCATTTTGGACATCATCATCATCACCACCATCTTATGCACCCGGGAGCGGCAACTGCATATTGAACAGAGGCGGCGGTGACAGCGTTCAATTGCTAGGAAAAATTTATTTAGAAATTTGTTAAGAATGTACGTATATTTTTTATAGGAAATTTGAATTTTCGTTAAAAAAAACTGTTAGCCTTTTAAACAAGTATAACCATACTAATGTGGAATGAAATTGGATGAGTGCTTAAGGTAAAATCAAGTTCTCTCTTTCTGAGTATCTTAGAGATGCTCAACTAAGCTACTTTCGCTTTGTCAGTCCACTCCTCTCTTTACACCTCTCATAAGGACTTTTGGTTCCTCTCTCTCTCTCTATTGCTCTTGCTCCTTCAACTATATGTGCTTTCATTTTGTTTTAAACAACAACTACACAACATCATTCAAAAAAAAAAAACTTTTGCTATTTAAGTTTTTTTTTTTTAAATTGTAAATTAAAGCCAAATATTTCCTTTGAAAATTTAAAAAAAAAGTTATTTAAAAAAATATCTAAAATTACACACCCTTAATTAATTACCTGAAAATTAAATTTAATTGGAATATAATGTTTTTATTATTAAGAAATAATTATGATTAAATTACATTTGTGTAAATATTAAAAACCTTAAAACAATAAGCGCCACGATATTAATTTGTGTATCATATAACCAACAAAATTAATTATAATTATAAGTTAAACCCGCAACCGCATTATATATTTCCCTCTCTTTCTAGATTTTAATTTTATTCTTTGTTTTAATTTTTCTTTTTTGTTTTAGATTGTAAGCATTCGGAACTTGTGTAAACATATAAAATCAGATATTAAATAATAAAATTAAAACAAAGCTTATTAGTACAAACACAACAAAAAGGAAACACAAATCATGTACGTATATTTATTTCAAAATTTGCAGAAATAATTTAAAAACCTAAAAATTCTTGACTAGAGATACGTAAACATTTCGGCCTTAGTTTCTAGCTGTTGAAAGTTATTCATCGCCCCATCCTCTCCTTCCTCACGACCCGATTGCCCGCTCCTACTCATAACCATAATTTAATCCAATATTCATATGCAATAAAGAAACAAAAAGATAAATAAATATATTTAACAATCATTAAAGAACATTAAAAACAAAATAAAACTTAATTTTTATCGCTGTTTTAATTTTGCCATTGGGTGGTCCTACCTTGTCTTTCCTACGTTTATCGCCTAGATATTTTTTAATGGCGCTTGTGGGGGAAAATATCGCTTAATTTCCTTTAACTCTTTCGACATCCCTTTCGATAATTGGCATACATTTGGAGGGCTCCGTTGCGTGTGTGTTTTTGGATTGAAATTTTCTGTGAATGAATGATTTTATTGGTCAAATCTATTAAAGTAGAATTGGGGAGGAATCATTATTTAAAAACCAGTAAATAAATAAGATCACATTCGTTTAAAACAATAGGCAAGGTCCTATGGGATAGAATTTAGACAGTGTCTAATCGTTCTTTGGGAGTGCCTAAGTTTACTTAAATTTTAAAATAAGAGAAAGCTACCAAAATTGCAATATAACATTGACATTTGACATTTTAAAACAAACCTTAAAAAAAGCAGTGTGTTATGAAGGCGCATGACAGACGTTGTGTAGTTGAAATTATGTTTGCGTTTTTTGTCCGATGACTGTAAATATTCGTTCGTATGAATAGATGTATGTGTGTGTGTGTGTGGGTATTTTTTTCGTCTTCATAGATAGCGGTTTATGTTAGCTTGCTATGTCTGTCCCTCGATTTCTGAGGTGATATCGCAATGAAATCGTTTCGGTTCGTCTTGTACAGTGACTGGTTGCGCATGCGTGTAGGTACATACATTGTTGGATTGAACGTATGGTTTTAGATATGTATATTTGTTTGCCTTAATGCGTAATACACACAGAGTAAAAACTACCTGGTAAAATGGAAGAAAAATAATAAGATTTCTCCATGGTTTTCATCCAAGAAGATTGTCACTTTAAAACCATAGAGATGATATCTTTGTTTATTTAACGTGTAACCACATATTAATAAAAATATCACTTCTTATCTATAATATGAATCTCTTTGAATCAAAAAAAAAGGGTGAAAATATTTGTATTTTAAGGGGAAATCATATTATTTGCTAAAAACAAGAAGTTATCCACATAATATCAAGAGGAAACCATATTGTGTTTAAGTTAATCTCTTAAAAAGTATATATGAAAGCCAACTAAAAGGTATGTGAGTTTCGCATTAATTTCCTTTGGTTGCTTTTTGTATTGGATTTTAATGTGGCTCCCCCTAGAGCAATTTATAACTAATATGTATCTTACCAAAAACAGCATTTTATATTGATATCACATTGTTTGAAAAATGTGAGCACCACATTATTTTAGTATCTTTAGGAGATTCCCATGTTGTTTAATGCAAATAATATGATATTTTAAAAACTATAAGGGTACCAATTAAATCATTTCAATAAGATTTTCTCTATGAATTCAAAGAGATTTCTCTATGGAAATAAAATGAAAATTTATATTTTGAGGTGAATTCCTAGTTCAATAAGGTAATCTTATTAATTTCACCGTGTCAGATTTTTATCTGTTTATGTTTTTGATATCTTCTGTAATTTTGTGTAACGGTTTTGCACTTTTGTGTACACTTTTTGCACATTTCTGTATCCTTTTTTACACTACTTTTCAGTACACTTTTGTACCCTTAGGTAAACTGTTTTGTAATTTTAAGTACTCGCTTTGTACATTTGTGTAATGCTACTATTCCAGTAACGCAACGCGTTACTTACAAGGGTAACTTCCAACGTAAACTTCCAAATGTTTAACTCTCAAAGTTGTCGCTCTTTTAGGTGTTTTAGTGGGATATGACAGAGGCAAATGAACGACACCAACTTTAAATGAAAGAGATGGGCAGACATTAATTGGAAAACAATTAAAACCGACTGTATAATATCCAAGAACTACAAGCAGTTGTACACCCAAAGAAACGTACGTCGTGGTATTGATGACACACTTACATCACACACTTACATGAAATCGAATAAAATATGACATATTTCACATGACAAGTGATATAACTGAGTTTTGCAATATTTTCAATGTCATAAGTATTATGACTGGGTTGACATCAATGCAATGACATATTTTATATCGTATTTAAGGGCAAAACAATAAATCTGTTATCTGATACTAAGGGCAATGTTGCACAATGCCGGTTGTTGAGACTTGTAACTTTATAATTACAGTAGAAACTCGATTCTTGCACGTAATGAAAACCCGGCTCGGTGCAAGTTTCGAGGTTGTCACAAGCACCGAGTATTAATTTCCCATACAAAATAAAAGGCACATACATGACACCGCTCCTCTCAATAGTCAGCTTAAAACTGATTCAAATTACAACATTTCGTCAGCAGCATAAAACAACGGGGATTTCCCGAAATGTATTCAGTCTACGAAAACGTAAACAAAGCAGCACGTAAGAGTAATACAAAAATGTTGCAAGTATCCAGTTAAAAATTTTCGGATGTCGCAAATAATGAAAAATATTTCTATGTTGCAAGAATCGAGGTGTGCAAGTATCAAGTATGTGCAAGAATCGAGTTACTACTGTATTAATTTGTACGTTTTTAAGCTCTATTGGACATTGTTATAATGTTACGTTTACACTGTTACTACGACAGTACTATTTTAGTTTTTTGGTTTGGAAATCAGTACCATCAATGCACGTACATGCGTACACATAAAACTGAAGACTCTTTATATGGAATAGATGTACATTTTTGTTGTGTTTCTCCATAGAAATTAGAAAAAGAACAAGCATATACAGTGAAAGCTCTCTTCGCGGACAGCTCTTATAGCCGGACAGCTCTCTTAAGCGGACAAATTCCTTGGTCCCAAAATGTTCGCCTTGTTTCAGGAAGAAATCATGCTCCCTTAAGCGGACGCTCCCTTGGACGGACGCGGACACTTTTTGGGCATCAAACATCTCCCATGAGCGGACAACAAAATTGTGAAAACATGATTTCTAACAAATTTTGTTGTCGAAATAAAAGAAAGTATGAACGAGAAAACAACTAACAACGCGTTCATGCATCAGTCAAGTACGTAACTATCTGCGTTGAGCTGTGATTCCCCTTTTTTGCTCATAGACAAAAAAAAAATGCGCAGCTACTGTGATTAACCTCTACCTTAGAAATGTGTTTTTTGCTGTTATATTTTGTTACGCATAAGTTGAAAAGGATCCCTTGAAACGTGTGAATGTTGCCATCATCCGTCAACTTTTCCAGGAACGAAAATAATTTTGAAGTTTTTTTTCAGTATGTTTGATTTAAGTTTATGATTTATGAGTCTAAGTTTATGATTTATGAATGTTAAGGGCTTGACATTGCCATGTATTGAAATGATATTTATAGAACGTGTACATTAGTACGCATTTAAATAATGAAAATTTTGTAACAAATTGGTTTGTAATGTATTAACATATTTATTTCCTTAGTGGAGGGAGTGTTCTTTTTAATTTTATTTAATTTCCTTCAAATGCTCTATTGGGCGGACATCTCCATTAGGCGGACAAAATTGGTGCGACCGTCAGTGTCCGCTTAAGAGAGCTTTTACTGTATATCTCTCATTTGCATTTCTCTCTCTTTAAATAAGTTAGTTTTGACAATTCTAACAAAAAAAAATAAAACCCATATTGCCAGTTGCTTTTGCATACACCAACAACAACACATAGTACGGCATTCACTGCAACAAAGAAGGGGTTGAAATCGAGAAAGAATTTGAAAAAAATCTATTGAGTTCGGCCTGGGGGCCTCTTTGACACATCTGATCGAAAAGCCACTAGGGAAATGATGTAGATTGAGAGACCAAAGAAGACATACGGATTATAGACTATTCAGCAAACTAAGTTTAAAAGTTTTTAATTAATGACAGCTAAATTATGTTTGCATCGAACGAAAATACGCAACCTTTTTTATGTCTGTCCGTATTATGCCAACCAAAGAGTAAATTACCAAAGCAACTCGAACTCGATGAAATACCTCGTCGTCATTAAGAGACCACGAACAGAGGCATAGAAGGTCTTTTCTATTGCTCTGTGGTGGAACACACGTAGAAATCGGGTAGCGCATTTATTTGTTGACATAAAAGCTTTTCTTTTTTGAAATAAATTATTTTTAGCTTTTATTACATTTATAAATAACAAATTTTTGTATAAAATAATATTTAATTGGGACAATGTCAATTGGCGATTGCTTTACAATGGTAATGACATCAAAGACAATAGATTATTTTTTACATAGTACTAATTAAATATTGTATCTTTATTCACGACAATCAATCATAGATTTAATAGCCTATTGACAATTCATCAACGACAATTATCCATTGTATCAAAGGCATAGTGTCATTTCATCCATTGCAATTAGTCATTGTATCAAAGACATATTGGCATATCATCGATGACAATTTGCCATTGTATCAAAGACATTTGTCATTGCATTAACCATGAAATGTCATATTTGTTACCCTACATTTACATAGTATGAATGCCAAGTGTCATTGCATAGAAGATAAAACTGGCATCAATACAATGACCGTGTCATATAACGGTTGACATGGGACCAATGACATGTGTCATGACGTCAAAATCAATAACACTTGTCATGAAATTCATGTCAGATTATATTCACAGTACGTCGGGTTTTCTTTGAGTGTATGTCAGCTATAAAAAATCCTGAAACCGATTTACCAAATTTCGTTGAAATCGGTAATGGAGTCGGTAGTACCAATTATGGGTGGTACAAATTCTATTGGAACTATAACAAAACGTTTTTCGATATCGCCTATATTTTTAAAAATAGTCCTTGATCTTATAAAAGTTTATGCGCCAACAGCTGCTGAAACCTGTTAATATTAGTTACCTCTAAAACAAAGCAGGGTGTACATATTGATTCGATTCGAGTTCTAGGTAGAAGCAACAGCCTGGCTATGGTTACCTCCACTCTACTTCCGTCACTGAAAAATTTGACGATCCGGATATCTATACCCTCGTATAAAAAGTTTCACAAAATTATATGGGAAACAGAAGACGTAACGGAAGATTATTTTCTACAAAATATGTACTAGAAATATATAGTTGATTTCATGTCAAACTGAACACCTTCTTTTCATCACTATTTCTGTTTGGTCCCAAATGTAATAGGCTGATTTTTATTATAAAAATATTTTAGTTAAATATTGCTCCACCTTTAAATTTACAGGGTTTACTTCGAAGCTATTTATCAATATTCAAATATTTTGTTTAAGAATTTTAGGTTTGGTAAAACTCGTTTAAGTAAATAAGTTTACCGACCGCATATATTTATACATTTACGCACTGTGTTACACGAACGCACCTATGAAAGTATTGTGTATAATTATACATTAAAAATGCCGAAAGTTAGCAAAAAAGTTAAATTTCTTAAATTGTGGGAAAAAATTCTTATAAATGACTTACTAATGTTGGAGCTATTTGGGAAAAATGACGGTAATCTAATTGTGTTTATTTTGGGTGTTCAATACTAAAATCATATCATATTCCAGATAACCAACATAAAAAAGAAAACGAAATTATGGAAAACTTTGCGCTTGCAATGGCACCTTCTGAATATTTTAGATATGGATGCCCATTTGTTCATCATTCTGTTCCAAAATCGCAAGACTTTTTAAAAAACGTTTTGCCACATTTGGACGAAAACAGGTGTAGACAAATTGTGCGAGTTAGACGAACAACGTTTGATGTTATACTTAATCTAATAAAATATGATCAAGTGTTCACTGGGCCGCGTTCATGCAAGCAATTTCCCGTGCAAATGCAACTTACAATAGTACTTTACCGGCTGGGTTCAAGTGGGGAAGGAAGAACAATTGCTAAAATCGCAAGTTTGTTTGGTGTTAGCGACGGAGGAGTAATAAATGTGAGCTTTTTCAATAAATTGTACAGCTATGTTTGATCTTATATTTTTCCATATCATAGGTCATAACCAATAGAGTATTTTGTGCAATTCTGAAGCTAAAAAACAAGTTCATGTACTGGCCAGATGCAGCAGAGCGCAGAACTTTAGTGGCTAAAGCACTCAATGAGCTGCCACATTGCGTTGGCTATGTTGATGGCACGGAAATAAAATTGGCTGAAAAACCTATTGAAGACCCAGAGACATATTTTTCCCGAAAACATGTCTACTCACTAAAAGTTCAATGTGTCTGTGACCACAATCTACTGATTCGTCATATGGTGTTGGGGTATCATGGCAGTGTGCATGACGCAAGAATATATAACAAATGCGAGTTGTCCACAAAAGCTTCCGACCTACTGACAGGATCAGAGTGGTTGGCAGATGACAGTGCATATAAATTGACAACGAGTCTTATAACTCCCTTTAGAACAAATACAACAGAAGGGACTTTGCAACAACGAAATCTATTCAACAGAACTTTTAGCCAGTATCGAATTAGAATTGAGCATTGCTTTGGCTTAATGAAAGAACGGTTCAACAGTTTAAAAGAACTGAAAATACAATTAAAAAGTAACAATTCCCTGAAATTTACATGCCGTTGGATATTAGTGTGTGGACTACTGCACAACATTCTACAAATAGAAAAAGCTGAAGATTTTTACATTGATGAAAGTACGAATGAGGAAAGTGAAAGTGAAGAATCTAACAACCACAATTTACCTACCAACGAGGGTGAATCAAATCGCCTCGCATTGTTAGCGCTAATACATGATTTGAATCCTTAAAATATTTTAAACCAATAATATTATAAATAAAAACAACTAATATTAACAAGGAATTTTATTTATTAATAGTTAGAATTAGAATTACATTTTGATTCTATTTCAAATATTTTTATTCGCTCTTCACTTTCTAATTTAATTTTTTCGATTTCTAACTGTTCTCGATTTTTCGCTTCAATTTCAATTTTTCGTAATTCAAATTGATTTTGCAGCTCAATTTTTTTTAGTTCCATTTGATTCTTTTCTTTCTCCTTTTCTAATTCTAACTTTAACCTCTTCTCCTGAATCAAAAGCAAATTATTAAATGGATTATCAAATTTTTTTTTTAAGTTTCTGAAATTATATGTGCTCTCTGGGGTGGAAGGCTCCGGAGTGGCATTGCAATGACTAATTGAAGTCATAGGTGGATCAACCGAATTTGGGTACTTTCAAAAATTACCCCTGGATTCACGTTTTTCCTTTGTCCGAAAATATCGTTTAGTAAGTCCCAGTGGGGGCAAATTTTGTTGATGTATGCAGACACGCTGGCTTCATCCCCATTAGCCAGCAGCCCAGTACCAGTTATGCCTTTCCAGGCCACTGCGGACAAATAGCATGATTTCAGGTGCCGCATTTTGCTTTTGAGTGCCACCCAAAGGATACATTGAAGTGCTGGAGTACTTACTTGCATCTTTTCGTAGAACCTTTGGGCCGACCATTTGGCAGGGTTGCATTCACACCCATGTAAACTTAAGCACAACGTTTGCACAACGAAAATGCTACGTAATCTTATCAATCGTGCGTAAATAAATTTTCATATAAATTTTGACAAGTCATTTACGCAATGGTAAACTTAAACTTATAAACTTACGAGGTTTACGAGGCTTTTTCACCTTTAAATGTTCCTAATGTTTTGAATTGTTCAAAAATGGAAGCAACAAATGAATATGCTGAGCAATATATAAAGAGCTGCGAAAAATTGTTTTTGTACTTTATTTTCCAAATAATCAAATGCAAAATGAAAATTTAATTTCTCCGAAAATATTTTCGAATTTTCATTCTACGAAGCGCAGATCTATTTGTCTGACATGGGCTTAATATGGCCATAGACTAATACATACCTAGATAAACTTATTCTCTCATCTGACGTTTCATTTCACAGTCTCATCGTAGGTTTGTGGAAATGAGAGCAATTAAATTTAAAATTATCTTACACCAGGTGGAGTTACAAAATATGTTCACTTAACTTTTTCCTGTCGTTTTGGTGTAGAACTGAAAAATTTAAATATATTTTGCACTTTTTTATTGACTTTTATCGTTGGTATACATTTGTATTGTATTTAACACAACTAGTTTGCCACAAAAACACGAAATTCGGTTGTTGTTCCTATGTTGATCGCTGTATACTATTGCCACTATCTGGTATTATTGAACCCATATTTCTACCATCCAATGTTTACTTTTCATCGTACCTATGACGTTTAATTTATTGAGCGAATAAAACCTTCTAGGTATGTGTTATTCTATGAATATGGCATTCCGTTATTAACTAAATATTAAACAAATATTTTCCCATTAAACCCCATGAATAGATAGCGACGAGAGTAGTTCATTCTTACAGATTTGATGCTGTTGAACTCCAATGTTTCAATAAAATCCGAAATTGTAAATCCGTAAATGTCCTTAGTCAACCATTGGGTCCAAACTCTATTAAAAACGGTTTATATTCGCCTTTCAGTAACACAAATGGGTGTGGTAAATACGCCCATATTCAAAGCTGAGTGAGATTTCGGAAAATATTATCTGAATCCCACCTTCATTAGGCTTCTAAGCTGGTTTGGGGATTTCTCGTGGATACCAGCCAATTGTTCGTCCAAAAGTTGTATGCGAAATACAAAAATGCGCTTTGATAAAATATTGCATAGTACCAAATTTCCTTAAGATCGGTTGTGGTTTGCGGCAAATATCGTGTCGGCCAACTGGAAGGCCGACCACCATTTGTATGGGAGGTACCAGAATGGGAGTGGAAATACCACTCGTTTTCTATAAAAGAGTGGCATTTGCCTAAATATTGTCTAATATCAAATTTCATGAATATTGGTTCGGTTTTGGGTGTATTATCTTGTCGAACAACCTCTCGGCCACGCATCTCTTGCAAGGGAGTCACCAGAATGGGTGTGGGAATATAATTCTTAGTGTGTGACTGGCGTTTGGCGAAATGATGCATAATACCTAACTTCATTAAGATCGGTAGTGTGTTACCCGATTTATTATGTTGACAACCCGGACGGTCACCCAGCTTTTGTATGGGAGGAATCAGAATGGGCGTAGCAACCACGTCAATTTTATCCAGCTGAGTAGTCTTGTTTCTTGAGTACGTTGGGGAGAGAGGTAAGAAGAATGGAACGGGGAAAAAACTTGTCCGTACTGGCAATTCGTTTTGTTCTTTTCACTCACAATTATTAAAGTGAAGTTAATAATTGTGAGTGAGGTGAATTGTTCAAACAGAATTGCCATGTGTGGAGGTAAATGGCAAGTTCAAAGAGAATCATAAAGAATTGAGGCAATTATAATGTAAATACAGACTTATTTTTTTATGGCCTGATGACATTGGTCTGATGACATTTTTACTTTGAGCCGAAATAGTTTTTGTAAAATGTCCAAATAACTATGTTTGTTAAAACCGCAGCGCACTTTCGCGATATGATGAATTCATTAAAATTTAATGAGACTTCTTTCCGTAGACCATTTTAATAGTCTATATCGATTCCTTATGTGCCCTTTTCGCCCATGTTTCGGAAAATGCCATAGAAAAAAAAAATTTTAAAAATGCATTCAAATGTTTCACGAAGCTGTTGCTTAGAAAATTTCAGTAGGGGTTGTCAAAAACAAGAAATCAATATCTTCAACTTGTACCGGTCCTTTTGGTTTTCTTCAAAGCAGTATTTCATTCTTGTCATTGGCAACCCCTACTGAAATTTTTTGAGCAACATTTTCGTGGAATATGTAAATGCCAAACAGTCGTGTCTAACGGTAGTTTTGTGAAATTTCTTGAAATATGGACGAAAAGGACACATAAGGAATCGTATTAGAAGATTGAAATGTTCTAGAAAGATGTCTCATTAAATTTCGATTAATTCATCAGATCGCGAAAGTACGCTACGGTTTTGACAATTTTCAAATACTATTCGGCTCAAAATTAAAATTTCATCAAGGCATTATAAACTAGTGAGACCTTAGAGGGGTCTGACCTTCCGGAATTTTAATATACCCTCCTAAGGAGTTCATTCTCCAAAGGAACCATTCACCCTCCAAAAGGTTGTTGCACTGTGTTGTTAACCAAGTTGAAGCTAATCACATTTGCCAGAAGAATAAACATGATTTTGTACTAATTGTTTCGATTTTTAAGGGAGGAACCAGAAAGGGCGTTGTCAAAATTCTCAAGCCCAAACTAATGGCCAGTTTCACAGTTGAAAATTCTCCATTTAAATGTACTTTAAATCCCCGATGCTTGTCATTTAAATGTCAATTAATATGAAAAATTTTTGAGAGCTTTTAAATTGAGCTTTTAAATGACGAGTGTGAAACTCGCCCTAAGTTTGGTAAAGATTTAAGGTATCGTGTTGACCAGCCAACCAGACAGACAGGCGGACATGGCTCAATCGTCTTAGAAAATTCCCAAGTTTTGAATAATTACTTTAATTCGAGGTTAATGTTTTCGTATCTAATATTCTTTAATTTTTCAATAAATTATGAAACATTGAACTCGAGAATTTCATTTATAGACTTAAATGTCAGCAGTTAAACTGTGATTGTTGCAACATATCCACTGATGATTGATACTATATGTTGTGATAGCATATATTCGTCTTCTATGTTGTAACTTTCACCACGTCCTTACAGGCTCTGAGTTGCAACTCACAGTAGCTAAGCTGAGAGCGGCCTCTATATCTTATAATTACTATTTGTGATAAAATCCATTAGAAATTCATAAATATTGAAAGTAAATATATGTATCTGTTTTATATTTAAATTGTAAATCTACGATCAGCAAGCATACATTTTTTTAAAATCAATAAACTAATTAACTTTGCACCCTAGTCATAAAAAGCAGTGCTAGATTAGAGAGACGATGTTTGTATGACAAATCGTCGCCCAAACTTCTCATAACTTTTTATGAAGAAGTCAGTTAGTCTTTATGTTCCATCATTCCTATGTATTATTATTTTACCATAACACAAAGACCAGCCATTATGTTTTGTTTTGTCTTAACTTAGTATGAACAACTGAAATAATTTATAGAAAAAAACAGGCAAATATAATTTCTGTGTTTATAAAATTGGTTTGGAAATATATAAATAATGTGGGTATTTAAAATTTAATTTAGTGTGAGTATTTCAACACATAATGCTTCCTAATAAAAATATAATAAATAAAAATATATGTAATTAAATTTATAATGAATGAAAACAGATCAAAAAAATATATAATTAACAACAGCGAGAGAGATAAAATCAATAAACATAATGTTTGATTCATGTGGCAATTATGGCTAATTTGAATAAATGGCATCAATTTTGATGTGCTTGTGAAATATTTTCAAGCAAACTAAAAAACCAATTACATTATTTTCAAATTTATTTCTTAATTTGAATATTTTTAAATCAAGTAAATTAGTAATTTATGAATACGCAGCTGACTTCTTGCCACCAAACTACTAGAATCTTTACGAATCGAATGTTGGACTTTTCAAACGGCGATAATTAGAGCGATCGTGTTTAGATTTTAAAGCGTATATCATATATGAACCAATATCAGCTATCTATAGTTGTGTTTATGAAGATCTCTTGTAAAGATCCTCATGGTATTAACACGAGCAAACGCCAAACCCTGCCAATAATGTGATATAACTTTTTCATATTAATTTTTTTTTCAAAACTTTCCAAAATGCTTTTTAGTGTTCTGGATTTCTTATCGAAAAATAATGTACAATAATGTTATTCATTAAAAAGCAGACAAATAATAAATTCATTAATATAATTAATCAAATTCCTTGAACGCCAGTTTTATAAAAATTATTCAGTAAGTAAAAAAAATTAACTATGAAAAGGTCAGGGAAAAGGTCACTCATACATATATTCTTTGCTTGCTTTATCATTAAATGGTAATACAAATTTTCATCAGTTTAGTGACTTAGATACATTATATGAAGTGTTAACTACTAAATCTGTCTAAACATATTATTTGTTAGCTTCGTTGTTCGGAATGATACCATTTGTATTATGAAAAGTGTAAATACAATTAGAATTCGTTAGTGCACATTGGGCCAACAAATTTCACAAACATCTAAACACAGAAAACACAAACCCACAAAAAATGTGTGTAAGTTAAAATATTTAGGAAGAAATTAACATGCTTTAGAACTTTTTCAATGAATTGGCCCTTACATACATATTTATGAACAGATTTACATATATGGCTTGTTCCCAGTTCTCGAACGAAAAGCTAAACGAATGAAGGCCACTCACTCATATTCGACTCAAATCGGGTTCCTCTAAGTCGAAACTTTCGTTCGACTGACTCGACTGACTTCAAGTTCAAAAATGATTCAATATTTGTCCGCAAGTGACAGCAGTCTCTAAATAGAGGAACAAAAATTTGTACTGAAAAGTTCTGCTAAATTGTACGTTTTCATTCGACTTGAAATGACAAGATTGTGGAACCTTAATTAACTTTCTTTCGACTAGAACACGAACGAAAGCTTTCATTCGAGATCGAGGAACAGGATGATAATATTTACAGAGATATTCATAAATTCATACATCTGTTCCTGATGAGTTGCGCACAGGTCGTCCGGCATGCGTGGTTACCGAGGAAATCGTTCAAACGGTCCTCGACATGATTCTCACTGATCGCCGAGCGGCGAAAGTGTGCGAAGTAGCAGAGGCCGTAGGCGTGTCGTATTTATTTAATATTTTGCATGATAAGTAAAGCATGAGGAAGGTGTCGGGACGATGGGTGTCGCAATTGCTTACGGTAAGCAACAAGCGGATAAGGCTGTGAATGTCGAAACAGTGTTGAACTGCACTACGAATTGCTGCCGCGCATCTAAAACGCGGAGGTTTTCGTCGCGACAATAACGTATTTTGAAGAGTTTGACAAATCGTTTTTATTTTTTGTAGGGTTTAAAGAAATAGCAGAAACGTTGGTAACAGTGTATTGTACTACAAGGAGATAACGTTGAAAAATAAAAAGCAAAATTTTTGAAAAACTTGCGTCTTCATTCCTAACACGAGTACTTATTGATCGGACCTTGTAGTGCTAGGAGCTTTTTAGACGAGCTGACGAAGGTTTTAGCAAATAATCGAATAACTTTAGACTTAATTCTTCTGGAGCTTGGGTAATTATTGAATATCGTCAGCAGTACACACACTGAGAAATTGATTACTTGAACTTATTGTTGAAACTGTTGCTAAACTTCAGATTTCAGTGTAACGAAGCATATAGAAGGGGATTGCATCCTTTACAGTTCATTTTACAATCGTTGAAAATCGGTAATTTTGGCTTCCCAACCGTGTCTCCCGGACCATTGTTCATATTAGGATAGGCCAGCAATGGTTCCAGCTTCGCATACCAATATTGAGTGCTCGCAATATACGACTAAAACGGATCGACAAACAGACCAAAATTTTACCTTTTTTGGGCTTTCTAGACATTTCAAGGATATGGTATTTCCTCACTATACCCACCAGTAACACCATACTATGCCAGATGTCCAATAGCACATCGAGAGAGTTAATGTTGTCCATTAGCAATAATAAATCGTTTTCGTATTTAAAGTGAAAACATTCGCATTAATCTTAACACATTTCGCGGAACAAATACTTTTATATTTTAATGATAAATTTAATACAAAGTTCGATTATAAAAATTTTGAATGCCTTAAATTGGCAGAAAAACTTAGAAATTGCGTATACCGCGTTACACCAAACACAATCAAAGCAGCTATCAGCCAAACAGTCGTCAAACATGGTCAGTAAAATTGTTAACAATTATTTCAAATCGAAATCTGAATATTGACTAAAGTTATGTTGTTATCGATTTCGGGAAGGTGGAATGAAAGGGAGGTAGAATGGGGTACGATATATTGTTTAATATAAAAACATTTTTTAAACGATTTATGTTTTTTTAATTAACCTCACAATTTGTTACGTTACTCACATACACACACAAAAACAGTTCAAAAATCGAAACTGTGATTAAACTTTTTTCCATTTCTTATCTATCGCATCGCACATAGAGCGCGCACTTCACACTTTGCGTTTTGTATTTCTGATACGCTACAGTATGCATGGGTTGGCCAGGTAAAACCCTCTGTTCTAAGGATCTTCGTGTTTTTGTTGGTCATATACTTATACAACGTGTTCAGGCCAAGTGTCCTATATGGAATGAAACCATATTTTTGAAGCTTGTTCGATTCGTCGCATTTTCTCTCCAGGTCCTTCCAGCAAAGTGTTAGTCGACATATTCTTTGGCTTCCTGCGAGGGAGTCTTGGAATACCTTTCTTGATATCTGGGATCACTGAATCTTCTTCATCCATTTTACTGGCATTACACAGCCGTCGAAATTGCTCCCTTTTGATCCGCTAAACTGCATAGATGTCGTATAATACGACATGTAAATGTAATGAAATGTAATACTCGATTTAATCGATAACAGGGCAATTCTTCCAGTTTTCACATATTTTCAACCACAAGTTTCCGTTGGATTTCCAAGCTGACTTTGTTATTTGTGTTTACTGAGAATCCGAGGTAGATTATTATTTTTTTCCCTCAAAATTAAAACGTTTATCGATGAGGAATCGAGAGGAATTTCAGTTCGTCGGAACCATGAATTTTTCCATGTCCTCGTTCACTACCAAACACACCTCCACTGCAGTAACTGATGCCTATATTATGGAATTTCTCGTTTTAACTGCAGCTCTTTTAATTATGAACTCCATTAAGGTGTTGCAGAGATGGCACGATAGGGTGTCGCCTTGCCTGACGCCCTGCCTGGTTTCGACAGATTCGGTAAGATATTTTCTTATTGGCGTTTTGATATTGGTTAGAGTCATTCTGCGGAATGACTAAAAGCTCCGACATAACATAGAAGAGTTTTCATCGTATCGGACAGTTCTATATTCAATAGAAGGTGGTAGGTTTGCCTCTCATGATATGTGCTGCTTTTGATATTAGTTTATCTTGTGTTATGTCCAGGATTTGATTGTATGTAAACATCTGAGCAATTGTATACTTTTCAGTTCTAAAGCTACACTGATAAGTTCTGCTCAGATTTACAGCAATTTGCGTTATTATTTCACACATTACGAAAGACCTTGTTTGCAATGGATAAAAGGCTAATTCGGCGATAGTTGTCACATGTAGGTACTTGGCTCGATTTTCTTAAAAACAGGACATAGTACGCTGATGCCCCAATCAACAGACAGGCTTTCATCTAATTATATCCTGCCAAAAAGCTGACGCATACATATTTTTAACCCTTCTCCCCCGGCCTTAAATGGGTCATCTGGTAGTCCTTTGGAACCCACCGCTTAGTTGTTTTTAGGCTAGCAGATTGCCATTGTAACCTATTATGACGTCATCTTCAATTCACTCCATTTCAAAATACGATACTCATTTGAATCTTCCGGAAGAGGCGATTTTGAGAAATTTCGTAATTTCTAATGTACATTCACGTTTCTGCGCAATTTTCACAGCCGCTTTTTTTCGCCTGAACAATTGGGTTCCTCCGATTACGCGTACGAGCATTTTTAATGGGGCGAGCAATGTTGGTTTCCAATTTCTCAAAGGTAATCGGTTTATCCATACAGACTTCGGTCTTTACGTAACTCCAAAATAAACAGTCTAGAGGTGTTATATCACATGAAATTTGAGTATCAAAGTTTGAAGTTTGATCTAAGCGGACAATTCACTGGATTGAATCGTTCGAATCGCATCGAACTTCTCTTGCAATAATGTAATGGTTTTACGGGCTATGTGACAAATAGCGCAGTCCTGTTGAAGCGAAATGTCTTCTTGATCACGAGCTTTAATTTAAGACAGCAAATGGTCCTCATAAATCATACCAATCAAATGATTTGTTTAATGATTGTTTAGATGTAATGACATCTTCGGGTTGGGTTTAAGCCTAATTACCGAAATTTTTCGTAATGATGTAGCTATAAAGTAGATATGGGCCTCATCACCAACCAACATATCGGTCGAAAACAGTGGAACTTTTTGAAGCAAACCAGCACTCTAAGGGTGGTATTCTATAAGTCGTGATCAGTCACTTCGCGTTACTTGTGTCGTTTTGGTAATTTATAAAATGTTACAGCTGTTCGGTGACTACCTGCGTTGAGTTACGTTATTTAATGGGTAGTTTATAAAACGCAGTGTAACGTTTTTGATCACTTCAGCTGTCAAATTGAACACGCCACAGTTCTTCGCGTTAGTTGAAGAAATTACAAATTTAAAGAAAAATGTCGACCGAGGATAGGCAGATGGAAGTATTTTGCATTTCATTCCTTATAAGTAGTTGCCAATTTTTATATACTGTTATAATGTACACGCACTGAAATTCTTATTTACAATAGTAATATTAGAAATGGAACGTACAAATAAATAATGTGGTGCAAAACTATTATAATTATATTTAAAACTTATAGAGAGCAGACCAATACATTACAATCAATACATACTGCCAAATGGCACGTGTGTTTTTGAAAAGACAACTAATTTAATATAGATGGGGAAATTTATTGGACATTGAACCCCAAAATAACACAGGTTTTTACACATTTTATGTGAATATTATTTGTATTTGCAGAATTATAAATAATAGCAATCTCAAAATCTGTTGATTTACTGAAATAGAGCTACATTTTTTAATCTTTTTCATTCTGAGTATTTCATTCTAGATAACTTTTTCTAATCTATAATTATTTATTTTAGTTGGGCAACTCTATAAACCGCGTATGTCAGTTACAGCATTCGTAAACAAACGCAAGCGCGAAGTGATATATAAACTACCATTTTTTGACTTTGGAGTTCGCGTTAGCTTCTGCGTTTACGTTCACTTTCGGGACTTATAGAATACTACCCAAAGTCTCAGAATCAGCTTTTTAAGAAATAATGTTAACATCCACGAGGGTTGTCAACAATCAGAGAAAGGGTAAGTAAAGGGTGTTTTTTAGTTGCATGAGGACTTAAAATGAAAATACAAGTCAGAAATATTGCTCGAATGAAACTTTTTATTATAATCTGGTACATCATTTTATGACAGTTATTTTTTAAATATGATTTCCGGCATATGTCCGCCGCGGCTACGAGTTACATGGTCCGTTCGATCAGTATAATTTTTGGCTACTTTTTCCAATAAATCTGGTCGAACGGAGTCAATGATGGCTTGAATATTGGCTTCCAATGCTTCAAGAGTTTCTGGTTTGTCACCATAAACCAATGCCTTAACATAGCCTCATAAAAGTAATCCAGAGGCGTTAAACCGCACGAACGAGGGGGCCAGCAAACAGGACCACTTCTGGAAATAAAGTTGCGACCAAATTGGTTTTGAAATAAATCGATTGTTACGTGCGCTGTATGGCTAGTTGCGCCGTCGATTTTAATGAATGTAATGGTGATTCGTTAACGGATTGAGGATTGTAGATAGCTGTACGAATTGCTTGCTCACTATGAACTTCGCGAATAGATTTATATTTTTAAAGCAAATTTCCACAATTGGGAAGCTTTGTTGCAGCGTTAAACGATTCATGATGACTTACCAAACCTTACTGAACAGAAATGTCGACACAGTTTGACATTCTCAGCTGTGAAACCATAGTTATCGATATCGATAGTTCTCATGCAGCTTAAAACACCCTTTACATATGCTCAGATATGGATAGGATACAGTTACAAAGTTAAATTTAGAATCTCCAAAACTTCAATAAAACTTGTTTATTGACATCTACGAGTTAAGTTGTAACTAATTCAGGACTTTCCGAAATCTGACTTCAGAACATACTTATTGTATGTTTGAATACTTGAAATACTTTGAATGCACGACCTTTAAAGAACTGTCAAACTAATTAGGTCGGGATAATTGTAGCAAAATCTCCTTTCGCGTAACATCAGGAACTAAGCCCCCATTATCTGTTGAGTAGGGTGACGACTGCCTGCATGACTTGTATCTACCTTATTGCTAAGGCCGTACTTGTTTCAATACTACATACTTACAAAGACGAGTATCTATGTATCCGTCCATACTCTGTCGTAGATGTTATTCCTCTTTATTTCTAAAAGGTGTGGTACGGGGTCATCTTGTAAATGCGTAACGAATCATAAGAGCTTACTTTTCTAGTTTGTTTCTTTCGTTTCTTTAATTTTTTTTTGTCGATTTCGATTTGTTTTCTTTATTTCTATAAAACGTTTCTTGTGGTTGGTGCTATGCTGTTTGTTGCATGAATTTCTATCCAATGTTTTATAACCAGCAAATTTTGATTTATTATATAGAAATCATTTGAATTGAACAATGTTGTTGTTGGTGTTGCTGCTGCTGGGTTTCCTTCCCAGGTTTTTATTTCAGTTAATTCAAGTGGTTGTTGTGCTTTTGCGGCAACGGTAGTAGCATCGTCTTGCTCCAGGAGTTGAATGTTTTTTCATCCTCCAAGTTTTCTGTTTGCTGTGGCAGATGTGTAATCTGCGGCCTGATAAGCATCGATTATTCTTCGTCGCTTATTCCGTACCATTCTGTGTTAAAGCAAATGTGTACTCAATTAAATCTATCGAGGTTTTTGGTTACCAACACGCAATTGCAATGTTTATTTGTTATTATTTTTTTTATTATTTTTGTTTCAACTTCTACTACTTTTTAGTTGCTTTATCTCTTTTCGATCCGTATTTGTGTTCCGTATCGGTGACTTGAAGGAGGTGGTACGGGCATATCTTGACGGAATAGATGGCACACGTTGATTTGGAAATAACCGCAAATCCATTCATAATTTGTTTGCTGCGAGTCAAAGACGAGATAAAAGAAGAAAAAAATCGATTACACGCGAAATTTGATATAACGAACAACATTTGTACAATCAGTTTTCGAAATGAATTCGAAATTTCTACTGTTAATAAGAGAAATTCAAATCGATTGTCAGTAGCATGAAGAAATGACACTGCAGGTTGCGAAGTTTGGTAATATTAATTTGATAAAGTTGAAGTAAAATTAAATTTTAAATAAAAAGACGTAAATAGTTCGTTGGTGTTGAACACAGCGTTTAGTGACGGTGCTGCAATAGAGTAATAAGTAATGAAATAGTTTCTCAAAGTAGAAGTATTAATTAGGTATCACGAACTCACCTATGAAATTGTTTCTCCTAATAAACAGAAAAAAATGGTTTCCATTACATCCCATGAAGGGATTGGGGAGAGCTTCTGACAACCAGTGACCTGTGTGCTTTCTAGATTTTAAACTCAGTGATTGGGACGTACAGTTTTACACCGGTTCTGAACGGTATTTTGAGAATTTTTTTTCCTAATACAATATCGTAAGTGGGCCAAAGTCGAGCATAACATGAGCAAGGCAAATGTGTGCGCCGCTTAAAGCCAATGCAAAGTTTCAACACTATAGAAACTGAAAGTATCGAAAATTGATAATAAAAAGTGATAGCTTGCATTTCAAATTCTCAATTTAGACGAGCTTTCGTTTGCATTTAGTTGGATGAAATTTTCAAAAGCAGCATTCCAAAATACAGCTGATGAAGATCTGTGGCTAGATCTGAAATAGCTATGCGGTTTGCCAGGAATCATGAGAATGCATTTACAAAACATGTTCTTTTTTTAAAAAACTATATCTATATTTATTAATTTTTAGTTAATTTAATTCGAGATATCAAATATTGAAATTTGAAAAAATCGTTACCACTTTAGAAAATTAGCAGAAGTCGAATGATAATAACAATAATACAGTGCAACACATAAAATACAAACTCCTTATCGTGTGAAATTTCGCGAAGTACTTATCGAAACTTCACACGCTTCACCCAGAGCATCAACTTTAATTCTCATGTAAAATACAGCTGGAAAATTAATATTTGTTTTATTTTGATGTAAACAATGTTAAAAAAAGAGGTATTTGTGGATGGTTTACGAAATATGAGTTAAGAATTTTAGTTTTCGTGTGAAAACTGATGCAAGTCCACAGTTTGACAGCTATGGGCTGAAAATTGTGAAAAAATATAGAAAGTAATTAATATTTTGCGACATTTTTGCAATTTTGAGGCACTAAATGCCGTTTTTTGAGATTAGTTTGTTTCACGCCTTTTTTCTCCTAGTATATAGCTGCAATTGTGCTGAACACAGGAAAACAAAATTCGAATTGGTTTCCGAGATATAGCCGTTAGAAAAATTACATGTTCTTCGGAAAAATTGAGTTTTAGCTATAATATACATAAGGTCATAGAATCCAAACAGCAACTAAACTTATCAATTTTTTAGCTTCGATAAGTACTTCGAGATAATTCACACGAGAAGAAAGTTTTCACTCGATGATAATAAATCGAATAAAAATTATAATCGAATAATAATAAATCCTATGAAGGGATTAGCAAGAGCTTCCTACAACCAGTGAACTGTGCGCTCTCTAGTGGTGCACTCACTGATTGGGACCTGGCTGTGAGAAGCTTTCCCCAATCCCTTCAAGGCATGTCATGTGAGACCATTAAGTTAATGATTGGGACCTACAACTTTTCACCGGTTTCGAACGGTGCTCGATGATGTCGCCGTCACTACGCGAGGTGAACGTCGCCGAGAGAAATGTAAGGTGGTCCAAGAAAGGATCGAAATTTCGAACTCATGTACAAGAGTGGCGCACACTACCTTGGCACCACCGACGCACAGTGGTTCAGAACCGATTTTCATCGGCCAAAATTCAATATCTTTTGATCGAGTAAACAATTTTAATCTCTGTAAAAACCCGATTGTAGGAAAAGAAATATTCAGTACAACCAACTTATACTAACAATAAATAAAGATTAATCGTTGTGTTAAACCCAAGAATGTACTCTTTTCACTGAAGGAAATTTGAATGCAAAATCTCCGCAACTGTATGTGATACAGTTGAATAAACTCGAATAAACGAATATTTTTTTTTTCATTTTCACTATCCGAAAAAATGAATATCTGTATTACGCAAAAATTTAAAAATTTTGTACGCATTATGAAAAATTACGACAAACTATGTTTAAAATAACATAGAAAAAAACTATTTTCTTATTTTTTAAAATCGCAAAATAAGAAAAATGTTTAAATTTCGAATATTTTCTAAAATACACCCAATTATTCGATTTGCAGTCTTATTATCAGCAAATAATCGTTACCGACAATCGATTTTTTACACAGCTTTAAAATAATTACTCGATCAACAAATATTGAATTGGCCGATAGAAATTGATTATGAACCACTGTGCGACGGCCACAAAGTATATATTTAAAAGATGGGGTTTCTTATGGAAACCCATTGGGGTTTATATTGAATTTTGGCCGATAGAAATTGATTATGAACATTTAAAATTTGAAGATTCTTATCGAAACCCATTGGCGTTTCTTATGGAAGCCTAGGAGGCCATTATGTAAAACATGATATCGAATTCATTATCGTTTTGTTGGTAATGATGTCGTTTGGATGTTTATCGTATAATTTGGGCCCAGAAAATTATATAAAATCGCTTTTAGAAATTGATAAACTTCCTATCTCTAAATTAGTGTCAACGATTAACATTGGTATCGTGAAACTGCAGCCGAAGATTCTAAGCCAGTGTTTGATTAACCTAAAGATTAAAATCCTAATCCCAAAAGATGGACTTCTTTCGAAAAGTTTTATTCTAAGATGACGGTGCAGAACCAAATGTCAAAGATAACTCCATAACTAATAATCAATTTTTTCAGATTATTTTGAAACGTTTTACACACAAACTTTTTCAGGTCGTGGTGTCTCACAATTCATTCATTTGCGACTTCGATCTTTTTAATACATATATAATTTTACAGTGGTTTCCCGGTTAACGATTCAACGACTTCGATAGCGTACAAAAAAATATTTCCTACCCAGTTTAGCGAACATGTTGTAATCAGTGATCCGCAGCAAGATATGAACGTGAATAGAGAAGAATAAATCTTCCTACTAAACAAACACAATCGCAACAACAAAAAATTGCGATATTTGAATAATAGAGTAATGTTATATAGAGCTGTCATCCTTCTCATCTGGCATTTCCTTTCACAGTATTCGTGGTGCGGTCGGTGCGATAGAGAGTTATTTGACGTAAATTGACTTACACCAGGAGGAATTACAAAAATTGTTGACTTAAATTGTTGATGTCGTTTTGATGAAAACCTGTGAAGTGTAAACGTAGTTTGGACTTTTTTGTTGTATTTTATTGTTAGTATGTATATATTTGTGGTGTATTTACTCGAAAATGTTAAAGCACAACACGAAATGCCGTTGCTGATTTATTGTTGGTTGGTTTGAGCCATTGTCTCCATCTGGTATTATTAAAGCAATACTTTCCAACATCCAACCGTACACATCAATTGTCATAAATTCACTGAGAGAGTTGGCTGATCTATACGTCATTACACTCTGATTTGAATCGCTGTTTTTTTTTTTGAAATTTGCTTTTTTGTTGTTTTATGCATTCTGAAACGAAAATGGAAATCGGAAAAATATATATGTACTAAAAATTGTCGATGACATCCAGAGTGAAAAACGCGGGACCACTTTGTGGTACAAGATTTCTAGATTTCCCCAATTCCATCATTTGCGCAATTTGAAAATTACAACAAATACATATAAACCCCTGAAAACTACTGTTTTATTAATATTGGCAAATGTCAATTCTGCGACATAGTAGTATCTGTCCTATAAAATCCCACAACCCTGATTTATATCATTTCATCCGCGACTTCAACCATTAAAGTCAACGCTAACGGACGTGTGAGTCAGTTAGTCTGGCATGATTCCATACCTGCCGCACGGCAGTGAGTTGTAAACATGCAACTTCTCGTTCGTGGTGCATAACATGAGGCACTCATACAGTTCAGAGAAATTTAAATGATTTCCCTAATTTGTTTAGAAACTAAATGTTCGATTACAAGCGTAAATCTTTTCCTAAACCTGTGGGAGAAAAAGAGAACGAGCGATGGAGTTGGAGCCACACAAACTTTCAACGATTTTTGTTTTTATTTCTGCCTTTTTTTTTTTTTGTTGAAAAGTCGTAAATCACTCAGGCAATGCAATCGAATTAACGCTGCATTGCAATCAGCATGAATGCCATCATATCAAACAACATGAAGAGACCAGGGAGGAAAAACCTCAGTCGGTTAAGACAAATATGGTTAAAACAAACAACAACAACATAAAAACATGCACGTACTAACACACATATTCCCATACATACATTCATATGTACATAAGTTCAAATATATCTGAAAGATACGAGTACTCGACATACCCATACTTGTTGTGTCTAAACAATCTCAATACGTTTCCAACAAAATATGGACAATTTTGTAATGATACGCTTTAAAGGCAGACAAAATTGATTTCATTATGGCCATATACATACATACATACATACATACATAAATACTTACGTGGAGACCATTACACTTCACTCACTCCTAAATTGTAGGTAACTTTGGTAGGTTGGCCGGAATGTCTGGCCCGTTCGATCACGTTTGTTGTGGTTATGAATATGTGTGTCCGTCCGTTTGTGTAGTTAAAGTTGCTTTGTTGCACGTTGCAACTAATTGTTTTAAATGTATTTTTAAGTTAATTTCATTTTCGATTTGTGTTTATTGATTTTAATTTTCAATTTAATTGAAATTATTGTGCACATAAAAAATGAACTAGTTTCACTTACATTGCTGACTGTCTGTACTCGCTCGTACGCTGCACTGCTGCTACGTGATTTAAAACGTATTACCAAGTTGTTAAAATAAATCGTTCAGTTGTCAAAGTTGTTACAAAGTTTTCAATTTGTAATGTTTAGAGGAGAAAAAAAAACAAATATCCTACGATTCCAGATAACTTTGATGGATTATGGAAAATTAACATAATCAAAACTGTATACGGAAAGCACTCGTACAACGCGGGACGCACGAGACATTTGCGAGATTTGAATTAAAACATTTTGCTTTCCTTCGTTTGGTATGAACATAGTTTTTACATGCTATTAGAATTGGCCAGTTTTATGTGCACAGATTCATTCAAAATGTTATGTGCACAAATTCATAAAGATTTACTATTTAAGATCTCTATGAAAAAGTTATAAAAAAGATATAACAAAAAAATATCTGTCACACCAATAATTTTTAAAAAGGAAAATGATTTTTAGTAGAAATTTTTAGTTCCTTTTCAATTTATAGATCATGTAAAGAACAGGATATATAAAATACTAGAAATCTGTTTAAACTAGAGTATATTGCCTGACAAAGATTTTATGGTGTCAACAGAAACAATTCATTGAAAAATTTAACTTTTCGTCCAATTTTACCGATTGGTACATTTGTATTTCACTGTACTCGAATTTTCTTTATTTATTTATTTATTTAAATTGTTATTTCCTGCACAACAAGATTTAAAATCTTATAATTATAGTACAGGACATTAATTTGATAACAAAAATATCGATTAAGATACATTTTATAAATATAATAGAATTTTAATAGATTTAAATTTTACAATATATGATTTTAAATTTATATGAACGGAATTAAATCATTAGATCTGTCTGACCGTGTAAATGCGATTCTTTTAAATAGGTATGAAGGTTCACGGGTGTATATGGTCTTGTGAAGAAGAATAAGAGCACGTATATTTAGTAAATTGGTACAACTAACACCATACAACTTGTTTGCGAAAGACGATATGTGGTCATATTTTCTTAAGCCGTAAACATGCCTCACCACTGCACTGTACGCACCGTTGGATTTTCCAAGACTTTTGGGGTCTGTATTTGCACAAAGTTCACATCCAATATGCGCATCCAATATGAGCAATATGCGAGTATTTATTGGTGTGAAATGTTGACTATGCCAAAGTGTTCTAAGCTTGGAATAGGGTTTACCTGTGGCAGAAAGAATATGATCAGACCACGTTAAAGTTTTGTTAAAGGTTATGCCAAGATTTTTCGCCGTTGGTACTATTTCTATTCTTTGGTTACTTATGAAAAGGTCAGGTTCAAGTATTTGCCTCATTCGTTTGGGTCTTATCAATAAACACTTTGATGCAACTATCATTTTTAAAAGCCCAGTTCTGAATGCGTTGTAAGTCTTCATTCAGTATACTTACACAGCTTTCAAATTGGTCTTTGTCACAACTTATGTATAATTGTACATAATCGGCATATAAATGTACTTTGGAGTATTGTAAACAATCTTCAAGGTCGTTTATATACATAGAAAACCAAAGTGGGCCAAGAATTGAGCCTGGGGAATAGGAATCATTTTTTGTAACAATCGGGGTAACCAGTGGGTAAACCTAATTCGAGTACGCTGAATCCACTGGTGCTAACAGTTTTTCTATGTTGGCTCTTGTTTTCGAGATATTTGTATTAAAAAAACGCCATTTGGCTCAACTTGCTAACATTTATTGAATATCCTATCGATAAACATATATGCAAATCATTAAAAAAAAAAAAAAAAAGTAAAATTAAAAAAATTTTAGTTTTGCAATTAGTTCATTTTTAATGTTTAGTTTAGCAATTACATTATGGAGTCAAACCTGTTATGAATAAAATGAGTCATTGCGCTGGAAATCGTTGCACACATTTTGATATTAATCACAAATCAATTGAAGGTATTTTAATTCGACAAGTATCGTGCGTCTTTGATTGGGCTATATAATAATGAGTAATTACTGTTTTTATTAGAAATAAAGGTGTTTTAAAAAACTTTTTGATTGAAAATACAGTACATAGTAACACACGTGCATTTTATGACACGGATTTTGGTAAAACTCTATTTACAGTACTGATCATATTCTTTGGAAGAAACATTTGAAACTGATGAATGTGTTTTTATGATTCTTTGAATTACACACAAGTAATAAACAGTAGAGAATTTATATTTTATGATTCCATTCTCAAGAAATTCCCACACAATGGGCGTAACCCAAATTACCGCATTGTATCGGGAAACTGAAACAGGTAGATATACCGCACTTGTCAATCGCGCCCCTTTAAGGACAATTTTGCACAACAAAGTTTACAGGTACTTCAGTTGAAGAGTTCAATGTACTTTTAAAGTGTTCATTCATAATTTTTTGTTATTCAACAATTTTTTACGAAAGCGAAACCCGAATCTCTTCCCAAAATTCTGTTCAATGGAAAAGTGTTCAAAACTGAATAACTTCTGTTATGTGCGTGGAAGATTTACAGTTATGGCCAATCGCCGTAAAATTAGTTCTGAAATCGCTGATTTTTATGAACAATATTTTTCATACGGTGCTGGTAGTAGTGTGGTTTGGACACCATCTATCATTGGTACGACATGCATCGTCCTTCGGAATAAATGGAAAATTCTGGCCACGCTATGCCATTTGGTGTTCCAATGATTTGGACTTCATGATTTTGAAATTCACGCCTCAGCTAACTGATATTCGTGTGTGAATCGTACCGTCGGTATGAACAGAATAAAATGTGGAACCTTTCCATGTACTGAAAAACCATATTCTCAATTCCTGCTGCCGCATTAAGATGAAATTCCGGTTCCGAAAATACATAGCCCAACCGAACAATCTATGCCATTGGAATCTGCACCATATTAGATGTTTCGATGTATCAACCATCAACTGCCACTGTTCCGGGTAATCACACAAAATCGTTTGGATATTATAGTGCGACGCTTGAAACTATAGTAGCGGCAATCTATTCGTTTGGAAACAGATTTAAATCAAGCAAATGATTTGACACAAAATCGGATATACGGAGCAATAAATCGTCATGGTCGATTTACGATTTTTTTTTTGATCCATTGTGAATAATTCAATAAATCATCCCAAAGTCAACCAAATTGATCCAAGTTTTCTTTTTTTCAAGTACTTTCTTTTGGATACATGTTAATCGATAAGACGATAATGAAAATTAAAAGAAGTTAATACAAACATGTATTACGGATTATTACGTAACCCAAGCAAAAAAGCACAATTCATCTCAAAGTTAAAAAATAAAAATAAGTGGTTTCCCGTTACATCCCATGAAGGGATGAGGAAGAGTTTCTCACAAACCAGTGAGCTGTGCACGTTCTAATTTTAAACTCATTGATTGGGATCAACAGTTTTGCACCGCTTCCGAACGGTATTTTAAAAAGCTCTTTCATGGCTAAGTACTCGATAGTGTCGCCGTCACTAAGCGAGGTGACCGCCGTCGAAAAAAATTTAAAGTGGTAAGAGCAGGGATCGAACCCACATACGCATGCACAAGAGCCACGCACACTACCATTGCACCACCGACGGCCACAAGTCAAAGTTAGACACCTTCAATTGATTTGCAAATAATATCAAAATGTATGCATCGATTTTCAATGACCTTGATTCATTTTATTCATAACCGATTCGACGTCATGATGAAATTGCTAAACTGAATATTTTATTAAACTACATATGTGACCCGGTCTACGAAAAGGGACCTTCGGTGTGAAAATATCATTTTTCACTTTTTTGGCGATTCGGATAGACTAATGTGTGCTCTTTCTAACTGAATATCTTTCAACACTGAATATCTTTAAACACGGTAGGATGAGTAGGGATACAGAGAGAAGGGAACAACTGAAGCGAAACTGATGACATGACTTGTTTATCTTTAACAGCTGTTTTCTCGAAAACTTGTTTTTACACCGAAGGTCCCTTTTCGTAGACCGGGTCACATATATTAAAAAGCAACTATTTGCAAAAATTTCAATTTTGTAAATTTTTTTTTGTTTTGAATGAATGTTAATCGACAAGCTGACGTTTCGACCGATATACATCGATTTATATTCAATAATTGGTAGAAAATGAGAAAAATTGAGTTTATTACGGTCGTGGAACAATAATTTGTTTTATATAAAAATGTATACATATTTTGAAAGAGTAAAGCAACTTTCAAAAATCTGTTTTAGTGCAATATACAACCTATAAATAGAATGATATTCTAAGGACAAATACGTTGTTGGTCAGTGTAATAAAGGGTTTTCAGCAGAGACGCTGCAAAAGTAAATTGATAGGGGCAGCAAACGACGCCATATTTTTTATCGCTCTTTTGACATTTCTCTTCAGTAAGGTTTGGCATTTCATCATGGAAAGATATACGAGCCAACAACGAGTCGAAATTATTAAAATTTACTACCGAAATTTTGAGTCAGTGGCCTCAACTTTAAGAGGCCTCAACAATCAGCGATGAGGGTCATTTGTGGCTGAATGGCTTCGTCAATAAGCAAACTATGCGGTATTGGTCAGACAGCAATCCACACGTAATCCATGAGTCATCATTGCATCCGGAAAAAATTACGGTTTGGTGCGGTGTATGGGCCGGCGGCGTCATTGGGCCGTACTTCTTCCGTGATGATCAAGACAGGCACATTGCTGTGAATGCGAATCGCTACCGTTCAATGATAACCGAATATTTTTGGCCCCAGTTGGATAATATGGACTTGGAGGACATGTGGTTCCAACAGGACGGCGCCACAAGCCACACAGCGAATGCCACAATCAATTTATTGGAAACCAAGTTTGGTGAACGTGTTATCTCACGAAATGGCCCAGTCGATTGGCCGCCTCGGTCGTGCGATTTGACGCCGTTAGATTATTTCCTGTGGGGCTACGTCAAGTCTATGGTCTATGCCAACAAGCCAGCGACGATTGATGAAATTCGTACGAATATCGAACATGAAATTGCAGCAGTATCGGCCGATTTATGCTTGAAAACCGTCGAAAATTGGGTTCAGCGTCTGGACTTCTGCAAGCGTGCCCGTGGTGGCCATGCAAAAGAAATCGAGTTCCATACATAATGGCATCGAACGTACTTTCACAGGAATAAAGAATTTCATTGGTATCTAAACCCGGTTTTGTTTTATTTAAAAAAATTTTTGTAGCGCTCTTATTGAAAACCCCATTAGATGTATTTTTTAAAGTCGTTCTATAGTCGTGACATTTGTATGAAGCAGTTTTGAGGTCCGTCTCCACTAGGTCAATTCAAGACAGTGAGTGTTGCCACATTTCCATTCCGAAGAAATGCTAAAAAAATATGACAGTATTGTGTTTACGTTATGTTTTAACAGGGTTTGTAACACCCCGTCAGTCTACATGGTGGCAAAATGTAGGGATTATTGTTGAAAACAAAAAAAATAAAACAACAAATTCTTCTGTCTACAAGGATACGAGTATATAAAGTGCACTCAAATGGAAGAATAGAAATCGGTTAGTAGATACGACTATAACCGGTATTCTATTGCCAATGGCGAAAAGTTGTCAAGTTTGTTAACACTAAGCCTAAGTCCGCTTCTATTCTTCTGTTAAAGATACGGGCGCTGAATCTGTAGATACTTTTTTTTGCAGTTTTTTGCTTTATTTTTTGTTATAGTGCGTATTCTAGTGGTAAGTATTGGACCATTAACTTCAAAGTTCTTCAGTGTATCTTTAAAGTTGGCATATTTCTCTGATATTTGGAAAAGTTCATATTTGGTTCCTCTGCACAAATCCGCAAGTGTCCCGAACGCTGTGAATTATAGGGATATCACAAAACTGAGTGTCATTCCAAAATTCTTTAAGATGACTGAAATTATATTTCATAGCTATATATCTTTCTACTGCGACAAACAAACTCCAAAAGAAGGTTTTATTTTATGAATGTAAACTGATTTTGTTTACACTGATTTTAGTAAAGCCTTCGACAAGAGTAGCCTCACGAAAATTGCTCGGTTGCCGCAACAATACTTTGACTGATTTATATTAATTTATTAATCGCAACCGTTCATGTAGTTCGCCCAAATAAACTCATGTATCGCAAATGTGTATCATGTTATTACAAACGAATTCTCGTTTGCATCAAACGCATAAAAATTACATTTGCCGGAAATTTAAAAAACCGATTGCGATAACTGCAATTAGCCATTTTTCTAAGTACAGATTACGAAGAACGTAAATTTCTCTCATTCTCTCATTCTGTCGACTGTATACACATTCTTATCCACTCGTTTTGGCATACGCACTCACACATACACATAAAAGTGAACACACTCTAATGCTTCTACCTTGTCAATATATCTTGGATGGACAATTGACGCATTGCAGTTTGCTGCGCTTTTAGTTTTTACTTAAATGCAAGGCGAGACAGACGTGTAAGTAGATAGTGAAAAAATTGACAAAAATTTCAACTTTTTTTAAAACAAACTATATGGGTAAACCCAAAATCATAAAAGTTGGAAATTTAAACAAAAAGAGCTTATGGAAGCCATAAATAAAAGTTTTAATTACAACTCGGTTGCTGTAACCGTTCTCGCAAACGTTTTTTCAGCTCTATTTTTCCATAACTCGTTTACTGCAAACGTTTTTCAATTCTCGCAAACGTTTTTTAGTTTGGAGCAACTACAACTCGGTTGCTGTAACCGAAGAAACAGTTGGCGGAACCGTTTTTCGTTTCTCGCAAACGCTTTTTCAGCTAATATTTTTCATAAATCGTTTGCTGCAAACATTTTTCGGTTTTGCCAAACGACATGACATGCATTGCTTAACAAAAGTGCTTTTCTCCCAACTTCAGTACCCAAACGAACTTCAGTTATCTGGATTTCGTTTGGGAGGAACGAGTTATTTCTTTGCTAGCATCGGCTACTATTACATAAGTTAAATGATATCGGTTTTAATGGTTCAATTATTGATTGGATTTCGTACGGGAACATACGGCAATATTCTACTTCTAGGTCAATTTACGTGACATCCTGTGTTCCCTAAAGTATCTACCTTTGTCCTGTATTGTTCTTGTTGCTCATCAATGATTTGCCTAGCTCAATAATTGATTCTAATTCGCTTGTGTATGTAGATGCTGTTAAGATTTTTTGGTCTTACTCAAATGCTCTAGATTACACATGTCTTCCGAATGATTTAGACCGGTTTCATACATGGTGCAGTATTAACTTAATGGAGCTGAATTGAAATAATTGTAAACATATGGTATTTACCAGATTTCGTGCTTATATTTCCCAGTATACATTGGGAGGGAATAAATTGAAACTAGTCGATTCATTTGTAGATCGTGGTATTTTACTTGACAGGAAAATGACTTTCAGTATTCATATTATAACTACTTGCACAAGGCCTCATTCATTAGCGCTGGGATCGGGAGTTTTCCGACCTATATATTACTAAAGGATCATTTTACATCCCTTGTTAGACCGATTCTAGAGTACGAATCGGTTGTGTAGGATCCACAATTTGATATTTAAATTACTTCAATATGTAGAAGCGGTGCATAAATAATTTTTATTGTTCTGCTTTAGAAACCGAAACTGGGATCCGAATTTGAATCTTACATCTTATGTTAAGATATAGCGGCTAACATATAAATTTAGATATAATAAATTCTAAAAAAACGTTTTCTTTTGTAACTCTAGTTTGACCTGAAGAATTATTTTAATTGATTTAAGCAATTTTATAATTACGTTCTTTAAATATTAGATACCTTAAGAACAGCTCCGTCTGCCACAATATTCATAAGTTACGATGTTTACATATCAAACTCACTGGCAACAACAAAAATAATGAAAATAAACTCAACTATTACATGTACAGTCCATAAAACTTAATTAAAAGTAAAATTTCTAGATTATTATTAACTCGAATCCAAATTGGTATTTCACATACTATTTTAATATGCACATCCTTCTTATAAAATTTATTCATTTTTCAGTTTTCCGATTAGGTCTGTTAACAAATACGATACGAGTACTCGCTCCAACACGATATACTTGACTTGTGGTTGGTTGAGTTAAATTCATAGCAAAAACACACATACACATAATTCATACAACTGTCATTGAAAACTAATTTGTTTAATTCATTTTTGTTGTGTTTTTTTCTTATTCTTTCTTGTCTTTTGTTAACATTCGTTCGTTTAGACAAAATTTCATGATCATATGAACGTATTTTATAAATAAACACAAGATGTTCGAAAAAAAAAACAGGAGGCGGACGGACAACTTTGAGCAAACATCTATCTGGCTAAGGAAAACTCCATCCAGCACCAGACACAATAAACGACAACACACAGTCATGGATGCCATGGAAGACATATGGACGGACGGACGAACTTATGAATAGGCAGTCAAAAAGACGCAGAACAGCGGAGCTCCAGACTGAAAAGAGAAATCCCAAACTTGACTACAACAACCTGCTACACTTTGTACAATCAGTGTCATGGCAAATGGTTAACAACAAGAAAACTAACAGTTCCAAAACTGACAAATAATATGCAACGACGATGAAATCCTCATATTGGACGGACACCGCACAACCAACACACATGCATCATCGGTTGTGGGATCAGGCTCTCCTTTGTGGAAATGGAGACTGTTCAGGCAGAAATATGGTATATCCAGAACTTGAACAAGGGTGAGGTTGTGGTGTTAAGAATGGTGGTTTGGAAATATGACAAGTTAGTATGGAAATCTCAAAAGGAAGCACCAGAAATGTGTACTCTATATAGGGACATTTGTAGTGAAATATATTTAACGATGATGCTTAAAGGATATCCTACCTAAGGCACGAAGTTGCAAGAGCATTATTACATATCTTTGCTATTTGCCAAAACGGCAAATCGCTAAAGAAAAATAAAACGTAGATTATACAAAAATCGCCAAGCAAAATCATTACCATCCGCTACAAAATCATTACCATCTTCGTGTGGTGAAAAATTTTTTTCTCATTGCTCATATATTTGGGTGGTATTATAATAGTCACTACCTTGGGAAACCCGTGGAAAATTCAAAATCAATCTTTTATTGAAGTACTTTCCAAATTGTTCTTAGCTCAATTAAAACGTCTTAAAAACAATTTCCCCTAGTTCATGCCTTTGATCTTAAGCTGTCACTGTATTACCAAATTGAGTTACAGATTTTTATTTACACCGTTTTTTGCATTTGAGCTTGAACATACATACCTACGTGCTTTAGACCCATTTGAAAAAAAATAAATAAAAATAAATGGTTCCCATTACATCCCATGAAGGAATTGGCGAGAGCTTCTCACAACCAGTGAGCTGTGCGCTTTCTAGTTTTACACTCACTGATTGGGATCTACAGTTTTGCACCGCTTCCGAACGGTAGTTTGAGAAGTTTTTCATGGCTTAATACTCAATAGTGTCGCCGGCACTAAGCGAGGTGACCGACGTCGAAAGAAATTTAAGGTGGTCAGAGCAGGGATCGAACCCCCGTTCTCATGCAGAAGAGCCGCGCACACTACCATTCTACCAGCGACAGTGGTACTAAAGGTTTAATAGGGCTCCTTCTACGCGTTGCATTCTTTTCCGTATTAAATGATGTGGGCGAGGGTATAATTAAATTAGATTCCATGAAGGGATTGAAGTAGTGAGCACTGCGCTTTCTGGTTTTGCACCGATTCCGAACGGATTTTTGAGAAGCTTTCCAATCGATAGTGTCGCCATCACTAAGCGACGGCATGGCAGGTAATTTGGACAGAGCATGAATCGAACCCACGTTCCCATTAGGAAGAGTAGCGCACAGTATTCTTTGCAACACCGACGTTACTTTGCTCAATTTGACTATCAATTTATTTTTGTTGTTCTTTTCAAATCTATATAATTTTTCAAATTATATTTATTCGATATTTGTTACGTTATATGTAAATGTGTGAGGCTCATGCAAAAATTTCTCTGACCTTTACTTCGAGCATGGCATTTTGCTGTCTGTATTAAACTAAGATTTAACTAGTAACATAAAATCGTACCACTAGTTGGACATTTGCACCATTCGAATTTAGGATTGTGAGATTTGTTCGAGAAATCTTTAGACATTAAATGTATACATCATCTACCATAATTCGGCATGATTTTGTTGATTGTGCTGTAGCTTGGGTTATATGTTGCATGCCATACGATGCAGGTTTAAACTTAAAGAAAATACAATTTCACAACTGTCTGCACATGCAGATTATTGTTGCAGCAACAATGAGAGCGAACATTTGTGTATGCTAAGCAATGGATTTAAGTTACTATGGCATTTTGTAGGTTTATTTTCATATTCATACAGCAGACAACAAGAAGACCCCAACGAATCGGTTCTACTTTTTCTCATCATTTTTGATCCCAGAAATTGGTTAATTTGTGTGTTGACGGTGGTCGTCATCTTTTGTAGTGAAACTTTTAGCTTCGACAAATGATCGCAATTCACCAATAGTTGAGTATAAAGATCCAACTGCTTTAAATTTATACGAAAGGGTGTAAACTATAGGAATTTTATAATTAAAATATTAATGAATTAAACTTTTAAAAATAGAAAAATTAATATAGAATTATTTCAATCCAATGATATCACTTGCCACACTATATGTCTAACATGCATTCCTTGTATCTGTACTATATGTTAAGGGTATTCCACTTTTGCAGTTGTCTCTCCAAGAATACAAACTTGTCTGCATTATCCTCTACTAATAAGTTAACAATCGTTCACAGATGTTGAACAAATATGATATCAGCAAAAAAACTGACTGCATTTCTCAAAGCTTCAAATGAAAAATTGCAGCCTTAACACACTTGTTTAGCATAATCGCTCCATACGCAATTCTGTGAATAACCCAAGGCGTTGCTGTTGCTGACTGTTTTCATGTTGCACTCAACATCACTTAAATGTTGCATGCATAATGACTGAGGATTGAGGATTTGTTCTGCTAACAAAAATCTTGCCTCAACACCAAAACAATTTGCATTATTGCCGCCCTAGAGTTTGAGAAACATTGAAAAACTTTGTCTGCTGTCGCCATAAATGTTAAAGCAAGATTAGCGATTTGTGACAGACTGAAAGAAGTCGATAGAGAAATGTTAATGTTTTTTTTTTTATTGAATGCATGTGATTAACAATGCGCAAGATTCAGGATACCTGAAACAAATTGTTGGGTGGAAAGTTCATGTACTTGTTAATTATTTATTAGCAGAATTTTTTTTATTTATTTCGTACAAAAACTGCACTATTCGCTACTTCTCATATATAGAGAGTGAACAACTATTTAGCTAAACCACGAATTTGAAATATTTTAACTGTAATTTACAAAAAAGGGCAATTTATACCAAATAACCATAAATTATTTGTGGTTTTTTTGGTTTCACATATCGCTATGAACTTGTTTGCATTAATACGAGGGTATCTATAAAAAGTTATTTGTTCGATATATTCAGTCGCAGCTTCAACCGACACAAGTCATCACTATTGCCTGCCAGGTACTTCTTACCGAGTATTAAATAACTCAGCACAGTGTTGGAGTAAACCAAATAAACTATGTAAGTTAAACTAAGTGATTCCTTCAATGGGCAGTCCAAGCAGCTCACTACTTCGACGCAGTATGTTCTGGGCAATGGCTTTATGGGAAACTTCTGTTAGCAGAGCTAGAGTGAAATGGCGAAACGAATGTGCTAAACCCAAATAGGGTTTTGTTAGTTCTGATAAGAACTTCGAGAAATTTTACACCAAAATGGAGTTTGCACTCAATGACGTCAAAAACGTCGCATAGTGTAATTAAATTGTTTATAATCGGAACAATAATTACAGAACGAGGAATTCATGCACTTTATAGTGGGGAAACCGTTAGAAGACAAATTAATTTTTTACGCCACTTCCGACTATTTTTGAAGTCCCGATCTTTATAGACCGATTTTGGGTCTCAACCCCAACCATTGGACCGGTCTAGATAGAAATTATATAATACCATACATTTGTCGTGTATATCAGCGCATCTCAACGATCGGCCTTGAAAATTTTCAAAACTGATGGCATCTGCTTGTACTGCACGCGGATAAATATGAGCATTATCGGAAAAATAAGACATTTTTACTAAAAATCCACAGCTTCTTTCTTAATAGACTCTAACACCAACCGAATTGGAACCAAATCCTGTTGTTGCAACCGAATGTTTGTTGCAGCCGAAGTAATATATAATTTAGTTAGTAGAACGAATATAATTAGACATCTAGTGGTCACAACCAAATCAATTCTGAAACGAACTTGTTTCAACTCAATTTCAGTTGCGGGGCTAACTTTAGTCATGACAACCTTAACTCGGTAGTGGCAACCACCATTCGGTGGCAACAACCGAATTTGCCGTTGCTACAACCTCTTTTCAAACAATTAGTCCTATGAATGTATATTTGATACAACTTATTGACTTTGTTCCTCAATGTGGTCTATTGCATCATATTTGATCCAACATAATCCAAATATAGACAAACCTTTTAAAGTTGGAAAGGACACAAATATTTTGAATATTTTGAAAATTTGCTTAAATTTACAGATTTTTTAATATTATCAGGGTATCGGATGGAAATCGATCAATTTAAGTTGCGTATATTCGGTGGTGCAATGGTTAGTTTGCGCGCCTCTTGTACATTAGATCCTGGGTTCGATCCCTGCTCTGACCACCTTAAATTTCTTTCGGCGGCTGTGACCTCGCATAGTGACGGCGACATTATTGACTGTAGGTCCCAATCAGTGAGTATAAAACTAGAAAGCGCACAGCTCACTGGTTGTGAGAAGCACTCCCCAATTTCTCCATGGAATTTAATGGAAAACCATTTATTTTTATATATTCATATTCTATACCAAAGACGTTAGCACGTTGAATCATGATGTAGTTGTAAAATAAATGGATTTAATTAACCCGTTTGATTATTTGCAATGGGAATGGGAATCACAGAAATTCCTTCCGGGCAAAATCGACGAATAACAGAGGGGTTGAGTGATTTTCAAACTTCTATTCTTATCAATGATTCCTCCGATTCCTCTCCATGAATCCGATTTCTCTCCAAATTCTATCTAACAATAAATACACACACCTTAAAGAAAATGATACTTGAAATTCAGCACAACCGTTTGAAACTAAGAAATGCTAATTTGTATTTTTCTTCTGATGTGAAGTCATATTCATTCCAGATTGTTACGTTTAAATTTGCAGGGATTGGCAGAGTTAGACAAAGCATTATCCGACAGCGGATAGCTGTGGTTTCTTAAATAGTCTTATATTCTAATAGCATCCTATGGAGCGATCAGTTCTGTGCTTCTCACAATCAGTGAAAACCATCCACAGAAATTGTGATGCTACCCTCGTATTCGAATTCGAATTAGTATATCAACTGTATTCATTGGATTAGTTTGTGGAATCATAAATAACCAAATTTTGGTGTGGTTTTAATGGCAACATTTTGTCAACGATGATAAACATCAACCACAAATTTATTTGTGGCAAATATTATTAACATAAAATTTAAATTGTGCATTTTATGATAACAATCTAAATTTGTTTTTAAAATATATTAAATCTTGTTTTAAATTGAAACGATATGAGTTGGTGATATGATGGCAAATCAATAATTTTCACATGTGCCCTGCCTTACATATATTTATTTATAGTCAGACAGGCGTGTAACATTAGAATGACGTGAAGTTATAGAGCATCCTAAAACAATAACCTATTTACAGGAGCTTTAGTTGCGTATAAAGTTTTATATACGGGTGGCGCACCAATTGTGCTACAATAAAAAATGCACATAACTTTTCTTTTAATCAATGTAGGTCATTTATTTTTTTTTATTTTCTAGATTTCAACTTTATTTTATTTAACTAATTGATTTTGAAGATTTTTGATTTTCTTTTAATCAATGTATTTCATTAATTTTTTTTTATTTTCTAGATTTAAACTTTATTTTATTTAACTAATTGATTTTGAAGATTATAGACCGTAAATTACCTCCATGGTCATCCACGCATGTGCAAGATCTGATCAAAAAACCGTTCATTGCTGCCTGAAGGGATCGCCTCAATTATTGCTTTAAGGGACTGCTTCAATTCCGTAAAATTCCTTGGTTTCGTTTTGCACACCTCTTGCATGATATATCCAGTTACTGTCACTCCGTTTTCTTCATAGAAGTAAGGCCCCACAATGCACCTTGGTGAAACTGCGCACCACACAGTGCTCTCGTTCTGGGTGCAGTTCAGTCTCATGGAGTATTTCTGGATTACATTCACTCCATATCAAAATGGGCCTCATCAGACATAAGCAAGCAATTTATCCAGTTTATCCGTAAATAGTTTCACATTACATCTCATGAAGGGATAGGGGAGAGCTTTTCACAATCAGTGAATTGTGCGCTTTATAGTTTTACACTCACTGATTGGGACCTATAGCTTTACACCGACTCCGAACGGTATTTTGAACAGCCTTTTCATGGCTAAATACACGATAGTGTCGCCATCACTAAGCGAGGTGACCGTCGTCGAAAGAAATGTAAGGTGGTCAGAGCAGGGATCGAACCCACGTTTTCGATTACAAAAGTCGCGCACACTATCCATTGCACCTCCGACGGCCAAAACAAGTGTAATTCATCACGAATTATCTGTTGAAATGACCGTCTGCTAACTCCAATTTGCGCCGATAAGTTTCAAGTCAAAACGCTTGGATTTGTGTGAATTGACGAAGCTACTGCCATCATTGTATCTTGAACCCGAACATAGGGATATCGATGCTTCGTGCGATGCTTCCAGATTCGGTAAACAAGTTTACCCACCTCATAATGGTCCATCTACTCGGGGGAGTGCTGCCATTATCCCGCCTAAATTGCCTTGGGACGGAATGAAGGACTGCAAATCATGGTACCGCTGCACTATTCAAATCCTCTTTTTGGTATCCCAAGCACTCATGTTAATAAATCTAATAATAACCTGGAAAATTTAAAAAATGTCCCGATTACTCACACAGAACAGAAGTTATAACGTTTTGTTTTTGTAGCACGATTCGCGCCCCACCCTGTACTTATACAAATATTGAATGTACTAATGCTCAAATAGGAGAACATATTTACAATTCAGTTCCAATGAATTTCGTAGCCATTTGGGAGCCGATTAATGCAATCACACCTACTCCATGAAACACCAAAGACAAGCCACACACACACAAAGTCCTACGCATCTCAGTAATAAATTAGTAGTATAATTAATTAAATGCACTCACTGAAATTTAAAGGTCCGATGCCAATAAAGCCTGCCACACACACACCTCTCGAGGCTGAGGTACAAATAATGCAACTGCTGCTGCACTCAATGATGCACTTTAGCGTCATTAGCACTCAATTATGCTGTAAACGTAACACTTCGTTTCTTGGTTAATTTTCTACTACGAACATCAAATGTTCGAGACGCCCAATTTAAGTTAAAAACCACAAGAATATAAGAAAATTGCCTCAAGTGGCCCAGATAGTATATAATTTTGGAAAGACTCACGTCCACACTCAATAACAACACCAGTAAGCATCGGTATCAGCATCCGCATTTGCAGTCTGTTTGTCTGCCGCTGAAACAAAACTAACACGTTGCCACTTGAATGAACGGACGAATGAATGTTGACTGCATCACCAACGATTGCGGGTTGAAAGGAGTTTTTAGCGCGTTTTCGAGGTATTTCATTGCGTCTGTCTGCCATTCCAGAAAAGGGGGCGTTTTTCTGGAGGGCGCGTACTTGTTCCAACTTAATTTGTTAAGTGTTTCATTTCGGGCCATCCCTACTGCCAAAATAACTAGAGCACTTGCCTACATACAGAAGGTACAAAAGCACAGTGGTCCGAAATCAAATTTACAATAATAAAATATTAGGATATCAGTGTTATGTTCCATTTAAAAAAGGGTGTTTACACGACCTAGTTGTGCATGACCATGACCTGGGACCTAATTATGCACGACGATAATCGTCCAAAAGATATCGTTTTGTCGATAATGCTGGCTCATATAATATTTAAAATCCAAGCGTTCATAAAACTTCACAGCCGACAAAAATGTAATGAATTCGATATCGTTTCTTACATAATTATCCCCCTGAACATAATCAGCCATTGGCGTTGAACCACAATTTGTACCTTTAAAATTTATATATTTTTAAGAGCCCATGGTGCAGTGACTCTTTTACTTGAGAAAGCAGACCCGCTCCGATCAGCTTAATTTAATATCAGTCATGATTACCTCGCTTAGCGACGGCAACACTTTCAAATCATTACTGTTCAGAATCGGTGTAAAACTAGTACCATGTTTTGTTTCCTTGTCGCGACTTTAGTGATTATTGAATACAAATTAATATTCCAAAACCACTGTATGACATAGTGAAACATAAAACGAGTTACAGCTTGCACAATATTGCACGGTGCGGTTGAGGAGAATTGTGAAAAAATTTTGGGGAACTGCAATTTTTAAGCAGATTCAGCTTCTAGACGGTACACAGAAGATAATGACACCAATAGGAAAATAAAACACTAGAAGGATTTTGTTGTTTCAAATAAAATTTTTTTTTTTTGAAACAATGAAATTTTTCTCAAGCTACCTAAATTTAAGAAAATTTGGAAACAAAAACAAATATTTCATATGTAGTTACTATTTTTATATTTTTTTTTATAAAGTTGTCAGTAATGTTCTGAATTACATTCTGGTAGCAGACAATATGACAAGTATTGAGCTAAAACTCTGAATAAAATGGTTTCATTGCAACAACTCATGATTTTTCGCTTCTAATATGTAACCTACTTAGTGTACTTATACTTATATTTAACACAGTTAACACAGTTAACAAAAACATTGTCGGCTATATATTGAGTTGAATATAATTGAATTCAATTGAACAGAACTGAACTGAACTGAATTGAATTGAATTGAACTGAATTGAATTGAATTGAGTTGAATTGAATTGAATTGAATTGAATTGAATTGAATTGAACTGAACTGAACTGAACTGAACTGAACTGAACTGAACTGAACTGAACTGAACTGAACTGAACTGAACTGAACTGAACTGAATTGAATTGAACTGAACTGAACTGATGAACTGAACTGAACTGAACTGAACTGAACCTGAACTGAATTGAATTGAATTGAATTGAATTGAATTGAATTGAAATGAATTGAACTGAACTGAATTGAACTGAATTGAATTGAATTGAATTGAATTGAATTGAATTGAATTGAATTGAATTGGATTGAATTGGATTGAGTTGCATATTCTTATTCGTGTTTCAATCACAAATTGTCGTAGCTGTATTCAGGTTTAATTACTAAAATAAAATGTAAATCATATTTAAATTTGGAATCCGGGATTAGTATTAAATTAATAAGATTAATTCAAATTCAATAACTAATTTAAATTTGAAAATCATATTCGAATTTGAAAGTAATTTTCATGTATGAAATCTTATAAAGTGAAAAAAAAATATATCTATATACTAATTTAAATTTAATAATTACACTCAAATTATAAAATCATTTTGAAATGAAACAAAATTGTTTAAAATCGTATGTCAAAATTTTTCAAGCTAGAAAATTATTTTTTAAAATAGATATCATGTAATTTAATTCGAAAAATTCATTAATGTTTGAAAATCATAAATCATTTGTTTAATTATTAAATTTTTTAACACAACTTGAGTAAACACCGCTTAGCCGACATCATCACTCATGGTGATGTTTGTAAACAAACAGTTGTTTATAACAGTTGTCATTTTGCAATGAAATTGCTCAGTGTGAACGACTCCAATTTCGAGGCAGCGTGAATACCGCGGCAGCGTTAACAAGGCATTAAACTGGATTACAATTTTATGCAACACTGCTAAAGTACCGAAAAAATTAACCATAATAAAAACATTCAAAAAATCAACTGTGTTGCAACCCACCCCACTCCATCAGAGAAGGAAGCCAACCGAAAATTAGCAGACACATCGCCGAGAGCTCACATGATACAAGCGCATTGGCTTAAAACGGGAGCCCATTTGACAGGCTAATCCGATCTAAAAAACTTAGTAATTTTAAAAATATCCAAATTTTGTACAAAAATGGCAAACGCAAGAGCCGCTGATTTCATTTTTGCTGCACGCCATTACGCCGTTCTTGTTCAATATTGTGTTTCGATTTCAAAAGTATAATTGCTGCAGCGTAAAAATTTTTAAAATTTTTAAAATTTTTGTTTGTACACAAATTTTGTAAAACACTTCTAAATAGTCTATGCATTTGACTTTTTATTTATCCCTTTTTGTGTTGTACTTAAACCAAAAATTGTTTTCAAAACTCGACTCTGCCGCACCGTCATTGCCTGTGTCCAGAGTTTATTTAGCAAATTTATGCTAAATAATGAATGCAATTTACAAACATACACATTGCTCCTGCTTTGTATGGAGGTGCCATAAAACAAATGCCCAACATCGTCTTCTAACGTCAATCCTTCTTCAGCATGTCTTGGAGGGTAAGTTGTCAGTGATGGATGTCCGTCCCTACCCACAAGTCTGTCTTTACTCTCAACCTAAATCATGTTTGCTATGGGCCACATTTCTTGGCTGCTTCTAAATGGGAAAGTGAATCCATCCATTCGTTTATCCCTTTCCTTTTTATACAGCATCGTGTATATCTTGTTCTTAGGTGTAGATTTAACATGTTCTCCCATATTGTTGTTGTCTGTTTGTTGGTGTGTTGTTCTTGTTGTAGATGTTCCTGATGATGTTGGTTTGATTACAGAGAGGGACTGCTGAGTTAATTGCCACTTGTTGGTTTTTTAGTAACTGCCAACTGATGCCACAACATCACAACAACACCAATGGCAACATTACCAAGGCATCAGAAGAAGCAGCCACGGCAGCATCAGCAACTACAACTACAACAACAAATGCGGTGAGGAGTATAACAAAATTAATTTGTTGTTGCCACAACATCACTAGTGTAATACAACACACCACAACAACATTAACATCATCAACAGCAGCAGCAACAACAACTTCATTCATGCCACAAATTGATCAGATCGTAATATGAAAATAATTCTGTTGATGTTTGGCCAGATTTTCTGTGATGATGTTATTGTTGCTGTTGATGGTGGTGGTGTTGCCTTTGACGTCCATAAAAATGTTTATTTATTTAATCAATGTAATTGAGTTTCATTTAAAATTTATGTCCAATTTTCAATTAATTTATAGAATCCTCTTCTTTTGTTGTTACCTTATTTTTGATTTTGTTTTCTTAATTTTGAAAATATAGAGCACAGAAGTGGACTGGCGCTAAGATCATCCTTAACGCTCATAAAACAATTAACTAAAATTGTGTTAAATGTATTTATCTTGAATGTAGTCAATGCTTTAAGTTTATTTTGTTAATAGCAATTAGTTTAGTATTTGTATTTCATAATTGTTCAAATCGAGTTTTTGATAATACAACATAATCTAAAATAGAGCAAACTATTATGCGTTTCTGTGGAATAAAGCAAGACAGGTGGCATGAGAGTCTGATATTGCTGGATATTTATTTCTTGAGAGAGGGGTTAATCTCTGAAGTGCTTGCTTAGCTCGAAATAACAACTATTAGCAAGCACAATTGTCCGCTTGATTTATGGCTAACGGTATTGTGTATCTTAACGTCCGATACGACGAAAATAAACTCGCCCATTTACATCGATGTTATACTGATTATCAACGTTCACGCTCTGCGACAAACGAGTGAAGGTTCTCATCGTTGAAAGTTTTTACTTTGGCTGGTACTGATTTCTTGAAACCCCACGTTTGCAGATTCTTTCTCGATTTTCGCAAATACCGTAGTAACATCTCGCCCACTCCGTCCAATGGTAGTCACACAAGATCATCATGCAGCTTATAATTTTATTCTCATTACGATCTCCGTTAAGATGTGGAATAGATCGCACTACAGGGTATCGCCTTGTCTGATGCCCTTGGTAAGATCTGTGCCAACCTTCACTGAGGAAGGTCAGCGTCATTCTGCAGGTATTCCAAGCTCAGATATGGCTTCGTACTGACGTGGTCCAAACAGGTCTGTAACAATTGGTTGTAGTCTATCGCACATTACGGTTTCAAAGATAAAAAGGCACGATAGTCGGAATATAAACTCGTGTCACAATTTTGGAACAGGATAAAGTACTCTGAGACTTCAGAACCTGGGCGTGCATACGTCTAACCAAATATTGCAAATGCGCTGGTGCATGCATCAACTCCATCATCTCTATTTACCCTACTGACTGGTGGGTATTTTATTATTCTGGGAAAGCAATGCAGAGAAATGGTGTATCCATATCCGATGTGTAGAGTACATCTGCGACTAAATTTTCATCCCTATCTGTGCATGATGGCGGGCCCTCAGCCATGGCAATTAGATCGGCTTCTTATCATTTGGTCGAATTTTCGTTCTCCTTCTATACTATTAAATTATTTCAGTCTCACGCTTCCTACGCTACCATTTTTCCGCTTTAATTGACCGTTTACCTCTCTCCTATTCTCCTTATAACTCTACGTTGCAGCTCGCTTTGCGACTGACTGAAAAGTTGGCTTACGTGCAGAGCTCTTTTCATCTGTTGCCACGAGAAACTCTTGATCGTACTATGGTGTGCCTTAAGGTGTTTTTTATAACCAATCACTTGAGTTGCAGTAGTTTTTATAGAATCGGAAATGTGTTTCCACTGGGCTTCAGAATCGTCCTGAGGGGGTAATTGCTGTCCTAGTCATTGTGTGAGTTTACTTGAGTAGGCTGACTGATGACCAGCATTCTCTGTGTCTGGCTTCGTACAAATTCCTGCTGGCTTATTGTAGTGTCAACCGTAGCAGTAACCAGGAAATGATCCGCATCAATATTAGCACCTCAAATCATACGTAGATTGCCTTCCATCAATTACTATCTGGTTAATCTATTTCTTTGTTTTCTGATCACCTGATACCCTAGTAGCCTTGTGGATGTCTTTATGTTGGAATCTGGTACCAATGACAACTGTATTTTGCCCGCAGTCTCATTCCGTGCATGTGGCCTACATTTTCCGGCGGTTGGTTGAAATAAATTTTTCCTGCCAATTTTGGCATTAAAAACATTTAGAACAGTCTTCATGTCATGGCCAGGGCAGCGGCCATTGGTTTCGTCATGGCTCTCATTGAACATGTCCTTAGTCTCATCCTCTTTGCCTTCCGTCCGGGCATGTGCACATATTAACGAAATGTTAAAGTTTACATCAAAACTGTCCTAACTTTTCTAACGGAAATACAAAACAGAGTTGATTATAAACCAATAAGTTTATACACACACGCATACACTCAAAGTTGATCAAACCATAGAGTAATGACGTATAGAGTAGCCAGCATTTGGTGTGTTACAGACGGGCGGTTGGATATTGGAGAGTATTGGTTTAATAATACCAGATAGAGGCAATAGCTCAACCAAACCAACAATAAATCAGCAACGTGTAATTACGTGCCTACAGGAAAATTCAAATCAATTGTGCAACCATTCCGGCAAAAATGTTTTTTGATTCTTTTTCCTTACCGAAGGTTATTTTTGTAAGGGCATATAATCTTTGCAATGGTAGTGTGAGCGGCTATTATACATGAGATCGTGGGTTCCAGCCCTGCTCTAATCGCCATAAATTTCTTTTGACAATGGTCGTCTCGCTTAGTCACTGGGACACTATCGAGTACTTACCAGCTGAAAAATTTGTATTTTTTCGTTGTTTGGATGTTTGTAGCTTGTTACTTATTATTACAAAAACAGCATTTAATCTAAACGCTTTCATTAGTAAAAATCGCAAATTCTTTACAAAACTCTTAGTTATTTTTAATAAATTGTAGATTTGTTTCTCAGTCGACATTTAAATATAATCTAGGCAAATAACTAAAAAACTAATGTATCTTTTAAAATATTTCTCTTATAAAATCCTAAATTTAAAATACGATAAAATATAACATTCATAATAACAACTATTTCTTAAGCTATCATATCCGTTTCCGTTTCAATCGGCCAAAGTTTATCGTCACAGCAAATGTTTTTCTATCACCGAGAAATAACAACTTCTTTGAAAATCCAGAAGGACATGAAGGAACATTTAAAGTAAATAGTTCTTTATAATGCCTGCGACAATTTCTTTATGCCACCACAGCACCCCCAAACATTCCTGATCTAAATATAAACTAGCCAACCGGGATAAAACGATTCTAGGAAAGAAAGAAAAAATATGGCTGCAGTAGAACTTTTTGTGTTGTTTTCTTTCACTTCTATTCAGTCAATACTCAACAATATGACAGCTAACGATGTCTTTTTCCTGTGCACCAGAAACGGCAACAACTGAAAGAAAATGTGTTTTCTATGAAGCAAACATCACTTCCTTTTCCTGTCGCAAAAGCAATTCAACATCTTTTTCTGCTGACACTTTCAGTAGACGCTGCATTTTATGCGAACAACATTTGAAATGCGAACAGCAACTAAAGGGAAGATCTACATGGATGAAGACGAAGGACGAAGTGGAGCAAACATAAGCGGACGAATGAATAAAGATGGCAATTGCGATAACATTTCGCAAATGATTTAATGACGACGAATATTTATGGTGCGTAAAGGACAACGCCACAAAGTGATTTGAAGAAGGCGAGAACTGAAAAGGCAGACAGACAGTAATGGTGCCATTTTAAGTTATTATCCTTCTGCTAAGTTTTCCTGTCATAAAAGTTTTGGGCAATTTCGGTAGTTTTGAAGAAAATTTAATGACGTATGAACCCAGATAGTTCTGTGTCATTTGAGAGATTTTTATATTAATTTTTATATATTATATTAAAGGCAAAAGTTAAAGGAAACGTTTGCATATGTTGCAGCGCATTATTTAGCGTGTTTTGGTTACGCCGCTGCTTTTATAACCGCTTGTTTCGTATGAAGCGACACTAATCATTTGAGCTAAGTTTATAATTTTTTTAGACATCTTCTACCATATTCAACCCTTTTCCATATTTTTGAATAATATGACTGATCGCTAAATAGCCGTTTTCTTTGCTACTTAGCAAGCGTTAATCGCTTGCTTGTAACCAAAACACGACTATTGTACACTGTAGTTCAAAATTCGTCATAACCTCAACACTAAAAATTTTCAACGAAACTGCTTTGAAAACTTTGAAATTCGAAGGAAATTTGAAAATCAGCCAGAGTTGAAGTTGGAACGACTGGAATTGCAGTACGTACGTACACCAAGTCTGATTTATAAATCGGAATTTGTATAATGTAAACAGTTCGTCATTTTCAAAAGTGTTGGTACCACTTCAATTATTCATTGGTCTAATAACCGCGCTTTATTGATTTTTACATATGATTTCCTTATGCATTTTCTGTAATGTAGGTGTCGTTTTAACCAAATAAACTATTATTTCGCCATTATATTCATATGATAATTTTTTGTTTTGGGCAAAGCACAATTTGGCTTAAAGGAGCTTTTATTTGTTTCGAATTTCTTTTGTTTCTCTCACTCTCTGTCTTTGTGAGCTTCAAACAGCAAAATATTGATATCGTGCATATTGATCTTGTTCACTGATAACACCAATGGCATGAACCACTTCCTTGGAAATGTTTGTCTGCTTGGACTGTCTGTTTCCATCGGGCATTTGTTCAAGTACTTACTCGTACGGGGAAGCATAAAATTGTTAATACGTTCAGAAATAAAGGGTGTTTTTTTAAGCTAGATAGAACTTTAAATTGTAAAAAGTAACACAAAAAATTAAATTTTGATAAAACATTTTTTTTTATTTCTTTCAGTATACTCTGACAAATCATCATGAATAGACTCACGCTTGAACAACGCTGCCAAATTATCCAAATTTACTTTGAAAGTCAGTCGTCGATTCGCCCGTTGTTTTATCGCCAAATTGTGTTCTGCGATGAGGCTCATTTTTGGCTTAACGGGTTTGTTAATAAGCAAAATTGCCGTAAATGGAGTGAGACCAATCCACAAGAGACCCTCCAGACTCCATTACATCCAGAAAAATTCACCGTTTGGTGCGGCTTACACGCTGGTGGCATCATCGGCCTTATTTCTTTAAAAATGAGGCCGGAGCTCGCGTTACGGTCAATGGAGATCGTTACCCCACCATGATCAATGATTTTCTGTTCGAAAATATGGATGACATTAATCCAGACGAGATGTGGTTTCAACAGGATGGCGCTACGTGCCATACGGCGATCGCAACCATCGACTTATTGAAATCAAAATTTGGCGATAAGTTGATTTCGAGAAATGGATCTGTCAATTGGCCTCCACGGTCGTGCGATTTGACACCTCTCGATTATTTCCTGTGGGGCTACGTGAAGGCACTGATTTATGCTGATAAACCAGCAACAATTGACGCCTTGGAGGCCAGCATTGTTCGTGTTATTCGTGACATACGGTCATCAGTGCTCGAAAAAGTGGCCCAAAATTGGACGTCCAGAATGCGCTTCGTCAAGAACAGCCGCGGTGCCCATATGCCCGAAATCATTTTCAAATGTTAATGTCACGTATTGATCTTTCGAATAAAAAAAAAATTTTGATTACAATTTAATTTTTTGTGTTATTTTTTACAATTTCAAGTTCTATCGGGCTTAAAAAAACACCCTTTACAAACAAACCAAATGTTTAATTCAGCTGCACTTTATTCGGATTAAGTAGGTTCATTCTTAAGCAGCACCCTACATGAATCATTTGCCAACAAAAACTCAACTGGCATTGAATTTAAATTCAGTGTTAGGAAAATATGGCCTGTGACTCAAAATCACGAGTAGGGTAACATGTCGCATTACACAACAATACAAAAACCACAGGAAAAAAGTACAAAAAGTGTACGCGTACGTACAAAGAGCCTACATAAATGTACAGCAAGTGTACAAAAAACAATAACGAAACCAAACACACAAAGAATACATTAAAGTACAAAAAGTATTCACAAAAGTGCAAACGGTATACACAACAGTACAAAACAATATAGTAATTGCCTACACGATTACACACTCATTCACTATACAAGACGAATTGCAACGATTTCATTAAGGTATCAATAATACTTAATATATACTTTCAATAATACTTTCCATTGGCGAAAACAGTAATGGCAATTCGTAATTCACTTCATTGGTGGAAATTAAATAATGAAATGAAGAATGAGGTGGGGTGAAGTATTTCGTTAATGACGAATAATGAATTATGAAGGCATAGTTGAAACCTTCTGAAAATAAAAACGTGAGAGACAACAAAGAAAGGACAAGCAAAGAGCAGCAGATTCTTATTTCCAAAAAAAGGTAATGCATTCAGCAAGTAAATGTGAAAAGGGTGATTTTAAATATTTTAAATTTTTTGTATTAATTATTTATTTTAATTATAATAAATAAAGAACGAAAGAATAATTCGTTTCTAAATATTATTATGTTTGGGAGCAAATACGCATATGTTTCCACATAAGTATATGGAGGTTTGGGGGAAACACGTGAATGCTTCCACGTAAGTATATGTATGTTTGGGATGCAGTACGAATATGCTTCCACGTAAAAGCATACATATTTGTCAGTAAACATTCTAATATTTGCATTTTAATACACCTGAGTTTGGGACTTGCAAACATATAAATGTTTGAAGTGTGTTTCCAACATATACATGGTTCCTGCAGAATATGTTTGGGAGAATATGTTACAGTGGCTGTTTTTTTTCAGCGTGTACATCTCGTCTTATTTGGCTATTTCGGTGATCATTAGAAATTATACAATATCTTTTCCACAAAAATCCCTTGTTCCGGTTAATCCACAATATTTTCATTAAGTCCACCTCTCATTTACTCTTACCATGGCCACAACTTATCTTGGTGATCGCTCTTCTTGATATCGATAAATTCATTGCAAAACAATTAAGTAAACCAGAGTTAAAGTCAAATCAGTCTTCTTTAACCGTAGTGAGAATTCGGAAACCTTTACCATGATATTCCGAAAATCTGTATCCTTTATCCGTTGTGAGAATTCGGAAACCTTTACGATGATATATCGGGATTTTAGTGCCGTCGAGATGGTCTTATTTTGCACCTTCCTCTGCAGAACTGCTTTGAGTCTCTGAACTTGTAACAGCTCCCCATAATTGAGTAAATCCAAATATTAATATTTTCAGAAGTAGGGTTCAAACGGTTTTTATTGCTAAAATTAAATTACGTGCTACTGACTACACAATAAATAAATACATTTTTCTTAATATAACTTAACATTAATTCCCTCACACACATTGGGCGCCCTTCGGAACCTTCTACCCTTATAAAATATTACATTATTACATCATTCTTAATTCTAATAGATTATACATACGTTTAAAAATATTTTCCTAAAAAATTTAATTTAAAAATGGCTTTGTTGTTGTCCTTCCGACCTAAAAATAAAACTTAAAAAATAAATAACAATCTTCAAAACTAAATAAAAAAGGGAACAAAAACTTCCAGCAAGCTGGATTACATCGATTAGTACATTAAAAAATGTAACGTTCACCTTGGTCCACCAGAAAAAACTACTGAGTAGTATTGTAGACAGCGTTATCCATACCCAGTGTATCGAATCTCCTGTAGTAAAATAAAAGAGCCTCGTCCGTTCCTAGAAAGCCCCCCATTACTAAGGGCCAGAAGGTCCGTTGGTCTAAAGAACCAACGTGACAGAAGACTGTCCGCATCCGTCATGTCAAAGCATGCCCTAACCAGGTCATTCTCCACATCCGACGCTTTTCCCAAGAAAGTTAGAGCAGAGTCCACCATGAACCTGTCAATCCTCCCAATTCGAGCACCCTCATACACCCTCCTACAGGAGGGCATGCGGAAAGAATCACCCGCCATCACCGCGATCCTTAGACCCAAACAGGTTCTAAGTACCTTCCTCTCCCATTGCCTCAGCCTCTCCATCTGACTCGACGAGATGGGAAACCAAGCTGGAAAAGCACACGCCAAGACAGGCCTTATGACCTGCCTGGACACAAGTAGACGCACCTCCGTACTCAGGCCATTCGAAGTAGGGTGAGACATAACAATGATTGCTTATGTTTCATTTGGTTGGGGTGATGCTTTTTCTCCATTTTTTGTATGAATTGAACTTGGGGTTGCCCAATTGTTGTTGGCGTTCCTGTTGTGGTTGATATTCCCAAAACCATATGGAGGAATACACGAAATAAATATGTATGTTTGCAGATTTGTGTATTACATATGCACAGATGTAGTTTTCTTCATTGTTCATCTGTTAAATATAATATTTTTTGACAAAGTGTTTTAGACTACGGCATAAGCAACACATATTACCATGTCCGTCTGTCTGTTCGTCCATACGTCCGTCTATCAGACAGACCTGTAGTGCAGTGCTCTTCCTCGTCTCGAATGTTTGTTGGATTTTGTTGGTGGAATACCTTATGACGTTGCTGTTGGTTGGAGTGTTTCCTTTTAACGCGATTTTAACATTCACACGCGACTCTGGCAACAGATACGAACGATGCAGTACAAACCAATCGACCATCCAGGCTGCCAGCGAACCGAACAACCAACCACACAGTCAACCATCCATGGTTTTGCCCTCTTTCTGTCCGGAACCACCAACTTAGGGAATATGGTATTTGTGTCCTTTGAGTACAACAACAAAACCAAACCTTCAAACGAATAAAAAATAAACAATCTATTCGTAGTTTCAGAGATGTTTGCTATAAATTTCAGAAATAAAATGTTCAACTTTGGCGTTTTGTGGTTTGCTCTGCATCGGTATTTACTTTGGCAATAATGAAAGGGGCAACACTTTTCGTATTTGAAAGAGTTGGGGAGAGGAATGAGTGATGCTGTTTCAGTGATATTTCTATGGTTACTCGTAAAGAATAAATATTCTTATTGGAGAGTTTATTAGCTCGTATAACTACCACAGAATCCAATTACTATTACACTAATGGTGATGCTTAAGAAAATTATTGCAAAATTTCATCTTGTAGCGATATTTGGAATGTCCCTATTGAATTTATCTCTTTTTCCCACATAAAACAAGAGCGTTTTTGTTTTTTATCCAATGACTGTGAATATTCGTTCACATGTATAGATGTATGTGTATGGATATTTAGACACGAATATTTGTTTACATTCATTTTAATGGCTTCGTTGATGAGGGTTTGCGTGTTGTGTTTGTCTCTCGTTTACTTCGTTGATATAGTAATGAAATCAGTGCAGTTCGTCTTGTACAGTGAGTGATTTGGTATGTGTTTAGGCGGTTACTATGGTGGAGTGTACAAATGTATGTAAGTGTATTTGTTCGTTTGCCTCACTGCATTTGGTGGGCTTAGTAAATTTTTGTCATTAATTTATTGTTCGGTCCATTCATTCTTTGTGCAGAGTATATAAAAATTCTGCTCTCGCGCCGAAAAATTCAGCTCCTCCTCAATATAAAACTGTTTCTCCGAGTTTAAAAAAATTAAAATCTCAAGCTTATTTAATTTTTGAAATTTTTGTTTATTTAAATCGCTCCCGAGCGCGTTTACTTTTCCGAGTTTACTTTTTATTATAGAGTGCTGCTATTTATATTTCGGGTCCAGCAATAAAAACAAAATATTTTTCATCGGAAATGGTTTTATTGTTTTTCAAAACATTCTTCGTGGATATCAATACACTTTAGCATTCGCTCAAATCAATTTTCAAACCACTTTTCCACTCCGAATGATACACCTCCAAAACATGGTTTTTGTACGCTTTAACAGCTGCTTCAGCCGTCGAAACAAGTTAACCACACACACGCTGAAAAATAACGGCATCTCTAACATATTCTCCCGAACATATACTGCAGCAACCATGTATATGTTTGGAACACACTTTAAACATTCATATTTTCCCAAACTCACTTATATTTAAATGTAAACAGTATCATGTTTACTGGCAAACATGTATACTTTTACGTTGAAATAAGCGCTTTTCATCCCAAACATCCATATACTTACGTGCAAGCATTCACCTGTTCCCCCAAACCAACATATACTAACGTGGAAACATATGCGTATTTCCTCCCAAACATAATAATACGTAGAAACAAATTATTCTTTGATTTCAATATATATGTATTATTTATTATGATTAATTTTATCAATAGAAATCCACACTTATAAATAATTAATACACTTAATACAAATAATTAAAATATTTAAAAGGCCCCATTTTACGTTTACGTTTGCACTAAATGCATTATTTGTTTTTTTTTTCATGAAATGGGAATAGGGTGTTCTTTTACTTCTCCTTTCTTTATTGTCTCTCACGTTTTTGTTCTCGAAAGGTTTCAGATATGTTGGTTATTATTCAGATGCGCTGGTACACAAACAATATACAAGTCTTGTTCATGCAACCCAAGTGTGGATTAATTAATTGTGTTTTTATATTGTAATTATTTCACAAATGGTCCGCCGATCCGATTTTCTCAGTAAAGGCTAGGACAGACAAATCGTTCCTCACTTTGGTAGCATACATACACAAACCATTTAACAGTCCAAGCCTTCGTTTATTAGTTTTTCACTGATCAAGCGCTTTTGTTGTCCGCTGTCCGATGAACCGTTGATGACTGAATACATGAAACTAAAGCGCAAAACATCAGCCAAAATAAGAAACACTGACTCCATCAGCAACTTGCACGCACATTCAGGAATATTTACGAATCATTGACTGAGAGAATAATGCAAAAATACAGACACACACTTACAAGATAAACTCTCTCGTTGTTCCTCTTTTATTCTCTTGCTCTCGAGAGAGCATAAACAGTGCAACAAACACAACTGTATTTGCATCACAAACACAGACATATTTGCGCCGCAAACACATATATTATACCATATTGATCATTGTGTAATATTGTAATATTGAATAGCAAAAGCACAATGTGTTTGAACACAAATATATTATATTTGCGACAAGCTCCAAACACACTTACACACAATAAAAAAATACAGATTTTTCAGCGTGCAGTAAAAAGAAGTCGTTGGGTGCCAAATCAAGGCTGTACGGCAGATGACCCATCAATTCGACATGTTGGGTGCTCAAATAAAATGATTCCTCTTCTCTGTTGTTTTTCCTTATTTTTTCGAACACTGTTGGTAAACAGATGGTGATACATAACTCAGAATTAAATTTCCTACGTTCCCCTGAAGGCACTGTGGTCACATGACCGGTTATACCGAAAAAAACGCAATAATTTGCTTCGACGTGATTCTTCCAAGAACAGCATTTGTTGGATTTAGCTCGTCTTGAAAACCCCATACGGTCGATTGATCTTTTGTTTCGGGCTCATATTATTCGTCACTTGTGACGATGTTATACACAGCACTTGAGCTACCGCGGTTGTATATTTCCAACATTTCTTTGCTCCAAACGACACGAGCGTGTTTTTGAGCATTCGTGAAATTATGTGGGATCCAACGAGAACAAATCTTGTTCACGGCCAAATGTACATGCAATATTTTATAGATGCTTGTCAGTTCACGCACAGCATCGATGGTTTCCGGCAAAGCGACCAATGTTGGACGACCTTCACGAAATTAATCCTGGAGCGAACGGCTTCTCGCCGAAAATCGTAGAAAATCATCGCATGAATATTGTCACGGGTTAATTCAATTTTGTGACCGAGATGATTTTTTCAACACACTGTAAATACAACAAATAGTGCTCGTATGTGAAAACGTTCTATGTATGTTTATGCTAACAAATTTCAAAATTTCCAATGGAACTTCCAGTTTCCCGGATTGCCCGGATCCGAAATATAAATGGCTACCCGTACTGGGACTGGCTGCTTTTTAGTGAAGAGGAGCCACAGTGGAATTTTTTCGAATTTGGATATACATACTCTGCTTTTGTGGACACATTTTGAAGTTTTGTGTAAATTTGTTTTACCCCTATTTCCATCACAAAAAAGGTTTCCAATCTGGATGTCAACTCCCGCAAAAATAAGTAAGTAATATAAAGTAATAAATAAGTAAGTAATATAATCGAGTAATATAAAGTATGTTGAACGTTTTGGAATTGTTATGTACATACATATTCGAGTACCCGTTACTCCGGAAATGCCCAACACTAGTGTAAAGTCTAATCTTTATTATTGTATTTGTTGTTATTGTTGCAAGGTCTTTTTAATTCTACGAATGAATATTCGTGTGATTATTATCGATCTGAAATTGTATTTCTTTTGGTTGGTCTGTTGCTGTTTTCTTTGGATTTCGCGCTCATTTCAGTTTAAAACTTCTTTTTGTTTTGCTTTAAACTTGCAACATTTCCGAATAAGCCAGAAACGAACTACAACAACACATCAACAGAATGAAATCACATCACATTGCAATATTGTGGCATTTTCAAATATGGATTTATGCTTATGAATTTTTGGAAGAGACATTTGAAATCTTTTACGCTTTAATGGGATTAATAACATTTCTTTGTTATTTGTTGAATGTTAAATGTATAATTTTGTTGCTGATTTCGAAGCCTGTGAGCATTGCAGACGACCGCAGTAGTTTGCCGGTGAGAGGGTTAGATAAGAGGTTTAATTGTGGTTTACCGGTATGGATACATGTTGAACAGATTGAAAACAACAATTTTAAAGAAAATTGTGAAAGCGAAATTTTTATTAACAGATAAATACTCAATGCCATACAAAATATAAAAAATCAACATAAAATTTAACGATCGACCCTTTACAACAAATTATATTGGACTGCCTAGGCCCAGCAAAATTTGCTAAGATTGGTCTCGCAGTGCCTACACCCCACATATGGGTACATATTGTGCAAAATTAGAGGCGTAGAGGAACTTCATTTCGTTCGAGTACCCGAACTTGATTTTTCATAGATGGACCCGTTTTTAGCATCCGTTATGCCCAATAGGGCTTTACCGAAATTTAGGCAACTGTTATTTGTAGTAGTGTTTATTTATAGTAATTGGAGTATTTTTTGTTATTATCTACATATCGCGACCTTAGAACTAGAAGGTTCTAAGTGCACCAAGTAATTTTAGAGAAGAACCGGATTGAATGCACTTTGTTAACCAAATTACTGCAGGAAAATATGTAGTAATAATTTTTTCTATTAGATATCTCGTGAACAATAAGAAATATAATTATTTCAGTGGCAGTAATCGAAAGGATATGCCCATTATATTGCGATGTGATATGCGGATTAAATTAGCAAAATTGTCAGTTAGAACTGTTGAAGAGATAAAAGGAAATGAAATGTACATATCTGGATCTTAATTGATGGTGAATAGGTTGTACTGAAAAACTTTTTCGGATGCGTACTGAAGTTTATTTTAGTAAAAAAAATAATTTTGATCAATATGGGCCTCAAACGACGCACCCATGACAAGCATAAACAGAAACATATATTTTTTTTGAAAATTTGTACTGAGTATTGTTTTTAAGGCAGCATTTGAAATTTTGATCGCGCTGACTTTTTCTAATATTTTTCTAATTTTTCTAATATTGAAAGCTAATTGGAGAAATACAATGAGAAATACGCGAAAAATCGGAGAAAATCTGCGGGTGGTAGGGGACTATAAGTATCCTTTTTAAAAAAATGATTAACGTTCCCGTAATCACCTATTCAAAACGCACCTTCTGAGACCCCCACAATTTATATTCAAAAAACACGCGGTTTGTAGTACACCGAAATATTCAGTGACATAGTACAGATAATCCGGTACCAGACACATACATACATATTGTGAACGAATTCCCCGTAAATATTTTATTATTACTCGGAACATCGTCTTGTATGCATTCTACAAAATATACTCGAATCATCTTTGCTACGTATATGGACATACAACTTTTCTGCACGGCTAACTACTTGAGGGTGTCCCTAACTACCGTCCCATCGTCGAGAAGAACTATTGTAGGTCTACGTTCTCCACATTATCCATATTTAAACTTGTGAAATTTTCGTAACTTTTCAAATTTATAATTAATCGGTTATATTTGGCCCAAATTTGTTATTTTCAAGGACTGGTCTTTAAACAATTATGCATTCAATGTGTTTGGCCAAAAGTATATCGTACAATATTTGCGATAAGCTTCAAATACGATATATCTGCCTCGAAACAATAATGCATCTACCCCAAATCAGTGTATCTAAAGGCAAATTATGATTTTGTCCAAGGAACTTACGAAAGGATCAATTCGTACATACATATTCAAACTCTGAATGAAATTATCATATGCGAAGTGTATAGAATGAAAATCCTCGAGTATGACTACTGAAACTCGATTGTTTCAATAATAAGAGCAGAAGAAATTTGTTGTTCTTATTCTTGTCATGGCAATGCAAACTCCTAGGGGAGATGGCAACGTTTAGAGGAGCACCTCTCCGGATGATGGATATGGGGGCGCCCATCAGATATGCCGGATACTGCAAAAATCAAATATGCAGCCCAACCAAAACTGTGCATTCTTGCCGTCTGTTTTGTCCTTAGATGACACATGAACCAACAAAACTAATCAACGGCGGATCAAAAAAAAAATACATGCCCGACAGGCTTACACAGAGCTGTTATCTGCTCACCGACTGATTCGCAACGCGCGGCTGCTATAAGAATCATTGCAGCAGGTAAAATGCAAAACACTGTGGGCTGATCTCGCCAATATACGCCGTGAATAATAATAATGAAAATAAGAAAACGGAAGAGAAAACCTTCAACACCTCACAGATATGCACGTGGAATGTAAGAGCCCTCAAAAGATCTCAACACATGTTGGTTATAATATCGGTTCGAATTATTACCTGGTTGCAGCAAAGATTCGCACAAAAATTAACACATTGAAAGACCATAGCACAGACGATGCTAGATATTGGAACGATGCAATCACCTGAGGTGGCCACAGTCATTCAACCACTAGCGCAGGACGCAAACGTTGAAATTATGAAACTAGTACAGAAATTTCAGTCGGGTGAACCGACTTAAGCATACCCTCACCCTAAGTCATCCATTGCGACTAACATATATTCACCCTTACGTTGAACTAAAGAGGGTGGAAAATGTAGCAATATTCAATAGCAGAGTGGCATTGTGCTAAATATTATTCAATTCCCAACTTAATTACGATGCAAAGCGATTATGGGGAGTCAGCATGACTACCAGCCAATTGTCTGCCCAATATTTATGTGGGAGGTACAAAAATGGGCATGGCGAAGTTATTTATTTGTTATGACACAGTATCACACAACATATTGATCAGGACCAAATTTTGTTAACGTCGGTTGTGGTATACGGGAGATATCGAGTCGGCCAGCCGGAAATCCGGCCAACTATTGTATTGGAGGTACGAAAATGGGCGTGGTACAGCGGTTAATCTTTAATTTTTGGAAAACATTGCCGAGTACCGAATTTCATTAAGATTTGTAGTTTATTAGATTATCTAACTATTATATAACTTTTGTGTGAATTTGACTAAATTTTGTCTAGTACCAAATTTCATAAAGATTGGTTCGGTTTTGCGGGAGTTATCTTGCCGAACCACCAGGCGTGCCAAAATCACCCTTGTCTTAATCGGTGACTGGCACTTGATGGCGCGAAGCCTACAACTGAATTTCATTAAGATCGGAAGTGCTTCAGGTGGCTTATCGCATTGATAACCCGGACGACCTCAAGCTTTTGTATGGGAGGTACCCGAATGGGAGTGGAAAAAGCACTCACCTGTATATATAAATGGATGTATGTATGGGTGTATATTAGGAATGTACTCGAAAACGGCTGGATCAATTTTGGTGAAATTTTCAGTCAATATTCAGAATCATCTGACATATGCTATACAGCCAGGGTGAAAGTGGGCGGTGCCACGCCCCCTTTTCAAAAATCGGTCCCACGGTTTTCCTAATAGCCCAATAGACCGATTGTTATGAAAATTTCACACTGTGGTACTGACGACCTGGTGATACTCCTTGGCCATACTTGGTTGTGATTGGATTAAGAGGCGTGGCACCGCCCATACAACTTGAAATTTAAAATGGCTATATCTCATGAACTGTCAGAGATATGAAGATGAGATTTTATGTTGTTGGAACAGTATGAATTACAGCCATGGTGGAAGAGGGTGGTGCCACGCCCCCTTTGCAAGAAACCGATATAACAGCCTTAACTATAGTTTGAAACGTAATGGAACAACCAATTTTGTTCATCCTTTGGCATTACAAAAAATTCGAAGGCAAAACGTAGTTTGCCGGGTCCAGCTAGTTTTCCATAGAATAGTGGTATTTGACTAAATTATCTTGCCGAACAACTAGCCGGCCGAACAACTTATGTATAGAAAGCACCAACATGGGCGTGGTAAAATCACCCTTGTCTTAATTGGTGACTCGCGTTTGATGACATGAAGCCTATAACCTAATTTCATTGAGATCGGAAGTGTTTCAGGCGGCTTTTCGCATTGATAACTCGGACCACCACCAAACTTTTGTATGCGAGGTACCAGAATGGGTGTGGCAACCTCGCCAATGTTAACCAGTTAAGTAGACATTTGCAGATTATTAACCAATTTTTGAGTTGAAGCTAATCATACATTAAAATAACTTTGTACTAAATTTGTCGATTTGTATGGGAGGTACTAGAAGGGACGTGGCCAAAACTCCCATTTTCAATCTCAACCTAAGTTTGGACAAATTAGAGTGCCAAGGTAGTATGTTCTGTATTTATATAGGTGTCCCGAGTATATATAGAACGTCATCAGTGACCACCTGGAAATATAGAACGTCATCAGTATGGATTTAGATAAAGCCACAACTGAACCGATATTCACATAACGTCAAATCCTGGAGAGATCATAGGAAAAGATATTCTACACCTACCGTATATATTGGTGAGATAGCCAATTTCGGATACAAATTTACGAGACTGAGACTATCAATGAAAATAGAAGAATTCTCCGAGAGGGAAATGAAATGAAACTCTCTTCTATTTGAAAAAATCAACCGATTTCCACTACCAGTTTTGGAGTATGCAATAATATTTTCTGCAAAGTGACAAACTAAACAGCTATAAAATAAAAATAGTATTGGAAAAATTAAAACTGTGAACAAAGATCAAGCATTTGAAAAAACGATGAAATAAACGTAACTATTCCCGAATTCTTTGATTTTGTTCGTGTCATTCAAAATTTTGAGAAAAATAAGAGAAATGTAACAGGCCTGTCAAAATTTCTTCTTCTCCTCATGTTAACACTAATCCGTCCGATCTCATTAAATGAAAATTTTGACAAATTTATCAGATACTTTAGCACGGTCTTAAGCTGATACGTCCCTGCATAATGTCACTGACAGCCACCAATTCCTCAATGAAGGTAGTGAAATATCTTACCGAACAATCTGATACCAAGCGAGGCCTCAGACAACGCGAAACACCATCATGCGATCTCTTCAACATCTTAATGGAGATCAAAAGTTGCAGACAATAAAAATTAAAGCATCAGCAGCAAAAGCCATATGCTGCTTGTATGTTGTTGACATAGATATCCTTGGACGTACTGTTCGAGAAGGTACTGTGGAATTGTTAGCTTGTAAGCGTAAGTTTCGTGGCTTAGAATGAGAGTTAATTTGCATAGAGACCAACTTTTATTGTCGAATAATTAGCTATGAAAAAATGCCTCGATAACAGTTCCGAATTGGTGTAAAAGGGAAGTTATAATATAGCGAGTCTAAAAATATAAAATGCACAGCTCAGTAATTGCTTTCTCCATTAGCGAGCCTGACAGCATTCCCCTTGAACTGACGCCTGATGTGAAATTTATACGAACAATTGGTGAGATCATTTAATGTGAAGTTTGTATAATAAAAACGTCTATATATTATCAGTTTCATATTCCGCACAGCTCTCCAATGCATAAACCTAATATTTTATTGTTCGTATCAAAATATAAAATCCCTTAATTTTAATTTATATATGATTCGGTCTGAATTGTATTTTAAGTTGCATCACTTTGAAATCATCCAAATACTAGAATTGTGTAAGTAAATAAATATGTTGTTCTATTTATTTTTAAAAAATAAACATAAATTATTTACAAAAATTTTGATTTCTTTTAACAAAAATAAACACAATCAATTAAATGCTCTTAAATTAGTATAACTGAACGGCTAAACATACAGCTGATATGATATGATATGTCTGAGTCCATTCGTATGTGTGAATAGAAGATTAAACTGATTTCATGAAATCAATCGTAAATTATAAACATTTTCGAAAACACTTCATTAAGAATACGATTATTTACAATCGAACTGTTCGAAAAACTGATGGGAAAGTAACAACATCGCAGTGGGCAAATCTTTAAACACCATCAACGTATGCCACGACGAAATCCCATTACAAATGTTTAGATTACAATTACGCATCGGGGGATGTAATAATAATAAGGTGCAACCAACATAAACAACAACAACAACAGCAGCAGCAACAACAACAGTTTTATACAACATAGGGAGATGCAACAACTCATGTTTTTGTACTGTAGATACAATTTAAGTAACAGAAACCCCAAACAGTCTGCATAGACACGAGCCAAAATCGAAGCGTAAATGTGGAAGAAGTTGTCAGAGGACGACATTCACACTCCCTATTAATAACAAATAAATGTGGCCGTCGGTGGTGTAATGGTAGTGTGCGCGGCTTTTGTAGATGAGAACGTGGTTTTATCGACTACTTAGCCATAACAAAGCTTCTCAAAATACCGCTCGGAACCGGTGTAAAGCTGTAAGCCCCAATGAGTGAGTGTACAACTAGAAAGCGCACAGGTCACTGGTTATGAGAGGCTCTCACTGATCCCTTCATGGGATGTAATGGGAAACCATTTCCTTTCAATTTTGTTAATTTATCAATAATTAGTGGATACTGCGACATACGTCGATTTTATGACGCTGTCTGCTGAGATCTCCAACGGAGGCAATTTATGTTCGAAAAAAGTTGATCTCCATTACGAATCCACAAAAAATCGCCTCTCAAACTTCTGAAATATTGTATCGGTTGTAATAAATTTCAGATTAAAACCAACAAAACCCGTTGCGTACAGGGTTTATGGATATGATAGGACACACAGTAAAACCAATAAAGGGTATTATTTAAAATGCATTCTTATGCCGACAAATCAGTTATTATGTTTCTTAAGTAGGCATTATGTTCTTATTTATTTTGCATCAATGAAGACTGAAATTGAACCCTTACACATGCAGAAATGTGATCCAGGGCTACCTCAGCAGACTCACGGAAAATGGCCTCGGTGTCCATCGGAGGCATACCGAGATCGTACTCTTTCCTAGGAAGCAGATGGAATTACATACAGGTAATAAAAGGTATTTGGCTCTGGAAACTGTCCTACCGAGCTGGACCTAGCTAGACCTTGCACAAAGTCTATCAGACCATTGTAGCGTGTTTCGGGCAGAAGTCATGGTAATCGGAGAAGTTGCACGTCTAGGGCATCAATATCTACTCTGATACTCAGACTGCTATCAAATCTGTGCAATTTGTATTCCTGACTGCAAGAACTGCCTACAACTGCCGCGCATCTCTAAATGAGATGAACAAGCAGACAGATATTCACCAGCTATATACGCTGAAAAAACGGCATCTGTAAAATATTTTGTCAAACACAATCCGCAGGAACTATGTATTTGTTTGGAACACAATTCAAATATTCATATATTTTCAGGTTCTAAACTTATTTATATTTAAATGTAAACATTAGCATGTTTACTTGCAAAGCTACATACTTTTATATGGAGCCATATGCGTGTTTCAGCCCAAACATCCATATAGTTACATAGAAACATTCGTGTGTTTCCTCCCAAACAAACTATTGACGACAGAATGCATGAAGCTAAAACGCAACAATTCATTCATTAACACACACCTTCAAGAATATTAATGAATCACTGACTCATAAAATAATCTAGAAATACAGTTATAAACTCGCGATAACATTAATATAGGCTGACAACAATCTCTCTCTGCACCTCTTTTATTATATTGTTCTCAACAGAGCATAGCGACAAAACAAAAATTAAGTAGACAGTGCACGAAGCACATCTGTATTTGTATCTCAAACAAAGCTATATTGGGATCACAAACACATATATTTTAATATATTAATCGTTGTGTATCAAACACGTAACATTGAATAGCAAACACAATGTGTTTGGACACAGGTACACTATATTTGTAACAAGCTCCAAACACACGTAATATTTGCAACCAAACAAGCAAAAACATAGATTTTTCAGCATGTATGAGTAGGTGCCGGGCTCGTCAGGGATTAACGTACGTTCGTCTCTTTGTCATTCACATCCTGAAATATCGGGATGTGGCATCATATGGCTTGAACGCCCCTTAACCATACCGGTAAATTCACAATGATGGGGACGGAATATGAAGTCCAACAGAATCGCAACGATCTTCATTGGACTACGTGTGTCAATAGTGAGAGCCACTTCTACGCAACGAAGCTTTACGCTCAATTAGGAGAAAAATATTCGTCGCGGCTATGAATACTTTCAATCGTGTGACAAAATTTCTCCTTCCTGTGTCCGAGGCAGAGCTGTAAATTAAATTCTTTTTTGATGTCAATTCATTTCGAATGAACTAAATTTTGAATTAATTATTTTCACCAAAATAAAAAGAATTGAAAGAAATTTGAATCTCATGAATTGGCAATGAATTTGGCAAAAATGAATTGAAGTTCTTTGATAAAAACAAATTAGTTGGATAATAAAACCAGAGTAGTGCATTTTCATTCACTTTGCCAAACTCATTTGAATTAGATATTAATTTCAATTCACTTTTGCCAAATTCATTTCAATTGACTCAAATTCCTTTTAATTCGTTTTTTGGTGAAAATAATTAATTCAAAATTCGTGGAAGGCTCTCATGATAAGACATTTACAAAATAAAATAAATGGTTTCCCGTTACATCCCATGAAGGGATTAGGGAGAGCTTCTCACAATCAGTGAGCTGTGCGAGTTCTGGTTTTACACTCAATGATTGGAACCTACAGTTTTACACCGGCTCCGAACGGTATTTTGAGAAGCTTTTTCATGGCTAAATTCTCGATAGTGTCGCCGTCAGTAAGCGAGGTGACCGCCGTCGAAAGAAATTTAAGGTTCATCGCAGTGTCCTGGTGGGGACATCTCCTACAAACAGCTTACCACTTTCTTTAATTATTTTCTCCTTGGCCGTGGGCGGTGCAAAAGTTAGTGCGCGCGACTCTTTTACATGAGGACGTCGGTGACTCCAACACTATGAAGAAATTAGCCACAAGAAACCTTCTCGAAAACGTCTTCAGAATCGGTAAAAAAATATATGAGTGATAAACTGGAAAACGTACAGCTCACTGATTGTGAGAAGCTCTCCACTATCAATTCAGGGGATGCAATGGGCAAATATTTATTTATTCATCAATGTATATTAATAGATTTAACAGCATTTCTTATAGTTATAACGCGCCTTTTATGGGTTTTAACAAGTAGCTAGAATCTGGCGACTTACTGACAACCATGAATTATTGTTTTCAAGCGTTTTAATCCATGAGATATATTTTCCTTGTGTAGGGTATCCTACTCATTGTTATTTCGCTTTAAGTTAATTTAGATATACATTTTAAGCATAGAACCTCCTATGGAACACATGACATTAAGTACACAATTTTTCGTTATTTGTTGCTACATGTGGCATATTTAGTATGTGTAAAGAATGAGTGTTTGTTTGTATGTGCAACATATAAAGTGGCAACGACAGAGAAAACAAACACAAACAGCACACAAATATTTGGCACTTTGGAAGCATAAGAAGCACTTGACACTTGAGGCACGGCGATGAAATACCAAGAGCAGCACAAACAGCAGCCACACCAACAGCAATGCAACAACGTGCAACATAATCATGATCAACTTCAACAGCTAATTATGCAGCTTGTGTAAACAATAACAACAACATAGTAATACACATACAACATACTTTTTCACCTAAGGAATTACGTGTGGTACATGTTTGGTGTTCTACGTGGTACTGCGGGTACATGCAACATGTTGCCCTGCCCATGATTTCTATTGTTTTGACTCACTCTTTGGTTTGTGGTAGCTTAGGTTTCCTTCTATTTTTTCTGATTTGTGGGTTAATTCCAGCAACCACTTGAGATGTGAAATTTATCAAGCAGCCACTTGGAAAAAAAATCGTATTGAATGGAAATGCATCATCGGGTGATTTATGTCCTTGTTGGTATTGCCAGACACCCAGGCTCCTGTTGAAAGTTTCAAGAAGTTTTTTCTTCATTCATTTTTTCCATAACGACGACCTAAATAAATGGATAAAAAAGAACTGAAAATGCAATACTGTGATTCTTGAAAAATAAATGATTTCAAGATTTACACATAATTTACATTGGTATAATTTTTCATTGGTATCAATTGCTTCAACAGAAGAGCTACTCCAAAGTGCGAGGGTGTAGTGAGAGGATTTACTGTTTCTTTTAGGACATACGATACCCTAACTTATTGGAACTTGAGAGTCAGATAAAAAGCTGCGGACAACACATGGTGTAGATCAGATGAACAGAAAACTGCAGCATTTTTAAAGCATTTGGAAACTGTGTTTCAACCTTTTCCTACATCCGATGCTGACGCCGATATAAGTATTGAAGAATTTCTGGATGTACCTTGCCAAATGGACCTACCAATACGGTATATTTCCTTAAACGAAGTAAGGGAGGAAATACATAATCTTAGTAATAACAAATCACCAGGGTATGATAGGATAGACGCGAAGACAGCTAAATCGCTTCCAAAACAAGGACTATTATTTTTAAGATTAATCTTCAATTCCATTTTAAGGCTTCAACACTTTCCAACGCAATGGAAATGCGCTGAAGTTATAATGATTTTAAAGCCGAATAAACCAGAAAATGTTGTAACTTCATATCGGCCAATTAGCTTATTGACAACATTTTCGAAAATTTTTGAGAAAATATTTTTGAAAAGATTGAAACCATTTCTTGATTTTCATAACATCATTCCTCAATACCAGTTTGGTTTTCGCAGCGGTCATGGTACACCGGAGCAATGCCATCGAATAATTAATGATATAAGTAGTTCATTGGAGAACAAAAAGTACAGTTCTGCAGTCTTCTTAGATGTCAGCCAGGCATTTGATAGAGTTTGGCATTCTAGTTTGCTTTATAAACTGAAGTCATTAGTTCCCGCACCATTTTACCTTGTGTTAAAGTCTTACTTGCAAAATACATGTTTCTATGTAAACATCAGAAATTCATTTTCTATAATTCGCCAAATAAGGGCTGGAGTACCTCAAGGAAGCGTTCTGGGATGCCGATAACGGAAAATGTGACTACAGCGACATACGCTGACAATCCGAAGTAGAAGCATCTCGACTTGTTCAGGCAGAGCTTAATAAAATTGATGAATGGCTGAAGAGGTGGCGAATAGCCATTAATACGGAAAAGTCAACTCATGTGTCGTTCTCCTTAAGAAAAGGAAACTGCCCAGAAGTTTCTTAAATGGAAGAGAAATTCCAAGAAGCGACCATGTTAAATATTTAGGAATGCATTTAGACAAAAGGCTTACATGGAAACAACACATAAAAGCAAAAAGAGAACAGCTTAAAATTAAAACTAAAAAATGTATTGGTTGCTTGATCCAAAATCTGAGATGAATCTATCAAATAAGTTATTGCTTTATAAAGCGATACTGAAACCTGTGTGGAGTTACGGCTTGGAACTATGGGGTACTGCGAGTAATTCGAATATTGAGATATTGCAACGTTACCAATCGAAAACATTAAGATTAATAACAAATGCTCCTTGGTTTATAACGAACAAAGCAATACATAGAGACCTTTAAATGCCAACAATTAGAGAAGAGATAAATCGATTCAGCTCACGATATCTTGGGAGACTTAGTCAACATCAAAACCCGTTAGCTATCTCACTATTGGATGATAGTACTGAAGTTCATAGATTGAAGAGATTTCATGTTCTTGATTTGCCATTCCGACGTTAAAGCAGAGTTTTGAAGATTACCTTAGAATAAATACTGAGACTGAGACTATTTAAATATGTATAAACGTTATTGTATTTTAGTTTCGCATGTTGCCTACATTGGTAAGCGACATCATATGTTAGCCTTATATTGTTAAATAATTTGCTTATTGTTAATAAACAGATTGCAAATAAATAAAATAAAAAAATAAAAAAAAAAATTTATAACTCTTGTTTTCCCAAACTGCAGTACACATTTTGTTGACACTGCAAGAAATTTTGTTGACACTGCAACTGTTCTAAATATTAAGGTATAAATTCGTAATCGTCAGTTGCTACAGCATCATTATCTAGGGTCTTACTGCATACTGGATCTAACAGACATTCACGAAGACAAGCTGAATGCTCTTAGGGCGTTGTACATCTTTTCTTCAGCCACATCCTGGAATATCGCGCCTTAACAATACCGGGTTATTTTACTGGCTTAACGATGGTGACGTCCCGTGGTATCACAACGGTCCTCATTGGACTAAGTGTGTCAATCGTGACAGCCACTTCTACCTAACACTTTACATTATTTTCATTTGCGAATATTTGCGAATTTCATACTGAATATTTCGAATCAAAAGTATTTATCTTTTTGGCAGTTGGAAACGATTTCCTTCAAAAAAAAAAAACATCCAGGTTGAAAACCAAAATAGATTTTATGTTTTTTCAACATTGATGGAAAGTATTTTGAAACGTCTTTATTATTTTGAACATGAGCGATAAATATTAAAACGAACATTGTTGAGCAAAATATTTATCGTTTGAGTTCAGAATTTATATTTAATTTGTGTGATAGTTATTTTCGTTGAAATCAAAAAAAATATCCTTTTCTGACACTTGTGATTGATGATTTTAAGTGTGACTGAATGACTTTTGAATCCCGAATTTTAAATGGATTTTCTAATGTTTTAATCATCTTATCAAGTTTAGGAACTATTTAACTTTAATTTACATAATAAATAATACTTAGTTATTCAAGTCAAGTATTCGATAGTCACTGGCATAAAACTCTCCACTGATTCCTCGTTTCCAAGCAAAAACAAAACTCTTGCAATTGTTGCAATGTTGCATGCATATGATATGAACCCGTTAACCTTTTGCCGTTGCTATTTTCTTATTTTTTTCCTCTGAATTCTTTGGAAATTCAGCAAATGCGAGTGTACAGAGATATAAAAAAAAACCTAAACGTCTTTCAAATCAATAGCATTTAAATCATATTTTCATAGTTATAAATTCCATCACCCTCTGTTGCAAGCTCACAAACATACAGAGATACACATACAACTGTCTATTCATACCTAGGTACGAGTACCTCAGTTTTGTTCCTCAAGTCTTGTCTTCCCAGCATTGGAAGCCATAACTCATGCAAATCGTGGCTATATTGCTGCAAATACGAGAGTTCTCACTCACTCGTATGTTGCGCCTCTTATTGTTACCTTAACTGTTGCCGATGCTGCCGCTGCATGTGTGAATACTCACTGCTCGATGTGTTTCCCTCCAATCGACTGTCTGTCTGTCCATCCAGATGTCCGCCTGTCCTCCGTCTATGCCACAATATCTATGCGATTCTCAGACTGGAGCAAGTGCATTTAGTACCAGGTACTTTACCCCGAAGACGGACGGACAAATAAAATGGTGGCGTTGAATGTTATACTCGTAGTTGACTCTGGCAATTGGCAATTTTGATTTGGTATTCATTGTTGTGGCAATTGGATTTTGTTTTGTGGTCAATTCAATTGAATGGCAATTCGTGTCTCATATATTTTAAATGTAACAAATTATCAAATAATTCGTTCGTTTCTACATATTTCCAAGTATCGGATTTTCGTAAGATTGACCATTATTTTAAAATATTTTCGTTTTGTCTATTGATGTGAATATAAACTTTGCAATAAATATTGATAATTTTAAAGATCTTTATCTTTATTAATGTAATTCAATAAAAAGAACGGTTTTATTGGGAATTCAATTCAATAAAAAGAACGGTTTTATTGGGAATAAGGTCCTTACAGTAAAGAATTGGGACATTTGTGTTAATTTATTATATGCCACTAGTGGACCACGGACGAGGTTTAGCCAAATATAAATAATTAACAGTTAATATTATTCTGAGAGACATTAGAGGCATCCCAGCAACCGATTAGTTATTGACTACAACAAAATCCCTGATTACAAAAAATGCATTATCCGTTAATGTGGCACTATACTCCGAAAAAAGATTGAAAGTGTTCTCAATATTCGGAATGTTGAGGGTTGAAAGAATGTACTTAATTCACGAACCTTAACTGGAGTATCAATCTACAGTACAATATCAGACAAGTCCCATTCACTTCACTTGCCATTTTTGACTTCAAATATTAAACCAAATATTAAACCTGCAGTAAGATTTTCGCCAATATTTTTGTAAATCTGAATATATTTGGTAGATTCTTAATTTGGCCAAGAGATGATGTCGAATAATGTCATGAATATGAAGGTGACTTACGCGATCACGCCCTCAGTGTTGAGAATTTTGTATATTATCTTCACAATTCCCATTGCGTTCACGATGGGTATCGTACAAGTAGCCGACTTTCTTTAGTGTTGTGAGGATCTAGGCGCAATTATGAGGATCTAGGCGCAAGAAATATTTTCAAAATGTATTTCTCTTCCATAAAATCTATAAAGCACTTAATACAGAGAACACGAGAACCGCAGATTGGTTGAAAAATTATACAAAAGAGAAATACTAAAATTGACGGAGAAAAATAAAAATATACTGACGGAAAAAAAACGGTCTCCCAAAATCCACGAAGATGGAACAATATGCTCTGCAACAAACGCACCAGGCTACAGCCTTTGTAAATATATTATCAGTATATAATAATAAGTTGACGAACGACTCCAGATATACTGTTAAATATGCAATTGATTTTAAGTCGAGAATTGACAATATTGGAATAGATGATGACGAAATATTGGTATACTTCGACGTGGTGTCCAATTGCCAAGTAGGCCATTATATTTCGCCATTAAGACGATAGAGAATAAATATAGCATACTGGGGAAAATTCACACAACTACCACAGGAGTTATTCATTGAATTGCTGAAATTTTACATGGAAACCACGAGATATTTCAAATACGAGGCAACATTTTATGAAGAGGGTAAGGTATGCCTATGTGATCACCAGTGATACACTCAAAGAAAACTCGACATATTCTTAATGTAATCTGAAATGGATGTCATGACAATTGTCTTTGATTTTGACGTCATGACACATGTCATTGGTCCCATGTCAACAATTACATGACCCGGTCATGGAACTTATGTCAGTTCCATCCTCTATGCATTGATTCTTACCAATAATGCTATGTAAAACATATGACACTTCTTGATTACTGCAATGACAAATGCATCGAGTAATACTATAAGAGTGTGCACTAGTTGCTTTTTGTACTAACGAGTCCGTGGAATACTTGGGAAACATATAGAGTATAGCGTAGTAAAAGAAAATGTGTTTTGTTCACTTTTGTTTTGCGCTATGATTCGCTTTTTTTGAAGATTGATTTTCACCGTATTGCATCTAATTTCTTATTTTATTTTTTGTTAATTTGATCACTTTTGCCACACTTTTTTACAATATTTCACAAAACTACCCGAGATTAAGAACGCGCCACGAACGAAAATATCAAAACAAAAGTGAAAACATTTTTGCTGAATTCTAGTCAGCTATCACCATTTCTTCTTTGAAAGCATATTCTCTATCTGTTCTCCAAGTACTAAATTGAACAGCTGACTCATCTGTACCCACCCCCTGGACAAATGTCTTTGATACATTGACTAATTTCAACGGATGAGATCCTCTCTCCATTTCAATCCATATTTTGCTAAAGCGACTGCCGATTAGGTGTTGTTGGTGTACACAAAACAACAGGCAATTTTGTTTCTGTTTCTGAGAATCATACAAAAGTAATCAACGTTTTTTCCAAAGAATTTTTTACATATCCTCGAGCAAATTTAGTAAATTCATTCAGTACGATTATCCATATTCATTGAAACACAAAATCAACATTCTTGTCAAAATGAGGTACTTTCACTTAATTCTGAATAAAAGCGAAACGCGTTCATCGATTTTCATGATCTGTGTCTCATTTTGTTCATATGTTATGGCACTTTACGAGAAATTAAAAATTATTAAGAACTTTTCCGGTTTTAGATTTTTCATGATTTTTAGGCAAAATATTATTTTATTTTCTTCATAAATTTATTTATGACGGCAAAATTGTTGAGTATATAGAGAAACAGTACATCAACAGATTAAAAGAATTGTAATTCTTAATCTTTCTAAGTTTGTTGCTGCAAAATCGAACTAGTCGTTCTGGAGTTATATCAAACCACAGCGCCCCAAACGTAACAAATTCCCCTACATGATACTTACTAATTTTAAATCGATATATCTCGAATCCCAGACTTCATCCAGCGAAACGCCGGGACATGTATAACTTGTTTTTGAACGATATAACCCCTACAATTTGTCGCACAGTGTTATTAATCATATAGTTAAAAGTCTCAACAACAGACACTGTAAATCATTGGACTGAGTATCAGGAAACAGATTTAATTATTATTTGTGCTAATTTTTATCTCATTGCATTGATGTCAACCCAGTCATAATATTTATGATACTGAAAATATGCCAAAACTTGGTTATGCCACTTGTTATATGTTATATATCAGATTTTATTCCATGTATGTTATTTGCCAAAGTATTGATGTAAACTGGTCATCAATTCCATTACGTACTTTTCTTTGCGTGTAGCTGGCAACATAATGGAGGAGCTACTTTACGAAACTTTGACGATGTTGGTTGGAAATGAAGCCCGACATCTTGACCATCTATGTGGACGAATTATTTGTTGTTATAGAGAGGAGTGAAGTGGAAAACACACTCCTCTATTACAATGACTTGAAATCACTCCTCACAGGGTAAATCTGAATTTATTTAAATGGAAAATAGTTTATCAATTTAAAATGTATTCCCAGCCTGTCTCAACTTCAGACGTCCAAGGCAAACAACAGCAAAATAAGCAATTCCATAAATGTTTATTAACATTTGGCGTCGGCAGCATATTAAAATTTAAACTGAAGCATTTAAAATTCTCGTAGGTACAAAAAAAATTCAAAGATTTGAAGCAAAATGAACAAGCAAATCTAAAGGATTCATAAATGCAATAATCGGAGAAATGATCAGCACAAATCACAAAATGATGATCAGATGGTGATGATGACGATGATGATCACAATGTAGTATCATCACCATTGGTATATGGCCATATATCCATACATACATATGTGGAATGTTTGGAAAGATAAATTCTCATATGCACTAGTATGTTGGCTATATATCTGATGCTGTTTCTGATGCTATTGCTTTCTGGTGGTTGGCTGTTGGTTGTTGGCGGTGGCCGATGTTGTGTTCGTAGTAATTTAATATTTTGTGGCGCCACTATAACTATAAAAAAGCAACACTACCAACAACACAAAAAACAACAGCAAAAGCATCAGCTTTAGAATCCAGCAACAACCCAATAATCGTACGACAAAAATTAAATGACTTGAATTCGACCATTCATTATGACAACACGCACCAAATGTGGTCGAATTGTTGAAGATGTTGTTCTTCATATCAGTTTAGAATCTTCGTCCATACATGCATATTTTTGTGTGTATTTTTTGCCTCTGCCGCAAAAATCCGAATTGAACTTCTTATTCACATCCCATTTGACCGAAATCGGTCAGAGCAACTTTAGCAGCCGTAACTGCATGAACTCATCGTCATCAGTTGCAGCAATAACTACAGGAGTAGCACAAAGAACATAAACACTTATACGAGTGCTACTCTGAAATTGTCGGCGGTTTAAAATATATAGGAAATTGTAACTTTAAATTTTGAATGGAAAGTAACTGGAGAGTATTCGCAGATGTATATTTTGAATAGTCTCAAATACATCAAACCTGTGAATAAATTCATGGCCATATTTCGTAACCGCTGATTCGTACACTCACAGAAAAATTCGGTTGAGACAGCCGGATTAATAGAGATATAGTTTTTTTACCAAAAAGGTTTTGCAAAATGAATCCTCATGGTTCCTGGCAAAAAGCAGCATTCCAAACAACCGCTGATGAAGATCTGTGGCTAGATCTGAAATAGCTGGACGGTTTGTCAGGAATCATGGTGATGGACTTTGCAAAACTTCTTTAGTAAAAAAACTATAGCTCTATTAATAGAAATATAGAATGGTCTTGAGCTTGGAAAATAAATTAAAAAAGTCTAAATTAAAAGTCCGAATAAATAAAAATCATCCCTGATGCATGCAGAGCATGACGAAACTGCAGGCAATTATAGCCTGTACGAATTGTGTTGCCTTTTAGGCAACAACAAAAATTACTTCTAATGGGGACCGACGGTTCTCTGCAGATGGAATAAAGTTTTTTTGTGCAAAGGTTTTCTTGTGGGTTTTACTTGCGATATTTTCCGAACACTTGCATAGTGAAAAATTCTCAATTGAGATGAGTTTTCGTTTGCATTTCGCTTCATGAATTGCATGCACCGTTGATGAAGATCTGTGGGTAAATCTGAAAGAGCTATACGGTTTGCCAGGAATCATGAGGATGCATTTTGCAAAACTTCTTTATTAAAAAAAACTGTATCTTTTTAATAGAGATATAAATAGAATGGCATTGAGTTTGAATAATAAAATAAATTAAAAGTATTATTTTTCCTTTCTTTCTTATTACATTCTGTCCCGAAAACACTCACCCGATTTTGTTTTGCGATATCTTTAAAATGAAACGACCTCATTTAAATTTTTCTATAAATATTTATTTGGGCCTTTAAGATTTTTCTATTACTATTTGAAGATGATATCGGTGAAGTGGGCGCCACAATTGTTGATAACCGTTTGTGCTCTTTTTATAGCATTTTCAATCTTCCTGTCGACAACTTCAAGTTACAGCAATAAAAATCACAGTAACCGTGTTACCCACGGCGTTCTCGAAAAAATAAGGGCACGATGCAATGGCGTTGAGTGGGTATAATGCCTCTTCGTGAATGATACTTGGAAAAGAGCCGCTATGCCTTCTTTCATGTTCTCTTGATGACGACGAGGTAGTAGGCCATTTCATCGAGTTTGAGTTACTTTTGTAATTTACTCTTTGGTTGCACCAACACGGACAGAAATAAAAGGGAATGCGTATTATCGTTCGATGCAAACAACATAAAACATAATTTAGCTGTCATTAGTATCAATCAAACACTTTTAAACTTATTTTGCTGCATGGTCTATAATCTGTATGTCTTCTTTGGTCTCTCATTCTACATTATTTCCCTAGAACCTTTTCGATCAGCTGAGCCATAGAAACCCCCTGGTTTGACTACGTATCGGTTCAGATGCAAATGGGACCCGTCACACATGATCATTTTCGATAAAACATCGTCGTCTGCGTCATTGAGCTTCGGGAGACCGAGAGCGTAGCTTATACGTGGTTGATAATCTATAATTAGTTGCTGATGCATTGCATATACTTTGTAAGGGAGCATCTTCAAGTTTTCACCAAAATGCTAAAATAACGGGTAGTGACCAATTGTGTGGAACGTCGTCTGATCAACGTTGATGGCTCATTTGCAACATCTTCAGCCACATCTGCGATATTCTGGTCGAAACAAGCACTACGAGGCCTTCCCACACGTCTTCTATCACGTGATCTTCCAGTGCCTTCATAGCGAGCTACTAATCGACTTAGTGTTTGACCATCTGTTGGCGTAGATAAAAAAACTTTGATTAAGGTACTTCGATAGATTTACATTTCGCATATATTAGTACTTTCATAATTGCTGGAACAATATTTATCGCCACCACTGTAAGAAATCCAGTGAACATAGTCTCTCAATATTGGCAGCTTATTCATATTTATACTTGGAGAGATATTGAAAACCGCATTGTCGTGATAGGCGTAAAAAAACGTGGAATGAAACTGGCGAAATGTATCGAAGGTTGCAACCGCGAACTCACAGAGCTGTCAAAGCCGTAGGGAATCGAATTCGTCGAAATCCCCTGCGAAAACAAAAAGTATTGTATGGGAGATGAATATAACCAAGGTATCCTTTTCTCAAATCTTTAAACATGACTTGGGACTTGCAACTTACAAAAGACACACGGGGCATCTACTTACGGCGACGTGGAAGCAGAAATGGAAGCAAACAATCAAAAGCGCCAATACGTCAATACGCCAATAACGGCCACAGAAATTTTTTTTCTGTGGAGGAGTCATTCAATTAACAAAATGATACGAGTCTATGGTCAGTCATCTCGGCAAGCATCAGAACTGGTTGCTAGAGGTGAAAGAGATCACCATCCTGCTTCTGTGATGGTATGGTGGGGATTCTCCCACGATGGGGTAACCAAGCTCCATTTCTGCGAAAAAGGTTTTACAAATTCGAAAAAGGTTACCAATCTGACGTTTTGGAAAAGTTTGTGAAAGCTTTAAATAGCACACTTTCGAAAAGCAGCCAAGAACCACTCAAGCGTGGTTACCAAACTTTATCTGAACGGATGATATGTCATCGGGTAGTCTAGATCAGAATCTCTTAGACATAAGGTGTGGTCCGTTTTAGAAGGGAACGATCTGCATTACTCGTCACCCAACTTTTGAATCTCTTAAGCAATTCTCTATGGATTTCTCTATGGATGTGGAGACGATTGGCCGGTCAGATGACAGTTTCTAGTAATCTGGCTTATTATGTTTTTACTACACAGAAAAAAAATTGGTACGTGAAAAATTTCAGCACTCAATTACATTTTTCATGATATACTGACAAATTACTCAAATATTGAAATGAAAATCAATAAATGGTACCAACAAAAAAATTCATAAGAAATACCCCAATATTTATCGAAGTAAATACGATTCGAACAACCACATAACTTCAGTTGGCAGTCGGTGGCATAACGGGCTAGACGCTGCCCGAAAAGACGATATGTCACAAACATCGAAACGATTTTCCAGTGGGCGTGAGTTCGAATCCTACCGCGGCTGTTAAACAAAATTTCTAAAAATACTTCGGATCGAAGACAAACCGAAAACTGAGATACAATTTAGTTTGTTAATATGTCAAATTCTTCATCGACTAGAAACGAAAATATTTTTAATAAATAACGTACAAATATTTTCGTAGATGGGTGAAATTTTGCATCGATTGAAAAATAATATTTTTCCAATAAACAACCTACAAATATGGTAGCTGATATGTGATTTTTTTTATCACAGGATTTTTAATTAATATTTTGTTTGAATTTTCGAATTTTTTAATTGAATTGAAAAATATTTTTTTCCTGTGTAGTAAAATTCAGGACGGATTCTGCCGGGTTTGCTAGTAGTTAATAAACCAAACTACAAAAAAATATTATAATATCTTTTTATGTTGTTTGGATATTATCAAGAAAAACCCGTATACCGAAACATATGAATTACCTAAGTACATAGTACATGTTGTCGGTTTATTGTTTTGTCGTAATAGTGGTATAGTTGTGAATATTGGCATCTCGATTTCAAACAATTGGCGTTTTCGACAAAACAATAATAAGTCAACGATATGTAAACATAAGCATAATTTTAATCATAAAACAAGCGTAATGCTTTCGATGTAAGTTTGAAGTTTTGTAACCGATATTGCTTCACTGGGATAATAGAAAATTGATTGAAGATTTCTCCGTGCCCTGTAATTCTCAATCCAAACTAAGCCTATATGCTGCTCAAACTTTTGAATTACCCTAATATATAAAATAAACAAAAGCTTGATAATACTTTTGTTCTTCTTTCAACCACACAAATGCTTTTCTCATCCTTTTGGCCAGTTGTCCGTTTGTCTGTCCCAACACAATCATTGGTTCGTCGTTCGTTGTCAGTGTTAAAGTTATAAATGCAACTCAGATTTGTTGAATGTTCAAAATGTTCGATCGTTTGGAGCGATAACTTTGTTTAAGCGTGTCCCACACAAACTAAAAAAATGACTCGAAAAAGTCATATAAATGCTTATGATTTCTTATTTTAAATAAGAATTTGAAATAAAATTCATAGTAATTTAGAAGTGTACATCGGAATATGAAGGAGAAGCAATCGAAATCGAAAATATTTCAAAAACTTGCTATAATACGCGTGACGGAAAAATTCCTTTATCGTGTTCATGGTTGTTTTTAGGCCTTTTGCTATCTAATAATCTAAAGTTTGACTGCCACATTTGGCATTGTGTGGCGTGCAACAGAGAATTCAGATCGCACCCAGCCAGAAGATACAGAGATAGGTGTTGTTCACATGCAACAGAGATTGGTAAGGTTTAGACGAGGGGAAGGGAGGGAAGGGGAGAAAGCTGGCCTTTAAAAAGTGTGCCATTGATAGGACCTTTACCTGTGAGAAGAGAAGAAGAAGTCTAATAAATGTGTAGTTTTCTTTATTAATATAATATAATATAATATTGTAGTTATTTTGTTGAATTTTGTTCTTTAATGAAAGTAGTAACAATTAAATTAAATTCAAACAAGAAACAAAAGTACATTTAACTCGCTGTAAAATCACTGAATAAATTCCTTTCGCAATAAAAAACATTCTGAATTCAAGTAGTCCATAGGTAGTCGCAAACTTTTCGCCTTCAATTGGTTACGGCTTTGCCAGTTTAGCCAGTTTAAGTGAATTTTTAAAATTTTTTTTTGGTTCTGCATATTTTACTTTTCTGGTAAATTTTCCCCCTTACCTTTTACAATTTTTGTCGACAAGTTGCATTTTATTTAGAATGTATGTTTGCTTTTATGGTTTAATAAGGAGAAACTGAAAATTACCGGTTTCTTTTTATTAAATAGTATAACATGTCAGGAATTATCGAGGGCTTTTATTATCAACTATTTATAGGAATTGACATTCATAAGATCCGTAACTGTAAAAAACACGTTGGGCCAGATATTTGAATCACAAGTTTAATAAAAATATTTATTTATTAAGGAAATATACTTGATAAAAAATGTGACCTTGAATCCGAAAATAATATTTTAAATATCACAGTGATACAAAAAAAATCTAAAGTCGAAATACCTGGGAAGTGATAGTATTTTTCTTGTAAGTATTGTCGAGTGAAACAAGAATCTGCTTGTGAAATTTTCCAAACACGCCCAGTATCTTGAAAACCGGTTATAACCCCGGTTTTGAGTACCTTTGCGCACTTATAAGACTGGAATTTAATTGATTATAAACCGATTTTTATTTCTCACCGGACTTAAAAAGAAGAAACTTAGGCCTTTCAAACGATATATGGGTGATTGTTCGGAAATTGTTATTTTTCAGATAGCAATTTTTCCAAACCTCGATATGTCTGCAGTACCATTTTTTTTACGTTTCTGAATGTTATCATGGTCCAAAAGTATGATCTGAAGATCACTATACTACAACACCAAAGCAATCGAAGTTATGGAGCATTGATGGTATTCCGATGTCACGGTAGTGACTGCCTGAACGAAACTGAATGAAATTTTTTTTTTATTAATTGTAATGACCGCTAATATATATCAATTGAATAAAACGCACTATTTTAATGTTTTAACTAATTTATTTAGTTAACTTCGCCAATAGACTAATACCTTTCACGACCTACACACGACTGACGATTGCCACAAGATATGTCAAATACTTCACTCTCGTTTTGCCAGGTCTTCGTAAAAGCCTACTGTGTTGTCAGGTCTTTCCAACAGCCTACTCCACATTAATCATTCAGTGTCAAGAAACCATTATTTATCAATTTTAGTCAGTATTGGAAACTATATGACACGGTTGTGACAGCCACGGTTGTGACTTTCAGTGTTTAACCTAACCGTGCTCCAGACCGGTTTGGAATTCGACAAGTTCCAAAGACAATGAAGTTCAGGCAATGAAATATTACTTTCATAACCGGAAATCAAGCGTAAATATCGTACGGCATATGTGAATCATAAGAGAACGGTTGTGACGTATTATTTTGTGACTTAGCTTTTCAATTTTTCGAATTGAATTCCCCTTCGTATACATGTGCGTGTGTTGACTTCTGCCGGTGAAAATACTGCCACCACCCCCTCCACTCCAAAATGCCAGCAAATTGTACAAAATTCTGACAAAACTGTTGGACAGACTTCGTGGACCGTTCAATAACCATGGCGTAGAATTGTAAATCTAAATGTCCCTTAGAACATATGTGCAGGTAACTTCTTTCAAGCCACGTCCTTGACGGATATTACTGCTGAAGTCCTGAATTCGATACGGAGGACAGGCCATGGTTGTGACATTTTGAACAGTTTTTTCTCCCTAAAACCGACTTACACGGTTCAGAATGGAATGTGTTTCATGGAAATAATAGAGTACCATCGTAGCTTCGGGAACATGTCGCAATTTAATCACCATTCGATCATTTTAGGGTGGGAAAATTCAAAGGACGAGAAAATTACAATTTCCGAACAATCACCCATATATTTTGAAATAAGGGTTTCGAATATGAAATTAAACATAAATGTACTATTAATATGTTTCATTACTGCGGTAATATGTCGCATTGTTTTATGTGATTCATTGCAGCAATAAATATAGTTTTGAAAGATTTGCAGCTTAACAAAGAATAACGGTCAAATAAAGCCAGGAATGACATGTTTGGTGAAAGCAACAATAAAATTGTCGTCTTCTTTGTGCGTCAGTGAATTTAGAGCCTCAAAAAAATATGAAATATCATCTCCTGAATCTTGATTTGCCGTATACGCCATTTTGACGTTTTTGAGTTACAAACGGATTTGGAACGTGAAACACACACATTTTACGGCACGCTGATCCTCATTCTTCTATCATCATTGGTTTCAGGGATATAGAGTATAGACTTTGCCGTATAAGCCAGATGGTTATCAGATTTTAAACTTTGAAGTCGTTTTCTCAAAAGGATAATTTGGCGAATACGGCAAATCAAGATTCAAGCGACGATATGGACGTGGCATCACAAAACGCTGTTGGGATTTGCACCTGATCATCACAATTTTTTTTACAAGCCAAAGAAGACTCTTGCTGAGGAGGCTTTATTTCCGATTTTATTGCAATGAATCCTAAGCGGTTCGAAATTCCATTTGTCACATAGTTAGATCATTAATAAACACCCATTTTCTTTAGTACATATCTGATGAATATGGTGGATTCGGGACCATAGCCAAATGGGGTCGGTCTATTTTCAATATGTTGCAAGACCACTCTCCGTTGATTGGTGCCTCCTTTGAAGATAATCAATGTGAATTGAGCTATTTTATCCCCAAAAACCCGTCACAATAAACCACTTATTTGATGGATGAATCGGCATTAATTTTGTTTTATGTCCATTTGTTTGTTCGCGGTTGAAAAAATAGTACTAACAATACCATTCAAATAATTTTTCTTGCATCAACGACTGCTGCGACGTGGAACGAACTCCTTGCGTTAATTTTATTTATTCACTATATAACATACTTTCCTCTCAAGAACACACAATAAATGTATCAATTGCAAGAGACGTAGAATGGTAAAAACGAAAGAACGATCATCTTATATGACATGTTTCATTGCAGGGATGACAACATTGGCGGATATTCTTTCAATTGCAGTAATGTAAACCCTCTATATGTTGAAAAATCTGTTTTTTTGCTGTTGTTCGAATGCAAATGTAACGTGTTTGTATCTTGTCGCAAATATAGTACACTTGTGTCCAAACCCATTGTGTTTGCTACTCAATATTGCATGTTGAAGAAACACGGATTAATAGTTATAATAAATGACTTTGTGACCCAAATGTTTTTTTTTTTTGTTGAAAACTGCTGAAAATAAAAGCGAGACAGACAACAAAGAAACAAAAAAGCAACAGGTCTTAAATTTTATGAAAACAGTGCCTGCAAACATGTACATGGTTCCTGCAATATGTCGCTGTGCCCTTTTTTTCAGCGTCTAACGAACACAATTCATCACTTCGACAAAGTGGTTTTCAATCGAAGTTAACACACTAGTGTTGATAGCTTTTTCATACCCATCCATTTCGGTACAATCAATTTTTATTTTTCAATTAAAATATTTAGTCAAAAGTACACCCAGGAAAAAATAACCCAATTAGCAGTAACCGTATTTCGAGATTGTCAGAACCAAATTAGACGTCATTATGTCGAAATGTGGCCATCGCTGGTGCAACGGTTAGTGTGCGCGGCTGTTGTGTGAGAGAACGTAGGTTCGAGCCCTGCTCGGACCACCATTCATTTCTTTTGACGACGGTTACCTCGCTTAGTGACGACGACACTATCGAATATTAAGCCATAAAATAGCTTCTCAAGAACCGTTCGGAACCGGTGTAAAACTGTAGGGCCCAATCAGTGAATGAAGACTGGAAATCGCACAGCTCAGTAATTGTGAGAAGCTGCCCCCTATCTCTTCATCGGATGTAATGGGAAAATATTTTTATTTTTTTTAATGTCGAAACTAAAGGTTGTCACAACAAACTAGTGGTTGATTGAACCTCAGTCGTGACAACTCAATTCGGTTGCAGCATCTACAATTTGGTGGCTATAGACGACATTTCGCTTGCAACGACCTATTTTTAAACAATTAATTCTGTGAGTGCATTGATAGAATATACATCGATGTAGGGTATAACCCGAATACAGTTAACAGCCCCGTATTTTTTATTTTCTCAAATCCTTCGAATTCCTTAGAAAAATATGCAAAAAAACCAAATCCATAAAACATATCAAATTATAATTTATTGGTCTTACAAATGAAATGAAACAAAACAAATCAACTTATATTTTAAGAACATCAACAAAACAACAACAAAAAACAAACAGAATTTATGGCCAACACTCGTACATCAACTGCCAAATTGAAAGGGGCGCACAATAACAACACCACCAACAAAGAATTTGTCTGATTACCTACAAAAAAAATCGGGGACAGGGACTGCCAGCGATACGGCTGCTCACGATGATGAAGATGAATAAGGTAATAATGTTTGAGGCATTTAACAAGCGTTGCGTTGTGTTAACCACAAAATCATATTTCTCTCAAATTGAAAGATTTCTTTGTTCCCCCTGGCAACAAGCACCCGCACCAGAACTGAAATGGAAACCCCTGAAAAATGTTTGATGGACACACATTACGGACAACACCAACAAACGATTGGGGATGCCACTCGCTGTCCCAGCTATGAAACTCCAAGCAACCGAAGTAAAAAAGCAGAAGTCCCTTTTGCTAAATGTTTCAGATTTATTATTGTTCGGAGTCAGTTTTGGGTTAAGATGTGGTTTGGATTGCGCGCATGTGTCGCCTGGACCAAGTGAAAACATAATAAATGCATCATAATTCTTTCGAGACCACAACTCAACGATACAAATCATGTTTTTCAAATTTATTATTATTTGACCAAAATTCATTTTAAACATGAGTCAAGAAGGAATTTTGCATTTGCACATGTGCATATATGTATGTGTATGGCTGTGGGAATAAACTAATATCCTTTCAAAAATAAACAATACGTAATTACGAATATAAGGTCAGAATATACCAGAAGATGTTCCAAATGCATGTACAGTTCCACAATCGTTAAAGAAAGGGCTGAAACGAGATTCTTTTTTTATGAGAACTATTGGATTTTTCTAAATTTTACCAAATATAATTTTGTAATTTATTTTGACCTCTCAATATGAATTGGAATTTTCTTAATTATTAGAATTCATAATTTAGAACTTCAACGTGTTACGTGTTATGCAATGGTTAGTGTGGGCAGCTCTTGTACATGAGAACGTGGGTTCGATCCCTGCTCTGAACACCTTACATTTCTTTCGACGAGGGTTCCCTCGCTTATTGAAGGTGACCCTATCGAGTACTGAGCCATGAAACAGCTTCTCAAAATACAGTTCGGAACCGATGTAAAACTGTAGGTCCCAATAAGTGAGTGTAAAACTAGAAAGCGCGTATCTTACTAATTGCGTGAAGCTCTCCCAAACCCCTTCACGGGATGTAATAGGAAACATAAATTAAAAATTAAAATGTATATACTGTGGGCCAATAATCACATTTCTTTGACCAAAAGTCTACGAGTATTTTGGAATCCGGCTGGTAGATGTGGGAGCATTAGTATATATAAATTAATATTAGAACACTTATATGTACAGCATCATGGAAGAAAACTATGCCGACTGACCAATCTTGAATACATATTTTACAGATCCATGAACAGTTCAGATACATTTATAAATAACATCAATCTTCATTCTAGACTAAATCGAGAATGGTTTGTTTCTTGTTACAGAAGTAAGCAACTTACTTGCATTTCCTAAAGAATGCATTATATGCGAGCCTAAAGTGACATATGACATTTGACATTTCGATAATTTTGACAAACAACACTAACACCAGAGGTTAAAAATAAAATGTGCTGCGAAGAAGAAATATTCATGAATTATTTTAAATATTTCTTTCGAAAATTTTGCAAGTACTGAATATGGGAGCCTAATCACGAAAATCGTGATCGAATATACAATCGAACACTAAAGTTTCGTACAATCGAGTTGTTTCGATCGCGGCACTCAATCGAAATTTTGTAGTTAGTTGGACACTGAACATACACTTTTTTAAAATTTGAATTGAAGTGATTGATTGTAGGGATTGATATCAGAATCTTTTCCTCGTACGGGCCCTCCCATTTCTATGCGGGAAATTGTCATGAATGGTTTTTCGCGCTAAAATTTTGCCGTGATCCAAAAAATCAAAATTTCGATCAAAATCTTTCGATCATGACAGCCGTGATTAGGCACCGGTTCTTATGTGGGAACAAAAAAGAACTACAAAGTGCGGAAATATTTCGTTGATATTTCTCTAGCATTTTTTCCTTTGGATGGAGTTTTGTAAAATTTCGAACGAAATGTTGAACTTAATACGGGTCTTGAAGTCGAAGGACATTCGAAAATTTGTCGACTTTACATTTACAAAATCGCATCATCAAAAAAAAAAATTGTCGCATTGTAACTTCGCAAATAATCAATCACTACACCAAATATTCTAAATGAATACAAAATATCGCTGAAAATTCCCTACAACGATCAGCCGGTGGTAGTTCCACATCCATTCGGTGAATAAAACTTTTTACGTTTTGTTTTATTTGGTCATTCTTCATTCATTCCCTCCTCCATCAATTTGATACGATATGTCAGAATTTTGCATATGTCAAAGTGACTTGAGCTTTAAATACATATTTGATATCATTCTCAGAATTTGCTAATCATGTGGGAATCAATGATATCTTGGCAGGGAGAAATTTTAGCATGATGGATAATAAATAATCAAACGTTAAATATGAGTATGCAAATGATTTACATCAATTCCATTTACATCAATTCCATGTCATACATGGTATTGCCAGCGCAGTATTAATTGTGAACATTGTTCAATTCTGTCCAATTATGTTACTCTAATTTGCACACCCTTTTATTTGATGACGAAAAAATCCTATGAACCCATCGTTACGTAGTTCATTTGTTCAAATATTGATGGTTTATTATAACATAATGATACCACCAGAAATAATTTCACTTCTCTTGATACAAAAAAGAAAATAATGACGTCTGCAATTGACATTGAAAGTAATGTAAGTCTAAATAGAAACAAAAGCAACATATAAACGGTTGATCCTAAATAGGTTGTTGCTGTACATGGGGAAAAAGAAGGGTTGATTAACCCGCATCTTTTTGAAATTTGCCTATAGCAATTATTTTGAAATGTATTTAGATTTTAGGGTGACTCTGCGTGGACCTAATTATTGTAGTTCAAGCCAGCATTGTAAATTATCAAAGTTCGTTATTAGATTGTACTTTGAATATAAAAACTGACAGATTTTTTAGATTTATAAGATTATTTATAGTTGCAGATTTATAAGCACTTGGTTGATCACAAATTTTGATAGGCAAATTCTTATCAAACATTGACATATACAATATATTTGAAGTAGAACGAATTAAATTCCCCACGACAGAGGATGCCAAAAGTCCTTGCAGTTTCATTAAACCCCATTGCTAATTTTACTCAGGTAACCCAAGGTTATGTGTTGGGGTTGGTGGCGGTCGATGAACGATGAACATTTAGAGTCTTCAGTCCATCGTGATACCGCGAGGTAACGAGACTGAACGTTAGCTCTACCGGAGAACCATTTAGTTTACACCAAGAAGCTCAAAATCTGAGATAATTCGCTCAGGGTCCTAAATGAGTAGGTTTCCAAGGTAGACATCCTACTACCTGCTAGTAATGGACACATGCAGAGAAGATTTTCTTCCACTTCCTCATCGTTACAGCTTCTACTCGTTGTAGAGTAGACTACTACTTGTAGAGACTACTCGTTAGCCTAACGCTGACCAAGATCAATGAAATTTAAAGCAAATGTCCCTGTTTGTAATAACCCCAACCCAATTTCATTGAACAATAGCATTTAATGGGAACCCACATTTTTTAGAGGTAAATTAAGGTGGATTGCCACGCTTTCAATGAATAATTCATTTACACACAAGCCGATAAAAAAATTACATATGCTCTTTCATAAATAAATAAATGGTTTCCCATTACATCCCATGAATGAATCGGGGAGAGCTTCTCACAACCAGTAAGCTGTGCGCTTTCTGGTTGTATACTCACTGATTGGGACCTTTAGTCTTTCACCGGTTCCGAACGGTATTTTGAGAAGATTTTTCATGGCTAATTACTCGATAGTGTCGCCGTCACTATGCGAGGTGACCACCGTCGAAAGAAATTTAAGGTGGTCAGAGCAGGGATCAAGAGGCGCACACACTAACCATTGCATCACCGACGGCATCTTGTGTTTGATGATAATTATAATATATTTAGTTAAGTTATACAAATTTTATTTATTTTATAAATGTTTGTGTGATTTAAAGTGAAGTTAGTAATAAATAATGTCACGAATATGCACATTTTGGAAGGCTGCAGATTGGGGCTGTCACAAACAAATTAATCAATGTGCTTATACGTTACTCGATACTAATAGCCGAATGCTTCTTGTATTACTGGCCAATCAATATTTTCCTACAAAAATTCGTCTACTATTGTAGGCATTCCCTGCAGTTCCCAAGATCTGCTAAACGATCGATTTTTCGCGACAATTATTTTAATTCATTTCGTGAGGCCCTTGAACAACAAACTGAAAACACAAACACCATCGAAACGATTTGAACTACGATACTGCAATTGTCAAAATTAAGTAAATTGAAAATTTGTTTGAAAAATTGAGGATAACATGTATGCATGATCAAAATTTCAAAATGCTGCGCGTGAAAATAATAATACTATAGCAAAATTTTCATAATATATTTTTCTGTTCATGCTCATCATTACACGTCTTTAGAGTCGCATATTGATCAAAGAAATAACATTTTTTTTAGCAAACTACACTAGGAATCGACACTAGGTAGGGGACTATAAGTACCATAGTTTGACGTTTCCACAATAGACTTTTCAATAAACATGTTTTGAAACACCCCTTCCGCCAAAAATACCCCCACCCTAATACGCATATATGGTAGTTAGTAAGGTTATTGTCATTATGTGCCAACAAATTCCAACATTTATTATTGGAGCGTGCACCATTTCTAATCTCTGCACCTATCAAACGATCTTTTTAAAATCTCAACGGATTAGTTCAAAATTCTTAAATTAGTTAAAAATTGAGAAAAAATAAGTTTTAAAATTGCTAAATAAATAAAAACATACAATATAAAAAAAATATGTAATATAATTTATAATAATACTTAGCTTACAATGAGGGTTCGATCCCTGCCCACTGATTTTGAGAAGCTGTGGCAGATGCGATGGGAAAATTGTTATTTACTTATTTATAGTAGGGGATTGTGAGTATTATCCCAAGGATTTATAAAGAGTCAGGAGATACAAGTTAAACAGTAAACGAGTTTAAAACCCAAACTAATTATCTAAATAAATACTAAGAAGAGTCTGACGATACTTCTATGGTGGTTATTTTTCCTGTCAACAGCATTTAATATTAATATAACCATTCATGATGATGCTTCAATATAATTTCCTCCTCCTAACACCAGGAAAACCATCAGAGCTTACTCCTTATTAAAGGCGTTTTGTAAGATTCAACAATTCATATTTGTAAGATTAATTTGCTATTCGTAAAGAATCTTTACTGAATGAATTGCTTTACAGGATTTCTACATTCCCCTTATTTCATTGATATTTATGTACTCTGATTATACCATGAAATCGTATCGAGTGGCATGTGACATCTCAAATTAAAGGGTATGTCCATCCGAATACCATTCGGAATGAAGAGGAAAAAAGTCTCGAAACAAGAAACTGAAATGGTTAACGCCCATTCACTTATCAAAAGTATGTCAAGAACAGATATTCTATGTCATTATATATCTTTTACGCGAAATCGTTGAAGAGGGAGAGATCAGGGTCCATGTTTAAAGGTGGTGGTTGTTTTTAATAATGACGTTTAAAGAAAGGAATCGCAAAAGGTCCATGCAATATTGTTATTATTGCTGTCATAGGGTGGTGATTCGAATTGTGCTCGGGAGTTGCAAACTACGTCAGATTTTCTTAATATCTTTCAAAGGAATAAATGAACTCTGTTGGGGTTGTATCTACGCACAAAGTGTGAGAAAAAATTAAAATGTGTTTTTGCGGTAAAACTGTTGTAGATATCTTATTGTTTTTGTCTGGACATGAATATGAAAAACATAGGAGGAGTGAGAACATTTAAAATGTTGTAATCGTAAACGTGATATTACCCATACGCACATGTATGTATATATGGTGGCCGTCGGTGGTGCAGTCGTAGTGTGCGCGGCTCTTGTGCATGAGAACATGGGTTCGATCTCTGCTCTGATCACCTCAAACTTCTTTCGACGGCGGTCACCTCTTTAGTGACGCCGACACTATCGAGTATTTAGCCATGAAAAAGCTTCTCAAAATATGGTTCGGAACCGCTGAAAAACTGTAGGAGTGTAAAACTAGAACGCGCACAGCTCATTAGTTTGTGAGGAGCTCTCCCTAATCCCTTCATGGAATGTAACGGGAAACCATATTTATTTATTTATTTTTAATTGAATTATTATTTTTTTTATTATTTTTAATTGAATGTTAAGGTGATAACTGGCTGTCAAAATCAGTATATGTCGAAATCGGTAGCCCTGTCAGATCCAAAAACTAAAATTAGCAATTCCCAAAGAATTTTAATTACTTCACAAAGTGAGCATTATGAGTGTTGTCTTTTATGTTACAAGACATGGTAACATCGGCCCTAGATTTGCCATATCTGACAAAGCATCTTTCAGTTAGTCGATTTTAATACTATTCGTGCTTCGAAAGTCCTGTCGCCCGAGGACTATTTCCGATAAGAGTTTGCAGAGCTGATCATTTCAACTTTTGGTGATAAAGCACCATCCAAGGACACAGTAGTGCGTTGGTTTTTCAAATACTATCGTGGTCGGCGTTCGCCCCTGAAAGAATTTCGTGAACCTCGTTTAATATCTGTTTTTGTGCCAGAAAAGATCATCGCTGTGGAGGAACTGGCATTGTAACATCGTCATGTGACTTACAGTGAAATTGAGGCATGTTTGAGTATTAGTTCCACTCCCATACAATTTATATTTCTGTGGTCACAAAGCATAACAGCATATGTCTATTTTTGCAACTTTTTAGGAGAGCTTTCTAAGGGTTAAAATTTCATTTGTAATGTAGTGATTGATCGAGATTTGCTAATAAATCTTTTCCAATATCTTGGGAACTACAAATTGGATTATTCAAATTTGGATTATATAGTGTGCAGTACGATCGATATATACAGCTCCATTCTCGAAAAATTTAATTTGAGCATAACTCGAGTTATGCTGTTATGCCTTGTTACCACAGATATTATGAACATTTTTCCGTCTACAAAACGTCTTCCTGTTAGACTCCGAATGATTTGACAGACGCTCAAAAAAAGAAAATTCATATCGATTGGTATAAAGAAATTTTAAAATAAATGTATCGCGGTGGTTCGAAAAACTTCTATAAGGTCGCCACAGGCGACGATCATGGACTTTTGGATATGAGCCTGAATAAAGCAGCCAAATTCACCAAAAGGTGTGTGCAAACGAAAAACCCCAACATGTCGCCACCTTCCCCTAGGGCTACGTAGAACGGTCAATTCGGCATGGTACACCTACATTTGTTTGTCAGAAGTCTTTCGAGACACGGAACAGGGAACATTCTGTACACCACAATGAGAGCCCCCACAGGTCGGCTCAAACAAGTAACAGTTTGAGCAGTCCAAACATTGGACAACTATAACCTGTCCAACTGTTTTTGGTCGAAAATCGTCAATTTTGGTTCAAAGGTAAGCATGTAAAAAATTATAATATGAAATTGTATAAAACAAATAAAAGTAACTTGATTACAAAAATTTTTTATAATACGACTTTTTTTTACTTTTAAATGACTTTTATGTTGTCCGCTATAGTTCCAAAGACTTTTTATATTTCTCAAACGCTTCTCTATGTCCAATGTAAAATGACAAGTAGTCTAGTGCACAAAATATAATTTTTTTCTCCAATTTTGCCAACTACTGACAAGTTTTTTAGTCAATGGATAAACATCGAATTGTGTTTTTCAGTCAATGGTTAACAATAACTTAACCTACCACTGTTGGTTGGTGAACTTGTAGTCAGAACCATATGATTTTCACTAATCACACTACTGACTGTCAAAGTGATAAATGTAAGATTGTATAACATTCATGTTGGTATTCTGGGTATTTGTACACATACTTTCAGCCCAGATCATCACATAGAATAATTCATATACCTACACCACTTCCAACTGAAATTTGAAAAAAATCAATTGAAATTTAAAAATTCTATTCGAAATTTGAAATACATCAATTGAAATTTGAAAATTCTATTTGAAATTTGAAATACATCAATTCAAATTTGAAAAACATCAATTGAAATTTAAAATACATCAATTGAAATTTGAAACACATCAATTGAAATTTAAAAGACATCAATTGAAATTTAAAACACATCATTTGAAATTTGGAATAATCAATTGAAATTTGAAATACATCAATTGAAATTTGAAACACATCAATTGAAATTTAAAAGACATCAATTGAAATTTAAAACACATCAATTAAAATTTAAAATACACCAATTGAACTTTAAAAATCTAATACCAAAAACGATTAATAATTTTTAAACTTCAAGTACGAATGTTAAATTTCAATTGATGTCTCTCAAATTTCAATTGATGTCTTTCAAATTTCAGCTGTAGTGTTTCAAATTTCAATTGATGTGTTTTAAATTTCAATTGATTTGTTTTAAATTTCAATTGATGTGTTTTAAATTTCAATTGATGTCTTTCAAATTTCAATTGATGTCTTTCAAATTTCAATTGATGTATTTTAAATTTCAATTGATGTTTTTCAAATTTGAATTGATGTATTTCAAATTTGAATTGATGTATTTCAAATTTCAAATAGAATTTTCAAATTTCAATTGATGTATTTCAAATTTCGAATAGAATTTTTAAATTTCAATTGATTTTTTCAATTGTTAAATATCAATTGATGTCTCTCAAATTTCAATTGATGTCTTTCAAATTTCAGCTGTAGTGTTTCAAATTTCAATTGATGTGTTTTAAATTTCAATTGATTTGTTTTAAATTTCAATTGATGTGTTTTAAATTTCAATTGATGTCTTTCAAATTTCAATTGATGTATTTCAAATTTCGAATAGAATTTTTAAATTTCAATTGATTTTTTCAATTGTTAAATTTCAATTGATGTCTCTCAAATTTCAATTGATGTCTTTCAAATTTCAGCTGTAGTGTTTCAAATTTCAATTGATGTGTTTTAAATTTCAATTGATTTGTTTTAAATTTCAATTGATGTGTTTTAAATTTCAATTGATGTCTTTCAAATTTCAATTGACGTATTTCAAATTTCAAATAGAATTTTTAAATTTCAATTGATATTTTTCAAATTTCAATTGGAAATGGTGTAGAGTAAACATTTCTCTCGTCAATTGTATGACATTAGGCCTGGTGTGATATGAACGTTGCATGTGGAAATAATAATACCAGATAGAGGCAATGGTTCAAAACAACCAACACAATAACAACAACGGTATTTCGTTTTGTGTGTTCAAATCATAGCGTTAAATACAACACAAATGTATGCTAACAATAACGGTCAACAAAAAGTAAAAAAACATTTAAATCTCACAGTTTTTCACCTAAACGACATGAAAAATTCAAATCTTAAGTTCTTGAAACTCCACCTGGTGTTAGTCAATTTTCGCCAAACGTCTCTTTATCACATCGAAGAGTGTGAAAGGAAACGTCAGATGAGAGAAATTTTCACTCTATATATAGAATTACTCTATGGATAGTCAAATTGGTGAGCCTTTGTAGTTTTTTATACATTTTTGTTAAAATGACTTAAATTGTATGCAGTTATTTTTAATTTTCCATAATTGTATTTTGGCTGTTATTTTTTTTTGTATTCGGTATTTAGCATTGAACAGATGTTTTTTTCCAATAAAAATACACGGGTATCGTTAACAATATGACGGCTTACATTAACTCGCCACTGACAAACAATATGTAAAGTTAATCTATAATTAAAAGGCATATGCAACGAAACTGCACTCACAGAATTAATTGTTTGAAAATAGGTCGTAGCAATCGAAAATTCGACTGTTGCCACCGAGTTGCAGTTGGCACAACTGAATTGAGCTTTGTTACGATTGAATGTAGTCCCCACAACCAAAATTCGATTGAAACAGCCTCTAATAGGTTGTTGCAACCTCTAAAGCGGTTGTGACAGTCTATAATTCGGTTGTGACTGCCTATAATTCGGATGTGATGATATTTAATGTGAATGTGACATCTTCTAAATTCGGTTATGGCTAATTCAGTTTTTTCACTGGGTATTGAACGATACCTTTTGTTTTGGCTTGGAGAAATCGAGAGCTTTCTAATCAAAACCTGCAAAAGCTATTTTTCACAGCTTTTCAGCTTTAATAGGTCGTAGCAATCGAAAATTCGACTGTTGCCACCGAGTTGCAGTTGGCACAACTGAATTGAGCTTTGTTACGATTGAATGTAGTCCCCACAACCAAAATTCGATTGAAGCAGCCTCTAATAGGTTGTTGCAACCTCTAAAGCGGTTGTGACAGTCTATAATTCGGTTGTGACAGCCTATAATTCGGATGTGATGATATTTAATGTGAATGTGACATTCTAAATTCGGTTATGGCTAATTCAGTTTTTTCACTGGGTATTGAACGATACCTTTTCTTTTGGCTTGGAGAAATCGAGAGCTTTCTAATCAAAACCTGCAAAAGCTATTTTTCACTGCTTTTCAGCTTTAATACGGTCGATTTATGATGACGATTTTCTATTTGCTTCTGGTCGTAATTTGTGTACTACCGTAAAGCGGTTTCCTATATACAACATTATGTTTTCTAAGAACCGATCTACCCCGTATATATTTGAGCGACCTTTATTACAATTACAAACTCATCTAGTTCATTGAACTTTTTTCTTAAATGCCCGTAACCAATTTCAATCCGTCTTGAACAAGACAAATCAAGTTTCAAACAAATTTTTTAATTAAAAATCATGTAAAGTACAAAGAGCCAGCCAAAAAGAAACGAACACACGCAATATAATAAACAATAATTCCATAATGAATTTACAACAAAAAGACAAAAAGGAATCATTCATTTATATCATCTTTGAGTCATACATATGATATGAGCGATTTATTTCGATATTCCTCCTTATTGATTAATTTCTGCCGGTTGCTGCCACACAAAGGCCGATCGCCCAACAAACAGGACGCATCTAAAAATTATAAACAAACCACTCGTGAAATGCAACTCTGTTACTGCTAATACATATCGTAATGTCATTCATTACAAATGTCAAAAATTGCAAACCTACCGCAGGCGAACATTAATAACAATTCCCTTGTTTTCCATGGTTGTACGCTGCTTTTTGTTGTTGTTTTTAGTTGTTTCCATTCTTAAGCTGTCAAACTTCGGCAGGTTTCAATCAGATCCACAAGACAATGGAGTCTTACAAGTGCACCGGAGAGGATCGTAAACACTTGAAGTTAACACAGATAAAACCACACACCGACAACCCAACATTTGTGTCCCTAAGCGAACCGAACCGAAATGAAATAAAACTACAAAAGAAAAGAGAGTATTATAAATGGTTGGAGCTAAAGGTGGAGTGGTTAAAGGGGAACACAATCTTAAAATAAATTGTATTGATTTGTATGTCGTTGTTGGCGCAGAGCCACCATTTAGGGGCGCTATAAAAACATACCTTTCGAGTTGGGCATGCGTCCATGTACACTGCACATACGTTCGTCAAACATCACATTCACATCCACCATTATCATGTTGTATTGGTACTGCGAACCCTACGTTCCACCTGTGTGGACTTATCGAAATTGAAAAAATTCGAAAAATTAGAATTTGTTGAAGCAAGTTAGGTGTAAAAATATAAGCGGTTAAAATATGAATTAAATATCGTATTTATAGATTAATCTGCAAAGAAGATTTTAGTTAAGATTTTAGAAGAGTTTAGTTGGGGTATCTTGTACAAAGGATCGTGGGTTCCGCAAATTTCTTTCGACGCGGGTCACCTCGCTTAGTGAAGACGAGCCCATAGAGTATTTAGCCGAGAAAATATTCCTCAAAATATGTTACAGAACCGGTGCAAAAACTGTAGATCCCAATCGTTGCGTATAAAACTAGAAAACGGGCAGCTACATCCTGGATATAATAGAAACCACTTCTTTATGTTTAAAAGACAGTGACGAGTATCGAAATCACCTGAACCACGAGCTGAATGAGCAGTATGCCGACATCAGCGTAGTTAGGCGGAAAAAAATAACCAGCGCGAAAGGTATTCCAAGACGTACTCGAAGATAGCCTGGGGCAGTGGAATGTGGAATGCAAGTCTCCTTTGGAAGGATCGGGATGTAATCAATTGGAGAGAAAATGCAAAAGATAGAAAGAAGGTCGCTAATCCTACTAGGTTGTTTGTGACCAATTAAATAAGTAAACAAATTAGACCAAATTTACTGCCAAATTCTCTGATCTCCTCAATGATCAGCATACCTGACAACGAGTGACTTTTCATGCTGATGTTGTTCGAAGTGTTTTTCATTAAACTGTGTGTACCAACAATCTGAATTGACTGGAACAAAGCAGATCAGGTCAAAGCAAATACGCTGAATCTAATAACATTTACCGCTTCCGAATTAATGTTTGACTACTGAGTAAGAAATGTAGAGGACCCTTAGAAGATTACGAACTTCAAGTTGTCCCAGCAAATTTTGTGGTCAAATATCACAAAATTTTCACATGATAGAGAAAAAGGGTAAATGCCACAAGATTCAGGGTATCAAAATTACGCTGTTCTCTTTGTTTCACTTAATTCAGATTTTTAAAGTGCACAAATCACACACAGTGTTCTTATCACTTTGCAGAAGTTGATTTCGATTTGTATAGAGTCGAACGAATAATGGGGTCTTTACCAACTTTTACTCAGGAACATCGCCATCATTATCTCACGTTATTTCCATTTTCTAGTCTAGACTATAATGGGTGGTCCAAATACAAGTACATATTTCAATCACATGTTTTTTTGACACTCATAGATTTTTACTGTTCGAAATATTGACCATCAGTCAGTATCATACCTTCGCGGACCAAAATGAGTCGCTTTACTCTGGAACAACGTTGGGAAATATTGGAAACGTATTTCCCAAGTGAGAGTTGAAAAGAAGTTTTTGCGGTAATAAAGCACAAACCGTGAGTGCTGTACGCAAGTTTGTGCAAAAAGTTCGTGAGACTGTATTGCTAGTGGACGAGAAGCCAATACATCCACAGAGAGTGACAGTTTGGTGTGGATTTTGGAGCTGTGGCATCTTTGGCCCATTTTTTCGACAATGCTGCTGGAAAGCGATGATTATGGGATTTTTATTGGCTGAGATGGAAGATATTAACTTGTCTATTTGGTATGATGACGCACCATGTCACACAGCTCAGCAAACAATCCATCTTTTGCGCCTTAAGTTCGGTAATGATGTTATCAGCTGTCTTTAGACTATGCAAATAATCCGGAAACGATTCACATCCTTAAGGCTAAAATCGTCTGAGCCATTCGTTAGATAGATCCAGAAACCGTCACAAGACTTTTAAAATTATACTGGCAGGATGAGTTACTGCGAAGCCAGCCGCAGCAGCCACATAAATGTACTTGTGTTCCATGAATAATGGAAATATTTGTATTGTATTTAACTTTTTAAAAGATAATTGTATTTGGACCACTGGCAAAGCAGAACCGAAATGTTCCTGTCAAAGTCTCGCATTGCAATAGACGACGACGGGGATAGCACAATATTTTTTACTTAACCTTCTGCATTTTGTTTACTCAAATATCTATTCCTGAAGATAATCCTCAATGGGGATCGAAATATCGAATAAAATTACAAATTTATACAACTCTGAACTCGAGCTTGAATTTTTGAAGTGAAAGAATCAAATATGATTTTCATATATAAAATTGAACAGATATTTTGGCTCTGCCAAAGATAGGAAGTTGCAGTTTCCATAAAATTAATATGTTAGGAAAAGCGAAAAAAAGATGGTGTCTTTCTTTAGTTTACTTTAATTTGCTGGAAAAAATAGTAATCCCGCACATAACGGTTACTTTACCTGGAAGCGAAAAACACAACATCGTGTTGGTCAATCGAAGATTGAATATACTGGAGGTTGAGGCCACAGGCTTATCATCTGTCTCAATTGTTTTGATTTCTATGATGATTATGCAAAATCCGCAACATGGGTGTCGCGTTTTCTTCACAGTGGTCATAAACTCAATCGTGTGGAAGCTTCAAAGAAAGTAGTGTATTTCACAATAATCTGGAAAATATTTTTCGATGTTCCATAACCGTGAACGAAAGATGGATCGATCACATCACACTAGAGACCAATAAGGGTCAATAAATTATTTAAAAATGTAGTTGGAATTTGCAGTGCCTTCATCTGGCTGATGGTCTCCAACTTGTATCGCAACAAACTTTATACTCCAAATGGGTATGATAACATCGAGTCGACGTATATTGATCATAAGTCTCGCACACTTTTTCTGTGAACCCGTCTTGTCTTTGTCATCTTAAATACGTCATTATGGTGGGTATGTTCGTCTGATGCTTTGTATTTTATATTGTGGTAAGTTTGTCAACTCATATTGTTTTTTGTCACCATTAAATTGTTGACTTCTGTGATATATTGGTAAAACGTCTTAGTTTTTTGTTTTGTTGGAGTGCGGAGATGACTACCGGCTTTTATCGCTTTATTGTTGTTAAACATTCCGCCAACAGACATGATCAATATTTAATTGCTTCATCAGATGTCGTTCAATTGTGGCTAAAAGCGTTTACGAACCCAAAGACTACCCTCGGTAACTGGGACAGAAAGCAGAGCTTGAATGGATGTTGTTTGGATCGTTTGTTTCGATCACTTGTGCTGGGGTTTTGTCCCCCCTCTAAGCATTGGCTTTCAGTCGAAGATAAACAAAAACATAAAAAACTCGTTACGCTTTGGGGTCTGTGAAACATTATATCGTACAGAGAATGGACATAATGTGACATATCATTTGGCGTTTTTGACATTCATTGCGTTTGTCGCATGTCTATGAGTTGTGTGTGTTTTTTGTTTGTTGCCTCCTCTCCGATCTTTCTTTTGCTGTTTGAATAGGGGGTTTTGGCCGGCCCCTTCTTTTAGAACATCAAAACATTGAAATTGTTGTGTCTTTCACTCGGTGGCACTTGGAAGTTGTCCAAAGATTTATGCTCTTCATTTGATCATAAATTGTCTTTTCATTTCGATTTCAGTCAATTCATTCGAAGGAGTTAGTTTTTCGTGCTTTGATTTTGTCTTGTCATGTTGGTCGATCAGACTTCATTCTGTCTGTCCCCGTTGTCGTTGGGACTTGTAAACGTTTCTTAAAAGCCGCCAATGTTCCCGTTTTTGTTGTTTTTTTTTTTTTGCTCCTGTTGTAGTTTGTCTAATTGTATTTATTTGGTATTCTACTTTATTAATTAGTTGTTAATTAACACTTTTTATACAGTTTTAAAGACACATTGACTCCACTTTTGCCTCTGGCTGCAGTTTATAAGTGTGCTGTGCTCTGATGTGGACATAAAAGAACTCTGCCGAAGTGTCTTCGGTTTGAAATTTAAGTTGTTATGAAGTGAACATTCCAATCACTGGTATTTAACACATTAAGAACATAATTTTGATACCATGGCCGTCGTTGTGTTTTAAATATTTTGACGCAACTCGTTTGGCCTTAACAAATGATGTTTCGAAGGTACAAATATTTTAGGTGGTACCAGATCCATGAAAATGCTTGATCCAAATTGGAAGAAGTTTTACAGACAATACACCCATTGTAATCCGTTCATACAAATTTCGTTTAGTTTGGACACTGATGTCGTCAAGTTTGATAATAATAAACTTGATGGTGTCACCGCCAATTAGCGAGGTGGCCGTAGCTGAAAGAAGGGAGGTGTGGGAAGTGGCAAATCAGAAATTTGGCAGCTGTCACATATGTATGTATGTTTATTCCGATAATGGAGCCCTTTGCGAAAGAACAACACGTTATAATTGTGAAAACTTATTACAAAAGTTTGGAAAGTTATGCTGAGACCGCTCGCAAACTTCGAAGAACTTTCAGGCGAGAAAACGCACCTAATGTGTCAACCAGAGTGGGCAACAAATTTTAAGAAACTATGTATGTAAGACTCCTGTGCGCCAACGTACTGGTCGGTCTCTTGTAAACATTGCTAAATCCCGATAATATTAATTCGGCATAGTTCTCAAAAACTTCAGATTTCACGAAGCACTGCGCAGGGAATTTTGCAAAAAAAAAACCCCACCTTCATGCGTACAAAATTCAGCTTACTAAGGAGCTCAAACCAGCGGACAATGGTTCAATGAGTAATGCATCAATGTGAAGTCAATGCCAATTTAAAAAAAAAAATCGTCTTCTCCGATGACGCGTATTTCCATCTGAATGCATTCGTGAAAACACAAAATTGTCTAATTTGGGGTTCAGAAAATCCTCATGCAATCCAGGAGAAACAAATGCAACCCACAATGAGCAATTGTCTGGTCCAGATTTTGGTCAGGCGGCGTAATTGGGCCCTACTTTTTTGAAGATGAGGCCGAAATTGCACTGACTGTGAATGACATTAAATACGAACAAGACCATTAACACGAAAAGTCATATGTTGCTGGCGTATGCTGACGACATAGACATCATTGCGCGAAATTTGCGAGAGGTTACTGCAGTATTTTCAAGAATTGTTAAGGAATCAGCGAAGGTGGGTCTTGCTATTAATGAGGGCAAGACAGAATTGATGGTGTCAATGACTTGAGAAACCTTTCGACTTGGCCCGCACTTGAACGTTGACAACCGTTTTAATTTTGATGTGGTAGAATTGTGCTTGCAAATAGATACTATTTTGGGCTCAGCAAGCAGTTTAGGAACAAAGCCCTCTCCCGACGGACAAAAGTCCAGCTATATCAGATTCTCATTTTACCTGTCTTAACATATTGCTCCGATACTTGGGTCATATCGCAAGCGGATGAAAAACACCTGGGAGTTTTCGAGAGAAAAATTCTCCGTATAATATATGGTCCTGTTACAGAAAACCGCGAGTACCGACGTCGCTGGAACGCAGAGCTATATAATCTATATTCTGTCGTGGACATAGTTATGCCAATTGCGTTAGCAATGCCATGTTATCAGAATGGATGAAGATGAGCCAGCGTGAAAGGGTTTCGATAACGTACCCGATGGAAGCAGGAATAGAGGACGACCAAGACTCCGCTGGAAAGGCCAGACAGAAGAATCCCTCCGTATCCTTGGTGTTACCAACTGGCGAGAAAAGGCGAAGGATAGAACCAGTTGGAAGAATACATATGTTGAAATTTGTTTAATTTCTTTGTTTAATTAATATGTGTAAGACGTCTGAATATAATAAAAGTAAGTAAAGTGAATGACATTCGTCACAGAAACATGATAACGGAGTTCTTGTGGCCTCAACTGGATGGCAAGGATCTGGACGACATGTGGTTTCAGCAAGACCACACCGAGCATTAAAGAATCGATTTATTGCAGCAAAGATATCGGAGAACAAATTATCTCAAGAAATTCTGAAGTCAACTGGCCACCACGATCATGCGATTTAACATCGTGCGATTTCTTTCTTTTGGGTTGTGATAAATCTCGGGTTTATGGGAATAAACAAGAAACAATTCCTGAGCTCAAATGCGAGATCCAACGCGTCATCGGTGAGATAAAGCCACATCTCTGTGAAAAAGTCATGGAACATTTTATGAAGAGTGTAATGCCCTGTCATCAGAGCCGTGGTAGCCATTTGACTGATATTTTATTCCATACTTAATTGGAACATATTTTCTTTACAATTCAAGAAAAAGTCACAACCGTCTCAAAAAATACGTGTTTCTATTTTAAAATTAAAAAGTGCATTCTTACTGAGACACCCATACAATCACTGATTGTGACCTAAAGCTTTACACTGATTCCGAAGGGATTTTAAGAAGCTTTTTCATGGTTAATGACATAATAGTGTAGCCGTCACTAAGCGATGTGGCCGACGCCCAAAGAAATTACAGGTGGTCAGGGCAGGGATAGAACCCACATTCTCATGAGCAAGAGCCGCGCATACTGACCATTGGTCTATGGTGTATATGGTATTTTTTTCAGCAGCTCATTTGGCCTTAACGTCCTTAAATATTTCATTGCATTTTTGAACCTGTAAGTCCATCATTTTTTACTGTAAAGAATTAAAACTGAAAGCCTCAAAATACTTTATTGTATTAAATTGTAACATTTATCTATTTAAATTTATTTTAAACATATACCAGTGCGATATTTTGAAAGATGTAAGCATAAACATAATATATGAGATCGGTAAAAAAATTGTCACCATTTGGAACCACTGTTCATTAGGAATCACGGCATACAGGTATGGTTATTATTATATAATCCTTCGTCATTACCTTGCCTTTAGTAACCAACTGAGAGACATCAATTTACTATGATTGATCGCTACATCACGTATTTCCATATCCATCTCTACATCACCTATTTCCATTCCATACGTTCACAGTCGATGTAATAACGGCGGTATAGCGCTCTCAATCAGAATTGTAAATCTGCCCCAACAGAAACCCAGTCATATCTCCGTATAGATTTAGAAGTGACAGTATTTTTACGGCAGAATGTAAATCGCGTGCACACATTTCGAGTAATCGAGTAATTAACCGTGAAAAAGCTTTTTCACACAACCGTTCGGAATCAGCATAAAATTCTAGGCCCCAATCAGCGCCTGTAACATTTGAAAGCGCACGTCTCTCTGATTGTGATTAACTGCCCCCAGTCCCGTCATGTGATAAAATGGAAAACCCTTTATTTATTTGTAAAAACCATTGGAGATCATTTGCCGCATAACTAATTCGTTTGCTCTGTATACCCAGCGTTAACTGCAAAAGTTGAAATGTTTGTCCTAAATAAAATACGTTTATCATAAAGATCAATGAGAGGTGTCACTGAAGTCGTCTTTGTCAAAACGGAACACATAACGCTGTGGCTCCTTTTGTCGCAAAGTAGGCATTTGTCTAACCATAACATGCAAGTTTTTTATATAAAGTTACATAATTGTTATCTCGACATTTAAACCTACATAAATCCTGTTCTTCATATCTCATTAAAAATATCTCTTTCTTTGGATTTGGACAACTAATTTGACATGTGACCCAATTAATACATCATATCAAAACATTTGTATATCTCACAAGGGAAATCTCGAGAATACAATATTAAAACACAAAATCAAGAATGTCAAGAAATGAAACAGAAATTCTAATCAAAACAAATACAAAAGATAAACTGGGGGTTGAGGCACAAAAGTCAAAATAATAATAATAACAATAAACATACAAATGTCTGTTGCAAAGTGGAAACAGCAAAAACAAACAACAAAAATACAACACAATTCAAAATGGGAATTGTGACGCTGATAGAAGAATGAATGAATATCTTTTGCAAACAATGGCCGAGAAATACAGTAACAAATTTCATAAGTAAACCAATGGAAAAATGTGTTCATGACAGTCTGAATGAAATCACATCCAACCAACAATTGCTCAGAGGAAGAAATGAAAACAAACTCCCACTACCATTGTCGAGTCAAGTATGGCATATAGAAAATAAATGTACACATTAACATCGCCATTGCCAGCTCCAGCTCCAGCTTCATCTCCATAGTCGTAGTCATAGACGTCGCCGCCATCATCACAACCATATGCCACCACAGTTACAGTTACTAACCTTAAGATACGTACGCAGATAAATATACTAAACAATTCCACACGTTATCATCATTAACATGAGTTAACAGTAAGTGGAGAAGTTATTACAACAGCAGGTTTTGGATTATTTATACAATTGAGCTTCAAGGATTAATCACTAGGGAATTTTGGAGAAAATTTGTAATAACCAGTCGAATACTTAATACGATGAGAGGACTGAGGCAGGGCCAATCATGCGAGATCGTCGTGGGAAAAGCTGCAGTCGACATGACTAAAACTATCAGCAGAAAAAGGAGATTGCTGCTTGCGAATAATGATAATTTAGACATCATTGGGCGCTAACTGCGAGAAGTTACTACCGTATTTTCGAGAATTTAGAAGGAATCAGCAAAAGTGGATTTGACAGTAAACGAGGACAAAACAAAATTAATGGTTTCGACAAGCAAAACATTGGATGAAAGGGTGAAAGTTGATAACCGTTATAACTTCGAGGTCACGAATTCATTTACCTTTAAATAGAAGAAATAACGTCAGCCTAGATATCAAACGGAGAATAGTGCTGGCAAACACGTGTTATTTCGGGCTAAGAAGCAGTTTGGAGATAATGCCCTCTCCCGAGAAGCGAAGATCCAACTATATCAGACTCTCATACAACTTGTCTTACTTTATTGCGTAGAATTCTAGGTTATATCGCATGCTGATGAAACATCACTGGGAGTCTTCGAGAGAGAACTGCCCCGAGAAATATATGGTCCTATAATAGAATCCTTGCCCCTCTCGGGGTTGCTTGAGGCTCTCTAGGTTAGTAAGTTGAAACAGGATAGGTTTATGTAAACGAATATTTAAATTGTGTCCAGTTTGATGTTTTTAGGATTTCTTGTCCTCTTTTTGTTAATCTAACGTTTCCAAAACCTTACTGCAAAACGTGGCAATTTCACAAGAAGTTTCCCAAAATATTCGTTTCTTACTGTGAAATAGCTTTAATTTATCCGACTTGCCATGTCATTGGTAAAGTCATTATTTTCTCTCATCCTCGTATATGCAGTGTCCTGTATCTGAGAAGTTCTCCTGGCGGATGTCGAAAATTTGATTGGCATCAAATTGTATTTGTGACAACTACTAAGTTGAGGAGATCACATAGTCAGTGTTTTTCTCCTGGACCGAGTAAGTGCTAGGATTTATAGTTTATTAATGGTCCTGTAACTATTTACTCGCCGTGCCCTCCGTATTGGCATTAAATAGTCTTTAGGCGAAGTCTTTCATGCATCCATACAGAGCACAACGACTATCTCAAAAATTGATTTATATAACACATTTTCTGCAGAACCATGTCCATTGATTACTAACAGGCAATTATACACTGCTAATTTATTTTTCCCAAGTTGATATACAATCCATTAGGCTGTCTGCAGTTGCAAGAAATTGATAAGCACAAAATCTGCCTTGTTTTGTTGTTTGGACGCAAATACAATGTTTTTGCAGTTTATCGCAAATGTAGTATACTTGTGTCCAAACACATTGTGTTTGCTATTCAATATTATATGTTTAAGACACAATGATTAATATGTTATAATATATTTGTTTGCGACTCAAATATGTCTGTGTTTGTGATGCAAATACTGTTAAGCATGGTACCGATGCACTGCCCAAATTCTCTTTTCGGTTGGAATCATTTTAGGAAATCTAAATAGTAACCTGCAAAATAAAAAATAAGCAGATTACGCACACAGAAGAGAAGTAATCGTGCTACGTTTGTATTTTGTAGCACGATTAGCGAGCCACTCTGAAGAGTAATTTACATAACGTCAGCACCAGCCCAAAGAAGGGCAATGGTATGTATCACGAATGCCATTCGTACAGCCCCTACTGAGGGGCCTGTTATTACAATCATAAGCTGTACAGGCAATTTCTTTGGATCACCTGCCCATATTGCGCGTCGAGCATCTCCTATAGTGCATCCCAGTGGTTTGAGTGAGTGGGAGACAATATCTAAGATCTTATTTCATGTTGAATCTAAGTTTGAGGGAGTTAAGCTGAATGATCTTATGACCCTTTGGCAGAGCACTATTTGGTTCGCCAGGGGTTAATCTACGTCTCTTTATAAGCCACATTCTAGAATATCAGGAAGAGGTATCATATGGCTTGAACGTCCCTTAACAAAGGCCAACTTACAGGTTGAACGATGGGGGCAGAATATGACGTCTTTGTTATCACCACGGTCCTCATATATGTAGCTAAGTGTGTCAATAGTGGTAGCCTGACACAACCCAGAGGCACATATGGACGAAGGGTCAGTAGCTTTGATTGTAATACGCTGAAGATTCAGTTTCACAAAATACAAAATGTGCGTTTAGCAATGTAGGTTCAAATCCTACTTCCGACCGTTTAAAATTGTGCCTTAAGGTGATCGAAAATTGAATCGTCGGGATTGAGAGCTGTATTACGTCCAAAGGTTGGCATTGGTTGTCAACGTAATGGGATACATATTTAACACAAAATAACTTTGTAAAAAAAGTGTGAACTCAGGACTTGGATCGTTTACATGCGAACAAATAATGTTCCAGTCCGGTAACCGTAGCCTAGATTAGTGGCAGCTACACTATCGAGTTATTAGTTACTAAAACTAACCTCAGTTCCACAAATCCTTAACTGGATTTCATAGAAAAGTAGTTGTTCCTATTATATACCAATGTAGATTTCTATCCATATTATTGAGGTTGACTAGCGGCATAATAGCCCCAGATGTTACTGTGTAGATTATTGTGTGATTTTTCTATCATTTGTCTACGGTGCCATCTTTTATTTCTCATTCTTTGTGGAAGATTCGTGTTGGAGATACTAACGAACTAAAAGAGCGCAACTGGGTGATAGTGTGTAATCAGTGCGACAACGACTTGAACAAGAGCTCAATTGTGGTTACATCAGCCACTACAACAAAAGGTGAAATGATTATAATATGCAAAAACAACAACAACTACAACAAACAATCAAATTCATTCATTCACTCAGCCGGCGTTTTGACCAAAATTATTATGTCGTTGTCGTCGTTAGCTATTGCCAAACTCTGAAGAACACTTGAGCCCGGCTATGCTGCTGTTGTCGTAGTTCTCCCCCAATTGCATTGTTCCATGTTTAACAAATGAGTTGGATTGTTTGGATAGTTGGTCGGATTCCACTACAAACCCGGATGAACATGGTCCCATGAATATGTACGAATAGTAAAGCGACCGACCGACCTACTGCAAACGCTAGCACCACATCTGACATGATGGAGCTCAGGGAACATGATAATTTGTGTGTCCTCGAGTGAAGTTCCAACCACCACCACCAACTACTTCTATTCGGTGTTCGTTTTCAACACTTGGACGCTTTTCTTTTGTTTGGCTTTGTGTTGGAAATTAGTTAAATAGCCATAACAAACTATTGCATTTGTTAACAAAATTTACAAATAACTTAATGAAGTGCACACAAATGCGGAGGGCACGAAGTTGTTGGAAGAAGGATTTTTTTCTCTAGGTGACAACATCGTGGAGTGTCTGGGAGATATTAGTATTGAATTTCATTATGTTTTCATGAGGAAAACCACTAAATGGAGTACAAAGGAGAACCGCTGCAAAAGTAGTAAAAGTTATTGATGGCATCCAACCGCATAGGATTAATTCTAATTGTCAAACATGGTTAATGAGAGTTACGGTCATGGACGAGAAACAGTGGAAACACAATATACAAGTAGCATTTGTTATTAGAAAATTTATTGGCATTATCGTTATACGAGTAATTGAGGTTAAACAGAGTATAGTTTGTACCTTTGTTCTGAATCACAACTCCGTTGCTAAAGCATAATTCAGCCTAAAGTAGCCTGTGCGAAGCAAAGTTACCCTTGTGCATTTGACCAAACAATAGCATTGATGCATTTTCGTCCTCAAGAGGGCATCTGTTCTTTCGTGGATATAACGTTGTTTTGTCCTTTTTTCACCTGCATTAATGTCTCCCTGTCTCTTATATCAAAAACTCTATTGCGATGTTGAAGATATGGCGCGGCAAACGTTAGCCTTGTCGTATACATGATAGACTTAATGTGTTAAAGTATTTATATTTGTACCACATATTGCAACTCCACTTTGGAACGATTCACTTTGAACTGGACTGAAATAAAATTTCAAAACGTTATAAAACTTTGGGTGTAATTTGAGAAATAAGGCTTATTAACAGATGCAACGTAGTTGATAGAGTCGAAAGTGTTTAACAGTGTAGCATTTAATAATTGATGATTTATCCGACCTTTCGTATTGTATTCAAAAATGAAATTGTTCGAGCTTTTGGTCGTATTTTTAGTTAGTGTAGAGTCCATCATTGTTGAATTGTTCTTTTCCTCCTAACTTAAATACAAGTATATTGAAAACATAGTATGTAAATTATTTTTTGTTTCACATATGTATTGACAAAGAAAATTTCGATTATTCAATTTTCATATTCTGTACTGATAGCACGTATTTTAGAATTGTTAATAAAAATAGATTTTTACCAAATATAATTCGTGCACCACAATTTGGCGATCCTGCATCGAACCATATATGCAACAATAAGAATGTCAAAAACATTTGCATTGGTTTATATTAAATAAAATAAATCCAACGAGAAACGGAAGTTAAATTATTATCAATAATAAAGAGGATAAGATCCCGAAGAAACATAAATAATTGTTCATCCAGAGAAGCAATTTCCTTACAAACTTATTAATTGGATCTAAGGGATGAGATTGTTGTGTTTTCATGAAGTTGATGAAGATATTTCCAGCCAGACGTGAATGGGAGAATAAATCTTGGAGTTCAATACCCTTTAAATTTATAACCTATTAAGACTAGGACCGGCTCTGGCAACAGAAATTTCAATTACGGATCCAGAAACCAAATGTATATATTTCAACTCTTCAGCATCAGAACTTAAAGCTTGTTTACCAGATAAGTTGCATTCATATTTATATGCTTATATAATACACTAACTAATACAGTAATTCGTCTTACTTCAAATTTAATATTTTCTTCAAATCGTCTTACTTCAAATTAGATCATATTTAATATTATTGTGATCCCATCCCAGTTAGGCGGATTTATTAAATTTGTTTTTCATACATACATTTATAACATGAAAAGAACACGTCGTGGTATGATTGTAAATGATCAAATATCTCCAGTTATCATTGATAACATGGTAGTTAATAATCCTGAAATACAAACACAGTCCAATAACACACCTTCAATCAATACAGAGACACAAAATAATTTTGCGGGTTCTACATCTGAAAGGGCTATAATGTTTCCGTGTCGGCCGTTAAAATTACCTAGCTTTTGGTCTGAATGTCCAGATGCATGGTTTATTCATGCTGACGTTGAATTTTCATTGAACAATATTTTTGATGATACTATCAGATATCATCATGTAATAGCCTCTTTACCTCAAGATATTATAACTAAAGTTTTGGATGTAATACAATTTTCTCCTTCGGAAAACAAATATGCACATATGGAAAAAGTTTTGTGTAATAGATTTTCTATCAGCGAAGATTCTCGTTTGGAACGATTGTTCTCGAATTCTTATATTGGGGATCGGAAACCTTCGGAATTTTTCCGAGACTTGAAAATTCTAGCTGGTTCAGATAATATTATTAACCTTGATTTACTTTACAAATTGTGGCTTCGAAAATTACCACAGAATATTCAAATACAGATGATGTCTTGTGTATCCCTAGATCTTGAGGAAAGAATGTTACTTGCTGATAAAATTTATGAAGTGTGTTCAAAATCTCAAGTGTCTGCTGTAGGTCATGGCTCAGATGAGGGTATCGAACATTCAGTTCAAAAATTGTCGGAAATGACTAAATATCTTTGTGAGAATTTAAACAAAATATCTTTAGAAGTCGCAGAATTGAAAAGTAGAAGGCCTTCTCGGGATAGAAATATGCTAGACTTTCGTGATCAACCACACGGTCGTGCAACTTCTCGTAACGGTCGTGAGGGGTTTTGCTGGTATCATTTCAGATTCGGCAACAAGGCCCTGAAATGTATACAACCATGTCGGTATCCTAACCAGGTTAAAAGTTACAATGCAAATAACTCTTTAAATTAAATACATCCATCATGACGGTGGCTGATGATGGATCAGAGGTTAAACCTGGAAGCCGCCTATTCTTTTTTGATTCCAATAACAAGCTAAATTTTTTAATTGATACAGGTGCAGTTGTTTCTGTAGTTCCATATTCTAGATTTAAGTCATTATCCAGGAATTCGGATTTAGAGCTTTCAGCCGCAAATGGATCTGTCATTCGAACTTTTGGTACGAAGCTTTTCAAAATTGATTTAGGGCTTCGTAGGGAATTTGAATTTCCCTTTCTTATCGCTGACGTCGATACTCCAATTATAGGTTTTAACTTTCTCGAAAAATTCGGAATTGTCGTTGATGCTAAAAACAAACAACTTATCGATGCAAAGACTTCTTTAACAGTTCATTGTTCGTCTGGATTCAGCTCCGTTTATTCACTTAAACCTAAAGTTTCAGAGATAAGTAAGTATCACGAAATAGTGAGAGATTTCCCCGCTGTTACTGCAGAACCCGATTATACCAAGATGGTGAAACATAATACGGTTCATCGTATAGTGACTAAAGGAAATCTTCCATTTTGTAGACCACGACGACTTGACCCAATAAAACTTAAGATAGCCAAGAATGAATTTGAGTACTTAGTTAAAATAGGTGTCTGTAGACCATCTTCTTCTCCAACCGCATCACCTTTGCATCTTGTACCTAAAAAAGAAGTAAATGACTGGAGACCTTGCGGTGATTACAGGAGACTAAATTGTGTAACAGTACCAGATCGTTACCCTCTACCTCACATCCATGATTTAAGTATCGATTTGAAGAATAAAACTGTATTTTCAAAGCTGGATCTAGTGAGAGCATACCATCAGATTCCAATAGCTGAAGAAGATGTTCCAAAGACAGCAATAACTACTCCATTTGGAATGTTCGAGTTTGTAAGAATGCCTTTTGGATTAAGGAATAGTGCTCAAACTTTTCAACGTTTCATAAACGAAGTATTTTTTGACCTTGACTTCGTTTTTACATATATTGATGACATTTTGATAGCCAGCACAGACGAAACACAACATATTGAGCACTTGAAAATAGTTTTTGCAAGATTAGAGAAGTACTCACTGAATATTAAAATGTCTAAGTGTACATTTGGTGCTTCGTCAGTAGATTTTTTAAGCTACCACATTAATTCAGAAGGCATTCAACCTTCCGAGGAAAGAGTAAAAGCAATTTTGGACTTTGAAAAACCAAAATCAGTTTCTAAATTACAAAAGTTTATCGGAATGGTTAACTATTATCATCGCTACGTACCAATGTTAGCCGCAGAGCTTAGTCCCATTTACGATATTCTCACAACAGCTAATAAAAACAGTGATAAAAAGCTTGTGTGGAATGAAATTGCTACTAAGGCATTCGAACACGTTAGACAGCTTTTTATGAAACAGACTCTACTTACCCATTTCGACGAAAATTGTAAATTGTCATTGGCTGTAGATGCGTCAAATGTGGCCATAGGCGCTGTCCTACAACAAGTTGATCATAATGGTGTGAGTGAACCATTGGCTTATTTTTCTAACAAAATTAGTTTAACAGAACAAAAGTATTCCACTTTTGACAGAGAACTGTTAGCGATTTATAGAGCTATTAAACATTTTAGGCATTTCCTCGAAGGTCGAGATTTTGAAATTTTTACAGATCATAGGCCACTCACATTTGTGCTAAATTCGAAAGCTGATCGATCTCCCAGACAAACACGGCAACTAGATTATATTGCACAATTTACGGATAAAATACAATACGTTCCTGGAAAGGAAAACGTGGTGGCGGATTCTCTATCCCGAATCCCAGAAATCGACTTAATTACAACTCGTGATATAAGTATGGAAACTCTACATAGAGAACAACAAACAGATATGGTTTTGAAATCTATCGTTACTGACCCTAGCGCAAAATTTAATTTGAAGGAGATAATAGTACCCCCTGACAACTCTAAGATTTGGTGCGACGTATCGACAAAATATCCTAAACCATATCTTCCGCCAAGTTTGCGTAAAACTGTTTTTGAGAAGATTCATTCCTTATCGCACCCAGGATCTCGACCGACAAGGAATTTAATTCAGTCTAAGTATTTCTGGCCAAAAATGAGAAATGATATAAATCGATGGGTAGCAGGATGTCATGCTTGCCAGATTTCTAAAATAAACCGATATACAAAGTCACCAGTTCAACATATTGAAATGCCAAAAAATCGTTTCGAACACATACATATAGATATTGTTGGTCCTCTTCCTGTTTCCAATGGTTTCAAATATATTTTGACAATTATTGATCGATATTCTCGCTGGCCAGAGGCTTACCCATTACGTGATATTACCGCAAAATCTGTTGCGAAAACGTTTGTTGAAAATTATATACCGCGTTTTGGAGTACCGATCAGAATTACGGCTGACCAAGGTACTCAGTTCACTTCGAGCCTTTTCCGTGAATTGACATCATTGCTTGGGACGCATAAGATACATACTACACCATATCATCCACAAGCGAACGGTATTCTAGAGCGGTTTCATAGGCAGCTTAAAACCGCTTTGATTACATCATCTAATTCCGTGAGATGGTCTGAAATGTTATCTTTCGTATTGTTAGGGCTGCGAACCTCAGTCAAAGCTGATTTAAAATGTTCACCAGCTGAGTTACTTTATGGGCAAGCTCTTCGGATACCAGGAGAATTGGTGGTAGAAAATGATTCTGTTGTCCCTGTAGAAGAGACTTTACAGAGGTTAAGAGACTATTTTTCGACGGTCAGATCAAAGGTAGTGTACCACAATGTCGACAAACATTATATTCCTAGACATCTTTCTAGTTGTGATTACGTTTATGTACGGGCTCATAATGTCACGGGCTTAAATGCGCCATTTGAGGGACCATTTCGTGTCATTAAAAGAAATGACAAGGTTTTCACAATTCAAAAGGGTAATTTAATTAAAACCTATAACATAGATCTTGTGAAACCAGCATTTATATTAGATAATGAAGACGCTAATGTACCTTCAACAAATACAAAACAAAATAAAACTGTTACATTCAGGATTAATTAACAGTTTGTCGTTCGGATTTCTTTAATGAACATTTTAATTTTTCTCGTTTATACTGGGAGGGGAGTACTGTAGAGTCCATCATTGTTGAATTGTTCTTTTCCTCCTAACTTAAATACAAGTATATTGAAAACATAGTATGTAAATTATTTTTTGTTTCACATATGTATTGACAAAGAAAATTTCGATTATTCAATTTTCATATTCTGTACTGATAGCACGTATTTTAGAATTGTTAATAAAAATAGATTTTTACCAAATATAATTCGTGCACCACAGTTAGCATTTATGTATATCCAAGAAGTTGTTCGTAAATTTCAATTATATTATGAAAAGTTGCATAACAATGTTATGAATTTACGAAACAGGTGCACAGAATCGTTGCATAAAACATATTTCATTGATTGAATGAAAAATGCTCATTACCAACATGAAAATTTATTGATCAATTTTTGTAAAGTATTTCATAGATTTTGTGAAAGAACATTGCGAATGATTGTTGTGCTAGAATGCTAGAACGCCACAAGGCAATTCTCATTGCATTTATAGTTTTCGTTGCATATAGACAGCTTGATGAATTTCTAAACATAAATATTTCTGTTTCAATAAATATTTGGCAATCTTAGGCCTAAGTTTTGAGTGGAAAATCATCTTTGATCAACGATCAAACATAATTTAATCTCTGAATAAATTGTTTACGATAATAGTTGATTGCTTTTTAAACAGCCAAAGTTGGGCATTTAAACTATGATCAAGTGACCATATGATTTTGACAGAAAACAAGAAGAAGAAAAAACTCAAAGCTTCTTTAATTGTTAATGTGAACAATTATAATCACCATCCTAGTTGAAATAACAATAAAAACTGCGTAACTCGTAGTGCAGTTAGAATTTTATATCTGCTCCAATATTTACCAATTTCATTAAATATTTTGTATTTTATCACTTCACTTTTCTTTTGCAAATGTCGTCAGTTTGATGCATTGTAACAATTAGCCGATAAATGTATGACTACCGGTTATTTACCGTAGCATTTGCCACGGTTGCCCCATGGTAGTAAGATATAGCACTGAAAAACTCTTTTCGTATTTAAAGTCAGATCCAACATAAATCAAAATCGACTGATTACCAATTTAAATAACCAGTCAAACATTGGGCCTAAGTCTCGTAAGACGGTTGCACAAGTTTCGTAATTGCTATTAAAATATTTCATAAATTAATGGGAATTTATAAGTATTTTCATAAATACTGAATATGTTTCATAAATGTTATGCTTCCTTTCATTAATTATATGATATGTTTCATAAAAGCTATGGGAGGGAATTATTAACTTCATTTAGTTTTGCATTAGTTTTATTTAATATAATATTTTGTAGCTGGAATTTGTCTCATTCATCATTGGTATAATTTTGACCATTGTGGAACAATCTAAATGGTTCTTCGGTGGCATCACAAAGGATTACAAAAACTAAATGAGTCGAACAACGACTGCCACCTGCACTATACCAAATCTTTGTATTACAGATATAGGTTTCGTATTTTTGGCAAAATAGCCTTATTTGTATTAAATTTCCGTTTGATTCTGATAACACGCTGAAAAATTTTACTTTTTGCTGTTTGGGTGCAAATGTAACATGTTTGTAGCTTGCCGCAAATATAGTATACTTGTGCCCAAACACATTGTGTGTAAATGTGGCTTTGTTGGTTGAAAACTGCGAAAAACAAACTCGTGACCAACAATAAAGAAATAAAAGTTTATAACAATTTTCTGTAGTCTTTCGCACACTACGCTTGAGAGGACTATGTACTTCATTCCTGAAATGCATATTTCACCACAGTTGGCTCGTATACTAGGATGAATTTTTTTAAATACAGGACATATCACACTGAGACTCCAAACATCGTGCACGCTTTCGTCTAATCACATTTTTCATATGAGCTGGTTCATGCCACTTTTAATCTTATCGCCTCCAGACTTCAACAGCTGTGCTGATAGTCCATCAGCACCCTCGGCATTTGTTTCTTTAACCCAGGAAATTGCTGTTCAGAACTTATCTTTATTTGGAGGGGCAATCGATATCGGACCTGAATATTTACACCGGATCCGAAAGGGGATTTGAGAAGCTTTTGCGTGGCAAATTACTTGATTGTGTCACTGAGCGAGGTGTCCGTCGTCGAAAGAAATGTAAGGTTGTCAGAGCAGAGATCGAACGCCTGTTCTCATTTACAAAAGACGCACGCACGAACAGTTGCACTACCGATGTATACAATTAATTGGCATATTCGACCTCTATTTTTTCCCCATGGAACATGTCCTTGGTCTCGACGTGTATATCTTCCATCAGGGAAAGTTCACATGTTAACGAAATGTTGAAGTATTGCTCTTTTATTATGATAGTGGCTAAATCTAACCTAGACTACGATTTCGCAACCAGTTTCTTGTATTTTCATGGATGCTGTAGTATATGTCACAGTTCTTCCACCTTGTACAGTCATGACCTGTTTAGTGAATTTCCTAGATAACAGTAATGTCAGCCTTATAATTAATAATGCTTAATAATTCGATAGCATCCGTTAGTTGAATATTAAAAATCAAACTATTTAGGGTTCTTACCTACCAGCTACACATTCATAAATTGTGGTTGTTATAACGTTTGCGGTGCTGGTCAACAAAATGGGAGGTTGTTTGGTTTCCTATCCGCTTTTGTATTTTAAATGTCATTATGAACAGCAGCAGCGTAGCCGTCGGTGGGGCAATGGCTAGTGTGCGCGGTTCTTGTGCATGAGAACGTGGGTTGGATCCCTGCTCTGACCACTATACATTTCCTTCGACGACGCCACCTCGTTTAGTGTTGGCGACACTATCGAGTACTTAACCATGAAAAAGCTTCTCAACATACCGTTCGGAACCAGTGTAAAACTGTAGGTCCCAATCAGTGAGTGAAAAATTAGAAAGTCCACAGCTCATTGGTTGTGAGAAGCTCTCCGCAGTACCTTCATGGGATGTAATGCGAAACGGTTTTTTTATGAACAGCAGCAGCTGGCAAGACCAGGCCATATAGGTACTGCATTTTACCTTCTGCTCGGATGTATACTGCAGACGCCAATTATGGATCAGACGCTGTCAAGGATACAGCGCTCTGTGAGTCTGTCACGTCTGCGTTTGGTTCTTCTTTGATATATCTTCATTTTGTATTCGCCGTAGACCAGTAATAATGGATCAACCGCCTTCCAAAACAACAAAAACTGTTCTATTACTTCGATGATTCAGTGACGTTTCTTATTTGATGACCGGAAACACACCAATCTAAACATTACATTCATGTTGCACAAGAAGACGGTACTGATGCATATTTTTCATTTATCGTATTTTATACCCGACATATGTTAGGAGCTTTCCCCTAGCCTCCACCCGACAAATTGCCACAATGGAGATATAGAAAAAACTCCTTGGGAGTTTCTTTTTGCCTCTGACATAATACTACACAGGTATCGTAAAATACAATATTTGTTGCATAAATATTCAAGTTAACAGCTTACATACTATGAACTAATTCCAAAACAGTTAAAAAGTTGTAACAGATCCTTAAGAGGCAATGAAGCTATTCCAAACATTTCTATGAAACGAATATTTTATTAAACCCATTCCGACTTCTTTTACCGTAACAGAACGATATTTGCCAATATCTATAGACTTCCAAAACCACAAAAAAAAGCGAAGGAAGAAAAATCGATTAAACTTTCAATTAAAGCAACAATTGCCGAAACATAAATCACAGCAGAAAAATTTAACTAACGACCATCGAAAAGGAACAACATACGCACTCTCCTGTTTCCGAGTAAGCTGGCGAAGCTAAAGAGAAAAAAGTAATATCACGTGGCAAGGATAAACCAAATTGTAGCACACACACACCGATATACAAACCCATAAACTAATGTAGCATATCACCGTCAACCACTACATCTTCGCATTGGGAACCCCCAAAAAACATTCGATACTAAAGTAACATTTGTAACAAAGAGAAAGGAAGAGAGATGAAGTCGACAAGGACTACTTGGCAAGTGAATGCGTAATAAAGGCGCTAAAGCCCTCTGCTATTATCCTTTCACACGCAGACTACAAAAACAAACAAAACTTTGCTAAAAGATCCTGCCTTTAACACTCGGCCAAACGCACACACTCACACACTTAGATATACCCGACCAGCCTACGAAAGATGATTTCGTTCATTTGATATTTAGAAGACAGCCTAGCCTGCCTGCCACCCAGTCAGAAGGGGAGTGTGGAACGGAACGTAAAGGAAAAAGTCAATTAAAAAAGTTAAATAAATCATAACCTTGGCAGCTCATTCACTTACTCACTCACTCACGCTCTCTCACTCACTTTACGCACTGTCCTACTTGTACATGTGTATATCCTGGGTAGTCCTCTCCTTGACTTGGTTCATTCATTCGAATGATTTGATTGCGGCGTGTGTAGTTCATATTTTTCAAAACACATAAACCTCGTCAAAAAAAAAGGACAGGGAATTCTGACAAAGTGATGAAGGAGAGGAAGAGTCGCACTGCTTTATTTTAGGGGTGGAAGTTTACTAAATATAACTTTTTATTGGATTCTCTTGGTGAGTTTAAACAATTGTGGCAAGTGTTGCCATTACTTTGGTTTTGCGTCTTTGTTTTGGTTGGAACTTTTCTGGATAACAGTGGTTAGGTGGTATACGGAATGAAAAACAGAATTGGAATTTAAATTCGTCTGAAAAGTAATGGTACTGCGCGTATAAGTTATCTTTAGTGCAGAGCTTACCACTAGCGAATCTGTAGTTACAATCGGTTAGTTGAAAATAGTAATTCAACGCCTTTGCTATTAACATTGAAAGGATTAAACTCTCCTTATCGCTTTAGACAAACTCTTTAACTCCTAACAAGACAACCTCTTTAAATCCACTTTGCCAAAACTTAAATTTTTTGGAGTCAGGGGGTTGTCCAGTTTTTTAAGCTCTGCAATATTAGTGTGGAAAAATTGGACACAAATATGGAATCCCAAATATTTCTAATTAAATGCAAATAAATGACTACACTCACAAAATTAGTTGTTTGAAAATAGATTGTAGCAATCGCAAATTCGGCTGTTGACACGGAATTGCAGTTGTTACAACTGAATTGAGGTTGTCACGAATGAATTTAGTTCCTACAACTGAAATTATGTTGAAGCAACCTCTAATAGTTTGTGACACCCACCAATTCGGTTGGAAGAACGTCTAATTCGGATGTGATGACATCTAATTCGGGTGTGAAAAACTCTAAATTCGGTTAGGACTAATTTTTATGTGGGTGTACATAAAGAAATTAAGTTTAAACCAGTACAGAAATTTACGCCAGGTAAACCGATTTCAACATACCCTCACCCTAAGTCATTCATTACGTCCCAGTTCTTTTTAAAAATCGTTCATATTCTCCATTCCGTTGAACGAATGGACGTGGCAAATGTGCCCATTTTCAATAGCAGAGGGACATTGCGCTAAATATTATCTAATACCCCAATTAATTAGGATCATAAGTGGGTTCGGGGATTTACCGTGACTACCAGATACTTTTCCGCCCAATGTGTATATGGGCCTGGTGAAGTTTTTCACTTGATACCACACAGTTGCAGCTTTTGACAAAATATTGCGCAGTACCAAATTGTATTCAGGTCGGTTGTGGTTTACGAGCAACCGAAAGCCGCCAGGGGGTACGAACATGAGCGTGGCACAGTATCTAATTTTTACATATACCGTAGCTTTTAGCAAAACATTGTCCAGTACCGAATGTCATTAATATGGTATGTGATTTACGAGAGTTATAACGTCGATAAACCAGACATCCACCCAACTTTTGTATTTACTTTCCACCACACCACTGTGCCCTACAGATAATGAATCGCTTATAATGCCCATATTGTTTGCGGTTGTTTTCTTTTCCTGCTTTGTCTGTTGGTTGTTGGTGTAAGAACGCGCCGCAAAAACTTTTCGACAATTTTTGAATCCTTCCGCTTCACTCCGGCCATAAACACCCGCACACGCATTCACACGTACCCGTAATAATAATAGCAGCAATAATAACAGTTAAGTTTTCATTTTCTTTGCAAGCTCTTCATAATGATTATGGGTTTAACTTCCGTAAGACAAGGAACTTAAAAAGGATATATATGTATCTATACATATATATATACACCATCAACGTCAGTAACAGCAGCGCCAACAGCATCATCACGGACAGACGGCAGCAGCAGCAGTCGTAACAACGTCATCAGTAGCATCATCTTCATCCGGCCGCACGAAAAAAAGTGTGAGGGGTGTCTATTTATTCCACTGTTGGTCGGTATGTTTCCAGGACTTGTAATCACAATGTAAATAAGAACCCAGAGAAATGGTTACAACTGCAAATCCTGAATGCCATTTTCATTCATTCTATTCCCTTCTCTTAGCCAACTACTCTTTGCACATGATTCCACTGTTGGTTCAACTACTACCGGAAACGCACTTTTGACTTTATTTCTTGTTCCTGTTCCGCGCTTGTTGTCGTCTTATGTGTTTGTGTTTGTTTGTTTGTGTGGCACCCGCAACACTTAAATCATAACTGTATCGGGAGTAATAACTGTTTCTGTTTCATTGCGAGACTTTCAAAATGTTATGAAGTGTGTTAGCGCGTCCGCGTACGGCGACGCTCGGTCACGTGTCCCAAGTGCCATGAATATCTGTTCGACTGCTATTCAGTCTTATGCAGCATTATATTGTCATCTCGACCTTGTGCCAAAGCCGGGGAAAGATGGGTAGTTACAGGACTCTCTTATCGTCCATTTGAATTCTACTTATGCTTGTGATTTTTATTTGTTATAAATATTTAAATAAATATCATCATTCGCTTGCATCTGTGTGCGAATGTTTAGACCTGTTGTAGAGGCGTTGCATGCGTCTGGTATCTCATTATTCTGCCGCATTCAAGTCTGGGTGTCTGCGTCTGGCTGGGCGTTGATGTTGGGTGTGGAAGTGTGTTGCGGTAGTTCCTGCAATTGATTTGACAAACGGTGTCATCATACATTCGTGTATTTGTTACTCTGGGGACTATTAATCAATTCAATGAATAATGTAAGGAACAATTTTTTAAAAAAAAATATATTTCAATTTACAAATTAACAAGTGTTTACCATATTTTATGTTCGTTAGGAATTTCCGAAGGCCAGTTTCGTAAATCTTTTTAGCAGTGTAATCGTCAGTGCGAGTACACTCTATGGCTCACAGAAGCCATACATCCAATCCTAATATGGGATTAGTAGCTTGGTAAATTCTAAATATGAAAAATTCTAAATATTCTCTAAATGAGATAATTATTAGAATCGATAAATTGTATGGCATTTTAAGAGTTTCGAACGTTCAACTCAAATGTCAGATCTTTTGTGGCCCATTTCGAATAAGCCATAGTCTAGAGGCGTCAAATCGCATGTTCTAGGTAACCAATTCAATTGTCGGCAAAGCCAGCTGTAAAATTTCAGGATCGACGACGACGGCGTTTGTAAAATTTTACCAGCGACGGCGGAATTTTGAATTTATAAACATTTGAATTAATATGTGGCAAATCAAGGTTTTTTTTTTGTGTGTATTGCAGCCTCCAATAGACTAAAATAAAAACCATTTTCTCCGCTGTTAGTTTGACTATTTTGACAACATTGTGAAGAAGAAACATGCGGTTAATCCCAATATGCGATGCAGAAAATGGTCACCACTTACAGAGTATAATTTTTCATATTCAAGACTATTAACCATTAACACGAAAAGCCATATGTTGCTAGGGTATGCTGATGACATAGACATTATTGGGCGAAATTTGCGAGAGGTTACTGGAGTATTTTCAAGAATCGACAAAGAATCAAAAGACAAACCTCTCGACTTGGTCCGCATTTGAACGTCGGCAACTGATTTAATTTTGAAGTGGTAAATGAATTTGTCTACCTTGGATCCTTGGATTGTTGTTGGAATTATAGGCTTTTCAGTGTATGTTGATACTTAGGGTTCTTTGATCGATACTAATTCGCACATGTGAATTGCAGAATTGAGTTTGTATATATACGATTGATGATCAACCGATGGTATCAATTCAGACACAGTAGTTAGGCATCTGATGATGAACTTGTCACGGAGTTCGAAACTACTCATGGCAGTGAGTGCGCCTAAATGAATTGTCCATTATATAGAAATTATCTAAAAATTTGGAAACCTTATTCAGTGAAAAAAAATTCTTCTTATATATTGCGAATTCTTTCATATATATTACGAAAAACTTTAATAATTTGTAGCCAAAGATACAAGATCATTGATTTTGTGCAACGAAATCATTAAAATTTGCTTATATAATCTATGAAACATTTTCGTATATTTTATGAAAGTTTTTTAATAAATATAATCAAAATAATATATAAAGTTTTCACGACCTTCAATTGAAATTATTCTTATTCTTTGAACGAGCTTAAGATCTTTTATTTGTTTTGCTTATTTATCTCCAATATTTCGTCTCCACATTGGGCGACTTCTTCAGGGAACAAATATTATGTAAAGAAGAAGTCGCCCAATGTGGAGACGAAATATTGGAGATAAATAAGCAAAACAAATAAGCTCGTTCAAAGAATAAGAATATAATCAAAATACTTCTTTATGGATCCTAGCAAACTAAATGCATATACCGTTCGGGTCTAGCGACAGATCCCCATCAGCGATTGTAAGTGTTGGTACACAAAGGGAGCAAAGTTTGCTATTCCGGAGGGGGCCTTCGAGCATATTTTATCCATTTTTGTGCCAACAACTGACCTCCAAGAGGCAATGTTAATTTGTTGCTTGGTTCGATCGTTGATCTAACCAACTCCTATTAGCGGCTAAAAATACATTGTTACTCCAGCTTGCGACAACGTTTATAGTGGAGGCAACATTTCTCGTTTAAAATAAAATCGTTAATTTAACCAAATATTCGCACGGTGATATTTAACAATTCTTGTGACAACTAAATAAAACCGCAACAGTGCTACAATTTAATCAATCAATTCCAATAAAAATTCCTGGTGGAAGCATTAGGTATCCAAAAAATATCACTTTAAAAAAAGAGTTTAGTGGCCGACGTGGATCGTCAACCAATTGACGGCATCAGATGATTACGAACTATTACAATTTGTAGGTATTTAGTAGTGTTGTTTGTTTGTGTGACTGATCGTAATGATAATGATAATAAATGACAATAAAAGATCATGTAAAACATGATCTTCAACATCATTAACACGCAGACAGACAGATAGTCAGACAAAAGAGGCACCGAAACTGAAGGCGACGCCGAAGCAGAAGCTGAAGCAGAGCCTGAGACTGAAGACGATATGACAAATTAAAAGGCACCGTGCGCCACTTTTTGAAGATTAAAATCAAAAAACCAAAATGAATGAGAGAAGTTGGGGAAAAAAGATCTAAAAACTTAACGATTTAGATCGTTTAGAATGGAAATGCATTTAAATGCAAAGACAGGCGGCAGAAGGATAAGGACCGAAAGATGGAAAGAAAGAAAGACAGACGACACACAGGCATTGCTGACAATCAATAAATTCCCCCGCGACACCACAACCATGGGTCCCAGCCAAGTTTATGCGGTCGCGGTGTTGAAGCAGACATCAAAAATCAAAACATAATCTCGAAAAGACACAAACGAACAAGCCGACAGATGTTAAACGATAAGAATTAAAGGCAGTAATCAAATGCCGAGGGTTGCATGATAGCATCTCTGGAACATTTCAATATCATTAAGGATCAATAATTTCTCATCCCATTCCGAATGTGTCAAGGGAGACAACAGACAACTACAAATTTGTTTATTTAACGTCTTTTTACAAGAAAATATTAATATTGTAATAATACGACATTTGGCGACACTCCAGTGATAATGATTCCAAGTCCTTTGTCAGTTTTACTTAAAAGTATTAAAAGTTTTCATGCAGCGGAAAAGAAAGAGTTAATTCCACGGCGTTGACGATCGTGGATGGGAGCAGACAAAACAGCCGTGACAATTTTTTAAATCCTTTTTTTCGGAATTGAAATACGAAAACAAACTCTTACTGAATTAAAGGGAAATTACATTTCGAATGATAGTTTCATTTCTCTTAATATTAGGATGAGAAGTGATCGTCGGTGGAGCAATGGATAGCATGCGTGACTCTTGCATAGAAAAGCGCGTATTTAAAACCCGCATCGTCCAAATTTATTTTTTTTTTGTCGGCGACGGTGTTATTGTTTAGAGAACATAAAACTTACAGAAAAGGGAACAATTGTTCCCATTCGGCTGCATCGTCTGTTTATTCCCTACAATTTGTCGCTTCAAGCTACCGCAGGAATTTACTCACCATCGGTGTTGCTGGGTAGGGTGAGTGAATCTTGCACTTGTGAATATTCCCCTCTCTTACCACCTTTCATTTCGGCGACTAATAGCGACACAATCGAGTAAGTAGCTATGAAAAATCTTCGCCACCGATAACCGTTCGAAGTCTCTGTAAAACTATAAACTATACGTCCTGGATCAGTGAGCAAAAAAAATAAAAGGCGCACAATGGACGATTAAGCAGTTCATTAAAATTTTAATTAATCAATATCGTGATTAACCCGTTAATCAAATAATCAAAAATTCTTATTAATCAAAACTATGATTAATCAATATTAATTGATTGTTAAAACTGTGATTAATTGATTAAAACTATGATTAATCAATATTAAAATTAATTGATTAAACATAGTCATTATTGAAATAACGGCCACAATTTCTATTAATCAAGCTGTCGATTCACTGATTGGGACCTACAGTTTTACACCGTTTCCGAACGGTAATTTGAGAAGCTTTTTCATGGCTAGATACTTGATAGTGTCGCCGTCACTATGCGAGGTGGCCGCCGCCGAAAGAAATTTGTTTTTGAAGGTGGTCAGAGCAGGGTTCGAACCCAGGATCTCATGTACAAGAGCCGCGCACACTAACCATTGCACCACCGACGGCCACATCAGTGAATGAAAACTGGAAAGCGCACAGGTCAGTGATTGTGAGAAGATCTCCCCAGTCCCTTCATGGGATGTAATGGGAAACCATTTATATATTTTAAGCTGTCGATTAATCAGGTTGTCTAATTAATCAATTAATGGAACATCCCTAGAAAAAAGGATTCGTTAGGAAAACGTATGTAATATCCAGTTGGTGGAGCCGGAGTTTATTCGAAAAGAATAATTTGTTGACCAATTTTTTCGATTAGTATACATTTTTACACCGTTTTGGATAATATCAGTTTGCCTTATATCTGAGTCAATTTGCCGTGGGTTTCTTAGTTTCTCATACGAAGAATGATATGTTCATGGCGGTCGTATCTCGCACTAATTCCGATGTTTGTTAAATCCTTGATTTTGTTAAAAGTGGTCCAATTCCAACTAAATTAGGCTTGCAAATAGACAAGGGAAGTGCTTCACATTTTTTTCAATAGATTGAATCGAATTGAATTCGATTTATACAATTTTGAATAGGGGAAAATCATACCTTAGAGAATGGTGTTATTTAATAATAGAGTCGGAGTGGAGACGTGTATTTTCAAAATGCTGGAGTTGGATTTTGGTCAGACTCCACAGCCCTGGTAATAACGCGGGATATAGCATCTGAGAGAGAGAGGGAGAGAAAAATATGTTCAGTATCAAAAATCAGATCATTGTCACTGACTTTTCATCTACTACCCCTTTCTGATTAAGTTGAGAAAGGTTATATTCCCTCCATCTGTCCTAACACAGAATTTTATTCTGCGTGTATATTTCAGTGGTTAATTGGATAATTACCTCAAAAAGGGCTCCTCGACACATAATTTGCTTTATCACCTGAGATATTATAAGTTAAATTTTGTGCTTTCTTGCAAGAATGAAACATCAGCTACAGATATCGGGGTCTTGTTTGTGATCTTTGATCTTTGTGGTAAGTGGAACATTAAAAGAGATCTAAAGCTTTCAAACGTTTATTTCCTCTGCAAATGTTAGTTTCGTACTCTGAACTCCAAAAAAGAAACACCCTATTTACACATTTGTGTCCACAAGCTCCTACGAGTATTTAACACAAAATGCCCCCTAAAACATCACACAACCAACAACAAAAAATCCACATTCGAACTGAAATTGAAAATGAATGGTACCGTTTGTGGGAATATGTGTTACCATGAATACAACAAATACAGCGCACAATACGAAGGAGAAAAAAGGATTCATAATAAAAAGGAATCGGTTTCATAAAATATTCGACATTAATTGACGATCAAAAAATTTATGAAAAATGTTCCAACTAACGAAGAATAGTCTTCTTAGTCTGGGCTGTTTCTTTCTTTTTGTGGTCACATTGGTTGAATTGGTGTTGTACTTCTCCGCGAGACAAGGTATTAACGAGGGGTCATGTGTAAGTATATTTTGTAATTGCAGCGGCTAAATTGTGGAAAATTTTAAAATATTTAGGCTCAGTTTCACCCTTCGCCATTCTCCATTCAAACGAACTTTAAATGTCCGATGTTTGTCGTTTGAATTTCGATTATTATGACGGTTGTCTGTGAGCTTTCAAATTGGGCTTTTTAACACGCCTTTTAAAAGCTTTAAAGTAAATTTATTTTAACACATTTTACGGATTGTTGCCTTCAATCAGCATCAAATTGGTTTCCATATACAAGTGAAAAATGGATTTTGTTTTGAGGCACAATCGTGAATATTCCTTTAACACCCACAGTTGCTTGTTAGGAGTTGTTAAAATTAACTATTTGTAAGGCCCTCCTAGGCCACAAGAAACACAAAAATGTGGCCAACTGAAATCACACTCGTGACTTTTCTGAACCTCAAATGCGACACTACTAGCGAAGCTATCAAGATGAAGAAAATGGGCCTCTTTCCTGAAGATATTTTGTTCCAAAATCAGGCATTATATTAATATTGTTCTTAAATTTTGAAATTCATTTATAATAACCCTGCTCAACCCGCTGTCACGCTGTCTTTTGTTTTCTCCAACAACAAAACTTTACCGCACAATTGACAAGAATTCAAATCTAGCGTGAATTTTTGGGCACTATTTTCAAATGAAAATAAAGATTTATTAGTCAATAACTCAGAGTACGAATTTGTTTTACTGAATGAGTTTGAATGAATAAATTTTAAAATCGGAAAAAATATTTTGCGACAACCCCATATATCAAGTATTTCGATTGTGGCAACCGATTTTGTCGTTAACCATGACCAAGTCTACAAGCAATTCGGTCATTACAGTTAATATTTGTAGTTATCACAACAACATTACAGAAAAATCGGTTGTGATAACATAAGTTTCCGGTTGACACAACGCAAATCCGCCTTGAATACAGTTCACGCAACCAAATCTCATTCATTTCAATAAATACTTGCTCTCCCGTTATAGACCGGTCTATAATGTGTTCGCTGTCCTCACGTTGTGGCATCGCGGCCCTGTCGGTCGGTAGGGGCGGATAAGAGCGGCGGCGTTGGGTTCGCTCGATTAAAAAAAAATATTTGGTTTGAATTTTTTAATTGAATGGTAGACAATTTTGTCCTGTTTGGACAGTGAGCGGTATTGCGTTAAGTAAAAAATTATTTCAAATGAGTAAACTTTGTGTACTAAATTTTAATATATTTGAATTTCAAATTTAGTATGGACCATAGCTTGGGAATTTCGATTAGCATTAGAAATCATTACGATTAGAGAAATAAAATAATCTAATCATTAGAATTGAATTTTGATAAAAATGTCGGATTACTAATTGATTTGATTCGAAATAATCAAAAATCTAATCACAATTAGTGACGATTAGCATTTGTAATCAAATCTAATCAAAACTAATCCAAAAAATAATTGATTAGATTTCTTGATTATTTTTGATTAGATTTGATTAGATCAACTATTTTTAACTATTATTATTATTAGTATTATTTATTAATAGATGTATTTGAAAAATGCATATACATATGTACATATTCATAAAAAAGTTTCATTATTTATCTATATTAGGCATAACATTTTTGTTGTGAGCCTGATTGGCAAAATACTAAGAAATGTTTCCATTAAATTAATTCATTATTGTCTTCTTTTTTGACTTACAAATTTAAGTATACTAGAAAGAAATATTTTTTATCAAACAAATTCATTGATTATTAGATTTCTATAATTTGAACATACTTCACTGTATTTATACAAGTTGTAGAAATTACAGCCATTTAAAATATTAAGAACTTCATCCATATTTAGTAGGGATCGACCAAAATATTTGCGCCTAAATTCATTAAATACAGGACAAACTCCAATAAAGTGACATGTATTTTCGGGTTCTTGCAAATTGCAGATTGTGCATAGTGCAACTGAGTTGTATCCAAAGGACCTGGCATTTAAATTAAGCAGTCCACCTCTCGCTCTAATTATTAAACTGCTGTTACGTGATGATAAATTAGCAGTGAGCAGTGTCATAGCGTTGAAATTAAGTTGTGAATAAAGGTCGTGATGTTGGGAAGTGGTTGCGTTCAGCATATAATTTTCACGATCTTTCGTTTGTAGTAAGTTTAAAATTGTTTTCCAATGGGCGCTTAAAGGTGTGTTAGTATCAATTGGTGTAAATTGAAGAAGTCGGCAGAGGTTAGACCACTCTTTAGCCCATAACACATTTTGTGCTATAATACTCTCTGCTAGTATACGAGGTAAGCGTTGGTTGTTCATACTCAATATTTTATTTACGTATATAAAGTGTAGTTTCAGCGTAGAGAGATACATGGATTCATATCCGGTTTCCAGATGTAACATATAATTGGGGGTTGCAGTTGGGAGATATAGCATCTTCTTAATAAAAAATCGAAACAGCTTCTCTATATCATCATATTTTTCATATCCCCAGATTTGAGCTGCGTAGAACATAATGGATCTGGAGGCAGCGTGGAATATTTTGATTTTGTTGCTTTTCGATATATTTGGATGACTTATGTATTTAAACCAAGTCGAGTTTATTGCTAATTTTGAGGCATTCAATTTGTTGTTTAAGTGTTTTTTGAAAGACAGGTTAAACGCAATGTCTACTCCAAGGTATTTGTATGTGTTGACTATTTCTATATTTTCTTCGCCAAAATGCCATTTTAGATTTTTAGAGATTCTAGTTCCTGAGCGGAATACTAATACTTTGGATTTATCCAAATTAACTTTTAAACACCACGTGGTACAGTATGAATGTAAGGCATCAATCATGTCTTGTAAGCCTGTCGGGGTAACCGATAATAACACAATGTCGTCAGCATATAGCAGTATTTTTACATTTGTGTTGGCGATATTTACACCATTTGGTAATACATCGACTAGGTCGTTTACATATAGTGAAAATAGCAAGGGGCTTAAAATGCAACCTTGCTTGACTCCAAGTTCAACCGGTAATGTTTCTGATAGAGAGTTACCATTCCAAATTTGGCATTCAGTTTTCTCATACGAACACTGCAATAATCTTATGAGTTTGGATGATAAGCCGAGGCGCGATAGTTTATAAAACAAGCAATTTCTGGGTATTAAATCAAAAGCACAGGAAAAATCGACGAAGAATGCATAAGTATTTTTGCAATGTTTACCAGATTGAAGATATTGTCCACGGTAGAGTAGTTTTTCCTAAAACCAGCTTGGTATTCATTGAGTATACTGTTGTTGTCTATCCACTCTGTAATTCTGTTTAGTAAAATAATATTAAAAATTTTGCATATTGTATCTATTAACGACAAACTACGGTAATTTGACGGCAGGTTTGGATCACCTTTCTTGAAGAGTGGTATTAAAATAGATTTACGAAAATTTGATGGTATTTTTTCATGCAAAAATATTTTGATAATATCTCATTGATGAAACATTCGGGAGCATATTTATAAAATTCATAACTAATTCCATCCTGCCCGGGAGCTTTAGGTATTTTGTTTTAAAGATTTTATTACCGAAGAAATTTCACAAAATTCAATGGGGGAGTCCAGCAACGCATCGGTAAAGTAAGGCATGGACCAGCTGATTGTGTGGGTATTTTCTGTATGTCGCAGCACGGTGCTAAAATAGCGATAAATCCATTACGACGAAGATTTTACTTACAATACAAATGTTTAAATATTCAGAATAATATTTTAACAAGAAATTGCCAATTACAGACAAAAGTAAATCTTGCAATAATTTTACCAGTGAACCTCGTATAAATTCGAATTTGTTATTATTTGGAATAAACCAGCTTTATATACATAATATAGCCAAATCTCCGTCATCAACGGTGAATGAAAAATTTCACACGCATTTTTTTTTTTTTTTTGTTGCGGATGATGTTCGACGCAGTTGTCGTTGTTCTGGGTTTCCATTGAAATAACCTTTCTTGTGACCATCCATGGAAATTTGCAAGATTCTGCACTTTCTGCAGTTCCAGCAGAGACATAAGCATAAGCATCATTGTACTGGCGTTACAAGAAATCCATAAACATAATACCCCACAAAGGAAGCAAACAAACCTTAAACCTGGATTTGAAAGCAAAAGAAAACAAAGCTACACTTGCAGGTACGAAGAAGAAGATGCAACAACGTGTTGCATGGCAGAAAAACAAACTGCAAAAGGTGGTTTTGGATGGCTGAATGGAAGTTTGGTTGGACAAAGGTGTCCCATTTTTTTGATTTTTATTTTGTCTACTTTTTGGGTATCCCACAACAGAAGAACAGACTTCCACGTGTTGTTAGTTGGTGCATACGATTTATTTTTACACCATGCCAAAGCGTGTGTGTGTCGGATCATTGTGACCGAACAGAGTCCACAAAGTAAATGTGTATGGACGACCGGAGGAAGACATCGTCCAGACACCCGTTGTCAAGTTTTTTAAGATTAATTGAACAATCAATTTTAAATTTTATAGGTTCTCATTTCTTTCCCAAACTCATACAAGTACAGAAAAGTTCTCAAAATGTTGCATCCATATGACCAGGTCGACTGCATTCGGATACTCTTCCAACGGTAGAACAGTCCTGGCCATCCTTTTTCGCCGGGGATTAATAACATTAAGATCGTCGTTGTTTTTGTGTGTCGCATTTGTTGTCTCTGATTTGTAAACGTTTTGTATTGAGGCTGTTTTGGTTTTGTTTTTCCCGCTTTTTTCTTCGGTCAGTTGTGGTCCGGTGGACCATTGTTGATATTTCAACTGGTATTTGGGATTTTGATTTTATTAATCGAATTTCATTGGGAGTTGTTTTTATGACCGCGATCACATATTGCAGCATAGTTATGAGTTTACGACACGTATGTATTCTTTTCAGACAGAGTGTCCATAATTTTCAGTAAATGGACAATTGGATGGGGAGAGCGGAGGAATCAGTTGTATGCACCACGTGTTAGAATCACGGCATTTTTTGAAGTTTGAAACGGGTTAACAATGAAGAGGGAATACTTGAAATAATTCCTAGATTATACTTGACTTGTTTAATTACCTGATAAATATTGTCACAAAATGTCTACATCAATCCGTATGCAGAATTGTATACCTAATCCTATGATGTTTAGAAGGAAAACAACAACCATCTTAATGTAAATCATCTTAAGTATAGTCCAAGCTTTATTTTCTTTTGCCGCCTAATTTGGCTCAACGTTCCTGAATGTCAATCAAGTTTAATGCTGATAGCCAAACGATGGGGATAATAAGTCACATCATTAGTCCACAGATGAAACCCCTCACATGAATGCAATAAACAAAATTAAGACCTAGATTTGATGACTGATCTTTCTAATCTCTTCATGATATGTAATTGTAAAACAAGTCAATTGAGTCAAACGGTTGCCAGAATTACACAGCTCCAACCAGAACTCACTATACTATTTCCGACTCAAGTAGTCCTTATTTGCAACTGGGTTATCCAATGGAAACTTATTTTTAAATGCGAAATCGCCTAAGAAAATATTCATTTTGTAAGACCTGCGTTTTCCGCAATAACAACAAAAAATCAGATTTGTGGAGAGCTGAATAATAATTTCGGTTTGCATTACGACGCATATTCAGATATACATAATTTTCAAAATTTGCCGAGAATTTGTAATAAAGTGAAAAGTGTGGATCCAAAACATGGCAATATCAAAACCACCAAGTTGACAAAACGTATATAACAGGTTAATATAGAACCCAAAAGGAATGTTGGTAATTAGCTGTTGGTTGCTTTTGCCTCAATCGCATTTAGTCGCTACAACTGAAATCCAACCGAGTTTCGTAATTAATTCGGTTGCGACAACCCAATTTCCAATTATTTTCGTTGCATCAACTGAATTTTTTAACTGTTGTGGCAAATTGAGCAAAACGTTATACATACACAAGAAGACTAAAGGCATTATATGAATCTTAATGACAGTACCTGCACTCTTTCACTTCAGTACCCACACTTATACATATGTTCGTTCATGGCAACAAATTGCAACCGTTTACAGGAGAATAAAAAATAACAACAAAATATTCTCCTCGTCGGGTTTTCGATTTTGACTATATTTCGAGACAGAAACATATATGCGATGCAGAAAATGTCCTACAATACTTAAATGTTTCCCCCTTTCCATCCCATGGGGGGTAGAGAAGAGCTTCTCACTATTCTATTCTATGTTTAGACTCAGTGATTGAGACCTTCGTTTTTACACCGGTTCCAAATGATTTACTTTTTAAGAGAACCTTTATCATGGCTAATTACTCGATAGTGTCCCGTCACTATGCTAGGTGACATGTGAGGTGGTCAGAGCAGGAATCGAACCCATGATCACATGTAGCACCACCAATGGCCACACTACTTACGGGATATAATATTTCATGGTTAAGCATATTGATATTTCTGCCCCACCCTGTACTATCCAAAAAAGTATTCCACGGAAATAACTCAGGTTTGTGGAAAATAAATCTGAATTTGTTTGTTTTACAAATCCATATAACAATAGAATCATAGTATTATTTTTGGTCTATAAACTATACTTTTAGGGTCATAAAGTTCACCTGGGCTATGAAGGACACTTTTACAAAACACTAAACTGTGTACACACAATAAATTTTACTTTAGTCTACACTACTCTAATAACACTCTTAAAGTTACCCTTTCAGTATCTACTATAAATAACACAAATTCAACAATGCACTTTATTAGCATCCTTTAAAGTGTCCTTTTAGCACTATATAGCCTAAAATCTAGAGTTAGGAATTTTAGTTCATTGAAGTGAGCGATATTTTTAGTTCAGCTCACTATTTCATTGTATCATTTCAGCTTAACAGTTCACATGAGCTGTGAACTAAAGAGCTCATTTCAGTTCAACTTGTAGTTTTAGTTCAATTGGAGCGAATAATCGCGAAAATGGTCTATTTATACTAAATCGCCCTATTGAAAATCGGCTTAATTATTGGGTTATTGGTGTTTCCGTATGTGATTAGCACTGTAGTTATTGTGTAGAAGTCTGATATATATATTCCACAAAGATTGCAAGATTAGGAACCTTTGTGCAGATTGAGACAAAAAGCATGAACTAGAAAATGGCGGAGGGAACTGCACGACTGAAATACAAAAAACCGCTGCAACAAGTGAACTACTGAAACAAAAGAGCGGAACAGTATGATCTACTTCATCTAGTTCACAAGTGTGAATCGTTCAATTGAAATAGTTCGTTCGTGAACTACACAGCTCTACTAAAATCACATTTTTTTACATATTTGGCATAACACGTGTTTTGATAGTTCCGGCACTAAAATGACACTTTAAAGTTACTAATTGTACAGTTCCGGCACTAAAATGTATTCCCAACATTCGGTAGTGTACATTTGACGTAACTTTTACTGTACTTTAGTGTACCGTATTATAAATGTACTCTAGTTTTAGTGTAAATGTTACGAACTATCCAAAATAACTGCTAGTACACGCTGACAAACAACTGTCCCTGTAACATATTGCAGGAACCATGTACATATATGTTTGCAAGCATTGTTTTCATGGATATGCTGCTATTTTGTGTCTTTGTTGTCTGTCACGGGGACATGGGACTGTTCTTGGAGGTAGAAAGTTTCTGATAGCCATTCAGTCGGGAGTGACCAGAAATGATTCCTTCAGCGGGCACTCCAAGCAGCTCACAACTTCCACGCAGGGAAACCAAAATCCAATTTCTACACACTGCATTCTGGTCAGCGTCTGATCCATAATGGGCGGCTGAAACATAATCATCCTGGCAGTAGGAAAAATGCAAACCACGGTGTGCTCGGATTGCCTCCCGCTAGCGTTATATAGGCAATGAAAATACACAGGAAACATAATGAACAAAGAAACCCCCTAACTGACAAAGAAACCCCCTAACAAACGTTATGAGGGCCACGATTTAGGGATATGTACCTGGAATGTGGGAACATTATACAGGACGGGTGCCACTTCTAACAGACGGATGTCCTCGAAAAATATAAATCTGACATCACAGCTATCCAGGAAATGTGATGGAAAGGATATGGTAAGAAAAACTGCGAATTTTTAGTACATCTGTCATGAGAGAAAGCACGAATTCGGGTGCGGATTTATAGTTGGCTGCGACACCTAGTTTCAAGGTTCAACCCAGTGAGTGAATGCATAGCCACTATTCGCATCAAAGCGATATATTTCAACATCTCGTTAATTTGTGTGCACGCGCCGACAGAGGATAAAACGCTGCCCTGACCACGACATTAAGATTATCCTAGGCGATTTTAATGCCAAATTGGGAAGGGAAAATTTCTTTCGACCAACCATCGGTAATCACAGTCTACATGATACCACCTCCGATAATGGAATAAGACTGATAGACTTCGCCGCTGCAAAGAATATGGTAGTTAGTAGCACACGATTGCGGATTTCTGCTGGAATATTGAATATCTCATATCTCTCTCAATTCTTAAATTATTTTTTAAAATAAATGCTAATCCTTAACAAAATCTCTACCGCTACGCACCCTCCGAACCCCCGCCACGAACAAGGACCGAGGCGGCACTGGGCAAAATGGTTACATATGTTCTGGTCCTAAGCTGTTGAAATATGCGGAGCTATTGAAATACAATGCATCATCATTATCATTGCCAAATTACGTTTATCGTTGAAAGTGTATGGATAAACAACCAAACTCCTAGGGTTTGAATGGAATGTTTATTTCAATCCCGAAAATGGTTGATCTAACTGTGAGCAAACCCTGCAGGTGTATTACATTGCTCACTGCAATATGCAAACTAATGTCGAGCCTTATACTGCATCGGATCTCGCCGGTGGTGGAGCAAATTGTTCGGAAGAAGCAGGCGAGTTTCAGGACTTGTCATTCGTGTACCGACACGCTCTGGATAATCATAGAGCAATCGCTCGAATTACACTTGCCTCTATACCTACTTTTCGTAGATTGTGATCAAGCTGTTGATACTATACACCGAAACACAATGTGGCCCACCTTGACCAAAATGGGGACATTCGATAAAACAGTGCCCCTGAGTCTGGAGCAAAGCAATTTTTGAAACATTTTAAAACTCTTCATATTAAAAGTTTTGGCCAATATGCATCATTAAACAAAATACACAATTCAATTATTCTTATGATACATCTACCCATTCAGATATTCCTGCCCCACTATCTCTTGGTAATTTTTCAAATTGAAAACGAACTTCTTTCTATTTTTCCATTTTCCTGAAATAGTCTAATGTTAATGTCTGGGGTTTCTTTTAATATCCACAAAACAAAAGCTCCCACGTTCCAATTGTACTAACAATTAAAATCAATTAGACAATGACACCCATCCAACAAACCCGCCCCATTCATTACAGGCCCCAGTACCACCACACTGTTACCTACTTTTAGAGTTTCCTATCTGCTTTTCTGCTCCAAATGAAACTGAGAAATCTCATTAGGTATTCAAGAAGCGTTTCTGTTTGGAAATCTACTAGTATTTACCAAGTGAATGGGAAAACAAAAGGTTAATGAAACAATTACAGACAACTTTAATTAATTTACTTTCATTAATTAAATAGCATTACAAGCCAATAATGGCAAAGTACAAAGCCCTTTTGAAGCCCCTCGAAAACTGATACCACGTTGTAATTTTTTGCGTCCGTACATATTTTGATAATGGGTGTAAAGAGGATACTATTGAATGGAGTTGTGTCAGTTTAAAAATATAATTGCGAATTTCTTTGTCCTTTTTCATAACTATTCTTAAGCTGTGTTAACCCTTAATAGCCTAACTTTTGATTTTGAGCTGAAAAAATTTGGCTTATGAAACTTTTGTTCTGTTTTTTCCTAATAGGTGACATTTACGTGAACTATGTCAAAAATGGCTCTTGGCACCCAAACATCAAAATTAAAGCATGAATTTTTTTTAACAAAAACAAGTAATTTTATTCAGAAAAGTAAGAAAAGATAAAATAAATTTAAGAAATAGTTCTGTCATCATCTAGTTCTGTCGAAACTCACAGAAACTGTTTTCTCAGTAGAAAACACACAAATGTATCCTACATTTTTGACATCGACGGGATGTAACTACATTTCGGATTTTTCCTTCGTGGCTTCCCTTTATTAATATATTTATCTAAATGGTCAAAGCTATCCAGGAGAATGACGTTTCACAACAACTTCAACTTCAAGATTACACGGTCTCATTTCTGTAACAGATTTTCTCTACATCAATTCTTGCAACATTTTCTTCGAGTTCATTTGTTTAGTCACTGGATGATGTCGCTTGTAGAAAAACCAGGCATTAATCATGGCCATATCAAATATGTGGTAGAACAAGCGACTTGTCTATTTGCGTGACTTAATGCGTATATGACCTCGGCCGAGTGACGAATCCAAAAGACCAACACCGCTTATATATTGCTTGTGTGCATGAATAATATGCGTGTTTTGGTTACACCGCTTGCTTATATAATCGCTTATTTTGTATGAAGCACTTAGCGGAGACTTAGCGGAGACTTAGCGAAGACTTAGCGACACGAATCATTTTCGCTAAGATTATAATTTTTATTTTTTGCCATCTTTTACCATATTCAACCCTTTACCTTATTTTTGAATAATATGACTGTTCGCAAAATAACCGTTTTCGTTGCAACTTAGCAAGCGATAATCGCTTGCTTGTAACCAAAACACGACTAATATTTGGGCATTGAATGGTCTCCACCACTTTTTATTTCATCGCTCTATGGTTGGTGCATTCTCGGGAGTTTGGCCATGGACCGAAATATATGGTTTCACTCCAGCCAGTGGTAACATCATATTTACAACCCATTGCAATTCCATGCCACTGTACATACGTCGAAAGATTAAAGGTACTGTAATTGTTAATTTTTCGAAATTTATTTAAACAAAATCGGATGAGCCGTTCGCGAATAATGGTGACATATGTATAAACTTGTCTCAAAAATTACCTCTAAATCGCAGCCTCTGAGTAAGAAATAAAAACAATATTCTGTACGAAACCATCATTATGATGAAGCTCGATTCGTGGGACCCAAATTAGTGAAAAAAAAACGTTGCACAGTATAATTATCGAAATATGTGGCACGATTTATGGATCGATGGACTAAGCACGCCAATCGCACCATAACAATCGCAGACGCACCCAAATGTGATTAATTTTCCTCAGTTTGGTCGTCGCCAGAATAAATTTCGAATACATCGTAAAATCTGGAATCATCGCACTTAAGCAATTCGTCATCCCACGGGGGCGGTTTGTCTGACATGTAATAATTCAGATAGTGTTTAATCTTTGTCGCACTGATCAACGCACAACCTTGCTCGCTTTGGTACTTTTTGAAAACTACTGTTCAGTGCTGTGATGATTGGACGTATTTTCTACCCCCGATCGTAGTCCAAATCGTATCGTGGTATAGGTCCATACATTATAACTGCTTCGGAGACACGATTACGTCTGCAATTAAGCATATCATCAGCTGATGTCGATAGCCATCGATCAAATGTCAGTGGATCTTTTCGTGTCGAGCAATCCATAATTGGCTTGAAACCATAGTCCCTCCAATACGATCGAATGCTCGGATACTTAAATACTGACATGTAGTAATTGATTCCCATGAATCATTTTATTTCATCTGGCATGGTATTCTGTGGGTTTTCAACTAGTAAAGCTTGTGTTCGACAATCACGAATTCTTCGCGCCAAAAATATAACAATGACTTAGCTATATAACTTCATATATTCCTAATTCGAAGATTGGCTGCCTGACGGTTCCGCAAAGAACCTACTAAAAATTGGTAAAAAATAGATAAAGATAAACCAACTAAATCACTTGAACTACTTACAGTAGCTTCTATAGTCTATAGACCACGACCACGGAAATATTTTCCTCAGCTACGAATTTAACGTATTTAACAAAAAATTATTTGTTCAAAGTACGCAATTTCACAAAAGTGTTTTTTTTTCGAGGTTGTATCATTCTACTACACGAACAGCTGTCTAATGATGTTGGTTTCAAGTGGCGATCGTCACCAATGGTGGCACTTAGATGAAATATCAGTATTAATTTTTTTGGTGTGTTCCTAGCAGAACCAGTGGCATATTAAGGGTTAAGGTATAGCGAGATTTTGAAGTTTTCGCGATTTCATTTTTACAAACAGCTGATTTTGTACAGCAAAACATATGTGGGCTGAAATCTCGAAAATGTTGAAACCTGTACATCCATTGAAGTTAATTTAAGTTAAATATCCCTTTAAGGAGCGTAAGCCCCACTTAAACCAATATTACACTATCAGATCAAATGGAACGATTTGAGGAGCGAACAGTGGAACGACACTTGAGAGAAATCGTGTGTACTCAACTGTTTTTAAATTACATTATCAATATGTAATTTCTATGATGTAATTTTCTATGACACAGATGATCGAAAAGGAACATGATGTAGAATGCGAGACTGAAGAAGACATAGAGATTATAGACCATGCAGCAAACTAATAGTGTTTGATTGATACTACGTAATGATAGTTAAATTATGTTTTATATTGTTTGCATCGAACGAAAATACGCATTCTCCTTTATGTCCAACCATAGAGTAAATTACAAAAGAAACTCGAACTCGTTGAAATGGTCTTCTACCTCGTCGCCATCAAGAGAACGTGAAGAGAGGGATAGCGGCTCTTGTCTGTTTCTCTATGATTCTATAAGGAAATATTATTATGGAATTATTGTTGGAAAGTAAGACCCAGAATGTGATGTATTTTTAATCGTTTAGTTGTATTTGTGTCATCTAATAGCACTATAGCCAATGGATTTTTGATGCTCGCTCAGCCTTTGGTACTGCGCTTAACTATCTCATCTTTATCAAATGGGATATTCAAATCCCTTTGTAGCGTACTATTGGATACCCACCACAGTGTACCAGCAATTGTTCTTAATATTTTAAACTTGCACGCTTGTAGTTCTTTGATATAATCAGAGGCGGATTTTGGTTGGATGTGGCCCAGGGCGCAGAATAAATATTGGGCCCCTGAAAAATAATCAAAAAATAACCACATTTTTGTTGAAATAATCCAAAACTTTATAAAACTTAAAAACGTACTTTAATTACTTTAAGTACTAATTAAAATACAGAAAATTTTTTCTATCTTTTTGGCTTGCAAACTTGTAAATTATATCATTAATATCAATAATTTTAAGTAAATCACTACCTATATGCAATACAGCAATAGTATTGAGTCTTTCTTTCTGTCATGGAATTTCTTAAATAATTCTTTACTCTTTTAAGACAAGAAATGATCCTTCTCCAGAATCGTTTGAGATTGGCATGGTATAAAATATTTTTAAAACAATTTCCACATTTGGAAAAGTTTCTTTCATATCTATGGCTTTTTTATCTAAACTCCTAGCTGAGCCGGCAGACTTCACCCTGCCGACAAAATTAGTCAATGATGTCATAGCCACTAATGAATTCACAAATTTTATATTTGGAAAAACCAAACCATGACAAAAGTGTGCGTAGATTTGGTTGGTAGGCATTTCTCGATGTTTTGTAGTTCTACCTTATCAATATATCTTGGATGGACAATTGACGCGCTGCAGTTTGCTGAGCTTTTAGTTTTTTTTTGAATGCAAGGCGAGACAGACGTGTAAGTAAACAGTGATAAAATAAATAAAAATTGCAACTTTTTTTAGAACAAACTTTATGGGTAAGACCAAAAAAAAAAAAAAAGGCTATAACTAAAAGTCTTAATGTAAAAGTAATGATTCGCGCAACTGTATTCGTGCAAGTATGACTTTAAAAAACCATCATACTGGAAGATCTTTAACTCTCGTTATGTCCTGTACATTCAATTTCAAGGAATTTTATTGTAGATACAAATCTTCGTAAAATGTTTCTCCAAAACCTTTCGTTTTGCATTACAATTTTCGCATTTTGTGCATTGACGCAATTTGAAACCATGGAGCGCTTGTAGAGTGTCCACATTGAGGCGACATGCTGCTTTGATTTTTTATGGTCGGACAAAGTAGCTCCAATATGTTTCCAATTTTGAAACCCAGTTGTCAACTTGGATTTTGAGCCCAAAAATAATTTTCATGGATAGCAATATATAGATTTGGATGTTTCGGAAAAAATTATCCACGTTATTTCTTCACATTCTCCACTCAACGATTTCCTATAAAAATGCAATCACCGTGTTTATATATCGATTTAATTTGACTAATATGGCCAATATTTATTAGTTTATTACAAATGAGAAATTCAACCATTTCTATTCTTAATACATTAGGCCAGAGAAAATGTATTTTAATTTTATTTGGTTGGTTGGTTGGTTGGCAAGGCTACAAGACAGCACGCTGTCTAGCACACTTAGGCTATATAAGCCCATTGTGATACCTGCAGTTTCCTCCATAGCAACTATCGACTAGTCGTCCAGCCAATTTGCCCTTTCAATAAATTTGTCCATAAGACCTACAGGAATATCCTGTAGGGCTACGGTGCTAACTAGAGGTGTTCCGAATATCCTACTTCAACTTCAGAGCAGGGCAATCCAAGAGAAGGTGTTTCGTCGTTACCTCGTCCTCTTCCATGCAGCATCTACAGAGAGTGGAGTTTCTATGTCCCAATCAGAGGGCGTGTTTTCCTACAAGACAATGTCCCGTAAGTGTTCCTATCATTGTGGATAACCTGCCTCTCGGCAAGTTAAGTAGTTGCCTAGTCCTCTTCCTGTCCACCTGTGGCCAGAGGACCCTGGCTTGTTTGCAAGCTGAAGTAAGTCTCCACTTGTCCTTGAACATATTATGGCCCACTGCCTGATCTGCAAACGGCAGGTAGAGACTGGCATACTAACACCTTCTTTTGCCGGAAGAACCTGTGCCGTAGTGCCCTGTCTAGCTAACGCATCCGCTACGCAATTGCCTGGAATGTCGCTGTGTCACGGTACTCAGATGAGCCTGATGTCAAAATACTCTGCCATCACCCTAAGTGATGAGTGGCATTCTTTCGCCGTGAGGGGCGTAGCAAACATGGCTTCCAGGGATTTGATTTGGCTGTCTGTGTAGATACATATTCTCCGGAAGGTTGTGACACTACTTTTCGGTAGTTCAGCAACCTCCAGTTTGGGGGTAATTTTCCGCCTGAAATACACTACAGTGATCAGGCAGCTTGAAGGAGATATTTATATTTAGGTCCGTCGAATGGACCCCATAGCCCACTTGCTCGTCCAACTTTGATCCATCCGTGAAAAATCTGATGCTACTGGTATCCCCTTTCAGTGACTTTTCCCAGGTATTCCTGTTCGGAATAGAAGTCCTTAGATTTGTCGCTGGTAGAAGGTAGAGTATACAGTAGTCCGTGTTTACGCGAATAGAGTTGATCCGGTGTAGTAATTCAGTGTGTCCTTAATGTCCCGATATCAAAACGCCACAATCTCTGATTCTCACCAGGGATGTAACGGCTGCCGATTCGGCCATGATATCAGGAGTAGTAAAGATGTTCAGTATAGCGCTAAGTGCAGTACCTGACGTCGTGCCCATTGCCCCATTAACGCTAATCAGTGCTGATCTTTGAATTTTCATCAAGGAATTCAGAATATATTTCTTTTGGAGGGACCTCCACCAAACTACGATACCATAGAGAAGTATTGTTTTGACTATTGCCGTATAAATCCACATTAATTTTATTTCCAATGAAATATTTTGCGACTTACTATCGATATTTTCCATCGGCATATCGTGCCTGCCTTTGTCTACTCTACAGATATTTCACTTATGCCTTCTTCTAAACCAAGAGTGTCAGCAAACTCATTTTGTCGGCTGGTGGAAGCTGTAAGTGCATCTGTTTTTTTGTGTCCACGGAATTACCTAGAGTGATCATAAATTTATCTAATGCTCCCTTCTATTGGTTGATAGCTTCTTCATATTGTTTTTTAACTTTTCTTTTTTCAGCGCCTGATAAATGGCGTTTCATTGTTCATATTATGTTTCAAAAACAAAGATTGCAGATAAATAAATAAGTTTTTAAACATTGCCTTCTGAAACATGTTATTTAAAATTCACGAGAATGATTTGTAACAATATTTTTATCATGCAGTTTTAATTGTTAAACTCGTGGTACAGTTTGTAAATAATTCACCGTGAGGAAAGTTGCAATACAATTGGGAGGACAATTTTTAATTGATTTAAAGTCTTAAAAACAAATTTATTTCGAATGCCACCTGATACTAATTATTTGTAATGACATAAATATAAGTATATAATTTTATAATTCAAAATTAATAAAGATAAACATCGTTACAACAGGTGGACTATAGATTGGCTTCACAAAAATAGTGGGCGTTCAAAGTTCATGAAAATGAAATTTTCTATAAATAAGTTCCATTTTAGTTTTCTGGACCATTATAGGTAAATTTTTTTGCAGCATTTGATAAAGATTGGTCCTTGTTTTAATATATAATGGATATTTTGGTAGAAAAATAAACACTTTAATTTTTATATGTAGAAGAAAAACTTGATTTCTGCACCCTTTTTGTATGACTTAGCTTATTATAGGAAGATTGATAAAGTCACGGGGCCCCCAAAACTGCGGGGCCCCGGGCGCGCGCCCGGTGCGCCCCCCCTTAAATCCGCCTCTGGATATAATAGTTGCTGGCTCTATCCCATAGGACTATTTAGGTTTCAAAATAGTTTTGTATAAAATGATTTTATTCTCCTTTTTGAATGCTGATCGTCATTCTAGTAACTAATACATTTTTTGAACTTCAACTGGATTCTTTATGCTTCACTTTGTTTTTTCGAAATCAGCCTTCTCCTCATGTTTATACCAAATCCGTTTTTTGGCAAATGAGAATTTTGACATATCCAATGTTTTATCTTATAGTGTAGTGTAACATTGGCTTTATTGGCATCGACATTTTCGAGTCATAAGCCATGAAAAACTACTTCTTCAAAACTACCATTAGGAATCGGTGGAAAATTATCATCTATCAGTGAACCTCAAATGGAAAGCGCACAGTTCATTGATTGTGAAAACCTTTTCTTTAAAAGTTTGTAATATATAATTATGGTAAACAGTTAAGATAAATCATCCTAAATAATCCAAAACCAAGAGTTATCAAATCAAAAATTAGCATAGACTCACTCAGTCCAAAATGTGACACAATGACATGACATTGCAAACGCACAAACAGACTACTCCCTTAACAACAACAGCTGCTTCTGTCATCATTACTTCCATAGGCGCCCAAGCATTCACTTCACTGTATCTGACTTCGTTCTACTCCGTTTCGACCAAATAAAATTCGGCCGTATAGTGTCAACCTTCTGTTGTATTTTAAAGAATATTAATGCCTCTTAAAATAGATAAGATTATCATGGTCGGGTGCTGGTTTTATGGAAGCCATTGTACGTACGAGTATTGTGTGTCTCTTGATATGACCAATTAAAATTCTAAACACAGTTTTTTCCTTTTCTTCGACTTTTTGTGCCGTTTCGGTTAGCCTGATTTGGTGTTGTTTGGTGTGATATGGTCGGACATGGCCTGGCTGGGATAGAGCCCAACTCTGGGTGTGTGTGTATGTGTAAAAAGGAGATAAGAGTTAATTTATTTTTCGTTCAATAATTGTAATTATATATAACATAATTAGGCTATTTAGTTTAACTACATGTGTAATACAAACTGTTATTATGTGAGTTTGTAGGTCGTAAAATATTGTGGTTAAAGGGATTTGAAATATTAGGGTTTAAGGGATCGTTTATGTTAAGGTTTATAACCAATAAAAAAAAGGGTAACGCCTCTGTCGGTCGTGACGGTACTAATAAATGTTGAAAATTGTTGGGAAAATACAAATATTAATGTATTAAATAATTTCGTATTTATTACTCTGTGTAAATCAGAATAACATTTGTGACTTGCTCCACGAAAAGGGACCTCTGCGCCGAAAAGAAGTTATTGAGAAAAACGCGTTTAAAAAAAGCGCTTCGTTTTTCCGTGTTTTGCCCATGGTTATGCAACTCTTCCTTCAACCTGATCATCTGGCGATGTATTTCGACTCTCTGGTACTTTGTACGATGTTCACTATGCAGTGTTGCCTCTATGAAAAATATTTGATATTGAACTTTTTTTAAATTTCAAATATTATGTATATTATCTGTTTATATCACATTTTTCAATTTTTTCATTAATTATGTTCATCTTTACAGGTGATTTGTAAAAAAACTAAAAGACAGAAACTTGCGGTTTGCGGCATTTGAAAGAATAATCACTCACTCACTATTTTTTAGGTCACATATACTAATTGGCATTGTATTACAATTGACACTATGCGATATCTTTGAGGTTTAAGATTGGTTGCGTATGGTTACTTCATCAACTGTTTACACCTAAACCTCAAAAAACGAAGATATCTGTGTAGCTAAATTTTTTTACAGGCGGACAACATTTTGATTAGCCTACCTGATATTGTCCGAAATCATAGCTGGGCAAATTGTTTATGTGACATTCATAATACAGTCAAATTTCCTCTACAAATGAAAATTCAAAGATGCTTAGGGCGAGTTTCACACTCGTCATTTAAAAGCTCACAGAAAATGTACATGTTAAATGAAATTTCAGTGACAAACATCGGGCATTTAAAGTCAGTTTAAATTGAGAATTTCCAACTGTGAGCATTAAATTAGATTTGTTTGATTACCGGCAATTTTGGTTTTAAAGGTTTTGTACACGCAAAGAAAAAAATCCTACCTCCCAAACGAAATCTCAGATAACTGAAGTTCGTTTGGGGACTGTAGTTGGGAGAAACGAACTTCTGTTAAGCCATACATGTCATTTCGATTGGAAGAATCGAAAAATGTTTGCAGCAAAACGAGTTATGAAAAATAAACCTAAAAAACTGTTTGTGAGAAACGACAAACGGTTCCGCCAACTGTTCCTTCGGTTACAGCAGCCGAGTTGTAGTTGCTGCAAACTAAAAAACGTTTGCGAGAACTAAAAATCGTTTGCAGTAAACGAGTTATGAAAAATTAGTGCTGAAAAAACGTTTGCGAGAAATGAAAAACTGTTCCACCAACTGTTCTTTCACTTACAGCAACCCAGTTGTAATTACAACTTTTATATGTGGCTTCTTCCATATGCTTTTTTTGTTTAAATTTCCAACTATTTCCAATTTTTTTTTAAAAAAAGTTGGAATTTTTGTCTATTTTTAAATTTTTTATATTAACTTCACCTTGTCTGTATTGCGAAAAAACTTTGGATTAATTTTTAGCCCTTTTCCCGTGATCCAATCGAGCTGAAACTTCGCAGCCAAACTACAGGCGACGACAAAAATGAACTATATGGGCGGGATTGGACAAAGGAGCGTGGTACCTCTCATACAAATCACAAATTAAAAATCCATTATTTCTGCTCCTGTTAAGGGCATCTCAATAAAATTGGGTATGTTGGTTAGGTGTACATATTCTAAGATCAGCTGCAAATATGGGCAGGATTTGACAAAGGGGCGTCGTACCTCCCATACAAGAAATAAAAACCCATGTGTCATATATAAATAATTTATAGTCAAAACTATGTTTTTTGCGGGTTGGTTTTTTTTACTGTCTACTAACACGTCTGTCTCGCCTTGCATTCAAATAACAACTAAAAGCGCAACAAAATACAACGCGTCAATTGTTCATCCAAGATATATTGACAAGGTACAAGTATTAGAGTGTGTGATCACTTTTATGTGTATGCGTGAGTGTGTATACCAAACGAGTGGATAAGGCTGTGTGTACAGGCGACAGAATGAGATAAATTTACGTTCTTCGTAATCTGTGCTCTCATTAGAAAAATGGATAAAATAAGCAATAATAATTGTCTTATAAAAAGGGAATCTTTCGGACAATTTAACTATGTGGGAAATGTTTAATTTATTCAAGTATCCTCTCATGTATCTAATTAACATAATTCTGATATGACAGAAAAAATATATTAATTTGAAACAATGAAATCGAAGTTTCTGTTACCAAAATTTTGAAAATTTTTGTTTAGTGCTTTTGGTCTTAAATATATTTTACCCACCATCTAAAAACTGAATGCGCTTAACAAATTGAGTAACGTGAAAATTTTCAAAATTCGCTTCAGCACCGTTTGTTGGGGGGCATGTCGTAGAAATCTAGACAATTTATACAATTTAGTTTTGATGGACAAATTATGTATGGGTAATTATTTTCATGAATTTTTGAAAAAGTCATTTTTTTTTGTCAAATTGGTTTGACGGAATAGGTGTGGCAATTTCAGAAACAACATTATTATTTGCCAGAAAGAAAACTGAAATTGGAATTGGGGCCAAAAATGTGGCATGAAAATAAACACTACCAAAAACTTGAATCTACAATCGTGAATTTTAGGAAATATGTTCAGAATTGAAACTTCTACGTGAATGCAATTGTGATACTAATCTGGGTAACCAACTCAATTGACTAAAACTGTTAAACTAGATTCATGGAATTTGCGAAGCATGTTCTTTATAGACTTCTGTCGAACTCGTTCTCTAGTACACGCACTCGTTCATTTAATGTGCCCGAATATAAAAATCGATAAAATATACGCCATATCGAACATGTAGTTTATGTTCGCTAGGGTAATGTCTGGTCACCCTAAATAAACTATATAGTTCATGTACTATCCAACACTAGATCTTTATCGGTGTCCCTATACTATTTCTGTAGCGATTTTTCAATTTCCCCTTTTACTCGACTTTTAAATAAAGTTTTTAAGCTTGAATATAAGTAGACGATACAAATAGGAAGCCGGAACCTGAGGTACCGGAAGCCGGAATTTGAGGTACCGAAAATAATAGGGCAGTGCACCGGTGACAATTACACCCTCTCAGATGCACGGTTTGCAGTGGAATTATTATGGCTGATAGAGTTATCGGTTCATATATTTCCAAAATTAAGCTGGGGAAACAGAAACCGTATATCAGACCAAGTTGGAAAATTTTTCACGTACGGTAGTTCTCAATAATCCTGACATATGGTTCCAGCAACATGGAGCTAAAGCTCATACCGTGAGAGACAGAATGCGATTCAAATTTCAAAAGCATTTCAAATCAGTCAGTCGAAGACTAGATATATGTATGTATAAAAAACCCCCGTTTCCCATTACATCCCAAGAAGGGATTGGAGAGAGCTTCTCACAACCCGCGAGCTGTGCACTTTCTACTTTTTCACTCACTTATTGGGACCTACAGTTTTACACCGGTTCCGAACGGAATTTTGAGAAGCTTTTTACTCAATAGTGTCGCCATCACTAAGCGAGGTGACCGTAGTCGAAAAAAATGCAAGGTGGTCTGAGCATGGATCGATCTCACGTTCTCATTTACAAGAGCCGCGATTATTAACCATTGCACTACCGAAGGCCACGGTGTAAACAAGTAAAAGTAAACAAACATGTACAAAAAGAAAATGCGTATGAAGTTGTTGAAAAACTCAAACTGAAAAAAACAAAAACACGAATTGCTCAATTATTCAAATTTTTAGTAATCAAAATTTAGACTAATCAATTCATAGAATAATACATACGTAGATAAACTTATTCTCTCATCTGACGTTTCATTTCACACTCTCATCGTAGGTTTGTGGAAATGAGAGCAATTAAATTTAAAATTATCTTACACCAGGTGGAGTTACAAAATATGTTCACTTAACTTTTTCCTGTCGTTTTGGTGTAAAACTGAAAAATTTAAATATATTTTGCACTTTTTTGTTGACTTTTATCGTTGGTATACATTTGTATTGTATTTAACACAACTAGTTTGTCACAAAAACACGAAATTCGGCTGTTGTTCCTTTGTGGATCGCTGTATACTATTGCCACCATCTGGTATTATTGAACCCATATTTTCCACCATCCAATGTTTACTTTCCATCGTACCTATGACGTTTAAGTTATTGAGCGAAGAAAAGCTTCTATGGTATGTATTATTCTATGAATCAATTAATCATGAATATTGATTAATCAAAACGAAGATTAATCGATTAATCGTAAATATGATTAATCAAAATGTATTACTTGATTAATCAAAAAGTCGATTAATCAGGTTGCCTGATAAATCAATTAATATCACATTCCGTCGGTGGCCGTTGGTGGTGCAATGGTTAGTGTGCGCGGCTCTTGTACATGAGATCATGGGTTCGAACCCTGCTCTGACCACCTTCAAAAAAAAAAAAAAAAAAAAAATTTCTTTCGGTGGCGGTCACCTCGCATAGTGATGGCGACACTATCGAGTATATACACATGAAAAAGCTTCTCAAAATACCGTTCGGAATCGGTGTAAAACTGTAGGTCCCAATCAATGAGTGAAAACTGGAAAGCGCACAGCTCAGTGATTGTGAGAAGTTCTCCCCGGTCCCTTCATGGGATGTAATGGGAAACCATCTATTTTTTTTTATCACATTCCTATTAATTTTCAATAAAGTTATCAAAAGCAGTTATCAACACCTAAGCCCGTCGTCCGTAAGGTACTTCTTTGTGCCCTTAAAATGTCATAAATTGCACTAGGTAGGCTTTGGTAGTTACCCTTTACGGTTGAAATGATTTTCTGATTTAATCACAATACTTCAATCTGTTTACCACGCCTGCAGTTTTTTAACCATTTCCTTTTTACTGCCTGGAGATGGTTTTTCCCACCGCAGTTTTTCCCATGATATGTCAACAAACTCCGAGCCTTGCTAATAATCTTTACAAATTCCTTTAAAATTCATATGTGGTAATCGAAGATCTTCGTATCTGTCATTACAAAAGTTTTTCACATTTTTCCGACACTTTGACGTTATGTGGACTCTTTTACAACGTTTTTATGTGCATTTTCTTTTGTACGCATAACTTTTATTAGTTAAATTTAATATTATTACAAATTGTAATTGCAATGATATTAAAGCATTTAATGTTTCTAGACGCCAGACATTAAATAGTAGCACATACATATGATTATTGCATCTTCCATCCTTGTCGGGGACGAAGTGAGAGAAAATTTCCTCTTAATAGAAATGACAATTAAGCACCCCGCCCAAAGAACATACTCGAATTTCCACACAGAAAACGTTTAAATAAATATTGGCCCATAAAAACAGAAATGGCTAAATCGTAAAGTTTTTAGGCGCCATTTAATAAAAGTTAAGCTAATTTGAGATAAACTTTTACATATGTCAACATGATCGTAAAATGTGGCAAGAGCCACCACCCTGGGCGTTTTGTTGTGATTCTGGTGAAAGCAGTTATTGTGACAATAGGAGTGAGTACCTTTTCAAATTATTTTCAAATTTATTTATAATATTTCACTTAAATGTAATTTAATGTTTTTCAAAGTTATTGTGAAGTTATTTTTTAGCAGGCAATTTAAATACGATTTGTGTTTGTCCTGCCTCCTGGCTGCTTCCTACTCCTGCCTACTTTGTACTCCCTCCTCCCGCTTGTTTTGTTCAATCGTATAATATCTGATTTGATCAAGTGTTATGAATATAATTAAATTTTTATTTTTACGATGACATTAAATGCTCAAGAATAAATTGAGCCAAAGGAATAAATACATATTTTATGACTTTTTTGTCTATTTTCGAAATGATTATCTGTTAAATTAATTTAATTATGAAAGTTATAGCCATCGTGTTTGATGCCTTGTAATCGTTAATTAGGAAACAGTTTAACTAATTTTTATTTCTTTTCAATAGTGTGGATATTTTATTGCATTCCAGAAACAATTTTGAAATATCACAGAGCAGCTATCATTAGCTGAGGGACTTGGTGTAGGAAGAGTTCTGTTATTGTTGAGACCAAGACCCAACCACAAGAAATAACGAAAAAGTTTAATATCGTGCAATAAACAAATATGATTTCGATAAATATGTTTTATAAAATTTGGAACGATTGAAATCGAGGTTTTGCGTTGAATCTGTCAAAAACAGTATCAGTGAAATAAAATACAGCTGTCAAATCCAACGATTGTGTCCAATAGTCTGCCCACATCTTAGTTTATTGTAACACTAGTAAAAGCTGGTATAGCTCGTTTTCTGATTTTCATTACAACACATTAATTTAAAATAATGTAAAACTAAAAGTTTTTAAAACCCATAATTATAATCTTTATAATAATGTTTCAAGACTGAATCCGTCAGCTTTAAGATCTGATTGGGTAGGATATTTAGGTATTTTCAGTAGAGGTTTACGCCGATTGTCTCTGCTTCGGCAGCGGCGGAGGGATCGTGGAAAACCGACGGCGGCGGCTTGTTCGGCAAACCTAGCGGCGGCAAGACCAGCGTGCTATAACCTGAATCTCGCCTGGCTGTTGTTGCCCAAAATGCAATTTGGAGTTTAACTCCATAAGTTAATTCTTGTGAAATTAAGGTGACGGTTATTAGGAAATATTCTGATTGTGATTGTGTGTAGTTTATAGTTATAGTTTATAGTTATTGCTTATTCTTGTTGCAACGTAACTTGCAAATCAGGGCAATGCCATTAATTGGTAGATTATAAGAAAGATTAAACAATAAGTTATATGCCGCCGCCGCGCCGATGTTTACGTAATTAGGCGGCGGCGCAGCAAATAGCTCAAAAAACGGTAACTGCGACGGTGTGACTCGGCTGCGTAAAGGTTTAACTTTAAATGGGCATACAACTTCTGTAATATCCGAGGGCTGAAACAAAATTTGTTCGCAGTATGTATTCTTGTTCACTACCATCGGTTGAGTGTTCTTCTGCTAAACGGATAGCAAGTTTGTGTAGATGTTGATCCCCAGGATTCATTAAATATTTTCTTGCTTTGTGGTGCATGTGAAGAATGATATTACGTTTATGTGTCAGACACTTAAATTATAATGATCCCGAATTCTTTATATTCAAAGCATTTCCCTCATATCTGGCAGATTTGCTTTTTGAATATTTTGCACAGTACTGGTTTATGAATTTGAAATTACCACGTGGCAATACCTATCGAAGCCACAAACCCTAGAGTTGCCAGCATTATAACATCATTACAATTGGCATTGCCTGAGCAAATACAAATTCAAAATTTTGAAATTAACATTGCACCCAATGGTAATTCTTTTGGATTTGCATTAGATAAAGTAATGAAAATTAAAATCCACTGCAAATTAATAAAAAAACGTGTATTCTAGAAAGTGATATTGTAGTAGTGGGTGATTTCAATGTCCGTAATTTATCCTGGACTTCTCATTGGAGTCATACAACTACGGAGAGCCACAGCGCACAATCACACATTCCGTGTGTTCAGGGCCAAAATCATAATGCTCTGGATGGTTTTCTAATTTCGGAACCTGACGTGTATGGAGTAAAGACTATTGTACCTCTTGGTAACTGGAATCATTCCATCATCATTTCATATTCTAACATTCGGAATGCTCTAAACTAGTCACTGAAAATGCCTGGAAATTTAATTGAAAGCTACGCTGGCACGTTTGAAGTGGTGGTGAATGTTGTCATAATCGGAATGAAGAAATTAATTCCCTCTAAAATAATTTCGATTAAGCTTTCAGACAAATTTTAGTCTAATCGGACATGCCAGGATCCTGTCAGAAGTAAAGAAAAATGTTTGGAGTTCAAACAAAAACTCTAAACACTGACTTTCAACGCATATAGTCATGATCTATATGTACCATAGTACTAAGGCGTGAGAGGATTCATTACGGTCAATTTCTTCGTGTCAAAATTATTGCTCCTTCTACTGGGTGCAAGAACTTTTGGCAAGAGTTTGGAAAGAGATTTAACCATAATTCCACTTTTATACAAACTTTTATTCAATGAATAAGTTGTTAAAGCTAACATTTTGCCTTCAGCTTTTACAAATAATTCACATTGGTCGGAAATCAATCATCCATGCCTCAGATATTTTTTCGAACACGGTGAGTGAACCCAGATATCGGACCCTATTCCGAGAAGTTTTTTTCGAACCAAGCTCGTCCTTTTTAGCCTATCCTACCGTGCGGATGTTTCTGCCATCTCATTGGAAGGCGGCCAATGTGCAGCCAATCCCGAAAAATCCCTGAAAATTACCAACCTATTGTTATATGCTCTGCACTTTCCAAGATTATACAGACCGTGAATAGCTACAACTTGGTGAATTACTTTAAATCTGTTATCGACAGTATGGGTTCCGATGGGTGTGGAAAGACGATCCACAGGAGAACTGATGCGGTTCCTTTCGGAACAATGGAGTCAAATGTGTTCACAAAATGGTATGGAAATCATAAGAAAAATCAGACTTACTTTATTGGAATGTCGAAATATAAAAGGTGGAGTTTAATGCCTTTTTGTAAATTTCACCTCAATTGAAGATCTCTGTTAAAACATTGGTGGCCTGTTCTCCGATTTCGAACGAAAAGCTAAGCTAACGATCGTCAGTCACTCGTATTCGACTCAAATTTGGGTCCTCTAAATCGAAATTTTTGTTCGACTAACTCTATGTTTTTTACCAAATGACAACACATTCGAAGTAGAGGAACCCAAATGTGGACTTAAAAGTTGTGATCAATTTTATGTTTTCATTCAACTTGAAGTCACCAAATTGTGGAACCCCAATCAACATTATTTCGTCTAGAACACAAGCGAAAGCCTTCGTTCGAGATCAGGGTATAAGCTGTGAGCGGTTGGCTTGGAATTTTAAATTTATAAGTTGTTTAGGAGATTCTGCATATTTCTGGACTTACTATGCTTGGTTAATCCTAAATCTAGTGCAGACCACGGGGAAATTTTAGCGATATAAACCAAGACTATCGATATAAAGATTTTGGTTCTAGCTAAGATTAGACTTGTCAGACATATTATTGAGCCGGTCCTACTGAATTGATTGAGCGAATTTATTTTAGAATATTCAGATTTGCATCACCCTAATATCAATTCTTTAGTTACCCTCATTGTTGTTCCTCTCATTCTTTTCAACATCTTCATGAAGCAAGATGAGGACATTTTATCCTTATCATGGTTCTTAAACAAATATTTACTATACATGTGTTCTATACCATGTGTAAATTATACACCTACGCCTTTTATTCAAACCAAAAACTTCAGTTTATTTACCCCACCCAAAAGATCTAATCATATTGTACAACTTTTAATATGACAACTCGAAACATAAACAAACAAAGTCACTACTACAATGTAATAATTATGCATAATAGCAATGACATTAACATAATTTAATATTTAATTAGCATTAAAATTAATAAAGTGGTGGAGACTCCAACTCCACCTCAGAAAAACAAAACAAAAAGCGCGTGACATGACACTTTCAGTGACATTTGCATGTAAACAAATTTCACAAAATGACACGATTGAAGAAATATTTTTAAAGCTTTTATTAAAGACAACTCGAAAAACATATTAAGGAAAGTTAAATTTTTAGAGAACCTTAAATATCAGACCAGGCCAGTAACAAAAATGGCGAATTCTTAACAAATGCAATGATTTAATGGCAGTTATGAGAAACCGCCTTACGGCAGCAACTGCGTCTGCAACAGCAACCTTGCAATTAATATCAGATTGACTGCTATTGACTGTGCGGCAGCCATCAGCAATGCCAAACTTTGGTAAGAAGCTAAAGATGGTCGTATTGCATTGGTCGGCCAAATTGTTAGGATTAAAATAAGGAGAAACTGAAGGCTGAAATTGAGGTAATAAGAAATTCGAAGAAGAAAAATGTTTATACCACGTTGCTGCATATTGAAAGCTACTCAAGCTGTTTCTTTACTGGTCAATATTGAGAATGAAGAAGGAACACTTTAATTTTTCCCAAATGTCTGCCTAAATTGCAAACCAACAAGAGTAGCTGCAACAGGACAGTGGTTTGCATGTCACTATTTCCTATAAAAGTTTGTCAATGGTGTGTAATGATGGGAATGCAAGATTGAAATATAAAACAATTCATAGGAAATATACTTATAAAGACATTCACATGAGAATGCGTTTAAATCACGCTCCAAGGAGAATTGTGATGTTAATCATAAAGTTGAATTTAATCACTTGATATCGTTTAATATCAAATGAATCGGCAAAATCTTTACCAACCTTCACTGAGGGCCTGGTTTTAGTCAGTGCCATTCTGCAAAGGCCTATCAGCTGAAGGGCATGTTAGACTATAAGTGAAAATAGAACGATTCACGGAGATAGAAATGGAACGAAACTCTCCCCCAATTGAAATAAATCTTACGATCATTCTTCTTTTGATCTACACTATTAGTTTTGGAGAATGCAAAGTGGCAAATAAACTATAACTGTTACAAAATAAACATAGAATAGGGAAAATTAAAATAATAGACAAAGGTAAGCATTTGAAATAGTCGAAGTAAATATGATAATTCCCGCTTCGTTTCCTTCTAAATACAACCCTGACTTTTTTGACTTTTTGAGGAAAATCAAAACATAAGATAAATCTAACAGATCAATTAAAAGTTTTACTGCAAATCATTTTACTTAAGATTACACCATTCCATCCGCTCCCACCAAAGGACATTTTTGACATATCCAACAATTTCTCTAATAGTCTAACACGACCTTTAGAAGAAATACCAAGCTCACACAAAATATTGTAACTAGTGTATTCAAAAAACCGGGTTTTCAATAATGTCGGCTTTCGGTTCCTTCGAAAATTCCGATTTTGGCATTGCCTTTTCCTCGACAACCTGTTGAGTTTCCTAGTCCCAAATGCGAAGTGCGAAAATGAGCTTCATCGGAAAAGATTATTTTTCGGTATAAAAGTGAAAACGCACCAGTTGGCCACGAAGCTTCGGTTCTTGGACTATTTGAACTTAGGTCTTCGTACAGAGGCCTTTATGCAAAATTCTGTACAAAGAAGTGCTAGAAACGTACAATTGTTGCGAACGGTGTCGAATTGATGTTGTTGATTGACGGGCACGTAGACGAGTTCCTTTGTTCAATAAGGACCTGGATTGACAAACTCGCTTCATAAATTAATCCACAAACGGCTTTGATGGAATTCTATTTCTATCGAATTTATTTCGTAGATTTCTAACAGTTTGAGTTGAAGGTTCAGAAATTTTAAAGAAATTTTTAAAATTTCGCAATTTCCTTCAAGCGTAAGGGGACCCATTTCGTAAATTTCTAACCTTAACCTAATATTTGTCACTTCATTCATAAATGTTAAATTGGCAAAATCATCGTTCTTTCTGAATTGTGAATATTGTTTATAGTTTACTGCTGACATACTATGTACCTATGTTGTCATTCGTTCCGGAACTTATATCTAAATCGGAGTTGGCAGATATGATTTATATTGAATTGGACAACTTATTTCAGAAAACTATCGGCGAAATATTTCGTTGGCAAAATCGTTTGTATCTGTCTGATGGGGTCAGTAACTATAGTGAGCTATGAAAAAGGATTTAGATTTGTGCGAGTTGTGTAAAAACCGAAAACCCTAGTTAAAAACTTGACATACCCGGTAAAACCGGTTCTTTGAAAAATAGGAATTTTTAAAAAACCGAAGTACTGTTCAGCGGCAGGAATATGGTTAACCGGTTAACTGGTTTAGTTTTAAAATACACCAATTGTAACGTGTTTATCCTTACCGAAGTCAACTTCTTTCATATAGAAATATCTAAACTATCACTTAGGACTAAACCACTGTGCGCCCTGTTCATAAACAATGGGAGGCTTTCATAAGACAATAAATGAGTTTCATTGATTTTCATTTCGAACAACATATGGTGACGATGACGCCAACAACAAGAACAACAACAAGACCGTTGACTACAACTTGGACGATGGCTACAATGGTGATGGTGTCGTCTGTTGTTGGCCATTACTTGGAGTGAATTACTACCACCAATACTTGCGCTGACTGCAGCACCAGAATACGAAGGCATCAATTCTCCATGTGCCCATTTGGTTGGCTTAAATTGTCTCCACCTTCGTCTTTAAGATTTTGTTTTTGTCCGTTTCATTCCACTTCTGTTGCTGGCCATGGTGAAAAGGCATTTAAATGAACATTGTCTTACATGTTTGGACTTAAATGCTAACAAAATTGTCTGCTTACATATGTGCAAACAAATCTTTTACTTTTTCCATAGTATTTTTTGCTGTGGACGTCTGGCGTAAGGCGGCTTCAAGACCTGATATGGATGTTTTTAACCCATATCTGGTGAATGAGCGAGCAATAGCAACATGGACGAAAATTTTTAAATGGTTTACTGGCAGAAGTACGAGCGACATTGCTGGCGTTGGTGGCAGCAGCAGCAGAAGAAGACGTAGAAATTAGTTGTTGGTTACCGGTATATGGAATATTTGCTTTGTGGTGTGGTCAGTGAAGAGAAGACTCACTCGTATCTTGAACTTGATAGCCCGCTGTGCAAGGTTTATGGGAGAATGAACCTGTCCGTCCGCCTGTCTGTCTGTACTCACAATGCAGTCAGTCTAGTCTTTGGCTTTCCTCCCAAAAATCATTGGTTTGCTGTTTCCTAATGTCCTTTTTATGTGATAACGCCAGTGTTTTTTTTCTATCACCGCATATTGCTCTTTTATTCTCAAATTCTCCTTCATATTGCTGTCAGGAGTTGGTATTCGCATGGATTAGTGAACTACACGATGTTTTCCGTAAAAGAGAGAAAAAATTAATTTTAATTTTTAGTTGTTTTTCCACACTTTCAGTTGGTTACAATTTGAATGCTTGACACATCCTATGTTGGGAGTACATACGTGCGATGATTAGTTGTTGAGGTTGTGGGGATCCTAAAGAGTAGCAACTTGGAGTGATAGAAAACTAGAATAGGTTAAAACAGTGGAACACCCACTGTTATAAAAGTGGAATAAAAATAAGTATAAGTATATAAATAATATATATCATTGTCACAAACACTATGACAGCAGCGAAAAATTACACAATGCAACGCTGAGCATAAGTCAGCTGCATCTCACGCTTCGAATTTACAGGATGCTTTGAATTTTACAGGAGATACAAGATAATAATGATCATGCACCAGGGCTTCCCGTCCTATATAGTGGAGAACGGAAAGCTTGTCACAAATATCAAAAGGATACTAAACTATAGTCTGATCACTAGGGTGATTCAAAATCGTATGGAAAAACTAGACGAAGTCCTATATGTTCTCCTCAAGACTGGATCCAACATCTGTGCAAAATTTCAGCGAAATCGAATGACGTGTTAAGGTCCCTAACAAATGCATTGTTTTATAACACTTTGTATGGAAATTTACATACAAATTAAAAAAAGTTTAAACCCAGACTTATAACATCTATACATAAAGTATAAAGAAGTTGTTTGCAACTGTTTTCTTGTGTGTTTTGCTAGCGATATTTTTCGAACACTTGCATAGTAGAAAATTCTCAATTCAGCAGAGATTTCATTTGCATTTAGTTTGATGAATTTTTCAAAAGCTGCATTCCAAAAAACCGCTGATGAAGATCTGTCTAGATCTGAAATAGCTATACGGTTTGCCAGGAATCATGACGATGAATTTGCAAGACATCTTCTTTCTATTGAGATATATCTCTTTTTATTGAGATATGGATGGTCTTGAGCTTGTATAATAATAATCTTAATAATCTTTTTATAATCTTTAAGAATGTGGAACAAACTTTTGTGAAATTTATGACGCTTTATACAGGGTGGCGCCGAATGAGCTATATGGTTTAAATGGTTTATAACTTTTTTATTTATGCGATTATTATATATTTTTTTTAAATACAGTATATTATTGGGGAATTTTTTGCAATTAGCTTTGAAAAATGATATCCTGTAAGTGATGTCCATTTTCTGCTGCGCACATACGTGCTCCTTTTAGCATATTTCCATAACTTTTCGCAGAATTTCGGGTGTAATGGCCATGATATCATTTCGAATGTTGGTTTTAAGGTGGAGAATGGTTCTTGGTTTGTTAACATACACTCTTTCTTTCAAATATCCCCAAAGAAAACTGTCAGGAGCTGATAAATCTGGTGAACGTGGAGGCCAGTTAAAATCGCTTGTGCGCGAAATAATGCGTTCGCCGAATAGGTCCCTTAACAAAGCCATTAAGGCACGTGCAGTATGTGCTGTGGCTCCATATTGTTGAAACCACAAGTTTGGATGGTTTTCCACAGCTGGCCTAATAACATTTTCCAACATCGTCCGATATGCAGCACGTTTGATAGAGATTGAGACACCACTTTCATTTTCAAAAAAATATGGGCCAATTATCCTTTCGGAGGATACACCGCACCAAACAGTATACTTAAGTGGGTGTAATTATCGCTGATGCACTGCTCTTGGGTTTTCCGTAGCCCAAATCCTGCAGTTTTGCTTGTTGACATACCCATTTAACAGGAAATGGGCCTCATCGCTTATTGCCAAATTGTGAATAAAGTCTGGATTTTCCTCCGTTTATCAATTCAATTATTTGTGCACGTTGTTCGATCGTGTAATGATTCATAATTAATTCCCCAAGTCTTCTTCACAAATTTCTGAAAAAAAAAAATTAAAAAATAATAATTAAAAAAGTTATATAGAATTCAAACCATATAGCTCAGCTCATTCGGCGCCACCCTGTACATTATTCGCGTTTTTTTTATGATTTTGAGAATCTTTTTTTTGCAATTTATTATTTTGAAAGGCAGTATTCATGAAAATAGATACATTTCACTAAAATTTTAAATACTCTTTCCTTAAGCTATAATTAAAAATGTATTCGCGTTTTTTATGATTTTGAGAATCTTTTTTTTGCAATTTATTATTTTGAGAGGCAGTATTCATGAAAATAGATACATTTCACTAAAAATTTCAAATACTCTTTCCTTGAGCTATAATTAAAAATTTAGAATAAAGCATTTGCATTAAGGATAACGTTATCCTGGGAATTTTTCATAAAATATGACTTATTTTACCTCCTCCTTAACATTTTTATAATAATGTTCGAAATTTTTAATTTAAACTAATGTTTGAAAAAAAGACTTCATGTAGATAGCAGTTTTCATAAGATTAAATAATACATAAAGTAAAAGTTCCATAATAAAAGACGCTGAACTGCAAAAATTTTCAAAAGAAAAAAGTAACTGTTGCATTTTTTGTTAAGTTTTTGAAATATTTTATTATACAAACGTTACGGTCCATTTATTGTTTTAATTGATGTAAAATGTTTACTTAATATTTGTAATAATCTAGAAAATATTATATAGGCTTGAAGTATTGTGTTTGGTGTAAATTATTATATTTAATTTTACTTTTAAAAAATTAAAATTTCTATACACCATAGTCGAAACTTTATCGCTATTTAGGGACCTTAAGATGAAAACTTTTGTTCACCAATTTTTGAATTATGACACTCCTAATATGTATACACATTGATTTAACCTTGAGGAGCTGACAAATTCCAACGTCTAGAATTTTGCATCACCCTACTGATCACTGTGATGCTGAACTGCAAGACGAATTTAATGGTTTCGACAGGCAGAATATCATGTTGGCTAGGCCATGACAGTAGTTGGAACCAGTTCGAAGATGTACTCGAACGACAATGAAATATAGGACGACCAAGACTTCGCTGGAAAGATCAGGTGCAAGATTGGTGTTACCAACTGGAGGATAAAATCTGAAGACCGAGACAGTTGAAGAAACATGTTTTTCCCATATTCTAAAGTCCTTTACCCTTCTAGGTTGTTTGAAGCCTCCTAAGTATGTGGGTTTAAAACTAAAAAACAATGATATGGAAGCTGGTGCGCATCGGAATAGCTACTTTATATGATAATGTAAAAATAAGCTCCTATAGTGAACGAAAACTATCGCAGCATCCGTGTTTCTAGCTTTGTTACGAGAAATGTGTAAGATTTAGGTTAAACTAATTCTATCGTTCAATGCCAATAAAAAACTGAAAATGTAGTACAACAACTTACAAGTACTACAAAGGATACAAAGGAAAATTAAAGAAAGGGTTTCAAAATGATTTATTTTTAAACACAATACAATAAAAGGGAATACACAATTTCTAAAGGCAGTAAAAACAATTTAATTCCTTTGCAACTACTTCTATAATATTATTTTTCCAAACTTCCACACAAATTCCAGAAGAGTGGCAAACATATACGACCCAGCGGCAAACATATATGTCGCTCTCTCTCTCATTACGTTAGAGATATTTTCGGTGTTCATCTGAAGCGTGCCTGGTTCCGTTTAGACTCTAAATTGCTCCATTTTTAATAATCGGAATAAAGCTCTTCTCAATCCCTTCATGGGATGTAATGAGAAACGGTTTTAGTACACCCACGAAAAACTTATCCAAATTAGCCGTAATCGAATTTAGCGGTTGTCACGGCCACATTATTTACGCTGGGGGTTTCTATGACACAGCTGATCGAAAAGGTACTAGGAAAATGAAGTAAAATGAGAGACCAAAGAAGACAGGAACTAAGTTTAAATAGTGTTAATTGATACTAATGACAGCTAAATTATATTTTATGTTGTTTGTATTGAACGAAAATACGCATTCCCTATGATTTCTGTCCGTTTTATGTCCAACCAAAGTGTGAAATTGGTAAAATGCAGCAGTAAATCCTACTACATCGTCGTCATGAACAGGCAGCGAAGAGAGTAATACAGGCTCTTAAGTATTACTCTATGATTTACATGTCATCACATCCGAACTAGTTGTTCTCATAACCACAATAGAGGTTGTCACAACCGAAATTCAGTTGTGAAGACTAAATGCACACGTGACAACCTCAATTCGGTTGTGACAACTGCAATTCAGTAGCAACAAACAAATTAATGGTTGCTACAACATCTGTTCAAACAACTAGTTGTGTGAGTGTAGAGCAATAACAGGGTTTGCTAAGTTAACAAATGTATGAAAATCTCTATAATAGACGTACATATTTATACGGAATTCGTGTTTGACTAAAAGGAAGAGAAAATGGTCACAGATTTTTACAGGGTATATAAATGACCCTTGTTTTAATCCAAAAATTAATATTTCGCATTTTGGGTTAGAGTCAGGGTGTCATGTATTAATGGATGGTCTGGCGAACTTGTCACGGAGTTCATAACTAGTGATTCTAGTACGTGTGATTTTCTGAAATATCCTTATTCCAACCAAATAAAAAGCCACTTTTTGATTAGAACAATTTGTGTAATTAGATAGCCCGTCTAGGTATACATTATCATGCAACAAAAAATTTAAATTTCGTTACTCCGTCCGTCGACCAACATCAAATCTATCATTCCAATAATTGTACCATTTACAAGAGTTTTTGCTGCGACTTTTATTTTCTAACAAAGATGACTATTTTTTATGTTCCATATGGAATGATTTACTTTCTTTTTTAGTTTTGTTTTCATCTATTTTCTTTATTATGTTCACATTCTTGGCTAGTCAGACATTTAGTAAGTTCGTCTGGCAACAAACTTTTCTACTCTCCCTAATCTAGATGTGAGTCATATTTATCTCTAAGCTGCAACTGAAGGCCGATATTGTTATGGTGTTTTTAAGAGTTTTATCTTGACCATAATGGAAATATGAAAACCTATTTAAGGAGTTAAAGTTAAGAAGTCAAAATTGGAATAGTCGCTGGTGTGATGGGTAGTGTGCGCGGCTCTTGTACATGAGGATGTAGGGTCGATCTCTTTTCTGACCACCTTCATTTCTATCGATGGCGGTCAACTCGCTTAGTGACGGCGACACTCTCAAATAATTGGCCATGAAAACATCTCTCGGAAAACCGATCTGAGTCGGTGTAAAGCTGGATGTCCCAATAAGTGAGCTGTCTGATTGCAAGGAGCTGTCCCCAGTCCCTTCATGCAATGTAATGGGAAACTAAAGGGTTTTTCAACAGAGACGCTACAAAAGTAAATCGATAGGGACAGCAAACGACGCCATATTTTTCCCCGCTCTTTTGACATTTCTCTTCAGTAAGGTTTGCCATTTCATCATGGAAAGATATACGAGCCAACAACGAGTCGAAATTATTAAAATTTACTACCGAAATTTGGAGTCAGTGGCCTCAACTTTAAGAGCGCTACGTTCAATTTATGGTCGTCATAATCATCCTACCAGATCAACAATTGAGCGTCTAGTGAACAAATTTGAATCCACAGGCACAGTACAAAATGTTCCCGTGCCAGTGAGACAAAGAAGTGCCCGTAGTATCGAGAATATTGCTGCCGCTGAGGCTTCAGTTCAAGAAAGCCCTAATGTGTCTCTCACACGTCGTTCTCAAGCGTTGGGCATCTCTGTGACGTCGTTGTGGCGAATTTTGCGAAAAGATCTTGGCCTACATCCTTACAAGATCAAATTGACGCAAGAACTGAAGCCGCTTGACCACCATAAGCGGCGTATGTTCGTGAATTGGGCTGAGCAACAACTTGAAAATGATTCGTATTTTCATGGGAATCATCTTCAGCGATGAGGCTCATTTCTGACTGAATGGCTTCGTCAATAAGCAAAATATGCGTTATTGGTCAGACAGCAATCCATACGTAATCCATGAGTCATCATTGCATCCCGAAAAAAATACGGTTTGGTGCGCTTTATGGGCCGGCGGCGTAATTGGGCCGTACTTCTTCCGTGATGATCAAGACCGGCACATTACTGTGAATGCGAATCGCTACCGTTCAATGATAACCGAATATTTTTGGCCCCAATTGGATAATATGGACTTGGAGGAAATGTGGTTCCAACAGGACGGCGCCACAAGCCACACAGCGAATGCCACAATCAATTTATTGGAAACCAAGTTTAGTGAACGTGTTATCTCACGAAATGGCCCAGTCGATTGGCCGCCTCGATCGTGCGATTTGACGCCGTTAGATTATTTCCTGTGGGGCTACGTCAAGTCTATGGTCTATGCCAACAAGCCAGCGACGGTTGATGAAATTCGTACGAATACCGAACGTGAAATTGCAGCAGTATCGGCCGATTTATGCTTGAAAACCGGCGAAAATTGGGTTCAGCGTCTGGACTTCTGCAAGCGTGCCCGTGGTGGCCATGCAAAATAAATCGAGTTCCATACATAATGGCATCGAACGTACTTTCACAGGAATAAAGAATTTCATTGGCTCTTATTGAAAACCCGTTATTTAAAAGCTCCCGCAGGGGAATAGAGAAACTATTTATTTATATTATTTATTTTTAGTCTGAACTTCAGTTGTATGTGGAAGCAACCATTACAGTAAATTTTGTTCCACTATTGCAATCCTTACAGGGTTTTGTCTCTGAAATGCTTGGAGAGTCCAAATTTATTAACATTTACAAGCAGATTTTTCAGTTTTCTTTTATATTGTTACGTTTTGTCATTTTATCGTATCGTTGTTATATTCATCAATAAAGGTGCCCACACACCAGAGCGTGTGATTTTTCGTTACCGCGTGGAAATTCCTCAGACGCATTAGAATGCGCCAAGGTATTCATACCCAAGCGTTTATAACGCCAACATAAGTCACAAAACGTAAACAAAAGAATATGAAATTAGTTTTGTGATAAAAAATCAAAACAATCGTAGAAAATGATACATATATGAAACAAATTGTAATGGGTACTCCATCAAAAGCGGTATAATCGATTTTATTTCCACGTGTAGAAGAGGAAGAAATTGGTGGGCATGTGTTCTACATCAAGTCATAGATCTGTTCCGTATTCACCAACATTCTGTATTGAACCCACAACCATAAAACTTACAATGACTAATGTCCATTACGTTCCATTAACTTGACAAACCCGTTAGAACAAACCTTGACATTGAAATGTTAGTTTAACCTAAGTGGAAAGTATTTTCCAATGAAGATAGGAATTTCGAGATTGGTTTTAATAAAGGAATTGTTTATTTAGATTTATGAAGCAAAAAAATATTCCAAATTAAATGATTATCGATACGAAGTTTGGTCAGCGGACGAAATGTTATTGTGTACAAATTTAATCGTATACACGCTGAAAAATAAGGGCCCCAGCAGCATACTGCAGGAAGCAAGTACATGTCTGCAAGCATTGTTTTCGTAATTTGAAGATCTGCTGCTTTTTGTTTCTTTATTGTGACAGACAGCAGTGCTTTTAGCAGTTTTCAAAAAACAAAGCCACATTTGGGTCACAAATACATATATTATCAGCTATTAATCATTGTGTCCCAAAAATTTTATATTTTGAATAGCAAACATAATGTGTTTGAACACAAGTATACTACATTTGCCACAAGCTACAAAGACGTTATCTTTATATCCAAACAACAAAGAAAGACAAATTTTTCAGCGTGTAGTCGTATAATATATTCCGCCATCGAAATACACAGCCATCCGCATCAACTACTATTATGGACTTAATCGTAGTTCGCCGGAGAAAATCAATGGCGGTCTTAGCGGCGATTGAACTCGCATTATCGGGTATACGAGACGCACTTACCAACCATTGCACCACCGACGGTCATTCATTACACTAAAATCAGAATTTCTTCGCTTTAGATCTTGACCATTTCTGACAGCCATAATATTTAGCCATTAATTACAGTGTTTTGTCATAAATATTTAGGCATTTAATTTATATAAAACTCGCAATAAATGACATTTAATCAGCGTAAATGATTGAGCTGTGACATTGTACGTTTGTTGGGGTGTTTACGCAATTACACGCCCTCTTGTACTTAACGGTAACTTAATTCATTAACAGTATTGTGAAATTTATCGTCCTTATCATGAACACAAGGGATATGAACATATAATTGAAATGAGGTTGAGGGTGGGTGGTTTATGAAACAAGAGAACATGGGAAAAGGAAACTATTACTAAACAAAGTTGTTGTTTATATTTAACGATTATACAGCATAATTAATTCTCCCGAGAATTGGAAGTAGAAAACGTTAACATGTTACCCCAATCTAAATATCTGCTAATCATTTGTGCACTTGCATTAAACATTAACTAAGAGATGTTATGACACATGTCATGTTTTTGTTTCAAGAACTATGCTATCAAATTCAAAAACAATAAAAGTTCAAAAACTAAATATATTTGAGTTTGACAGTTGGAACCACAACGACTTAAATATTCACAATATCTTGTTAGAGCTAACTAACAGTTACAAATTTTAAATTCCACACAAGATGACAGCTAAAACTTTCAGTTAACTTTAACTGTATGATAACTGAAGATGGTGATAATGGGTGTAATTCAGGTATTCCAATAACACAACCTGTAGTAATTGAATTATAATATAACCCATAAAATTACCAACCAATCACCATCATGTTCCATGTAATCGTTGCCCCCATTTTTCCTTTTAACTTTCAATATTCCCATTACGAATTCCAAAATACTTCTTAAACCTTATTTGCGTCTAAATGGGATTTTTATTTAATTTTGACTTTGTGCCATTGGATGTAATCGTTTATAGGCCTTTCCCCCATTTCAGCTAATAAATGCGAAAGTCAAATATTTGCCACTGCCACTGATACTTCCTTCGATCCCTGAGCTGCCTTCCATCCAGTATTGTACGTGTTTGTCATGGGAATATAAACATGTGGTTCGTGTTGGCTGTGATTCCATAACTGTGATTCTTTCCCAAAACAACCCCTTGATATTAGATGTCGGCCGTTTGTAAAGTCCCGGGAGAATGATGAGTTTCGTTTCGTATTGTTTGTTTCATTGTTAGATGCGGTTATTGTTTTATTGTTGTTGCTGTTACTGTAATCTAAACAATCTGGCTAATGAGTCTCAAATAGATTTTTGTGAAGGTCTGTTTGTTTGCGAAGTGGTATAACGAATTGCATAAATGCTGCATGAAAGTGTTGCAATGTGCCATGTTTAACCCTGATAGTTGCAGTCACATGATTTTATATCAATATTTTGTAATTTAGTAATTAAAAGGATGATATAAGGATATTGTTAAAATATAGTTGGGTATACGTTTTTTATATACTCAGAAAGTATTCTCATCACTTGATTTTGTATTGGGTCAATTATGGAAATTTTTCGACAAAAATTAAATTCAAGGCACATTTCAAGTTACATTTAGTACACCGACCGACAAACGCTTCATCACCGCGATGAAAGATGTTCGCTTACATATTTACATTGCAGCAATGAAAAAATTCGTAGATTCCGCCATTTCTTCATTGGTGCAACGAAGCAGACAGAATACATGATTTTTTTGCCATTCGTCCATGCGTTGCTGCAACACTTTCCATTTTAGCAACATATATAAAACTTTATTGAATATTTTGGAGGAAAGACGAAAATCCACTTAGTACTTTTTACGAACTGGGCTCAAAGGTGGTAAAAAAAATAAGAAACGGATCAAATTATAAATAAAAATTTCAATCTTTACTTGAAATGAAAATTGAGGGAAAACATTTAATAGACAAAAAAGACATTGAATAGAGGTTAGAATAAAGTGTAGCACCGCTGTGAAACATAATTATATAAATTTTACGACGTTTATTTACAACGAGATTATGGCAATATCGAGATTGTAGGTGGCAATTTGGTAAGAAAACTGTCATTTATAATCCTCGTAAAGCTCTAAGTGTAAGTAAACGTTGCATTATGGATATCAATATATTTTTGTTTTTAATCTATTTTTATTTATTTGGCAAAAAACTGGAGACTGCCGAGTTTTACTTAGGGTGGCATTGAAATTCAAGGAGCGCCGAGATGAATATTGTAGCACTTGGAGTTTTATACTAAGTATTTGGGGAAAATTGGACCACATTATGAAGTGTCGTTTTAAGGTCAAAGTTCAATTATTAGGAAACCTCATATATTCCACCAACAGGTTCTAGAAAACTACTAATTTTTCGACGGATTTTTACGAAACATGACCAAGAAAATCAGACAACATTAATACGTAGCGCCTCGGGGTCAAAGTTCTACATTTTGAGGGTTATATATTTCACTCAAATCAACTATTTTACTTAAATTTTAAACAATTTACGCTCTTTATTTACTCTAACTTTTCATCAGCTAAACATGGGCCTGCTTGGGAAATGGGACTGACCGTGGAGGTGGAAAATTGCTGACAGCCACTCATGTGGGAGTGGCCAGAAATGATTCCTTCATAGGGTAGTCCAAGCACCTAGAAGCATGTCCCAAATATGATTTTATCGGAACCCTCCGTTGGACCGGCTGAAACATTATCATCCTGGCAGTAGGTAAAATGCGAAACCACGGTGAGCTGGGCTTGAGAATGAGAATGAGAAACATATCCAGTGCCACCCACTATCCAACTGGCAGATGTCCTCGAGAATTATAAGGCTGATATTACTGATATCAGGGAGATGCGATGGACAGGTCATGGTTGTAAAGGGTTATCCGTTTCGTGGTTTCAAAAGTATAGGGCTGGAATTCGACATCTGTCAAACTAAGTTGTTAAACCAATTTTTTTTCTTTTCAGTTGAAAGTCTGGCATTGACGAAATTGGATCGCTTAAGTATCACACAACGCATAAAAATTATTAAAACCTACTACAAAAATGGTGTGGCACAGCCACATATCGTGCTTTAAGAGGAGATTGGATTACATAATCGTCCAACTACGCAAACAATTGGCAAAACTGTGAAGAAATTTGAAGAGACTGGAGCGGCTACAGATATTATAAGGCCTGTGCATCATCGTTTCGCTCGTTCCGCTGAAAATATCGCTGGTGTAAGTGAAAGTGTTGCCGAAGACCTGAATGTGTCGATTCCTCGTCGTTCTCAGGAATTAGGACTGTCTTACGGCACATTATGGCGTATTTTACACCTACATCCATATAAAGTCCAACTCACACAACAACTGAAGCCAGCTGACCATTCAGAACGTGGAATGGGTGCTTGAACAACAGGCGGTGGCACATTTCTCACTCGGTGGGTATAATAATAAATAAACAAAATTGTCGAATTTGGGGTTCTGAGAATCCTCAAGTAATTGAAGAGAGGCCATTACATCCAGAAAAAGTCACTGTTTGGTGCGCTCTTTGGTCCGAAGGTGTAATTGGACCTTACTTCTTCGAAAACGACGATCGAACGACTGTCACCGTCAATTCGGAGCGTTTTGGTCATATGATAACCGACTTTTTTTTGCCTGCTATTAAAGAATACGATTTGGAGAATATGTAGTTTCAAGAAGACGGTGCCACATGCCACACAACTCGAGCGAATATGGCTCTATTGCAAGAGACATTTCTTGGCCGCGAAATTTCTCGTCGTGGCGATGTCAACTGGCCACCAAGATCATGCGATTTGACACCATTAGACTTTTTTTGTGGGGCTACGCGGAAGACAGTGCTTATGCAGATAAAACCTTAACTCTTGAGCACTTAAGAACCAACATTCGTCAAGTTATGGTCCAATATGTGTCAAAAAGTGGTCGAAAATTACCTCAAAAGAATGCAATGCAATGTTACAAAGAAGACGAACTGTGACATATACTACAGCTGCTATGGAAAAATCATGAATTTGGTTGCGAATTTGTAGTCGGCAAAATACTGCAACATCTGGTCCCAAGGTTCAACCCCGTGATAAAATCGAAAATATTTTAACATCTCGCAAATTTGTGTGCATGCCCAGACGGAAGAAGAATATGGTGACAGCAAGGACATGTTCTGTGAGCGTCTAGAGGAAACATACGACCGCTGCCCTGGCCATGACATTAAGATTGTTCTTGTAATTGTAATGCTAAAGTCGGCAAGGAAAGTGTCTTTGAACCAACCATAGGTAAATTCAGTCTACACGCCATCACTTGTGATAACGGAATGAGACTCTTACATTTTACTCTTACATTTTGAACTGCAATTTCTCGGCTTACGAAAAACAAAGATGCTGGTGTTGATGGGCTACCGGCTGTATTGTTGAAGGCTGGCAGCTATGTGTTGGAAAGGTGCATGCCCGACAATTGGAGTTTTAGCATACTGTGTCCTGTTTTCAAAAAAGACGATCCAAGTATGTGTACAAACTATCGTGGAATAAACCTTTTAGCCATCGCATATAATGTCCTCTCGATCGTCATGTGCGAAAGAGTAAAACCGTTCGCTGCAGACCTGATTAGACCCTATCAGTGTGGCTTTAGACATTACAACAAATTATGGAGAAACCCAAATCAACACCTACTTGGCATTCCTGATAAGCTGGCACGCCTTTGTAGAATGACACGAACCGACACGAAATCCTGAGTACAGATTGATAAAGATCTCATCGAACCATTTACTACGAGCCAAGTCCTCAGGCAGGATTTGAGATTGAGAATTAAGATCATCGTGAGAAAAGCTGAAGTCAACACGAATAAGCAATAGTCACATGCAGCTCGCGTATGCTGATGATTTAGATATCATTGGGCGAAATCTGCGATAAGATACTGCAGTATTTTCGAGAATTGAGAAGGAATCAGCAAAAATGGGTCTGGCATTAAACAAGCATTAAGCAATGACACGACAAAACTAATGGTTTCGACAAGCAGAACATCCACCCGATTGGATGAATGGGTGAACGTTGATATTCGTTATTATTTCGAGGTAGTGGACGAGTTTATTTTCCTCGGTGCTGCCGTGAGCAGAAGCAATAACGTCAGCCTGGAAATCAGACGAAGAATTGTGCTTGCAAACAGGTGTTATTTCGGTATAAGCAAACACTTCAGCGAGAAGATCCTCTATCGAGAAACGAAGTTCCAACTATAGGACTCTCATACAACCTGTCTTGCTGTATGGCGCAGAATCCTGGGTCATGCTGCATGCTGATGAAACATCACTGGGACTCTTCGAGAGAAAAATGCTCCGAAAAATATATGGTCCTATAATTGAAAACGGCGAGTATCCACGACGGATGAACCACGAGCTCTATAATCTGTATCCTGACATCGACGTAGTTATGGGTATCAAAATAGCGCGTTTACGCTGGCTAGGCCATGTCAGTAAAATGGATCAGAATAACCCAGTTCGATAGGTATTCGAAAACGTACTCGAAGGACATCGAAAAATAGGACGTCCAAGACTTCAATTGAAAGACCAGGTGGAATATTGCCTGAGAGATCTTGGTGTTATCAACTGGAGGAGAGGAACTGAAGATCGAGCCGGTTGAGGCCACCTAAGTAAGTAAGTACGTAATTCTGTGAGTGTGTTTTATTCCTAAGCCAAAATAGCGGATGTCCAATCTAATCATATACATATACAATTTCGTTTCAATTAAATACTTTGCCTGGGAAATATGAATAAATCTCAAAACTCAACTTTTGTGGGAACTCTTAGCACTTTCTTCTACATAAATAATAATTTATGTGGCCATCATGCCCTTTGGGACCAATAATCATCACACAGAAGTATTAAAGTGTCATGAGACACTTGCCGATTACACGCGTCTACCGACAACAATTTACTATGTGTGTTGTGGGTTCAACGAAAACACAACCACTGTTGTGGAAACCCCTCAAAATTGTGCAAAGGAGCAAAAGTGCTAAAAATAAAATTGAAACTCCAAACTTGACTAAAAGGGTGACTTTTGTGACAAAGGATTCTTCAGAGTCCTTCATCCCGAAATGATGTTGTTGTTGTTGCAAATGACTACTATATGTTGTTTGTTTGTTCTGTTGTTGGTTATTTTCATTATACGATGATTTGATAAAATAACAAATAGAAAGGGAAATAATCCTTGTAAAAAAAACAAAAAGGTTAGCAAGCAACAACAAGTGCATATGGTTTCACATGTATCAACAATAACCCAAAGGATATGGGGAGGTATATTTTCCAAAAAGTATATACAGAATTGGGGAGGTTTATGTAGCAGTAAGTGACGATGGCGATAATGTATTATTGTAATCGTATGATTTAATAAACTGACAAACATTGATGTTAATATTGATCGATGTTTTAAACTTGGACGTTGATATTAAATTCTGTTACACCCCACAAGGAGAAAGGGCGGTGGGTGATGGAAAGTCTGATTAATTGTTGAACGAAATCGTTTTAGTTGCAGATTAAGCATACATCTTTTTAAATTAAAAATTTAGATTTTTTAGTATGTCAATTTGTTGGTGTTTGTATAACAAAGACATCTATCAATTTGTTTTGCAATTTAGGAAACAATCTAAACCAAAGGAGTCGGAATGAAAAATCACACATGGATACGTATGGAGGGGTTGAACCAAAGTAACCAAGTTCCTTAATGTTTTTTACTTTGCAGCCAGTGACCAACAATTGAGGGATTTGGGCTAGTTACCACCTGGTTCTCTCAAAGAGGACTACACTGTTCTCTTACGTGTTGTCTGCCTATTAGTGCATCACAGAATATTTTCCACGTCAGAAAGTTTTACTTTTCCAAATAAAGCCCGTAGTTCATTAACATTAACGTTAACATTAAGCGCGTTTTTTTATTTTCCTCTGAACTAATATTTCGACGATTTTGTTTGTGAAGCCACTCGAAATCTCTCTTTTATCCCCTGCTAAACTAATATTTCGAGCAAAATTTAGCTAAAAATCGATTTTAAACAGTTGTCGATAAATTAGTTTTGCAAAGGATACAAAAACGCGCCTGAAGTGTTCGTAAAATTAGCATAGCAGGGAATACAAAACAGACCTATTGATGGGGTAACATATTAGGATGGCAATTGTATTTCAATTTCCAATACGTTTAGCTCTGTATCTCTATTACCACTATTTACCCATTTTTGCTGAGAGTTGTATGGCTGCCTAAGCCATTTTTGGTTCAACGCAAATAAAAATAGATGATTTAGTATAGCAGATTGGCTGAATTGCCGGAGTAAGGGCGAGGCTCCAAACTTGATAAAAAAAACCCCGAAATTAGAGCAAAATATGACAACACGAAAAATATATATGTTTTTCCTTTTCTGACGTACGATATCTATAGCAGTGGCCGGCAAAGCCTACGCACGGTAGTGTTGCCACTTTCTGGATAATTATCCAAAAATGGGGCAATTTCAAACTTGTTGAATAATATTTGAATAATGATATTTTTGTGCATTTTTTTTTTTGGGAATTCACTCGGCAGAACATGTCACGTGATGTGCTGAAACATTAAATTTGCAATTCCGTAACCTTTATGATATCCCCTTAATAATATCTCAAGGAAACCTTGATCCACAGATCAGTTTTTGGTACATACCAACACGTCAATTTTGACAACTATATTTAAAATATTGTGCGATGCATGTTGATGGTATTTTTTGCAAACACCATAGTGTTTACTGGCGGACATTTTTTGTTGACATATCTGTTTCATTTTTAACGTCAGAGCTCCTTGTACTAGTTTATTAGTCTCGAAAGTTGGGATATATAATATGATGTATCTTCGCAGTATATAGTCAGATTTGACCAATACCTTCAGATTGGAAAACTTGTGAAAATACTATTAAAACTTTGGATTTCCATTATTCTATTGCGGGATATGTTGGAAATTATTAGTTTTGGGAGTAACTTTTTGGTAAACAGTTCGATAATTTCAAAATATCACCAACGATAAAAAGTATTGGTACAAAACCGTTTAGAGCCGACACTTTAAGCTTAATTGTGACCCGGCAACATTTCAAACCCAGAGAAATTTTGTTGGACGCAGCAAGAAAGGTTGTATCGATGGTAGCAATAGACAGGCCCGAGCAGAGGACTTAATAAAATTATATTGAATAAAATCGAAAAAGTGTTATTCGTTAAAAGAAAATAATAAATTATTAATAATATGTTTTTTCTACCTTTGTTATTATGATATAATAAATGATTTTTCAGGCTCGAGGTCTTTGGTTGTTCGTTCATTTATCTGTTTTCAATATTTCGCCATCCCTCGGATAGCATCTTCAGGAATATAGTAGTAACAATAGCTTAACGTGAATACAGTTTAACATGCAATATTGTACAATATTGAATTCAATTCAATTGATTTTGGATAATTTTTGAACACCTGTTGTGTGATTTTGACCCACACTGGTGGCAACACTGATGCACGGAGCATTTTTGTGTTTCGTGTTTTCACATCGGCATACGCTCACAAGTCATAATATTATAGTGTGCCAGACACTTATGGCCAGTTTTTCAGAGCGAGTTTAAACCGTGGATTACTAAAACTGAGATTAGATTTAATCTTAGTTTAACTGTCCATTCTGTTGTTCAGTGCACAGTTAAATACATCACATTTGTTTTACTCTGTCATGGCAACCTTGTGCAAATGTCAAATATATCAACAGTTGTTTGTTGTTATTTGTCTTTTTATACCCTCCACTGTAAGTGATATTATACCCTCCACTGTAAGTGATAGAGGGTATATATCAGTTTGTCATTCTGATTGTAATATATAGAAATAAGGCTTTGCGACCCCATAAAGTAAATATATTTTTGATCCTTATAATAACCGGAGCCGATATAGCCATGTCCGTCTGTCCGTCTGTTGAAAACATTCTCACGACTTCAATCGGCGATAACGCGGTTTGGTTTTTGGCCAGAATGTTCCACGTATTCCTGAGCAGTTTGGTATTGAAAATCAGCGAAATTGGTCAATTGGAAAAAATTTTATGATTGGAAACGTAAAAAAACTCATAAAATTTTCACATTAATTTTTGTAGTTTTTTTTTATACTAAACTACTCCTTTTGTCGTGTGGTCAATTTCCATGTTGAAAATCTTTGTTGTTCTTTATAATAGGTAAGTACTTTAGAATGTTTAGATGTACTTTCATGTGTTTATACATTTATTTGAGGTCGCTGTGGCCTGATGGGTAAAGGGTTGTTGGTTCAACTCTCGTCCCAGCTTATTTTTTTTTTTTAACAGTTCTTCAAAAAATGCTTTTTTATTTTTAAAAAATGCTTTTTGCAGGTTGTTTTTTTTTTTATAACAGTTCTTCAAAAAAATTTTTTTTAATTTTAAAAAATGGTTTTTTATTTTACTTACTACTCCTTTTGCCGTGTGGTGAATTTCCATGTTGAAAATCTTTGTTGTTCTTTATAATAGGTAAGTACTTTAGAAAGTTTAGATGTACTTTCATGTGTTCATACATTTATATCAATTTTGTCACACTTCATCTAAGGTCGCTGTGGCCTGATGGGTAAAGAGTTGCGCGTTGGAGTCTGTGGGTTGATGGTTCAACTCTCGTCCCAGCTAGTTTTTTTTTTTAACAGTTCTTCAAAAAATGATTTTTTATTTTTAAAAAATGCTTTTTTATTTTACTTGTGAACAAGTAACTTATTTTTATTTTTTTTTAAAAAGTACATTTTCTTAAAAAAAGTACATTTCTTAAGTACATTTCAAAGTACATTAAGTACATTTCAAAGTAAATTTCTTAAGTACATTTCATTAAGTACATTTCTTAAGTACATTTCTTAAGTACATTTCTTTCTTAAGTACATTTCTTAAGTACATTTCAAAGTACATTTCAAAGTACATTAAGTACATTTCAAAGTACATTTCAAAGTACATTTTCAATGTGAGCATTTGAGCATTGTGAGCAATGCATTTGTGAGCATTGTGAGCATTTGTGAGCATCCTGCATTTGTGAACAAGTAATTGCATTTGTGAACAAGTAACTTATTTTAATTTTTTTCTTAAAAAAGGTCCTTTTTAAAATTTAATATTTTGCTGGTTAACACTAAGGTGGAGGGTATCAAAGATTCGGCACAGCCGAATTTAACACTTTTACTTGTTTTTTTTTTTTTTTTGTTTTGGTAATTGTTCTTTGTGGTTGCAGCTTCTTTTCTTCAACTGGGTTAAGTAATTCGCGTTAATATAAATTCATTTGAAATTGGTGTAGTAAAATATAACTTTGTGTGGTCCAATCAATTCAAGAACTGCATATGCAGATGCTTTTGTTAGACGGAATTTTACATAGAAGTCATTATCGCCAAAACTCCACAAAATATCAACAAAATGTTTTATTGTTTACATGCTGCTGTCAAAAGCCAACACAATCTAAACTTAGTTTAACTCCCACAAATTGGAGAGTTAAGCGTAGTTTTACCTTTGACTGAAAAAATGAAAATCTGGTTTAAACGTAGTTTAACTCATATCCGAAGATGATCTCCGACTGAAAAACTGGCCATTAGTGTCGGTACTCGAATTAAAGGAAATTATGAAGATTCTTCATTGATAGTCATTTTGGAAACTTCAAGGACAACTTTTAGAGACTTTAAAGAAAAATTTTTTCTTATATTTAATTTTTGCTAAACCGGTGTTGAGCCCCTGTCAGATGAGAAAATCCGTAAGCCCGGCCAAAGGCAGCGAGGCTGGTGGTGAACCTACCCCAGAGTAGAAAATCCACAGGAACGGCCGGAGGCCGGTCATGCAAGCAGCTATACAATAACAGGGTTATCTGACCATGCAATTGTCACACGACAAAAGTAAAGTCACCTTTGAGTTCGTGAGAAGAATACCCGCACTGTGGATCTAGTGGTCCCACAGGTCCGGCCGAAAAATTTCTTCAAATTTGTATTGATCTTATATTTTAGTCTAAGATAGGATTTTTAGCCTCGCTCGTTTAATTTCTCCGATATATATGTACATCATTGCTGCGATGAGTTTGTTTCATTGTTGCGATTTGTATGATTCATTGCTCCAATGAATGTGATGCATTACTTATGATGGACCTGGTTTCTTATTTAAGGGTTATATAAAGAGATTGGGGAGAGCTTCTAATAATCAGTCACCTGTGTATTTTTAAAATCACTGATCGGTGCAGTTTGTCATAGATTCATAACAGTTATGCTTTGAGCAGCCTTTTTATACCTTACTCTTGACGTCTCTAAGCGCACTCAGAACCGTGTTTTCTTGTAAAAGAGTGGCCCGGTTATTAATGTAACCGCGACAGTTTTGATTCATATGACCAAGATTAATATGTTTTAAATAAGGGAAGCTCATATCTATAACCATTTAGGCGAACGAATTTCAAAGGTTTAAATTGGCGAAATATACTAGGGATGCAGAAATTCAATAGCCTTCGATAAAAAATCGAAGGTATTACCAACTTATTAACGACATAAGGATATGCAAATGTTTAGTTTAAAAAACCTAAATTGTTTGTAATTGAAACTTGTTTAGCTTTAAAAAATATCGCCAATATGTATGCATTTGTCAGCAGATTTTTCAAAATCTACGTGTTGTTTTTTAATGTTCGGTCTGTTCATTCTCCTCCCCACAATGGGTTAAACACTATCGAAGCACATATGAGCATTAAAGTTCCGCTCCAACATTTAACTGATGTTAAAGACCTTTTCCATACAAACAAATTGTTTCTTGTTGGTTTCTTTCATGTTCAGTTGATTCTTTTTCATTGTGTTTCGGCAAACGAAACAAAAATTATTCATTAATTAAAAATTTCACAACATTACATTATTTTTAAACGTTAATTTGCTTAATTTCGCGCCTTATGCCGCCGCCGACACTGACTTCAAAACATCTTGAAACATCGAAACGATGATGACGATGTCGATGATGCTGGCGATGAAGTAAAAAAAGAAGAAGATAATGACGAACACCATCATCAGAGTTATGATCAGCATCGACAGCAACAACGGCACATCAGGTCCGTCAATGTTCCTTTTCATAAAAAAATTATTCTTTGTTTTCCATACGGCGCGTTTTTGTACCCCCATCTTTTCCATATGATTTCGAGTTTGGAGAGAAGCGGACACGAGATGAAGAATAAGTTCGAATTCAAAACCTAAGCCCTCAAGAAAAAATGATTCATATAAGAAATATAAAAGTGATTAAATGATTGATTAAAGTATTGAAAAAGTCCATTGTTCTATGCAGTACAAATTTGTACGCATTAAATAGCGTTGAATTATTCATCCCAGCCAAACGTTCGCCTCCGTCTTTCGGAATTTCGTCAAAGGTTTTCATGTGGAAACACGAGTAATACGCAATTTTGCGCCACACTGAGTGTGACGATGATTTCTTGTTTCATTTTCTGAAATTCGTTTCTACCAACAAACAGGAACACCGGACAGAGAAAACCGCTTATCTTCTCTCATTTATAATCAAAATTATAGCAACAACGTGTGTGTTCGTTGACTCCCAAACGATGAAGCTCCCATTACCTTGATCAGTTTCATCATCTTAGATCGATTCGATCATGCTAGACTTTATGTCTGTTCCAAACAACTTTACGCGTCACTTTCAACAGAACTAACGACGACGATTGGTCTCATCAAGAATAATGAAAGTCGTCGTACCCATTAATGACTAAGGAAATATAGCGGAAATAGTTTACTTAGTTTGAATTTCAATTCATTACTATTCAAATGCGTACATCCGTGTTAAGGTGAAATAGGGAGAGTTAATTACATTAAGCGTGTTTTGGTTACACCGCTTGCTTATATATTCGCTTGTTTTGTATGAAGCACTTAGCGAAGACTTAGCGAGAACTTAGCGACGTGATAAATTTTCGCTAAGTTAAAAAAAAAAATTTTGGCATCTTTTTTAACCATTTTACATATTTTTGAATAAAATGACTTATCGCTAAAAAGCTGTTTTCTTCGCAACTTAGCAAGCGATAATCGCTTGTTGTATCCAAAACACGACTATTATTAGGTTAAGATTACCCATCTCGGAAAATAACCGAAAGATTTTCGTCATTACAAATTGCATTTTTGATGGAAAACATGGGCAAATAAGACATGATGTTTGATATTGAGATAATATGAATTGAAATTGAGATTTAGTTATTTGATATTGAGAATACAAAATTTTACACCAACATTTTTTAAAGATATATATTAATTTTAATGCATTTATTCAGCAATAACATTTGATAAAACGAATATGAATGAATGACAGGGATACTCGGACAGGTGTACTGTGACCTATATCCACGTTAGATATACTTATAGTTCATGTGCAAATCTGCCTCCAAAGTTTGATACCGTCGCCTCTAGAGGTTACAAACACAAACGGGTTTCAACGGCAAAGGTTGATTACTTCGGAAAATGAACCACATCAGTCTACATTTTGATGTATCTACCTACCTTGCTTAATGTTATCGACTTTGTCATAAACAGACAAATGGGCACATGGTGTTTTATTATCGGCTTTGCCCGAATATAACACTGGTTGATTTCTTTGGCACTGTCCACTTGTATTTTGTCATTAAAGACTTACGAAAGCCACAAACAACATGAAAGACCGAAAAATTCTAGTGTTAAACAATTCAATTCATTTTATTGCCATTCCCTAGTCGAGATCCATGCGGTGTCTTTGAGTCGAGGTGTCACGTCTCCTACTGAGCATTTTGAAAACAAGCAAGATAACTGTCCACCTTAAGCTTCGACAGCAACAATTTTATCGCACTGGGAGTGATATTGTTCAACGTCAGTAAAACCTACCATCGTATTCTAGCTCTGTGAGAGACCTTCCCCGCTTTGGGAATAAACACCAGCCTTTAGGTGTGTATCGGAAGTATACAGAAGTGATGTACAATTTTATCAGCAAGGTGATCAATACCTCTAGTGATACCATGTCGGTCCGGGATATGTTTGAAGCTACCCATAGCCCGAGTTACCAGGGAGGAGAGGAGATTAAGTGAATCTCCATTGCAGGTTCTTCGCCACCTAGGAAATTGCTTCAAGTACCCTATGGCCATGTTAACCAACACCAGTATTTTCACTAGCGTCATCTCATCAAAAGTGTCTTCTATTGTGTTACAGAAGAGCATCCGCGTGTTTCTCTTGGCCCGTCTGAGCACATTCTTCTATCGCCTTTACTCAGCTATGTAATGATCCCACTCCTGCGTATCCCTCAAAGACTTGGCCTTATTAAACAGCCATTAGCATGTTTTCGTGATATCCTTAAGATCTGTATTCCACCAGGGAGTTATCTTCTACCCCTTGGCTTCATTCTTGGACAAGCATTTTGAGGCGACTTGTCTTTGGTACATTATCTATGTCATCTTAGCACCATACCACAAACGATTTTGATCCCAAACATCTCGTGCAAGTCTTTTCATAAAGCGTCTAGTCAGTTCTCCTTACATTACGATGAATTACTGTAAGGTCGTTCGTATTTCTATCTAACTGGAATCTAACGTATTTATGATCCCAAATCGAATTGTCATTTATGACATTACATTGTCTGATCATTCCGTAAAGGTCCTCTGCTCCAAACGTGACTTGTAGTACCTCTTGCCTGGAGCCGGTGGCGAAAGTCGGTTTATTGCCTCTATTAAATATACATAGTATATAGACAGGTGTGGTCTCTTTTCTTCATGGACACCAACCAAATATCCAGGCTAGTTCTAGGCTGACTGCAACATTGTCTTTGCCGCTGTACGCAGTTGACAATAATATACAGGGTGGGCCAAATGAGACCTGGCAACGTTAAACCCGAATAACTTTTTAGTTTTCTAATATAATTGGGTTTTTTTTTTGCAAGTTATAATTGAGTTCTTGGAAATTTATAATGGATAGATACAGTACACAACAACGTATTAAAATTATCGAACTTTTTTATTCGTGTCAAAGATCAATAGTTATGACGCAGCGAAAGTATCTTCAACATTTTAATTCTAGATTGGCTCCCACAGCCTTCATGATAAGGAATTTGAATTGTATATTGTGAGGCTCTGAAAATCCAAGGGCAGTTACATCCATCCAGATGCACTGTTTGGTATGGTGTGATGGCCAATAAAGTTATCGGTCCATATTTTTTCGAGAATGAGGATGGAACGCCAGAAACGATTTCTGGGGCTTCTTACAGAACAATTATTGACAACTTTTTGTGACCAATGGTGGAGCAGCATTCTAATTTGTGGTTCCAACAAGATGGAGCGACTGCGCACACTGCAAGGCAAACCATGGATTTGTTGCGAGAAATGTTTGGCGAAAGTTTGATTTCAAAAAATTCGGATTTCCCTTGGCCAACTCGTTCGCCAGATTGTATCGAGCAAAATGGTGGACATTTGTCTGGTGTCATATTTCATACATAGTCCCCCTAAATTTCCATGAAATGTATTGAATATATAAAAAAAACTAATAAAATAAATATTATTACAAGAGTTATACGTATTTTAAATTGGTAGGTCTTATTTGGCCCACCTTGTGTTTAATGCAATATGAAAACTCTGGTAATACTTACGTCGGGTCTAGCTATTGTAGTGTACGCCTTCGTCCTCAGCCTACAAACCCTGCCATTAATATACCAGAGTGTTTGGACTAGATATTCTCCCATCTCGCCTTTTGCTAAACGAAGGCTTAAAGTGGCAGATGCCACTTTCATGTGAACTAACTGCAACATGTTGGTCTCCCTAAAAGCATCGCATCGTCGTCTTCGTCAGACAACGAAATATAGTACTTAACTGTGCTATTATCAGCAGTGTGTTGAAAGGAATCTATAGATTTACCCAGCTTGGTGTGGATAAGGTGGAACCCTCGTCATGATCTGTCAAGAGCGTCAACAAGTCTCCATAAATTGATACATTCCCGCACGGCATGTTATCCATACCCTCGTAGTCCTAATCCCGTTTACAGCCTACATCGTAGCATCGTGGAGAAGGTCTGGGTATCCCCATTCGGATCTGAACGTATATAGAGGACAATGCGTTCACCACATACATATTTATATTTATATAGTTTCCTCTTGTCGATAACCGGCATCACCAGGCTGTCAGTTACAACCATTTAGTACGATATAACTTTGGCATAACAACCCTGTAATTGATTTTGCTTACGAAATTTTAACAAATGGAAAGAGAGTAAGATAGTTGACGAAATTCTCCCAATTTTGTATATATGTACGTACTTCCTATGAGAATGAGAATTTCACAAGAACTGAATACGGAGCTTAATCAAATGAAAAGTAAGCAAAATTGTTCTTATTTTTTAAACACATACTTCTTATGGGACGAAGAATACATTTATACTGAATAGGGCGCTTAAAATGTAAGCAAGGACGAGCAAGACTGCCAGATGGAACAGATAGATATTTACATATGACTATCTGGATATAAAATACAAAGTTATCTGTCATCCGTCATCTAAAATATTTGAATTCCATTCAAACCTTTCCGCATTAGAAACGCATTAAAACAATTTTATAACTGCGTTCATACACAAACTTAAGTATTAACAGATAAATGATATTGCTAATCATACGTAAAACATATGGAGAAAATTTCCGCAGCGTAACAAATTTGCACAATTAGAGGAGGGTTAATCATTCATTCACTCACTCAGTCACTCATTTGCTCATCATTGGCCATTAAGGCTCATTTGAATTAATTATCACATTTTAACATTTTCGCATTTCTCTTTAATTCCACTGCTGTCAATACATCAATTGGATGATTTTGTTGAATTTTTTTTATCATTAAATTCCATTTCATTTCATTCATACATTAATTTGTTACTCGTAATCACATTTATCACAGTGATTGTTCTCTTATCACTTTGCTATTTTGGCGAAATCGATTGGTTTTGTTTCATTAGTCTGTCATTGTGGTGTAATCTGTTGGCATTGCGCATCGAAAAGTCGTTGTTTCAAATATTTGTTGCCCCGGTTTTTTGTTGATGTTGTTACTTAGTTCCTTCCTTCGCTGATTTGTATCATCCTCTCATTGGGTTTGAATACACTGTCATTAGTTTACAACCAAAACACTTGTGCAAACAATGATTGTGACAAATTTGTCACACTTTAAGCGATTACAGAGTTCAACGACGCCTTTTAAGGGTGGCACGACACTATAGACAGTGAACAGATGATCAGTAGCTAGTTAAGTTACTATTGGAGTTGGCGAAATAATCCCCAATGAAAATATCTGTGACGATAGTCTAGTAATAGACTGGCATTTCTTTAGGCAGCATTCACACCAGCGTATTGCAGCGGTGACATATGGGTGTAATCATTGCATACATACATATATCGTAAAAGTTGGTAATTTCAGGAAAAGTTTTTACCCTCCATGGCTCTAATACTTACGTAATTTATTACTGATATTTTTATAAGTTCATGCCAATGACAATTGAAATTGTATTCTAAAATGATTGAAAGAAATTGCTAGAAACAATGGATCTCAAAAAATATATAAATTAATTTTTTTAAGTTTTATTTACAAAAATATGATACTTATTGGAGCTGAAATCACCCCGAGTTTGGGTTTCGTTGTTGTTGTAGAAATTCTTAAAATATTTTATTTTAGTGTTTTGTATGAAATTAAGATAACTATAACAAATTAAAGGAGCACACATTTCTTGGAGTTACTGTATGTGTTTCGACTCAGAGTTACAAAAGACGAAAAAGCCAATTTTAGCATAATGGTTTTGCAAACGGCACAATTGTGAGGACATTTGGCACAATTTTGTAGTCGATCTCTGGCAACACTGAACACAGTTTTTCTCCAATTTTCTCGAAGTATCGCTTAAAATGGAGTTAATCTGGTTGGTTTCCGAACGCATCATTTACTGATTTATGATCGAAAATTAATTTAGCAAGAAATAACAAAACAGGCGTATAATGTTAATTTAAATTTATAATGAACATGGAATTTTAAAACACAACGGAAACTTCCGTTTCTACAGGTTTTTTTAAACGGAGTTAATCAGTTTGGCAACTAATACATTTAAATAATAACCATAGATAAATAAAAACCATAGACGCTTCATTTACTTAATTACCATTATCACCAGAGGGCACGTGCTGTTTCCGTACGACCATTTTTCACTGGGATGCGATGAAAAAGCACTCAAAAATTATTTTTATTTCGATTCTGTCGTTTAAATTTGAAAATAGAATATAAATAATAGAAAAGCATATCGCTTTTGATATTTGTTGACAATACAAAAGTCAAAAAAGCATGGTTATATAGTTTTTTCAATAGTTAGATCTTAATATTTTCAATAGTTTTTGTTTCCAGGGAAATTTGCCCATATCCACCACACTAGCGCCATCTAGAAAATTTCCCGGCTCTTTCAACTCTACCACTTATCTTTCACCATCTGTGGTTTATTATTTATCTATGTAATAACCGTACTTTATTATCCAACTAAACAAATTTTGTGACTAGCGTGTATCGCCTAGGTTCCCATACAACTGCTTAATATTAAGCTTGTTTTTTTATTCCCTGCTAAACTAATTTTTCGACGACGTTGTATGCCTTAGTTACCATTGCCACCAGAGGGCACATGCTGTTTCCGTTCGACCATTTTATTTTTTTTCGATTCTGTTGTTTAAAATTGAAAATAGAATATAAATAATAGAAAAGCATACCACTTTTGATATTTGTCCACAAAACAAAAGGCAAAAAAGCATGGTTATATAGTTTTTCAATAGGTTTTGTTTCCAGGGAAATTTGCCAATATCCACCCCTCCGGCGCCATCTGGAAAATTTCCCTTTACTTTCAAATAAACCACCATCTTTTTAATTATCTATGATAAACGGCAATGAGTGTTATGAGAACTACGATAATGCAGTGTCTTAACCTTCCCTACCGATAAAACGACATGCTTAATTTTCTTTGTTGGTAGTAAGGTCAAACAGTTTCAACAGTATTATCGATATAATCGTGAATGTGGTAAGGCAGTGTTTTTAAACCAATTACCCGCTAGGGGGGTTCTTGAATTTATTTTAATCATGTTATATTTAACTCAACAAATGCTTGGAGTCACTCATTTGTACTCGATAGAACAACGATTTGTCGAGCATACACATTTTTAAGAAGAAGAAGAATTCGCGTCTTTGCGCGAAGAAATTCACAAGTTGGATTGGATTAATCAATAATCGATTGTAATGCAGCCAGTAAGTTTTAATTACATTAAAAAAGTTATAAACAAATTTGGAAGTTATAAAGATTTACCTTCCTCAGACCATAGCATCCTTCTTCAAACGGGATAACGCCCATAAATCGGAAACCTCCGGTTCAAAATCAGTCGCAAAAGAACCGAAAAAACGTAAGGCCCGTGTCATATCCAGCGATGAGGATGACGAAGTCGTGCTCGTCTCACCACAAGTGTCTAAATCTACAGACAACAAGAAATCTAAAACCAAAACAAATGGCAGCACCGACTATGCATCCACATCGCCAACCTCCGGCAAGAGACCCAAGCTAGAGAAACTAAAGGCCAACTCGCCCAAAAAGGAAGTGACCCCTGTAAATCCTATGGCTTTGTTTGGTGGTGAGACCAAACGCATCGAAGCTAAAAAACTACCCAAGCCTAAAGAGAAAGCTTTGCAAGAATTGGAAGATGATGAAATTGATCAGAGTCTAATGGAAGTTGATTTGGAAGAGAGTATTTTGGAGGCCCAAAAGAGCGAATCGATGAAGACTGATAAACACAGGGCTGAGGAGGAGACTCCAATTGAAAAAGGAAACAAAGGAAAAGAACAAGATAAGGTAACACTTATTCATGCAACACCCAAAGAAGATAAAAAATCCTCGAAAACTACAAAGAATTCGTCAATCTACATTGACGATGAGGAAGAGGAGGATAAACCGAAAAAGCAAAAGATGAAAACAAAGGATGATTTGGACTCTAGTAAGTATTAGAGCTGAAGCGGAAAATATCTACTTTGGCAGCTGCAGTTTTATACGAAAAGTGTTCTGGCAGACAATATTTTTTGGAAATTTGCTTACATTAATTTTAAATTTGCAGGCGTTTTATCCGACGAAGAGCGGCATGAGCGTAAACGTTACGCTGCAATCTTATATCAGAAGTTTAAAAACCGTTCTGCTGTAATAAATCATGGATGCAAAGAAATTCCAAAGGTAAGCAGCATTACCTTTGCGCATTATTCAATTGAGTTTACACAAATATGTACATTTGATTTTCAGGGTAAACCCAATTGTTTGGCTGGTCTAACTTTTCTTGTAACTGGAGTTCTGGAATCTATGGAACGCGTTGAAACTGGTGATGTGATCAAAGAGTATGGAGGCAAAATGATGACTGTGGTAGGCAAACGTCTGAACTACCTCATTGTGGGCGAAGATGCCGGACCGAAGAAACTAGCCCAAGCAGATGAATTTGGTGTCAAAGTACTTAGCGAAGATGATTTCTTTAATCTAATACGGGAAAGGTCGGGCGTGAAAGTTGAAAATGTTAATGATACTATTACAGATGATGATGAAAAGCCTTCCACAAGTCCTAAAGAAAAGAAAGGAAAGAAAATGGATGATGTAAAAGAAATAAAAGAGAAGAAGATAAAAACAATTAAAGAAGAAAAACTGAATTCGCCACCAGAAAAGAAGCCAAAAGTGGAAGAACTTAATAATAACCCTGCAAAGCACAAAGTTAAAAACGAAAAGGCAAGCGAAGAAAAGAGGGCCGAAATAAAGCAAGAATTCCCACGGCCACCACCAGTAACCGAAGATATGATGACATGGGTGGATAGATATAAGCCGACCAATGTCAAGGAAATCATTGGGCAACAGGGTGCAGCAAGTAATGTAGCAAAGTAAGAGCTATAAATCGAAAAGACTGGACTAGGGCCAAATAATATTTATGTTTCATTTTAGGCTCACAAACTGGTTGTCGAAATGGTATATTAATCATGATGGCAAGAAGAAGTTACAGAAACCAAATCCTTGGGCCAAAAACGATGATGGCAGCTTTTATAAAGCAGCTTTACTTTCAGGACCTCCGGGGATAGGTCAGATAATATTTAATTCTTTGTAAATGTTGTAGTCATTTCTTTCCCTCCTTTTTCAGGCAAAACTACAACTGCTACTTTAGTTTGCAAGGAATTGGGCTTTGATGTCGTTGAATTCAATGCGTCCGATACCCGCAGCAAACGTTTGCTACAGGAAGAAGTCTCGCAATTGCTGTCCAACAAATCTTTGTATGGCTATTTCAATGGCAAAGCGCAGGCTGTAACCAAAAAGCACGTTCTCATAATGGACGAAGTTGACGGTATGGCTGGCAACGAAGATCGTGGCGGTATTCAGGAATTAATTGGCCTTATCAAAGAAGCATCTGTTCCTATAATTTGCATGTGTAATGACCGTAATCACCAAAAGATGCGTTCCCTGGTCAACCATTGCTATGACTTGCGCTTTAATCGTCCTCAACTGAAGCAAATTAAGGGCCGAATAATGAGCATCTGCGCGAAGGAGAATATTAAATTAGATTCCGGCAAAATTGATGAGGTCATAACTGCCAGCAACAACGATATCAGGCAGTCAATTAATCACATTTCTCTATTAAGTGCTGGCAAAGAACTGAAATTGACCTCCGACAAAGAATCGACGAAAGAGGGAGATAAAGTAGCACAAAAGGATTTGAAAATGGTAGAATAATCACTTCACTTCAGAGAATGGAAAGAGTTATATATCTGACATTCTAATTCCAGGGTCCTTGGGATGTTGTGCGGAAAGTTTTCTCCGCAGAGGAACACAAAACCATGACGTTTTATGATAAATGCGATTTATTTTTCCATGATTACAGTTTGTCGCCCTTGTTTGTCCAGCAAAACTATTTAATTGTTAATCCCTCCGGCCCAAGGTAAGCTCTACTATTATCATTCTCTTCAAATTATTTTAACCATCGTCTATTTGAATTTACGTTTTCAGGTCAGAAGTTCCTCGAAAAGTCGCCCTAACGGCAGACTCATTAAGTTTAGGGGATTTAGTGGACAAGAAAATTCGATCCAGTGCTGCATGGTCACTACTACCCACGCAATCCATCTTCAGCTCCGTAATGCCTGGTGAATATATGAGTGGCAACTTCACCGGCCAAATTAACTTTCCCGGCTGGCTGGGTAAAAACTCCCGAGCGACTAAACGTTGTCGTTTGGCTCAGGAGATCCATGATCATACGCGTGTTAAAACATCAGGTTCAAGACTGTCGGTACGTCTAGATTACGCTCCATACTTACTGAATAAAATCGCTAAACCATTGGCTGAAAAAGGATTGGATGGCGTAGAAGAATCCCTTCAAACATTGAAGGAATATCATCTTCTCCGGGAAGACATTGAAAGTCTAATTGAATTATCAACATGGCCGGGGAAAAAAAGTCCCATGGATGCTGTAGAGGGTAAAGTCAAAGCTGCTCTGACCAGGGCCTACAACAAAGAAGTATTAGCCTACACGTACTCTGCAGCAACTGGGGCGAAAAAGAAGCGTGTCGAAGCAGCCGACGAATTAGAAGCCATTGGTGGTGGCACAGAGGAAGGAGACGGAGGCACAGCAGTCGTCGAATCTGACGATGAGAAAGATGATGACTTGGAAAATGATTCTTTAGTAAAGGTTTGTATAAAAAGCTTTTGGAAGGAAGTCAGTTTAGAGATTGTTGAGATATATAAATGAATGTACATATTTTTCATTTAGACTAAAAAGAAAACCACTACAGCTTCCGGCACAAAAGCATCATCATCGAAAGCTGCAGATAGCAAGAAGACTAATACCACAAAAGCCAAGACAACTTCCAAACCCAAGAAATAGGAGCGAGGTCGAAATAAATGCACGTTTTAGTTTGTTATATTTTGTTGGATAATTATTTTTTTGAGGAACCTCAATTTATATAATAAACAATGTTTACATATAGGAATCAGGTCTTCCATTTGCATTTCTCAGATATGTTTTATCTGTTGGAGTTAATCATAGACTATCAACAAATAATGAAACTGAAGGATGGAGTTTTTGTATAAATTAAGGAGCAAAAAAGGGAAAGGACGAAGTACAGCAATTTTATAATGAATTTAATATGCGATTTGCATGGTGCACAACTTGGATTATGAATATTATGTTTTAAATTTGCTCATCATTTTATTGTCTTTCATTTTCGAATGTGCAACGTAGCACATACAGAAAAGTGATGCATTTCCGAAAAGGTCCGTTATATCTGCAGTCTCCTGAAGTTTGCGCCCCTATTCCTACACATTATTTTCCAGTAGAAAAGTACCTGCAAGTACAATCTATTCATACAGATTTCGTAGACATTTTGATACGAAAGTTTCGAAGGAAACAAATACATCTGATAAAAACTGGGCTTGTATTTGTATGCCCCTTTACTTTATTAATACGATTAAATTGTATAAATTACGTTTCCAGCGAAACCCTTTTAGCCACGCTCGCTGGACTGCATTCTTTAGTCTCTTCTACGACTTTCTTGGTCTCCTCCGGTAGATGTATATTTACCGCCGCCAAAGCTTCTATAATCCATTTGGGTACAGGTTCCTCTGTAAAATTCTTGGCCATAAAGTCCTTTACAAATGTGGGGAATTCATCGTTTTCTATGGCACTACGCATGGCGCTCATCAAGCGCAGCTGGTAGGCAATATTGTGGATACTCAATAGACTGCAGCCAACACTTTCCACCGTTACTATATGATGAAGATAGGATCTGGTATAGAGTTTACAAGTACTACACCCGCAATCCTCATCAATCGGACGCATGTCTAAAGCATATTTCTTTTGCTTCAAATTCATTTGGCCCTGTATTACCAGTGCACAGCCAAAGCGAGCCGTGCGTGTGGGGAATACACAATCGAACATATCGATGCCCAGCGCAACACATACTACCAAATCTGTTGCAAAACCTACACCCATCAGATAGCGAGGTTTATCCTTCGGCAATAAATCGGTGCAAGTATGAACTGTGCGCCAAAACTCGTCCTTACTCTCGCCCCCACTCAGGCCGCCGACAGCGTAGCCTCTCACGTTACGGGTCGTTAGACCAGCCACACATTGTTTGCGCAATTCCGGGTCCAAACCACCTTGGACAATGGGGAACAAGCTCTGATCATCATCTCTGGCATGCGCCTTAATACATCTATCCACCCATCTGATGGTGCGTTGCATGGCTTCCTCCACTCTTGGCCCAGTTGTTGTTGTCTTAACGACATCATCAAGCTGCATCATAATATCAGCCCCAATGGTATTTTGTATTTCAATAGAATGTTCGGGAGTCAACATGCATTCAGAGTTATCGAATGGTGACTTGAAGTTAACACCATTCTCATCTATTTCCGCCAATTGTAGCAACGAGACCATTTGAAACCCACCAGAATCTGTTAGAATCGCTCTCGGCCAGCCCATGAACTTATGCAGACCACCTGCTTTCTTTAAAGTCTCAATACCAGGTCGCATTCCCAGATGATAGGTGTTGCCCAAGAGAATTTGACAATTTAACTCCATCATTTGATCGGGTAAGATTCCTTTCATTGTTCCTTGAGTGCCGACAGGCATAAATACCGGTGTCTTTACCTCACTGTGTCTGAGGGTCATAAGACCAGCTCTCGCCTTTGAAACTGAACATTCTGCAATGACTTTGTACGTAAGTGGAGGAATTTTGCTGGCAGACATTGTTGGAAAAGAACTACCAGTTTTAATTTTGTTTTCAGTAAATAAACTCTACCACAAAAACATGCCTTGCTGGTTTCCACCAAAGTGAAAACGTCAATAGTTGTTTTGTTGTTGAAACGTTGCCAGACTGTTTATGAGAAAGCAGGAAACCCGTAATAATACACACTTCAAGTAAAAGATTTTGCTCCATTGTTAAAGCAATTCCCGATTTCGGTATTTAATTTCAATCAACAGCTGGCTTTTTTGTACTAGATAGTCTCGGAATACCTGACCATTGCTTACAGCTTGTTCAGGCCATAGACTAATATTCATACATAGATACATTTATTCTGTCATCTGACGTGTCATTTCACACTCTTCATCGTAGGTTTGTGGAAATGAGAGATATTAAATTTAAAATTAGGTGGAGTTACAAAATATATTCACTTAACTTTTTCATGTCGTTTTGGTGTGGAACTGAAAAATTTAAATGTATTCTGCACTTTTTTGTTGACTTTTATCGTTGGTATACATTTGTATTGTATTTAACACAACACGAAATTCGGTTGTTGTTCCTTTGTTGGACGTTGTTTACTATTGCCTCTATCTGGTATTATTGAACCCATGTTTTGCGCCATCCAATGTTTACTTTCCACCGTACCTATGACGTTTAATTATGTCAAACAAATATGTATATAAGTATATTGCTCAAGAAGTTTGTCTTTATTGTTTACATGCCCTTTTCAAAAAATTCAAACTTGCAACGCCCATAAAAAGTGTAGCTACACAGCGGTATAAATTTTTGGGGTTTGACAGAGTAATCTTCAACCAGTTTTAAAAACCTGTTGCAAAGACTGGGTCAAAATACCGACAATTAGAACCGTTTCCGATCGGTAAACCCGGTTTAAATAACAAGAACCGGTTATAAAAATCAGGCCCAACGTAAACCACAATTTAAATATATGTTTAAAGTAAGATTTGGCAACGTTATAAATTAAACATAAAAACGATGGAACCGGCAGGAAAAACTCGGCTCCACTGGTTTTTCGAAATTTATAATATGTGGTGGATGACCAAAAACCCGTTTTTCAATCATCCACTGACCACAGGTTTTCTGAAAATTGTCAATTAATTGTGTCTGAAAATTGTCAATTAATTGTGTAACACATGGACTAATACATACCTAGATAAACTTATTCTCTCATCTGACGTTTCATTTCACACTCTCATCGTAGGTTTATGGAAATGACAGCAATTAAATTTAAAATTATCTTACACCAGGTGGAGTTACAAAATATGTTCACTTAACTTTTTCCTGTCGTTTTGGTGTAGAACTGAAAAATTTAAATATATTTTGCACTTTTTTATTGACTTTTATCGTTGGTATACATTTGTATTGTATTTAACACAACTAGTTTGCAACAAAAACACGAAATTCGGTTGTTGTTCCTATGTTGATCGCTCTATACTATTGCCACTATCTGGTATTATTGAACCCATATTTCTACCATCCAATGTTTACTTTCCATCGTACCTATGACGTTTAATTTATTGAGCGAATAAAACCTTCTATGGTATGTGTTATTCTATGGTGTACCATATATGCGGTTTATAGAGTTGCCCAACTAAAATAAACAATTATAGATCAGAAAAAGTTATCTTGAGTGAAGTGCTCAGAATGAAAATAGTTAAAAAATGTAGCTCTATTTCAGTAGATCAGCAGATTTTAAGATTGCTATTATTTATAATTCTGCAAATACAAATAATATTCACATAAAATGTGTATGAAACCTATGTTATTTTGGGGCTCAATGTCCAATAAATTTCCACATCTATATTAAATCAGTTGTCTTTTCAAAAACACGTGCCATTTGGCGGTATGTATTGGTTCTTTTGTTTATTATTGTCAACATCCACTGATGTCTATAATTTTTAAATATAATTACAATAGTTTTGCAACGCATTATTTATGTGAATGTTCCATTTCTAATTTTATTATTGTAAATAAGAATTTCAGTGCGTAAACAATATAATTTTGAATTATTTAAAAAAAAAAAGATTGAGCTCTACCCGTCGAATGCATTTCAGCCAAAATTAGTAACTACTTAAAAGCAATGAAATGCAAAATACTTCCATCTGCCTATCATCGATCAACATTTTTCTTTAACTTTGTAATTTCTTCAACTAACGCGAAGAACTGTGGCGTGTTCAATTTGACAGCTGAAGTGATCAAAAACGTTACGCTGGGTTTTATAAACTACCCAATAAATAACGCAACTCAGCCTAGCTAGTCACCGAACAGCTGTAAAGTTTTATAAACTACCAAAACGACAAAAGTCACGCGTTGTGACTGATTCACGACTTATAGAATACCTCCCTTAGTTCCAAAGACGTATCATTCAAATAAAAAACCCGAATTTTGCGTTAAACATAAATATTTTCCCATTATATCCCGTCAATGGGCAGAAAAGAGCTTCCCACAATCGATGAGCTTGTTCGGTTTCTATTTTTACACTCTTTTATTGTGACATACAACTTTACACCGGTTCCGAACGGTTTGCATTTTTCCCAGCAAAACAATAATTATATAGTCAATAACAAAATATATTTATAGCAGAAACAACTTTGGCCGTTTAAATTTTTTCTATTGGAAACTAAGAGTTAATTTCAAAAAGGTCTTAATAGAAAATCTAATTTGTTTTATATAAAGCTTGACAAAGCAAATTGCTTATTTTTTTAAGTAAATCTTCACAAACATTTTGTATTGTTTGGTATTTTGGGAACACTTATATTTAATAATATTTAAATGGAAGCCCCAATTCGTATGATTTAGTTATAGAAACCGAAACCAGTGGAACTGGGTGTTTTCCTTGAGAAAAGCGATGGAACCGTTTTTTTAAAAATTGAGTCTTTCGAAACAGCCGGACCCCCGTTTTCTTGGATTGACCGGTTTTTTGAATACCCTAGTCCTAATACATTAATAAATGTGTTTTTTTATTTCCTTTATTCAGCGGGAATAAAAAAACGAGGAAAATATGAGAATAGTTCACAATCGAAATTTATATTTCAAAGTGTAATCCCCAAATTTACTATTCCCAGTATTGTAAAATAATTTTGAAAGATCTGGCAGCACATTTCCTCTCAAGTAAACTAGAGTTGTTTAGCCCATAGTATGTAAAAACTGTCAATGCTTTCCTGTAGAGCAGAGCCCTCTATGTTAGCTAAATGATGACTTCAAAATATTGAATAAAATAAATAGTAGGTATATATTAATTAGTTCAAAATACTCAAATCACACTTTGAAATTAATTATTAAAATTGCAAGGCCCTTTTATGAACGTCTATTGGTACTAGTAACATTTTTTAATTATAAACGCAATTGACAGAAAAACATATGTTCCATTGTTGCATTTCCTCTAGTCCCAATCAACTCTGTTTTTTTTTTGTCTCACCAATATACGTAAATACCTTTACACACATTCTTACTACACTTAGCCCCATGTTGGTTCACATTCACTGTGTCAGTCATTTCGTAGTAGTGAGCCGTGAACGGGTGTGTTTTCAAGTTGTACTACGCTGCGTGACAAGTTAAAAGAAAACAAGAAGAATTTTTTGATATTACTACACCACACACAAGTGGAGTGGAGTGGAAAAATATACATATTCAGGAATTTCAGTCCAAAAATTCACATTGAAAATGTTAGTAAATCCAAGAAATTTATATGTCAAGTGAAAATACCAATTGTAAATTATTAGTTTTCAAAAAAATATTGTAAAAATTCTTCAAGAATGATGGTGAATTTAAAGAAACATGACAAATTTTTTTTTGCAACATCAAATAAGAAAAAAAATAAAATTAGAATAAATGAAGAAGAAAAATATCTTATGTGTATGTAGGGAGCGTGTGGATGTATGTGCGTGATTGCATGAGTGTGTGTGTGTGCAAGCGAAGACCCGCTGTGTATACGTGAAAAATTTCTTTACAACACCCTTGATTAAAACAAAACCAACATCGAGCTCCACACGAGCAGCAACAACAACGACATCAACAACCACACCACCACCTATCCATAAATGAATGAGACAAGTGTGTCAAAAGTGTTGAGTGGAAAAAATTGGTTAATTTCGTTTTATAGAAAATTTAATAAAAAAACAAAAATTATCAATGTTAAAGGGTAATTTGACCTAAGAAACGACTATAATTCAGAGTTCTCAACTTAAAAGACACAGGGTGTGTGAAAAGTTTTCAATTTCATCGTCTTGTGCAAACGGAAGTTGTTGTTTTTCGTCATGTTTTTTTTTTAATTTATATTCTATAATATGCTGTCCTCGGGCTCATTATGAATGAAATGGCGTTTTGTGTAAACAAGTGTTTTTCTTAGCGTTTCTTTGTTTTAATGGTGGGAAGACAAGATGCGAAATCCACCCTTTTTGTTTTTCTTAACAATTTGACAACTTGCGTTGAGTTCTTTTGATAGATTGGTGTGTTGTTTTGATTTAAAATATTTGCACAACCACCCCACCTATTCAACTTATAGCTTAATGTGAATTTTATGAACAGTGTTGCCAAATGTTCAAAATTGGCGTAAACAATGCAAATCAATAAAGTGTTAAAAATATTTTCTACAAACAACTGGGAGACGGTGTAAAACTGTGAAGGCTTTAGAAATGTATAAGGGACTGATTGGGAAAAACTGTATATTTTACCTAATTTCAGTTAGTACGTCAGACACATCATGGCCCACCATTGTATTTAGTCCAACGATCTGCTCAAAAACGCACGTGTGGAGACCTAATCGCATAGTATGGGTGGGACGTAGCTAAAAATAATCGTATAAAATCTGCCAGGTTTTTAAATTTCTCAGAAAGTGAATACTGTCTGCGATAAGTGTTGTATTTCAGTTTCCATCTGACAAACACAATTGCGTAAGATTATCTTCAAGTGGAAGATAATGCTGTCCGATTTTGCTCAACAAGAATCCAACGACTGTCCGGATAGTAAATCATGGCCGTTATAGCGAACCGGGTTCGGTGCGTAATTCTCTGGACTTATGGGTACCTAGTTTTGTATAGGACTACTTGCGCATTATATGAATAGTTCTGCGCTAACACGTGACAACTGAAGTTATAGCGGGAAACAGGCATTTTTAGACATCCCACCAAGACCAGATTGCTACCTCCTATAAAGCTATCTTTAGAAGTCTTGATGTTGGGAATTTTTAATTTAAAATTTGCGACACATTTTTGTATCAAACCTGCCATATTTTTCAAGCGGATTTCCGCATGTAAATTCAATTTCGAAAAACATTTTTTGTGCCCGATTGATCAAACGGTAGTCTGAAAATAGTTTATGTGGAAATAGTAGCAAACAAAAGTACAACTAAAGCGTTTTATGACGCACCAAACCAAGATTGTTGTCAAAGTATATGATATCAAAGCGTCAAAACTCCCAACGTGACCCGTTTTGAGTCGAAACATTTCAATATTTGTATCAGAATATTTTTGGTTTTTGCTGTGCAAGTTTGCGAGGCTTTTTGCCGTAGGCGATAGATTATATTTTTCGAAATAAAAATGAATGTATTCTGTCGTTTTCACACGCCGAAAAACCTGTATTTTTTCCGTTTAAATGCAAATATAACGTGTCTGTACCTTGTCGTAAATATAGTATACTAGTGTCCAAACTCATTATATTTGCTATTCATTATTACACGTTTGAGACACAATGATTAATATGTTACAATATGTGTTTTGGTGGCCCAAATGTGGATTTGGCTGTTAAAACTGCTGAAACCCATAACGTGACAGACAACGAAGAAGCAAAAGCAGCAGATCTTCAAACAATGCTTGCAAACACATACATGGTTACTCCAATATGTTGCTGGATACTTTTTTGCAGCGTGCAAAAACAATATCTATCGAAATGATGGCATTACCCATAAAACCCTTTTCCATTCGTCTAATTATTTTAAAATCATGTACCGTTATGAAAATTGCGGCATAAGTTCAATGTTTAGCCAACAAATTTATTTGTGTACCCTGGCTCATAGAAAATGGTGTATAATTTAAAAAGGAAATTGCATTAGCGTGAACCAACTTAAGCATACCCGCCATACTAAATCATCTATTGATTGGTTCCGAGTTCCATTTAAAATGATTCATCCAAATTTTAGGATAGTTTAAGAGATACATTTTTTTTCATATGTATTATTTTCTGGAATTTATTCAAATTTAGACGCTTGGTATCTTTGGACAAAATTGGGTTTCGAATTTTTTACGACAATTGAGCCATGGCCGTCTGCCTGTATGGCGGATAATTTTTGTCAGTCATCATTATTTGAGAAAACTTAGTATGTGATTGTTAATGGACGTTTCTGGTATCTCCATAAAAATCGAAAAAATCTTGTTTCTTCTACAGTTTTATGATATGACATTTGTACTTAACTAGAGAAAAGTGACGAATTTCTAGTACCTCCCATACAAATACTAGGTTGCCTCCCATGCAAATGTGTGGAGAGTGGTCACGGGAAAAACCTTCAATCGAGAGAGTACTTATATAGTACTTTTATAGTGGATACATTTTTAATTATAGAATTTGCCCGAAATAACAAGTTTTAGGAAACAAACAAAATTGGGGAATGAAATAACAAATTCAAAAATAGATTTTGAAGCTTTGAAACATTTAACTATTTTTTTTTGCATTAAACAAATTTTTTTCCATCAGTGGTCTCCTTTCTATTATTATTTATTATTATTCTTTTATTTTATATTACATTGTTAATATTGATTTTATAGATCAAAGTGTGCTTTTTCTGTTGTTAATTTTGCTTGCAAATTGTTGTTTGAATTTTGAAGGGAGACGGTGTAATCTAACAAAGTGAACACATGCAAACAACAATAGTCTCTGTCTGAAAATAAGTATGATGGTAGTGATGTAGCGGCAGCGAATAGTTGTCTTAAAAGACGAAGTCGTGCTACTCGTAAGCTTACGAACATAACACAATGTATGTACATTCTCTTTGTTTTTTGCATTCTCTTTGTTTTTTGTGGGAATGAAACAAAAAGTATTAAGCAAGAAAATAATGGCACATGTGCTTACACTTGTCTTTAACTAATTTTAAGTATTAATATTAATTAAATGAATCGTCATCATATGACTGAACGCTGGTTTTTATTTTCCAATGTAACATTTACTAATGTGTTCATAGAATCGAACCGTGTAACAACGAGGTGTTAACACATCGCCCGTGAGTTCGAACACTCATTTTATATTTTTTTTTGTATGAGGTACAATTTTTACTGAAAAAATAACCGAACGATTTATTACCGATTTCTATCAGGCTTTGAACGTCTTTCAATGCGATATTCTTTTCGTACCATTAGATTGTAGTATCTATCATTTCATATCGATTTAGGAACAACAATCGCTTCATCTGGTTAGCCCTTCATAATTTTGGTAACAATATAACGATGAAAATATATGTAAGTAAATTGTAATATTATTTTCTTTGTTAAAGCACTTAAGGTGATTTGATTTGCTAAAGAAACATTCCTATTTGTTTCGGTGTTAACCCTCCTTTCATGTCAGTGAAAACTGACGAGTTACATATTTGGTGGTCCCTCAGAACCCAGAAAAATGCAGTTAAAAATACTATAACTAAGATTAGGTATATAAGTAAAAAGAAACGCAATCAATTTACTACAAATTAGCCACCAGGGATATTTAGAGTAGAGCCACCATGTGTTCCACCATTATTTTTAGCTTCTGAATCCTATTTCACGCCGGAAATTGATGGTGGGTACCGCAAGAGTTCTTATGGCATACCTCAGAGGAACCTCTCGAATTTCAAGAAAGAAACAATAAGTAATGCGAACAAAAAGAGGGAAATTCTTTTAAATTTTTAAGAAGGTAAGCGCTCCATTGGCTCATTGCAACCAATAATACTGAGAGCGTATGTTGCCGATTTGCCAACCGTATACCTTTCGACGGTCTGCCTAGTAATAATCTCGGCGTCCATCACTTGCTTTGCGAGCTCAATACTGTTCTCACTACGGAGACGATATATGTTTTCGCTGGTGGATGCTAATGTTCGACAATAAGGGCTTCGGCTCATCCACGCGCAAGAATATGTGCTGACAAGCTGGTTAAACACATTCTACACCATCTTTAGTTTTGTTGTATTTGTGGTCCACCAATATCGGCATTTATAAAATGTTGTTTTGGCGATAAAGCCACACACATGTTATTTTTGGCACATATGTATGATAAAAGGGTCATCCCATCCGCAAATCTAAACAAAAAAGATTTGATAGCCCGATACAACCTTCGCCCGTTATTTTTCAATGGAGTGTTATTTTTCAAGTGCTGAGCCAGATCAGCCGAGGTAAAATAGTTGTCGATGGTCAAATTGCGTCCAACATTTATGTATTTTTCCATCAAATAATTGACACCATATGATCTGTGACACTGGTTTCAGCGCCAGTATGTCGCACTTCAACGAGAAACTGTATTTGCTGTCAGTGATCCACAAAAATGTTAGACCCTATTTGTAAGGCTTTGCAGTCATGTACTGCCGAAACTGACATCGGCGACGAAATCCTTTGAGCTGTTCATCAGTTCTGACGTTATCGAATGGTTTAGAAATAGATGCCAAGATTTCCATCATTTGTCCAATTGGATACAACAAAGACAACGTTCGACAGGAATGCCATCGACGAGCATTTGAGTAATCAAATCGCATAAATTGTTGTATCATATCAAAACGACAGAGGCTTTTTACAGCTCGAAGTGTAAATTAAGTAAACTCGCCAAAAATAAGCGTGGGGTCTGGTGGGCACTAGATTATGTAAAACCGGCACAATTGAGAAAGTCCTCGGAAAAAATATAAACAGGGAACCCAGGTTCCCGAAGATTATAGGAATCGACTAGTAGGTGCCGTGAACCCCAGTTCTCTAACTTCACACACAACAATTTTATTCTACTGTAAAGCCGAGAAAGGGACCCCTTTCTGAAAGGAGGGGAGGATCTGAAAGTAGGGTTAAACCGCGTAAGGTGTGTCCAATCAATTTGCGTTGTTATAACCCACATAGTTTTACTTACAACTCTTGATCTCTTAATTTTCAATAAACGATTACATACTTCACTCTTCCCTAGAAAAATAATAGGTTTTGCACTTTTTAAAAGTGTTAAAACAGGGTTTAAGGTTTTTTTTTGCCAAAAATTTGGCAATTGGCAACACTGTTTGTACGGTGTAATTTGTGTATTATCCGTGTCCGTGTTGGTTGCTGCTCGTGGGATTGTGTGTTTTTGCGAGTGCACGAGAGTGTTGAAATTCATAATAGCATTCTATCTTCTTTTATTGTGTCAGCTCACAAGTACATTAACGGCTGCAGGATACACACCATTAAATACATCTATAACTGTAAAATAATAAAAACAACAACAAACGACATATACAAATAAAACGAAAACATAAAGTGAATAAAAAACAGCAAAACTCCGAGTCAAATGAAAATACACCAACACTTGCATATTACGGATTCATTCAGTTATATCCTCGACACACAAATACTACAATAGCGACGGTAACAAGCAACAACGACAAAAGAACAACAACAGCGCCACCAGCCAGCAGCAGCACTCACTACCTTGACGTCGTCATCGTTTCGTTTATACAAAAAACCTACATACATACTCGCACCACCCTTTTAACTATTCTTACCTTGCCAGCCTTGCCTTAAGTGTGGGTGGGTGTGTGTGCATTTGTGTTAAATGGTGTGGTGTGTATGCGCGACTACATCTTGAAGTCCCTCCTCCTACTCCTCACCTTATAAGCGTTTTGTTATCAAAGAGTGAGTAAATTTTAAGTGAGAGTGAGAGTCTTTGTCGTCATCGTCATTCAATACTATCATCAGGTGCATTTCTTTCTTCTTCCTATTATTCGTTTGTTCGTTCATTGTGTTATCAAATGGTGAGTTTAAGCTAAAATAAAGTTATTTGTTTGTGTTTTTAGGGTTCGTCCTCCTACCCCACCTCCCTATCTATCAAAATTTGCTTGTATTGAATGTTTCTTGATTTTATTTACTAACTTCTTTTGCTTTCCGTTTCGGTTATAGCTATTGTTACGCGTCGTATTGCCTATCCGTGCTTACGTCTGTCCCTCCGGTTTTTTGGTTCAACCGCTGCAGAGTCTCGTTATCATTAGTTTACAATTGTGTGCACACACAAAATGATTTTTCTGCCTTTTCTTTTCATTTTCCCCCACACATTTAAATTCAGGTCATTGAATTGTGTGCGTATGAGTGTGTGGGTATTGCATTTTATCTCTCTGGGTCGGTTGGCACAGTTATAATAATTTGTGGCATTGTATTATTCTTTTGAAAAAAAAACATGGACAAATACATTCCAATAGGGATAAAGTCCTTTGAAAAAGGAAAAGTAGCTGTGCTTTAAGTTAATGTTACGCCCCTCTCCCAATAACCGGTTGACCAGCATATGCAATTCTTGCGAAATTTTATTCAGAAATTTTGTCACGTATTTCTAGAAGAAATTTTGGTGCAGAGAGTTACCACTCTGATTTACCTTCCAAATATTTCATGAATATTTCCACTTCGCTCCAATCTGATTTTAAAAATTATAGAAATGCCAACATTGCGCTTGCAAACAATTATCAAACAATTGGTTTCGTTTGAAATAACTTAATAACAACTCTGTAATTGATTTCGATTACGAAATTTTCGCTAAAGCCCCGTATTCAGTTCTTGCGAAATTTTTGGTAATAAATTTTGTCATTTATCTCTAAACGGAAAATTTTGTTTCGGAGAGTTAACACATAACTTTGATTTACCTTGCAAATATTTCATTTATAATTCCTCTACGCGCTCCATTTTATTTTTAACGCATGTCGTGTTGCTTTTGGTTGTTAAAATTATCAAAATGTCAAAATTCCGGACCCAAACAATTGTTTTCGTACCAAATAAGTTGGCGTAACAACCCTGAAATTGATTTTGCGTAAGAAATTTTCGCAAACAGCTGAGTACCAAGCAAAAGAAAATTGACCGAAATTTTCGGTTGATGATTGGTTGGTAGTTTTCCACTCACAGCTTGGGACCTACACTTTTACACCCGTTCCGAACGGTATTTTGAGAAGCCTTTTCAAGGGTAAATACTCGACAGTGTTGCTGCCAATAGGAGAGGTAACCGCCGTCGAACGAAATGTAAGGTGGTCAGACCAGTGATCGAACCTATGTTCTCATGCAAAAGAGCCGGGCACACCACCATTGCACCATCGACGGCCACACCCTGGTATAGAACATATATAAAATATTTTCATAAATTTTTGCCAAACTTCTTTGTTTTGTTGACACTATGTATATAATGCTGCCATATCTCTGACAGAATTACAATTATCGCTAATATATCATTTTCGTTACTAGCAAGTAACCAATAATCGCTGGCGTGTACGAAATCACACCTGATCCTATGCAATTTACAAAAAACTGTACTTATACAGGATTAATGCAGAATTGTTAATGAGGAGTTTTTCAAAAATATTACGAACGGCGCTTAATCCATCTTCGCTCCGCTATAATTATAATCAAATGTTGCCACATAGGTCTGTAACATTTATGTGTGTGCCAGTTCCAAGTTACGCGTGTTTGCGCCTTCATAAATATGAAATAAAATAGTCAACATTAACATCGGTGCCCCAGGAAATAAAATAGCCAACATTCACATCGGTGCCCCAAGAACACTGACAGTGCCTTATATTCCATATTCCTTGAGATATGTACATTTGAAGTTCTCATGCTATGATGGGTATGGGCGATAGTGTGTCGTACAGTGGTTCACAACCAATTTTCATCGAACAAAACAGAAAAAAAACCGACACAAAAGACTTCTGATCTACACCATTTCCAATTGAAATTTGCAAAAAATCGATTGAAATTTAAAAGTTCTATTTGAAATTTGAAATACATGAATTGAAATTTAAAAAAGGTCAATTGAAATTTAAAAGACATCAATTGAACTTTAAATTACATCATTGGAATTTGAAAAACATAAATTGAAATTGAAAATACATCAATTGAAATTTAAAACACGTCAATTGAAATCTAAAAGACACCAATTAAAATTTAAAAATCTAATACATAAATTCGGTTATTAATTTTTAAATTTCAATTGAATTTGAAATTTCATTTGATGATTTTTAAATTTCAATTGATATATTTCAAATTTCATTTGTTGTCTTATAAATTTCAATTGATGTTTTTTAAATTTCAATAGATGTATTTCAAATTTCTCATAGAATCTTTAAATTTCAATTGATCTATTTCAAACATAATTTTCAAATTTCGATTAATATTTTTCAAAATTAAATTGACATTTTTGAGTTTGAGTTGAGTTAGTAAAAAGCCGATTTCCTCATCTTTCCAATGGCGTACTTAGCTTTTTAAACTTGGTGAGAGGTAAAAGTTATTCTCAGAAATGGTAAACACAATTATGTGTAAAATTAATTAACAGCTTATGACGCACAAAAGTTATATTGGTCCAAAATCAATTATTTTTTGCAAAAGTTCTATTTTTGAAAATATTTATTACAACCAAAGTATATTTTGGAGAAACGAAATTTAGACGCCATATTAAAGTAAAAAGACATATCGACCGAATTGAGTGCATTAGCTATAAATCTGTTTCAGATACAATTCAAGAAAGTTCCATAATTAAATCCTACTTTTTCAATTTGCAAAATTTTAAAAAATATACCATTTTTAAAATAAATAAAACATACAATTTTTTGTGCGCATTATGAACGGTTGCATCTAAAGAAGAAAAAAAAACGAATTTTTTTGTTTTCTTATTAAAAAAAACCAAAATTTGTTAACTTTGAAAAATTTTATAAAATATACGCCACTGTGCGATTTTCAATGTTGTATCACAAGAATCATCGACTCATTACCTACAATTTTTTACAGAACTCAAAAATATTTACTAGATCAAAAGATATACAGCTCAATTCTAAATATTCCCAGGGAATGAGTTCCCTGGGAATTAATTTTTCCCGGGAATAAAATCCTCCTATTCTAAACAGATGGGAAATATAATAATAAGGGAGAGAGAATTACGAATTTTCGAAGTCAGCTGTTTTGCTTTATGACGTTTGGTTTTGGTTGTTAAATGCAAATCATTTTAAGCAAATAAAACTTAATTAATAATCAATATAAGTGAAAATGTACATCATAGCCTTTAGAATGGCAGCAGAAGAACGACCGGGAGCAGGAGAAGCAACAACAAACGTTTGCAAGGAGATAGTTACGCGATGCGATGCGACGATTTATTTAAGCTGCCACATACTTTGTAAGTAAATAAGAGAACACATTTACTTGGCTCAACTCTAGTTCAGGGGCATTTCTTGGAATGGAATCAAAATTTTATCATTAATATAAATTTTTAAGCTGGGCCGAAATATATATTTTTTTGTATGATCGGCCCGGCCCATCTTCTTGAGATATGGGCTTGCAAACTTGAGTGTATAGTCGGCTATATCTCTGAAACTACTTTTCCGACCTTGTTGAAGTTTATGTCATTGAAAGGTCTTTTTAAACTCTACAAATACGGTTAAAAATAGTTCACTTTTTATTTACCCATTGTGGAATAATTTAAAATTATTTTATAACCCCACTTTTTTCTTTAAAATCATTATTTTTCAAAAATAGACCGTAGTGTTGCTACATTTTTTTTACACACCGATAATAGAGAAGATTTTAGGCTTTCTTTCAAGGTATAATACGGCTCAGTAGCCCTTGAAAGACCGGGGATATTAAGGTTCAAAATTAAAGTTCATAGTATTTTTGTGTTATAAAGCTTTCTGCGTGGCTTAGGGAGTTTTTCGTCTGGTGCGAGTCCAACACCCGCTTCGTGGCTTTGGCATAGTATTTTTGTGTTAAATCCGGGATTTTTTAGAAATAATTGTTTAATTTTGGTGAAAAAAGTGGCAAATGTATTCAAAACTTTGAACTTAAATGTCTCCGGTCTTTGAAGGGTTATTAGTGAGAATTATAAAGGGTTATCCATTCTGCGGTTTCAAAAGTAAACGTAAATAAAATACATATAAAATATTTTTTTCACGATATTTCTTTTTTATTATAAAGTTTGAACGTTGACATTATGTGTGAAACACTACATCATTTAAATGACCACCACGCGAAGTGTTGCAAGCATTGATTCTTTTAAGGTAATTTTCGACCACTTTTTGACACATATTGGGCGGTATCTCAGCCATAACTTGACGAATGTTGGTTCTTAAGTGCTCAAGAGTTAAAGGTTTATCTGCATAAACACGGTCTTTCGCGTAGCCCCACAAAAAAAAAGTCTAATGGTATGTGGCTGTGCCAGAATCACCATTTTTGTAGTTGGTTTTAATAATTTTTATGCGTTGTGTGATAGTTAAGCGATCCATTTTCGTCAATGTCAGACTTTCAACTGAATAGAAAAAAAATTGGTTTAACAACTTAGTTTGACAGATGTCGAATTCCAGCCCTATACTTTTGAAACCACGAAATGGATAACCAACCCTTACATTAAAAAAGGCAAAAGTCTTGGCCATTATCGGAGTCTACCAAAAAAGTACCAATTTTTTGAAAATAATAAATTTTAAATAAAACCCCCAATGGATTAATAAAAATAAATATGTGCATACACAGATTTATAGAATTTAGAAAGACCATTGTAATGATACCCATTTCTACTAACTTTGATAACCTTTTTTTAAACTTTTGAAAGCTTTTCTCGGTGGTAACATTTTGGTGTAGATCAGAGAGTTGGTGCTAAAGTAAATTTATTCCGTTAGAATAATGCCATAATATTGATTAAAATAAAAGTAATTATTTAATTTTTTATAGAAAATATTAAATACTTACATTTTTGCGCAGCACTCCCTAGCAATTTTTGGGGGGAATTACTCCCAAAAGATGTTTTCACATTCTCCATTTTATTGACATTTAGAATACCTACCTTTTTTCCCGGGGAAAAATTTCCCTTTTTCGAAGTTCGTTTAGAATACGGGAAAAGGGAATAGGAAAAAACTCCCAGGGAGATTTAATTAAGAATAGGGTAACAGGGAATAGGGAAAAAACTCCCAGGGAATTGCTATTGAGAATTGGGCTGATAGACTTTTGCCCACTGAAAATCGTTTGTGTACCACTGTGCGTCGTACAACTTGTCCGTAGTGTTTTATGAATATATGATCAAATCCCGTATTTAAGCATAAAAGGCGTGTATTCTCATATTAATAAAATTATTCATAATGTTTGCCTTCTTCCATCTTTCTCGAAAGACAAACAGAAGCGGAGACTGTGTTGACTGTTGCCAAGTGTCTTGGAATGGCCGTTTGCATCATATTTGTTCTTGTTTGTAGGGCTATAGTGTGAATGGCATTACGAAAGAAAATATTAATATGGTTTTCGACCTTTTGAACTTAACTTAGCCTCGATGTAGTTGTTGGTTCATCCAGAATACATTCTATTATATTCGAATAGCTATGAATCTTTCCAGGGCCAACCAGAGTGAGTGTTGGACCAGCAGTAGTAGTTGCACATTTTGTTGAAACACCATTATAGAATTTTTCATAATTTCTTTGTGTTCGGTTTCACTCATAAACTTAAGTGTTTTTCTGTAATATTAAATATGAGCAATTGGTCTTTGGGGGATTTAGTTATTGTTGCTATTGCTGTTGCTGAAATATGGACATGGGCATGGACAATATTTTAAGTGTTACCACATGGTCTGTGCTGTATAAGGGCTTAAGTAAAGGATTATGGTTTAGTGTGACAGATTAAAAATAAAATTGACTTTCTTAAATTTTCTAAATATGTATAGAAATCATTAACAGTAAATTGTTTTCATATTTAAAAACTGTTCTTTTTTTATTTATTTCTAACTTAGAGATTTGATTTGTGTTTAGCAGCTCGTTTAATTTACATGGAGGCATTAGTTTAGCATTAACGATAGACTATAAAATAATAACTACACAGTGTTGCCGTATTGTAGATATTTGTATCATCATCAATAGATTACAATGACAGCATATCTCACCCTAACTACAAAATAGTCATAACCTAAAATTTACAAATTTTCAGAAGAGTCAAATGATGTGTCAGTAAGATTTTCATCAACATTTCTGTAAAACAGTTAATATTTTACGGAAATCATTTGTCCGGCTCTCAATTTTGTCCAGAGATGATGTCGAAACATGCAGTGAATGTGAAAGTGACATACATGATCAGGCCCTTAATTAATAATATGTTTGAAAATTCTCAATTATAGACATATTCATACGGAATTTTAACCAAAAGTCAGGACATAATGGCGGCAGATTTTTGCAGCGGATAGAAATGGTTATTGCTTACAGTTTTTAAGCACGGAATTAAAATCTGCACATTTAGAGATGTGTTTCTTTTATAGTTAGGGCTCGATGTCTGCCATTTGAATGTGACAAGGCAATAGCATAGGCTTTCATGGTTGTCAGCTTATTTATGTAAAATTTAAATAAACCAATATCCTTTTATTTTTGCAAGCCTCAAAATGTTTCTGTTTATCTTAAACTTGTATAATTTAAAAACTTAATAAGTTTTTATGTAAATTACATTTTTTATAAAAGATTGGATTTAATTTCTTTCCAAATGATGTCACCCTCTGTTTTCGTGTGCATACATTTTATATTGTTAATATTTTATGAGCCTTATCAGTTTTATCATCAACTACCAGAGTTAACTATATGTAATCGGCACCACATACACATGCAAACATACGAGTACTACATTCACTGGTATACGCTTTGTTTCGTGAACATTTCATCCTCCCACTTAAAGCTCACATGGCCGCCCCTGAGCTATGCCACCTTTGCGTTTACGGCCGGCCCATGTTGCTGGAACAGGAACTTACTTCTACCTCCTGTGTTTCCAAGTTCTTTAAAGTTTTCATATACATATATTTTTAGCCAAGTCGTTACAGAGTCTTATCAATATTTTATCGCATTTTATCATTCAGAATTAAATGATATGTATAAATACTCGTACAGCAACGGGTGTATGGAAGATAAGAGTCGAAAGCTATACCAAGCTACCTAGTACAAGTTCTGCACCTTCATAACCAGTGACAACATTAAGAACACCAATGACAACTAACCAACCACCAACGCCAACACCCTGATGGCAATCCTGTTAATAAGAAAACTGCAAAAGATTAAGATTCACTGAAACAAATCCTCTTCTCCAAGTGTTTCTCCTAATGGTGGTGGTGAATAAACAGAGATTAAGGGATTTGAAAATGGCTGGAATGAAAACTTAGAAATTCGCTTAAAACTGTTTGTAATTTGTCATTATATTTTTAATGGGAATAATTTGTCACACAATCCCAAGAACAAAAACAGCGCTTAGTTGAAATTATGACACTGATACAGAGGTACAGAGGGGTATCTGGATCGGATTGGCTTTATATGTTGTTATGAGAAGTGAAAGAATGATAACTGATTATGAATATTGAATGCCAAAGGTAAATAGTTGAAAGATGTTGTTTTGCGTGATGAATCTTTGCTGTCAAGCCTATAAATAGGGGTGGTTGTCATTTTTCAAATTTCTCACTCTCGAGAAAGTCAATTCAAGTAATTCAAATCGTTAAGCTGAACGTTTATCTTTTCTCCTAATACCTGAAGTTGTCAACTAGTTTAAAATGTCTCTTAAGTGTTCGTTACAGTAAATATGACAGCTGTGTTTTTCGAATTTTTTTATACGTTATCCCACATAAAATGACAACTGATATGTTTATATTATTTTCAAGCTAGTTAAGGTTTAGCATAGAGAAATAGGCAAGAGTTGCTATCCCTCTCTTTACGTTTTCTCGATAACAACGAGGTAGTAGGCCATTTCATCGAGTTCGAGTTGCTGTTGAATTTTACTCTTTGGTTGGGCATAAAATGGTCAGAAATAATGGGAATGCGTATTTTCGTTCGATGCAACCAACATAAAACATAATTTAAATGTCATTACTAATAATCAAGCACTATTGGAACTTAGTTTAGTACTTAGCATCATAGTATGCTTCTAGTTGCTTATCGCTCTCTCGCCTATACACTCTGTTATCTATAATTTTCCTACTACACAGTCATGGATACCCCCCTGTGCTTAGTTTGGAAATATTGTATCTCTACAGTCCAAGCTTAATATTAGCTTTTTTATTCCAGCATTAAATAAAACAGTCCCTAATTTAAATTTGTTTAAATAAATAATTGTGTCATTTTAGACAATTAAATACATTAATTATAAGGTAAAACATTATTTGGTAAAATATCACATTTGTCACGTGAATATTTAGTATCGGGTGAAAAGAAAATTGAGTAATTAAGGGCGAGTTTTACACTCGTCATTTAAAAGCTTAATTTAAAATCACACTGCAAATTTTAATATTGAATGGCTTTAAATGACAAACATCGGGCGTTTAAATTCAATTTAAATGGAGAATTGCTAACTGTGAAATTGAGCATAAGACTTTTAATTTATTGCTAAACCGGTTGGAGAGTAATTCAAAATAATAGGCTGGATTTCGTATAAAATGTGCGGAAAACTCGATGTAACGGTTTGCCGTTTTAAAGCAACACACTGAAAAAAATATTGAGAGGAACATCTCCTTTTGCAAACACTTTCCATTTCTCAACCGCAACTGTTCACTGTTAAGAGGTTTTCTTGAATATGACAATGAAGATTACAATGAAATGATGAAAAAATTATGACGTATTGAAATAATTTAAAAAAAAAAAAAAAAAAAAATGGTTTCCCATTACATTCCATGAAGGGACTGGGGAGAACTTCTCACAATCACTGAGCTGTGCGCTTTCCAGTTTTCACTCACTGATTGGGACCTACAGTTTTACACCGATTCCGAACGGTATTTTGAGAAGCTTTTTCATGGCTATATACTCGATAGTGTCGCCGTCACTATGCGAGGTGACCGCCGCCGAAAGAAAATTTGAAGGTGGTCAGAGCCGGGTTCGAACCCAGGATCTCATGTACAAGAGCCGCGCACACTAACCATTGCACCACCGACGGCCATAGTTAAAAGTAACTAATTAACTAGTCTGTGAAATAGTAAAAATGGAACTGGTTGCAAATGAAACTAGTCCATGGACTAGTGAAAATTGTAATTGAGTAATTTGAACTGTACTGATAATATGTGTATGCCAGGACATAATAATGTTGGCACATTCTTATCCATTTTATTGGCTATCGTAATCACCCCATTTTCTTTCGCCTAACTACAGAGATACAGATTATGCAGCTCGTGATTCATACGACGTCGATACACGCCGTTCTCTATTATAGGTCTATATATTTTGTGGAGTATATTTCACTCATGTATCTGCGCCATCAAGGTTACAAGAGTCTGTCATATCTGGCATTTTGTTTCACGAGCGATGTCGATATCTCTAAAATGCTTGCTTAGGCGGATATAACAACTATTTTTCTTGTTTAAGGCACTACCATCAGCATTACCTTGAAGTTATAACGGTTAACAATTATATACTGAAACTAGTTCCAATGCGGTGTTTTATCTACCAACTAGCACTTTTTGAACTAGTTGCATAGGTAGCGGATATGGGAGATTGTATCCTTAATCAATGACTTCGTAATGTTAAATTCTACAAGTGTTTGTATGGAGATGAACTAGATGAATACTAGTTCCTAACCAGAATTTTGTACTACTGGAACCGAGTACGGTTCTCCACTCTGGGCCAATTTCATGAGGATAACAAATAGTAAGTCAGTGTTGATAATACTTTAAGAAAATGCCAGTTGAAATAATGATTATCTTTCCGAAGTTCAGAAAATATCAATTTTGAATTTAGGATATTTGACTGTTGGATGTCGTCTTAGTTAATTCTTGAGAGGAAATTTTGTGTCCCAGAATTTATCTTCGAGCAGGACAACGCAGCAGTATATCGGTCTAAGTATATTCCAATGTTTCTGGACTCCATAAATAATACCATCTTTCGACTGGCCTGCCTTTAGTCCTGATCTTAAACCATTCGAGAACCTCTGGTCTATTTTACCTACCCAAGTTTACCACCATGAGCGCCAGTTTAAGAATGTCAAGGATCTAAAAGTAGCAACTCCAGAAAAGTGGAAGATAACTGATTCTGCGCATATTCATTCGGTGATAAACTCAATGCTAAGACTCTTAGAAGAAGTCATCAGTGATAATGGAGATCATACGTCTTACGAAACTTTTTAAAATATTTAATAAATGTTTCATAAATAAGTTACAAGTTACAGTCAAAGTATTTTTTCTGAAAAGTATTTAATTTTGAAATATAAAATAAAGTATAAATCAATATAAAATAGAAAGTTGAAAATTTCTCTCAACATTTGGAAAAAAACAAAAATGTCTGTAATCTGTATTACTGACTTCAATAACTACCCACAACTGTGGCGCTTCTCTATATTAGATGGACAAGCAGTTTGAGATCCTCCTATAGTATACTTGAGTCCAAACACATTGTGTTCGCTATTCAATATAACATGTTCGGGACACAATGACTAATAGGTTGTAATATATGTATTTGTGACCCAAATGTAGATTTGTTTGTTGAAAACTGCTGAAAACAAGAACGTGATCGACTATAAACAAACAAAAAGTAGGAAATCTTCTATTCACGAAAACAATACCTGCAAACATGTACATACATGGTTCCTACAATATGTTGCTGGGGCCGTTATTTTTCAGCGTGATGAGCTGGTGAGATTGTTCCACTGGATACGAAGAAAGTGGGTATGTCTACAAACAACCTGATGCTTAAACCCGAAGCTCTCAGACATGCGAGTGATAAATGGTCTGGAGGCACAAAATGCAGGGGCACAAGGCATGTATGGTCAAGTTATGACCTGAATAGCACCCTAAACTTAATACCTATTCCTATCTCTATGCAAGTAACTGTGACCACTGCATCATTAATGTAGAAGCTGTGGGGATGAAAATCAGAACGCGAGGGTCGAACATCACATATACTGCTCAGCATTTTGTATAAATAGGAGACAAAATCTAGGATCTTACATTCAAGGAGTTAAGCTGAATGATCTTAGCACCCTTTTGCAGAGTAATAATTGTTTCACCAAGAACTAATGAACGCCTCTTCTTCAGCCACATTGTGAAATATTATGATGGTGAATAATATTGCTTGAACGCTCCATAACCAAACCAGGTAAAGTTACAGGTTGAATGATAGAGATGGAAGATGGCGTCCCGTGGTATTAAAGCGGTGTCAATAGTGGCAGGCACTTCTACCTAAGCTAATCTAGGATATAATGGGAGGCATAACAATACTATAAATTGTTTCAGCACGTTCAATGCTACACATTGTGCTGATTTTCTGCATCCATAAATGCAAATTTCCACTACAACCACTAGTGCTGAAATTCTTTGCCCAACTGTTATGTCTTTGGTGATTCAATGTCTGGATTGTGGTCCCAATCGAGGATAAGAGGGCAAACAAATTAAAACAATTCTTATTTAATCCAGTACATTGACACTTCAGTTTGAGCGGGATACATTTTATTTAGCATGTGGGGAGAAACACGTGAACTGTCCAGTAGGGTGTACTGAAAATCGTGGGGATCTCAAAACATACGTATTGCAGAGCTGATTACAGGAACGTCTAGCTTTTTTTTTACACGAAGGTAGTTATCATAGAATAATACATACCATATAAACTTTTATTCGTTCAATAAATTAAACGTCATAGGTACGATGGAAAGTAAACATTGGATGGTGGAAAATATGGGTTCAATAATAGCAGATGGTGGCAATAGTATACAGCGATCCACAAAGGAACAACAACCGAATTTCGTGTTTTTGTGACAAACTAGTTGTGTTAAATACAATACAAATGTATACCAACGATAAAAGTCAACAAAAAAATGCAAAATATATTTAAATTTTTCAGTTCTACACCAAAACGACAGGAAAAAGTTAAGTGAACATATTTTGTAACTCCACCTGGTGTAAGTTAATTTTAAAATTAATTGCTCTCATTTCCACAAACCTACGACGAAGAGTGTGAAATGAAACGTAAGATGAGAGAACAAGTTTATCTACGTATGTGTTATTCTATGGTAGTTATATTCAAAATTCCAAAAAAATATTTAAAATTTAATTGATATTTCAAAATTCTGCCGTGAAAAAAATACTCTTATCAAAGTTTTGAAAATATATTTATCTGTTAATGCTTGTTATGACACGTCGTCTAAGCTACAATGTCACCAAAGAAAAATAATTTTTTTTAGCCCAAATACTCTAGGCATTGAAACTTCAACGCCCGGTAGGGGACTATAGGTACTCTCGTATAAAAAGAGTTTGACGTTCCCGTAATCAGTTCTTCAATACGCATCTTTCGAGGCCCCCCACCAAGCTAACTTTTCAGTACATCCTACTATGCAGGACATAAAATACAAGTGTTCGCTTGTTTCAGTGAGATGTGTGCTTTCTAGTTTTTACAATCACTGATTGTACAGCTTTTACACCGGTTCCGAACGGTATTTTGAGAAGCTTTTTCATGGCTAAGTACTCGTTAGTGTCGCCACCACTAAGCGAGGTGACCGTCGTCAAGGAAATGTGAGGTGGTCTGAGCGGGGATCGAACCAACGTTCTCATGTACAAAAGCCGCGCACACTAACCATTGCACCACCGACGTGATAACCATTGACATAGGCCTGTTTTAATTGTTCAATATTTGTAGGCAAACTTAATGAATGTTTTAATCTGAATATTGATTTCGCAAGTTTCTATATTTACATTTTAATAAAATTATGGTACAAATATCATGACCTTCAAAATTCAGATTAAACAAAATTGATGATATCTAGAAATCGACATCTTTTAAAATTTTGAAATTATATTTTTTTTCAAAGCCTGACGTTTCACTTTAGATATACGTCAAGATACACGGCGTTTTGAACTTTTTGAGAAATTCGATAAAAGTTCTGCAATATAACAAAAAATTAAAAATAAAAGTTTTCCAACAATATGCGTGTTTTGGTTACACCGCTTGCTTATATAATTGCTTGTTTTGTATGAAGCACTTAGCGGAGACTTAGCGAAGACTTAGCGACACGAATCATTTTCGCTAGGATTAGAATTTTTATTTGTTGCCATCTTCTACCATATTCAACCCTTTATCTTATTTTTGAATAATATGACTTTTCGCTAAATAGCCGTTTTCGTTGCAACTTAGCAAGCGATAATCGCTTGCTGGTAACCAAAACACGACTAATGTCAAACTCTGCTGGATTCTATTCCGGCTTCTGCTGCAAATCAGTTTCCTTTCTTTACGTCGTACATGCTATGATACTGGCAAGGAGCGGCTGAAATGTAGTCAAATTTAAAGTTGGGTATTCTATGACAACACCATACAAAATTCATTGGTGCAGCAATCAAATTTCCACTCCATCTCCCGAATGATTGAGCTGATTGGTAAGCAATGTATTTGTGTGTCGCACAGTGCTTCTAGATCGGCTCGTTTGGTGGTTGTAAATTGTCAATTAATAAGTCATGACCGTTGATTAGAATGAAGTAGAAGTCAGTAAAAAACATGACATTTTAGTCCGATTTCACCATGTTCAGTTATCTTTCAGTTAGAGCTAACGGACAGTTTTAGCTGTCAGTTTATATGAAATTTATAATTTTTAAGTGTCAGTTAGCTTTAACTTTGTTTGGTGAAATTGTGCGTTTAAGAAATAATTATTGTATTTGAATTAATGAAAAAGAACACAATTGTTGTGGTTTTGCAAATAATCTGGTAACTGCAATAACATTTTGAATATTCTCGTGTATTTAAAGTAAATCAATTGATTCACTTTTATTACAAAGCAAACTATTTGTCTAGATCACCTCATTTGTTCGCAGTGAAATTGTGTATAATAAATTTCCTTTATGGAAAATATTTATACCATTGTTGGGTGTAGACAAAAGATAAGATAAACTTAAAACTGAAACTGAAAATTGTAACACAGTATTAATGAAAAAAGATACAACAATTCACTCGCTATTGTAAAATGTTCAATTGAAAAGACTACAATAGGGAGAGAAACATGAAATAAAACGTATTAAAATTCCACGCTACGTTATAATGGAATCGAAAATCTTCCCTTGTTTAATCGCTGGGTAAATGAACTTAATTAGCGTTCAATTAGTCGACTAATAACATATAATTTCATTAAAACAAAACCTAAAATATGATGTTAAAACACAATGGAGTTATGAAGCCAATGGACTGCATTTCATGCTAAATTGAACGAACATTTACGTTGACGAAAGAGTTTTGCTGTAGATAAATTTAGTTGGGTTAAAATCTCGAGTATAATCAATAATATGGCTAATTAATTTTAACCATAGGATGAGCGGCGTTGCAGAAGGTGCTGGACTAGGAGTACCCAACAGGGCCTTGGCCGATTTGTTTGCATTACAACCACAAGTGCTGTAATTGTTTCCCCAACTGTTATGTCTTTGACAGCTCAACGTCTGGATTCTAGTTCCGATCGGGTATAAGTTGGTAAAAAATTAATACTATATCCGATATATTTTAGAATTTGTAAGAGTTCAAAATTTATTATTTCGGTTTCAAATTCCAATCATAAACCTGCACAATATGGGCAGTGGAACTTATTTCTAACCAATAGCAGCGCCTGAATATACCGACCTACTGAAATCTACAACTCATGGGATGTGGGTTTGTATAATTTCATGTATTGGGGTTTGGATGTACCTACATCTATATACTCATATTACCAGATTATCTTAATGACTCTACAAGTCTTGACCAGATCTAATGTGTCTCACTGGCATTCATTCATAAATGTTTGCCACGCATATCGATTGCGAGATATTGACTGCGTCATTGATTTTATCTGTTTTGTTTGTCATAAAACTTGATAACTTAATTTATGATCAAAACTCACACCGTCGAATGGTTTACTCTCATCTCCTACATCCGGTATCACATGAAGAACGTAAGAAATAATAAAATAATATAGTCAATACTTATGATGTCATAGTTTTGATTGTTTATGAAAATTACGACGTTTTTTGTATTCTTTTAAAATTATATTAACTTTGGGGAGTTAGAATTTGAATAGATTTGTCGGATGTATGAGTTACTCAGATGCCAATTGATCTAACTCCACATTTTAGCAATTTTGAGATTTTAGTGCTATTGTGGCCGTCGGTGGTGCAATAGTTAGTTGGCACGCCTCTGTTACATGAAATCCTGGGTTGGATTGCTGCTCTGGCCACTTTAAATTTCTTTCGGCGGCGGTCACCGTCGAAAAGCTTCTCAAAATACCGTTCGGAACCGGTGTAAAACTGTAGGTCCCAATCAGTGAGTATAAAACTAGAAGCGCACAGCTCACTGGTTGTGAGAAGCTCTCCTCAATTCCTTCATGGGATGTAATGGGAAACCATTTATTTATTTATTTTTATTAGAACCAAAACCTCTTAATCTTGTCATCATTAAAAACTCCTCATTTATTGTCATCATAATGAAGAAAGCCTCGCATTAGAGAATAGAAGAGAATACCCAGAAGTCGCAGACTTCTTTTCAGAGTTTCTCAGATTTTTGTTTTTTGAGTTAGATCAATTCACCTCTGAGTAGTTCGTATATATAAATGTACTCTTATATGTACATATACATATTTAAGTAGATACATGTACTAAATAAAAGTAATTGTAGTTACATATGTAAATATTTAACTGACTCCTACTCGTTGTATTAGTCTATGGTTTTTGCCCGTTTGTCTTGGCGTCTCAATGGTGAACTAATTCATGGTTTACATACACAGATTTTTGCGTATTAGTTTTTTCGATTTCTGTTATATAGAATTGAAATTACGAACTAATAGTAGAAAAGTTTGTTTTGGCTAGGGTATAGTAAATTTTCACTCAGAGAAAAACATTTGAAGCAAGGGTACGATAGGCTTATCAAACAGTAGAAGCTGAGAATTTACAAAGGGTTCAGAGTTTACATTTTGATTTCATATATGTGTTTAGTGTTTTTTCTGTCCTTTTCATCGATGCAACTTCTTCAAAATTCTGTCGTCTTTGCCAAAAGCTCGCAAAAAGTGCTAAAAGACAAAAACATGTGATTTAAAAACGAGCAAACAACCATAAAATATTTCTGAAAAAACATTCCTACAAAAAATTATTGTAAACATTAATTCAATTCACCCGTTCATTAAATTTGGGAACATTAAAATTAGGGTGTCATGTCGCAAAGATCACCATTAACTGTTATTGCCCCAGCCGCATTTTCGAAAAAAAAGGTCAATGGAGACTGGAGTCATCCAGTCCAAAATCTACAATAAACAGTGACACGTTGTTGATGAACATAACTCTCAACAATCACTCGTGTATTCCCTGAACTCCAAATCCGACAATTTTGACCATTAGAGAAGCCATCAGAGAATTTGTTAGAAATCCCTTTATTATTTTTTAAATATAAAAGTGCGTCGTTCTTTCAATTAGAGTTCCATTTTTAATATCCCTGAACTGTCAGCAGTCACACTGACTTTTTCTTCAAAAACCCCACTTTACCGCTGACATGACACGATTTTCAAACACTGTGTGAATTTTGGACACAATAAATGAAAAATTTTTGTTTAGAACATGTGAATTTTTATATAGAAACGACATTTTAGAATATTCTGTTCATAGAGTAATGTCATATAGAGCTGCCATATTTCTCATCTGACATTTCGTTTCACACTCTTCGTGGTGAGATCGGTTATTTATTGGACGTAAATTGACTTACACCAGGTGGAATTACAAAAATTGTTGATTTACATTTTTCATGTCGTTTTAAAACTGTGGTTGGTTTGTGCCATTGCCTCTACTACTTTCCAACATGCAACGTCCATATGCAACCACACCAAACTTCGTAAATATACTGAGACAAATCACTACCTACTCTATAGATTAGGGTATGTGTACCATTTTTTTAAATATTCCAGTATATCTGACTCCTATTTATTAAGAGTTTGTAAAAAAAATCATGAAGAAGATTCAGGACTATGCCTTTAATGCCTCCGACGTATGAACACTCTGAAATTGCTCACATTTCCGACTCTTTTAATTCGGCATATTTTTATTTAAAGTTGATCATACACCAACGCAAATTCCGAAGCAATTGTCTCTTCCACAACGAAGAATGACCGTGTGATCTGTCAGCGGCAACATTTTAAATACTCTGGATATTGTCTCCTATACATCATGAAAAAGTGTCGTCTACATTGAGAGATATCTCCGATTACTGGCGTTGATGATTTATTGTGTGTTTTTGTTTCAATTATTCCTAATTTGAGTCGGCTTAAAGTTCATATTCATTAAGCATAACATTGTTTAAAATATTTAAATAAACCAAATAGCAATAATTTATCATTTGCTCTTATCAAGTTATCCCACTGAGTGCTGGTTTTGTTGTGGTTGCTGATTCATCTTGAAATGACATCTGACTTTGTGTTAGCTGATTATTTTGACTGTATATAATTGAAAAAGTGTCGGCATTTGGGGTTTGAAAGAAAATCATTTGTTCTGTGTGTTTGACAACCGTTGATAGGATTATAAACTTTGTATTTAGTACAATTTTTTCCATGAAGAAAATTCATAGATTCAATGTCTTTTAGCTTCGATTCGCTATGAAGGTGTCACGATGAACGGCACCAGTGATTACAGACACTGAATGTGACCAAAAAGCGGGACTCAGTGGGTAAAAATTTGATATTTTTGATTTAGAATGAAAATTTAAACAAATATACATGAATTTACTTGAATCATGATTAAGTATACTTTACGATATAAAACAAAGCGTTTCATTTCGTACATAATCATTTTCTTATTATAGATTCTAGACGGGATGAGATGCCAAACTACGTGAAAATCCCACAAAAGAAGGGGCAATCTAGCCAAAAGTGGGAGGGTTGGTCAGGCTTGAAATGAGGCTAAAGCTGCCCATAGAACTCAAACATGTTCGTTGGACCTGTGTGAATTGAACCCATGTTTGACGTATGTGGTACGGTGTACACACCGATCGTAAGAAATTGAAAATTGTTCGTTGTGTGTCGCATCAGGCGGTTTCTATGACACAGCTGATCGAAAAGGTACTAGGGAAATTATGTAGAATGAGCGACCAAAGAAGACATACAGATTATAGACCATGCAGCAAACTAGGTTTAAAAGTGTTTGTTGTTTGCATCGTAAGGAAATTCGCATTCCCTTTTATTTCTGTCCAAACAAAGATTAAATAACAAAATCAACTCGAAATTGATGAAATAGCCTACCACCTCGTCCTCATCAAGAGAACACGAAGAGAGGCATAGCGGCTCTTTTCTATTTCTCAATATTTTTCGCGTCTGTGGCGGTATGTGGATTTCTATTCATTCAGCCAATGTCAAGCATGGGCAACAAATTCTTCGAAGAAGTTATTGACGTTTTTTGCACACAACCAGCAGTGTGGAAAACAAAATATGATTTGTAACATTTGATTTGTAAAAACTGATTTGTAACATAACAAATGATTTGAAAACAAATTATGATTTGATCTTTTTTGTAGCCATTCTTTTCTCTTTTTTCTCAAAATCTTTTTCATACAGGCATGTATCACCATTAGAAGTAATGTAGTTGAGTCGCCACTATCGCTATCCATCTCATGCCTCAAAAAAACAAATACGAAATGAAGTTTTGTGGATCGGTGTGATATGTGTGGCATAACAGCTTCACACCGAGGTCTATGGACAGCTTAATGGACAAACCCTGTATGAGTTATGTTATTTTGAATCTTACGGTGAGTTTCTGTACTGCATTTTCGTTCGCGATTACCTTACCCGATTTAAAATATTATTAGAAGATGTTTATTCCATCTGAAGCCCCGTATTTGGTTGTTGCGAAATTTTCGTAAGAAATTTTGTCATTTATCTCTAAACGGAAAATCTTGTTACAGAGAGTTAGCTCATATCTCCGATTTACCTTAAAGATATTTCATTAATAATTCATCTTTGCACTCCATTCTATTTTTACGCATGTGGTATTATATTTTTTACTAAAATAATCGAAATGTTAAATTTTCCCTGTCCCAAACAATTATCAAACAATTGTTTTCGTACGAAATAACTTTGGCGTAACACCCCTGTACTTGATTTTGCTTACGAAATTTTCGCAAAGAGCTGAGTGTCAAGCAGATGAAATGTGGGCGAAATTGTCGTTATTTTGTATACACGTACTTCTTACGGCAATGAAAATTGCATATAAACTGAATACCGGGCTGGAGCTAGTAAATATATAAGATTCCACTTTCCTTGATCGAGATTCTCAGCAAAAAAGCAAATTATCGCACCTTACTTAATAAGTGCTGTTTGGTAAGCAAGATAGTAAGCAACAGCAACAACTGTTTGTTATTTCGGTCAGCTAAAAACATATTCAATGCTTTGAATATACCAGCACAATTTATATTTAGCTGGAAGTATAAATTGTATTCCAACAGATTCCAACATTTTGATAGTAAACAAAAAAAGTATAATTTTTCTGTTCTATTCAAATTTGTTGCAGCAAAAGTTTAAGTTTCGCTGATGTTTATTTTTATCTGCATAAATATTTTGGCGATATTTTTCTCAGTATACTTTTTTCGATTATTGCTTTAGATGACACGAGTTTATTAGAAATCTCAATTAAAGATACAATATACACAACATGGAACTGATTGCTTAGCACAGTAGCTACAGTAATAATAGTATCGCTTGTTTGTTTTTATAAAAATAGAAAACAAATATATGAACAAAAATGTATAACAAACGATATGTGCCTGTACGTAGGTTTAACTTTGTAGTGTGGATACTGTGTATTCCGGGGGAGTTTTTCTAGTTCACAGTTTGCTGCCAATATTTGATTTTCATTTTTGTTAGTCTTTCTTCATATAAATTTGTATTGTACGTTTTTATGTACTTTCATCTTTGTCGTCTGAATTTTCAATATTTGTCTAAGAAATTGTTTATCGTTATGTTTGACTTAGTACATTTTCAACGTGTGAGTTGCTTGCATTAAACGTAGAATTTCATTTCATTCCTTTTTGTTTCGTTTTTCATTCCAATAAGACTTTCCCCCTACAAGATAAAGATGATGAAAATGATGTAAATGAATCGGTTCACACTATCAGTTTTGGGCAATGCAAAAACATCTGTCTGAAAATACAACAGTTATAAAATAAAAATAGTATGGACAAAACAGGAAAATACAAAAAATTATTAAATACTAAAAATCAAGCGATTCAAAACAGTTTTTATTATAAGTTTTATTGTTATTCCAAATGCAACCCTGATCGTATATTTTTTAAGGAAAATCAAAAAATTAGATAAATTTAACAGATATGTCAATATTTTTTCTGCAAATTGTTCTCCTCTAGTTTACACTATTCCAGACGCTGTCATCAAATTGAAATGTTGACATATCCAACTACTAGTCTAACTTAGACTTTAGTAACTTCATAATGTTGAAATTCATCGCGTACGATACCGTGATTCATCTGAAAAGTCTGTTTCGGTGGAGTAAACTGTCAAAATTTTGAAAATAAATTTTTCTGTTTCTACTAGACATCTGCACAAGGCCATTCAAGACATTATATTTGTTTCAAGCCATGCATCGAAGTTGCGGCAACCAAACACTTCAATGTTCGGAAAGACAAGCATTCGTGCATGTGTGTGAGCTGTAGAGCACAAATACACACTACTACTTCTACTTTGCTTGACCCAGCAGCGGAACTCGTCAGCTGGAAGGCCTTGCTTTCATATTACCTCCTCCTTTCTTTTTAACATTGCGTGAGATTGCGAGGCAAGGTTTTTCATTCCTCTCTATAAGAAGGCCTGCAAAAAGAGTTGCTTTAGAAGGACTTAAGATAAAAAAGGGAAAAATTTGCGAATTATTTTCATATTTAAGAATTATACTTTTATCAATTTTAAGATATAAATAATTTTTTTAAAAATCTGCAGCCACAGGAATCGAACACACGACCTTAGTAGTCCACTTAGTACGACTTAATATCCGGACACTTTATTTACTGGGCTATCACAAGTTATGATTTTGCGAACATGTGGAAAGACAAGTTTTCGTGAACAACAGGGTTTTCTTGCATTCTTTTAACAGGCCTGTGGATGCCTTATAATATCATGCATTAAGAAGGTATTACCAAAGAAAGATTCCGCATGCCTTTTTCGTGGAAAGCCTCGCAAATTCCGCCGCTGACGTGTTTTTGTGCACATACACACACAGGAATGCGTTGTCGACAGTACCCCGAAGTACTTGGTTACTGCAACTTCGCTACAGTACATGGTTTGAAAAATCACAAATATCTTGAATGGCCATTTAAAACGTCTTGTGCAGTTGACTAGTTTCTACTCGTCATAACACGTCGTGGAGTTAAAAAAAAAAAAAAAACCTTTATCTCAAAAATAATTAATAAATTTATCATAACTAAAATTTATCCAATTTAGTTAGTTATGAAAGCGACGATATGATTGTCGGTGGAATGGTTAGAGTGCACGACAATTGTACATCAGAACATGGGTTCAATCCCAGCTTTTCATATCTTTCGATGACGGCCACCTCGCTTAGTGACGGCAACATTATCGGGAAATGGAAAAAAAATAATTTCCAATTAGATCCCATGAAGGGACTGGGAAGAGCTTCTAACGGGAGAGCCTCTAACGGAAGAGCTTCTCTACCGGCTAAAGCCGCGAAAAAGCTTTACAAAAACCATTTGGTATAAAGTGTAAAAAGATAAAGCGAACTCATTGTGAGAAGCTCTGCCCTATACCTCAATGGGATATATTTGCGAAAATAAATATAAGAAGATGATGAACATTACTGTAAAGGATATTCGTTGGTGTGAGGACAGCCTAAAGTGCCTTTTGGCATAATCAAAGTAGTTTGTTTTTTCGTTCGGTGAATCGAGGCTATAAAAGTCAATACAAATAAATCAAGCAAATCAAAAAATTCTTATTACCCACAAATTGTGAGTAAATACTTTAGGCAAAAGCATATTAATATCCCTCCCACCATCGGTCACAATGAAAGCTTACGAAGTCTTCCACAATGAAACCGAACAAATTTTGAATATATTTTATATCCTCGTAATGTCCATATTGCCTCTGCTTTGGGTTGGCGATTGTAAGAAAACAATGTCCCTCTTCTTCAAACGGATACAATTACCAGCTACTGATGAATCAGCTCATAAAGGAATACCAGTTAATCAAAATATGGCAATTGCTGTTATATTAGTGGGGTGTGTGGTATATTACCTCCATCGACGCTGGAGAATACATCAGGCGGCGATAAGGTGTGATGTCCTTGTTGGCGAGCTATCATTTACGGATACTAATGAATTGGCTCATGTAAAGCAGAATCTGTTGCGTAAAATTAATGGATTGATTGAGAAGCGGGTTAAGGTGAATTCATTGGGGTCCCATCGATGTGGTATTGGAAAGCATGTGTGTCCCATGGATGACATCAAGGAGGAGTCGAATGATGACACCGATAATAAAGGGGAATTGAAAGGATTCCACTGTGATGGCAGCATATGATTTAATGATGACTTAATGGTATTAATTTACAATTGTTTTGTATCAAAAATATATGTATGAATAATGACGGATGAATTAATATTGGAGTTCCTTGTCTGTTCTTTTAACTCTCATTGAGCTTAAACGGAAATGTGTTTCATGTACTTAATCCTTGTCGAATCTATAGTATAAAACCGGGTTCCCATTTCACTGTTTTAAAGGTATTTAAGAATTCTTAATTATAGTGAGGGGTCATCCCATAATTACATGGGAGCAAGTAATTATTGACAGCTAATTACTTGCGTCCACGTATTTAGTGACCCCTCACTATAATTAAGAATTCTTAAAAACCCTTTTTAAAACAGTGACTGTATTATAATTTGAATTATTTGAACAAATGGATTTTGCACTGTCTGAAGTTATAACTACACTATTTGAGTTCTTCTCTGAGTCGACTTCGAACAAATTAATTTGAAGATCGCCTGAGTGTCAAAAGAATAACTATCTCACCTACTCAAATTCCCTAATAAATGCGCAAGACTGTTTTTGACACTCATTGATTTTCCTAATTGTATTGTAAAATCCATTTGCTCGAATAATTCAAATGAAAATGGAAAGCAAATAGTAATGGACAAATCTAGAGCAAATTAAAGTAATCCATACTATATGGCATAGATAAAGGAATTAACTAGATATCGCACATGCCGTGGGAAATTTCTTGTTCAATGGGATATTTTCTAGAGGGAGCTGAATGCAATAATTACAACGTTTGATCCCAAACAAAATATACCTTGCAATATGTATTTAGAACAGGTGATAGCAGTCGGTGTTGTAGGCAACATCAACAGGCATTTTGTTTTGTTTAGAGGGCCGATGCTGTACAAGTCAACACAAACGAATACCAACAATAACAGTACACCAAAAAAGCTCATAACCAAAATGCATTTGAATTTGAAAGTGGGGAACACAACGACATGAAAAAAAACTAAATTAGTTGTTTGAATAGCACAACCTGGAAAATGTTTCTATTTTTGTATTGAAAAAATGTCCCACACTGTTGAATAAACGTCAGTGAATGTTATGAGAAACGTCAATGAAAGTTACAAAACGACAACACAGCACCTAGTGGCAGTACTTAACAACGCCTGTGGGATATCTACTTATTTCCTTTATCTATGCTATATGGTTTACCTAATGACACTTTGGTAGTTGCAAAGTGAATCCATTTATTTCACATTATCTGTCTTGAATTTAATCGCGTTGTGGAGAGTTTTAATCCTTGGTAATAAGTGCCTCGTGTTTTAATAACTAATGTAATCAAATGTACGCAGTAAGTGCTCAATTCTATTTGTGTTGTTAGCTTCAATATAAGACTGATGTTTTAGTATTGAAAGGAAGATGATGATGCTTAAATCAGATGCTACCCATATGTCAACTCGACAGATCCCCATCTACCTGTATTTTTGGATACACAGCAACCTTCGTACGACTAATATACAGAAGACTTTATTAATACATATACATTTGGAATACATATATTTGTAAGTCCAAACATTGGCATTTTAACTTGTAAAAATGCGTGCTTTTACATGGAGCCATATGCGTGTTTCATCCCAAACATCCATATACTTCGGCGAAGCATTCGTGTGTTTCCTCCCAAACGAACGATTGACGACTGAATGCATGAAAATAAAACACAACAGATCAGTGAACATAAGAGACACTCATTTCATTGACGCACGCATTCAGGAGTAAATAAAAATACAGTACATTGTGGTAATATTAACATTAACCCATTAATCCATTTGTTGTATTTGGATCACTGACCTATACAGTGGACGTCCAATAGTACGAAAAACTGTATTAAAACTTTCGTTAGACCATTGACTTTCAAGGGGAATTTGGTGGATCTGAAACACTCATGGCTTCTCTTTAGTATTTATCTATGGTTTAATCAAAAAATGAGAGAAATCTTAGAGATCTGTTAAAATTTTGTCTACAACTGGGTCTCCCCAAGTTTACACTATTCCATCTTCTCTCACCAAATGAAAATTTTGACATATCCAACGATTTTTCTAACAGTCTAACACGTTTTTCAGACAATAAAAGATTCAAGACAATTATAATATTCAAGTTTGTAGATAGTTAAGAGAAATGTACATATGTATGTCCGTAATATCTCGTCTACACTGATGTAAAGGGTTTTTCAATAAGAGCGCTACAAAAGTTTTTTTTAAATAAAACAAACCCGGTTTTAGATACCAATGAAATTCTTTATTCCTGTGAAAGTACGTTCGATGCCATTATGTATGGAACTCGATTTCTTTTGCATGGCCACCACGGGCACGCTTGCAGAAGTCCAGACGCTGAACCCAATTTTCGGCGGTTTTCAAGCATAAATCGGCCGATACTGCTGCAATTTCACATTCGATATTCGCACGAAGTTCATCAATCGTCGCTGGCTTGTTGGCATAGACCATAGACTTGACGTAGCCCCACAGGAAATAATCTAACGGCGTCAAATCGCACGACCGAGGCGGCCAATCGAGTGGGCCTTTTCGTGAGATAACACGTTCACCAAACTTTGTTTCTAATAAATTGATTGTGGCATTCGCTGTGTGGCTTGTGGCGCCGTCCTGTTGGAACCACATGTCCTCCAAGTCCATATTATCGAATTGGGGCCAAAAATATTCGGTTATCATTGAACGGTAGCGATTCGCATTCACAGTAATGTGCCGGTCTTGATCATCACGGAAGAAGTACGGCCCAATGACGCCGCCGGCCTATAAACCGCACCAAACCGTATTTTTTTCGGGATGCAATGATGACTCATGGATTACGTATGGATTGCTGTCTGACCAATAATGCATATTTTGCTTATTGACGAAGCCATTCAGCCAGAAATGAGCCTCATCGCTGAAGATGATTTTCCGATGAAAATCCGAATCATTTTGAAGTTGTTGCTCAGCCCAATTATCGAACATACGACGCTTATGGTGGTGAAGCGGCTTCAGTTCTTGCGTCAATTTCCACGTCACAGAGATGCCGAATGCTTGAGAACGACGTGTGAGAGACACATTTGGGCTTTCTTAAACTGAAGCCTCAGCGGCAGTAATATTCTCGACACTACGGGCACTTCTTTGTCTCACTGGCACGGGAACATTTTGTACTGTGCCTGTGGATTCAAATTTTTCCACTAGACGCTCAATTGTTGATCTGGTAGGACGTTTATGACGACCATAAATTGAACGTTGCGCTCTTAAAGTTGAGGCCACTGACTCCAAATTTCGGTAATAAATTTTAATAATTTCGACTCGTTGGCTCGTATATCTTTCCATGATGATGTCAAAATGTCAAAAGAGCGGGAAAAAATTTGGCGTCGTTTGCTGTCCCTATCGATTTACTTTTGTAGCGTCTCTGTTGAAAAACCCTTTACAAACAATATCAACACAGTTTAACTTGATATTGGAATAATCACTTAGTATTTGAATATGTCAATCATGTTTAAATTTCAAGATTAGAGATTATGATGTCTAAATGTGTAAAATATAAAAATTTAATTTTTCAAAATCTTTATATTCACATACAGTTTGAATTTTGTTTTCAGAACATGCGTTTAATTATACCATCTGATAACATATTGATCTCAAATCGTTAAAATTCAAATTAATATGAAAATCAAACTCGATTTTCAAATTCCATAATATATTTTGGTCTCATGTCAATTTCCATGTGACCACGTTGGCTCAGTAATAACTCAGCCAACATCTTTAGCTGAGATGTGGGGGTAATAATCGTACTTTGACCGGTGCTTGGCAGCTGACTGATATGCCTGTGGAGGTTCCATTAGCAAAAGTTTTATGCTGTCTGACGCAGTGGGTACTGGGTACTATCAACATCACCCACCATCAGTACCAAACCAACCGTATCATCATCGGATTATGACAGTGAATACGTCAGTAAAAGACGGCAAGTGCAAATGCAAAAGGAATCGTATTGTATGACACACACAAACATCACTGTCGGACTATCGACACGAATCAACTCAACTCAACTTAACTCAGTACACAACTCAAATATCAAATGACAGAAAGGCGGACAGACCAACAATCGTACGAATATCATACGAAAGCACTATTGACAGTCAGTTAGGATTTGTTAAAAACTACAAATCTGACAGCAACACCCGTCATACGTTTCGAACAAACTATAAGTAACTGAGTTTTAAAAAAGAAACTATGGACACTTCAGTCACGTCCCAACGTGCTTTCTGCGTCTTTCAAGGCAAACGAAGAGAGACAGACGTAGAGACTAAGAACAGTCACAAAGCCAGATATTTATAGAACATTTCATAAATCTCCGAAAGAAATAATCAGAATCAAATTAACTAATAAAGTTTATTTCATAATTTGTTAAAAAAAAGTATAAATGCATTTACATGTTTAAACTCGAAAATTTTCCAGTCCTACAGAGCAGAGCGTGGAGTTGACTGTCTCCGTTCATTGTGATTCAGGAGTTGGGGTTGACGTTGTCGTTGTCTTACGCTCCCACAACAACGAGACGTTGTTGGGATGGGTGTCGTAAAATATATAATTATGCTAATTATCACTGGTAATTAATGAGTTTACAGTTATGACATTAATGACATTTAAACTTGAGTTTAAATTCTGTTAAAGTTTCTTAAATAACTACGGAGTCGGACCGGCAAAAATTGAGGTCAAATGCAATATTATCAAATCGACGGAAAATTTAAAACTTAAGTACGAGGTTTCCATTTATATTTCGGTTCCAGCAATATAAAAACTATCATTCATCATTGGAAATGGTTTTATTGTTTTTCAAAATATCTTCCGTGAAGGTCAGTACACTTTTGCAGCGGTCAAACCAATTTTCGAAGCACTTTTCCAATCCGATTGAGACACTTCTAAAACATGGTTTTTGAACGCTTCAACAGCTGAAGAAGTCATTGGGTGCCAAATTTGGGATGTACGGCGGATGACCCATCAATTCGACATGTTGAGTGCTCAAATAGCACATTGTTTCAGATGATGTGTGAGAGCTCGCATTGTCCTGATGGAAAATTATCCGTCTTCTCTCTTTGTTTCTCCTTATTTCTTCGAACATTGTTGGGAAACAGATGGTGATATACTACTCTCAATTTACCGTCCTACGTTCCACTAAAGGCACTGTGGCCACATGATCTGCTATATCGAAAAAAAAAACGCTATCATTTGCTTCGATGTGCTTCTTTCACGAACAACTTTTGGTGGATTTAACTCGTCTTAAAAAACCCATACGGTCGATTAATGTTTCGGGCTCATATGCATAGATCCATGATTCGTCATCTCTGACGATGTTATACACTGCATTTGAGTTACCGCGGTTATATTTTTTCAACATTTCTTTGCTCCTTTCGACACGAACCTTTTTTTGCGCATTCGTCAAATTATGTGGGATCCAACGATATCAAATTTTGTTCATGGTCAAAGGAACATGCAATATCTTATTGATGCTTGTCATACTAATGCCCAAGGATCCCTCAATCTCACGGTATGTCACATGTAGGTATTGCTTTATCAGTTCACAGACAGCATCGATGATTTCCGGCAAAATGACCGAAGTTGAAGGACCTCCATTAAATTCATCCTGGAGCGAAGGGCGTCCGAGACTGAACTCTTGGTATCAGCGGTTTACAGTGGTTTTTGATGGGGCTTCATCAACAAAAGTCGAAACAAGGTGATTGAGGCACTCTTGTCTCGATAATCCACGCCGAAAACCGTAAAATATCATCGCCCGTAAATTTTCACGGGTTAATTCAATTTTTTGACAGAGATGAATTTTTTAACACACAACAAATAGTGCCCGTAAGTGAAAACGTCCTATCTATGTTTAAGCCATAGAATAATACATACCATAGAAGCTTTTATTCGCTCAATAAATTAAACGTCATAGGTACGATGGAAAGTAAACATTGGATGGTGGAAAATATGGGTTCAATAATACCAAATGGTGGCAATAGTATACAGCGATCAACAAAGGAACTACACCCGAATTTCGTGTTTTTGTGGCAAACTAGTTGTGTTAAATACAATACAAATGTATACCAACGATAAAAGTCAACAAAAAAGTGCAAAATATATTTAAATTGTTCAGTTCTACACCAAAACGACATGAAGAAGTTAAGTGAACACATTTTGTAACTCCACCTGGTGTAAGGTAATTTTAAATTTAATTGCTCTCATTTCCACAAACCTACGATGAAGAGTGTGAAATGAAACGTCAGAAGAGAGAATAAGTTTATCTACGTATGTATTATTCTATGGTTTAAGCTAAAAAATGTTAAATGTCATTTGCATCTGGCAACACTAATATTGTCAGGGCCAAAAATATAAATAGCAACCTCTAGATCAAAACCTAGATCTCGAACACAAGTTAAATCTGGGACGTGTGATCGGGATCGTGTTATGTACTTCTGTTTGTGATGGTTAGAGTACGCGACTCTTGTAGATGTGATCAGGGGTTCGATCCCTATACTTTTCCACCAATTGCGAATGGTTTTTGAAAATCTATTTTATACGTAGTTATTCGACATTGTCATCCTTGCTAAGAGCGGTATCCGTTGCCGAAAGTAATGAAAGGTGGTAAGAGCAAGGGTGTGCTGCTTTCTGAAATGTTAAAAAGTTCAACTGCGCAATGTCAAAATTCTGAACTCCGACTCCGACTTCATCTCCAACTCCACAGATACACCCCACGTATTTATAGCAATATAACAATTCCAAAAATTGGTATTGAGAAGACTCGGGTGTTCACGCTAACCAATGTCTATCGTATGACAGTAATGTCAAACAACAAGCAAATATATTGTATTACATTCCTTCATCTACTTCCTTTTTAAAAATTTTATTAACAAACAGACAGAGTCGGGCTGAAATGTTTACTCTAAACTCGACTCTAGACAAATATCCTGAACTCCGACTCCTAAACTACAACTGCGACTCCACACACCTGGGTCAGAGTGGGCACTCAACTCATGACTTTATATACAAAGATCGCTATCTCTAGCCATTGCCCCATCGATGGTTACATGTTTTAGAATCAATGGGGGGAAATAACCAAATTCCAAAGACAATGGAAACAATTCCATTTGAGATATAAATTAAGTACATGGTTCTCTGGAACCGTAGCAACTAACACGCATTAGGAGAATTCATAGAGAAAAATATAAAGAGTGTGCATGCGTATTTCAGTTCCACCAAATCATACATGGGGCAAATTAATTATATGACAATTATAATTTGTTGTTTAATTTGAATTTCCTGTGCAAATTCAAAAAACTTTCAATACCATTGGCAATTGTACTTATTTTCAAAGAATTTTCTTCATATTTGGCAATTTTGGTTTTCAAATATTTTATACAGTACAGGTTTATGAATTTGAAAGTACTACGAGGCAATACCTATCGAAACCACAAGCCTCTACGTATAAAAAACTTTAAAAACAGAATTGCCAGCAGTCAAACAAATTCAAAATAATTAAAAGCATTCCCATATTTCATTACAGTTGGCATCTGATTCCACAACCTGCAATATTTGCATTGCCTGAGCAATTGCAAATTCAAAATTTCTTAATTGCCATTGCGAACAATGGTAATTCTTTTGCATTTGCATTAGATAAAGTAATGCAAATTAAAATCCAATGCAAATTAAAAAAAAAACCATGTCACTGGGCTAACGACAGTTTTGATACTGGTTTTTTTATGTCAGTTTTTTTTTGCGAGAATTTGGACGTAATACAAATAAAAATTAAAGAAAATTGTTGTGTTCTTCCAAGAAAAACTAATTTATTGCATATACATTTATTTAATATATATTTATAAAAATTTATAAGTGCAAATCAAATCAATTTTAAAGTCAGTTTTTTCAATTCGCCTATCGCCTATCCTGTATCAAATTTGCAACTTGTCATCGAAACTCCCTGAAGGAGAATTGATGCAAAATACTCACAAATCCGTTCACTAGCTATAATGGAATTGCTGACTGCCGGGTTTATCTCCACCGTGACAGAGAACTGACGCATGCCAGGGAAAATGATTATGGTAAACTGTTATACAATTAAATTGGGGACGATGGATACTAGGACGGATACGAGAAGACGAATATGATTGCTTTCCTGACCCACACATTGTTTTTCGAAGAGAGGTTGAATTAAATAAGAATTGAATTATAATTAAATAAGACGACACAAACAAATGCAGAGCATGAAAATATGATATCGAAATGTTTGAATATGTTCTATTCCATTTTCCGGGTTTCGCCAACTTATAACTCCAATACTCCTCCGAGCAATTGAAGACAACGGAAACTTTCCAGAAACTATCAATTACTTGTGATAGCATATTATGTGCTCCAGAACATACAAAGGGCACACAGCAGATCGGTCAACTGGCTAAGTGGTATTGCCAGAATTGAGTCATCCTTCGGCTATTCGCAAACTAACATTGCCATGAAAAGGCTTGTGAAAGCATTAACGTTCTGAATCATTATAAGACTTCGGGAATCTAAGAATAAAATCAGAATCAATTAATCTAAGGATTGCAAAATCTCACAGTTCACATGTTGTGAGAAGTTTTTACCAATTTCTTCCATCAAGTTTCCATTTAAAAACTTAAAATCCAAAACTTCCACGAAATTCCAACTTACCCATAACCAATTAAAGTAATAGCCAATGTTAACAAGACACCATGTAAATCCATGTAATTTACTACTTTACTTCGTTAAAATATGTAAAAAAGCGTAAGTCCATAAATATCTTAAAAGATTGTATTCATCATAAATCTTTTCATAGGTGTAACACCAAAAAAAAACAGATAAGGCGTTAACTTGCTTAGCCGCCGACCGTTTCGGTGATTTCTGCTACTTCTCCTCCACTTTTTCCTTTCCCAACGAAGCCCATTCGATGTTAGGCCAAAGCTTTTAACTTTATTTATTCGATAGTCGTTGTAGGCCAAAATAAATGAAGGCGCGTAAAGAGTTTTCTCTCAAAAGCTAATTGACAGCGTTAGTGAGTTTCCACTTTATGATGAAGGTGCGAATGTAACTCTCCCACTTAAGTAGGCGCGATAGATAGACAAGCATGGCAGGCTCAGCCAGTAGAGCTCATACATGTCTTTAAATTAGCTGCAAATGGGAAGGCGCTTCATCAGCAGCATCGACGTTTACATGGAATGCATAACTCCACACACACAAACACACACATGTCGTTCGAGTTGGTGGGCCAACAAAAAGATCATTGTTACTTGGGCATGAACAGATAGAGTAGTATCTAGTATGTGGTATGTGGTCTCTGGTATCCGGCCTCTCGTCTCTGCTACATGGAAAGTGTGAGTAACTCATAAATTTTCATGGCTCATTTGATGGTCCAGGCAAATTATGCAGATGCAGATGCTCTTTTTCCACATATGCGATGGCTGCGGCCAACATATTCCAAATAAATTGTGGGTTTATTATTTGCATATTGAACGGGTCGGTATCCATATGCATGAATGGAAACTGCATTTTATGTAGACCATTTAATTTGGTTATCAATATAAAGTGAATGGGGGGTTCGTCGATGGTGTGGGGGTATCCATTAAAATATTTTCTTGGAAAATTTGTACATAAAATATAATGCATTGCATAGGCGTCGATGCAGTGAAACCTAAACAGTATTAACACAAAGATTATGCTGCTTGGTTGGCTGATAAGATAATAATAATATTAATTTTGTATTTGTCGTTTGACTGGTTTTTAAAAAGTTCTTACTTGTGACCTATTTTATGAATATTTGTAGATTTAAAACAAAGAGATCTTAGGGAGGTTCCCACCAAGTAGTCACAAATACCCCTTGTTGAGGCAGTTCTTCAACGCAACAAAAGACTCTGCCACACAACCTAAGACACAGTCACAATTGGTAAAGACTTTATCGAAGCAGTTCATATTTATCCAAGTCTTAGAAAGCTGACCGTAAGATCTCTTCAACATCCTAATATTGGTGATAAACAATAGTAGTGTACAAGTATATTGTTGGGTATTCTATGTATGCCGTTGATTAATTATGTGTAGTGAAATTGTTGGCCTTGCCGATGTAGTCTGTGTTGTCCCGCTGATACTAAAACAGCACATGCGTTGAACCTTTTGCGTTATTTCCATGTAGAACATATGTTTTACCTTTCTGAATCGATGTTAAAATGTAGGTCACAATGAAATGGAAAGCCCCTCCCCAATCTTTTCATATGATGGATTCCCTGGAGAAAAATTTTTCGTAATAACCTCCCAAAGTATGTCTGCGTAATTAAAATCATGAGCTGTGTCATATTGGGTTGTTTGAACCATTTTTCTCAACATGTCGTATTGGACAATTTTCTACAGAACTAGCAAAATGTAAATGCATGTATAAATATCAAGTATAATTTTGAAATAAATTTCTATTAATACCAATTATTATTTAAATATATCAGATTTAACTATCGACATGTCTTTACTTTGACAAGCACTTCACTGATAAAGTGCATTATTTTGAAATCCAAAAAATCTTCCTGAGTGGGCGTTTCTTTCGTACCATCAAAACAACTTCTAAATTTTGCTAATCTAGCCAGGGGCTCGTTGTGCGAAATGTTTATTAATATTTTCTTATCATGCATCTTTTGGACATATACGAATAATCTGAATTTCGAAATATTGATATTTAATTGACGTGTCCTTCATAGAACAGTTAACATAATATCAAAATTTGATCATTGCGGGTTTAATAGTTAGTACCAACACAGTGTGCCGTATGCATGAGTTTCGAATTCGAGACGGACTCGCTTCTTCGCACATTTTGTCCCAAAACGGAAATCAAGTACGAAAACTTAATGAATCCGTTACAATTTTAATAAATCTACACCGATGGACATTAGATGTCATCACATCTGTTATAACTAATCTCAATTCGGTTTGGGCAACTTCAGTTCGGTGCCAACTTCTGGGTTGACGGTTGCTACAATATATTTTCAAACAATTAGATTTGTGAGTGTAGTTTTCTGTCTTTAACCAGAACGCTGAATAATCCGACTTAATGCCACGCCCACAATTCTATTTTGCCAAAATCCTAAGAATACCACATTTCGACCCCACCCACATCGAATGTCCTAAATAAAGTCTCATAAGTCTAGCTATCTATCGTGTGTTGTCAGAACGCTGGTAAATCCCATTTAATGGCAGTTTGTAAAAATGTTAACCCATTTAGAGCCGCGTTGCAAAAAGTTTTGAATTTTTTATTGAAAATGACTCAATTTCGTCGTCAGAATTTCGCTATCCCCTATAGTTTCACCGTTATCGCCTGTTTGAGAAGTCGAACAATGGCCATTTGAACGACCCCAAATTTTTTCTGGACGTAGGCATCTCGTACTTTAACAAAAACTTATTTGTAGCCTTTTCTTCGAAAGTAATATATTTTAAAAAAAAATAATTCGTTTTAGAAATTTTGACTAAATATGAGGTGTGTTTTGGAATTACCACCCATGGAGCGTGAAAGAGTTAAAACTCACTCACGCGCCCATCTCTAGTATCTACATTACAGAATTAAGATTAAATTTTGATGATTAATAAAGCGCCAATCATTTGTTAAAGGTTAGAAAAGATTTGATTTTTATTTCATTGCCAATTTTAAATAGGAAATACGAAATTGAATATATATTAAATGTGTAAATTAATATCATAAGTGTATTAATTATGCGACAATTATAATTTGTTGTTTAATTTAAAGTACCCACCCCTACAAAAGCAAATTCAGAAAAATGTAGATACCATTATCAGTTGCACTCATTTTAAAAGCAGTTGCTTCATATCTGGCAATCATGGTTTATAGATTTGCTAAATAATACGAGCCAAGTCCAATCAAATACACAAACAGAATTGCCATCAGTTAAACAATTGTAAAATTGTCAAAGGCATTATCATATTTCATTATAATTGGCAGCCGATTCTACAACCATGCATTTGCCCTGAGCAAACTCAAAATTTTTTAATTGCCTTTACGAACTATGATAATTCTTTTGCATTTGCATTAGATAAAGTAATGCATATTAAAATCCAAATCAAAGTAAGAAACACTAACATTGGTAAATATTCAAATTTTGTATTACAATTTCAACTATGATTCCATAGCAATTTTAAGATTTCGACAAATGCGTGTTCTAGAGTTCCTATTCCTTTAAGTAACAAACACCACCTGTTCTTTGTCTTCTCGTTATTACGAACAATCAAACCCCGGATTTCTAAATTCGACGGGTTTCTAAGACACTGCAGTTGTGTGTGCTTCAACTAAATTTACAAATTGTTATAATTTCAATTTATTAGTTAGTTATGCTACAGTTAGTTCTGCTATAGTTAGTTCTGCTTCTGTATTGCATATGTCAGTGGGTTTTGTATACAATTTAGGTGTAAACATACACTTTCATGCACTTTACCCACCACATTCAGTGGTGCATTGAAGCACCAACCAACCATCAAAACGCTATAATTTTCAATTTCCTTTATTTGCACATTTAAATTGTATTTTATTCGAGCGTTTTGTCGTTGGGACTTGTTGTAGTTTTATGAATAAACATAAATGTATGTTCGTGTGAACATCCCTTTGTATTTGTTTAGTGGTAAATCTAAAATCACATATAATTTTGTTTAGTTTTTCTCAAAAAGCGTTTCCTATCCCAATTTGTTATTTGCTGTACGAGTGCCGAGTACCCTCCGTCCGCCATCGTACACAACTTCCCACCGTAAATAATTGGCGCCAATAATTGTGTGGGTTTCCGTGTGGCACGCGTTCCGCTTATCCACAACACACACACCAACCCCCACCAGCCCCGACAGTGAAACACAGTCAGCCATCCAGACATCAGCAGCAGTAATCGCACTGGTATCGTCGTTCATAGTTTTGTTGGGTAAACTTTTCGATTTGTTTTCGAATTTGTGGCATGGAGGGGACCGAGAAGCAACAAATTTTGATTGTGGGTTTCGTTTGATGGTTAACCTTTTGCAGATGGAATTGGATTTATTTGATGTTGTCATGTTCGTATCACTTTTTCTTTATTGTGGTGAGGTGGGATTTCAAAGGTGAACAAAATAAAAATTGTATGAGTATAATATTTTAAAATATCAATAAAATTTGCGAAATCAAAGTTTTGACTTGGGTTACTGGATTAGTACTAGTACTACAAGGAGCATATTCAATATAGCTATTAGTACTGTATGAGGCCAGTTTAAGTAGTTTAAAATAGTGAGTAAAATGAAAAAAAGTGTTCAATTATTTTAATCAAATACAAATCGAAATGTTTGCAAATATCATCGCATTGTTGGCAAGCGTAATCCTTTCCATTATTGATGGATTGCATCAAAATTGTTTATGGACTAACAGCATTATATCGATCTTTAACGACACCCCACAAACGGACTAATTGTAGGATTACTTAATACGGAACAGATAGACAGTAGAATGGGTTTGTGGAATGTCACGTCATCCTTTTAAAACCAAAGACCGTTCAAGTCCAAGTCCTCAAACTCTGGCCGCCATAATTCAGTTATACCGTTCCCCATTGACGCCAATTCAGAGAAAAATGGTGCAACCATTCAGCTGCAATACTTTCGCTTACATGCACTTGGATGAATTCGGAGGCTGCTGCTATTGTCTCACCCATTCATGCACAAATTTGCGTACCCCAGGCACGATTGGTGCTGTATTATTTATTCATGTGTCCATGTGTTTTAGCATAGTTGCAAAAAGTAGTACAAATAGCCCTGTATGTGAAAATTGTTTACACTGTAGCAACGTAACTTAGCAACGAAAATGTTCCAACTGTACGCAGAAGTTTTAGAACGAAGTTCCTTATCGCACGTTGCGGGATGGGGGCTAAATGAAAAAAAAATTAAACAACTTGTTTCTAACAGTATTATGCTACAACCCAGTATTATAACCCATATTGGGTTCTTATGCTTTGGTTTGTGTCTAGACTAACATATGTTGGGAAATTTCTTGCTTAATGGGCAGTTTTCTAGGTGGATCCTGTAACCAATATTTAGTATATATTGTAGTTTTGAACCCAATAAAAAGTAAATTTAGAAAGAAAGCCAAGTGAAAGAAGTTAAAAAATAATATATTCTTAAACAAAGTACCTTTACTTAAAAAAAATACCTTATCTTGAAGAAGTACCGTTGCTTAAAAAAAGTACATTTTCATACAAAAAGTACCCTTTCTAAAAAAAATTATTTTTTTAAATAAAAACCTTTTCTTAAAAAAAATCCAATGAGTGTTCGAACTCACGGGCGATGTGTTAACACCTTTTTGCTACACGGTAACTGTTCGATTTCTATGAACACATTCGTAAATGTTACATTGGAAAATAAAAAACAGCGTTCAATCATATGATGACGTTACAGTTAAATAATATTAATACATAAAATTATTTAAAGACCCAGTGCAAGCACATGTGTCATTATTTTCTTGCTCAATACTTTTTGTTTTATTCCCACAAAAGTCAAAGAATGCAAAGCAACAGACACTTGTATATACATACATACATTGTTATATTCGTACATACGCTACACAAGTTCACAAAATTGTCGTTGCTCTCTTGCTATCTCATTTGTATATACGTATAACACGTCATTACTCTCTTTGCTCTGAGAGTGCTCCGCACCCACATTTTATTGGACTTACCTTTCACTATAATAAAAAAACAACAACACCAACAACAACAACAACAACAACAACTACTACTACTACTACTGACTACTAGTCATGGTGGAGGGTATATAAGCTTCGGCCCGGCCGAACTTAACACCGTTTCTACTTGTTTTTGTATACACCGGGCAATGCTGAACATCAAATGACTCGCTTTGTTTGGCCATAGCAACAACAACCAAACACACAATATCACACATACTTTGTCCGAAGTAGCTGACGTATACGTGTGTCACATAACCACATGTTTGCCATATCAACAGCAACGAAACAGCTAAACACACAACATCACACATACTTTGTACAAAGTAGCTGACGTATTAGTGTGTCACCAAAACGTCGACGGCGCAAATGAAATTTTGCGTGGCTATGCTTTACATCTCCGTTCAACAACAGACACATGCGCATACATACATTATTATATTAATACATACGCTATAGACACAATTTCGTTTGCCTCACCCCTGCCACACCACTCTTTCATTGCTCTCTTGCTCGCTCATTTTTGTTTAACACGTCATTATTCTCTTTCGCAGTCGCAGAAATGGTTTTAGCAGCAGCATAAAATCTGGTTTTAGCAGATTTGATAGATTTAGGCCCTATACGCCGCTATAGATGTTAACACATCAAAAATAAAATTTCTCACAACAAATTTCCTTTTCCTAAAAAACTACCTTTTCTTTAAAGAGTATATTTTTTGTGAAACAAAATTAATTTACTTGAGATAAGTACCTACTCTTAAAAATGTACCTATTCTCGAAAAAAAGGACCAATTCTAAAAAATAATTGCATTTCTTAAAAAATTCCTTGTCTTCAAAAAAATACTTTCTCTTAAAAATCATACCTTTTTTACAATAATTCCTTTTCTTAAAAGTACATTTTCTCAAAAATAAAATAATATCGTTTCTTTTCTTGATATAAGTAGCCTTTCTGCAAATAAGTACATTTTCTTTAAAAATAACTTTTTCATAAAAAGAGTACCACCTCTTTAAAAAGTAACTGGTATTAAAAAGTACTTCTTTGTAAAAAAATCATACTCTTATGGTTTTTTCTTACAGAAAGTACTTCTTCTAAAAATTGTACCTTTTAATAGAAGAAGTACCTCTCTTCAAAAAAAAAAAATAACAGCATACAGTTGTCCGAGGCCTTCGGCCACGGACTGTCCCTGCAGGCTGTGTCAGAGACACGGCCATTAAGTTTAACGTAGAATACGCCATCCGATAAGACAGTAAACATATATAACAATAAATTCATTTGCTTATATTATTTATCATTTATTGTTATATATGTTTTCTGTCTTTTCTTTCTGCTGTAATTTTTATACTTACCAACGGCATTTGATTCAAGTCCGTTTAAAAAAAAAATATTATGTTCAATTTTTTTAAACTAAATTTAATTTATGTATTTTAATTAATATTTTTATTGAAATAAGTTCTGCGAATGTTGAGAGGGCCGCCCTAATATTAAAAAAGGTTTACCTTATCGAGTCTTCGCATTAGCATTCGAGCGTTGTGTGAAAGCTTTACGCCTTACAATTCAAAATTAATGTTACAACAGCTTTATTGAAGCTTTCGCAAAAAAGCTTTATTACGTTAGCTTACTGCTTGTTTCACTTTTTACTAGATACATGTTGCCAAGCAACATTAGCTTGCTGTTCGTTTCACTTTTTACTAGATACATGTTCCTAAGCAATGTTGAACAACCAAAAACACTCAACCAAACACCACACATATGTTTGAGTGTATGTGTTTAAACAATTTTCATTTGAGAAATTAAAATACTAGAAATATATCAACCAATATGAAATGTATATCAAACGAAAGATAACATCTTCATTTACCTACAAAAAAAATTTAACAAATTCATCTAGCCGTTTCCTCAAATTCAATGAAATAAAGATTACAACAATAAAAACCTGACATGACTCCTCATACCGTAAGGTAAGACGTATTCTACGTCAAAAAAGGACATTTTCGGGAAAATATAATACATATTCTTACAAAAGGTACCTAAAAATATATATTTTTTTAAAAAAAATATATTCTATAAGAAAAAATTGTTCTTAAAAAAGGTTTATCATTTAACAAAAAGTATATTTTCTTAAAGATCCATTTAAATTATCGTATTGTTCAATGGGCGCATTAGACGTTTTGTAACTAACTAGTACATAATATATAGCGAAAGGAACTTCGTTCCAACCGGGTGTCCCGTGACACCTCATGTAATTTTTTTCTACTAGTGTATAATAAGTATAGTTCCACTATCCAAACTCTATCCGCGGCGGTATAAATAAAATATAAACATTTTCCCATTCCATCATAGGGGGCAGGAATTGGGGAGAGCTTCTCACAACCATTGTGCTGTGCGCTTTCTAGTTTTATACTCACTGATTGGGACCTACAGCTTTACACCCGTTCCGAACGGTATTTTGAGAAGCTTTTTCATTGCTACATACTCTATAGTGTCGCCGTCACTATGCGAGGTGACCGCCGTCGAAAGAAATTTAAGATGGTCAGAGCAGGGATCGAACCCAGGATCTCAAGTACAAGAGGCGCGCACACTTACCATTGCACCACCGACTGCCACATACACTACCAAACCACTACTAATAATAATATAAGTAAAATCTAATCTTTTGTGAAATTAGGCTAAGAAATAGACAATAAAACAATAAATTTAATTATGTTCACATCATTTCGACACAATTCTATTTCTCACAGCGACAACACACACGTAAATTGAGATCGTATTAAGAGTAAACTCTGCGAGAGTAAGAAAAGGGAGTACCACTGTTTTTGGACACTCGTCACAAAGAGTTTACACGCTAACACACCCCTTCACATGGTGTGCGTGCAACATTTACAGCTCGAACACTCCGAAGAACTTTTTTTATATTTTATATGGACATTAATGAGTTTCGTTCTAACACATTTATTGATGGTCGTCATTTAAATGTGTCTATATGGGTGATTGTTCGGAAATTGTTATTTTTCAGATAGCAATTTTTCCAAACCTCGATATGTCTGCAGTACCATTTTTTTCACGTTTCTGAATGTTATCATGGTCCAAAAGTATGATCTGAAGATCACTATACTACAACACCAAAGCAATCGAAGTTATGGGGCATTGATGGTATTCCGATGCCACGGTAGTGACTGCCTGAATGAAACTTATTTGTAATGACCGCTAATATATATCAATTGAATAAAACGCACTATTTTAATGTTTCAACTAATTTATTTAGTTAACTTCGCCAATAGACTAATACCTTTCACGACCTACATACGACTGACGATTGCCACAAGATACGTCAAATACTTCACTCTCGTTTTGCCAGGTCTTCGCAAAAGCCTACTGTGTTGCCACCTCTTCGCAAAAGCCTACTGTGTTGTCAGGTCTTTGCAACAGCCTACTCCACATTAATCATTCAGTGTCAAGAAACCATTATTTATCAATTTTAGTCAGTATTGGAAACTATATGACACGGTTGTGACAGCCACGGTTGTGACTTTCAGTGTTTAACCTAACCGTGCTCCAGACCGGTTTGGAATTCGACAAGTTCCAAAGACAATGAAGTTCAGGCAATGAAATATTACTTTCATAACCGGGAATCAAGCCTAAATATCGTACGGCATATGTGAATCATAAGAGAACGGTTGTGACGTATTATTTTGTGACTTAGCTTTTCAATTTTTCGAATTGAATTCCCCTTCGTATACATGTGCGTGTGTTGACTTCTGCCGATGTAAATACTGCCACTACCCCCTCCACCCCAAAATGCCAGCAAGTGGGTCATATTGAAACCCCGGAGATGGTGCCACCACAGTCGAATTCAAATTGTACAAAATTCTGACAAAACTGTTGGACAGACTTCGTGGACCGTTCAATAACCATGGCGTGTATATCCCTCCAATTTTTTTGCGTAGAATTGTAAATCTAAATGTCCCTTAGAACATATATGCAGGTAACTTCTTTCAAGCCACGTCCTTGACGGATATTACTGCTGAAGTCCTGAATTCGATTCGGAGGACAGGCCATGGTTGTGACATTTTGAACAGTTTTTTCTCCCTAAAACCGACTTACACGGTTCAGAATGGAATGTGTTTCATGGAAATAATAGAGTACCATCGTAGCTTCGGGAACATGTCGCAATTTAATCACCATTCGACCATTTTAGGGTGGGAAAATTGAAAGGACGAGAAAATGACAATTTCGGAACAATCACCCATATATTGAAAGTAAATTTTGTTGTAATGGGAATGTACTATTTTTGCGATCCTGCGTGATAGTGAGTGAAAATGCAATCACGCGCACAACTCTACATTCAACTGCAATCACATGCAAAGATTTTTTTCCTAGTTTTATATTAAGGAAAGTTTGAAAGAACTATTATCTATTATTTTAAATGGCATAATATTAGTTATGTTATTAAATATCAAATTCGCTTTAAAAGAAAAATTAAAATAGGCGAATGACGGTCACTCTTCATTATCTAAAGCTACCCAAATCTTGTCATCCAATCAATTATAATTTGTGTTACCATTTAAAATTGTTTCTTCTGTCCATTTCCATTTGCTACATTGCATCTTCTGGTTCATTCTGAGTTCCTACATTTTGTACTCCACCCACACTGGAATTTCAAACTTGAAAACCATGGGTACCCGCGACTGTTCCAGTTTTTTTTTTTTTTTAATTCTAACCTCCTCCTCACTTTGTTTTGTCATTTTGTAGAAATAAATTAGAAACAGATACTAATGTTTTTCATTTATTGTTTAAATTCAACCTTTTTCTCCTTTCGTTTGGTTTGTCTTTGGATAATAAATTGATTTCCTTGAAATGTCTATATGTTTTACTCATATTCTCTTTCTTCTTTTCTTTTACTTTTAGGTAATAAATTTAAAATTCTTTGCTGGTGTCATTTATACTAGAGTAAGTACAATATGATGAATGGTCTAAGAAAGCGAAATAAAAGTGCTATCACTTGTCTCCGGGGGCAATTGGAGTCCTACTGTTTTTGTGGTGATGGGGCGGAAATGACAAAAAATATATAATTGAATAGGGAAGCATTTTCGTTTTTAAATTGTTTAATAATAGCCTTAAAAAAGTTACTGTTGGATGGCTTAAGCATATGGATGCCTGATTTTTAAATAAGAAATAAAATCTACATAAATATATAATATATTAAATTTTTTCAAATTAAAATAGAGACAATACAGAATGAAATTACATATACAGTAAGGAAAATTTTAAAAAATACAACTTGATATTGCGAAGTAAAAAAAATATTTAAAAACTAAAAATTTGTATTGAATATTAAAAAGTTAGATCGTATAAAATTCAATTATTTTACCTATTCAGATCAAATCCTATACAAAATGATAAACAAATATGTTGAGAAACTACAATTTAATATTAAGACAATCAAAGTCAAAATAAAGAATAGTATAATTGATAGTGAGAAATGGAAAATTGACATTCAGAATTACCTTTCACCATTTCCTTACACAGACGGAGATTAGAACATTACAAATGTCAAATTCAATAACGTCATGTTCAGGTAAACGGGGATTTCGCAGTTTTTGGTATTTCGATTCAGTAAACAGCTTATCTTTGTACGGCTAAACATATGTTCGGTAAACTGAAACCTAGAAAATGTCGAAATCTCGGTATACTTGCACGCCGTTTAAGAAAAATCACCGGTAATCCCCATAATGCAATAATCTAGTTGTAAAGGGTGTCCCAATAAAAGTGCACGATTTCATTTAAAAATAAAACACACATTTGTTGTCCGAGTGGTAATATTTGTATTGCATTCTAACGTAGACATCTTCCGATTAAGTGTGCGATGAAACTTCCGGTAAATAGATCCCTGTGGGTCTGATTACAGCCCTTTGTTCGCAAAGTTTGAAATTGTGGTGAACGATGCCGAATTGCTTTTCGCGGACATTTGGCGACACTCTCATTTACAGTATCAATGTTTTCGAGAGATCAGCCAGCACGTCGACGCATAGAAGACTTACTGCCCATTATTGACCTAGCTTCTTAAAATTTTTTGATCACTCTTCGAAATGTTCCACTAAGGTTGCGAGCGGTGTGAGCGTAAGTTTCTCCATTTTCGTAATGGGGTTTCCCAATGATATCGCGTTCTTCCTTTGCGTAGCGCTCCATTTTTAATAATCGGAACAATCGTAGACGACAACTCCCAAATTTCAGAGCTGCCACATGAATAAGAAAAAATTTCCAAAAATAGTTCACTTTTATTGGGACACCCTTTATGTAAACATAGTATTTCGTTATTGTCAATATTAATATGCATTACTGTCTCGTGCATCTCTAATATTTTTCTTTTGTAAAATCTACATCTATGGCCTTAGATCTAATAACCTGTTCCTGCATGTCGAACGCAAGTTTTCGTTCGTCTTCTAGTTGAAATATAATATTAGGGGTGTTTTTTTTTCGTAACCTATATAAGTTAAAATCAACTGTTACGAAAATAAAACGCATACACTTTGAGTATAATCAACTTGGCTTCATCAGATAATTATTTATTTTTATTTGTCAATTTGTTTATTTAAAAGTCAAAGAGAACATAAAATTCTAAAGAATACAGTATAATATATGAGGCGGTTATACTGCATCGACACTACAATACACTTTTTCTCATTTGATATAGCACTGAATTATTGCTTTGAAAAGTAGATGTTTGGTTAAACAAAATCTTCAAATACGAGGTTACGATTGCCATATTGGGGTATCGCTCTATTCAATAATAAATCAGGCATCATAAACGAACACTCATAGCCAAAAATATACGACTCGAGAGCGCGTGCAAAAATAAAACAAAAACGCACGCGTCCCAGAGCTAGCCGCGTGCTCTTCTTTATATAGGCTTCTTCGCATTCTTTTTGATTTTAAATGAGTAAAACGAGGAGCTCGGGAACAGATCTCGTATCTCAAGCGAGATATAAAAACTATTGTGTAGTGGTATGAGAATTTGTTCGAAAAGTACATAAAATTTACCACAAAGTACATCAAATGTACCAGAAACTGCATACTTATACAATATTTATTTAACGTAGTATGTTCCATTAAAGTGCACAAAATGTACCACAAAATACATATGAAAATTTACCAAAAAATTATGTACCACAAGTACAAAAAAATCAATTGTACTAAAACTTCACCAAAAGTACTTAAAGTGTAATAAGAGTGCTAAAATGTTGACCAGTACAGCCAAGTTAAAAATATCGAGAATTATTTATAATCTCTGGTCTAAAATAAAACCCAAAAATCAATAATATTTTATTCAAGTTTTTAAAAATGTTGAAAAAACTACCTAACCTAAAATTAACTACCCCTAATATTTACATCATAATTGTCGAAACGTCGTGGAAATATAAGAAATGGAATGACATAAATTTTGTGTTTTCCATACAACACACTCGAACTTGGCAACACTTTTATCGGGGTTATTCTCAACTTCTAAAATTATACATGTTAACGTGCAGGTTGTCATTTTGTATGACTTAACGTGTATAAGTTACGGAAAAAACGCCCCTATTGTCATGTCTACACTGACAAAAAGATTAGTTACTGTGAGCGAAGAGTTCTAGCTAACGTAAAAAAGAATTGATGCAACGTAGACATTCATTGTAGCATTGAAAAGATTCGTACATGAAACTATTCGTCAAAATGACGAAGTTTTTTTCAGTGTAGCCGAATGAAAACACAAATTTTTATTAAAAACCTTTCAGTACAAATGTGGGTTCCTCCATTTCGAATGCACCCGAACTCGTACAAAGCCAATCGAACGAATACATTGGGCTCAGAGAAGCCTAATTCTGGCCAGTTTTTCAGTCAGTGGTGATCTTCGTTTCTTAGTTAAATTGTGGTTAAACATCGAATTGTGTTTTTTAGTCATTGTTTAACTATGATTTAACCACCCATTGTTGGTTGGTTAACTTATAGTCAGAACCATATTATTTTGACAATCAAATTACTGACTGTCAAAGTGAGAAATGAAGATTGTATAAAATACATGTTTCAGATTTGCGTATTTGTACACATACGTTGAGTCTAGATCGTTAAATTGTTGCTCCTATATAGTTTTTTACACATTTTTGTTGAAATGACTGATGCATAAAAATCTATTTCTTATTTTACATAATTCCATTTTGTTTCTTCCCCTTTGTTGTTTTGGTATTTATCCCGAAACACACGTTTTTTCCAATAAGAATACAAGGGTTGCTATAATAGTTGACAATATGGCGACTTACATTAACTCACCGCTGAAAAACAAAATGCTAAGTTAACCTCTAATTAACTTAGAATTAAGAATAAGTAATCCGATAGTTAACTACTCACTTAAAAACTGGCCATTAAAGTCAAACTCATGCATGATACAATAAATACAGGTAGTAGCAGCATTTGTTGTTATTGTCGATAACAACAAATGACATTTTGTTTTTGATTCGTGACTAATTTCCAAAGTCAACACAAATATATACGAACAAAAAAGTAAACAAAAACGTGCAAAAACAAAATATATTGAATTTGACAGTTGGGGATACGAAAGTAAACTCAACTGTTCTAATACCACAACCTGCACCGTAATTCTGAAACCTTTTAACGATAAAAGTTGGTAGTTTAATTGACAAAATTCAGAAAATTTGTATTAAAGTTGTATGAACTTTACGAATTAATCTTGCGATTTTTATCGTTAAAAAGTTACAAAATTCCGGTGCTGAACTAGTTCAGCCTGATGTTATTGGTTTTTCGTTTGCTTATGTTTTCGATCCAGATCGAGGAACACAGCACCAGAAATATATTCTGCTTTGTAAATTCAAAAACATCTTTGACGATTGGTACTGAAAAGCTGATTACGGGAATATCAAAAGAACTTCCCCCAGCATTGAAATTCCCAAACAAAACATTTTTCAGCACAGCTTAATGGCATATTTCTTTAAAGTAACACACAACGATTTTAAAGTTACATAGAAGACATCACGAGTAAACCCGAACGGCACATACAATAGCTTCACAATGACTTGACAATTTGTAAGCCGAAGCACTAAACCACACCTTTTTTCACGGTGTATCTTCTTATCGTACTGGACCGACGCATGTGCTTGACATTATATTTCTATATACAGAAGTCACCTATTTCCTAATGGAATTGTTCGTCAACATTTGGACGAAGGGGAAGTAAAGAATAACGACAATTTGGTAGAAGAAGACAAACAAAATATTAAACATTAATGCCAACACACACACACAGCAATAAAGAAACACCAAACATGAACACGTAGACAGAACAGCTCTTTAGATGGATTTGTGTCCACAAATGTACTCGGAAGATTTGTAGGTACTTACAATGTTCATGCGATGGATGTACTTGCACCTCTCTGGAGCATTGACGTTTACCATTAGTTACATCCCCGGGCTGTGTATGGTTAGGAATGGCATGATGAAGTTGTGTAACGGGCACTCCTGACTATATGCACTTCGAACGATCTGCTAGTACAACTGACCACGATGAAGACGAATACGGTGACGATGAATATACTCTCGTAACTGGGGTTCAGTGAAGCATTGCGTTACGTTCTATTAGATATTAACGATGTCTCTAACCACGTAGCCGACCGGCAACCAAACCATTCCCCAGGTCAATCTAGTGGTTGCACACAAGGAAAGGCCTTAGAAGCAACTCATGGACAAACATGACTTGTGTCACTACCAATCAAAATGGCTTTGACATGCTTTCCAGTGTGTATATGTGTGTAGGGAAGGTTGCTGGAGTTAAATGGTGGAGTAATTGCGAGGAAAATTTATGAGAATTACATGAAATTATACCGAGACTAATCCATTCGGTTGGCAGGAATTATGAGAAATGGAAAACACGAAATTCTTCTTAAATGTCTTAAGGGAATAGGAGAGGTATTCTTCCAATTAGATTGAAGTAATTTCTCTTGGGACAAACAGTTTTATTCCGGTTTTGGTAAAGTTTTAAGGACAGACAAGCTTCTAAATTCACTGTCTTAAGAATAATAATTGTATGGATGGCTTGGAAGCAAAACCTGGTATATCAATCAAATAATATATCGAGATTTTTAAAAATTTTTTATGTATTTTATATTTTATAACCAAAGTAAAACAAAATCTATATTCGACAGACTCGCGGAGAGCCGGACCCTGGTCAATGACTGATCCATAAATACTGGCAGCAGGTAAAATGAAAGACCCCGGTGGGCTGGTCTTGCCAATCAGGCAACGTTGATAATACCAATAAAAAAAGGAAACCAACAAAGAAAACAATTGTTGACGACCCTCGTAAACATTAAAAGGACCACATTTTACGGATATGCACCCGGAGTGTCAGACCCCAATGCAGATCCAACTAATTGAAGTCGACACAAATTATAAAGTTGGCATTACTGCTACACGAAGGAAAATTGCTTATCTTTTGTTGTTTGGATGCAAATATAACGTGTTTGTAGCTTGTCACAAATATAATATACTTGTGTGCAAGCAAATTGTGTTTGCTATTCAATATTACATGTTTGGCACACAATGATTTGTAGGTTATAATATATGTATTTGAGACCCAAATGCGAGGTTGTTGTTTGTCTACTGAAAACAAAAGCGTGACAGACAATAAAGAAAAAAGACAGCAGATCGACAGTTCACGAAAAAACTGTATGCAAACATGTACATGGTTCCAATTCCAATATGTTGCTGGGGTCATTATTTTCAGCGTGTATCCTGGAAATGCAATGGACAGTACATGGAAGTATCTACCACAGTTGCCATGGAAAATGCATGAAGGTGGTTGCGTATTTGTTCTACAGATTCTACACGCTGAAAAAATCGGCCCCAGCAACATATTGCAGTAAACAGGTATATGTTTGCCAGCACTGTTTCATGAATTGAAGATTTGGTTAATGATCTTCTTCAAATGTTGTGTCACCTTTTTGTGCTTCAGCAGTTTTCAACAAACAAAGGTCACAAAATCAAATATTATAACCTATTAATCGTTGATCTCTAACATGTAATATTGAATAGCAAACACAATTTGTTTGCACACAAGTATACTATAACTGCGACAAGCTACAAACACGTTATATTTGCATCCAAACAACAACAAAATACTGATTTTTCAGCGAGTGGGTTTAACACGTTGAGTGGCTGTACTGCCACTATTCACATAAAAGTGTATGTGCCTCGTCGAATGATATAAACGAGAAATGTTGCGTGAGCGTCTAGGTGAAAACTATCAGCGCTACCCTGGCCATGACTTTAAGATTGTTCTAGGGACTTTGAATTCAAAAGTCGGCAGGGAAAATGTATTTGATTCAATTATCGGCATATTTAGTCTACATGCCAACACTCCCGACAAAGGAAAGAGATTGATAGATTTCGCCGCGGCAAAGAACCTAATTGTCAGTGGTACGATACTACCACATAAAGAAATTCAAAAGGCCACTTTGGTATCTTTTGATCGGAAAAATAAGAACCAGATTGAAAACTTGCTAATGGAAGTGTAATGGACGTACGTGAGATTCGAGGTGCTTATTTCGATTCGGATCATTGCCTGGAAATAAAGAACCACACAAGAATAAGCAGAGCGTAAATCGTAAGAAATCAGACACAAAAAAGCTAGACATAGGAAAACTGCAACTACCAGAAGTAGCCAATCAATCAATTACTAGCGTAGAACGTATTCCCTCCTAGACGATTCTGAAGCGCAGTGAAAACACATTTTGGACTCTATAAAAACAGCTGCAAAAATCGAGCATGGTAATGAAAACCCGCCTCAAGACCAGCCATGGTGCAATGAAGAGTGTCGCTGCACTTATAGGAATGCCACAGTCTGTCGAATGGTATAAGGTGAATTGAAGAGAGATAAGCCACCAACTTAAGCGAAAAAATGGTAGTGGAGAAAGCGTGAGAGTGAGAAATTGAATCTTACAGAAGAAGGAACGAAGACGGAAAATTCTACCAAAAATTGGAAATTGGCCATGTGCAAATTTCGGCTTTATTAATGGTTAAAAATTTATCCTGTCTATCTTTTTCGCGAATATAATTGGCGTCTTTGGTTGGCGTCTTAGATTATTACTTAGATTGCATGGAGAGCTAAGCGGTTTTAAGTGTCACTTGAAATTGCCGCTTACATTTTTGTCTTAAGCGGGTACAAAGTAGCCAGTATGAAATATTCACCAAACCCACGTTAGCTATATTGTTAATTTAAAGACAAAAAGAAGAAAATAAGCATTTGCTAGGATGACTACATACCACGCGTTAGAGCAATACAGCTGTATATCTTTATGTTTTAAACATGCACACAGTTGCCGGCATGAAAAATTCAGCACATCGACATTGGAAATCGTTATTGTGACTTAAAAGATAAGAAAAGAAAGTCTACAGTTGCAAGACTGACTACATACCATTCGATAGAAGAAGACGGTTATATACACATCGATCCAAATTGTTCGTTAGTTTGACGTTTTCGTTACCAGCAAGCACGAGATAATCGCTAGCTATTAACGGAAACACAATCAAATAACAGAATGTCACGCAATTTAATATCACGCTTATATAAGTCAAATATGCGCGGGTTTTGTAAATTTAGGGCAACCGTTTGGTGCATGGTCACGTTAACTCTTTACAACCCAAACATGTACCTTCTTTATATGGCATTTACACCGACCAAGATTAGTGCATTTAGAAGGTTAACTCCGTTAACTCCGTTAACCCACGCTAACCCGGAAGATTACTTTTACAACTTTAATCTGTAAAAACTAAAGTTTAATTGTTAACCTCATTTTAAACTGGTTTACAATTTGATGCAACTCTGCTAATTACATACAAAAATGCAACGCTAATAAAAACATACACAAAAAATCAACTGTTTGACAGACGGAATTCAACAATTTGTTGAAGCTCACGCCGCCGACGATATAAATGGCTCTCATCGGTTTAAGATGTGAGCCGATTTGACCGACTCCTCCCATTAGTCTGACTGATCCAATTTTTAAGGTTCATTTATTTCAAAAACACCCCAAATTTGTATAAAACTGGCAAAACCAAGAACCGACAATTTAATTTTTCTTTTCTGCCGCCGTCTGTTGCACGGAGTTGCTCTAAATTGTTCTAAGCACAAATTTTCCACCTAAAATATCAATTTCCTCTCAAATTGTGTAGTGTAAACGGCAAAGATTAGAAATGAAGGTTATCGCTAATCTGATCACGATATTCTGCGGTGCAAATGCGACATTGCGATCCTTGGGTTAAGCTGAACAGATAGCAAAAGCTCATATAAAAACTGGGGATGTGCGATTAATCGATTAATTAGAAAGTTGGTTAATCGATATCGTGATTAATCAGTTAATCTAATAATCAATAATTCTGATTAAACAATTAATTTGAATATTGACATTTGAATAATTGTGTTCACTTTTCAAATCATTTTTGGCAAAACACAAATATATACTATGCAATCAAATAGAAACATTTGAACATTTTGTGAAAAGAAGGGGGTTTTAAAACCCAAACTAAGAAAACCTAAAACATGACTTGCTTAATTATTCATATTATTGATTAATAAATTTTTCGATATATCAATTAATCATGAATATTGATTAATCAAATTGTATATTCATCGATTAATCGTAAATATGATTAATCAATTATACTATTAATCAGGACTTCGCTGAATCAGGTTTCCTGATTAATCAACTAATCGCACATCCCTAATTTTAGCCCACTGTTCGCTATTCAGTATTTAAGACATTTCGTCACTCAACGTGACATATCCTGTTTGCTTGATATATTTATATTGAATATTTTATAACCATTTAATTTAAAACCTAACATTATTTGCTCCATGTCAATTCCATGGTGGTATAACAGTTACAGATGTAATTTCTTAAAAGCGATTTTATCATTGCGGTGACGGTGGTGGCGATGACGACGGTACGAAAGTGGGTCACAGTTTTGTTGGCCATTTCATTTGTACAAATCCACTTTTAATGAATTGTGAATCACTACCACATTCATGCTGAGACATTTATTGGGTTTCGTGATGGAAATATTTGAAAATAGATTTTGTTTTAATTTTTACGTTGCTATCACTTCTGAGTGTTTAAAAATTATGAAATAAAATTGAAACATTAAATCACGCTTCCGCTGTTGTTAGCTGGTTAATCTTGTATTATGGTTGCGTGTTTGAATCACTAAATTAAAAGACAGGAGAAAAATAAACTTAGAACAACTTGAATTGATTGACAGTGAGTGTAGTTGCGGTTTTATAGGTACCCAGCAAAGAGTCGAGAGTGAGAAATCAGAACTGTGTTTATGGGAACAGACTAGTTGGCACCAAATTTAATTGTTTTAGTTACGTGCTAACAATTAAACTGAATATGGAATCCAGCACAATTATGAATAATTTGTTAGCAACCATTTTAGATTTGTGGAGTTTTGAAAGGGAATTAATCTCTTTTTGGATATGACACGATGACAAATCTCCTCAGAGCAATAGTTTGTAGACTAATTTAAATGATGGTTGGTCACATCAGGTTCTGTGTTTTTTTATATTATAAAAAAAAAATCTGCTCAATTTGGGACAAAGTCCCAAAGTAATGGCCAGTGTAAAATCAGTTTTTGAAAATTTAAAACAAATCATACTACGTTGTGATTTCCGCCAGGGTTAGGCTAAATTTACGGCTGCGTTAAAAATTCGAAGAAAAATATAAATCTTGATTCTCTTACTTCTGGATCCACGAACCACAATCTTATGAACCCACTTTCTTTGATCAATATCAGTACCGGCTAAAGCACGAATACGTAATTTACTTTTTAGACTTTATAAAAGCCACAGCGTCAAAGATAATCGGGTGATTTTTAAAACGTTTGGCACACATTTCATTTTGAAGTGGTCACTCAAGATGTTCTCGTTACCGCTCGATTCTTCATTTCGGGTGTCTTGCATTTGTAAATCCCATGAACATTTTGTATATCATTATGAAATTATAATGTTGATACATTGTAGATATCGTATGAGTATTGGCTTTGATGTCTCTCGATCTGTGTCAATAATAAACTAGTTTCAATTCTTTTACCACTTTGTTTGAGTTTATAGCCAGCCAGTCAGCCAACCCACCCATTCGTTCTACTTTACTCGTGAGTCTATATACAACCATCACTTCAGAGATGAGATAATATCTAACGGCGTTCACATAAGTTTAGGCCAAATCGATATTGGTAAAATGTACTCGTAACAAGGTTAATAATTTAAGCAACGAAGAAACCCAGAATCATGTCTTTCTTACTTTGTATCGTAGATGGTACCCAGCTTCTACCCACAGATGACGATAATGCTGGTGATGGCAGATGACGCTCGACACGTTCGTATGAGGCTATTTGAGAAAATCGTTAATATTATTATTTATTGAACGTAAATTCTAAATGATTTTATAATTTATTAGTTTGTTCAAAAGTGTTTGTGACAGTTCATACAAATTTAATGTCATTGTGGACCTAAATCCTTTGAGATCCATGTAGAACAAATTATCATAAGTTGTGGACAACTTTTTCATGTGGGTTGGGGTAAAGTGTCTAGAGTGTATAATCGATAAATTACAAATTGTTGTATTTAGCACACAAAGATCAAAAAAAGGTCAGAGGTAATAATTGTAAAATAGAAATCCTTTTACAAATTATTTACAAAAATTACAAAAAATTTGATTTCTGTAATTTTTTAGGATTTTTTGAAACTGATGCGAATGACTCAAACAAAAACAAAGAAAATGCCAGTAGAAACATTTATTTTGGCGTTTTATTCGAAAGCTTAATCTCTGTTCACGATTGTCTTTTTCTCAATTCTATTTTTATTTTATAACTTTTGTATTTTGTAAATGTATATAATGTAATGTATTGTATATAATGTAAATCAAAAAATTCATCATTAATCCTGAAAACTGCTCTGTTAGCTTAAAAGCATTTAAAAAATGGTTTCCCATTACATTTCATGAAGGAATTTAAAACTTTCTAAAAATAAGTCGGATCGAAGACAACGAAAATTAATAACAGAATGATCGTATGATTTCTTTCAAATATGGTATCATTCCAATATTCTCTCCGTGAATCGTTCTATTTCCTCTGGTAGTCGAACATTGGCTTTAGTGATAGCGACACTAGCAAGTAATAAGCCACAAAACATCTTATCCAAAAACCGTTCGGAATCGGTGTAAAATTGAGTCAAAACATAGAAAGCTCCCTGCACAGTGATAGTGAGAAGATTTCGCCAATCTATTCATGGGACGTAATGGGCAATAAATTTTCTTCTACATTTTGGTACCCACATTTTTATTGCACACTAAGTACACATTAAATACTTTGTGTTTCACATTTAGTACTTTTTAAAATACATTTAGTTCTGACTGTTAAATTTTCATATTATAGCATTGTCACCTATGACTTTGTTTATGTTATTAGACCTGTACTATGGTTTTGTAAAAAGGAAAGGTCATCCTTTATTTTTTTTAAATATTAATCTTTTCACTTGAATGTAGTCGATAGTGAATTTGGCTTTTCCGTATTCACACCTCACACCTCTTATTTGAAGGTAATACCGTCACACCTCTTCTTTGAAGGTAATACCGTCACACCTCTTATTTGAAGGGAATACCGCTCGCTACATCGCCATTTGAGTTGCAACTGACTGCACAATATCCTTGGGTGATGCGTTTTCCCTCACTTGTCGACATTTTTCTTTTCGCAGTTCTAGCAAACTGTAGGTTTTTCTTATATTTGGAGGAATCATAGAATATTTGTTGACCTCTACGTAGGCTCATGTGCAAGCAAAGTCCTCAACATGCAGCACATGTTTGCCATAATGTGATCACATCAAACATTTGCACTCACAATGATGTATGAAACAACCTGGCCAACACTTTTAACCTTGGTCTACAAATTACCATAATGTCTTTCAAATTAGCTTTTTATGTGCATCATCGTGTTATATACGTATCTATCTTCAATTATGGGTGTTACCTCCCTTGTCGTGATTCTTAAAATCAAAGAAAAATATCCACTAATTTTCCACATAGACTTTACTGCAGCGTTTTTCTTTGAGCAAAGCAATCACCATTCAACCTAAATACCATAGAATTACAATGTAATGAGAAGGATGAGATTACAAAATAGCGATGACATTTCAAAAATTTGTTCACAGCAAACACAACAAAACATATGCACTTGCAAAGACTAGTAATCTGGCAACACTGTACGCAAGCCCTATAATTTATTAATCAATTGTACCTGACCTGCCTATCTCATGACGGTTTTGTCATCGTTGAAGTTAATTACCATGTGTCTCTGCCACCAAATTTAACCAATATTTAACTGACTATTATGTGATGGGTCTGTCATAGTTACAAATGGTAGCCCCGGTGAGGGAGAGGTATATATTTTCTATACTCTACTCGACTATTGACGATGGCGCACAGTGTTTGGGGAAAATATTTTAAAGAAATTGAAAAAATTAAAGAGATATAAAATAAGAGTTAACAATTTGGCACTTGAAGACAATTATGAAAGCATAATATTATGTAAACTGATCGAAAGATATCCTTCGTATAGACCATGGATAGTGCAATCAAAAGAACTCGGTTTCAAACCCCGCACTTTGAGATTTTGTGGACAGCTTTTAGAACTAAGATATGATGGGATGTTTTTGAATTCATACTTCAAGAAAACTTTTTGTCGTGCTTAATTACACGTTTGGTACTATTATAATATTTTGTTTGTACTTTATTCGGACGTTTTTGGAACTTTTTTTCCCTAATTTCTAATACTTTGAAGGCAATTTGTTTGTACTACATATTAGTACATTTTCAATACCTTTTGAACATTTGAATATAGTATAATTTTCGTAGTTCTGTACTGTACTGTAAATGTACTTCTTGGTAAACTTATTTGTACCTTTTGGTTCAATTTGCGAATCTTCTAAGTATACTTTAAATTCAAATGTACACTTTTTAGTGCTTTTGAATACTTTTTACTACACAATTAATACATTATAGTACATTTTTAGGCACTATTTAATAAACAATTAGGTATTTTTATTACAAATGTTGGCAGGTTTGAGTACTTTTTAAGTTTATTTGGGCAAAATTGCCGAATATAAAGCGGGTCTAAAAAAACCGAAATCAGGGTAAAATATAACAACAACACGGGTATCGAGGACGATTTTAAACAAGTGCTTTTTTTATAGAATACTTTTTTTAACTTTTTTTATAGAATACCGCAAAATATGAGGGAAAAAAAACAAAATTTTTCGATAACAATATGCAATTTGAAAAAAACGGGTATCGAACATAATTTTAGAAAACTACCGTTTTGATGGCCGATTTTGTAGACTACATCAAAATATGTCGAAAAAATTAAATAAAGTTTGTCGCTAACTCGCTTAGTTATCGAGTTATCGGAATTTCAAACTGATGCTTATTCAAAATTGTGGAAAATTTTTGTGAAAGTAATTTAAACAATTGAAAATGTGACAAAATTTATGCGATTTTACATAATAGCATTTGTTTCTTATATAAAAATCTATATCAAAGATATGAGGCCGGTGTTAGGATATCAATAAGAGAAACCCGTAAGACCGCACAAAAATGAACATCCGGGAACGCCTTTTAAATCTAAAAACTTCCCCGCTCAAAAACTGTAGCAACTTCTGTGGTCGCAGATGCCAAAACAGTTAGAGTGTCTGAGGGCTCTCAACAAGGAGTGGTAGCTGAACCGGAGGAAGAACTAATTTATTAGGACATAGACGGTGGTGACATGGCTTTGCAATTCGATGGCCATCAGATATTCTACTTTAAGTATCGCGTTGTATTCTTGTGCTCTTGATATTTTTGTTGAAAATCATTTTTTCTTTTGATACGAAATTTTAGATTTTTATTGACATATTTTATAACTTTTTTTCGGGAACAAAAAAAAATCCCATTTATTGCTTTCAACGACATCTAGAAAATTACCCATTATACTAAAATTTTCCCAACACTTGTGCTTCATCTATTTGTTTAATTTATCTATGCTTGTGAGTACTAGTATCATAGAATAATACATACGTAGATAAACTTATTCTCTCATCTGACGTTTCATTTCACACTCTTCATCGTAGGTTTGTGGAAATGAGAGCAATTAAATTTAAAATTACCTTACACCAGGTGGAGTTACAAAATATGTTCACTTAACTTTTTCATGTCGTTTTGGTGTAGAACTGAAAAATTTAAATATATTTTGCACTTTTTTGTTGACTTCTATCGTTGGTATACATTTGTATTGTATTTAACACAACAAGTTTGCCATCATCTGGTATTATTGAACCCATATTTTCCACCATCCAATGTTTACTTTCCATCGTACCTATGACGTTTAATTTATTGAGCGAATAAAAGCTTCTATGGTATGTATTATTCTATGACTAGTATGTAAACATTTTTTTTATTTTAGTAAACATTTTGGCACTTTAGAGTACTGCTTTTGGTTGACATGTGTCAATTTGAAATTTTTTTTATACAATTCTTGAGACTTATAAGTACAAAATGTTATACTCTTTAATATGTTTTTTTTATATATTTTTAGAATACTTTTCGGTACTGCAGATTGCTGCAGATTTTGTACTTTTAGTAAATTAACGAAACTTAACTAATTTAAAAAATTATTAGGATATGAAATTCCAGTCAATTTTAATAGACGGTTTTCTTGACGCCAGAGAAATTAAAGATAACGTTGGCGTCAATTCAAAAAACGTTGTCGATAAACGCAATCACATGGCGTCAAAATTTTTCACCCCTGTTAACTTTTCATGTTTGACCACTCACACATACACACAAAACTCAGAAATTATTCTGAAATTAGTATTTTTTACACAAATCACTTCAACTGTAATTTTTCACACTATGGTTTTTCCGTTCATATTCCTTCTTGACGCCAGAGAAATAAAAACAATTCTAATTTTGGTGACCTACGCCAGAAACGACGTTAAACGCCAACTCTTGTTCTCTTCCATAAGAATGAATGTAAAAACTTTCAACGCCTACGTTATCGCTCCGATTCCGTTCGTACACTAAGCAGGAATGAATAATTCAAAAGTACTTTAGAAACAGAATTGAAATGTCATAATACTACGGATATCCCCATCACATACTGATAAAAATCAAACAGTTTCATCGAAAGTGGGCTAAAGTGTAAATGCATAGCCAAAACGTTAATATAGTCGAAGGAAATACAAAAGTTTTTCATTGCTGCAATGCTAATTTACATTGTGGCGATAAATTATTAACTTTAGATTAAAAGTTAACTTATAATGGAGTTTTTTCTCCATGTATGCACGACATTTATAGGTCCCAATAGGTGAGTCCAAACAAAGAATTCCCCATAGCTCAGTGGTTATGAGAAGCTCTCCTCCATCCGTTATATACTGGAAATACCTCAAGGAAATAGCAAAAGTGTCTGTCTAATCGCCCCTTCATACATCTGCTTCCCTAAGTGAAATTTAAAATTCGAAATTTTTGCCGTTATATTTAACTATATAAGTATTTGACCAAGTTCGCGATACTGTGCATTGCCTTGACTGCATAAACTATTGTTTGGACTTAACTGATGTTTTTTACGGTAGCAGTTTAAACAAAATATCAGGTTTTTTCTTTTACAAAGTCATTGAGGTATTGCATGTCAGACAACAAAGTCAGTTAGAATGTTAGTTTCTGGCTGGCCGGGCGAACGGGTACATTAGTCCAACGTCATTGCAGTTGCAACGGTCACTTAATACAATGGGTGTAGAGGAGCCCTTGGCAACGCGAAATGCGCACCATATTTTGTCTTATGCTAAAGAAATGAAAATCATTAAAAATCTATTAACACAAATTACCGAGACTTGGGAATGTCAATGATGCTACCGTCTTCAGTATTAATAAACTAGTACGCCTTCCCTCTCCTCCTTCTCTCACTCGGTTAGAATGATTCTAATCGATTTTGATTTATGAATGTGAAAATTATTCGAATATCATTTGCAAATATATGTCAATTACTCACTCACTCTATATAATCGCATGGATTGAAATCATTATGTTGTTCGAGATTTACTTATATATGTTTGTAATTAAAATACGAATTGTAAATGCAGGTCGATATTTGAATTTTAATTATATGTGACATAATTTCATGGATGTAGATTTAAATTATAAGTACCATCAACATTTTTGATTCGGATGTATGTATATATGAAAAAGAATGAGTACATGTCGTGCATACGAAAGAGACTGACATGGTATACTATTTGGTATTATTCCTAAAAACCAATCGAGGCTTCAGTCAAACGTATGTTCTAGGCAGAAATTTTGTTTCTTTAATAAAAAAAAGATAATGAAATCGGCAAAGAATTGTTTTATGAAAATTTAAATTTCCAAAATTCTATGAAAATGTTCATTCAACAAAAAAATTTCGATATATTGCGAAGATAATTTTCAGCCCAAGAAAAGGTAATTTTGGGCACTTAAAAATTCATATTTTGTGTTTAATATTGTTACGAATTTCGTTATTCGTCCTTTTTGCGCTGTTTTATTCCCAATAATAAAACAAGGTTCGTTTTAAATTACGATAATTACAACGGTTTAACTTCCTTTTATTTTACTTATATAGTACAACAGGTTACTTTATTTATAACACTTTAACAAGTCTTGTATTTTACTATCAATTCGCGTTGCTTACTTTACGGGGTTTAATCACAAACTGAACTCTCCATTCCAAAGACCTCCGCTATTTATACCAACTCACCATACTCAAATGAAGGTATATCTAGCGAATTCAAGAACCTTCTAGATGTTGTTGTTGTTGCTTATCTTTGTAGAACAATCTTGAAGACAGGAGAATTATCTTTACTGAGGTGAATCATGCTACTGGTTTAGCGAGCTGGTACGTTGTTACAATGCATACTTTCAGGCGCAGCACTAACCGCCTGTTATTTACATACTGTTAGTAGAGTCATTAACAGCAAGCAAAAGCTTTTACTTATTCGTAACAATATGTATACCAATTCTCAAAATTATCACGCCTACCATTATCCCGATACTCAAATACCCTTACGAATGTTCTGTGAGGCCAAAATTCCGAATCCACCAGTTTGACAAATAGATCATCCGGTGCAATAATTTTGAAAGACGACCTACGTTCCGAAAATTGTGACTTCAGCTTGAAGCACTGTATGGAATCGTTAGAATTATTCCCGACTAATTTAGACGATATGTAAAGTCGTATATCCTCTTCGGTCGTGTCGGGGGAAAGTCTAGACACAAAAACTGTCTTCCTTGCCGGTACGACAGTCAACGTTCTTGGTCCCGGTCCTGGCACTGGGGCGGGATTACCACCCGGAGGAGACGACTTATCCCTGTCCGTGGAAGCTATAGTAACTACAGAAACGACTTCAGCAAAAGTAGGAGGGGCAGAAGATTTCATTGGACTTGAAACTGTAACTGGAGAATTAACGTCCATTAAATTCGGCGAGGAAGGAATTACCAACAATGGAGGGGCCTTCTTAGCCGTCTTCTTCCTTTTCGGCGAGGAAGCTTTCGGTGAACCCGCTCTCTTTTCCAATCCCGGATATTTATTAAACATCCCAATAAACTTGGAAAATCGACCAGATAAAGCCGAAAGCTCCTTTTCCATCTCAGAAAACTCGGACTTCATGCTCCTGAAAAATTTGTAGAACTCCACATCCAATTTTCTACAATCCACGCAACACCAACGCAGACCCTTGTCATCACTAAGATTGTCCGCCACTCTTGCATAAAGGCCAACACATTTGACATGTATCAAGCCATCACACAACCAACACGAAATAAGAGTATCGGTATCCGATCTAACCTTACAGTCTTTGTTCATGCAAGTCATCATTATAATTAATTCAGAGTAAAAAAAAAAAAAAAAAATAAAATAAAAATAAATAAATAAATAAGAAATAAAAATACTAAAAACAGAATTCCAAAATCGACAAAATTCCCAAAAACGTATGAACTTATTATCCCTTTGATATTAATTCCCAAAACTAGATGGCAACTCTGACACACAAATAACGAAACAAAGAGAATGAAAGAAAAACAAAAATCAAACAACTACAACGTTAGACGTTCTCAACAATGACAAACAAATATTATTGTTGTTGTTTGTGTTTTACACGATCAACAGAATTTCCAATTGCACACAATAATACAAAAACAGTATAAACAAGCACTGCACTGAACACACAATTATATCAAGCAATGTAATTTAACTTATCTTCGCACTATTAACACAACAAGCACTATTTAAACTTTTAAAATACGAAAATAAAGTAAATTCACGGAGCACAACTAAAAAACGAACTAAACGAGAGTAGAGTTGCCAAATTTCCTTTTAGACACATTCATGAATTAGAACAATTACAGGCTTGTTTTGCCAAAGTTGTGGACATTTTATTTCAATCGAAAATAATTCTCTGATAATTGAAGCTTTCACGCGGAAAGCGTTCTAAGCGATATTTTTTAGTTCATGGGTTAGTTCATGGGTTCCCTGTCGAGGTACTTCCCTGATTATTTAAATGGGGTCTGAGTAAAGTAATCAACCAGATTTTGACTGAGTCTGTGAGCAAACTTTGTATGCAAAACACAAGTTATCATCCATTCGGTTCTGGTTACAATAGTACCGTGGTGAAAACTATAAAATCTCAATTTTGTAATAATTTAATGTTTTAAATAATATATAAGAAGTAAGTGCCCCCAATGTTGGAAACGTTTTCTCGTCTCTAGTGTATACACGTTGAAAAAAATAGCCCCAGCAACTCATTGCGGGAACCATGTATATGTTTGCAAGTATTGTTTTCTGCTGATTGTTTTTTTCTTTATTGTTCGCAATGTTTTTGTTTTCAGCAGTTTGCAACAAACAAATCCACATTTGGGTCACATAAGTATATATTATAATATATTAATCATTGTGTCTCCAATATGTAACACAATATGTTTGGACACAAGTATACTATATTTGTGAAGAGCTACAAACACGTTATATTTGCATCGAAACAACAAAAAATACAGATTTTTAAGCGTGTAATTTTTCGGGAGCAGGATTCAATTGGTTGGTCCCGAAATTTTGACATTTCGTACATAAAAATTAAGTACGAAAAAGAATTGGTTATTAGTTATATTACACTGCATTTCCACCAGACAAGATTAACGCATTTCGTAGGTTCACTTCGTTAACTCATACAATTTTAATTTGTAGAAAATGTTGTTTTATTTTTGAACTCATTGTAAACTGGTGTACATTTTGATGCAATACTGTTAGTTACTAAAAAATGCAACCATAATAAGAACATACACAAAAAGTCAACTGTTTGACAGATGTAAGCCGATCGAAAATTTCCCGAGGCGTCGCCGCCACCAAAACTTTTTTGAAGCTCACGCCGCCGCCGACATAAATAGCTCTTATTGGTTTCAACTGTGAGCACATTTTATCGACTAGTCCGATTTGACTCACTGATACAATTTTAAAGGTTCAGTTACTTCAATAACATCCCAAATTTGTAGAAAACTGGCAAAACCAATAGCCGCCAACTTATTTTTTTTTTGTTGTGCCGCCGTCTTCGATAATTTTGTATCGGCGCGGCGTTTGCCTAAGCACGGAGTTGCCAACTGAAATATCAATTTAATCTCAAATTGGGTGGTGTAAACGGCAAAGATTAGAGAACAAAGTTATCACTAACCTGGCGGTGGTAAACGGCGGTGTAAATGCGTTATTAGCGATATTTGTAAGCCACATTAGAGATAGGTGGTAACTCTCGGCAACCAAAATTTCCGCATAAAGATAAATGACAAAATTTAAAACGAAAATTTTGTGTGAGCTGGCAATGGAACTTATCCACTTGGTCATGTTTCGAACCTCAAACTCACTGATCCCTAATTCATAGTTCCCACACAAACCTTTCCCACCATATTGTCAGAATTTCGCATAATGTTTTATTTATTTTTTATTAACTTTTAATAAAATAATGCACCATCACTGATTAACGAATTAAGCGAACAAATCACACACAATGACACAAACATATTAGTATGGATGGGGGCTATGTATGTATGTCAATATAAATGTTGGACTACTACAACAAGTACTGTTCATTTCTTATACAGTGGAGGAAATCATGAACTGAAAGGCCTTAAATCAGGCCTGCATTGGGATCCGGTAGTCCGTCCGTATATACAACTCCTTTACATTTAACATTGCATGTTATTGGACGGCAAGCAAGGCTTTCCTTATAGATAAGAAACCCTTACAGAAGGCCTTTCCAAATAAGAGTTTGTTGAAGGCTTTCCTCAAGAATGCCGTATAAAACGCCTTCCCAAAGAAGGCTTTCCGCATGCCAGAAATATTAGGTGTTATAGGAGTGATTCATAAAAGAACTGGATCATTCTATAGAAGATCTTCCTTTAAAAATGCATTATAGGTTGCATTATTATAAAACAATTTAGAAAGCCTTCCTTGAGAAGGCACTGCGCTTTGCGGAAAAAGCTGGATGTTGGGCTTTTAACACTCTAACCCGCATTGTGGTGGGAAATTGCAAAATTGTTCGGCGGTAGTTTTTGTATCTACCCTTTATATTCTATATTACATAGTATAGTTATTTCATTCAATCATTTTAAGCTACATGTTATTCATGAAAAGAAGATGATCTTGTCAGTGGAGGAATATAAGTATAAGTATAACAAACTATAGCTTTGTCGTGCAGATCACTAAGGGAAGTGGGATGGCTGCTTCTGACTTGCATTCCTACCATTACCACAATAATTGCACTGCTGATCCGGGAATTTAGTAACTGTTTGGTTTCCTCTAAAGACTTCAATAGGAGTTCAGATATCCCTTTAACCATAAATGCATAAGTCCTTGCTGTAAACATCATACAGTCTTCGAACTGTCGCGCTAGAATTCTTTAAAATCTATTCAGTTGCCTCTTTGACAGGTAAACAACAAACCTCTTTTTCGATTTGGTGATTTTTTATATGTTTGTTTCTGGGGTGTTGTCACATTCTACATATAGGCTTTAAAGAAGGATTCAAAAGAATATCTGGCAAAGGCCTTCGAGGTGCACATTTTCTCGAGTGCCTTATAAAGGGGGTTTAGATTATGTCAAACTGCCTTTCAAAATGATCTAATGAAAATCTACTACAATATAATTTAGATGACTTAATATTAGAACACATTGAAAGCTTTAGTATAATTCAAGTCCCTTTTGAAAAACAAATATATAAAGTGTTAATAAAAATAAATACAAAAAAAAAATATAAAAATTAAGATAAATTATTTTTCAATAGTTTCTGATAAATTTATTATTCTAGTCACTTGAAAATTTTACTTTTTTTGCTCAACAACTTTTTAACATTTCTTCACACCGGCGTTTCAAGCACAGCTACTATACAACTGATAGCGTAGAATTCGTTTGTTTTTTTTTTTGTCTAATAATGTCTCAAAAACAAATAATCTGCTATTTTCTCAGCTCACTTGACCTTCGTCCTCTTCTGCAGACAAACACTTCTTTACGCGAAAAAATTTCCATTCATTATTGTTTGTTTGCTGCCTCTTTTTTTGTAGACTTCTGCAGGACTTCGTAAAAGAACGAACATGCTATTATTGTTAGTTGCAATTCTCACAATACAATATAATACAATTGCCCATACCTTCCTTTTGGAAGACCTTCAGCCGGTCTTGTTAATGTAAGGGAAGAACTACGTTTTTACATTCTCTCTGCGTAACGCTTCTGGCTTCTAAAAGATTGTAATTGTGTTTGCATTCTCCCTGCATTATATTTAGAATGCTTCTGTCAGGTTTTCAAATAGAACAGATAGAGAATATGAGAATGTATGATTATGACGAACAACAGCTTCCATATGGGCCCTTCCATAGAAAAGGTCATCAATAGGTTTGCATTTTCTCTGTATTCGTATTAAATGCCTTCTGGATATGAACAGCAATTTGGAAATAAAGATACCATTTTTAAGGTCATCAATAGTGAATTATTTTTATAAGGCCTCTAGCAGACTTTCGAAAACAAGACAATTATAATTAAAATAATTAAAAAAAAGGGTACAATTACAAGGCTTTCTGACAGAGCTGCATATAGCTGATCAAAAATTTGGTTTTGCCCAGGCCTTGTTTGAGGAAGGCATTGCCAAAACAGGGCTTCCGCGTACGTTATATGTTCAAGGCATTGGAAATTCCGCCGCTGGCTAGTTAAGTAGCTCGCCCCCTTCACCAGCAGCAATACTCCAGGCACAGAGATACCACAGAGTCATTCCATGTGACTAAAGAACGGCTTGTCATAACTTCATTGTGTGGTGCCTTTCTTTTGTTCGTTTCGTTTCCATTGTGGTCTCTTTTCCCCTAGAATTTTCTGCCCTGTGCCGTGTTTGTTGTAATTTATTTATTTGTCATTTATTGTTTTTATTGCTGTTGTTGTTGGTTAACGTATTTGTCTTTCTGATTGGTCTGATTACAGCAGATTATACAAAGGAAAATAATTGTTACACTGTTCTACAAAAGCGGATGATATTTAAGTGACGCAAAAAAGTAGAGAATTCTAAAGAAAAATTGATACTAGGTTAAACAGCCTTAAGCTTTTGTATAATTTAGGGACAAACTTAATATAATCATTATAATAGTAATATGATTAAATATTGTATAATATGTGCCATATAAAAAGCAGACTGGATTAGACATTTCCGATACTGGTATCTGGTTCTCATAAAAGTCAAAAGAAATCACACAATTTAACTGTCTTATGTATTTTTTTTCTCATGACATAAATCCCTAAACCAATTTAAAATGAAAAATGTATTTGTCGTCCAGTGCTCTTCTTCATAATCAACTCGTTATTTAATTTTTCTCATGATATGTATGCCAACACATACGTACGTGTATATACTAATGTAGTAGAAATTCACCATTTGTCGAGTATCTTTTGCAAAACATGCATAACCTCTTACCCAGATATTGTATCTGAAGTATGCGGAGTTGGGACTTCTCATCCACTTATCAATTGATGGCTGTGTGGCCCCTATGATTTCTAGTGCTTTCTGTCGTTACGAATGTCGTCGATTGGAATTCTTATATTCTAATAAAACAAAAACAAAAACACAATATCTGTTTAGTTGTTATTTGTATCCATTTGTTATCAACGTTTTTTATGTAATATTCTTCTGCATCTCATATCAGATATTGCAGAGATTACTATTAAATAATCGTTGACGTTTTCAACCCGCATTGTGGCGAGAAATTTGCAAAATTGTTAGGGTGCAGTTATTGCAGGTACCCTTTTTGTCCTATATTGCATATTATAGTTAATTTCATTCAATCATTGAAAGTTTAATTTTTTCCATGAAAAGAAAAGGATCTCATGGATAGAAGTTAATCTTGTCAGTGGAGAAAAATAAGTATAAGTATAAAAACTATAGATTTGTCGTCCAGATCACTGAGAGAAGTGGAACGGCTACGTCTGATTTTCATTCCTTTAACTACCAGAATAGTTGGGCTGCAGTTCCGTTAATTTAATAATTGTTAGATTTCCTCTAAAGACTTCAATAGGAGTTCATTTATTCCCTTAACCATAAATGTTGAAAATGTTTAATTCCTTGCTGTTAACATCCAAGGGATTTTCATGTATTTAACAAACTTATTGGTTCATAAAGTCCTGGAATTTTCACGCTAAAGTTCAGTAATTTCCTTGAATCTTCAGTTTTCTATCTGACAGGTGAACAAAGCACTTTTTTGAATTTTTAATAATGACCTTATTTCCGTTAGAGTTGAATTTTAATGTACGAGAAGTTCATTCTACAAGCTTCCAAGGTCAGATACATTTTTCTAAGTGAAAAATGCCAAGCTTATAGTTCGAACTTTGCGGACATTAAAAATCAAACATTTTTTGTTTTGTCTGGTATTGTTTCTCTGGTGTTGTCATATCCCACATCTGTTCACAAGTCGCATTCTCGGTATCGTTTCAATGAAGAGATGGCATGATAATGTTCGTCTGAGACTCGCTTTTCGAAGCTAAAGAAGGTTGCAGTAGAAAATGTCAGTTAGCCAGAATTTATTACCGAAATAAAGCATTACGTTTGGTTCACTGTAGCTTCATATAGATTTAAAAGAGATCGCACTATATAGTTTATGCTTTGCATGATACCTTGCTAAAGAAACTAAAGAAAACTTCAGTAAATCATACAAGCTGCTTCACCCTGTGATATCTCTGATGACGCTAGTTGTATTAGTAATAACCTTCTATATCTATATCGCAGTATGTGGGGACTAGAGTATCCGAAACCGAAAAAGAGTGTTGCTTAAAACGGTTAACCGATTTTTTTCAATAGACTGTGTGCCATATTTTTAGAAAATGTAATTTTCGATCAAACCGAAGACCGGTTAATTGCCATCGGTTAACCGGGTTTTACTCAATTTGTGTCAAATATCCTTAAAAAAAATAAGAATTAAATAAACAAATATAAGATTTCCTAATTTATATACTTATATATGATATATATAACGGGTCCGCCAAATAACTTTTTTTTTTTTGAAAATGCTATAAAGAAAAAACTACTGAATATTTTCTCAAATTTTTTTTTTATTTGAAAGTACAATCCTTCCGGTTAATAATGGAAAATAATTTCATTCAAATGGCTGCCTCGGCTGGCCATGCAGTAGCCTACACGATCGGTCCAATTTTTAAGCACATTATCGATTGTGTGCAGCTGTATTTCACCAATGGCTTCACGAATATTGTCCATTAAAGCGTCAATTGTCTCTGGCTTGTCGGCGTAACACTTATCTTTGAGGGCACCCCACAAATAATAGTCCAACGGTGTCAAACGACATCAGCTCTGCGGCTGATAATGCGGTCTTCAAAAACAGGGCGCAAAACATCGAGTGTAGCTTCGGCTGTGTGGCACGTAGCGCCGTCCTGTTGAAACCAAATGTTGCCAATATCCTCCTCTTCAATTTTTGTGAACACAAATTCGTTCAACATGTCCCGATAACGATCGCCATTGACTGTAACAGCCACTCCTTGCTCATTTTCGAAGAAAAATGGCCCAATTATGCCTCTGGACCAAAATCCGCACCAAACAGTGGCTCGTTTTGGGTGCATCGGCTTTTCAATGTATGCGTGCGGGTTTTATGTGCGCCAAATGCGACAATTTTGCTTGTTTACATACCCGCCAAGATCAAAATGAGCTTCATCTGAAAAGATGATTTTTTTGGCAAAATCGGCATCTTCTATAAGTCGATCGCAGGCCCACTTAGCGAACTAATGTCGCAATATTTCCCAGCGTTGTTCAAGCGTATACACAACCATTCAGCGGAAGAATAAAACTAATTATCTGTCAAATCAGACATGAGATAAGTGTTACCATTCACGAAATAAGCACTAGTTGAAAAAAAACGTTAGATGGCGGACCCTTTATATATATTAGGGCGGTTTAATTTTTTTTTTGATGAAGCGTATAGCAATAACGTAATCTATAGGTGATTTTGAGAAATTTTGCTCAAGAGACCATAGCTCTAAGTCGGATTTGGAGCCCCCCAAAATTTCAAAATAGATAGATACATGGAATAATTTAATTAAATTCGTCATAAAATCGGATAGAATTATAGTAGATTTCTCAATGTGGGCTTGTTTGAAAGGTATTTTTATCACCCTTCAGAATCTGTATTGATACCAATATTTTTAGTAGAGATATTAGGAATTTTTTGTCGAAAAATAGCCTAAAATGAAATAATAAATTCTGAATTTTCTACGAGATTTTTTTTGCAGATTTTGAAAGTTCAGACAATTTCCAACAACTTTTATTACGATCAATTTTTTTGTTTTCGGACTCCTTTTTGTAGAAAAGTCGATCTGAAAAAATCAACACTATTTTTACATTTTTAATTCAATTTATTTTTAAATATTATTCTTGACCTACAATTTAATGTTTTAACGTGGTAATATTATTTTTAAAGGTCCTTTTTACTTTCCATTCGAGTCACTGCCATAACTCCTTCACGATTCTTTTCTATAACTCGTTTTGAAACACTCGTTAATAATTGTACATGTCTTTCTGTTCCTTGTATGTGCATTGGAATTTGTGGATCAGCCAGTGGTGGTTCATCGAAATCTAAGTATTCTACCAAGTGATCATATAGGAATCTGTCGAGTAAATGCTGGTTCAAATAATATATCGTCGTTATTCATATCAACCATATTGACATAATCGGTAGCATCGAAATTTAAGATATTTTTGTTGTAAACTCTGAGTTTAGTTGGATCGTACAATTTTTCTCGATAGTGTTGCTTTCCGATCATCAAATAACATTGTTAATAGGATATTTTCTTGATGTGCGTAATACGAGTTGTTTTGAATTACATCATCTACAATATTACGTAAGTTTGGTTGTAAGTATCGTGTCCAACGTATACATTTTAATAAAAGTGCACTGCCGTACACGACAGAGTTATAAAACTTCACATTGAAGTACATTGGCACATAAACTATAATAATATAAACTGACAAAGTTTTTAAATTGGTCGATGGTGTATTAGTTCTAACATATAATCGTAGTAATCTACTTGCTTTGGTTAACCAACGAGAATGTGCAATTGGTCCTGGTTTAATGTTAGCTAAATCAACTGGAACAATATTCATGATCCATCATTGCAGGCATATTCTCCAGTGGTATTGGATCAAAATCAGCTACTACCTGAAAAATGAAATGTTTAGATCAATTAAAATGCAATTATTTTATTTTAACTTTATTCCAATCGAAAAAGTAAAATAATGACAATAAATAATGATAATAAATGATGATAGTAAATAAAATAAAGTGTTACATACCTGCAATTTCTCACACTCTTGAATAGCTTTGAATAACTTTCCACTTGCTGCTCGTGGTCCACTGGTGACTGTTTTGTCCAATGCTTGATATAAGTGACGAAATGGCTGTTCATTGAAATGAAGCAGACATATAAACCACTGAATTGGTCTATTTAACTGTTTTTCAAATAATCGTAAAACACCATTTTCTGTTCCAGTATTTGCTGGCTCACCATCACTGCATATGCCAATTAATTGATCAACTGTTAATGTTTTATTGTTGAAAAATTCATTCAGTTTTCTGTGTTTGGTTTTTGCATCTTCTTGACTACCCAAATTTACATATCCAAATAACTCATTATAGGGCTCTTTCAGAACAACTAAATGCGGTTCTTTTACCATAGTGGTATGAAATTTGTCATTAATTTTTTAATGAGTCATCTTTTCTACCATCGAAAGAGAATGCAGTTATGGAAGAATTTGTATGTCGTGTACGTAGCACTGCATCTCTAGATTTAACTTTTTCTCTACCCACTTTTGATTTATCCATAATAACAAGATTACCATGAACATCTCTAAAATTTATATCTTCGAATAAAGCTGTTGCTAAACATGAAACGACTCTATCTGAAACACCGAATCTATCCACACATCATAGCAAAATTTAAGGCATCGTATCTTTGAGTATAATGACCTCGTCTCATTTGAACAGTTGCTTCTGGAACTTCTGTTGTTGCTTCATTTTCATCTTCATCCATATGTAATTCAGGTGGTGCGTATGTTTGATCATCGGTACCAGTTGTAAGTGTTGGTATTGTTGTAGCTACTTCTTCAACGTCTTCCGTATATTCAGGTATTGTGAATTTTCTATCATTATGCTGGTCCATCATAAATTCTTTTAGATGTTCTGGAATCAATCCACACGAGCATTCTGTTGTTTTTATTTTGCAATTACATTTGCCAATATAAAATAATTCGTTTATTGAATCAACAAATGCTTTAAATTCATCTCTTTTGTTTCTATGTTGTACATGTTTCTGGTATTTATCAAGCAAACCAGTTAATTGTTTTGAAAACACTTTTTCTATTAATGATTTCAATATTTAATTTACACCAAATTTGGATCAATTTATGTGTTACGTGAGGAGTAAAAGTTTTATAGGAGAACATTTTGTTTTCAAATTTAGCACGATCACTTAAAAAAAAAATAATATTTTAAAATGTCACATTTAGTAGGCAAACTAAGATCATTTAAATCACTTGACAAACCAAAAACAACAATATCTTGATGAGGGATGTTAGTCAATCTAGACTCAAAACTTGTTGATGTTGTTGCTTCCATTTGCGAAGACACCGCAGACGATGTTGATGGTTCTTGATTATCCATAATAACTTTGATATTATCACTGCACTCTTTGATTGTGTCACACTAAATTTAAAAATTAAAAAAAATATTGGTATTGTGATAACCGAGATTTTATTTAAGTATTTTGGCAAACTGCGTGCGCATTGCACGATGAACAATTAAGGAAGAAGGAACAACAAGCTTGGCAACGTTTAGTGTTGGTAAACGTCATTATTTTGTAACATCATTATTCAGTGTTACAAAGTTTTTCAATTGAACAATGCTGCCATTGACGACTTATTCTACAGGTATCAATACAGATACTGAAAGGTGATAAAAATACCTTTTGGGGGGCTCCAAATCCGACTTAGAGCTATGGTCTCTTGTGCAAAATTTCTCAGAATCACCTATAGATTACGTTTTTGCTATACACTTCATCAAAAAAATCGTTCCATACAATTTGACCCACCCTAATATTTGTATATATAAATATATGATTTAATTCTAAATAGGATTTTCAAAAAATTTCTTTTCATATATTTCAAAATGAATAAGAATTAAATAATATTTCCAAACAATTGGTTTTTGTCAAATTTCAAAATAATCATTAGATTAATTTTTTAAACTTAATAAAATTTTGACACAAGAAAATCTCTTTCAAATTTTAATATGATTTTCAAATTTAAATAAGTTTAATATGAATTTGATTACAAATTCTAAATTTTAATTTCAAATTTTAATTTCAAATTTTAATTTCAAATTTTTTATATTAAACACATATTCCAAATTGAAATATAATTAAAATTTAAATTTAACGTCATTGTCAAATTTACATACAGTTATTCAATTTTGAGATTTAAACACGAACAAAAATACGAAATGGTCGATAAATAAATGTATTGTAAGTGGTTGACGTGTAATTCAACTTTGCCAACTTTAAAAACTGAAACCCGGTTTTCTGAAAATTTAATTTTTCGGATTCACCAAAAAACGGTTTCTCAATTGTTCTAACATCTTCATTAATGTCTTAGTTTCTCTTATAGAAATCAGAGTTATCACTGCAACAATTCCGATAAGAATTTCTAAAATATCAATTTGAGATAAAAAATAATTGAGTTTTCAAAATTTCATTTGAAACATAAAATACATGAATTCAAATTTAAAATACATCAATTACAGTCTGAAATACATATCAATAAATCTGGGTTTATGGTCCTTTCTCCCAAAAAAGATAAATTCAGAAAAAAACTAACGCAAAAGAGTAAATGGGCTGGTTTTACGGGCATTTAAATTTATCTATAACACAATATATTCCAAGTATAGTCTAAGGACGTTAGGAAAAAGAAAATATATTTATAATAATACATATAAGAAAATATTGTAAGACAAATCCATGGGCAATAAATAATTTAAATTGCTAAAAAAAAAAAGATTGCAGTCTGAAATACATAAATTAAAATTTCAAATATACCAATAGATAAATAAATACAGTAATTGAAATTCAAAAAATTAACCAATATTATATTAGTAGTGCATATTATCAAAGATAATACAAAATCCTAGATGGTGAAATATATGTTGTGGCTTTGAAAGTCAACAAAAATTTTCCAGACGCCGTAGAAATGGGGAAGATTTTGAAATTACCCAGAAAATCAAACTGATTTAAAATACTATTTAACCATATATTTTTCAGTTTTGGAATTTCAAAAGATTACAGCATAAGTATTTAGTTTTATTAGCAATATTTTATTTTCAAATCCAAACATCAAAATCACACCAAAAATGGATTTTGAGTGATTTCCGTCATGACCGAGTGAAGAAGGGTCGTACGGAAACTCCCTTAGCCATCTGGTGAAAATTCACCTTCTATGGTTTTTCAATTATCTTTGGTATTATATAATTTTAATTAATGAATTCTAAATTTCAATTAATGAATGTAAAATTTCATTTGATGTACTTATATTTGAAAGTTTCAGTTCACGTTTTCTGAATATTAATTGGCGATATTTTAACTTCAATTGATGTATTTTATATATCAAACGATGTATTTTTTATTATTTAAGTTGATGTATTTCAAATTTCACTTGATGTATTTCAAATTTCAATTGATGCATTTTAAATTCCAATTAATGTATATTTTTAATTTCAATTGATGTTTGTAAATACGAATTTCTGCGTTTTAAGTTTTTTATATTTCAAACAATAGAGAGTTCTCGATTGTTTCAGAGTGCTCTTGCGATATCATTCAATATTCGTAGTAGGTAGCTTTTCAACTTGAAACGACAGCATACTTTTAGGCGTGCGGAAAGCAAGCTGCAACGTACATCACAAACTGGTTGTTAATATTCCCATGTTATTTTGGCATAACTATTATTTTGACATGGTTAAGCCAAACATATATGAATTTATTGACACGGTATCAATTAAAATTGAAAAATACTACCAATATAATATTAAAATAAAGCCGTTCAAATGAGAGATATAAAGAGGCGCTTATGAGAAAGGTCACAAACTTCGAAACAATCATCCGCCTACGTTGGTTCGAATCCTGGTTCCGACTATTTACATTTTTTCTAATTTTAAACAACCCTTGATCTGTATAGCTCAAAGAAAATCGAAAATATTATTCTAAGAAATGATATTGTATAGTTCTTTGAATTTTAATTGACATTTTTTTAATTTTAATTGATTTCTGTAATTTAGTTGTCATTAAACATTTTAATTTTAAATCTAATGTTTAAATTTATTTGCTTGCATTTCACATTGTAGTGCTAACTGAATGTTAAATAATATTATTTGCCGTAATTCAACTGAAATCAAATCCTTTACTAGACTTTAAAAGTTTTGAAGGACACAATATCAGGCGCGCATTAATATTGACTTTTTACTCTATTTCCCAAGTGGCTGATTTGTGTTATTTTTAGTATGAAAATCGTATCATCATTCCTATCGTCATAAGCATCATAATATTTAGTCATCCATCCTCTGACTCTTTGACATGACCTTCACTTTTTGCCACACATTTTTCTACGTCTTTTTTCTATTTTTGGGGTGAGAGCAAAAATCATTCGACACTAATGAAATATTATTATGATGGATGATGATGTGTATGGGATAAGGAATTTTAGCACCAAACTATTTTTAAATATACAACATCCTTATGTATTATTAATGAATACTACACTGTTAGTATTTAGGATATATTATAGTGTTCAAGAGAGGACGACTTACTAAGCATTTCTTGCTTTATTTATTTAAATTGAAAACTTTCCAAAATGAGCTCATTTCAAATTTAGTTTTTCAATGATATAGACTTGTGCTCATACTATGTTAGTATTATAATTTAAAATTTCGTTAGTAGTTTCTAAGCGTTGAATGGTAATTTATCATTTGAAATGGGATTTATTTGCTCTGTATAAGTTTCCGTTGGATTTTATTTGTTTAATTTTGATTCTATATGGAAATGGGTGAAAAGTTTTTTCAAATCGTCAAAATATATTTTATGCTCGAAGAGATTTCTTCTCTCTCTTGGCTTTAGGAGAAGTCTATTTGACATTATTTTTGACGTAAATCAATCATTTCATATCATGAAATTATATTTTTAGACGAATGATCTGAGGTATCCTATAATGAAAAATTTGCACTTAACTGAAAACATTATTGATTTCGTATAATTTATTTTGTAAATTTAATAGGTTGACCGAGGTGCGCATAAGTAACAAATATAAGTATAATTTCGATAATTTATCACTCAAACGCACAGTTGTATATTTTTAGAAATAACATGACTAATGGCCAGTTTTTCAGAGCGAGTTTAAACCGTGGATTACTAAAAATGAGATTGGATTTAATCTTAGTTTAACTGCCCATTCTGTTTTTCAGTGCACAGTTAAATACATCACAATTTGTTTACTCTGTCATGGCAACCTTGTGCAAATGTCATTATCGCCAAGCAAATTGAACTGATTTGCCCAGGTCATTATTGTGCGTTGTTTTCTTGTAACCCCATAACAAAATTCTTCGCACATTTCTTGGTCACTACATGAAAACCTGGTTTAAACGTAGTTTAACTCATATCCGAAGATGATCTCCGACTGAAAAACTGGCCATAAGATTAGTTTAGGTTAAGGATATGTATGTACTAAGGTAATCACTGATTAAACATCTGATACTACATACGAGGGTCTGTCGACCCATTGTGAGTCTTGAGAATATCGTTAAGGTACAAGTATAGAAACAACAGATTGGAAGATGGAGTGATGTATGAAATAGTGTCATGTAGACATTGTAAAATAATCAGTCACTCAGGATTTAATCACCATATAATTTGTAATTATTAATAATTAATATTACACAATATAAATAGTAGACTAAACAAATTTTACTAAGAGAAACGGGGCGGGGAGTTTCAATTGATTGATTCTGTCCAAAACATTCGACCAAACCAAGTATCCACTGGCAATGATTGGGTGAAGTATTGTCGTATATAACCAGTAAACAAGCCTTAGACTAAGCCCCTAGCGTACATACTCTTCTTCCTCCGTTCCTTGAAATTCCTTATTCAGTTTAACTTCCGGTCAAGGATAACACCACATCTCTCTTCAGTGGGCTTACTAGCCCAAGTAGATAGTTCCCCACAGCAGTTTAAATCAAGTCACGGAGAGTAAACAGCAATTTTCCAGCGGCCAGAATAACAACATCATTCACATAGCTCACAAGCATGATTTGGCAAGCATACTCTCCCAGAGTCAAATTCTAAATTTTAATTTCAAATTTTAATTTCAAATTTTAATTTCAAATTTTTTATATTAAACACATATTCCAAATTGAAATATAATTAAAATTTAAATTTAACGTCATTGTCAAATTTACATACAGTTATTCAATTTTGAGATTTAAACACGAACAAAAATACGAAATGGTCGATAAATAAATGTATTGTAAGTGGTTGACGTGTAATTCAACTTTGCCAACTTTAAAAACTGAAACCCGGTTTTCTGAAAATTTAATTTTTCGGATTCACCAAAAAACGGTTTCTCAATTGTTCTAACATCTTCATTAATGTCTTAGTTTCTCTTATAGAAATCAGAGTTATCACTGCAACAATTCCGATAAGAATTTCTAAAATATCAATTTGAGATAAAAAATAATTGAGTTTTCAAAATTTCATTTGAAACATAAAATACATGAATTCAAATTTAAAATACATCAATTACAGTCTGAAATACATATCAATAAATCTGGGTTTATGGTCCTTTCTCCCAAAAAAGATAAATTCAGAAAAAAACTAACGCAAAAGAGTAAATGGGCTGGTTTTACGGGCATTTAAATTTATCTATAACACAATATATTCCAAGTATAGTCTAAGGACGTTAGGAAAAAGAAAATATATTTATAATAATACATATAAGAAAATATTGTAAGACAAATCCATGGGCAATAAATAATTTAAATTGCTAAAAAAAAAAAGATTGCAGTCTGAAATACATAAATTAAAATTTGAAATATACCAATAGATAAATAAATACAGTAATTGAAATTCAAAAAATTAACCAATATTATATTAGTAGTGCATATTATCAAAGATAATACAAAATCCTAGATGGTGAAATATATGTTGTGGCTTTGAAAGTCAACAAAAATTTTCCAGACGCCGTAGAAATGGGGAAGATTTTGAAATTACCCAGAAAATCAAACTGATTTAAAATACTATTTAACCATATATTTTTCAGTTTTGGAATTTCAAAAGATTACAGCATAAGTATTTAGTTTTATTAGCAATATTTTATTTTCAAATCCAAACATCAAAATCACACCAAAAATGGATTTTGAGTGATTTCCGTCATGACCGAGTGAAGAAGGGTCGTACGGAAACTCCCTTAGCCATCTGGTGAAAATTCACCTTCTATGGTTTTTCAATTATCTTTGGTATTATATAATTTTAATTAATGAATTCTAAATTTCAATTAATGTATGTAAAATTTCATTTGATGTACTTATATTTGAAAGTTTCAGTTCACGTTTTCTGAATATTAATTGGCGATATTTTAACTTCAATTGATGTATTTTATATATCAAACGATGTATTTTTTATTATTTAAGTTGATGTATTTCAAATTTCACTTGATGTATTTCAAATTTCAATTGATGCATTTTAAATTCCAATTAATGTATATTTTTAATTTCAATTGATGTTTGTAAATACGAATTTCTGCGTTTTAAGTTTTTTATATTTCAAACAATAGAGAGTTCTCGATTGTTTCAGAGTGCTCTTGCGATATCATTCAATATTCGTAGTAGGTAGCTTTTCAACTTGAAACGACAGCATACTTTTAGGCGTGCGGAAAGCAAGCTGCAACGTACATCACAAACTGGTTGTTAATATTCCCATGTTATTTTGGCATAACTATTATTTTGACATGGTTAAGCCAAACATATATGAATTTATTGACACGGTATCAATTAAAATTGAAAAATACTACCAATATAATATTAAAATAAAGCCGTTCAAATGAGAGATATAAAGAGGCGCTTATGAGAAAGGTCACAAACTTCGAAACAATCATCCGCCTACGTTGGTTCGAATCCTGGTTCCGACTATTTACATTTTTTCTAATTTTAAACAACCCTTGATCTGTATAGCTCAAAGAAAATCGAAAATATTATTCTAAGAAATGATATTGTATAGTTCTTTGAATTTTAATTGACATTTTTTTAATTTTAATTGATTTCTGTAATTTAGTTGTCATTAAACATTTTAATTTTAAATCTAATGTTTAAATTTATTTGCTTGCATTTCACATTGTAGTGCTAACTGAATGTTAAATAATATTATTTGCCGTAATTCAACTGAAATCAAATCCTTTACTAGACTTTAAAAGTTTTGAAGGACACAATATCAGGCGCGCATTAATATTGACTTTTTACTCTATTTCCCAAGTGGCTGATTTGTGTTATTTTTAGTATGAAAATCGTATCATCATTCCTATCGTCATAAGCATCATAATATTTAGTCATCCATCCTCTGACTCTTTGACATGACCTTCACTTTTTGCCACACATTTTTCTACGTCTTTTTTCTATTTTTGGGGTGAGAGCAAAAATCATTCGACACTAATGAAATATTATTATGATGGATGATGATGTGTATGGGATAAGGAATTTTAGCACCAAACTATTTTTAAATATACAACATCCTTATGTATTATTAATGAATACTACACTGTTAGTATTTAGGATATATTATAGTGTTCAAGAGAGGACGACTTACTAAGCATTTCTTGCTTTATTTATTTAAATTGAAAACTTTCCAAAATGAGCTCATTTCAAATTTAGTTTTTCAATGATATAGACTTGTGCTCATACTATGTTAGTATTATAATTTAAAATTTCGTTAGTAGTTTCTAAGCGTTGAATGGTAATTTATCATTTGAAATGGGATTTATTTGCTCTGTATAAGTTTCCGTTGGATTTTATTTGTTTAATTTTGATTCTATATGGAAATGGGTGAAAAGTTTTTTCAAATCGTCAAAATATATTTTATGCTCGAAGAGATTTCTTCTCTCTCTTGGCTTTAGGAGAAGTCTATTTGACATTATTTTTGACGTAAATCAATCATTTCATATCATGAAATTATATTTTTAGACGAATGATCTGAGGTATCCTATAATGAAAAATTTGCACTTAACTGAAAACATTATTGATTTCGTATAATTTATTTTGTAAATTTAATAGGTTGACCGAGGTGCGCATAAGTAACAAATATAAGTATAATTTCGATAATTTATCACTCAAACGCACAGTTGTATATTTTTAGAAATAACATGACTAATGGCCAGTTTTTCAGAGCGAGTTTAAACCGTGGATTACTAAAAATGAGATTGGATTTAATCTTAGTTTAACTGCCCATTCTGTTTTTCAGTGCACAGTTAAATACATCACAATTTGTTTACTCTGTCATGGCAACCTTGTGCAAATGTCATTATCGCCAAGCAAATTGAACTGATTTGCCCAGGTCATTATTGTGCGTTGTTTTCTTGTAACCCCATAACAAAATTCTTCGCACATTTCTTGGTCACTACATGAAAACCTGGTTTAAACGTAGTTTAACTCATATCCGAAGATGATCTCCGACTGAAAAACTGGCCATAAGATTAGTTTAGGTTAAGGATATGTATGTACTAAGGTAATCACTGATTAAACATCTGATACTACATACGAGGGTCTGTCGACCCATTGTGAGTCTTGAGAATATCGTTAAGGTACAAGTATAGAAACAACAGATTGGAAGATGGAGTGATGTATGAAATAGTGTCATGTAGACATTGTAAAATAATCAGTCACTCAGGATTTAATCACCATATAATTTGTAATTATTAATAATTAATATTACACAATATAAATAGTAGACTAAACAAATTTTACTAAGAGAAACGGGGCGGGGAGTTTCAATTGATTGATTCTGTCCAAAACATTCGACCAAACCAAGTATCCACTGGCAATGATTGGGTGAAGTATTGTCGTATATAACCAGTAAACAAGCCTTAGACTAAGCCCCTAGCGTACATACTCTTCTTCCTCCGTTCCTTGAAATTCCTTATTCAGTTTAACTTCCGGTCAAGGATAACACCACATCTCTCTTCAGTGGGCTTACTAGCCCAAGTAGATAGTTCCCCACAGCAGTTTAAATCAAGTCACGGAGAGTAAACAGCAATTTTCCAGCGGCCAGAATAACAACATCATTCACATAGCTCACAAGCATGATTTGGCAAGCATACTCTCCCAGAGTCTTTGATCCTCTTACAAAAAGCAGATCCTAGGTCCGGGGAAAATAATAAATGAAAACACAGACTCACTTCTTCCGTTGATATCCCCACTGGTGCATTGAGTTTGATGAGCTTTGTCATCACAACTCAATATCGACCGGCTCCCCTAGGTAGAAGCTTGGTGCGCCAGTCTGCAAGCCTTTCCTCCAGGTGGACCATACACCTCAATCGCCAGATACACGGATGCAACCGTTAAAGAGATCTCTTTTTAATTTTTATTTTAATTAAAAACTAATTGCGTTAAACATTTCATTACAGTCATTGTGGTATAAGCGCGTAATTTCCCAACGACATAGAACAAACTCGTCTGTAGTTACAAATTTATGTTGAAATTTTAATGAGTTCATTTTGGAGTAATGAATTTGCAAGAAAATGACCACAAATAGGTGGCGGCTACCAACGCCATCATCATCATCGCCATTACCATTGTATTATCAACATTTTCCACAACACAATTACGGCCATAATCATTAAATCACACACACAGGATAATCCTAATGACGACGTTGCTAGATGAATGGATGGATAGATAGATGGATGGATGGATGGATGTAAGGACGCGGTTGAATGCCGTTGCAGTCATTGTTATATTTAGGCCTAACGACATTTACTCGCCCTATCCAGTTCGAGAATATTTTAGTTTAGTTGATAATGCTCACAATATAAATATATACTATGTTCCACCCTTCCTTTCCTTGAATATATACAGCCTCTGTATCAGTTAACTCTAGTCCCCTTTTGTCTGAGTCGCACTTGTTTTTCGATTTTCTATGGAAATAAAAGATTTAAAAGGTTAGAAATGTTTATAGACTCTTTTGTACACACATACCACGTAAAGAAACTTCAGAAATATTATAATTTTTATTTTGCCGTTTTAACGATTTCCCCCACTTTCTAGCCCGAAACTTGGGAGTAAATTATATGAGTTGGCGTAGGGTTTGCAGATATCCGATTTTTATTTTGTCACAATCCAGGATCAGAATAGAAAAAATACACAGTTGTTTATATTTAATCTAAAGTACATCTGTTGTTCACATGTATCTGCAATTCTGGACAGAAATTCCGCAAGTTTGAAAATTAATTTCAGGAATTTCGCATCAGTTTGAAATTATTTATAGTGTTTGGGCATCCTGGATTTAATTTCTTTTACTGATAGCAGTTCTGCACAAGAATTCTGCAACTTTGAAAATCAACATTTTCACATAGTTTAGATTTCCATCTCATCTTTCAAAGAGTAAAAAAAAACTTCAACATAAATATTTGCTCACAACAACTTGAATGCGGCTTTTCACCAGGTTTGATGGAAATTTTCAGTAGCCCTAAACCTTTGACGATCAATGGGACATATGTATTCCCTCTGGATTTCATGCTATATTTACGGTGAGAGGAGAGAAATTTGAAAATATCGAAGATGCGACATAAGATTCATATGGGCCACATACACCCAATTGACCCTGCAAGGATTAAATTTGGATTTGTTAAAGGATTTGAAAGAGCAGCTCCAGCCGACAGAAACATGCTCATTGTAGATTCCTAAGCATTTTGTTTTGAGTAACAAAAAACATTTTCGGATTTGTTTGAAAAATCAATTTTCGGTTTACGGTTCAAAAATCGATTCACGGTTTTTAATTTATTACATAAACCGGTGGAATCGCGTTTTTGTGGTATTTTGTTTTAAATTAAATTACACATGTAACACGTACAATACATTTTTTTTCGCGACCATTTCACTTACTCAAAACTCAAAATTCACAGTACTTTTTAAATTTGGCAATCACGTTTTAATTTTGAATTAAAATTTAAATTATAGTCCTATTTGGAATGCGTGATTATTATAAACTTTAAAAGTTTTGTTCAGATTCACATAAAACTGATTAGAATTCCAAAATCATATTCTTTAATAATTTTTCCGGTTCAAAATCAATTTCTATGAAAAAGTACTTTTATATCAAAAAGTATATTTTCATACAATATATTCGGCCCTATTCTGTAAACAAAATCCAGACAAACATAAAACGTTTCCGAATATTTGGGTTTCTGTTTCTGGTTTTGAATTAATTAATTAATTTTGAATTTGTTTAAAAACAAACAATTCAAAACAAAAATAGTTCATGTCTTAAGAACATCAAAATTGTAAGCGTTTTATTATTAAAAAAGGATGATTATTCAAATTTGAAAGAGATTTTCATGTATGAAATTATTATTAAGTACAAAACATTTATTTATCAAATAATTCACACTTTGAAATTTTAAAAAAAAATTAGAAGCTTAATTATAAATAATTCTTATTTAAATAGTAAAATAATTTTGAAATTTGAATAAAAACATAGTTGGAAAATGTCATTTAGAACTTATTGAAGCATAAAATCATATTTGAAAATATAAATTGTGTTTCTTAATATCAAAATTTCATTAAAATTCGAAAAGCATAACTTTTATTATTAAACTGTTTAAATACATTTAACACAAACTGCGTAAAAACCGGTTAACCGACGTCATATAACCGGACTTCCGTTTGTGCGACAATAAGGATTTTTAAAAATCCGGGACACTGTTATTGGCTAAAAATCTGGTTAACCGGTTTCACACGTCTTTTGGTTTCGGTTTTGGACGCTGCAGATTTGAGGCATAAGAAATGAAGTCGAAAATCATTAGTTTAAAAATAGTTTTGAATTGATTGGATAAGTAATATACATATTTATTTAAGCAAAGGTTTGGTTTAACTAATATTCATGTCAAACTACCATTCAAATGTCAACAAACACTTTGTGGTGTATTTTGCAGCTTGATTGCCTAATGTTAATTATGCCGTCACTGCAAGTTGGAAAGCTACCTTACACCAACTCTCCACGAATGTTGGAGAGTTCATGTCAAACTACCATTCAAATGTCAACAAACACTTTGTGGTGTATTTTGCAGCTTGATTGCCTAATGTTAATTATGCCGTCACTGCAAGTTGGAAAGCTACCTTACACCAACTCTCCACGAATGTTGGACGATATCGCAAGAACAGTCCGAAACAGAACAGTCCGAAACAGATGGCATTTCACCACTAACCATAAAGACAATGTCGAATTTTCGGCAACAACCGAGAACAAACAGCGATTCTACGAGTTGGTTCTAGAAACGGCTAAACTGGTATAAATAGCCGATTTGCAACGATACTGAGGTCAGTCGTATTTCAAATAGGTAAAGGCACAAATCGATTTGCAACGATACTGAGGTGAGTCTTATTTCAAACAGGTAGAGGCACCACCATGGCCGTCGGTGATGCAATCGGTAGTGTGCACGCCTCTTGTACATTAGATCCTGGGTTCGATCCGTGCTCTGACCACCTTAAATTTCTTTCGGCGGGGGACATCTCGCATAGTGACGGCGACACTATCGAGTATTTAGCCATTAGCAAGCTTCTCAAAATACCGTTCAGAATCGGTGTAAAAACTGTAGGTCCCAATTGGTGAGTGTAAAACTAGAACGCGCACACCTCATTGGTTGTGAGAAGTTCTCCCCAATTCCTTCGTGGGATATAATGGGAAGCCATTTATTTATTTTTAGAGGCACAAATCCATTTGCCACGATATGAGGTCAGTCTTATTTTAAACAGGTAAAAGCACAAATCGTCGAGTAATAGTGTTGTCGCAAGAAAGTGTTAAGTTTATACTGTACAAGTAAAATAAAGTAAACTGTTGTACTGGTCGTAATTTAAAAATAACCTTATTTTATTAACGGGAAAATTAGAAAATCCGTAACAATATCCCTATTACTCAAAAATTAAATATGGCTCCTTTGGCGAAGGTGTGTGAACGGCCAGCCACCGCAAGTATTCTTGCTCAAAATGGGTAACAAATAGATTTGTCAAACGGATTTCTCAGGTTTAAATATTTGGGATGAATATTATTTTGCAAAATAGTGGAGTAGAATCTGGTAAACTTCTAGTAACATTGTGGAACTATGGCTAATTTACAAAAGGCACACAAACTAAGGTTCAAAATATGGAGCGAATAAATCGAATTTTAATACTGTTTCAATACTTATGAGTTTTCGTTACAAACTAGCGATTACCGCTTGCTGGCTAGTAACAAAAACGGCAAACTAGCTATAATTGTAATTTGTCACAAATATGGCAACATTATGTACAAACCAGCACATAAAAGATAAAGAACTCTGGCTATAATAATACCATGCATGGGGCCCCATTATCATGATTCCCAGTTATCATACAGTTAAAGCTAACCAAATGTTTTAGCTGACAGTTTATATATATGTACATATGTAGAATTTAACAAATAGTTAGATCTAACTAGATATTGTGATAATGTCCCTTAGAGTTATACTTATATATACATATTCATATCGTTCTAACGCACGGTATGAAGTCTTCTTCTTACATTCAATTCACAACAAATGATACCTAGCGTAATTTTGGTGAATATCTCATGGTGGCAACTTTCTGCCTTCTTAAGACTAAAAACTAAGTGGCCATTTAAAATGTTGCTTAATTCCGCCTATTTCTCCATTAAAAATGCGAGATAACTTAGCTGGCGGTTTAACCAAAATGCGTCTATTATCTGTTAGGAGCTCCGTAAATCCTTAATGTTCATTGTGAATCACAGTATTTCATATGAGGCGCTCAGAAATTTTAGTCTGGAATTGTAGTGAAATGTAAAGTTTCGGAATTGGAGTCGCAATCGCGTTTGTTTTACTCTAAATTACCAGCCTGATCCAACCAGGCAGTAAATAATATGCTGCTAACTCTAATTTGATAAAAAAAAATGTGTGATGCACTTGCGACTCTTTTGTTATAATTTCTAAAGAAAGTCAACGCGACCCGCTCCTGTCATTTTTTGGTTTAGTTATGTTACTTGTTTCTTCACACAATTCTTGGGAAAACTCAATTAAAAAAGAAAACATAATTAACAAGAAGTTGTTGATGCATTCTCTTTCTTCTTCATTTATTTAGCTCAGTGCTCAGGTGAAAAGTATACACATCATGTGCGTGTGGTTGGTGCGAGTGGTTGTCTGTTTAGTTGGGCCCACATCCATCCACCCAATCCATCTGCATCGCATACACACTGCTGCACTTGAGTCCATTGCACAAGATGAAGCAAGGCATAAGGAGCGAGGCCATGTCTGAGTGTGAATTTTAGATTGAATAAATTTAATTATACTCGTAAACATTCACGTAACGCTTTCCATAAACATACGCGAAGATCAAAGGGATAATAATGAAAATAATAATGAAAATCTTCTCCATTCTATAGTTGAAATGCAAATTAACAAAGTAACTAAGGCTGATACAATTTACTTTGTAGGTGGTCCCTCCGACCGACCAACCACCCACCTTGATGAAGATGTGTGTTTCCTTTGATATTTCCAGAGTATAATTTTTTGAAAAAATAAAATCCATAGCCTTAGACGGTGAGGTGTATGAAGAGGGTTCTGATTTCCATGCATTATTAGGAAATATTAAATTATATGTCATGTGTTTTATCTGGCAGACCATAAAATTTGCAATGTGTTTGAAGCAAATAGAAGGACGTTTGTGTTGGCCAACTCTGTTTCAGATCAATAATCTGAAGTGATGTTTTGTCATCCTATGAAATTCTGCATACTAGCTCAGGGTACGGTCTACAGAGATGTTACTGTAAATTAAATATTGGCAGAAAGGTAGAATATTCATTAATGCATGTATTAATTAGAACGCACAATATTCAAAATTATATGTAATTTAATGAGGAGTTAACAACATAGCGTTAACTTCTCGGAGAACACCTCATTGACTCCTCTTGGACTGCTCACTGACGTGTAAATATTGTATGAGCTACAAATCACTCATACGTCTAATGGACTTTCTTGTATCCTCGTATAATTCGTCAGTAACAATTTTATTAGTTTGTTGTAAAAGAAGTCGTTGGAGTGAAGAGGTGTAAAAATCTTTGCTTTATTTATTTAGTTTATTTGGATGATGTGATACTTTTAGAATTTATCGTCTGCCGGTAAGAATATTGCAATAGCTGCTCTCGTAAGAGGTACAATTTTTAATATTTTTACTACATATTGAAGAAGGTTCAGTGTTATATTAAATATTTCGACAAAATTCATAATTTGTTAAATATGTAAATAAAACGATAAAATTAGAAAAAATATATGTATGTATGTATGTATTACATAAAGGAGTCAATGGTACGAATGAGTACTGTCTGGTAAATATATCACTCATACGTTTTGTAGACTCTCTACAAAATATCATACTGGTTTGTTTGGTTCGTTGGAAATGAAAGTTCATTGCAATTGACGAGTTCCTCGGATTGAGTTCTATAAATAACTAAATATATATTTTCCCATTACATCCCAGGAAGGGGCAGCCCCTTTCGTTCAAACAGTTGTTGGGCCTGCTTTTTAGGAATTTCATAAAGGATAGAATGTGAGGGAGAATGAGAAATAGGCGAGTTGAATAACTGACTTTAAATTATATTTTAATTGACACGTATGACTTTTCAAACAAGGTTAAATGCTAAGATGAGTTTTGATAAAATGAATACAATAATTGTATTTAAGTTTTATTCGTATTCCGATCAAATTCTAACATAAATTCAAATTGTATCAAAACCAGGGGGGTTCTATGCCACAACTTATCAACTGAGTAATTGGAATTGTAACGCAGAATACAGTTTAAAAGTGAAATACCGATAGGTGACACCAAGAATTCGGGATTCGGGGTTTTACACATTTGCATCCGCGTATCGAACCAAAAGTTCAAAACACATCAACTGTTATTGAAAATGTTGTCCATTAAAGCGAGGAAAAAGGGGACACAAGTTGAAAAATTAAAATGTAATGAAGTGTTGCGGTAACATTATTTGTGTAGACGGCAATTGAAACGCAAATTGTTAAAATTAAAGATTTTCTCACTCTCTTTAAGTTTCGGCTGACTATTTAATTATAGCGGCTTCGGCTGACTATTCGATTATGGGTCCAAACAGAACCAGACACACTTCAGATGGCGACGAAAAAACTCTCTAGCGTATAAAGGAAATGGAAGAGATAGCGTCTGGCGACTTCGGTTGATTTTTTTCTATCTGCGTCGTATATTTTTGAGGCTCTTTTCTGGAATTTGGAAAAATAATACTATAGTAGACTACGAATTAAATTGTTTTTACTGCACTTAAAAATGTATTCACTTTTATTGCATTGTGTTTAACAATAAATTATTTTGAACCCTTTTCTTTTGCATTCACCTGCAAAATCGCATGGTTTCTCTTATGATTTTTATGAACATGTGGCAACTTCATTCTCTCAATTGAGAGATTTCGTGAAAGCGAAGCCAAGAAATTAGAAAAGATTCTATTCTAGCGGCGAGTCGTCAGCCGCCGCGGATTTTCGTGACGACTTTACCCTGCCATAAGAAACCTATGTAGAAAAAACGTCGTCGTCTGTAGCGTGTTTGATTATGTTTAAAATCTATAGCGGCTTCGGCTGACTATTTCCCATAGTGGGTTTGTACCGACTATTCCCCTGTACTGTTCATACACAATCAATTCAATGATGACCGACCCGAAACGTCCTTATTGGACGTGTAAAACACATACCGAGTCAGTAACACGTACTACACAGCGAAGTTCCCGATCATCTTTAAATCGACCAGTCCGCAACGTGCCCCAGTAGAGTATTTCCAAGGCGAGACAAGTGCCCGCAGAAGAGTGTTGTCAAACAGAATAGTTTACCTTTTTTGGGGGTTCAGAAACAACATCAACTGATACACTCGTTGAGAACACTCCTCTTAACTTGAGAACACTCGCCTGGATTGACAACACTCTTCCGGGTTCAACTGTCTTGGTTTGACAACACACACGTACTACACAGCGAAGTTCCCGATCATCTTTAAATCGACCAGTCCGCAACGTGCCCCAGTAGAGTATTTCCAAGGCGAGACAAGTGCCCGCAGAAGAGTGTTGTCAAACCAAGACAGTTGAACCCGGAAGAGTGTTGTCAATCCAGGCGAGTGTTCTCAAGTTAAGAGGAGTGTTCTCAACGAGTGTATCAGTTGATGTTGTTTCTGAACCCCCAAAAAAGGTAAACTATTCTGTTCCTATTTCGAAAGGTTTTGTGGGCCCTAACGAAAGACTCAGGACATGACTGAGCTTTTCTCAGCCCTCGAACACAACCAAGTTCCAATCGATCATATTTAAATTCAAAAATGGATTAGTTTAATCGTTGTTGTTCCTGGGTACTAGAAGAAATTTACTAGAATACTTTCCCGCGCTTAATTTAGGAATAACTTCAGTGCAACATTCCATGGATTAGGGACAAAAATATTGATTTTTGTTATTTCAGTTATCTAGCAAATTTCTCTCCTTATATTTTCAAGGCGTCCATTTGCAAATCTTGAGAAAAATTACCCCATAAAGATGAAATGAAAGCCAATTTTCTTCCAATGTACTAAAAATATCACATAACGATGATGATAATCATTATGATGGTGATGACGGGTTTGATTCTGGCTATGACAATTGCAATTCTGACGACAACGATGATGAGGCCATCATTAGATTGGTAACACTCAGTTGTTATTGTAGTTCAATGTTGGTGTTTTTTTCTGTTTTTTTTGTTATTTAATTTCAAACTCATATTATTTCTTGTTTAAGTCACACACTCCAGTAATAGAAAGAAGAAGAAGCAAAAAATCGTTTGCCAACTTATTTGGCAAATTCAACAAAAGTGGAATGCTCATTCGTCTGTAAATGGTTTGATGCTGAAGATTTGCTACCGGGATTGCAAGCGACAAAAATCCATTACACCATATATGGCAGTGGTGCTGGAGTCGGTGCTGTTGAAGTGACTGAGTGTTTGCCACGACAATGGTGACGATGGCGATGACGATGACGATGATGATGGTGTAGAAGAATGTGATGATGATGGCTTTCTCGACTTGACTCCTTTAGTTTTCCATCAGCCTCGTTGAATAAAATTCCTTTTAGTACAAATTCTTAGAAAATAACAGATTTTCTCATTGTTTCCATTGTTGCGTTTCATTTTTCTTTTGTTGCTACAGCTGTCAGTTTTCACTTTGGAAACCTTTCTATCCTACACTTTTATACTGACGCGCTTTTTACTCCACGCCGTCTCTGCAGTTTTTGTTTGTTGCGGTGGTAACTTACAAACCTTTTTAGTTCCTTTTGTTTCTTTTGGAAAAACTAAATGTTACATTAGTTTTCATTGTTTTTCATTAAGTGAAGTGAAGCGTATAAGTAGATAGATTCATTCACATGCTCTGCAACTGCTGCTGCTGCATCTGCTGCTTACAAAGTTACAAAGTCGGTCTGGTCTGTCGCGCGATCTATGTGACATCTCTGCCGGCCAAAGTTGAATACCATAAAGAATGAAACTATGTCATGTCAATCAGGGGGCCAAACAGTAGCAAACAACAGTTGCACTATAATTTCCCACCCTCCTCCAATGGAGCAGTGGAAGAAGGTACTTAACAACTTTCAAACTGTTTGCGATTAGAGAAAGTTCGGTAATCGCTGCTTTGTCGACATTTCCTTATAGAATTTCTGTAGAGTCTTTCACTTCAAATTACTAAGCATTTCTGAATCAGTAAAGTTTTCTTTCTTTGGAATAGGGCAAAATTCCGGCAGTCAAGTTGAGTGAAATATTAAAAAATGCTTAAATATTTATTTAAAATAAAAGAGTCATAGGAATGCAGGTGGAAAATGTGTGCAGATAGACTATCAGTGCAAATAGAATGAATCGCGGAGAGAGAAATGGAATGGAAAATGTAAAACCATGTGTTTGAAAAATTACAATCACAACGGCTGTTGGATAATAATAATAAGGAATAGACAAAACAGAAAGTTGTGAACAAAAATTTAGTGTTTGAAAAACTAATGAACTAAAATAATTTGTTGAGGAATATCAAAACATGAGGAAATCATAACAAATCTGTCAAAATTTGTTCTGCCAAACGTTCTGTTCTGCTAAACTTTACACTATTCCGTTCGCTCTCCGCAAATGAAAATGTTGGCATATCCATCTATTTCGCTAATAGTGTAATATGACCTTAACGGAAACAAACATTTACACATTTTTATTTGAAATTTGAAAAGTATCAATTTCAATTTTAAAAATTCTACTTGAACTTTTTAGCAAAAAGCTACGCAACCGAAAGACAGTCACTCTATAAATTGTTTACCCTTTTACTGGACACAATACCGGGTTTGCGGTTGGAGAACAGTATTTTCAGATAATGAAGCTTTAAGTGTGACCGTCTTTCGACCGGGTTTAAGAATTTTCTCCTCTGGAGCTAACCGGCTTCGCACCTTCGGCATAGTTTTTGGTGTAATAAAGCTTTCTGGGTGAACGGCCTTCGGCCGGGATTAAGGAGTTTGTTCTCTGACGTGGGTCTTCGTGACATCTGCGTAGTTTCACGATTTTTATGTCTCCGGATTAAAAAAATTGTTTCTATATTTCAGCTGCCAATATCTCGATAACTAAGGCAGTTATCGAAAAAATTTTGTTAATTTTTCATCCTTATTTTCAAATGTGCTACCGAAAAATATTGCATCGAGTGGCCATGAATATCATTCTCTCCCGTATTTATCATCACACCCGGTACCAAAAAAGAAAGCTATCGCTGTTGTTATCATGGCTAACATATTTAAAATTTGTTTTGCTAATTTCAATTTATTTTGATGAAACATATGAAAAGTTATCGACCAAGCTCGTGCTTACGAATGACATATTTGTCCTGTGCATTAGAAATTGAACGCTAGCCACACTAGAGCTCATTTAGTTTGCTCCAAGAAGCTTAAGAACTTGTCTACGCTTATCTGAGATAATTCTTCCAGGTGCCTAACTAGTTAGGTTCACATAGTAGACATCCTCTTGCCGGCTAGTGCTGGATACGTTCAGAGATCATGTTCAGTGGATTCTTCCTGCTTCTCATCGTTACAGTTTCTACAGGAATCATTTGTCCTGAACTTTAAACTCACCGTGTGTGTGCCAATCAAATAATGTCCCATCAAATCTGAAATAAGCATTGATAACTTGGGCCAGGCTGGAGACAAAGAGTCCATAGATCTCCTGCTGTCTTCTAACGGCCAGGTTTGTCTTGAGCTTACACAATCTGTAGCCCTCGTCCAGCTTTCCAGCTTCATCATATAGCAGCGCTCTTGCAGGATATGCTTACAAATCGCTAGGGGCATGCTAAGAAGTTTCAATTCCTGTGGAGCATGTAAGGTAGCTAATAATCTCATCGTTCAGCTCATTCGTTCTGCAGATTCTCGGAATGACCCTTTGCCCTGGCATCTACTTTAGGTGAATATCGTCATGCTGGACATTATTGGCAGTCCCGTGCAGTGCATTAGAACACTTCAAAACAATCCGTACAAGTAATCGAGAGATCTGAAGTCTAAATATCAAAAGTAAGAGTAAAGCAGACCTTCGGCAAAACATAGGTTTTCTTCTCTGCACTGAAAGAAAAATCTTCATTAAATTTATGAATTCCTTCATCAATTTGATGAAACGTTGCGTAATTTTCCAACCTACGAAACATTTTATTGAATTGATGAAGAACATTTCATAAGTCTTTCATACATATTTTATCAATTGTTGATTCAACGACAATGTTACATCAAGTTGATGTAAGTTTGTCATCCAGTCGAAGTACAATTTTCACCATTTTCATGTAAATTGTTCATTAATTTTTGGTCAATTAGATACAAAGTTGTCATTAATTTGATGTAAATTGGTCAACATTTTGATGGAATTCGTTAATGAGTGCTAAACTCTTTGGCCTATTATTCATCGTAAAAACTCCACAAGAATAGGATATGTGTAAGTCCACATAACAAATTTTCTGCTACCTTTTTTCTTTTACTCTTTTTTTTCAATACTACGTTCATATTTCGAATCGATCCAAATTTCTGTGATGAAGCTTGATGTAAAAAAGATCATCAATTCAATGAAGCTGAAAAAGTTGAAGAAACACCCAATCTTCAAATCGAAGAAAAAATTGATGAACATTTATCATCGTTTTGATGCAAAGATTTTCTTTCAGTGTGGGGTATTTCGATTCGTTTATCGTTCAGATATCTCGATAACTGGGAGAGTTATTGAAAATTATAATGAGGAACCAATTTATGGTCACTTCCGGTCTCTGGAATCAATCTATATGAAATATATAGATATTGGACTCATAATTTAAACCAGACTTCCAAATTTATGCAATGCACTGTGTTTTTGTGGAAATTGGCTTTTGCAAATGCATAAAAATAAAGTTGTGGTCATTTTTGAAAACAGATAATAGCAAATTGGACTAACCTCTACGTAATTTGGACTTAGAGAAATCGATTTTTGTGAGTTACGTTTTGTTTGCGGAATTTTTCGAAAGTACTGCCTAGACATTTTTATAAAAATACAGAAGTTGTTCGCTTCTAATTATTGTTAAATTCATATCTCGATTGTTTGGTAAAACTACTAAAGTTGTTCGCTAGTAATTGGTGTTACATTAATATCTCCATAGTTTTGTAACAATACAAAAATTCATCGCTTCTAATGGGTGTTAAAGGTATAATAAATAAATCTGTTAAATTGAAGCGAAGGGGAATATTTACAACATTCCAGTACCTTTTTAAATTAGCAGCGAAGTTTTTATAAATGAGACCTGTATTTTATACCTCAGCACGAAAATTTAACAGTTGTGACCTTTACATTCTTTAGAGGCCTCATATAACAAATATAATACAAGTTTTTTTATCCGCGTGATCCCTTTTGGGTCCTTTTAATTCAGTTTATACAAGTGGGATCTTCAAGAAAAATTTACATTATTTCATAACGCGACAGTTTGAAAATTGTAAATTTAAAATTTTCTAGATTTAAAAAAAGCTATGGACAATTTAGAGTATTAGCTACGAGTATAATAGAAAAATGCAATCTGTATTAACGACTTTCATTCCTTTTTCCATTTTCCTAGTATTTGTACAACATTTCAATTATCCTTGTTACTCTCTTTAGATTTCAACCAAATATTTACCAGTTAACTAACCGAACGTAATTTCAACTTATTTCGTTACAGACTTCCACGGAATTTCTTTTTAACTTAACCCGTTCAAAAAAATAAGAAGGAATTAGGGAACGACAAAAACAGCAGCAGCAAAAACATTTTTAAACGATAACGAGATGTGGAAATTTCGACCTAAAATACTACGAAAGGAAAACAAACATTTGACCAATAATACGAGAAACTGCAGCAGCAGCAGCAATAATAGCAAACACTACGTAATCTGGATCAAGTAGAATCCGCAGATGAATACAAATTTGAAATAGAAACACAATAAGAAAAAAACTCAGATAATCCCAGGAATTCTATTGAATACAAAAAAAAAAGAAAGAAAAGAATTCAAACCAAATCCAAGTGAAACATCAGCTAAAAAAATCAAAGATTTCCTCTTGTTTATCAACACTTGAGGAAGCCAACGGAAAACTTGAAATAAAAAAGATTTTTCTAAAAAAAAAAACAAAACAAAACAACTAAAATCGATATAAAGAACGGAATAGAGAGCAACAAACGCTTTAGTTTTCTGTTAATTTTGTTATTCCCTATGTAACATAAAAAGATTTTCCATCTACGATTTCGTTTTCTTTTTCCCCGTTTTGCTGTAAAACACGCCACGCCCCCTCCTACACGTACATGTTACAGGAAACATCCGAGAAATCATCTACAGCGATATACATTCCTACTCCATCACCAGCGCCAGCACCCGCTTCTCCAACTGCACCACCGGATCTCTTCCACCTGGAAATCAACACAGAGTTTTACGCTTTTATCGTTTGCATTTAAATGTAACACCTTCCTTCGTTCGTCCATTCTTCGACAATGCCTTATTATTTTTAAGTTGGCGTCCTGAATTCATCTTAAAAGAAATCCTCCTTTATCCATTATTCTCCAATAGAACTAAGAGAGCTTTTTGCACTTCTGCATTTAGATAGAAAACCATCAAGCCCTTCATTGAAGTCCTTGTTCGTCCTTTGAAAATTTACAAAATTATTTTACTTATTTAAAACCAAATCCAACAAATTGTTGTACAAAATGTCTCTGGTCGAAAGGTCGAAAGTGGGTGTTGGTGGCGGCGCTGCTGAGTTGGCCGGTAGAGAAAACGATGACTGCTACATGGTTGGATCCAACATGAAACATTCACTAAGCACCCCATCTGGCGTTGATGGCACACCATCGACACCCAGGCATCGAGGTGGCAAAAAATTAACGGTGCGCATACAAATGTTGGACGACACAGTGACGATATTCCAAGTCCAGGTGAGTTGAATGTACTTTGTTTGATTACCAAGGATTAAGTGTAAATTAAGGTTTTAGAATAAAATTTGTTAAAGGAATGCCGACTATTAGTTTAATAGTGGGCTTAAGCACAAATTCCGAGGGAAAAAGATAGAATCGTTCACCAATAGAAGTAGCGGAAGCACACATACATTGATCATTGAAAATTTCCACATTTTTAATATAAAAAGTGTTGAAGTATTCGCTGTGTTCTTCGATCTAAATTGATATTTTTAACAAGATTGATCGAAAGTAACTCTTGACGACGGAATACGAGTATTTGTATGGTACCGATGAATTTTACGCAGTCGCTCGCGCATTTGGAGGACATCATCCTCATTGGTGTCTGTATAAATGGGTCATTAGATCATTGTTACTTCTAGGACTCATCACTTTTAAAAATTTGTTAAGAAAAATGTGTTCGATTTAGGCAGAACTAAGCTTCGAATAGCAACGGATATTTGGTGATGCGGTATTACAGTTAATCAATGATAGTTCTTGAAATTACAGTTGATGATATCTCATAAAACAAGGGTGACTTAGGAATACTACTGAATATCCGATATGTTAAATATCAAGTCTTAAAATATTTTGAAGCAAAGACCCATAATGTTATGATTTCATTTTTTGACTTGATTCCATAATGAGAAATCTTTGTTGTCCCGCATTTCCTACGAATGCGAGAACCTTTAAATTAGTTTCCGCTTCTAATTATTATCCTCTGTTGTCTGCTTTTCATAACCTTTTTCATCCCTACTGTCATTAACAAAATTACTCAATATTTAATACCGCAAACTTGAACACCAAAACTGAAAGTACCGGAAGTGTTATGCCAACCGGAAGTTGTTATATTTAACACATCGTTATTTTGTGAAAATACCATAGGGAAAATAAGAAAACTTCTAATAAGTTAACGAACTCATAAATATCTCCAGTGAAAGAAGAGGTATCACAAGTATTTCGTTTCCCAAAATGTTTGGCAATAAATCAACAACTAAAAAGTATCTTTTAATTATGTGGAAAGTTGCAAGAAATGAAAAGAGATAAAGGAGCCAGCAAAGTGCATATGTACAGTGTGCAAACATCTTATTGGAACATGGGGTGTGCAAGAGAGGAAATCTGGGTATTTTACTAGAAGATTTTTAGTTTTTGTACGAGCTAACAGATCAGGATTTTCTGCAATTAATGAAATCATATAAACAGTCGGAACTGGGTTTTGAACTCACATTGGCGGACGATCGTTTCAAAGTTTGTGAGTCTTCTCATCAGCGCCCTAGCGTTCTAGACCAGCGACCTTCTTGTTCAATTGTGTCACTAATTGCAGTATTTTACGTTCATTATTCTTAAAATATAAAACCTACTTTGTAAAAATATAAATAAATTTTAATTTTATGGCTAATTGTTGTTAGTTTTTAGTTTCTGGTTATGAAATTGATGTTTTTTCGTTTACTTGAGCTATGGCAAATACTTGGCTTCGTCTAGAGATGTGCCATTAATCGAAAAAATTTAATTTTAAATAATCGAAATTTGGATTAATCAAAACTGTTATTAATAAATTAATTTGAATTAATCACATTCGAATAATTGTGTTCACCATTCAAATAAATTTTGGAAAAACTTACAATTATTTATATAGTTATACTACACAAACAAAAGGAAACATTTTCATTAAAAATAAAATAAATGGTTTCCCATTACATCCCATGAAGGGACTGGGGAGAGCTTCTCACAATCACTGAGCTGTGCGCTTTCCAGTTTTCACTCACTGAGTGGGACCTACAGTTTTACACCGATTCCGAACGGTATTTTGAGAAGCTTTTTCATGGCTAAATACTCGCCGCCGAAAGAAATTTTTTTTAAAGTGGTCAGAGCAGGGTTCGAACCCAGGATCTCATGTGCAAGAGCCGCGCACACTAACCATTGCACCACCGACGATGGTGGTGTTGAAAAAGTTCAAACTGATATACGCTAAAAACATGACGTGCTCAATTGTTAAAGTTTTTAATTAATCAATGTTTAGATTAATCAATTATTCATGAAAATTGATTAATCAAAATGCAGATTAATACATTAATCGTAAATATGATTAATCAAAATGTATGATAATTCAATTATTCGACTAATGTCGATGAATCAGATTACCTGATTCATCAATTAATCGCACGTCCCTAATTTCGAATGAATTTTATCATGATCCTAATCATTGTGGCCGTCTGTTGTTCAACGGTTAGTGTGCGCGAGTGTTGTGCGAGAGAACGTGGGTTCGATCACTGCTCTGACGACCTTACATTTCTTTCGTGACGGCGACACTACCGAGTAATAAGCCATGAAATGGCTTCTTAAAAAAAAACCCGTTTGAAACCGGTTTAAAACTGTAGGTCCCACTCAGTGAGTGAAAACTGGAAAGTGCACAGCTCATCCCCTCATGGGATGTTATGGGAAAATGTTTATTTATTTTAATCATTCCAAAGTTTATTTAGGATAAACAATTTTTGACTCGACTCACTTGTTTCTTTTTTAATTTTTAATTTCAATTGACATGTTTTGAATGCTGGTTGATGTCTTAGAATTGTAGTTTATAAGTTCTCAGTTTGAATTAGATGGTCCCACAAAACTGGCATACATATTTTTAAAACCTGGTTACCGGTCTGTTCGAAAAACAATTTTTCCAAAAAGTAGTATTACGCTTTTTAATTGTGATAAAACAATTTAATTTAAATTTGTTTATCGACCGTTTAGCCACTAAATAAATATTTTACCAGTACAACCTATGAAGTTGAAGCTCTTCTGAACTTCTCGCAATCTTATTCTTATTCGTGTTCAAATCCCAAAATTAAATAGCTGTATTTACATTTTGTGCTTAAGTTTTAAATAACAGTTTGAATCAAATTCCAATTTGAGATGCGTGTCTAAAATGATTTAAAATGTGTATTAAAATTTACATTCAACTCATTTAATCAAATATATAAAAGATTTTCATATTTGAAAATTTGCAAATCGAATTTATATGTATATATTTTTATATTGAGGTGAGGCATTTTGTATGGAGCAAACATTTTTCGGTCTGGCTCAGCAAAAAGCATCATCCAGAGAATTTTTTTCGAGAGGCCAATAACTTTAGACCTCCCAAAATGCAATATAGAGTACAGCTTCAAACCCAAAAAATATTATTAACCGGTCGCATCACTTAGAATTTTTCGCCGCCATATTGGGTCCGTCATTTTAAAATGTTGACTGTGGACGATGATGGCGATAATCTGACATCGAATTCAATATCACCGGCCCAAGAAAATGTTTTAATACAGCCAGGTTAGAATTTTTTAGGGTGTGAAGCAGTAATCTATATTGCATTTATGGGAGAGGTAGAGGTCATCTAAAGATATTGGTCTCTTCAGTCGCGGTCTCTGAGTAGCGGTAACAACAACCAAATCGCCACACCCTAATGTGTACTCTAAACTTAATTTGAAAATTCGAAAACAAATATATTTTGGGAAAGAATTTCATATCTGATAATTTTATTTAAATTACAAAATCATTTTCAGATCCTAAAATAAAAATAATGTTTATATTTAACTTAGGAATTTTATTAAAATTTTAAAATCATATATAAGTACATATCTGTCCTCTCTCCTTCTCTCGTTCAAATATTCGTAAACGTCCTACTTGGTCGCACTTCTAAACCTATATGCTCTTTCCCAGATAACAGCAATATATGGCTTTCGTATTCGTTTGATCGGCAGCCTAAATAGTCTCTCCCAGATACACAGATAGATCCAGGTGACGAATGATTTATTTAACATTTGATTTCTGTCGAGTCGAGTTTAATTCACCTAAGACCCAGTGTTGCATACTTTCGTACAATCCCACAATTGATATGGGGGGGTATATACTAAATAATCGCAAGCTGTAGATATTTGGAACATAAAAATACAGTGTGATGATAGTCACTGGAATAAACACGTATTTAATATGCGGAAAAAAGCATTCGTGCTATTTAAACCGGTGTAAAAGATTCTTCACTCCATCTGACCTTTATAATATCTACATCACATACATTAGGCCGGAGATGGAATATAAATCTCATATTTGGGCTAGTGCCCCTAAATCCACCTTAGACCGTTTTCAAAAGAGATCGAAGAAGTTAATAGGTGATAGCAGTGTAGACAACTCTGTTCTCTCCTTGAAACATCGTCGAAATGTGAGCTAAAGTACATGACGTTAGAGATTAGAGTATTTAATCGTACAACAAGGTTGTCCAAGAAGTCACTTGGCCAGTAGGTCAACAAACACTATTCCCTCTTTCCTCCTACTCCTACCCGTACTTTCCATGGGCATAACCTAAATGTTGTTTAAAACGAAAAGTAACCAGCAGCTCTCCACTGCTTCTTCATGGGATATAATGATTAAATATTAATTTATTTGATATATATTTTCATTTAATTTTGATTCTGTTTAAGGATATTTGACACAATTTCATGAAACGCGGTTAACCTACGTACTATAATTGGCTTTCAGTTTCTTCGTTTAAAAAAAAAAAAAACAGGCACAAGGTTAAGAGCAAAAAAGCGGTTAAACGGTTTCAACCGATTTTTAACGCTCTAGATTCAATTTAATGACATTTGAATTGACGGGGTTTGAACTTAATTTTATTAACAGGGATGATTTTTATTATTTATTCGGCCTTTTTATTGGTACGTTTTTATTTTATTATTCAAGCTCAAGACCATTCTATATCTCTATGAATAGAGATATATTTTTTTTAAGAAAGAAAATGCATCGTCATGATTCCTGGCAACCCGTATAGATATTTAATTTTTCAAAACTTCTTTCTTAAAAAAACTATATCTCTATCAATAGAGATGTAGAATGGTTTTGAGCTTGAATAAAAAAATAAAAAAGTATTATTGTATAGGATTCGATCTGAAGTTATTTCTAAGAAGAATATTTTTAAATTTCTTATGAGTTACACAGATCAGTGTTCTTTTCTGCAATTAGAAAAAATATAAACAGTCTAGTCGGCACCAGGATTTGAACTCCCGTTGGCGGACGATCGTTTTGAAGTTTGTGACTCTTCTCATCGTCTCGAAGTTTGTGACACGATCGTCTTGTTCGCATTGTAACTAATTGCAGTTGTCGCCGTCGGGGTTTTCTCTTCTCATTCTATCTTTTGTTTAATTTGATTAACTTTAAATTTCAAATTATAAATTCCATTGATATAATTAAATGTCAACTAGAATTGTTGCATTTCAATTTATTAATGTCTAATTTTAAAAGAAATAGTTAATGCCCAATTTTAAATGAAATAATTAATGTTCAATTTGTACATTTCAAAGTTCACATAAAATTTTTGAATTTTAATTAATATTTTTCGCATTTCAATTAAAATTAAGGTATCCTTAAATTCCCATAGAAACTTTAGGAAAAATCGATTCACAAAAAAAGTGACTCCACTCTTTTCCTTTTTCCCAACATATAAAGATCTCATATTAAAAAAAAATTTCAAATAGTTCGAAACGAGACTTTTTACTAACAAATTGTCCTCAGTGTAGGAATACGAATTCTCTACACTGTACTCGCAACATACATGTACATTCATCCTTCTTGTACTTGATGCCAAAAAGAAAACACTGAAAATGTTTAGCAACAAAGCAGAAAAAGGCCTAAATAATCTACCGGCCTAACAAAACAAAAACAAGAAAAGCGACAACATAGCGACACACACAGCATGAAATGGGTGGATGGCCTCAAAAGAAACTATACCGGAAGCAGAAGCTGGCTGGGTGACTCCGCATGGATATGGCCCAAAAAATTAAGTTTCTTTTCATTTCTGGCTGCTGAAACTGCTGGTGTTTGCGCTCGTACTGCTGCTCTTCATGTTGCTGTCGCTTTGTTAAAGTCTTTTACATCCTTTTTGAGAATGGCAGAAGAGGCCACTAAATTATGCAGGGAGTGTGAGAAAATGTGAGTGTTTCGTGTGTTTTCTCTGTTTTCTTTTTTCCTTCTTGAGTTTTCATCTTGTTTTGGCTTTGTTCCAAAACTATGATCACATTAAAGTAGTAAATGAAACAAACGAAATGAATTTCTCTTAGCACTCGTTTCGTTGCCATCTTTTGTTGGTCGTAAACTGCCTTAAACGCTGAACTACAGCTACTACTCCTGGTGATGGTGTTGGTACATACTCCGCCGTTCTACTCCAGTGACTAAAGAGACATTCGTGCTTGTTTGCAAAAGTCGTTTAGCATGGAATGTCATAGGCAGCTATAGACAGATGCGATGCAAGTACAAGTAAGAAGATTTGGAGATGTTGAGATATGGGAAATGCTAAAGCCTAAATCTCTGTATGTTTTGGTAGCAATTTAAAAATGTAAAGGGTGTTTAGACGGTGGGTTCCGATGTGCGCGTCATGTAATATATATAAATAAATATATCATTTCTTTATTTCTGTTTTTTAACATGATTTAAATCAAGTTATTGTTCTCCTTTTAGCCTAATTCTTATTCAATAAACATTAAATTCAAGTCAAAACTCATTAACTGAAAAAAATTCGATTTAAAATTCAAAATATATCAATTCCAATATTATTGTATTTGAAATACATTAAATGATATTCAAAGTACAACAATTAATATTTAAATGGAAATATTATTTTAATGTTAGCTATTGAAATTACAAAAAAAATCATAGGAAATTCAAAAAATGTTAACTGAAATTTACAAACACCATTTTTAATGTCTTTTGAATTTTAGTTGATGGCTTTTGATTTTCAAGTGTTTGTGTTTCTTTTCAGTGTTGTGAATACAATCTTAAAGCCTAAGAAACAAGAAGATAATACATGGATAAGATTTAATTTCAATTCATGTTTTTTAGGGAAATTAGTTGGCGTGATTTCAATTTCAGATTACAATAATTAAAATTCAAAACTTTTCAAATAGTATTAAAAACACACAAGATAAAATGTCAACCTTATTATTTGAACTGCAAAAATACTATGTAAAATTAGAAAGACGTGAATTAAAAAACTCAATTTAAAATTTCAAATCCATTAAATTAAATTGAAATACAAATTACCTCTATTGAACTTTAAATGCGGTTTCCTATTACATGTCATGAAGGAATTGGGGATAGCTTCTCACAACCAATGAGCTGTGCGCGTTCTAGATTAACATTCATTGATTGGGACCTACAGTTTTACACTAGTTCCGAACGCTATTTTTAAGAAACTGTTTTATGGCTAAATACTCTATTGTGTCGCCGTCACTAAGTGAGATGACCGCCGTCGCCGTACTCATGTACAAGAACCGCGCACACTACCATTGCACGACCCACGGATGATAGAAATTCCCAGGCGGCAAAGGATGTTTCCGAATGACCAGTTTTCACTCGGATAACGACGAAAAAGCATAACGACGAAGAAGCAGTAGGAATTGCAGGCATTTTGTTTTTATTTCAAGATTTTATTTATTTCAGGTTATAGCAGGAGCAATTGTTGTATTTTTCGGCAGTCACCTCAAGGACAAGAAAAATATTATCTGCTGTTTTAAAGATTCCACCTGTACTAGATACATTTTGGAATTGGTATAAACAACATTTGACACGGTCGGATCACAACGACAAGAAACTCTTTAAATCAGCTGTTCGCTTCCACCTGTAATAGATACATCTTGGTTATTTAGTTTTCTCAATAGTTTTTGTTTTTAGGGAAATTTACCCTATTCCACCATTCCTGCGCCATCGAAAAAATTTCCGTAGACTTTTAAATCCACATGCTGAAAAATTTGTCTTCTTTTGTTGGTTGGATTCAAATGTAACATGAATGTAGCTTGTCACAAATATAGTATACTTGTTTCCAAACACATTGTGTTTGCTATTCAATATATCATGTTTGGGACACAATAATCAATAGATTATAATATATGTATTTGTGACCCAAATGTAGCGTTGTTTGGTGAAAACTGCTGAAAAACACTTGACACACAACAAAGACACATAAAAGCAACAGATCTGCAATTCACGAAAACAATTCTTGCAATCGTATACATGGTTCCTGCAATGTGTTGCTGGAGCCGTTATTTTTCAGCGTGCACCACTAATATTGCGCGGCTCTTGTACATGAGAACGTGGGTTCGATCCCTGGTCAGACAACCTTACATTTCTTTCGACGGCGGTCACCTCGCTTAGTGATGGCGACACTATCGAGTATTTAGCCATGAAAAAGTTTCTCAAAATACCGTTCGGAACCGGTGTAAAAATGTAGGTCCCAATCAGTGAGGGCAAAACTAGAAAGCGCACATCTCACTGATTGTGAGAAGCTCTCCCCAACCCCTTCATGGGATGTTATGGGACACCTTTTTTTTCCACTTATATTTCAACATCTTGGGTTTTATATCAACTTTAACCGACGGTAAATTTAAATATTTTTTTTAAATACAAAGATTATCAGTGGAAATGAAAAAATTCCATTTTAATTTCAAAATACTTCAACTGAAATATAAATGTAGTTGTCTTAGATCTTCGTTATATTTAAAGTTGTAATTTCCTTTAAGGCTAAGAGATCATGTTTTCTCCGGTTAGTGCAAAAAATGTAAATGCCGCGGGTGGGATTCGAACTCACATTCGTATTTTAAATGAAAAAAAACCTCAATTCATTAACGTCTGCAGCATTGCGATTAAGTATTTTAATTTTAAATCATAAATGTCTCGCAATATATTGTACAGCTGTGGGTTTATACGACATCCCCACCACCGCCATTTTAGATAACCCAATATCTTTTTAGATAACCCGATTTGAACTGATTCATCCGTTTCAGTGGTATCTCATGATTCTGCTGCTTATAGCAGAACCTGTGGTATCAGTTTCTGACATATATGCCAATTGACCGTCCGAAATTTATCGCATCTTGTCATCCGAGTCCTTAGTATGAATTTAGATAAATTAATCTTCTAGCTTTAAGTTGGAATGGAAATCAGTATCTTAATTTAACTTCTATCTACGTTATTTCTCAATTCCTTGATATAACTTCGATACTGGAAAGAACTCAACTAACCATTTTTAAAGTTTTACTACGTCTTCGGAGGAAATAAATAAAGAACTTTATCTCTACACCCACAAAAAAATCGGTTGAGGTTGTCACCATGAGAAATTCGGTAGCAGCAACCGTATTTATGAAAAATTACGTTTCTGCAACCGAATTGCTCATGAATTCTGTCCTCGTAACGCCAAATGCGGTTGTTGCAACCGACTTAATGCCTAAATCAATTGTTACGCCCGAATCTTATAACAAATTCAATAGTTGCGCCCGAATTAACGTCAACTTCGGTTGTTGCAACCCCAATCGACGCCACATTCGGTTGTTGCAACCGAAATTATACAAAATGTGTTTGATAGAACGAATATAATTGTAGATCCAGTTGTCACAAAAGTGGTAGATTCAACGCAACCTCAATTTGTTTGTTACAACCGCTATTCGGTGACAACAACAACATTTACGGTTGTTAGAACCTCGTTAATCGCAAAGAATGTCAAGAAGGGCTCAAGGGCTTGTTTAGAATAGCATTTGTGGAAAGTGGTACCGGGTAAGGAATAGAACAATTTCAAATTAGATAAATTTAAAAAAAAAATTGTGCGAAAATAAGTTTTACTAAAATGTCTGTAAATCAAAGAACTTCTCATACACCAACAAAAAAATATCCAAGAAAAACTTAAGAAAGAAATTTGTTTTCAGCAATTGTTGTTCATCAAATTTATAACAATTCAAATATTGTTCAATTTGAATATTGAGCCAAAGATTTTCGTTAAAATAATGAAATAACGTTTTTGTGTTTCTTGTTATTATTGTAGTGATTTAAAGACACCATGTGGGGTAACATCTGTTTTACCTTTACTGAGTACTTACTGCCTCAAAGTTTAACAAATCAATGTAATAATTCATCAATCTGATAAAGTCTTTTATTGAGAATATTGTGTTGAAGGTTATTCAAATTTAAGCTCAACTTTTTCTTCTGTAAATATTACCAAAAACTGCATTTCCATTATTTATTTTTGAAAGTCACAAATTCCAACTAAGACAAAAACACTTCCATTTAGTTGAATGAGCAAATGAAACTATTTATCAAATCGCCGGCACATTTTTCAAGTACCATCACTCCAAAAAAAAGAACAAAAATTGTATCCAGATACTTCCATTTATACAGTTAATGCATTTTCTGCCACTCGAAACAATTATGACGTTGTGCCAGGCAAAAAAAAAAAAAACATAACGGTATAATATCTACGTTTGCCAGGAATCTCAAAACCTTTGGTACGGGGGCTCGCGGGGACTATATAAATACAAGATAATGAATGAGCCAACCAACCAACTTTTATGAATGGGAAGCAACAAAACGAACAGATTAAAATTGCCAAAAACGAAGTAGTGGTAGTCGTTCGTCGCATGGAATGGACCACCAGAGTTATAAATTTCAGTAGATAGGCTGAAGAATGGGGAAACATTCCACCAATAAAGAAACGAATGGAAAAAATGAGCAATGTAGCAAAGTGCAAATGACAAAAACAAATATTCAGACAAACACTAATGTGGCACAAACAAAAAAAATATATAAGAAGAAGAGAAACTTGGCATCCCCTATGCATGGAACAAAAAGCCCACAAAAAGAATAAACCGCAAAAAGAGAACACACACCCGAAACCGAGATACAGATTCGACTGATAAACGACAGAGGTGTGTGTGTGAGTAAGTACAAGTCGTACGACATGATGAGGTCTATGACCGTTTAGGTCGCGCCTAGGTATACAAGTACCAGTATTACTATAACGTTCCATAAGAGTCGTACACACGCCCAAATGTGCGCTCCATCGCACTGTAATATATTGGGACTTGTGGTTGCCAACCCGCTGACATTCATCATGGACAACTACTGCTGCTGCTGCAGGGTGGGCATCTGCCACCACACGGTACTCTCGGCCATATAATGCGTTCAGTGCCGTATTTTGTTTGTTTGTTGCTCATTGTGCCCCCTCCTGTTACAATGAATGGCCCTAAAGTGCATACAAAACCGCAAATATGTTGTTTATAAATCGGCTCAGACATTTTACTACAAATACAAGTGAGTTTTCACCAAACCGAGGGCAATAAACGTCAACGTTTGTCAACAGTGGTGGTCAATAAAATGGCGTATCAATAAATAATCAGTCTAAAAGCCGTATTGACAGCAGTTGTTAGCGTTTTAATGCAAAAGTTGCAGCAAATAAAATGAAATCAACCACAACAGCTGTTCTTACAAGTAACTTGCAAAAATAGTCTTGTCATATAGACAGACGAAACTTTTGCCATTTATCGTCCACAAATTACACATTTCCCCCTGTTATACACATGTTCCACACATGTGTTTGTAGTCCACGAGGTGAGAACAATTTGGTCATAATCAACTTGAAAAAACAAAATCTTTTAGAAGCTGCAGTTTCAGTCATCTAATTATATGATCTGTACATATTTGAAAAGTTTGTGATGCAATTAAAAAACAAACAATTTTAGGTGAATTATTGTCATGAAAATATGTACCTAGTATCATTTTCTCAGCAAAATGTGAAAGCAAACAAGACGAAAATAAGATGAAGATTCTGTAATTTTACATAAACATACCCTCGGTTCCACTACAGTTGTCGTGTAATGTTCGCACTTATGGTAGAATAAGTAAGATAGACACAGTAGGTGAAGATTTATTCATTCAGGTTATATCAGTAGTAAAGCTGATTTTATTTCGTTCGTGTCAAATCTGTCAAACATTGTTTACATTATTAGTTTGTTCACAAAGTTTCAAAGAATTTCAAAGTCTGATTTATTTGTGAAAACAATTTGTTAAATATTAAAGGGCTTTACGAAAATCGGCTTGAATCTGAAATTTGAAATTTAACGCAATTGAAATTAAATTGACATTTAATCACATTGTAATTACATCAGCTGACTTTGACATAGTAGTCACTTTAATTATAGTAACTGCTGCTACTATAACCCGAATGAATAAATCTTGTTGTTGTAATTGTAGGCAACAACAGGCATTTTGTTTTTGTTTCGTATTTCTTTTCTGTCAAATTTAATTCCTGTAAAAGTAATCAAAAACGTATAAAAACCAAATACATGTGAATTTGACATAACGGAAACCCAGAAGCAAGAAAATCATTTAAATCAGCTGTTCTAGCGAAATTTTCATGAAAAAACGGATGTAAATGTGTAACAGGTTCTTAAACAAAATTCAAAAATTGTCTAAAAGCTCATTCGCACTGACAACGATTTCCGTGATTTTAACACTATTGTTGATTTTTAAGTGGCCGTCGGTGGTGCAATGGTTAGTATGCCCGGCTATTGTAAATGAGAATATGGGTTGTTCGTTCTCTTTCGAGAACTCTGTTTGCATTTCTTTCGACGACGGTCACCTCGCTTAGGGATGGCGACACTACTTAGGCATGAAAAGGCTTCCCAAAAATACCGTAGGGAAAATAGCGTTGTGGGACCCAATCAGTGACGGTACAACTAGAAAGCGCACAGCTCACTGGTTGTGACAAACTCTCCCCATTCCCATCATGGAATGTAAGGGGAAACCATTTTTGTTCTTTGTTGATTTTAAGAAAATTTTCTCGATTTCCCATACATTTTGACAACCGACAAATCAGACATTTTTTCTTGGTTGTCTGAGAATCAAGTAAAAAAAGTGCTTGATTTGCTTTTTACAACGCTGTTTTATTTCACACTACGCGTGAAAGTACGATTGTTTACAACCATTCCAAGCAAGACGCATTGAAGTGGTGGTACCTTTAGCACAGCCGGCATATTTTTTTGCATTTCTGAGGTATTTCTTGTTTCTCAAATTCAAATGTTTTTAGTTTATTTTTAGTCTTGTTATAAATTTGGGCTGAATCTGATTGTAAAAAAATAAAATGTCTATTGTTGTGTTTGTTGTTGTAGTAATACCACCTCTTGACAGCTCCCTGACTTTCAATCAAATCCAGAAAAAACCAATGTGAACACCAAAAATGTTGGTTGGGATTCCTAAGCAAAATTCAGCGTTACTAAAAAGAAAAAACTATTACTTCCAAGTTACACATTTTTCACCTGCTTTTTCAGCACTCCTTTTCACGTTGTATTCCATTTTCACAAAAATGAGAAAATAAAAAAAATCTATTTAGAATCACAAAGATGTGAATATGTGAGATTTCGCAAAATTAGTTCGGTGTTGACAACTTCCTGGAAGCTAAATTAACTTACTTTTGTTGTAATAACTTCGAGTTCAAATGTGAAATGGATCCACTTTTAAGCAAGATCATGTTATATATTAAGACATGTTCTTAAAATATAAGTGCTAAGTGATAACTGGAATGAAACTATGTATATTCCGTTCATTCTGTAATCGATTAACACCATTATTTTTGGAAAATGCTAAACCATCTATCTGCAAATGACAAACTAAATACACAATTATTTGTATTATTATAAAGTAAAAAGTGAATACAGAAAACAGCAAATTGTGAAGAAAAACTTAAATATTTACAAAAGTTACTAAATAAAAGCTTTTATTGCCGTTTTCTTTGATTTATTCGTTACATTAAAAATGCAACTCTGATCGCATCATTTTTAGAGCAAACTCATAAAGTGAGAGAAATCGAACAAAACTGTCAACATATTGCCTGCAATTCATTTTCCTCAAGTTTACTCCATTCCATCTTCTCTTACCAAATGCACATTTTGACATATCCAACGATATCTCTAATAGTCTAACACGGCCGTAACCTATCAAAAATTCGACAATGTATTTTGTACTGTGCTATTAACTTTAGATTTTTAATTAGAATTAAATTTGAATTTCAACACAGAATTCAGTTTTCAAAAGACAAATTTCTGTACTGTTCATAAATGCCATTTAGAAGTTCGAAAATGAAATTTAACTTATTAATGCTTATGGATATTACTTCGATTACTGCTACTTTTAGCAGCAGTTGTGCCCCATTTGCAACCAACCACCCTACCATCATATTGTTGCCACCTAATATTGTTGTTATTTAACGCTATTTTTCTTTATTGTTAACATTTTCAATACTTTGCGTCTACTTTATGTCATGTTGTAAACAAAATCCCATCATATTTTCTGCCTTATTTAGCAGGTGAAACCATGAGCCTTTTTGTACATACACAACTTCATCATAATCACAATACACAGAAAAAAAAAACATTGAGTAAAATTATCCAAATTAATTGGCTGTTATCAGCCAATGCACTGGCCAACAGGACAATATTTAAAATTAACGAAGGCAATTTTACATTGTCAAGCCATAGGAATAAAACGAAAACTACAACAAGATTTGTTGCGTTCCAAAAATAGAACTTTCAAAACTTCCGCACCAGTGCGTGAACGTAGAAAAAAAGTAGTGCCAAATATCACTTTATTCGAAAAAAGACTTCGGTTTGTGATAACTAGGGATGGGATTTTCATCCATTTTTTGTTGGACAATATGCGCCCAAAACAAGCTCGAAAAAGCTCAAAATATTCCTTAAACATTTAAAAAACGCATTTAAAAAAACGAAAACGAATTTTCGAAAAATTAAATTTGGTTTTTGCCTACAATTTTGTAAATTTCTATTAAGAAATAATCAACAAAAGCAAGATTTATTATCACGTTTTAAATCTCCATAATTAACTAAAAATGATATTTATTTTTTATTAGAAGATTTTTAATTTTATAATTTATTTTTGTCGGTTAGTTTTTATTATTCTACGAAAAACTAACAAACTATGGTTTTTATGAGAACAAACAAAACTAACTAATAATATATGTATGTAGTATTTATTATCAAATTTCGACTTTACCCACAAATTTAATCATCCAATAACTAGACAACTAATCGAGTTATCCAAAATTGTCATGTTGTTGTTGTTATATTAATTTGGCTTATTTGTGACGTCCATGTCCATTCTGGTACCTCCCATACAAAAGCTTGGTGGTCGTTCGGGTTGTCAATGAGATAAGTCGCGTGAAACACTTACGATCTTAATGAAATTAGGTTATAGGCTTCGTGTCATCAAACGCCAGTCACCGATTAACACAAGGGTGACTTTGCCACTCCCTACCAAGATATTTAGTAGAACTCGGTCGCATTGGATGACTTCGGGTATGTTTAAGTCGGTTCACCCGACTGAAATTTCTGTACTGGTTTTGTTATATATTTTTTTGACATATTTTTTTCAAATATGCAAAAAAATATGCACTTAAAGAAAAATATGCATTATCATAAAAAATGGAAAACTATGTGATTTTTCTGTAAATTTTGTGATTCGTCTCAGCTCTAGTGATAAGTGTGAATTCACTTACGGTGGCTTAATGGGCTAAATTCTGCTGAAGACGAAGCTTCGCAAACACCGAAACGATCTCCAGCGAATGTGAGTTCGAATACCACCCGCGGTATTTACATTTGTTTCACTAACCGGAAAAACACATTGTCTGTTAGCCTACAAGGAATTACAACTTTCTAAAAATAGCTCGGATCAAAGACAACTAAAATTGAGATATGTAGACTTACCCAACGAAGAAGGGGAAATTTACAGAATTCATTGTAGGTGAATTATATTCATTGTACGAGTGGACTAGGTTCTCTCAGTTTTCCTGTGAAAAAATTTAATTAAAAAAAATCCAAGAGTGTTCGAACTCACGGGCGATGTGTTAACACCTTTTTGCTACACGGTACCTGTTCGATTTCTATGAACACATTCGTAAATGTTACATTGGAAAATAAAAAATTAATGTGCGTCCGATCACAGGGGAGATGTGTAAACATCTAGTAATGAAAAATTTTTTTTAAGTTGGAAGTACTTATGCTTTTAGTATATTTTTTTAATTAATCAATTAAAAGTATCAAAACTTTCAATATTGTAAATACATAGGAATTTGCTGGTTTTTGTTTGTTTTATTTAACTTATTTGGTTAGTAAATGGGCACACTGCAGTATATACATATGTACTGCATTAAAAATTACAGTAAGCAGTAAATTTACTGATTACTGAAAAAATTCAGTAAATTTTTACTGATAATGAAATTTAATTTGCATTACCAGTAAAATCATAGGCCGTATTCATAATAATCAGTAATCGGGCATTACTGATTACTGAAAATTCAATGCACCTGATCATAATCATGTAGGCACTTTATAAAAATTGCTGAAAAAAATTTTAGTAATCAGTAAAAATTTACTAGTTAAAGAATTATTTTTACTGAAATTTTAGTAGTACTGCAAAGTGCCCATCTATGGTAAATCCCTTAAGTACAAATAGTTAATATTGGCTTATGGTAACTAAAATAAGATATATAAATTTTTGACTCGATTCTATTTCAAAATCTATGGAAAACTGCATCTATAGTAGTGGAATTGTTAATTGTGGGGGTTTGTGGAGAATTGCTCGTATGCAAGTGGAAAACGTCAAATAAAAATTTTGATAAAGCTTGCGACTGTGGGTTTGCAAAATTTGTATTAAAATCTCCACCCATAATAATTGGCATGAGATGGAGATTGTTACCCAATTGTCGTGCAATTAACATTACCTCCATTCAGCTTTGATACACTTTGTGTTGTTTTATGTTCTGAGTTATAATTTTTTTGGTGTTTTGTAAAATATTTTATTATTTTGTATTTGTTGCGGTTGACAAGTTATTAATCAGCTGTTTACTGAAATGTAATGCATGTAGTTATTTTACAGCAATGGTTTTCGAAAATTAGTAGATACTATTGGACACTAGATGGTGCTTATATGCAGCTGTTAAGTATGAATGACAATCTCAAAGACGAAGAAGACTTATAGTTTGACAAGTTTAGTTTTTAGTTTTCCTTATTTTGCTTTGTTTTAGTAAATTTCTTATTAAAAGTGCAAAAAATCTTTTTAAAAGTTATTAAAATTAAATGTTTTTGTATTCATTTTATTTATTCGTTTTCATTTGCCTACGGTCGTACATTATGACAATTAGTGAAAATTAGTAGCTACTATTGCACACTATATGGTGTTGAGTATATTGTATGCAGCGTATGAGTACACTAATACACTCTAGCTCACACCGATTTGATAACGCTTTACGATTGGTTAACGATTACATCGCACATCTTACTCTAAATTTGTGATTTTATTGTGAAAAAGATTTTTACCCCCAGCGTATATATGTTTACACATCAAAAACAGCGTTCAATCATATGATGACGTTACAGTTAAATAATATTAATACATAAAATTATTTAAAGACCCAGTGCAATCACATGTGTCATTATTTTCTTGCTCAATACTTCTTGTTTTATTCCCACAAAAGTCAAAGAATGTAAAGCAACAGACACTTGTATATACATACATACATAGTTACATTCGTACATACGCTACACAAGTTCACAAAATTGTCGTTGCTCTCTTGCTATCTCATTTGTATATACGTATAAGACGTCAGTACTCTCTTTGCTCTGAGAGTGCTCCGCACCCACATTTTATTGGACTTACCTTTCACTATAATAAAAAAACAACAACACCAACAACAACAACTACAACAACTACTACTACTACTACTACTACTGATATGTTGGTGATTTATTTGTGCTTGCTGTGTCGTGGAGTGTTTGTGTGGGTGGTGTGTGTAGGGGGGTACCTAAAATAAAAACTGTTAAGGGAATGCAAAGACTGGAGAGTGTTAGTGTAAATTGTCATGGTGGAGGGTATATAAGCTTCGGCCCGACCGAACTTAACACCGTTTCTACTTGTTTTTGTATACACCGGGCAATGCTGAACATCAAATGACTCGCTTTGTTTGGCCATAGCAATAACTACGAAACAACCAAACACACAACATCACACATTCTTTGTCCGAAGTAGCTGACGTATACGTGTGTCACATAACCACATGTTTGCCATATCAACAGCAACGAAACAGCCAAACACACAACTCACACATACTTTGTACGAAGTAGCTGACGTATTAGTGTGTCACCATAACGTCGACTGCTTGCAAATGAAATTTTGCGTGGCTATGCTTTATATCTCCGTTCAACAACAGCGACAGACACATGCACATACATACATTATTATGCTAATACATACGCTATAGACACAATTTCGTTTGTCTCACCCCTGCCACACCACTCTTTCATTGCTCTCTTGCTCGCTCATTTTTGTTTAACACGTCATTATTCTCTTTCGCAGTCGCAGAAAATCTGGTTTTAGCAGCAGCATAAAATCTGGTTTTAGCAGCAGCATAAAATCTGGTTTTAGCAGATTTTGACTTTGATAGATTTAGTCGCTATACGCCGATATAGATGTTAACACATCAAAAATTAATTAATACTATAAACATTTTTCTATCAAATTTTGACACACATTTCTATTGTCCAAGTGGCTAAGAGATATTTATGTTCCTGTCGCTTATTAAAATATTTCCGCTGGCTAAGTGCATGTGGTAAAACTTTTCGATTGATCGAGTGTTTAAGAAGATACAATCAAAGCAAAATACACATTTCCTATTACACAAATTTGGCCAATGGCCAACGTAAACAAACTTGTTCATTGTTAAAAACACTTGAAAAATAAATCGAAATTCCTTTTTCATTTTCTTTTCATAAATTATTCATGCGAACTTTTTGTAAGAAATTCCCGCACTTTTTCGTTTCCCGTGAAAGCGGGAAAAATAAATAAATTTCCCGGGATCCCGGGAATTCCCGGTTTAAATTTTGGTCCTAATTTTGGAACTTTTTAGCAGCGACAAACTTATTTTGAAGCTTGACTGCTTTGTGGCACAATCTGAGCTAAATTTATTGGTGTCGATTTGGTACATAAACTTTTAGTTTAAATTCTACAAAGCTTGAACAGGTAATCGGGCGTATGTCTGGCACTTAATATCCTATCGAAATTATATACATATATAACTATATTATTGAAAACTTTTTGAAATATATAAGTATAAACGAAACTTATTAACCTATTGAAGGTTACTTTAAAATTTCAATTTCAAAATGTACGATATTTGGGAAAGGATTTGCAAAGTTAAGTTCCCTTTCAAGATATAAAATCATTTATTTACCTTTCAGCGGCAAGAAATGTTTGTATTAAAGTTGAAAATTATAAAATTTCGTATTGGAATATTTAAAAAAAAATTTTAAAAATTATAAAGTTATAATATTAGAGTGAACTTTTGTTAAAAAAATCTGAATTTTCCTGCGTAGAATATTGTATTGAAAGGACGTTAATTGTTTTAAATTATTTTTGCGTTTGACAAATTATATCTAGGGTAGTATTCTACAAGTCCCGAAAGTGAAAAACGTAAACGCAAATGCCAACGCAAACGCCAAAGTCAAAAAATTGTAGTTTATACATCACTTCGCGCTTGCGTTCGCTTACGAAAGCTGTCACTGTCATATGTGGTTTATAGAGTTGCCCAACTAAAACAAAAATTAATAGATTATAAAAAGTAATCTTGAGTGAACTGCATACAATGAAAAAGATTGGAGAATTTTAAGAAGGCCATTGTTTATAATTCTGTAAATAACAACAATATTTAAGGAAATGCACATAAAGCGTGTAAAATACCTAGGTTATTTGGGGTTGAATAAACTTTCCAATCTATATTAAATTAGTTGTATTTGCAAAAGGCACGTGTCATTTGGCCGTACTTAAAATGTATTGATTTTTTCTTGTTTGTCTGATGTCTTTAATTTGTTTAAATATTATTATAATAGTTTTGCAACCCATTATTTATTTTAACTTTCCATTTCTAATAATAATTCTAAATAATAATTCAGTGAGTAAACAATATAATTTTTGATTATTTTTTAAAATAAATTGAGAACTGTCCGTTAATTACTTTTCATCCAAAATTGGCAACTACGAATAAGCAATGAAATGCAAAATACTTCCATCTGCGCTTAAAACGTTGCGCTGCGTTTTATAAACTTCCCATTAAATAACGTAACTCAACGCAGGTAGTCACGTAACAGCTGTAACGTTGTATAAACCACTAAAACGACAAAATTAACGCGAAGTGACTGATTCACGACTTATAGAATAATACTTTTTGTAAAATCTCGATAGAAATGTAAGAGCTTAGATATATGCGAAGATACATCGCCGCAACGAAAATGATTTCATTAACTGGAAAACGTTCGTCATTGCGACGATTATGTTTGATTACTGTGATGAATGTGTACCATTGTTGCAATTAATACGTGTCATTGATGTATCAAACTGGTTTGAAAATGTTATCATCCATATATGAATAATGTACAAACATTAACATCAAACACATTACTGAAAATTAACGAAATTCCCGGGAATTCCGCATTCTCTACACATATGTATCTAAACGGAAAATTTTGTTGCGGTGAGTTACCACCTACCTTTGGTTTACCTTATTTATAATTCATTTACTTTTGTTACTTTTGGTTGTAAAATTTGTCGAAATGTCAAAATTTCAGTTCCAAACAATTAACAAACAATTGTTTTCGTACAAAATAACTTTTGCGTAACAACACTGTAATCGATTTTGCCTACGAAATTTTCGCAAAGAGCTTAGCACCAAGCATATGAAAAGGAGGTAAATTTTCGGTTCATGAAGTTTTCGTTATTTTTATACACATACTTCTTCTAGCAACGACAATTTCAAAAAAACTGAATACCGGGCTTTAATGGTGTACATTCACAGCGTCGCAATAATAATACAAATTCGTAGAGCTTTATATTTGTCTCGCTCTTACGCACGGTATCTAGTAGGAATTCTGCCACCTCACCGCAGTTCTTGATATTCAAACAGAGAAACACGGAATTTGCCAACATTCGCATGTAAATTCAGAATTAAGCCGAATTCACAATGCCAGCAACAATTTTGTAAATCATCCCCTCTCGTTCTCACTCACAGCAATTCGTATAATGAATTACCTTTATTTTTGTTGTACAAAAATATTGTTTAACTTTGTCATAGAAGTAGGTCTACTTCTACTCCAGCTACAATGTTGTTCGAACAAATAATATACTATTCTGTGGTGGATGACACTATACCTCGAATTTCATATTTTCAAACTTAAAAATGTCAACAAAAATTTAAACCATTTGTGTTAAAAGATGCATTATAAAATGTAATTTTATCTGTAGAATCTTTTAATAGAAAATATGTTTAAATACATTAAAATTTTTTAATATTCAAAATACAAACCTGGATGTAACATGATGCAGCTAATACAGGTTGTGTCATAAGAACAAGAGAAATTTTTTGATTTTGCTTCTGTCCATTACATGAACAATTAAATTTAAATGTATTTGGTTTTTTTAAATTGGACATACATTTGTGTTGAACTGGACACGAAAACAAAATATATTTTACTGTTGCCTTGCCATATTGACCGTAATACTGGTATCACCTGTTATAAAAAACATCTCGATTCGAAGTAAACTGTTGCTTACATTCCTAACGCCTATTAAAAATGTCGGTTGCATTGTGTTTCCTTCTTTATTGTAGGTAGCGTGTTTTGCACTTTTGATTTAGGCAATAATGCAACCTTTTCTTGTCTTCCGACAAAATAAATCACCAAACCCAAATTTGGCAATTTTACCGATGGTAATATTTTCTGTTTTTTATTTTATTTTTTCTGTGTACATACATATTTATATACATTTCATTTCATTTAGTTCGTTGTACTTTTGCTCTTCAGTGTTATTTTGTGTTTATAATTCGGTGATGGGTCTAAATGCTGCCATTAACGATGACATTAAAGCCATTTAAAACAGACTTAAGAGTGCAATTATTCTCTCTCACTCCCCCACTTCACAAGATAAAAGTCCTACACTTCCCAAACCGACGATGATGTATATCAATCATGTGCCAGGTGAGATATGAGAAACGAGAATGAGCTATGGACCACACCCAGTGATTCTTTAATGAAAACCATTTCAAGATTGTAATATTTTAATGGCTTGGAGGGAAATGTAGCTTACAGGCTGCGAACATGGAAATTTCAAATGACAAACTGACTAATAACATATCACTGCATATTACAAGTGAAACGGAAAATACAGACAGCCTGGCAAAGAATAAACCGTAAATTGGTCTAAATGATGGAAAAGATTTTTGGATTAAAACTTAAAAAAAGAAACCAAATATCTTACAAGGATTTAAATAACCTGAACTTGACCTTATCAGTATAAGTGACTTTGTCTATACATAGAGTGAATCATAGATTAATTTATACATAGATTTGTTATCCATCTCATCTGACGTTTCTCTTTGCGCTTCTTCAATGAGGAAACGAACTTCTGTCAGCAACGTCGAACAAAATCCTTAATTTTTAGTCTTGTACATTCACGATGTTCATATATTTACATATTTTGAACATTCACAGTAACAATTTCACCTGTGTTTGTCAAACCTCAGCGTCAGAATTCTTTTCATGACGTTCAAACACAAGTTCGCTTCCCTTCAATCATTAAACCGATGACCGAGTTGACAAATCTATGTATAAATTAGTCTATGGAGTGAATATACCTAGAGAGATCATCTGCCTCATCTGACGTTTCATTTCACTCTCTTCGTCGTATGGTAGGTGCCATAGAGACATGTTCGACATGAACTGACTTACACCAGGTGTAGTATTAGAACTGTTGACTTGAATTTGTCATGTCATTTTGGTGGAGAAGAGTTATATTTGAATGTCTTTTGTACTATACTTTAATGTTAGTATACATTAGTTTTGCATTTAACATATAAGCCATGTTAGACTATTAGATAAATAGTTGGATAGGTCAAAATTTTCATTCGCGATGAGCGATAGAATAGTATAAATTTAAGGAGAACGATTTGCACAAAAAAATATTGACAGATCTGTTAGATTTCTCTCATTGTTCGATTTTCTTTGGATTTAGGATGAAATGGATGCATTTAGAATGAATCGAACAAAAACAAAGAATGCGGGAAAAATCACTTTCAGTTAGTGCCTTTTTTAAAAGCTTGTGCTCAGTTTCAAAGTTAGTCATCCTCCATTTAAATGGAATTTAAATGCCCGATGGTTGTCATTTAAATGTCATTTAATATGGAAATGTTCTATGATCTTTTAAATGTCGAGTGTGAAACTGACCTTTGTTCCCAATATTCTTTCTTCTTTATTCTATTTTCATCTTATAAATTTTTTGATTGTCATTTTGCGAACAGATGTTTTTGCATTTTCCAAAACTGATAGTGTAAATCATTTTCCATTCAGACAAATGATTCATTCAAATTTGTTTCAATTCAAATTTCAATCCAAAAAGAGTGTGAATATTAGACCGGGTCGCCCTCCATATAAAAAATCCCAAAGTCGAGGCTAAATATTAAAGACCACCTCGAGACAATTTGAAAAAAAATGTATCCTTTCCGAGCCCGTGAAAAAAAGTATTGTTTTTTTTATCGTGGTTGTTTTTGTTTGTGGCTCGATCGTAACATACAAGACATCGTTGTATTGGTCTCGACGAGTACTATATCTGTCCTATAGAAAACAAAAACAAAAATTACGTATGACAAGATATATTTACAGCATATTCATGTTGTTTGCATTATTACTGGAAATTATTACATACTTTTTAGCGCTATCGAACAAATTTTTAAATATAAATTATTACATACTTTTTAGCGCTATCGAAATTTTTTTTTAAATATTTGCCTGCCATAATTCATTTTTAATCTACTTATATTTACCATTGTAAGAGATGCCAGTCGGATGAGATCGTCACATAAAACTATGTAGTGACAATTATATTGAAGTGTCATGTATCTATGTCTTGTATGTTACGATCGAGCCACAAACGGAAAACTACGATAAAAAAAACGATTTTGGCTGTTTCTCACGGGCTTGGAAGGAATTTTTTAAAGGTGTCTCGAGGTGATCTTTACTATTTGCCCTCGACTTTGGGAAATTTTTTTCGTGACCCGGTCTAGTGAATATACACTGCGGTGGCATAGCGGCTAGACGCTTCCGATGATGATGCTTCACAGACATAGAAATGATCGTCCAGCAAATGTGAGCTCGAATCCCAACCGCGGCATTTAAATTTGTTTCACTAACCGGAAAATTTATGATCTGTTATCCTAAAAGGAATTACAACTTTCTGGAAGAGAGTTTCAATCTATTTCTCTCTGAACGAATCGTTGTATTTGCACTGATAGTGTAACACGGCCTTTACATACACCCTTTGACCCATTCAATTACATTTGTGCCGGGTTGTTTTCGAACTTTATGTGTTTCCAATTGATTTTTGTGTTTTTTTATTGGTTCAAGTGTGTTTGATTGTTTCTTTTTCCGACAGAATGATACACTTGTATCCTCACTTCGAACCAATATTAGTTTCGGTGACGAATCTGAATGTTAGCTCACATTCAATGAAAATATTCATCGAGGTGACAAGCAAATTCAATCATATGGAAAGAAGATTTTTTGGTCCCCGTAGATAATAAAATTCCCAATTAAAGTTATATGCAATTTGTTTAACTACGTGTATAATTCTTTGATGCAAATCTATATGTTGTCACTACAGTAACGACCAGAAAGTCGGATCTTAAAAAGAAAATTCGACAAAATTTATTCAAGTTTTAATGTAGTTTTTAAATTCAATGAATAACAAAAAGTAGAATACTGTGGTCTTGGTAAAACACAAAGCGTTGAAAACAAGTCCCTTCAAGGATAAAAGCAGCATATAAAACAAATGTTGCATTCTTCTTCTTCAAAGGAAACTCTATTGTTTATTTTATTCACATACGCGCTCGTATAGAACACTAGTAGAAAATAGTTTATAATCCAATTAGCGTGATGACAATGCGAAGTGAGTGGGCCAACAGGCAAGATAATTCAAACCCAAGGATTTAAGGACTTACACATAGGATACCCAAACAAACTTGAATTTACTCAAATGCACGCATTCATATGGGTGTCATATGCATGGTGATCTCCTACTGCAGACGCTGTTAACAAACACAGAAAGTATCCTTTTTGCGTTAGGATTCCATTTTGGAATTGCTGGAGGAAGGATAAAAAACGACATTGGAAAATGAAAAAAAAAAACAACTCCGTAAACAAATACAAAAGTAATGATGCACATCTGAAGCAATAAAACGAAATTTTTGTTCAAGTGCTAACAACAACTACAACATTTGAGCAACCAACCACTGCAAGGACAACAAAAGGCCATAATTTGTTTTAATAAATACAAAATGTCAAGTTTTTTCCCTCCACTTCAACAATTCCACAATGAGTATAGAGGGATCCTTTTCCCATTTATTGTTTGCACATTATTTGTCAGTTACTGCAGTTGAGAGACCACAAAGAGGACTCTATGAAAAGGTCCTGTGGCACTAAAGGTGGCGTTGGCATTGCAGTAAAAATAAAGCAATCAAGGATGAAAGCTTGTCGAGGAGGGATAGTGATCAGTTATATGTTACTAAACGATGTTTTGACATTATTTTAAAATTTTGGCACCTAAGGACCTAAGGCCTAGATTAATAAAAATTAGCACTTGAACAGAAATTTCGTTTTATTATTTCAGATGTTAATCGTTACTTTTGTATTTGTTTACATCCAATGATGGAATTTGGCAAGCAGCTGAGAGCTGTGGTTTTTTATATTTAGACTCGGTGATTGGGACCTATAGTTTTACACCGATTCCAAACGGATATGCTTTTAAAATTCACCGACTGTGCCACTATAACTTAAGGCCACGTTAGACAATTAGTGCAAATAGAACCAGAGAAATGTAATAAAACTCTCTTCCAAACGGAATTCTACGATCATTCTGCTTTCGGTTTACAATATCAGTTTTGCAAAATGAATTGGAATGGAAACGGAATCGAAGTTTATAGCTTAAAATTGTACTTACTGAGTTATTTTAAAATTATGAATTGATTGAGATTAAAGTGTGAACATTTTGTAGAATTGAGATTAAAGCGTGAATTTCAAAAGACAAATATGAAAAATAAAATTGTAATTGATGTAATCCTACTTCTATAAAGCCATCACGTAAGCCAAGTCCTGTCTTAAATTTTTTTTAACAACATTTCGGTCGAAAGACAGCTTTTGATGAAATAATTCTTCAAAACAATTTAATAATCCGTCAATTAAATAAATGTTGTTGCAGATTATAAATTCAACATTTAAAATACGATTTCAACATTTTCGATATCTGCTTGAAAAAATATCCTTCCCATTTTTGCTCCACCCGCGTAACCAAATCTTGTTCGTTGTTATTTATCCTAGATTTTTCGGTTTTGTTTTCTTTGCTCTCAGGGATTCCTGCAACATTAATGCATACAGACGCAACAAAATTGAGTTCTTTGTTCACGTAAAGCTGTGCAGTTTTTGTTTAACAACGAAAGAGAGCAAATTTCATTTAAACGATAAAAGGACTAACTAAATGTTGCGAAACTTTAAAGTACCAAAGTTCGTATAAACGCATAACTTTGAGGTATTGAAGGAAAAAAATGGGGTAAAAAGTATTATTTGTTATTTTTCCTTTTTATTATTTGAATTGCCTGAAGGCAAATTTCGTTTGTATTTCAACTATTTTAAATTCATACACATTAAACAACATGAAGTAAATTTAAGTAATAATTATAAATAATATAAATCACCTAATTGCCTAATCAACCTACTAGCACTAGTATGAGAATTTTATAGACATTATTTGGGATTAAAGACATTAAGAGCGTTTTAAGTCTCCAAACTGCTTAAGATAGCGGAGTTTAACGGTAAGATTCGCAGAGAGAGAAATGGAATGAATCTCTCTTCAATTTGAGCGAAACCTTACGATCATTCTGCTTTCGATTTATACTATCAGTTTTGGAGAAAGTAAAAAGATCTGTCTGCAAAGTGACAAACAAAATACAATAGTTATAAAATACAAATATAATAGGGAAGAAAGAGAATTATGAACAAAGATTAAGCGTTTGAATAAAGGTAACGAAGTAAAAGTTGATATTCCCGATTCCTTTGTTTTTATTCCTCTCATTCCAAATACAACCTTGATTGCATAATTTTTTGAAGAAAATCAAAACATCTGGAAATCATAACAAATGTGTCAAAATTTGTTCTGTTAATCGGTCTCCAAAAGTTTACACTATTCCCATCGCTGTCAGCGAATCAAAATGTTGATATATCCAACGATTTATCTAATTGTGTAATAATGGCTTCAAGTAAACAAGAAAATAGTAATTATTTTTATTTTAGGCGGATAAATTCAATCTTTCGTATATTCGAAAATAAATGCAGCTGTCGCTCTAAAAAAAACTTTTGTCAATCGTTTGATGTTAACAATTTTTTACAAACAACTTTTAAAAATAGGAAAAAACTTTTAACAAGATTAAAAGTAGCGTTTGAACGAAACTCCAAAACTGGCACGAAAGGTATAAAACTCTCTGTTCATCAGAGTGTACACGCAGCAAATACTGCACGTACGCTATACACGCTGAAAAAAAGACCCCTGTAACATTATGCTGTAACCCAGTGTATGTTTGGAACATCCATACACTTACGTGCAAACATTGTTTTCATGAATTGGCGAGCTGCTGCTTTTTTGTTTCTGTGTTGGCTGTCACGCTTTTGATTTCAACAGTTTTCAACAAACAAAGCCATATTTGGGTCATGAAAACTTATACATATTCTAACAGACTAATCATTGTGTCTCCAACATGTAATTTTGTATAGCAAGCACAATGTGTTTGGACGCAAGTATACTATATTTGCGACAAGCTTTACTTTACTTTTATTGGCTAGTTTACAACCTCATTAGGTCAGATTGCTTACACATATTAATTAAACAAACAAATTATACAGATTTTAACATATTTCCCCACCTGATTCTGTCCTTCGCCTTTTCTCGCCAGTTGGGAACACCAAGAATACGTAGGGATTCTTCGGCCTGCACTTTTCAGCGGAGTCTTGGTGGCCCTCTAATCTTGCTTCCATTGGGTACGTTATTGTAAACCCTTCGCGTTGGCTCATCTCCATCCTTTCTGATAACATGGCCTAGTCAACGCAGTTGACCTAATTTGTTTCTCCTAGCAATGTCCACGTCAGAATACAAATTATATAGCTCTTGGTTCCAACGACGCTGGTACTCGCTGGTTTTTTAATAGGACCATATACTGTAAGGAGAATTTTTCTCTCCCAGGTGTTTTTTATCCGCTTACGGTATGACCCAAGTTTCGGAGCCATATGCCAGGTTAGGTAAAATGAGAGTCTGGTGTAGCTGGACTTTTGTCTGTCGAGAGAGGCCTTTGTTATTAAACTGCTTTCTGAGCCCAAACTAGCATATATTTGCAAGCACAATTCTCCTATGTATCTCCAAGCTGACGTTGTAGATCCAAGGTAGATACATTCGTTTACCACTTCAAAATTAAATGCGTTGTCGACATTCAATTGAATACTAAGTCGAGAGGTTTGTCTAGTCGTTGAAACCATTTATTTAGTCTTGCCCTCATTAACAGCAAGACCCACCCTAGCTGATGCTTTTTCGATTCTTGAAAATACTGCAGTAACCTCTCGCAAATTTCGCCCAATGATGTCAATGTCGCCAGCATACGCCAGCAACATATGGCTTTTCGTGTTGATGGTCTTGTTCATATTTACTTCAGCTTTTCTCATTATTATCTCCATTAAGATGTTGAAGAGATTGCAGGAACGTGTGTCGCCTTGTCTTAGTCCTCGCTTGGTACGGAATGGTTCGGTAAGGTCTTTCCCCACCTTCATTGCTGATTTGGTGTTGGTCAGCGTCATTCTACAGAGGCGGATCAGCTTTGCCGAAATCCCAAGTTCAGACATGTCCTCGTACAATTTTCCCCGTATGGGGCTATCGAAATCTGTGTTACAATATGATTGTATGTATCAATTTGCTTTTCATGGGTCTTTCCCAGAATTTGGCGAAGCTTGAATGATTGGTATTTTCGTATACTTCCTTGATCTAAAGACTGATACCGCGATAGTCGGAACAGACACACGGATCATCCTTTTCGAATACAGGACATAATACACTAAGACTCCAATCGTCAGACATAAGACATAGATTATATATACTGCATATAAGTTAATGCATGTGGGCTAGCACGCCTTCGCCACCGACCTTAAAAATTTTAGCGGATAGCCCATCCACACCTGCAGTTATAGTATTCTTAAGCCGGGAGATTGCCGTTCTAATCTCGCTTTAGCATTCTACACTGTCTTCCACAATCGGTACCTAATGGTCTTCAGTGGAAGAATCTGAGCGGAGTAGTACTGAAAAGTGGTCTGTCTCACCACATTTTAAGCACACACTTCCTATTCTCATCCTAGCAGGAGGGCAGCCAATTATTCGGCCTGTTATTTGATCTTCTTACCCTCTGGAAAAATTTCGGGAATCAATGTTCATCCTGCAGAATTCGCTCCACTGCCATTTTTTCCCGCCTAACTTGTTGGGTTTTCTCCCTTCTCAGCCTCGTGTACCGCCCATTCGAAGCACACATCGTAACTGACTGTTTCGTGACATTCTTCGTCGTACCATAGCTTATCCTTCCGACGGTTGGCAGCGGTGTCCAAAGAATGGGAGATGTATTTTCATAGCGCATCTGGGTCCAGAATACTCCCCTAGCAAGAGAGTGAACTTTTGTTTATAGGCCTTTCATATCTGTGGTATTTGCCGCTTGTCGATATTTCGCTTTTCCGTGTTCGGCATTGTATGTTCCTACACGTACATCCATTACACTAGAAGAGTGCCTGCCATCTATTACCAAGTGATCAATCTGGTGCCTCATTCTCTGATCGTTCTCTCTCAAGACGCCTTTTGTATGTCCTTATGCTGGAATCGTGTGTTACTAACTACGATGTTCTTTGCAGCGGCGAAGTCTATCAGTCTTATTCCATTATCGGAGGTGGTATCATGTAGACTGTGATCACCGATGGTTGGTCGAAATACATTTTCCTTTCCCAAGTTGGCATTAAAATCGCCCAGAATAATCGTAATGTCGTGGTCAGGGCAGAGTTCGTGTACTTCCTCCAGGCGCTCATAAAATGATTATTTTTTTTTTTTTTAAATATTTCGCTTTCATGCGAATTGTTGCGATGCGTTCACTCACTTGATTGAACTTTGAAACTAGGTGTCGCAGTATCTTGTCAACTACAAATCCGCACCCGAATTCGTGCTTGCTCTAATAAATGTCGCAGTTTTCTTTTTGGTGCAACCATATCCTCCCCATCTCAGTTCTTGGAAATCTTTACATTTTTCGAGGACTTCCGCTAGTTAAAAAGTGGAACCCGTCCTGCACACTCGTTCCAGGTACATATCCTTAAATCGTGGTCCATATAACGTTTATTATAATTCTTGTGTACGATATTTGTGCATTGCATATATAACGGTGGTGGGAGGCAAACCCAGCCCACCGTGGTTTGTATTTTACCTACTGCCAGGATGATCATGCTTCAGCCGCCCATTATGGATCAGACGCTGACCAGATTGCAGTGAATCGAAAACGGATTTTGGTTTCTTCAGTTTTTATCCGCCATTGGGGTGGTGTGTTGGCTCAACTGCCTTCAAAGGACAGAAGAATTTTTCCATTAGTTCGAAGAGTTTCAGTGACAGAGTCACCTAATTAGCCTTAGACGTATCAGTGATCACATAACCAATCAGGCTGCTCATCGTTTCGCCTTCTCACTCTAACTAGTAACGGAGGTTTCCGATAAACCCATTGCCCAGGACATATTGTGTGGAAGTTGCGAGCTGCTAGGACTGCCTAATGAAGGAATCATTTCTGGCCGCTCCCAACCGAATGACTATCAGAAACTTTCCACCTCCATGAACAGTCACATGGCCCATGTTTGTGATAAGCTGCAAACACTTTATATTTGCATCCGAACAACAAAAAGGGTAGATTTTTCAGCGTTGTTGTTAGTGTTAGAATTTAAACTGTTTGTGTCGAATTGACACAATAGTCACTAATTCTCGTCTAGTTAATGCCGACTTAATTCAATGTATTATCATTTTGTCCATTTGTTTCTACAATTTAACAAAACTTTTATATTTGAATTACAATTATTATTATTAAAACTTGTATTGTGGTTTGGTCGTATGTATACCATTGAATTCAGATGGGCTCGAGTCAAGTTATTACCGTGAATCGCTTGAATCACGCGTGAATATAAATGGAATTAACACTTTTTCACGTGAGCGTACGTGAACGTGAGTTGCTACAAAATCTTGGTGCGGGGGTCCAATCTTTGAGTGAGTGAGTGTGCGTAAGTACAAATTTCCCGTGAGTCAAGCATTTTTTCATTTTTGAATTGGAAAGTCGGCGCGACAATCCGCTGGTCTAAGGTGCCCTTTACATATGTGAAAACTTGGAAATGTTAAAGTATTTTATATACTCATAACTTTTTTCATAACTTAGTCTTTACACTGTAGCTCTCGATGAATTATGGCTGGGATAATAGAGTTTGAAAAGAAAATTAAATAATCAAATTTTGAAAAAAAGTATTAAATTTTGAGGAAAATATTTTTATTCATTTTTGAAAAAGGAAACATATTTTTTCCTTTTAAGAATTTCTAGAAAATATATATTTTTTTATTTTACTTTCCTTGACTGCAGACAAGTCCAGTAAGTGAAACTAACTCTCAAACCAAAATTAAAGTAATTCATTGTCCATCGACACAATGGTAGTCAGCCAGATGACAAAGGCTGGGCCATCAACAAAAGTGCCTTGGCTGTTCTCTTTCTCTAACATTCTTGTTGCATCAATGAAAATCACAAAAACTTTTCCCATTCAACAACACAAAAAAATAAAATATCTGCAACATTTTTTTGGTTTTATTCAAGCAGATTGTTTGCATTTCGCACACGAGAGAGCCCTCATAAATATTTGAAAACTATTTTCGTATTGAGAGGCGTTTTTTTTTTGTTTGAAACACGGGATTTTTTACATCCAAATTGGACGAAGTGTTTGAAATATAATGACTGAACAAGCAAAGGATAATTTGTGTCCACGGAAAATGCTGCAGTATCCAGCTATTGATTTTGTTTATAGTTATATTTTTTTTTACCTAGAATTTTTAAGTTAGAAGCCGCTAAAAATTTATTTTGTATTGCTTGTTTTACGGCATTTCCCAAGTCGCGTGTCTATAAAACATTTGTGGACCTTTACGATTCCATAAAAAAACACACACAAAATTGTGGAAGAGTTCATTTGGTTGCAAGAAACAACAACATTTATAATTACACATGCCCATATAAACTGGTAATGTAAACAATTAGTTGGTGTTTTTGCTCCTTTCGGCTACCGATGCACAGTGGAGGAAATTAGATAAAAGTCAGGCATTTCAAACTTGCCTGTTTGTGATTGTAATGTAATTTATGAAAATGAAAATGTAATAATATGGAAAATTCAAAGTGATTTTATAAAACTATTATTACCCATCAACTATGTCGCCATAGACTCTCTGGTCCTATGGAAAACGAGTCAACGAGCTTTTAAGACCCGGACTCTGATAAAACTGACCCTTATCTGTAACACTCAAGGCGAATTTACTGTAAAAAGAAGACAAATCTCTTCTATACGTGATACTCGAAGATGGATTTCATCGTGTCTAAACGCGTGTCTAAGATCCAACTCAATATTATCATGCCGCGTATAAATATGCTAAGGATTTATAACGGTTAAAGTGTAAACAATTTAATTTAGTTTTAAAATTGTTCTCTATAAATCCTTTTCAGTTTTTATTATTCGATCTTTAAGATGTTTCTGTTCTTTAATAAGTTTTCCGATTCAAGATCAATTTTTATGAAAAAGTACTTTTGTAAAGTACTTTTATATCAAAAACTACATTTTCATTGAATATAGTACTAAAATTAAATAATGTGAAATTGATGGTTGTGAATATAGATATTTCAATGACCACCAAGGCATATCATCAGCTCCCTTCTCCACAAGTATTTGGGTATATCATTACATAGTATAGGGATAAACAAATCTCAACTAAGCGAGAATTGTCGCAACTCCTACATATGCGAAAACATCCACAACATTACGTTGCCACAACCATCAATACTCGTATTCACAACATTTCTTTCCTGTGCAGGCTTTCATCGAAAGTCTCGATTTATCATACACAAAACGCCGAAGTGTGCTTCAAATTTGACAGTGGTCCATGGACAGATGGTAGGTAGATAAGCAGTGTTGTACTCGAAGTTACAACACAAAAATTCAAACCTGCAACATGACTTTGATCCGACCTAGTATTGTCACAGGTTATACGAGGATATTTGTCAGTGTATAGCATTATACGGCATTTAGCGCATTTCGAAGGTTAACTCAGTTAACCCGCGCTAACCCATATTTTAATCTGTAGATTAATTTTTAATCTGTACATATAATTTTAGTCTGTAGAAAATGAAGTTTAATTTTTAATCTCATTTTAAACTGGTGTATATTTTGATGCAACACTGTTAGTTACTAAAAAAATTCAACCATAATAAACACATATACAAAAAATCAACTGTTTGACAGATAGAAGCCGACCGAAAACTTTGCAACGCGTCGCTGCCCCCAAAACTTTTTTGAAGCTCACGCGGCCGCCGATATAAATGACTCTGGTTTGACTCTGGTTATAAATGGAATGGTTTGAACTGTGTGCAAATTTTATTTACAGACCCGATTTAACTCAATTATCCAATGTTCAAGGTTTAGTTATTTCAAAAACATCCTAAATTTGTATAAAACTGGCAAAACCAATAGCCGCCAACTTAATTTTCCTCTTGTACCGCCGTCTTCGATAATTTTGTCTCGGCGCGGAGTTTGTCTAAGCACGGAGTTGCCAACTGAAATTTCAATTTAATCACAAATTGGGTGGTGTAAACGGCAAAGATTAGAGAACTAGGTTATCGTTAAACTGGCCGCGATAAGCGGCGGTGTAAATGCGATATTACGCAGATATGTCAACCCTTAATTCAAAACTTAAGCTAGCTTTAAGTCAGTTAACTGAGTCATTATTATAGCATTATATTCCTATTACATCTCATAAAGGGATTGGGGAGAGCTTCTCACAATCATACCCTCACCCTAAGTCATTCAATGCTCGGGAGTTCTGTTAAACACACCTATATTCAAAAGTGGCCATATTCAATAGCATATTTACATTTCGCTAAATATTATTTGATACCCAAATTAGTTAGGATCCTAAGTGCTTTTGGGGAATTTTTTTGACTACCAACCAATTGCCCTCCCAATATTTCTATGCGTGGAATAAAAATGGTCATGGGAAGTTGTTGCCAAAATTTTGATCAGTACCAAATTTTACTACGATCGGTTTTGATTTATGGGATATATCGAGTCGGCAAACCGGCACAGTAGTCAGTTATTAATTGCACAGTAGTTTTTAGCAAAATATTGCCTAGTGCCGAATTTTATTAAGATCGGTTGTAGTTTGTGACAGTTATCGTTATCAACGGTCATCTGCCTACATTTTGTATGGGAGGTACCAGAATGGTTGTGGCAAAACTGCTCATTTTCTATAGGAGAATGGTATTTGACTAAATATTGACTACTAGTACAAATTTGTTACATTTTTGTTCGGTTTTGCGGGACTTCTCGTGCCGAACAACCAAACGGCCAAACAACTTTTGTATGGGAGGTATCAAAATGGGCGTGGGAAACTCACCCTAGTTTTAATGGGTGATTAGCGTTTGATGAATTATACCTAATTTCATTAAGCTCGGAATACCTAGTTTTTTATGGGAGGCACCAGAATGGGCGTGACAATCTAGTCCATTTCCCCAGTTACGTAGACATTTACAAATAACCAATATGTGAGTTGAAGCTAATCACATCCACCACATCCATTCACATGGAAGAATTATGATTCTGCCCTAAATGTGTCGATTGGTATGGAAGGTACCAGGAGAGGCGTGGTGAAAACGCCCATTTTCAATCCCAAACTAACGTTCTACAAATAATAGGCACTGAGGCAAATATTTCAATGTGATCTGTATAGATTTACGGTAGTCAGCCAGACAGACGGACATAGCTCAACCGTTGTAAAAAGTTGTAAAACGAATTTCGTCCAAAGATACTAAGAGCCTAAAATGGTTCCTTCTATGCGTTACATGTTTTTCCGTAGTAAATGATAGATACCCCCATTCCATGGGTGAGGGTATCAAAAATGATTTTCCGTTACATTCCATGAGGGGATTGTGGAGAGCTTCTTACAACCATTATTTTTATTATGTTTTAAATTCGCCCACTGTGTCTAGTTGAAGTTTGCGTTGTTCTTCCTCTTCTTACATTATGTGCAACTTGTATTGCCATATGTTGCGGCAGCAGCAAACACTAACTTCAAATATGTTGTTCCCTTGGTTTCCTCTCCAATACTCCACCCTAGCATACGCCTTCGCACTAATTTCGTATTGCATGTGGAAGTGTGGTTGATTTAAGTCTTCTTCAACATCACCATCACCAGAACCATAGCCCTCATCGTCATCATCGTCATCACGTACTTTTCGTTCACAGAACATGACTAGTATTATATGTCTGTCTGTCGATTTAGTTTGGTTGGGTTTATGTTGTGTTAAATCTTTGTGGAAGTTGTTCCAAGATGATGAACATGTGTGCACTTTAATGTTTAGAGAAAGAACACTGCGTAGAATAACCAACGTGCATACATAGTTTGTTTCGGGTTCCAAATGAAAACAACCATTATCATCACCACCACCAACATTTGTTCAGAAGTCTATTTGTAAATGTAATTCAATCTGTAAATAAATAAACAATAACGAGTTAATCAACAATGGGATGAGGAAGATGTTAAACTGTAATGTGCCTAGAATAATTGAATCAATTCTATTTTTTCCAGGACAGTGATCTTACACTGTTTTATGGTGCATATCGAATACAAGTTGGAACATTCACTTGAACTACTTCTCGTAATTATTCTTACATTTCTTGTTCGAATCTAAGCTTGACATCGTGAATCAAGAAACAACTAAGTCTAACAAATTTGGCGGGTTCTTTCATATTCTGCCGGGTCATTTTAAAGGATTTATCTAAGGCGGATTGGTAAATTTCGAACATGTACCGTTTGTAAATTCACATCAGAAATAATGTTTTGAATTTTCAATAAATTTAACGGATTTTCGAGATATTTGAAGTTAATTGGTAAATAAGGGTATTTTACGACTCTAAATATATGTTGTAAAATGCCGGTACTTTGGACTACTTTGTCGATACTACACAATACTTTTGAACGGAGTACTTAATACTACCTGATATTTAACAACCCTGTTCAATCCCGTAATCAGTTCTTATGAAATTTGTATAAATTTGTGTATAAAAAAAAACCAAACTGTCGGTCCCTTTTTTCCCTTGATACTCAGCGCTTTGCGAAAATTTCGAAAGCAAAATCAATTACGGGGTTGTTTTGCCAAAGTTATTTCGTATGGAAACAATTGTTTGAGAGTTGTTTGGGACCGAAATTTTTACATTTCCTTTATTTTAACAAAGAAAATTTACACCCCGTGCCTTGAAAATACAATAGAGTGCGAGTGCGAGTGCGAAATTGAGTGGAAATATATGCAAGTTAAATCAGAGACAGGTGGATGGATTACTCTCTGTAATAAATATTTTCGTTTAGAGATAAATGACAACACTTCTGATGAAAGTTTCCCAAGAACAGAATACGGGTTTATATGGATTTTGAAAATAACATTCTTGTGTACAGAGATAAGCAATTAAGCTATGAAGAAGAAGAAAGAAACATTCATTTATTTACATATTGAAACGGATAGAAGTTATTTTTCAATAAAAGTAAATATTTCTGGTACGGATCTGAGCACTCTAGACCACACCTTCTTTTTGTCCAAGCACCCAAATTAAATCTCAGATAAATAAACTTCGTTTGCGGAATGGCAACGAATATTTGTTAAATCGACCATATAATTTCCTTTGTAATAAAGAAATAAAAACATTTACGACAACCGGGTGTAGTGTCGTGTATACATTTTTTCGTTTATAACAAACAAGTTTCTTTACTTGCGGCAAATTATGGCAATTGTAGGGAAAATTATAGTTCGTTTGCAACAAAAGAAACTAATTTTTCTATAAACGATTTTTAATTGCGGGAAAGTATAAACTTTTGCTGCGAACAAAACTGACGTCAATTAACATTAACGAGTATCTGGTTTATCTGGTTTACCTCTCGTAAGTCCCCATTTACACTAGAGGAATTTTGTCTTGCAAACCACGAGTTCGTAGGAGAGGGAGGGAAGAAGTAAGAATGGCGGAACTGTGCTCGATGTACTCGTTAGACACGCTTTGGTGTTGTCCGTAAAGCAACAAAACTGAAAATAAGAATGCCACACAAAGTAAACACAAGAACAAATCGTGAGAATTTGCCGAAGACAAAAGTTTTGCAGTGTAAATGCTAAGCAAAACTTCAAAGGAGAAAACAAAAGTCTTGCAAGACATAGGATCTCTAGTGTTAATGGGGACTAATACCTACATTGTTGATATTTAAAGCCTATATCATATAGTATTAAAATAGTCTCAAGGGAGCCGCGGATACGTAACGGTGGAAAATGCCTGCTCTAGACAGTGTTGTGTTGGTGCTTCAGATATTAAGAAGATAACTCTCATATCTTGAAAATCATCTTCTACTGAAATTTTGGAACTTAGTACCATAAATATATGTATCTAATTTCTGTGATGGATATGTATCATTGCTGCGGTGAATTTGTTCCAATGCTGCTATAAATATGATTTAAATTTGATTCTTTGATAAAAACTCAATGTCTCATGGTTGAATCGCTATTGTTTCGTTGAAGGAATAACATTGTCCCGATCGTGTAAAGTCGCTATTTCACTGCTGTTGTTAAATTTTGCAGCTCAATTTTTTTTAATATTGATAATTTGATTCTCGATTACTATTAGACAATAGTTTAATAGGGAGCAAATATTATATTTAAAATCCTTCTACGCTTGATTTTGCATGCAGAAGTTTATATTCTCATCTTGACTTCGAAGCCCAACCAGAGAGTTTCTGAGTGCTTGCACAAACAAATCTCAACAAAATGGGGCTTATGAACACAATTCATCGCCATAACATAAAAATGCGATGATCAGTTTCATAAATGAATATTTACGTCGTGGCGATAAATGTACACTAAACCGGGTCACAAAAAAAATTTCACAAAGCCGAGGGCCAATATTGAATATCACCCCGAGGCAATTTAAAAAAAAAATTATTTCCATTCCGAGCCCGTGAAAAACAGCCAAAATAATTTTGTTATTGTAGTTTTTTTTATTTGTCGCTCGATCGTAACATACAATACATCGTTGCATAGGTATCGATGAGTACTACATTTTTCCTATAGATGTCGCTGACGTACGACCTCATTTTGTAATGAAGGCCTCATTTAAAGCCTTTTCTACCCCTAAAATTTGCTTGGAAGTATACAGTTTCATTCAAAAACGAAAAAGTTACATATGACAAGATGTATTTACAGCAATACAAATATTTTTCATGTTCTTTGCATTATTAACGCAAATTATTGCATACTGTTTGGCGCTATCGAAAAAATTTTCAATAAAAATTATTGCATACTATTTAGCGCAAACTATGGCATACTTTTTAGCACTATGGAAAAGATTTTTAAATATTTTCCTTTGATAATAAATAATGATGACGGTTCTTATAATACCTCAAAGCATGAGAATTTCTGTGCGTCAGTGTCAAATATGTGTATAACCATTTCAAAATATGTATATGCTTATCTGAGTCAAAAAGGTCAAAATAGAAAATACTGCATTTTTTTGTATCCATATTTGTCGACTCTAAATGTTTGGTGGAAACTTCGACATTTACTTATTTACAATACAGTGTCGTTAAAAAGATGCCCCATAAAGCTTGATTATAATCATAGGTTGTACTATATCATTTAGCTGCACTAATCTTTCAGAAGAGTTCTTCGCCCCTGCCGCCTCTTAGTTGGTCGTTCTTTGAGTAAATTATAGAATGCTGTTCAAAACTCTAAAAACCACTGCTGTTTTCTCCCATAATTATGTAATGTAAAATTAATCTGTAAAATTAAGTTCACTATTTCATTCATTTTAAGTTCAAAATACAAATTGCAAATTTAGACCTTAAAAATTTAAAATTTTAAATTCATATTAAAAATACAGTGTTTTTCCATTGTTTAACATTAAACGTATTATAGATTTGGATCACATTCCATTATAATTTAAGTATCTTTTACAAAAATATATTTCCTTTCAAGCCTTAACCTTTTTCTACTTTGTTCTTAATATTTACTAACTTTTCTTTAAATGCTTGTAAATGAACTCTGTCATGTCGATAAACCTTGTAAAATCTGCACATGTATAAAAGACTCCTTAATCGGTTTAGTACATGTACGTTCAAATAGTCTCTTCGTGTGACTATAATTGGAAAAGCGCTGCGCTGCATACATCTAATTTGTTGACTATAAAAAGGAGTGAATTGTATGGCAAATAAATTATGCAAAAAGAAAAAATAATAATAATAGAAGAAAAAACAAACAATTACCAAGTTAAGGAGTGACCATAGTTAGTAAATTACAAGTAGACATGGGTAGATACTGCGTTAGGATTTTTTCGCGCGACTTATAGAATTTGTTAAAGGGGTATAGAATCCATTTGCACAGCACGTGATCAACATATTACGAACAACAACAGGTTTTAAAGAATATTTCCAAAATTCAACTGAGCTATAGAAAAGTTTAAATTTAAACATAAGTTTTATAAGGATATTGTTAAAAAGAATCATTTTATGCAGAAGTCTCATAGAAAGCTAATTTCTTTAAAAAGAATAATTCCAAGACTATAATTGCTTATAACCATAATATATCGGGTCGAAAAGGTCATAAAGTATAATTTCTGAACGTTAAATGGTCTGAAATGACTCAATTTAACGAACACAGCAGCATCCCTGACTTTTATCAAAGAAAAACATATTTTACATGCGAATATTCACTTAAATCGCAGTATTCTTAAGGATAATTCCCCATAATAACTCTTTACTTTCTTATTATGTCCTTTGACTTCGAGTGGATCATTTGATCTTGTGCGATGACTTTCACCTCACTAATGGAATGTCATATTTGTGTCATGTCCTTTTCAATAGTTCTACTTTACGGATGAAAACTCAGTTGTCACAATCGAATCAATCATGAAACAAGACTGTTTGGCCTGAATTTCAGTTGAGGGGACTAAATTTAGTCGAGGCAACCTCAATCCGGTTGTGGCAACTAACATCGCAGAACATTTTTTCGAACAATTTGTTCTGTGAGTGTATCGGAATTGATTTACATTTATTCCGTAGCTATTCCTGGGATATCGTATTGGCGACCAGATCTTCAAAATATGTTAGTGAAAGTTTGAACCTTTTTCGCAAGTGCATCCGTCAATAACCGTCAATAATTTGACGTTTGTGTTAGAAATACGCACTTTTTTTGAAGGTATAAACTCAGGATGGTCTACAGATTTTCCAAAGCTGCATGAAAGTACTATGAGCTTCCGATATTCTACTAATGCTGTCGTTAGGAGCTCCGACATTGAAGGTAAATCATTCTCGAGGTAGTTGACGTGTAGACATTTTCAATAATACCTTCGCACTAATTAAAATTTGTGTTAAACCGTGACCACATTGTAATCGATATCATCCCTTAGTTGGAGAAACCTCTGGTTTTCAATATAATAATCAGCTGTTGATTTACTAGAAATCTGCAAATGAGAGAATACTGCTGCAATGTGAATGCACTATTAGGATCAGACCCATTTGCTATCAGCGCTTGGTCTTTGTGAAAAAAACTTTTTAAAAATGGCTTCCCGTTACATCCTATGAAGGGATTAGGGAGAGATTCTCACAAACCAGTGCTCTGTACGCGTTCTAGTTTTACACTCACTGATTGGGAGCTATAGTTTTACACCGGTTGCGAACGGAATTTTGAGAAGCTTTTTCATGGATAAATACTCGATAGTGTCGCCTTCCTTCACTAAGCGAGGTGACCGCCGTCGAAACAAATTTAAGGTGGTCAGAGCAGGAATTCTTATGCGCAAGAAGCGCGTACACTACCGCTGCACCACCGACGCCCACAACGACGGCCTTTGTGTAGTTGAACTTAAAACCGAGACTTTTGGATTCGGTGATAAGGCTTCATATTTTATATTGCATATCCCTGCCACTGAACGATATCAGCTACATATATGTCATCGGCATATGTATGTCAAATCTTCCAGATGACTTTGGAGATTACATATGTCCGCGGTTTACTTCATCAAGACGCTGTGCTAAAACATCGCTTAAAACTATCATAAATAGTATAGCCGACATGTGGCACCCTGCTGAATGTCGGGAATGGTATTAAACTTTGACAATTGGAACTGTTGTAAATTACTCTGCTCTTAAAACTGTCGTATTGTGCCTAATTAACTGTGGTCCAATTCCCGCTTTGCATTAAACCGTTCCATGTGCAGTGACTGTTAATCCACGCTGAAAACACCGTATATTTTTGTTATTTGGAAGCAAATACAGCGTGTTCGTAGTTTGTGGTAAATATAGTACACTTGCGTCCAAACAAATTGTGTTTGCTCTTCAATATTACATGTTGGAGACACAATAATAGGTTATAACAAGTGTCTTTGTGACCTAAATGTGGCTTTTTTGCTGAAAACTACTGAAAACAAAAACGTGACAGACAACAAAGGAAAAAAGCAGCAGATCTTCAATTTATGACAAAAATGCTTCCAAACATATACATGGTTCCAGCAAGATTGTGCTGCGGCCGTTATTTTTCAGCATTTACTATCGATGGCTGATTTAAATACTGACTGCTCGATTATTATTCGTAAAGTCGAGTGCTAAGAACGTTCGCGGGAAAAATATTAATCGACATCAATTTATTTCGCTGCGAAAAGGGCGATCAATCTTGTCGACTATATTTTTCACTGTTTTTAAGTTTTTTTTCGCCCAAAATCTCTTTTTTGAAAAACTGAATGAAGCTGATAATATTTCCACAATTTGCTAGGTCGTTATGTTTACCTTCGAAACATACAAATTTTGCTCGATACATGTTTCTGTTATTTTGCTTGAATAACTTAGTACTACATATTCAGAAATATCTGGTCGATATTTCGCAGGTATGTTTTGTAGACAGTTGTGTAAAATTTCACGTGAAATGTTGATCTTAGTACGGGTCTTAAGTTTTTAAACCTATTTTCGCAAATAAGCAGGAGCAACAGGTAAACCTTTTGTGGTATTGTTCATCCGATAAATACCGTTCACTTGTCTCCGTATTTTTCTAAATAATTTGCAATATTATTTTGATTTTCAGTATAATGGGCTATAAATTAAATATTTCCATGGAAGAAAAGTGTTTACTTTTCAAAAATTCGGCAATACTGAATTTTGTTTTTAAACATTGCATACATTTAAATTTCATTATCGCTCGTAGTATTATCGACACCTACTGTTCGGGTATTAAAATAGTTAAAGAAACCTTTTGCAATATTGATATATAGGTATATTTTATGTCCGTACATAGATAGTAAGTAATACGTACATACTTAGTTAGGTACCGTCAGCATGCACCGCCGCACAGTGGGTTGGAAACTATTTTGCTCAATTACTTGCAGTATTCGAGAATAATTTGTACATATTATTACGAAGTGTCCTAATTGTTCTTTATAGAGCTGCTTTACTTGCCATTCATTAATAAAACAAAGTTATTTTTAAGTACACCAGATTCTTCATTTTACTTGTACTTTGCAAACTACACTTTACCATTAGTCTTTTTCTATAACACTATTACTCGACGAGGTATTATTTTACATGTTTGAAATGAGGCTGAATTTCTTTGGTTCCAAATAGGCTACTTATATCAGTTCAATGTCCAATAGAAATTTCCAGAGCCATCTCGTAGTAACACAATCTTTTCTCGATTATTCTAGAGTTGGAATAAGTTAGCTTTTCAACTTGCTGAGATGGCATACTTTTAGGAGAAACTAACATGTTGTTTGTTTGTTGACATTTTAATGCCATTCTGACATAAATGTTATGTAAGCCAACAAATTTAGAGCAGTTTGCTTGTAAATAGATATATTGTTATTACTGTCGACCATAAGCATTTGAAGCTAGACGTCAGATCAACCAAAGTTTTTGTCTTAAATTATAATTGACAGATATTGCAACTGCGTTTTCATTGGAATAATTTTAAAACTTAAGAAACCTACAAAAGTGCAAGTTGCATGATGAAACTTATTACAAATTGTTGTACTTAAATTTAAAAAGTCTAACTTGGTAGTAACGTCGGTGACCGTCGGTGGTGCAATGGGTAGTGTGCGCGCCTCTGGTACAGGAGATCCTGGGTTCGATCCCTGCTCCAACCACCTTAAAATTTCTTTCGACGACGGTCACCTCGCTTAGTGACGGCGACACTATCGAGTATATAGCCATGAAAAAGCTTCTCAAAATACCGTTCGGAATCGGTGTAAAACTGTAGGTCCCAATCAGTGAGTGAAAACTGGAAAGCGCACAGCTCAGTGATTGTGAGAAGTTCTCCCCGGTCCCTTCATGGGATGTAATGGGAAACCATTTATTTATTTTTTTAACATGGTAGTAACAGCATTAACTTAATATTAATTTAAGTAAACTATAATATTAAAATCAATCTTTATCAGTGATTTAAAATATTAAACACATTTCGTTAGATGTCTTATCATTACATCTAATTTGTTTTCTACCCTCTAATAGTTCAGATTCTAAAAATAAAATATTTTCAAGCCACTGTGTCACTTCTTTAAATCTTCTTGTCACTTAGAAAACCATCGCAACATTTAACAGCCAGACCGGCAGCAGTAGCAACAGTTTACTTCGTTGCTTTTGGCTTGTGTGACGGACTACTTGGCTGAGTTGACTGTCTTATTGGGAATTTTAAACACGTCCACTTCTTCTTTACTTACCCTTCCTATTACTACTCTATCTATGAGTGAGTATGTATGAGTACCCATCCATATTAACATTATATGGACAATATATACTTATACATATAAATATAAATTTTTGTAGGCTGTTAGCTATACATTAATTCAAATACATTGTTGTCAAGTTAAGGGATTATGGATATGTTTCCCAGGTTACGGGAGAATAGATAATCTTGTTACGTTTTCCAAAATAGAAAAAATCTTAACAAATTGAATGAGATATGGATGTAACATTAAGTTGTCACAGTTTAGTGATAGTTCCAGCAAGTGACTCGATTTTTGATTTGCCTTTGTACTTAACCGTAATAGCTCACAAAAGATTTCCACCCATAAATGTCGGCACGCTGGAAAATGAGTGCGTTTCTTGTTTGGAGCTTGTCGCAAATATAGTATACTTGTGTAAAAACACAATGTGTTTGCTATTCAATTTTACATGTTTGAGAAACAATGATCAATATGTTGTAATATATGTGTTTGTTAACCAAATACAGCTTTGTTTGTGACACAAATACTGCAGTGCTTGGTACACTCTTTTCTTAATTTGTTTTTGATCTGATCTGTCGAGAGAAATATAATAAAACAGGGACAAAGAGTAAGAGTTCGCCTGCGCAAATGAATTGAATGGTTCCACGTAAAAGTATGCATCTTTGCAAGTTAACATGCTAATATTTGCATCTATATATAAGTGAGTTTGGCACTGGCAAATATATGAATATTTGAAGTGTGTTCCAAACATTTATATAGTTCCTGCAGATGTGTTTGAGAGAATATGTTACAGAGACCGGTTTTTTCAGCGTGTACATAGTGCTATGGGTCGATGATTTCTCGAAGGCATCAACAGCACCAACTGGTTATTTTGTGTGGATGTAATTAATAACAGCTCTTGAACCTTCATCTTCAACCCAAATACGGAAATTTAACTTATTGACGTAGTCATTAAGCCAAAAATGGGACTAAATAAAGTAAAACTGTGGTGTAAATAAAGTAAAACTGTCATAATTATCGTAATTTAAAACGACCATTGTGTTATTCAAAAATAAAATAAATGGTTTCCCATTCCATCCCTTGAAGGGACAGGGGAGAACTTCTGCGCTTTTCAGTTTTCACTCACTGATTGGGACCTACAGTTTTACACCATTTCCGAACGGTATTCTGCGAAGCTTTTTCATTGGTATATACTCGATAGTGTCGCCGTCACTATGCGAGGTTACCGCCGCCGAAGGAAATTTGAAGGTGGTCAGGGCACGGTTCGAACCCAGGATCTCATGTACAAGAGCCGCGCACACTAACTATTGCACCAGCGACGGCCTGTGTTATTAACGGGAAATAAAACAGCGCCAAAAAGGACATATATTTACGTGGAAGCATTCGTGAATTTCCTCCCAACCCTCAATATATTTATGTGCAAGCATGTGCGTATTTCCTCTCAAACATGCGGTTACTTACGTGGAAGCATATGCGTATTTCCTCCCAATGAAATGATAATCTGCTCCTCTTTTGTTTCTCAATTTTTGTGGTCTCTCACGTTTTTGTTTTGAGAAGGTTTCAACGTCGTCAAACGTTGCAATACTTTAAAACACAGCTGTATTTACATAACATTTTATTCATTGTCTCTTGTCTCTTTTATTCATTGTCTCTCTTCTCTTGGAGCAGCAATTTGTACCCGAAAAACAGACAACCATTATCAACTGCAATATTTAATAGCAATCACGATATGTTTGGACATTATTAATTTGCGACAGGCATCAAACACATCTCATATTTTCATCCAAACAGCAACAAAAATACAGGTTTTTTAGCGTTTACTGGAAAAAGTAACCCAATGAACCACCCTTTAGTTCAAGAAGATTCTACATCGTCTGGTCGCTTTATTAAATCAATATGATTTTATATAATTTTAGTCAAAAAAAAGCTGTAAAAAGCCATTATTTAAATGTAAAATTTACAAATTTTGAAAAACTTTAAAGAATTTAACTTAACAGTTTCATGGACAACAACATTTTGTGATTTGGGTGTCAAAGCGACCGGAATTTATAAATTCACTTAATAAATAAATATTACTGTTGTAACTAACTGGGCATTAATAAATTTTCAATAGTAATAATTTATTTACTATGAGTTATAATTTGTCATAGTTTATGATAACATATGAACACTTGTTTTTTCAATTTTTATACAGACTTATTATTTATTTAGCTTTGTGTTCTGTTATCTCTCTGGAGCTCTCAAAAAGCAATTCCAATAACAAAATTGTAAAATAAAGAGGAAAACTTATTTTATCTTTAAATTTTGAATAAATAAAATGATATATTGACTGTTTTTGTCCCAAATAAAATTTGCACATGCAAATAAATATGCGCAGTGTTGTTCGAAAGGGACTGTTTGGTTTGGAAATCTTTTCAAGTGTAACACTTGACATTTTTCATTGGTAATCTACGACCAAGTATGTCTGTTCTTTATGTTTGCTGGAACCTATCAAGATGAATGGAATTATTTGTCTGTCTACAGCAGCGAATCCACTTGATTATTTTGTTATCATATGTAGTGTTTTGTGCGCCTAAAAGGTTTTCATTGTAATCTTGACAATAATCGTTCTTGTTGAAACTGACAGAACATCGGTTTTACAACATTTGGGATCCAAGAAAACTAGGACGTTGAAGAGTAAGTAACTGCATAAAAGAGCACAGTATTACAAAAGTATCAAAATATAAGTACATATGATTTTAAAATTAAAACAAAAAACATGTTACAGTTTCAATACTTCAAATAATAAGTTAATACTAAAATTTAAAGTTTCAATTCCTTGTGAGAGCTTTTGATAACCCACTTCAGTCTTTCAAAAGGCATATTTGCTTAACCATGGATTGCCGTCAAATGGATCGAAGTCCAAAGTCATTGGAGACAAGGTTTATGGCAAGGCTGCTCAAGAAGGTTGTGGTATAAGAACAGCTGATTTGTTTTTTTTGACTAAATCTATCAAAGTCAGATTTTATGCTGCTGCTAAAACCAGATTTTATGCTGCTGCTAAAACCAGATTTTATGCGGCTGTTAAAACCAGATTTTCTGCGACTGCGTAAGAAAATAATGACGTATTAAACAAAAATGAGCCAGCAAGAGAGCAATGAAAGAGTGGTGTGGCAGGGGTGAGGCAAACGAAATTGGGTCTATAGCGTATGTATTAACATAATAATGTATGTATGTACATGTGTCTGTTGCTGTTGTTGAACGGAGATATAAAGCATAGCCACGCAAAATTTCATTTGCAAGCCGACGTCAAATAAACGGTTTCAAAGACGTCAAATAAACGGTTTTCGGTTTGTTCGAAAGTAAGTTTTTTAAAAAACCAAACACAAGGTTAATAGCAAAAAACTGGTTAACCGGATTTTCGGTTTCGGGTTTAAAGGTTTGATAAAGAAAAACTGGGTTTATAACTGCTAAAATGTACTTCAACGGAAAAGGTAAAAGCACTACTACAAAAATGACAACAAGGCAACAACAACCGGCATTCTGTTTTCGTTTGGTGCGTACACAGAAAAAAGCGAATGCTCAAATCAATTACGATATTTGTCAATTCAATTATTTTTATACTTGGATTTCCGCCAATGACGATTTTTGTAAATTCAATTACTCGAATTGTAAGATCGTAAATGAAAAGTTTTCAATTAAAGCAAATATTTATTTGAGCACAGATTTAATCAAAATTTCTTAATATTTTTGATTAAATTAGTAATTGAGTTAAGCATGACTTTAATCAATTTTTTATGGCAAATTTCAATTACGCGTGTAATCAAGTTGAGTGAGTGCTTAATCAAAATTACATAATGTTTTGATTACGCGCGTAATCAAGTTGAGTGAGCGTTTAATCGAAATTATATAATGTTTTGATTACTAGCGTACTCAACTTGAGTATTCTGGTAATCAAAAGTCGGTGTTCGCTTTCAATCGAAATCGGTAATTTTTAATGATTAACATTAACACCCAAAATAACAAAAACCAACATCTCATATTTTTTGAACATTTTATTTTTATAATTACTTTCAGTTTGATTAAATAATAATTAAGAAAATCATTTACAGGGATTCAAAAATAAAAATTAAAAAAATTCAATTATACTTTTTACTTATGAAGTATGTTTTATTTTTATAATTAATTTCCGTTTGATTAAATAATGCATTTTCTTGTTTTTGCTTATGGTATGTCTTTTTTTCGTTTGAACATTTATTTGTAAATTCTCAAAGATGTGTTTTGATTTCGCAATAATTTTTTAGCACATGTGTTGTTGCTGTCATTGTGTTGACGAGTGCCGATTGCAATAGCAAAACACCGTTTGTAACGGATTTTTGGTGATGCGCATCTTCCACTTGTTCTCCCTGACAACAACAAAAATTCGCCTTAAAAATCGAACAAAAAAACGTCAAATAACATATAAAGAATGTTGTAATTTCAAGTACACAAGTACTTGATTCCAGTGAAATTTTAATTGATCTTCTTCGCTTTATAAAATGTAAAATTGTTGAACCAAGTATTCAAATGATTGAGTCAAATAATGAAATAATTGAATTTTATCTCTGTTTTCAAGCAAATCAGTAATTGAAATTAATTCGGGAATATTTTTTTCTGTGTAGTTTATGTCAATATCAACGTACTACGAACGACGTACACAAAAAAAAGTAAACAGCATTTGACAGCAAGTGCGCAACAATTTGGCACCACGATATAAAAAAAAATCAATGAGTGTTCGAACTCACGGATGACGTGTTAACACCTTTTTGCTACACGGTACCTGTTCGATTTCTATGAACACATTCGTAAATGTTACATTGGAAAATAAAAAACAATAGTTTTTTTGTATACACCGGGCAATGCTGAACATTAAATGACTTGCTTTGTTTGGCCATAGAAACAACAACGAAACAACCAAACACATAACATCACACATACTTTGTACGAAGTAGCTGACGTATTAGTGTGTCACCATAACGTCGACTGGGCGCTAAACAAATGTATTGTAATTTAATTTAATTTAAAGCAAAAAGCCGAAAAACCGGTAGCCCGGTTTTTGCCAAGATTGAAAACCGAAAACCGGTTTCTTAAATAACTAGTTTTTCGAACAAATCGATAACCGTGTTTTAAAAATGTATTTTTTGAACACTCCAGGTATATGACATTGCGATTACAATAAACAAATCGCCATTTACGTTAATAGGTTTTTATTTGCAGGAAAAGTATAAACCTTTGCAGCCAACGAAATATTTTGTGGGGCAAATCAAAATTTTTTTACGCATTTTTTAAATTGATGTTTTTCGAGTATAAAATAAGCAGGATACATTTCTCGTTATTTTTAAATTGTCATTTTTACTATTTGTCTTTAAATTTACTATTGGGGTTACAAGTTTTTGTGGGATTTTGTTTAGTCTTGTATGACAACTATTAGAACTTAACAACATTTTTCGGGATATTTGGAACCAAATTCAAAAATTTGTGTAACGTTTCAAAGCGGGAGAGTTAGCTATAAGTTCACCTCAGTGGTATAGGCGGTACTATAACCACTACAACCAACAATTTCCTTCGTCTCGTCAAATTCCCCTGGTTATAACATTTTATGGTCGATCCCGAAAGACTATATAGTCTTAAGATCTGCAACTAAATTCCAACCATTTACCACGAAATGTCTTTCCACAAAGTCTTTAAGTATTCCACACTACCTCAAATTCTGTAATCTGAACACAAACCAATCTACTTAATATTTTCCATGCTTCTTTTCTTCGTTTTCGTCTATTCTATTTCATTTCATTTTATATAAAATCTCTCTCACATTCTTAAATCTAACCTCATATTACTCCTTCGTGTCGCTTTGGATTTGTGATATATTGTGCAGTAAATCTCAATTAGCGTGACTAGTCCGCATGCATTGCCATTGCCCGGTTGCTTGGCCACTTGTAGCCTGCTGCTCGCTTTGATTGGAAACACTGATGTCAATTTGAACATTTCATGTTTCTCCAAATCACCATCAAACACATTTGACCTAATTTGATGGTAGTTGAAAACAAAAATAAATTGAACCGTTATTGCTAGCGAACACGTTATCGTGAAGCACAATTGTCCAAGTCCGTCACAATGACGTTTGTGGCATGATGCAGTCCACTCCACTACTCAACTACTCATGCAACTGTGGGTCGTTCGGTCAAGTCAGCTGGTTATTGAATCAAAGAAAATTTGTGTTAAACTTTCGATAAAATCGATTCGATGTTGAATTGTTTTATTAGAAAGGGACATAAAGAACTAGAATTTACTTCGGCATTCAAAAGAGCCTCAGATGATACCAGAGTTCAAATACGCACTGACAGACATTTATTGATATTTTATGTTTTTTTTTTTTCGTTAATAAATTAAAACAATTGGGTACAAATTAATTAAGAAGAAGCATGTTTGTATACAAAATATCAGGCATAAACCGTATTGATATGGCCGACAGTGGTGATAAGATGTAATTCGTTATACTAATTTTTGGACTTGAGACATCAAATAATAGAACTCTGTGGTACAAAGATGACTTTAAATTAAAATGTAAAACTATTTAAGGGAAATTCAGATGGCCTCCTATAAGGTGGCATTTGCATTTTCTGTCCAGAGCCTTTAAAAATATTGATCTTCGTCCCGATTTCTTAAATTTCGTATGTCCAAATATTATTTCATATAGGAAACATTCTCAACGTTTAATAAGATTCTTTCAGACTACAATAAAGTGCAAAAATGTATTTTTCCAAAAAGTTATCTTACATAAAGTATACAACAAATTCAATTGAACTGAATTTAAAGTAACCCAAAACAATACTCTGACAAATTGTATAAACAATTTAAATTTGTTTATTGTTTACTAAAAGTACATAAAGTATACAAAAGTTCACAAACTGGACCAAAAAAGTACAATAATTAGTAAATTAAATTACAAAGAGCAAAGTTCAAAGTATACAGCTATGAACAAATTTCCTACGAGGTTGCTACTTATATTTCGGATCCAGCAATATAAAAACAAAGTGTAGTAAAATGTGAATTCAAAATGTACAATAAGGTGTTGTGAATGTGTAACTTAAGGATACTTTTGTTAAAAATTGTACTAAAGAACTAGGTCATGCTGTAAAAAGATAGTTAAAAGTACATACATATATAAATTGTCCTAAAAGTACTTGGGTCCTTGTAACAAAGAGTGTCATAAAAAGTATAGAAATTGTACTAACAATTAAATTTTACCGAATAGTAAACTTAATACCCTGCATTTACTTTGAATTGTAATTTATATTAATCACAATTTCCCTTATGGGAATTTTCATTCGGTCTGTTTTCCAGTACTTACAAATTTATTCAAGCTCAAGACCTTTTTAAATAATATAAAGTTATTATCTTTATATTAGTTGGTATCATTGGAACATTTTTATGCTCGACTTTTTTGAAAGTAATATAAAGATAATAACTTTATACTATTTAAAAAGGTCTTGAGCTTGAATAAATTTGTAAGTAATTTATATTAATGTAGTTTCGACTGAGAATTTTATCGATAAAAATGAATTATATCATTTTAGTAACTGTAACTTATTGGTGTTATTAATAATATTAATATGTCACGGAGTTGCCAAACTGCTTTCTAGTTATCAGAAATTTTGTCCCAAAGCTGCGAACAACTTTTTTTTATTGTATACCGGCTCTATAAACTCGAGAAAAAAACTAATAAAATAATTTTTCGTCGGTGATAGTTGCACTAGTTTATAGAAACGTCCAATCACGCCCAATATAGTCTCAAAAATGACACAGAAACCGAAAATTTGAATTTGTGGTACTTGCATATAATGGGGCATAACTTGTATATTTGTCCGTCGATTTTTTTCAGATATAATTTGTTTTCTTCGCTAAGATGTTGTGAGTTTTTGTTTTATTTTTCAGATCTTTTTCGTGTTTGGAATTTTTTTTTTTCAAATTTTTTTCTAATTTTCCCCGCTATACCACATCACTCCGGACAGTCTAATGTACCATGTCTATATCCATCCTGTTAACCGGAGATACCTCATTAGATCCCCTAGATCTATCTCGTGTATCCTAGTGAGGTTGTGCAGTAAGGGACAACCTATAGTCTTTAGGCGTCTATTCATTAGAGCCGGACAACTGCAGAGGAGATGTTCCACCGTCTCCTCCTCTTCTGCGTCTTCATATGCACGGCAATTGTCATTATATGGAAGCTTCAGCAGTCGATCATGATTTCCGATTGGCCAGTGCCCGGTCAGTACGGCAATTAGCCTTGATATGTTCTCCCGATTATGTTTAATCAGGGAGTTAGTCCGGTGAATGTTAGATTCTGGCCATGTGTTTCGGGATATGCGGCACGTTTCCGTCCTATCCCATGTGGTCGTTGCTTGTTTAAGGTAATGCAAGAAAATACCTCTTTTGACCGACCCCATAGGCGTTCCGACCGACACCATATGGAGTTCGGTGGAAAAGGATTCTGCCCTAGCTAGTTCGTCTGCCCTTTCATTCCCTATGAGACCCTTGAGGCCTGGTATCCAAGTAAGAACCATATTGCCGCGCCGACCTAGCTCGACAAGTTTTTCCCTACATTCACTAACGAGTTTATATGCAGTATTGTTAGATGTAAGTGATACGAGAGCCGCTTGGCTATCTACAAATATTCCAATGGGCTCTGGTCTCTGTTGTAGTATAAGTTCGGCGCAGGCTTCCTTGATGGCCAGTACATCCGCTTGGAAAACGCTCCACTTGTCTGGGAGTTTGAATGATAAATTGAGGCTTGTCTCTTCGGAAAAGACACCCGAGCCTGTTCCACACTCCATTTTCGATTCATCCGTAAAATACATTGGTGTCAAAACATATCAGTGGTTTCCTTTTATCCCGCTCTATTCTTCTCGGAAACCTGACGGCGAATAGGTTATCGAACGTCAATGAGGGGGTGGTTATATTGAGTTCTCTTGGAATTACCTGTATTATTCTCGCATGTCCACATACGTTGCTTTTCCACACATTTAGTCGGGTTGCACTCCAGGCCGCACTAGCTGTTATGTGAAGGTCAATTGGTATAATATGAAGCATTGCATTAAGGGCTTCAGCTGGACACGTCCTCATTGCCTCTGTTATGCCGATGCAAACTGATCTATGTACTCTCTTTCCCACTGTACTTAAACTAGTTTAAAACTATGTTCGAAACAGATATAGGTCATATACTTGTCTTGAAACTGAGACCATATTGGTCTTGATCGGATGTTGCTGTCTCAAAATATAGTCAAAATAGTGAAACTAACCCTGACGAAAAGTACAATTTAAAAATAATTTTTTTTAAAAACATGCATATTAAAATATTGTTTTTATTTATTTAAAGAGTACTCGAGGCCATAGTACATAAACAAAATCAATTTTTATTTACCAGACATATAGTTTTTATTCTTTTGTAAAGTAGTGTAATTGATCGATAAAATTGACTGACTCCTGTAATGTAACAAACATATTCAGGTTATACACATTCACTTTCACGATCCCTGTCTCATACATTCCTGTTATTTTAAAGAATTTCTATTAAATGAAATTTTTGCGTTCATTCTATTATTTCATCGCGAATATTTTGTCTATTGCCATGAACTCCAAGAGTTTTCCACATAGTAGAAGCTTTCGAAAACCTCTATCCTCCTGCAACTTCAGTGGAGGACCGATCTTTGTGATCATTTCAACTCAAGCAGCAAACAAAGTGCTTTTATTAATATTTATCGTTTCAGTTTGATTGAACAGAAATTCAAATCAGTATTGTATTCAGATAATTCATTATACTGTACAATTAACATTTTAACAATTGTATTTTTTTTATAATTTTAGGCTAAAGCTGTGGGGAAAGTTCTATTCGATCAAGTGTGTCGACAGTTAAATCTACTGGAATCCGACTATTTCGGCCTGGAATACCAAGAGAAAGCCACACAAACCAAATATTGGCTAGATTTAGAAAAATCCCTTAATCGGCAGGTCGGTCTATCGCTCGTCGATCCTATGTTACGTTTTTGTGTTAAATTTTATACCCCCGATCCTTCGCAGTTGGAAGAGGAGTACACAAGGTAGGGCACACAACCCAATAATAAATTGAACCAATAAAAAATTAACAGAGAATGACTATTAAAGGAGGTTTGATGGATTTTTGCTTGGAAATCCGATTTTTTCTTGTTGCCAAAATATCGAATTTTATTAAGCGAGTATCGAATTATAACCTCTTTCAATACTCATTATCTTGGGTGAATATTAAGCCACTGTTATAACCTTTTTTTGTTTTTATCTCCCTTAGATATCTGTTTTGCCTCCAGGTCAAGCGTGATTTAGCAACGGGTAGTCTGCAGTGCAATGAGAACACCGCTGCTATTATGGCCAGCTATATCGTCCAGGCGTCGTGTGGTGATTATGCTGCCGAAGATTATCCCGATCATACATATTTGTCGTCGTATCGTTTTGTACCAAATCAAGATGGCGCCATGCAAAGGAAAATTATGGAAAATCATAAAAAGCATGTGTAAGTAAAACAAACAAAACTCTGAACTATCGTCATCGCGAATAAAATTCCCAGGGGAATATTTTGTGCGCTAGAAAAAATTAAGTGAGCAAAGGGGATAAAACTATGTGCAGAAGCCATTTACAATAAGGGAATTCATGAGTTTAGCACAATGAATGTTCCCCCCTTTTTCATCTAATTTTTTTGGCTGGTGAATAAACTATTCCTCGTTGAATTTTATTCGGGATAGGGGTGAATAGAACAGCATGGGCTTTAAAAAGGTTGGTTTAATTTAGAATGAACTTAGTTTTCTAAAGTAGAGTTTTTTGATTTGATTATCTGATCAGTTTAATATTCCGTTAGTTAATTAATTAAAATCATTACACTAACTTCAATATTTTCATCATTGCAGTGGTCAGTCGCCAGCCGAGGCCGACTTAAATCTCTTAGAAACAGCTAGACGTTGTGAATTATACGGCATGAAAATGCATCCAGCCATGGATCATGATGGTATGCCACTCAACTTATCCGTAGCTCATATGGGCATAGCAGTCTTCCAAAATCTAACACGCATTAATACATTCTCATGGGCTAAAATACGTAAAATATCCTTTAAACGCAAACGATTCCTAGTTAAATTACATCCCGAAGGTTATGTAAGTCTACAAATAAAATCCCCAAAATTCCCTTCTGTAATAACAGTGATTTCCCTCCATAAGGGTTACTACAACAATACTGTGGAATTTTTATTTCCCGGTCGTAATCAATGTAAAAACTTTTGGAAGAAATGTGTCGAGAATCATGGATTCTTCCGTTGCACAGTGGTACAAAATACGCCCAGGCGTAAAACTCGTGTCATGTCGCGTGGCAGTTCATTTCGGTAAGTTGGCTCATATCATTGTGGCTGTGTGATTTCCATCAGTAACATTTGGTTTAATCATTTTGTTTGCTTGTAAAATTTTTTAGTTATAGCGGTCGTACACAAAAGCAAATTATTGATTTTGTTCGTGAGAATTATGTAAAAAGACAAAATTTCCAAAGGTGAGTGAGTGCGTTTTTCTTTTTCTTCTGAACCGATATTAATACTATTTTCATTTAATTATATTGAAACAAGAAAGTCTTCTAATGGGTGGGGGAGAAGGTATGAATTGACAAATTTTCAATTATTTTAATAGAAGTGTCAAGACCTATCTAAGTCTAGACTATTGACCATGCAATGAGGTTAGTAAGTAAGAACGTGAGTACAAACCTTGGAGTAGCCGCCTTTTTCGGCGACGGCCAACTCACTAAGGGTAAGCGACAATATCAAGTAATTTTCTATGGAAAATGCTTCACAAAATCTGTTGGGAATCGGTGTAAAAATATAGGTCCCAATCAGCCAGTGTAAAATTAGAAAGATCACAGTTTATTGCTTGTTAGAAAAATTCCCAATCTTTTAGTGGCATGTGGGAAAATAACTTAAACTATTCGTGGTTTGTCGGGAAAACGGTCGAGCCAAATTAAAGAATAAACGTATCAAAACTACGATCACTATTCCACAAAGCGGCCCGAAAATCTCACTTACTGAACTGTTACCTTTTAACACATTCACACGGATTCGGAAATACTCCCAACTTCTGAGAAAAAATTATCAGAATATCTACATAAAATTACAGATGTCTATTGGTCGCTATCGCATAAATCCGAGTACTGATATAGTTTGCGTGAAAAATATTGAGCAGCATCAATACATTTCGCTGCAAAATGGGCCAGCGTCATATCACTCTTGACGTCGAGTATATGTTTCTATTTTCATTTTTTGCATTAAAAATGTTTTTGTTAAAAAATTTAATAAGAGTTGGAAGTATTTATTTTATATTGCAATTACAGTTTGATTCGTCGTGACATATTTCTTAGAAGCACTAAAATGTTGGTCTATACATGTTTTGTAAAATTTCACATGAAATGTTGATCTTAGTACGAGCCATAAGGCTAGACCAGGACAATGTAAATGCCCAATTTTTTAATCCTTGTAGACGGAATAAATGGATTTAAGTAACTACAATATATTACTATGAATTTCCCTTCATCTTTTTCAATTTTGGATTACGATCCGACTCTTACAGACTGTTTCTAGATACATATATTGAACATAACACTTGGCAATTTTTCGATATTCAAACTAAATTTGAATACAAACACCGTCTTAACGTCTTCGGCAATGTGTTATCTCACGTTTGCAGGTTATCTTATCACCACCATCTACAACAACCTAGAACTTTCCATGTTGTTCTTTTATCAAACACGTATTAGGAATGTTTTAAACCTTTTCATGATATTCATGACAGCCTAAAAGTATACTTGTGCTATTATACTACTAATCAGCCTTATTACGAATGTCGTTGTAGTATTTCTACTACGACAGATTTGTAAAAGATTAAAGATAACACACCAACTTTGTCTTTAATCTTTTACAAAACTGTCGTAGTCGAAATACTAGAACGACATTCGTAATAAGGCTGAATATTACAGTTACTATATCATCAATATCGACATGTTACTAACTAGTTGCAACCAGACTGTTCGCGAACTAATTTGACGTAACTGTTAAATAATTAGACTGTAACAAATTAATTTGCAATTATCTGTTATTATTCAAATCTTAGTGCAACTTTAGTTTACCGTCCACCTATTTGTAGTTATGGTAAGAATTTATATTCCCACTACATCCAATGAATGGATAGAGAAGAGCTACTCACCATCATTTAGCAGGACGGTTTCTATTTTTAGACTCTCTAACTTGTAGAGATGATGGACTGAATTTGTTTCAAAAGGTGTGTGGCTTATGTGCTCATGTACAGTCACTTAAGGCCCGTTCTAAGATTAACTTTTCACGAATCGATACAAAATTGTTCACTAAGGTGTCCCATCTTTTCATGAAAACAATGCTTGCAAACATATTAAGGTTCCTGCAATATGTTTCTGGGCCATTTTTTCTACGTGTAATTCTTTGACGTTGTTTAGCGCATGTAGATTTTTTCATTATTGCAATGTTTGAAGCAAGTCCGATGCAAAAATGGCAAACAGTTTATAATATTATTAGTTTCATACAATGGGTAAAAAGCTTTAAAATGGCCTAACTCAGGAACAGTAACTGCAAATTGAAAATGTTTTTCCCCAGAATTGTTTCGAATTTATCCGTCTTTTTAAGCGCATCATTAGATTTGTAAATTTTCATAGCAATTTTAGAAGTTTTAAAGCTTTATTTACAAAATTTATCCAAAAATTACGAAAAATGTTAATACATGGTACCTGTTTGAGCAAAATCATTGCCAAAACTGGTGGTTTATGCATATACAATAAAAGTTTGGACGTTTTGCTTTAAAACTGAATTACTTACAAACTAAGCAAATCGTGGTTATTGACCGAGTTTTAAGTAAAATTCAAAAAACGTCCGGTATACCCGATTTTTGAGGGAAATTCGACTTGCGCGACCTCTAAAATCTCAAAAATACTTTACCCTATATTTTTTCCAATTAAGTTTGAGTAACCATGAAAATCGAAAAAGACAATTTTTTGGAACACCCTATTGTTCACGCGAAATATCTACAACGTGTATCGTGCAACATTTGAACAACCAATCAAATTTTCGGAAGGAAAGATCAATGTTGTCAAATGTCACTCAATTTCTGAAAACAAGAGAGTTTTAGTGAAAAAAAATTTAAAACAGAAAAACATGAAATCCTAAACACTGATATATTGCTAGGACATTTCGCAGCTAAGCAATTTATGTTGTTCAATATTTTCTACCCGAACGATCTCAGTATGTACTCGGCTTAACAGCTTAGAAATATAAGATATTCGTTTTGTATAATTGAATACTCAAGCTACATGTATACACCATTTCCGATTCTAACCTAAACTTATTAATTTAATTTCAAAAATTAATAATAATTCACCAAATAAAATTTAAATTCAAAAATCACCAATAAAATACCAAAGATATCGATTACAATCCCAAAAATGTCATTTGCAACTTAGAATACTTCAACACAAATTCATATGGCAACAAATCAAAACTCCAAAGACTTCAGTTGAAATTTATGAGAGATCGAAAGGATTTCATTTAATGAGTTTTAAATTTTAATTAGTGTTTTTTAAATACTAACTAATCTCATGTAAATTTATATTAGCATCGTTTGAATTTTAATTAACGTACAATTTAATTTTTTTAATTACAAATGAAACTGAAATTCCAAGTAAAATTTTTAAATTTCAATTGATATATTGAATCGAAGATTTATATCAAAGAATTTTTTGAATAAAGAAAATACATGAAGATTCTGGGTTAAAATTCAAATTTTTATTTTAAATTTAGACTTCTAGACAACAGCATTTCCTTTTCCCAGATTTTGTGTACCTTTTAAACTTTCCAATAAATCCTTCAAAATGTCTTTGTCGACAGGTGGTTTCCATTAGAAGACTTTCTTATAAATAGCTTTTAATTTTGTTTTCTAAACTTTTATTTTCAAAAGAAATCGAAAGTATCTATTTTTACCTTTCTTGGAAAAATATAATTGTTTTTTTTTAATTTATTTTTTTATAACTTTTTTACTTCATTGCGTGTATTATCACCTGCATCAGTCATCAATGTTTTGAGTTTGAGTTTTTATTATATCTTGTTTTTCACCACAACAAAAAAAAATTAACAATTTTTGTTTTTTAATTTGTTAAAAAAAAGACAACATACAAACCCGGCTACAAAAACAAACTATATTTTTACATGCATACAAGTTTGTATATGACGAAGAAGAAGATCAATAAAATAAAAAAACAAAAGTTTTCCAAATTACCCCAACCAACAATAAAAAATAACTTATTTTATTTTTTTATTTACAAAATAAGAAGTTTTCAGTTCCCTCCCCGGAGGAGTTGTGCGCAATTTTAGAAAAGAAAAGAGGATTTTAAAAATAAATTATATACAGATTTATAAAATCAAAAAACATGTTAGTAATTGGTTTAAAACGAAATAAATAATTGTACATTTTAGCAGAAAATAAATAAATCGAGTAAAAAAATAATTATAATTTTTAATTTTGTTTGTTAACAATTCATATTTTCATTTCATTTTCATTTTATCATTTCACAACGGAGGTTAATCAGAATTGATCTCTTAATTAGAGTACGTTAAAGGTTTCATATTATTTTATTTTAGGATAACACAGACCAACAAGAATTGTCATTTTAATGTTAAGGCGACTCATTTTTTTCGCTACAATTTTGATGTTTGCTAAACGACGAACTTGCGTATCTTCGCCCACAATTTTTCAAAATGAAATTTTTGGAAAACGTAGAAAATACAAAGAATAAATTATTTGTTGCACTTCATTGTGCACGGTGCAACTAGAACCATTTTAACAAAATTTTCGAGTTACTCCAATATGTTAGCGGATTCATATTCTAGGCAAGAGATAGAGAACAAAATGAAAATAAAAACACTAAACTTTATTTTTTAAAACAAAAAAAAATAATCGTTTAGATAGATTGTCTAGGACTTTAACCAAACTAATCCCATGTTAAAGATAATATGTGTCAGTAAGATATCGCGCTCAGTTTAGATCTACCTCATCAAAATGTTTAGTTTATAGTCTCAAAAACATCCCACCACTGAATCTAAGTTACTGGCTAAATTTCACGTCCATATTTCCTAAACGGCTGGAAATTTTGTGTTACAGTCTTGCGCAATATTATCTGTCTTAGACTCTGTTACAACTTTCTCAAAGACAAAATTACAAAAATTACACCAGATAAAAGAAAATTAAGTGGGTGAAGTTTATAACGCATATAACTAGCGAGGACACGAACCAACCATGATTATTGTAAATGGATACATGAATATAATTTTGGAGCCTTTTAAGAATAAATGTATTTTCCCGGGAATTAGTGGACCAATTCGAACTAAAATTTCACAGAACACCGAAAAGATGCTCACCTACAAAATGTGGAAATTCTCATAAGTCGTTGTTCCTTTGCAGCACAGATATACAAAATATGGTCACACCGGCGCATTCTGTACACTTGTAGCCCACAATATTGTTAATAATTTTGTAAAATAAACTGTGTGTTTTTGGGCAGTTTCTGCCACATGGCCAAACTCTAACTTCTATTGTTCACAAAATTATTGACAGTTTATAAAATATAAGTACACTAAGTAAAAAAAAGTGTGATATAAGAAGGACAAATTACAAACACTTATTATCAGGTTTATATATTCGATTACTCTAAAGTCAAATCAGTTCAAAATGTATTTTCCAAACCTTTGAATTTTATTTAAAAAAATATTAATTGAACCATTTAATGAATATTCTGTTCATAATTTTTCAGTATTGTATTGAAATATTTTAATACTTCTTATAATTCATATCACAAATATCTTGAGAAAACATAAATCAGGGTTGTTAGTCAATTTTCTGCTCAAGCCCCGTATTTGGTTCTAGCGAAATTTTCGTTAGAAATTTGGTCAGTTATCTCTAAAGGGAAACTTTTATTGCAGAGAGTTACCACCTATCTCTGATTTACCTTGCAAATATTTCATCGTCGTCGATGTCGTCATCAGATTTTTGTCAACTTTAGAACGTTATAAATGTATTGTCACATCGACAACAACAAAGTTTTTGATGTATAAAAAACAACCAAAAACAACCCTCTTAAAACATTACGCAAAATTTTTTTTTCCAAATGCCTTCAAGTCGCCAATAAAAATGGTGTCGCTATTGTATTGACGTCGACGACGACAACGGGAATAAGGGCGAATATCTCTTCGCACTCCATTTTATTGATGTGTTAACATCTATAGCGGCATATAGGGACTAAATCTATAAAAGTCAACACATGCAAACAACACACAGACAGGTTTTCTGCTGCTGCTAAAACCAGATTTTATGCTGCTGCTAAAACCAGATTTTCTGCGACTGCGAAAGAGAATAATGCCGTGTTAAACAAATATGAGCGAGCAAGAGAGCAATGAAAGAGTCGTGTGGCAGGGGTGAGGCAAACGAAATTGTGTCTATAGCGTATGTATTAACATAATAATGTATGTATGTACATGAGTCTGTTGCTGTTGTTGAACGGAGATATAAAGCATAGCCACGCAAAATTTCATTTGCAGTCATTTGCGCAGTCGACGTTATGGTGACACACTAATACGTCAGCTACTTCGTACAAAGTATGTGTGATGTTGTGTGTTTGGCTGTTTCGTTGCTGTTGATATGACAAGCATGTGGTTATGTGACACACGTATACCTCAGCTACTTCGGAGAAAGTATGTGTGATGTTGTGTGTTTGGTTGTTTTTAAATGAAACGTCATCATTTGATTGAACGGCTTTTTAAATTCTTTATATTAACTTCACCTGCCTGTATGTATGTATGCCGAAAAAATTTTGGATTGATTTTTAATCCTTCTCCCGTAATCCAATCGAGCTGAAACTTCGCAGGCAAACTAATGGCGACGACAAAAATGAAATGTCGAAATATGGGCGGGATTTTTTCAACGCAGGATGTGTTACTTTTGTTTGTCAAAGTAGTCGAAATAACCAAATTTCGGTCCCAATCAAGTGTTTCTGTTGGAAATAACTTTAACATAACAAACCTGTAATTGATTTTGCTTGCGGAATTTTTGCACCGATCTTTGTACTAAGGAATTGAAAAGTGATCGATATTGTTGGCTCACGAAATGTGCGTCATTTACTACAAATGCACTTGTTATGTGAATGAAAATTTCAAAAGAACTGAATACGGAACTGAACTGAATAAAACTCTCTTTAGAAATACGCTTCCTATAAAATCGTCAATAAATGCTAAAACGTGCAATAACTAAAGAATGTTTAAAATCTATTTAAGTCTTTTATTATTAATAGGACCCTTTTTGTTTTGAAAAAACCATTTCAAACTTTTATAAAAAAAATCCAAATTTCCTTTTTCTTTCTGGTCGTATTCTCTTTCCTTCCGTTTAAAAATTGGAGTAACGCAAAAATTGTATAAAAATAATCTCAGTCGTGAATACTGATGGTGATACTGTAGTGTAATTAGTAAACATCTCCATAAGACGTCTTGAATGTCCATTCAGTTGCAACAACCAAGTACTTCGGGGTACTGTCGGCAAAGCATTCGTGAGTCCGCAAGGTGCTCCGATAGGATTCCCAGGCTCCAAAGGAGTCCCAAAGGAGCATATCTGCCGGAGAAAACAGCATGCACAAAATATTTAAAAACAGTGCACCTCAGGGACTCCTTAAATAAGTGTTTTTGGAGTCCCTACAAGCTCATTTAGATAACTCGTAAGGGCTCTGTGCGGACTCCTACGATATAAAGGAGTGTTTTTGGAGTCCCAGAACGCTCATACAGATAACTCGTCAATACTACACACGGACTCCTTTTTTCGTCATCCGAAAACAATCCAGAACGAGTGCTTCGTATTGCTTTTCCCAAATGTTCATAAGTTTATAATTAATTAAAAATATAAGACAGCTTCATAAGGCATCTTCAAAATTCTCTGCGATGCAATCTGTTTTTCTTTAAATTACATTTTTAAGAAAATTAAGAATATATACAATTCAATGATTGTTTTGTTTTTACAGAATTTTAAATATTTCTTCCGGTAATTTTGTAGGAGTTTGTCATGATTCAACGCTCCTAAAAGAATCCCATGCGGAGCTCTTTAGGATGCCCTTTATAAGTGCACTCCGAAAACAATTCTTCGAGAACCGCTATGGAAGTCCCTACACGCTCCTTTAGTACAAAGATAATAAAATGACAATATGATTCAACGCTCCTGAAACTATCCCATGCGGAGCTCTTTCGGACGCTCTTTTTAAGTGCACTCCGCAAACACTCCTTTCAGGAGCGCCATGGGAGTCCCTACACGCTCCTTTTTTGGAGCGCTCCGAATTTGGTTGGCTGGGATGTGGGGCGAAGTAGTAGTAGTAGGAGTAGTATTGTCTGTATTTGCTTCACACACCTACACGAATGTTTTTTTTTCAGAACACTGAAGTATTTGGTTGCCGCAACTTCGCTACAACACATGTCTTGAAAAAATGCAAATGTCTTGAATGAACATTCAAGACGTCTTGTGCGCATGTCTAGTACTTAACCAATAAAAAGCGTTCAGCACCGGTGGAATCTTATAGGGTCCGTTCAGTAAGCCAAAACAAATTTAAAGGGCATATCTCACTGATTGTGAGAAGATCTCCACAATCCTTTATGGGGAAGTAATGGGTAACAGTCTAAGTTTAAACCGAACAACAATTTAGTAAAACAAATGACACGGGGATTTGTATAGTTTGTACTTAAAGCCAACAACAGCAAAGGTACTAAAGAATTAAGAAGCATACGAATGAGGAACCATCGGGCTTAAAACTGAGCGGTCTTTAAATCGACATATTTTTGAATTATTCCGAGCTGTGTTATCGATTATTTTATTTTCTATCGCCCTGATTTCCGTTTTTTTTTTCATTTAGTTTGAAACAGTCTATTATGTTACAACAGTTGTTAACAGAATAATTGGCATTCGTACTCCATTTAGACGTAATTTGTTGCTTTTGATTTTCATCAAGTTTTGTTGTTATACATTTCTTTGTCATGTGGACAACATATTCCATCCATCTGTCACTTTCGCCATACCTGGGTTATAACGTATACATATATACCTTTATATCATCTCCACACCCCATCTTAATTTTGGGTTGCCATTTCATACAAGCATCGACAAGTCTATGCTATGGTCATTCATTGCCTCGAAATGTATCTGTTTGTCTGTCAATATACGGATGTCTTCCATCCATTGTATTTAGTGTTTTCACATCCTATGTATATTCATGTAGAAATCTTATGTATGGCGACATATATATATATATTGCTGCATATATCGTATCCATCTCGTTTATATGTATGTATGTATGTATGTGCCTTTAGTTCTAGACGTTTCCTTAGTAATCACTTAGAACATATCAACAATACTACAATCCATCCATCCATCACTACCATCACCGGCCAGTAGTTTCACTCACCGTCACATGCATCACCTTATATGTCCATTCATTGACGCCTCACTTTCTCACTCTCCCACTTTGATGGTCAGAGACTTGGTTTGTTTATAATCATCCAACATTTGTGTACTTTTTTTAATAATTAATGTAGTGTGTGTGCGTGTGTGTGTGTATGACCTTTCAACTCTTATATTTGTTTTCGGCTGCTATAGCTACTACTACTCCTACTACTGCTGTTGTTTCGTGTTGTTGTTATCGTTGCTGTATTGTTGTTTTTTGTACAATCTTCGTTTCTTTTTATTTCGTTTCTAGCACATCCATTTTTATTGATTTCCCCCACTGATCAGGTGTAAATTGAAGTTATACAACATGATTACTACGCATGCATATGTATGCACATCTTGTCGTTTGAGTGTTTGTGTGTGTGTTTTACGCAGGATATAACTGAGCTGGTAGTTTCACTGGTGCATCACAGCCTACATACATATGTATGTGCAGAGTTGCCAATTGTTTTTTTTTTATTTGTTGAAGTATTTGAGAATGCAATTTGTGGGCATTATCCTGTAGGAACTTGCAGGCTCATTTTTAATATGTCTCCCAATGCCAAAAAATATATAAAATTATCAAAATATTACCAATCTAGAATGTCAATTCGTTGTCCTCAGAATAAGAATTTACATGATCAATCACTTCCCGATTCACGCTATTTTCGACTTCATCTCTTGCCCAAACTAAGAACCTGACGAATGTGGTTTTACAAAAATGCCGACAAAAATCGTAAGTCGAGGACTTAGTCTGTTCAGTATGTGATGTCGAAAATGGCAAGTAAGGTGAATGCGACTTGCGTTAAAGTTTCGTGTGAAATGTCTCGTAGTTTTACAGCCCCAGATGAAAGATTATTGCCAAATTTCACATATCGCACCCTAACTACCAAAACAATAACTCAAAATATTTTAACAATAACCAACGACCATTCTATACGCTGTTTATATATTTTTTTTCGCCAAACATAGTCTCAACATAACGCGCACATCTCACTTATTGGGAGAAGCTCTCCCCAATCCCTCCATGGGATGTTATGGAACACCATTTTTTTAGTCTCGTTTTAGCTCAATAAATTCAGTTTTTCGTTTTAGCAATTTTGTTATTCCTTCGAAATAATAGGTTTTCCCAAGGCCCTCAAAATAGGCGTTTGTTTCATTGATAACTTCTTCAGTCGACCCGAATCTCTTGCGCTGAGCGACTTCTTTAGGTTTGGAAATATAAAGTAGTCACTGGGGGCTAAATCCTGAAAATATAGCGCATGAGGTTAGTTTGTGCTTCAATAAATGTCGAATCTGTCCAACAACTGTAACCTAACTGGGCCTTCTTTGGTACACGTTAGTAGTTTGACGCTTCCTTGGCCTCTGGTGTGTTGGGTTGAATCCATGTTTCGTCCACGGTTACGAAACCATGCAAAAACTCTTTTAAATTGTGATTGAACATCGCCAAATATACCTTTGAATTGGACATACGGTTGCGCTCATGGTCGAATGGGTTTCATGACCAAATATTCATGTAAAATGTGATGTAACCGCTCAGTTAAGATCATACATGGGGCAAATTCATTCTATGACAATTATAATTTGTAATTTAATTTAAATTATCTCTCGAAATGCAAATTCAAAAAATTTCAATACCATTGGCAATTGTACTTATTTTCAAAGCATTTCCTTCATATCTGGCAATTTTGGTTTTCAAATATTTTATACAGTACAGGTTTATAAATTTGAAAGTACTATGAGGCAATACCTATCAAAGCCACAAACCTCTACATATAAAATACTTTATAAACAGAATTGCCGGCTGTCAAACAAATTCAAAACAATTAAAAGCATTCCCATATTTCATTGCAATTGGTATCCGATTCCACAACCTGCATTTGCATTGCCTGAGCAAATGCAAATTCAAAATATTTGAATTGCAATTGCGAACAATGGTAATTCTTTTGCATTTGCATTAGATAAAGTAATGCAAATTAAAATCCAATGCAAATTAAATAAAAAACATCCGATTCCACAAACTGCATTTGCATTGCCTGAGCAAATGAAAATTCAAAATATTTGAATCGCCATTGCGAACAATGGTAATTCTTTTGCATTTGCATTAGATAAAGTAATGCAAATTAAAATACAATGCGTCACTTATGCTGGCCCGACCGCAATGGGATTCTGGAAAACCACTTTTTTCAAACCTTTCCTTCGTGTCAGTGATGGGTTTTTTTCGAAAATATAATACGGAATGAGCACACGAAATTCACTTGTCCTACTTTCGTCGAAATTCACGACGTTGTAAGCTTTCAGTGTCTGTCAAACACAAACTTATTGACCCAGATTGCTTAAAATTGTACTGTAGTTTGTTAACAGCCGGTGGTTGAAGTTCATAAATTCACGAAGTTTTCAAACCACTCACGTACGCCACATGATCCTAGTCCTAAATCAAGACCATTTTTTACGAAATTTTTAGATGCTAAACTCTTTATTCCAAAGTCTTCGAGATGAACAAAGATTTCGTTACACACAGCTCCAGGTATCCAATCTCCATAATTGGCACAAAAACTTAAGAGATGTATACAAATTTTAGGCTCCTAGTGAAATTTCTCATGCAACATATTTGTAGAACATTTAAATTCAAAAAAATAAAGGCATATATAAAGAGGCATCAAAAAGAGGCATATATAAAGATTTAAGATTCAGCATTATCGTCTTTGAAACCCCATATCTGAATCAGCTCCACAATATTGTTACGAGTTTGTTTTATTTGTCGCTAATAAAACAAAGTTTTTCACGATTTACGTTAATAGTAATATTATTCTTTCGATTTACATAATGTAACACTTCACAATATGTGTTATACTCGATAACAAGGTCTAACGCTTCGAATTTTGAAAACTGTATTAACAACGACAACGGTTGAGCTTACATACCAAAACATTATTGTCATTTATCACATTTATCGACCACTATATTCACAAATCGTGTTGGAAGGAATATTAAGGTATTTTCCCGACATTAATTTATAGTGGTGAATTCGTTAAAGTCGAGACAGCCAAAAAGTATGCAACAAATGAAACTACCATTATCGATAGGACGATATAATACACACGATCAGCCTTCCGTTGACATTTACTCATAAATATTAATTTAAGCAAAACGGAACGAATGTTTGTAACAATATATATTTAAAACATTAAAGAAGAATTAAAGAACAACTCTAAGGACGAGTAGTGCACTCGTCATTTAAAAGCTCACAGAAAATATTCATCTTAAATGACATTTAAATGACAATCATCAGTCATTTAAAGTCCGTATAAATGGAGAATTTTCAACTGTGAAACTGACCATAAGTCTATTTCCGTGCATTTTTTTCCTTAAAATAATTCCTAAAATAAAGATCGAGAACAGAAATTACATTGCGGTGAAAACATACCCTCACCCTTATTCAGCCATGGAGTCCAATTTGTATTTAGAAAGGTTTATCAAAATTTAATGATAATTTTGAGAAGATGACATATTTTAACACATTCATTGCGCTGCCGACCAAACTGCAGTTACTGCAGTTAAACTTAATTAGGTTCTGTTGTGTTTTTTTGTGCCTACCAAAATCATCCATTTTCAATTACAGAGTGGAGTTTGACAATGATATACTTAAAGGCGACGAATAAAAAAAACAATATTGCGCAGCGCACGAGTTCGTTGCTGCTAAAGTTAAAAGAACACTGGGGGAAATTGTAAAACACACTCAAACATATTCGTCCACTGAATAGTGATCGCCATAGAATTTCCCAACACCGACAATTATATTATATAGAAATTGTACCTGTAATACAATTTGGAATGGTTTCCAATTACACCCCATTAAGGGACTGGGGAGAGCTCCTCACAATCAGTGAATCAGTGAAAGAAATACAAGGTGGTCAGAGCAGGAATCGAAGCCACATTCTCATGTACAAGAACCGCGCACACTACCATTGCTCATCGGACGGTGGACTGCAAAAATATCATTCAAAAAACATTCGGCATAAAATCATCTAGAAATTCGCACTATATCTTGTGGCACCAACTGGAGTTTGGATAGACATAATATATTTTGATTTCCCCGAATATTGTAAACTCGTCACGGAATTTCATACAAATAATTTATCACGATTTTACAGCTGTTTAGTGTAAAAGAAAAAAGTTTAATGAAATTTTCAAAAACTATTTCCAAAATTAAAGTTGTATAATCTAATTTCGTTTAGGTTTCGAAAGAAATATCAATAGTTCCCAAATGTTATTTTGTATCAGAAATCACATGGTTTTTCATTTGATTTTTTTTCCAAATCTCCAAATACGAGATTTACTATTCAGCGCGATCACGATAAGCTTGTTCTTGGTTCAAGTTTTATACACAAGTCTTCGAGATTATGCCCTTGTTAGAGGTGATCACAGTGAAACTACACCGCTGCATTTTCCATAGCTCACAATCAACTCATGACATGTTATCCCCCTCAGCCAACCACCTGCTTGATAACCCATAATCAATTTTACCTTTTCCACGGAATGCTGGCTAGATTTGTATTTGTAGTAAACAATTGTTTGTACTCGTAGTAATCGCTTTTCTCTTAGATCTGATCTTAATTGGCAAATTATTTTATTATAATTTTATTTAGTTACGATTGTTTTAATTTAATTCAATTTTTTACTTCATTAGTTATATTCAATTTCTATCTCAAAATACATGAATTCACGTTGTTTTTTTTCAAAATATTAAAACCAACAATAAGATCAAAAAAGTATTCCAATGTGAAAAATTCAAAACAAATTAAAAGCAATTAAATGAAAATATTTGTTCACTAAAAAAAATAACAAAAAGTTAGAAAGAAAAGAGAGCACATTTTTACAGAAAACGTGGTATCAATCCTCTTGTCTTTTCTTTTCTTGCTGCAGGTCACAATCATTCCGGCAAGGGCCATTGAATGCAAGTAGCCGAAGTCAATCGCATACCTATGTGAATTCCAGCATTTCAGCCAATCCCTTACTCCCAATCGATACCGGTTTGTATTTATTTTGTTTGTTTTTATTTATTTTTAATTTCTTTTTACATTTAATTATATTTATTATATTTCTTTTTTATAAATTTTGTTATTTCATTCAATACGTATAATTCGAAAAATTATTCGATTTAGTTCTTTAAATATCTTTGTAATCTTTAAAGTCGTTTGCAAATTATCGTATAATTATTGAAATCAAATTCAATTAAACTTTTACAGCAGCCTGGGATTATCGCAATCAATGCACCGACTCGATGACGCCTTCTCTGACGAAGAGGGCAGCGGATACCTTGGATCGCCGACAAGACAATCCTACCGACCGCAAGCATTCTCAAGTATGAATCTCGGAACATTCATGGTGTAAACAAATTTTAAATTTTTTTTTAATTTCATTTCCATTTGTTTTAGGTCACAGCAGCCCAGGTGGAGATTTATCAGACGAAGAATTATGCCTCGGAATCGCCAACCTCGGGGGAACAACAACACCACTCGGCAGCGGGTGTGGCGGACCATCAAATGAATTCGAATCAATCTGCTTCCCCTCCGGGTCCGCAATCATGGACTTCACCCCAACACAGCACCACTCAGCATCTAACACACCAACAGCAACAACAACGCGCCCAAGATCCGGGTCGTGCGCATCCAAGCGATCACAGTTTAGGTGAGTTTTTATGAAATTTTTATATATTTTCTTAACTTTGTTCATTAAATGTTTTTGTAGTTTTATAATGTTAAATTTTTGTAATTATATTTTCTTTTAAATCATAATTTTTGCGACGGAATGAAATTAAATAATTTAATTGACTTCATGACACGATGACGTCCAAAATTAAAAATTTTAAATACATTATAGACTGATTTTTACCACACTGAAGACAAAATGTATGTCAACGTAAAATTTTTGATTTCTTTTAACATTTGTTCCATTAATTATTAATCATGTTCAGTCAATGGTAACATTCTCGACAATAAGACCAAATTTATTCGGTGTCCAATGAAATGTGCAAACCTTAAAAAAAACCATGTGAAAAATATAACTTGTAATGGGTGTTTTTTAGAGGTATAAAAATTTAGATTGAAATATAACACACACCAAACAGTTACTTTTCCTCGATGTAATGGTGTCTCAACCCTGGATTTAATGGCGTCTCCACAATTGCTTGACGATTATCGTCACACTAAACTCGGCAGCTTTGTTTATTGAAGTAGCCATTCCACCAAAAATGGGTTTCATCGCTGAACAACATTTTCTTGTGGAAATGGACATAGTGCTCGACGCGTTTCACGAACAGAACCATGTTTTTCAAAATAAATCTGCACAAGTTGCAAGCGTTGTTCAGGCCTCCGACTATTAATGGTGAAATGACAAAATTAACCATAAGGGCAATACCTAAACAAGGACGGAAAGCGTAATTTCATGCCCAACAAATGACAAACCAAAAATAAAATTAACTATTTACACAATAAAATACTATAAAACACACATCAAAGATTTTGTTTACGGTGATTACCCTTTTTTATTTTTTGTTAACTTTTTATTTTCTTTAAATCTGTTTTTCGTTTCTCTCTTTGTGTTCTGTCAAACTTGTAATTTGTAAAGTTTGAGTCAGTGCTGTTTCGGGATCTCTGATAAGAATACCATAGAGAAATACCATATAGCCATACCAAATACCAAAGAGAAATACCATATATACCTGGTATGATGTTGCAAAGAATTGCTTTAATAATACCAGATGGGTCAAACCAAGCAACAAGATGGTTCAAAAAAAGCAACAAGAAAATAACCATGGCATTTCATTTAGGGTGTTAACATGATTGTGTTAAATAAAACACAAATGTATACTAACAATAAAAGATAAAAAAATAGTTCAAAATACTCAACAAATTTAAGTCAACAGTTCTTGTAACTCCACCTGGTGTAAGCCGACCAGCTCCTATCACACCGACATCACCACGAAGAGTGTAAAAGGAAACGTAAGATGAGCGAAATAATTTCTGCTTATAGGTATTACTCTATGAACTTATTGTGAGTGGTTTTACCATAGAGTAATGTCATATAGAGCTGCAATCTTTCTCGTCTGACGTTTCGTTTCACACTCTTCGTGGTGCGGTCGGTGCGATAGAGAGTTATTTGACGTAAATTGATATATACCAGGTGGAATTACAAAAATTGTTGACTTACATTTTTGATGTAGTTTTGATGAAAAACTGTGAATATTAAACGTATTTTGGACTTTTTTGTTTGATTTTATTGTTAGTATACGAGTATATTTGTGGTGTATTTATACAAAATTTTAACGCCCAAACTAAAATGCCATTGCTGTTTTCTTGTTGGTTGGTTTGAGCCATTGCCTCTATCTGGTATTATTAAAGCAAAACTTTCCAACATGCAACGTCCATATGCAACGCACTTCGTAAATTTACTGAGTCAAATCGCTTCTCTACGAGTATATGTCATTTCTCTATGGGTGTTGAGCTTTCCGTCATAGAGAAAATATATTTAGAGAGAAAATGTCTCTCATCTGACTTTTCATTTTACACTCTACGTGGTGAATGAGATGTTGGACGAAAATTGATTTACACCAGGTTGAGTTGGTCGTAGAGTAATGACGTACAGAATAGCCAAATCTCTCAGTAAATTGTTGTCATTTGGTGTGTTGCAGATGGGCGGTGGATGTTGGAAAGTATTGCTTTAATAATACCAGATGGCTCAAACCAACCAAGAATAAATCAGCAACGGCATTTCGTTGACTACCACAGACTTGTCATTCATGAGCATGAACATCAAATGTAGTTGATGTTTATTGTCGGTTTACTGCTCTTCTTGGCATAAAATAAGAATGTAATCGAAGTTTTTCGCATCACTATCATGTTACCAAACTTTTTTGGTAATATTATTTCAAATTCATCAGCCAGACAAAAAGTTATCGAACAAACTCATGCTCATCACGTTACAGCTATCAAAATGGTTGACACTGTAAACAGTGTTGCTAACTTAAAGTTGTATACCTCCAAAAAGAAATGAAAGAATTTTATTTACTTTTGAAATATTTTCGTCAAATATTTTCCTTCATTGAATTTGTATCGATTTCCTACAAATTAAAGACGCAATTTCTATCAATTTGGCTGATTTTTTGTATTAATTCAAATTAAATTACTCATGATAGCTTAATGCAGCATTTTACATTTTCCAATGAAACGTGTAATATGTTATTAAATGCTGAAACAGTCAAAGGAAAATATCCATCTAACATCTGAAATTATTCACGAAGTCAAATGGAAACTCAACGAAAACCATCATTCAGCTATTTTGCTGAAGTATATCCTTAATTACTGCCTACAAAATGTCTGCTACTCTTCCCGTTAACTGATATGGCGCTTACCAGCATAATTTTTGCCAACATATTGGTCATTAATACAGCAGTAACTTATACATTAGCATGCTCTGGACGAGCATGTTAATTGATTCCGTTGGCCACTTACATTTCCATCTAATAAACTGTCTACCCAAATTTACGTACATCAGAATCAGTTTTAGCTTCATTTTCAAATCAATCGCTTTTTCTGACTACTGTACGTCTTAAGAGTTTTTTATTTGCATGAGAAATTAAATTTTGCATGAAAAATTTAAATAATAGCGAAACATGTATTAAATAAATAAAAAATTTAAAAAACACCTATGAGATAATCCAGGTGAAAAATCTCTCAAATTTCTGACACTTACATACTCAACGAAGACAGCAAAACAACGAATCAAAAAATATCTATTGTAATGTGTTCCGTTGCAGCAACGACAAAATCGTCGGATGTACGAAATTTTTCAATACAGCAATGCCATCCTGTCTCATTCTTGCATTAAACGTAAATTTGATTGACACACAACAAAAAATTGTCAAATTCCAAATATGTATTTCGAGTCTCGCGACTTGTGATTTTTTAGTTAAATAAATTTGTATGTATGTAATTTTATAGAATAAGGAACATTTCCCCAATGTCCAGTTAAAGTGCCTGCATACTAATTAGTACTTTAATTTATCAGAACGATACTGTCTGCTAAAGTTTTTAATTTTCTCATACCCCGGTTAATTTAACAGGATGGAAGATGTTTTACGCTGGCAACTCTGATGAAATGTATGACTATAGTTGTCAGCACTGTAAGATATCAGCTGTTTAGTTTAATATTGTTTTTATGGCGGGAAACAATCAAAAAGACACCGTGGGAAGAACTTTCAGTTGCCGATGAACATTTACTTGTTGACCTGGTCGAAGAACGCAAGTCACTTTTAGAATACCTGAGAAAATTAAATTTTCCTAACCGGCACGATAATTGTTGCGATAGATGATAACCGGACATTGAGAAAGTGGCCCTAAGTATAATAACTTATATAGATTTACAGACCGTTTTTTATTTTATAATTTATATTGATTGATAAAGAAGATTTTCATCTCAAAACATGACGTTAAAACATTGTGAGAATTGTCGACATAGTTTTTAGGGGTTTTCAGAAATATTGTATCTGTCAAAACTTTACAGATACGAAAACAAAAATTAGGCAATTCACTCATACATACTTCTTTCTGAATCTAAAATTTTAGAACGTGTTTTCCAAATTTAGGTGCTTAATTTATGTTTCAACCAACCCTACCTGAAGTTAGGGACAAAATAATTTTTCATGTAATTTAGAAAATTTGCATGAACATATCCATAAACTGACAGGGATGCCAGTTGCTACTATATGCCTTCTAATAGCCCTGTTCAAACATCACTTTCTCCTTCAGCTGCATTTTATATTGCACTTCTGTAATAATTTTTGTTGTTGTTTAACCGAATTTAGAGGGTATCACAACCGCATTAGAGGTTATCGCACCTCATAGAGGTTGCATCAACCGAATGTCAGTTGTTGGGACTAACTTCAGTCGTGACAACCCCAATTTGATTGTGGTAAATGCAATTCGATGGCATCAGCCGAATTTACTATAACCTCTCTTCAAACAATTAGTTCTGTGAGTGCAATGGTTGATATCCCGACTCTTCTGCAGAAGAACGTGACTGTATTTTAGGTCCCGTTCAGGTAGAATAAAACTAGAAAGATAGAATAAATAGAAAAATACCACCAACTTCATAACCAAATATTAATTATTGGATGCTGGCTCTGTACAATGAATATCTGATGAAAATGTCTTTTAAGCTTGGTTACTCATTAGTCTGTTTTTTGTTTACTACCAAATTAAACTGTGAACATGTCTGCATAAGTGAATTGCAACCCTGATTGTTGTTTGTAAAATGTCAGCTGTAAGTCAAACGTTACTACATGTGGAGGGTGTTCCATGCAAAAGGTAACTTTGATACAAAATACAGGGTTTTAATTAAATATTGTAAATTTATTACTGGTTCATAAAGTATACAGTATAGGGGAATAGGGAATAGCGCTCAATTTCCTCCTTCAAGATTCAATTGCCTTCTTGTTTGCATAAAAGTTTGACTCCGCATTATCTGCTATTGCCTGATCAACTGCATTTGGAAGAAGAATGGTCCGATCATGCCTCCAGCCCAAAATCCTCAATAAATCCTCCAAAAACCATTCATTAATTTTAAAATAGTTCTCAACATCGAAAACGAGTTGTTCTTTCGTGTAACGCTCCATTTTTAATAGCACTGAACTGACAGCTGTTACGCTGTCTACCTTTTCCAAGAACAACACCTTCCAGCACAAATGGCGAGGAATTGAAATCTCGCCTGAATTGTGGGACACCCTGGTTTGGCCGCATCGTAGCTTTCCGTGGAACATATTTAAATCGAAGGTGTTATGAATAAAATGTCCCTAGTTAGATGACGTTTCCTTATGAACTTGGGGGTTAATTTTTATGTTAATAGTGGTTACCCCTAACGTTCTCTATTTGTTATCACAATTAATTAATTCTCTAAATTAATATTAAACATTATGATTTTTTTAGACGTTATAGATTTCGTTACAAGCCTTTAACAAAAATATTATATTTAAAATGTGAATTTTACGTGAAATCTTTTATTTTGTTTCCAAAAGTGTTGAAAACAAAGTTCAAATAGTGCATGAATTTTTCGGTTCAAGTGAAATTTGTATTTCATTTCCTAAGTTCGTTACTGTTTCTTTTGGTTTGTATTTCCCTTAAAATCAAAACAAAAGCATGAAAAACTGCCCAAAGAGTAAGATATAAACCATGAATTCAATTGATCTTTTCTCTTTTTCTCTTTAAATTTACTTTTTATCTTCTCTTTGACAAATCATTGCTTGCTTTTTGATCGTGACTGATGCACGCACGCTCGCACGTGTCAGGTCTGAGCCACTTGTCCCACTTGTACAGCAGCAACACCCCTCGTCGAGTCTCAGTGGCATCCCAGGCGTTTGTCCCTGTGTCGCCGCAACACAGCAATGTCAACACCACCAGCAACAGCAGCAGCAGCAACAACAACAACAATTACCATCGCATTATCACCACCAATACGGTGGGTCTCTCAGTGGATCTCAGCAGCTCTATGGAATTGGATCAGGAGGAGGAGGAGGACCAGGAGGAGCCGGTGGAGCAAATGCAGCGGGAATTGGAGGAATCGGATTTGCCCGAGGAGGAAGTGGATTCGGACTTGACACAATCTACCATCAATCGGGAGAGTATGCATACGGCAGTCTCGGCGGTGGGCACAGCAACGTCGTCGGCAACAATAACTGCCCCTCTTCCGCCGCATCGGTCACAGGAGTCCCCATCTCAAACTGTCACCCCAATTCATTATAGCAGTACCAATTATTCGATGTCTAAACAGTGCATGTTAAATAATAACGCAACCTCAACAGAAACCGAAACAGACAACATTATCTACAGCGATATCCACGATATCAATCATTATAAATATCCCGATTTCACTCCCAAGTTAGAGAATAAAATAACCAATAGTGAAACATTGAATCTTAACGATCGTAACGACATCTATGCGACTGTCAATCGCAAAACTAAAGCAAAGATACGCGAGAAACATTTCTCGGATGAATTTATCGATGAGACTATACTTCAGTACACGCGGGCCAAGCAATTGGGCATAGCCGCAGACATACGTATGCCCGTAATCGATCCCAATGACCCCAATACGTTCCCCAGCCTAAACTACCAATATCACAATGACTTAAACCATCCTTCGGATTCTTCTTCCTCATACTTCGGTACTGGGTTTAATACGAAGAAATTCACCACCGTGGTGAATACAGATAGGGTTAAGTTGGCCTTCTCTGAAAATTATCTAAATCCATCAGTGGATTCCCAAAGTTCGACATCAGTTAACAACATGCCCAGGCATACTCATTCTTTACCTAGAAATTCCGAACTATCAGGAGTAGATTCTGTAGATTCCTATGACAGTCATTATCTGACCCATCATTCTGTAGGTCATTTGCCCAAGTCCTCTAATCTGCCTCAGCATTTAGCCTATCGTTCCATGTACGCACAGGAGATTATCAAACCTCCAACTATTGTAGATGATCGTAGCTCATCGGGATCACCCTTAGACCGTTTCAAGACATCCTCGGAAAAGTTGGAATATCAGATGTCGTCATCGAATTTGTACTCTACTGCCACCTACAATAAAAATGGCGCCTATTCGAGTGAAAGTCGCGACGAAGACGATGATGATGACGACGACGACGATGACGATGAAGAGGTGGGCGTGGAGAACATATACGACCAAGTAGAAAAGGAATCCTGGTTGAAAAGCTCCTCTTGCAAAGATCTCTACGATTTCTCCCACTATGGCCGAGAGCAATCGAAACCGATGACAGCTTTCGATAAGGAATTCTTTTCGTTTAATCGTATTGACTCTCCAGTCACGCGATATGATGATTCCCGTCACTCTCTATACTTTACCAAAAATCATTCCATTGATGCTACCCAAGATTTCTCCCCCATGTCACAATCCAAAGTCTATTCCTCTAGTTACCCGGGTAGTACCTATAATACACAGGATCATCATAATCATCATCGCCGAGGTTATGGTCATCACGTGGACTACTCTGGGTCTCAAGATGATATTTCCCAGGACAGTTATGAACTATTGGAGAAGTATGATATTGACTTCTTTAGTGGTCGTCGTAGATCAGAAGATCATATGCGTTCTTGTTCTCTAGATTCCGGCAATTATATACCCACGGACGACGAATCGGTATCGGAACATCACAAATACAGATCAGCCATGGATGTAAAATGTAAATCGGCCGCCGAACTAATGAACGAAATCTGGGACTCCGAAGATCCTCGATATTTACCACGCGAAAAGTTGTCCGTAAAATCGGATGGCAACTTCTATAAGAAAATCAAAGGTAATTTATCGCGGACATCAAGCCAAGAGTCACGATCCGACATGTACGAAACGAAAATATCGCGTAGTTCTGATTCGAGCAAAAAGTCAAGAGACAGTTTGTATCACACAGATAGTAAGAAATCACGGGAAACCACCAAGTCCAAGACTTCCGTCGCTTCTAGTCAAGACTCTAAAGAGTCCTTGGTAGGAGATTACTTGGGTAAAAACTATGAAATGCCCACAACTACAGGTAAGATTTATAAACATTTGAGTAAAAAGGAAAAGTGTGAGAAATTTCTACAATCCAGTCAAGAGTCCAAGAGCGATTACTATGACGCCGTCGAAATAGTTGAAACGGATAATCTATGCGTTCGCCCGAAGGTAAAATCTCACGACTGTCTTTTATCCGACACCCAAGGTTCGTCGGTTAACAGTTCATTCTACGACAGTCGTGACACGTATTCGACATTTCCTAGCAATAAATCTGCAAAAACATCGAAAGTTCACTCTATTAGTTTGCAGAATGTAGAAATCGAGCGTAACGCCAAATCGTTTGGCTCCAAGTCTCCGGATTCTGCTAATACACCGAAGAGAAAGGAAGAGAAAGAAATTCAAACCAACGATTCTATAGACCAAACCGCACCATTCAAGAAGTCGGAATCGCAATCATGTAAAATATCCACATTTCGACGGAGATCAGACAGCGAAAATATTTTTAGTTTTGACCGCGATCGCATCGAGTGTATTCAGAACTATGGCAAGCAATGGGAGTCTCCCGGCAAGGAGGAGAGAACCAAACAAAGTCCTGAGTATCCACTCACTCCAGAACTTGTGTCTGAATTTGAAAAGCAACAATCTCGGGCGATGCATCAAAAGATTACACGTAAAGAGGAGTTAATGGCTAAAACACACTTTGAAGAATACAATCCTATTATGGTGCCCCTCAATTATTCCCACGCCACAGTGGAAAGAACTAAAAGTGATCCCAATTCCTTGGCCAATCGTGTCCGTCTGGGTAGCAACTCTCGTCGTCATGTTCTTATGCACCAAAAGTCGATTGATTTGACACCTGCCGATTCCAGTGATGAGGATTACATTTATAAACAGATTCCAAGTGCTCCACCTTTATGCAAGGCTCATGGAAACTTTGAAATACCAAAGTGCTATGATTCGCCCCTTAAGTCAGCGGATATACCCAAGATGGGTTTCGAAATGCCGAAATCTTTCTTCCGCGAGTATGAAAGGCGTTTCACCAAAGTCTTAAAGGAAGATATACCCTACGTTCTTCACAAGCGTCATGTAATGAATGGTACTGCCCCTTCGCCCAGTGAAAAGAAACACAACAAACCTAAATCTCCTAAATCGCCTAAGTCACCAAAGTCTCCAAAATCACCGAAATCTCCAAAGTCGCCCAAAGTTGATTCGGTAAAAACTCTTCAAAAACACGAATCTGATTTCCTACCAAACATCTTGGATAGTCTATTGCCAGCGGAAACCAAAGAGTTCTTATTTACGCAGAACATCGATCTTTCAAAAGTGGATCCTATAACCTTGGAAGTGGATAAAACGATACCCATAATACAGCTGTCATCACCGACAAAGCGTGACATAACCAAACAAATTGAGCCTTCATTGCTAGAGAAGCTCAATAAGAAATTAAGTCAAATTGAGAGTGACTCGGCCACCAGTTCTCGCACTGAAAGTCTACAGCAACAAAAGAACAAGTTAGAGCAAAAACAAATAGAGCTAATACAAAGTTTAAGAGCTGAACTTCAAGCTAATGCCCGTAAATCACTTAAGGCGCGAGTCATACCAAAAACCAAGATATCGGGCAAACCAAAGAAGGGCAAAACGCGCATAACTTCATTCTCTTCTGACGACGAAAGTCTTGATTCCGATGATGTTTTCGGTTCGGCAGAAGCTATTCCCGATCGTTTGGAGTTTTCACCTCCCCAATCACGCAAGGAAATCGAGCCAATCCTGAGAATAGAACAAAGTCGTCTCATATCGGCAGCCTGGGGAAGGGGTCAAACTATGAGCTCCACAGAAATCGAAGGATCTCCACCGCAATGCCGTCGTCTAGCTGAACTTGAAAGTCGGTACCACACGCAAAAACTAGATCCCCATTACGCCAATGCCTCTGAACTACGAAGGATATCTGAACGTTCCATATCAATACCGTCATCGGAAGATGAACCGCATATGCCCGTTCGGGGAAGAATGGATGAATGCACAAATGACTATCAGCGCAACGAAAACATACCGTCTCCCATATTGGAACACAATGAATTCTTCAGAAGCAACGATGATATTTACGAAAATTGCCATGAGGAAATAATTACGGGAACTGATATTGACTACACTTTAAAGAAGAAAACCACACCGAGAGTGGAAATAACTAAGTCGAAAGTCAAATTAATTGAGGAAATTATAGATTCAAGAAACAAGAATCACGCTCCAATTCTTTTTGCTCATGCTCGTCTTAATCTTTCCGAGGGATCGGTTTCACTGCAACGACAAAGAGCCACTTTGGAGTCACCAACAACAGAGAGGCGCACGAAGAGCCTGGACACTCCTGTTATATCCCTACACAGACTACCACCTATGAATGCTTTCTCTTCCAAAGATGACACAGTGGGCTTTGAAGAAGAGGCCGAAATTTTAGAGGAAAAATCCTTAGAGCGAACCAAACCTAATCCAGATGATGATGCGGCGGATAGTATACATTCATGTGCCGGTTCAATACCAACCCAGACTGCATATGCTTCTGGTAATACGGATTCACTCCTGAATGCTATAGCCATAGACGACGAAGAGATACAGTTGCTAGATCAATTGAAATTTATTGAAAAAATCGCTCTGCAAGGTGTCAAAATCAAAGACAAGAAGAAATCCAAAATGCAGCTAAAGAGCGGCGACCACCTGATACTTAATATTCCCAAATATAGATTTACGGATTGGTCCCCTTACAGTTCGGCGAATAGTTCACGCAAAACCTCTCCGGGTGTTTCTAGGGCAAGCAGTATTGAGAGCACCGGCAAAGGAAAACTCAAACTGGGTGAGGGTGGCAAAATAAAAACCGGTGTGTCAAGATCTCGGCCGGAGTCAAGACGAACGAGTGCCGATGACATAAAAAAGGATGGGAAAGTTAAGAAGACCAGTCCCAAGGAAAGACCGCGAACCATAGAGGCAAGGAGACTTAGTAAGGATAAAAGCAAAAGCCAGGAGGAAACAGAAGCAGACATAGCAAAGCGTAAAGAAAGACAACAGAAGCTCTACGAATCGGCTATGAAACAAACTATAACCATGTTGAGTCCCGTCAAGGACACTTTGCCAGCTTTTCCCGCGCCAGAGGATAAAATTTCGGTAAAAACAGATGGCGACAAAATAATAATAGAAACGGAGTTTAAAAGTAAAGCAGAAGATCATGTTCTCATTGCAAAATCACCACGCAAACTAGACACTTCTTTGGTCAAGTTTAGTCGTAGCTTTGATGAGGGCCGCAGTCCGGATAAATTGGATAAAGCCAGTCGTAGCTTTGAAGATCGTAACAAATCGTTCGAGGATTCCGAAAAGTCGGATGTTCCCGATGATATGGTCATAAAGTCTCCCAAGAAAATTGCCAAGAGTCAAGAAGTGAAGCAGAGGATCGAAGGACAGGTGGTTAATTACAAAAAAATCGATGGAAAATCAAGTAGTTTGGAGAAACCCCTAACTGCAGATCATCATTTTCTGGGTACGGATGTTAAAGCCCGCAGTCTAGATGATAAGAAACAAAATCAGACTGAAACCAAGAAACCCGAAGAGAAACCAGCAGTTCGAAGTGCAATGGGTGATAGACGCATGTTTGCTCATCAATACAATGTTCAGGAAGATATAGACATGCAGGCCGTGATATCAGAGAGAAGATCTCTGGAAATTCTGAAGAGATCCCTGCCCTCAGAAGATACCCGAGATAGTGATTGCACTTACAGTAGAAAAGCATCGACCGCAGACAGTCTAGATTCATTTGTTTCGGTAGATGACAGCCATTCACCAGCTAGTAAATCTCCAATTCCACCGGCGGATGGAGTGTATCCCCACCGAGTCCCAACCATAGAGTGCGAGGAACCCTCCATAGAAGAAGACGATAGTTCCAGACATTTGAAAGTATCACGAATGGATACCAATCGTCTTAGTTTAGATCGTAGTCGCAGCGACGAAACAGGTTCATGGATGACAGTGGAATGTGATGAATTTATTGGTTCCGATACGTCAGAAAATGAACCGCGAACTTTGGAACCAGATCGCAATATCTTAGAAACTCAAGCCACATTGGATGATGCAGTCCCTCTGGAATATTCTAATTGTGCCACACCTACATCTGAACTCAACATTTTGGTGACACCTCCAAACACCAGTCCTATGGCAGAGAAAAATATTATTGAATCATTCGAGAAGCAAGATGTGCAAACGGAAACTAAACGTAAGCCCACCTTAGAAAAACAAAGTGACAAGTCTAAGAGTTCCGACTCATGGACCAGTGGCGAAAAAGACGTAAGTCCCGCAAGGGGTGAATGGAGTTTGTCGGTAAGTGGAGGGAGAGAGAAAAGTTCGATGGAGGAGGAATCCAGTGTTAGTTGTTCAATAGCTAGGCCATTGGGTATATCGCAGGATTTCGGCGACTTGGAAGCTAAAAAGTGTTTAGAACTAAAACAAAAGATGCTAAAACTAGAAGTTGACTGCACTGCTGTCTCTGACAGCAAATTCCACACGCCTACCAGTTCTTGCTCTTCTAAAGATGTTACTCCCACCAACGAACCAGCAATAGAAGCCACTAAAGTCGTTGCCAAGAAACCCAGTACACCGACCTTGGAAAAACAAAGCCCCATTGATTTAGGCACCAGCACAGAGACATTTTTGGATCCGATTGAAGAAAAACTTGTACGTCTTCTACAACGTGCGGAGGACGACGGTCAATCGAATGTCACCATGAAACCACCTAAAATTGAGAAACCGGTTCGAAAACTCACCGTGGCCAAAGCAGAAGGAGACAAAGCCAAATCTGGTAGTAGTTCTCAAGAATCCAAATCTAGTTTTGATTCTAAAGGCTCGTTAAGCGTTGAATCAAGAGGGTCGTTTGAAACCGAAAGTAGTTCAGGCTCAATGGGTGCAGCTCAAAGACGCGGCGAGCTGCAAATGAAGGAACAACAATCTACTTGGAAACCATTCACCATAGAAAGCAGTAATAGTTCCAGCACCGATGATCCATGGCATCACGTTGAAACTGATGGTTACGAACGATTTGATGTAAACCATCCATTACGAGACTCATCGGATAGTGATTTAAAAGAAGTTTCACCAGACGAACAGAAAGAAAGTGACACCAGTTTTCAAGATGACTTAAATGACTTTCCTACAACTTTTGGTTATCCTGCCATGACCAGCTCGATGAATGGCATAGGCGTCAATCCAACAGATATTATAGGATATAGCTCTGGATTCACGTTGGGCAGGACTCTGTCGCGGATATCAGAACGCAGTACTGCTTCAGAAAAATCAAGTATGGACGACGATAAGGCTTCTACACATTCCATGAGTATACATGATGAATCGATAGGCTCCGTTACTGATCCTCAACCTAGTCTAAGCTCAGATTCGAGGAGTAACACAAATTTAAATTATATATCCGACACAGACAGGCGAACTTCAGCTGAAATGCCCGATATACCTTGCGATTCCGCTACTGGGGATCGTCTTTCAAGCACCAGCAGTTTCAATGAGCCCAAATCGCCCACTATGGTAACTGGCCGATTTTCGGTGACACACGTCGATGAGCAGGAAGGCGAGGATCGTCCTACTTTGATGTGTCTATCTAATGCTGGCAGTCAAGACTCGGAAGATTGGCCACTGCCGGAAATACCCTTCGACCATGTTCCCGTGAAACCCATGGAATCTTTGTATGAAATGCCAGATTTGGACAAACCGGTACCAAAATCTTTCTGCTGGAAGGCAGGGATGTCTTTTACATCTGAAGACTCCCAAGACTGGCCTTCACCACCCTCTAGTGCAGGTGGTACGCCGGTAGTCGTTGAGGATATTGAAACCTATTTCGCCAATGAAGCCCAAAAGGCCGATCAAGTGATGGTTGAATCCTTTACCGATCGAACCGATGACGATGAAAGATTATCATGTGATGACTTTTCCATATCTCCACCTGATATGACAAAGATTTTACCATATGAAGACACCGCATATTTAATGTCGGCAGCCTTTGAGGACAAAGATTTTGGCGCGGAAGACTATCAGCATGATGTAGCAACCTGTTTAAGTTCTACTATGAGTGCTGCTACATGTCTGTCGAATTCGTTTAATGTTTCATGTTCTTCTTCACCGAAATCTCGTCGTGTGAGTTCATTGCGCAAAGACTCTAGCGCGGAAACCGTCATTATGTCACAGCCAACACGATCGCCTGCACCAAGAAGTCCTCTGTCAGAGGATGAGCTATTTGCCAACGATGATGTCTTTATGCCGGGCACTATTAAGGTACAACTATCACCTGATGAACACAGAACTAATGAATACATTCGCAAGTTATCGAGAGGTTCTAATAATTCCGACACATCCATCGATGACATTCTATCTCCAACCACTGGAACCGTCAGGTATAACTACGAAACTCGTCTCAGCTCGGGCAGTTGCAAGCGATGCAGTCATTCCAGCCACTCAGAAGAGGAGACCAGTTCCATTGGCACAGATTTAGATGGAACAGTACGCATGGGCATGCAGAAGAAGTGCACGCATAGCTCGCATTCTGAAGACACTTCAATAGGTCTAAGCATCTCTGATTGGTCTACTGGTACGAATACGGTTAGGCAATATGCCAATCTCTCGGGATCAGATAGTTTGTCTGCTGTTTCAAATCTTTCATGTGCTAAATCGGAAAAATCAAATCAAACTAGGTCCAGTCTCAGCTCAATTAACAAATCAGCTGAAAGCTTAAACGATAATGGCTCCTCGGATGGTCTGCGTTATGAAATGTTGTCTAGTTCCGAAACGGATAAGATGTCCGATACCACCTCGGCTACAAAAAGTGATGACACCACTTTAACACTAACTGAAATGGCTCAAACTATATCCGAATGGTCAACTTCAAGTAGTCGCACCTTGGTGGGTCCAGCACCGGGAGAAACTCAACCCATGACCGAACAGACGAATGGACGCCGTGGAAGCTATATTGATTATCAGCCATTAAAACACCACAAAAGTAGTAGCAAGAGATCTCCCGTAGAAGAAAAGAGGTGTTCCTTACCTCAGATTCACCGCAGAAGTAGTAGTAATGGCAATCAACAAACTAGTACCGAAGATTTAGCTCAAAGAACTTCTCCACCCAAGACAAGCGATCCGGCCAGACCCGGTATGCCGGTAAGAATTACAGGTAAAGACGACATGACTGAAACAAATGCATCACGTAAACGAAGATCCTTGGAAATGATGTCCAAGCTTTATCAAAGTCAGGAAGTATGCTCGGAGAGTGAATCATTTGTTGAACGATTATATTCACCCAGTGAAAAATTAACAGAGCGCTATCAAAGTCAAGATTTTGTGTCACTTCACGCTCAGACATCACAAGTTCCTCCGCCAACTCCACCAAAACCACAGAAGGGAAGAGCTCCACAACCACCTACAAAACCAAAGGCGCCACAACCTCCCGTCAAACCAAAAATGAAAGTTACCCAACCCCTAATGCAAGCTTTACTAAGGCATATGAAACAGCCCGGAGTTGCCGAAGCCGCAGCAGCAAAAGCTGCGGAAGAAGAACTTGAGCTCGCCAAGACTGAAGAAAGTCAAGAACCAGAAGACAAGCCAATGCCTCCACCTATCCCCGCAGTTCCCCCCATAACATCACCCAGTGATATACCACAAACTGTAGGACCACCGGGCGAGAAACCTTTGGCCAAGCATCATAGCTACGACGACAAGACCCTCTCAAAGTCCCAGATACGTGAATACAAATCGAATAAAGTTAGACAAACCAACTCTTTTCATGAGCATATGCTGACACAGTCGCAACAATCATCGATGGAATCAATGCCGCCCCGCATAGACGAAGAGTCTTCCTCCATTGGAGGTGGCGCCAGTGCCGCCTCTTCGCATACAACGACTACAACAACAGTTAACAGTGGCAATACGACGAGTGCCGAGAATTCGTCACCCATGTTACCAGCAAGAGCTGAAAAACTAATCAAATGTTCTCCTTACTATTCAAGCAGTTTGAGTTCAGAGTCTCCACCTAACCAACTGGTACAGAAACCTCCGCGAAAGGGCTCTATATCACGAGCTCCCATCGTTAAGAGCCCACCCAGTGGTAATGATACTGATAGTTCGGTAGATGTCCGGGCTCAAGATCCCAAACTACGCACACGTGGTTATCGCAAGAAACGGCAGATAACCGCCAAACGTATAAGATCTTCAGATAGAAACCTCGTTGAACAGGAAAGTTCCGAATGTTCGGAGGGCTATATGCCAGAAATGGACTCTGGAGGTTCGGACCCTTCCTACCGACATGAGTACTATGAGTTCGATGAAGAGCTGGAAGAACGCGAACAAGAAACAGATGAATATGATGATTATCCGCATTATTCTGGCGTTGCCTTTTCATCTACAACATCGGCCTTCGAAAGTTTAGACATGACCGATAATGTAGATGAAATGGGTTTCCCCCGGTATGATCGTTTAGGTCATATCACCAATCCCATCTACCAGCAATCCCTACAACAGCATCAGTATCAACTAGAACAACAACGTACAAGTAGCGTAGCATCCACAAGCAGTAAACCAGCACCAGCTAATCATCCCATGCCACCTCCATCGGGACAACCCGTCAAACCGGCACGCACCAAGAAAAGGCAACTGAAACGGGAGGACTCGATGATGGGTTCACAACAATCCTCATCGTCATCCTCCCAATATCATGGTCGGTCTTACTGCAATCCCGAAGAGAGTGAATTCGAAACGAAGGGTGGTCTATCTGATGATATGGCCAATAGTAGTGAGGACAGTAATAATAGTTTCTACCACTGCACTGGTACCATCAAACGTTCCGCCGCCGCCAAGACCAGCGGTATCGCTGGAGCCGGTTGTGGTGGTGCCACGTCAGGTGGCAGTGGTGCTCAACAGAGGCGCAAGTCGAAATCTAGTGATATCGATTTGCCCTATCCTGATTTTCTGTCAGACTATGAAACGGAACCGATTGAATACGAGCGCTTTGCATGCGGTTTAGACATACGTGTGGATCCTCCACCTAAATTTCACGATTCCGACGACTTGAGCGATCAGTAATAGGAGAAATGCAGAAACTACGATGAGAATGATGGGTTGTCAAATGTTTTACCGGGAGAATAAAGAAAATAATCTATAGTGAACTTTATACTAATCAAACTCTAAAAGGTTTAATAGGGTAAGAATGTTGAAAACAAAAGTTTTGAAATCAAATAAATAAAACTGTATCCATCCTGTAGGCATCAAAAGTACCAAACCTTCAAAGAAAATGAGGTATTTTCACCTTTAATTTATAATAGTATTATTAGAAGCCAGAGAAGATACAAAAATGGATGATGGTTGTTTTAAAAATGTCACATTTTTAAAAATGATACGAAATATAAGAAATGGTTTTCGGATACATTGAAGAAATAAATCAACCTTAACGAAAGTTTTGAAATTCGACAAAAAATATGTAATTATTTGATATGCCCTGGTCTACTTCGAGCTGCATCTTTCTTAGGAAAGTTCATGAATACCACTCAGTGTACTCATAAATGACACACGATTATTTGGATACAAGCAATCCAATATGAGTAAACCTTTGAGTGCTTTTACTTTCAGAGAGAATTGAAGGAAAGTGAGTAACAAAACTTATTTTCGAAGTTGTAATAAAAGCAACAGTCGTCCAATTGCAATGCTCATAACAGAAAAATATAAATGAACATAAATTTCCCAGACAAAAACAATACACAAAGTACACTAGAGTATTGAGTAGCATTCAATTCATTGGCATTTCGTTGAAATGACATGAATGTCTTACACATGCAACCTTCACATTCATTCAATTAAATTGAGTGAGTGGGGCGAACTCGCTCACTTGTTTTTGGCATGAATGGCATATGTTACGATTGAATTATTATGGAAGTTTACTTTAATTTCAAAATCCATCTCCTTTACGTTTTCAACAGTAGTATAATTTTTTGAGACTGATTTTCATTCCTCTACTTATGTATATGAACAAATGAAAAGAAAATATTTTAACTAAAACTAAAAAGGTATTAACATAAAATTAAAACAAAACACAATTATAAACATATTTAACAAAAATTTGCAATCATTTTAAATCGAATTACAACTACGATCCCCTCTAAGAAAATACACTCGACGAAAAAAAACTAAAATTTCAATTCACTAAAACTAAAATTTCAATTCACAAATAACAAAAATTAATAGACACTCGATCCATTCAACATTATACACACCAATTTTAATGTAGATTTGTCTGCGTAGGTTTAAAGGATTAAAGAAGAAGCAAAACAATTCCACAAGGATGGCAAAAAAGAACTATAAATACATATTTACAGTAGAGAGATATATATACATTCATATATAATAAAGGTTGCGTTATTTATTTATAAAATAAATAACAGATTTGTTAGCAAACAAAAGAACAATTCCAATAAATTTCAAGGAATGTTATTAAATACAACAGAAACGCACTGCACTGCACTGTTTATTCATCGAATAATGTGAAAAAACAAACGTTATAAATTACAATTTAGGATATTATTTTAAAAACATAGTTAAGTAAGACGTTATTACGGCGACTCTTGCATACAAACAACCCCGAGATGGAAATGTTGTAGAAGAGATTCGACACAGAAAAACTGACAAATAAAAAAAAGTACTACATATATAAAACATGAATGAAAAACACAGTGAGAAATGTGTTTAAAGGATTTATACATTTACCTTAGTTGGTTTACGCATACGCCAGGTTGGCCGAGACGGCAATACAGGCGCTTAAATGAATGCATTCTTCAAAAATGCTTAAACAAGTAAAACGGAAGTAAATACTGCATGTAATGAAAATTTACAACAACAAAAATCGAAATGAAAGGATATAAAATGAAGAGGCAAAGAAGTTTTCCATAGTCTAAGTTATAGAATCAAATAAAATTATGTATTTAAAATCAAAATTGGTGTAATAATTGGGACAAGACTTTATTTTCGAAAAATTATTAACAAAAAAAATCAAAATGCTTTAAAATTTTTAAAAGATTATTCGAAATCCTAAATCAAAATATTTATTTAAGATTGCGTTTTTCTTTATTTGATTAAGTTTTACAACAACGATTAATTTTCCATTTCTACTATACGTTTTGTTGGATTTCACGACTCAATTAAATACTTTAAGTGACATAAAAACAGAAACTATTAAGAAAACCCAATGACGACAAAGAAGAGTAACTGCATTTAGAGTTTAATTTTTAATATACAACAACTCTTCTTAATAGATAAACCATTTACAAAACTACTCAAATGAATTCGTAGCAATTGCTAAGAGGTCACAAAATGGGTGGGGAAACATTTTATAGTCACTGCAATGCTTTTTAGCTGCAAAATAGAAAAGTTTTCGCATGTTCGTTCGAAACTTGGCATCACCCTGTGTGCTATTGCAAAACATATATAAAACTTGGCAACATTTTTAGCACATGTTTTCTGCATACTTTAGGCTCTATCGGGGATGTTAAACTGAGCTTATGGGAGATTCATATGATCATATGTTTGATTTTGGTTGTTTTCCACTCGTCATTGCAATGGAGTACCATCTGCAACACATGATGCTTTATTTTCATACATACATCCTGCAATAAATGTCAATGAGTGTACAGAAAACAAAACAAAAACAGACAACTGAAGTTCGTTTGGGGACTGTAGTTGGGAGAAACGAACTTCTGCTAATCCATACATGTCATTTCGTTTGATAGAACCGAAAAATGTTTGCAGCAAACGAGTTATGAAAAATATAAACTGAAGAACGTTTTGCGAGAATCGAAAAACGGTTCCGCCAACTGTTGTTTCGGTTACAGAAACCGAGTTCTAGTTGCTCAAAAATAAAAAAAACGTTTGTGAGAACTGAAAAACGTTTGCAGTAAATAAGAGTAAGGATCCGCCAACTGTTCCTTCGGCTACAGCAGCCGAGTTGTAGTTGCGCCAAACTAAGTAAACGTTTGCGAGAACTGAAAAACGTTTTCAGTAAACGAGTTATGAAAATTAGAGCTGAAAAAACGTTTGCGAGAAACGAAAAACGGTTCCATCAACTGTTCTTTCAGTTACAGCAACCGAGTTGTAATTAAGACTTTTATTTAGTTTTGTTTAAAAAAATTAAATAAATTAAAGTTTGTTTTAAAAAAAGTTGGAATTTTTGTCTATTTTTGCACTGTCTCGCCTAACATTCAAATATCAACTAAAAGCGCAGCAAACTACAATGCGTCAATTGTTCATCCAAGATATATTGACAAGGTAGAAGCATTAGAGTGTGTGATCACTTTTATGTGTATGCCAAACGAGTAGATAAGACTGTGTATACAGTCGACAGAATGAGAGAGTGTGAGAAATATACGTTCTTCGTAATCTGTGCTCTCATTAGAAAAATGGCTAATTTCAGTTGTCGCAAACGTTTTTAAACTTGCGGCAAATGTAATTTTGTACGCGTTTGATGCAAACGAGAACTCGTTTGCAACAACATGATACACATTTGCGATATACGAGTTTATTTGGGAGAACTACATGAACGGTTGCGATTAATAAATTAATACAAATCAATCAATGAAATTTATTTAATTTTTTTTTTATGAAATTTTATTCATATTCATTAAAATCAACGTTGTACTGGAAATAACTTCCCACTTATTTTGTGACCACTTTTCTCTCTGGAGTAGTACGATTAGTTAGGATTTAGTGCCAAATTTTAGACTATATACAATCCCAAAAACAAAAGAAATAACTTTACCCTATAAATGTTGCAAAAAACAAGTGGCAAAATGAAAAGTTTATTAAAAATTACAAAAATTTGAAGAAAATAAATAACAATTTTAAGTATTATTGTAATTAAGAACTTGTACCTTTTTCCTGTTAATAAAAAAAACAAATATAACGAAAAAGTATTTGAAAACAAGTGTCAAACATACTAAAATAATTATTAACTATAAAAATGTAGATTTATGAAAGAGAAAGCCCAAAATTTAATTGAAAATCAGCTTTTGTAATTTGTTTAACAAAAAAATCAAAAATTCAATAAAGATAAATTTTATTTCCTCCCCGTTTAAAACGTTATAATTTAAATGATCCATTACATGGCTCAATTCTTAATTAAAAATTCAATATATTTTTTGCAAATTGAACGAATGAAATCGGTATTAAACACAAATGTGTCAATAATTTAATACTATTTATTATTAATAGTAAAACTTATATATATATATATATATATACGTATTTGTTATGAAATAAACAACCAAAAAATCTAATTGAAATGTTAAATTAAATTTAAACTATTGAAAAAAACAACTACAGTTGCCAAAAGAATTAATTATTTTAAAGTTCTGTTTTATAATAGGGAATTTAAATTTTCCGTTGGTCCTCGTTGTTCAGAATCGATTTATTTATGGGAAAATTCATAAATACACACAATAAGAAAACTGTTCAAACTTCATCAAATGCTGAGAAAAAAGTAAATTATTAACAAAAAATACTTATTAAAAATATGAAACTCATACAATTTAACAAAAGAAAAAACAAAAAACAACAACCAGTATTTCACAATTTAAACAAAGGACTACTAACAACAAATGGAGAGAAAATTAATCAAATTCCTTTATTAAACATAAACAATGAACATTAAAAACTCTTAAAACGAAATGAAAACAAAAAAATTGAAAGTGGAAAAATAAATAAAATTAATCATTAAATAATAATTTGTAGTTTAGCTATTTTATTATTTAGAAACAATATTGAAATTTTTGCGTATTAGAATTCTGGTTACGGGTATGTCGAACTTATTTTGCTTTGGGGTACTTTGAGCCATTTAACTATTTTCGGTTAAACCACTCAGTTCATGTGTATTTTTCAATAAATAGAAAAATATTTTTAAAATTTTAAAGTTTGACATTCAAGTAATCAGTGCTTTAATAAGGCTGGTTCTAACTTCGTTCGCGCGAAGAACCTGACCAGCACCATAGCAGTGCTGTCGTCTACATTTTCTCTCTTTTTAAGGTTTTCTTTTACATTAAAAATTTATATTTTTTTTGAGAATTTGAATGAGAGTTGACAACATTGACAATTTCTTCAAACAATGGGACTGATCGTTGCATTACATTAAAATTTTGCTCGGCACTTGTTGCCGAAGTTTCATGCGAACGAAGTTATTCGTGCCATTCGCAAGCATTTTTTTTTTGTTTTGGAGGTCAACCTTACTACGGGCCTATATGCATCGATTTTGCGACTCCATTAAAAGTGCGCTGAATTCGGTTTTAAATCAAATTGTCATCTTAATCATGCCCAGTGGGGACATAGTTTAAGAGGCTTTCTAAAAACCAAACCGCTTTCAAAATTTTGTATTTATCCCCGATACAATTTTGTATTAACTTATTAACCTAAAAAATATTTTTACAAATATATAGCTCCCTCGAAGTAGAGGCTACACGAAGCAACCCCCAAAAGTAGACACTACAATAAGAAAACTCATCAAAATCATACTTAATTTTGTAAACCTATTATATTTTCAGAACCCTATCATGGCATCAATGGCAATATGTCACTGGATCGTCGGGATTTGGGGACCATAGGCTCAGATAAATCATCATCCCTATCAAGGTCGGAAGCAGGAACATACGATGTTATACAAGCTGAAATACAACATGCCAAACGTCAGGAACTAACGACCGGACAATCAGCAACTATGACCAATAACAATGGACCAGGTGCAACAGCTCTTAATGCTAGCGACAATGATGCCGAAGCCAAAAAGAAAGTAAGATATTTTAAACTTATTTGTGAACATACACGCTACATATTGCAGGAGCCATGTACATACATGTTTGCAAGCATTGGTTTCGTGAATTGAGGAACTGCTGTTTTTTTTTCTTTCTTTAGTGTTAGTCACGTTTTTGTTTTCAGCAGTTTTAAACAAAAATTTCCACATTTGGGTCAGAAATACATATGTTATAACCTATTAATCATTGTATCCCAGACACAATGTGTTTGGGCAGAAAGAAGTATAATATATTTCCAACAAGCTACAAACATGTAACATTTTCACAAAAAAAGAAAAAATTTTCAGCGTGTACATGGGACTAATTAATTATACAGCAATGACAATTAGGAGTTTAATTTTAAATTCAAAAACATAACTACCATTAGTAACTGTACTTTATTAAAAGCATTTGTGTGATTGCTAGCGATTTTCGTTAAAAAATATTTTACACATGTAACTTGGAATGATGGAAACGATAAAAATCGGTAGTTAAATTGTCAAAATTCACAAAAGTTCAATACAAATTTTCCGAATTTTGTCAATTTAACTACCGATTTGTATCGTTAGAAAGTTACAGAATATCGGAGTAGGTCTCTTTCTTCTTTACATGTCACATATACAGGTTTATGAATTTGATAAGGAATGGTAGGCACCTACATCCAAAGATACAAACCAAGGTTGTCGAAGTAATAGGTATTGTTGTAATTGTAGGCAACAACAACTGTTTTGTTTCGTTTTTTTCTGTAAAATTTGTTCTGTAAATTCAAACCAAAAAAAAAAAACAAAAGCAAAATACGTACAATTGTACGAGACTACCTCCCTTATTGTAGCATGGTAATATATCAGAAGAATTTCTATATTTCATTACAATTGTCTCCGATTCCACAACCATTCATTTGCATTTGTCTCAGAGAATGGAAATGCAACATTTTTGAATTTTAGTAGTAAAAATTGCAATTCTTTTGCATTCGCATAAAATTTAAATCTGCTGCAATTTAAAAAATCCCAATACTGTTTTTAAACAAATATCAAGGTGCCTTCTCATTTCTCTTTTCAGAAATGGCCTACAGAAAAATCATACTTTTTGGCTAAGGAATTACTTATGAGTGAACGGACGTACAAAAAAGACTTGGAAATTCTAAATGGCAGTTTCCGTGTAGAATTGTCTGTCGAAGATGTCGAAAACTTGCAGCCCCTATTCCAAATGCTTGAATCCATGGCACAGCATCACAATATCTTTTTGAGAGATCTTGAACATCGTATGGTTTTATGGGAGGGTCGCGGTACCCATGACACCCACCGCATTGGTGATGTTATGTTAAAAAATATGGCAGCCTTGCCAATATACGATGAATACGTACAATCGCATGCAGAGATATTGCAGTGCCTTAATGAAATGTTTGAGACGGATAATCGTTTCCAACAGATCTATAAGGACTTTGAGCAACAGAAGATTTGTTACTTACCCATAGGAGAATTGCTGATGAAGCCATTGCATCGCATGTTGCATTACCAATTAATATTGGAAAGTATGTTCATCTAATCGAATGTCACTGACCAACGTCTACTTATTGGTGGTTTTCCTTCGTTTTTCTTTATTTTCCTACCAGGACTTTGTGACTTCTATACCGAAGAGCATTTGGATTACACCGATTGCCAAGCCGTCTACCACTTACTATCCCGCACCACAAAGCAAATACGCAGCCAACTGCCCGAGTCCATGAACTTTATACAACTCTGTGAGCTGCAGCGTGATATTAACGGTTTCGACAAATTGGTACAAAGTCAAAGGCGTTTGATACGGCAGGGTTGTCTGTTGAAACACTCCAAGCGTGGGCTGCAGCAACGTATGTTCTTTCTGTTTTCCGACATTTTGTTATATGGTTCCAAGTCACCCATAGATCAATCATTCCGTATACTGGGTCATGTGCCCGTACGTTCTTTGCTTACTGAAAATGGTGAACATAATTCATTCTCGATTTTTGGTGGCCAATGTGCCATAACGGTGAGTGCCTGTACGACGGCGGAGAAAACGCTTTGGTTGGCGGAATTATCGAAAGCTGCTGCCGATATTAAAAATAAGCCTCATACACAGCTGACGCTGACAAATCTGAAGAATTGCAGTGAGTATTTAAAATACATATATACATAAAATCTTGAAATTTTCGACTTTACAGAATGTTTAACTATGAAAAGTTATGGCTTTACCATTCAATCTAATTATATCTTATACCATAATATAAAGATTTCCCTTATGAAAATATACATCGTTCCTATAACAAGAGGCTTACGATTTAACTGTCTCCAAGTCGAAGTAGAACGCACTTTGTGGGATCGAAATAAATCAGACATGGCTAATCTTCGCTCTGGATTAAAAATATAAAAGCATAGATTACCTCAATTCTGTAAACCTTTACATTGGACCTTAAGTTGTCAAAATTTACTAAGTTCACAATAAGTGTCGTTGAATATAGTCATTAGTTAACAAAAATTATCGATAATATATGTATAAATATGTTCAATTATACAGCGGTTTTATTTCCATCCTCAGCTGATTTTTGTCTGGCAGAACATATTGTTACGAATTTCCTATTTATTCGTCTTTAACGCTGTTTTATTTCCCGCATGGTTATTTTATTAATTTTTTTTTTTTTGAAAGCCCATTGAATTGTATTAAAAATTGTTTATAGTTTTAAATATAATTGAATTTAAATACCAGCCCTGCTTGTTGATGCAGGTGCGACATCTTGAGTTGAGGCTGGAATTGCAACTATTGTCGCTCGAATTGATTGTATTAGTTCGTCCACATTTGCCGGTTGCGATTTGTACACTTCGTATTTACAATAACACCACAAGAAAAAGTCCGGTGGGGTTAGGTCAGGCCACCTGGGGGGCCAACGGAAATTTGAGTTTCTTGAAATGAGTCGGTGTGTGCAGTTGCACCATCTTGTTGAAACCACACAGAGTTTAAAGCAATTATCTATCGACATAGTTCCGGGTAGAAAAATTAACGGTAACGCTGTTTCCCTTTTGTTCAAAGAATTATGGCTCGAAAATACAGCGTGACGAAACTGCATACCACACTGTGACGCATATTGGATGCAATTCCCTCTCATGCAGTATTTTTGGGTTGGAACCACTCCATATGAGACAATTTTGTTTGTTTACGTTCCCGTTCAGATCGAAATGAGCCTCGTCAAACATGAAAAGACAATTCAGCAAGTTCTCGTCCTCTTCCAACTTTCCAAGCATATTCCGGCAAAATTCCAAGCGAATCGGCAAGTCTGCTGCTTTAAGTTTATTTATTAGCTTTTTGAATTTTGTAGGGGAATAAGTTGAAATCCTTACGCATTATTATCTGAAAGTCTGCCTACACCCATTTGAGAAGATAATCTCCTTGTTTAAACTCTGGGGTTGCTTTGTGTGGCAACAGCTATGGCAGCAATAGTTTTCTCTGTGCGACTGTCCCATGCTCTGTAAAATTATTCACTAGTCTCGTAATGGTCCATCTACTCGGAGGATCATTTTTATTAAATTTTATTAAATCCAAGCATCAATCTACAATAACAAAAAATCCAGATTACTTAGATGGAAAGAAAATTATCAAGTTTTCTTCTGGTAGCGGCTTTCATCAGCCACCCTGTGTATAGATATCGGTATAAAATTCTAAAAAGTTACAAAATTGCGGTACAGAAATTGTTACCATTTTATTTATGTATAGGTTGAAAGTTTTCGATTCATGGTTGCTCTAACTAAACTCCTGCTGGCTCATCTCATCTCAACTCATCTGACACAAACGAATGCAGGACGTTGAAAGGAAGAATATTTTTTAATTGAATCTTAACATTACAACAAATGTGTTTCTTACATGAGTACAATTGAGTACAATAAAGTTTGTTTGTACACCTCGGCGGTTACCTATCTATTTTTTCGATACTATAGAGTAATTAGTCATGATAGAAACTATAGATTTCGATCAATAACTTCAAACCTCGTACTGGTTCTTGACTCTTAGAATACTTTCTAGATTTGTTTAAGAAACAATAGAAACAGATTTAGAATCCATACGCTTCCATCTTCTTCACCCTTGATCCACCAATGTTTTTGATGGCCATGGTTAAGTATTAGTGTCGGCAACATTAAATCTGTTTCAAATGGCTGATTTATTTTTTATATGCACATCCTCCTTTATGTACCATTTATTATTTTTCTATTGAATTTTATTAAAATTAAAAATTATTATGTGTTTTCCATTTTATTTTGGCTGCCAAGAAAAGGAAGTTGCAATGCCAAGTAAGAAATACTTTGAAAAGTACTTAAGACCACTCCATTTGAGTTTTACAAAAATCAGCAACACAATTACAACATCTGAATATTTTAACTCAGGTTATAATTTTTGATAAACCAATAATCAAATATTTTAAATAGATATAAATTTTGAATGTTACGCCATCTAAATTATTACATTATTTTTGTATTGTTTTTTTACAGCCTCCTCCGAAGAAGGCCTCGATCTGTTAGGTTTGACCAATGGCAACAATTCGGCGGCTGCCCAGCAGTTGCTTCAGCAACAGCAGCAAAATACACAAAACAAAACGCCACCCTCGCGAAGCAATACAGCTCTGCACGTTTGCTGGCATCGTGGCGCTACCGTCGGTTTGGGAGACCATCTCATCTCAGCTGAAAATCAACTTTCCGGGTATTTGTTACGTAAATTCAAGAACAGCAGCGGCTGGCAAAAGCTGTGGGTCGTGTTCACATCATTTTGTTTATACTTTTATAAATCGTATCAGGATGAATTCGCTTTGGCTAGTCTGCCTCTATTGGGATACACTGTTGGTCCTCCCGGTGTTCAGGATGCGGTACAAAAGGAATTTGTCTTCAAGTTATCCTTTAAAAATCATGTGTATTTCTTTAGAGCTGAAAGTATTCATACATATCACAGGTGAGTTTTTGAATTGCTTTGAATAAATTAATTTAAATGGGAATCATTTCCTCAGTCATGTATTAAATCAAGAAAATGTTTTCATGGAGCAAATGTGTCATCACACTGATAGGAAAAGCTTCTTCAGGGAACTGATGAACAGAGTCACTCGCAACGACCATGTTTCATTGCTGTGATGTATATGTTTCATTATTGAACTGAGAGGTGGTACATTTTTCACCGACAAAATCCTCGGATCTACGAAACATTTCAATACACGAAGAAACAAAAACATTTTTTATTCAGTGTACCAAAAGAAAGAACTTGTATTGGTATTTGTTTCCGTCTATTTTAAGTCCCATGTGTTTCTGCATAGTTGCAAAACATTGGAAAGCCCACTTAGTCGATAAAAACACTGTGGTTCATAAAAAACGCACAATAATTTGCATTGCATACACGACTTCTTCAAAATGCACCACAAATTTATTCGTTGCAGTAACGAAAATTTCGTTATTGCAGTTACACGACGATGAAAGGTCAGTTAAATTTTTTATGACAATCTTCGTTGCATCATTGTCGGATATAAGAAAATTTTCATTGGAGCAATATAAATACCCTAACAAACATCCCTGCAACAAATAGTTTTTCTATCAATGCAGGTCTGTTGGAGTCGGAGTTTTGATTTGTAAAATAATGTGCATTGTTACCGAAGTTTAAAATATCCGTCTAATGACCCCCGCGGTATTGATCAAAGTCTTTTGCTCATTTCATACAATTTTCAGTTACATTTTGACAAAGATGTGACTCGTTGAATCTCGGCCTATAGCTCAGAAATTGTTTGTTGTTTCGTATAGACCCGAGATTTAACAAAAGTCCTAAGAATGAAATCGCACGTCGTTAAATCGTTCGCTCTTGGTGGCATGTTGATATCAGAGTTTCGAGGGATGATTCGGTCTGAAAACCGTTGCAACTATAAATCGATTGTATCATGCGCGATGTGGCAGATGGCGCCGTTCGGCCGAAACCACATGTCATCCAGATCCATAACGTCTAGTTGAGGCCACAAGAAGTCCATTGTCATATTCCTGTAATGAATGTCATTCACCGTCCCACAGGACACCCTATAGATGTGTTTATTACAAATTCAATTTATGTATTTGTATATCATATTCATAATTATCTTTCACTTTATTTTCAGATGGCTGGAAGTTTTACGTAGTACCACCCAAACACAAGATTTCAAAAATATCCATGCTACAGCTCATAACTGATTTCCAGATTATCTTTCGTTGTACAAATTCGGAAGAAGGAGTAGTGAAACTAAAGTCACTCGTGTGTTTTTGAAACACTTTTGTGCAATTACGTTTACAAAAAGGATTAGAATATTTTTGTATCTTAACTTTTATATACAAAGTGCCTTAAAGTATTTTTGGGAATTTTTTTTTTTTGTAACAAAACTCAGTTAACATCTTTCTTTTATTTCGTATGTTTTAAACAGCTTTAGTTGACCATAAAGAAAGTAGAATATAATACATAGGTAGGGATGTTGGAGTTCACATTAGGCGTGTTTTATTTAAGCTGACAAATAAAATACAGTTCTATTGTGATGTATTGATGCTGATATAAATGCAATATGGCAATGCTGTGTAGCAATTAGCCATGCGTTAATCTTTTATAAAGGCAGTCGCTAAAGCCTTACAATTTGTAAAATTGTTTAGCGAGTAAAAACATTATATTTGATGACAAATCGAATTTCTTGGAAATTTGTATGGCTGACAACTGACGTCAGCTAAGGTCCAGTGTTAATCCAGTGACATATATCCTATAGGGTGTTTGGCACTTAAGATTTCATATATGATAAAGTCGATTGATTTTTGAAAATAGAAAACACAACCAGCTTGTAAAGCGTCCAACATGGCTGACCAAAATGTTTCTATTAACAAAATAAACAGCGATTTAAACAACAAAAGAAATAGCTTTCGGTACTTTATATTGTCCGCACTAGATGTTGTCTCTTTAGCAGATCCATTAATTTCAGTTCCATATTAGCTTGAAACAAGACAAATTTTCTACAAATCATACATTTACTACATTTCTAATTGCGATCTAATCGAGGTTTATCACACATAACCTCAACTCTAACCACTGCATTTTTTTAATGTAAATATTTTTCCAAATGTTTATAATATTTCCAAATCAATATTAAAATATTTTTTTATTATACAAATTATAACCTAATATTTTTCTATATAACCCTTTCGTGTCTTCTAAACTATAAGTTAAACTTGTCATATGTATATCTAAATTAAGCACTATACGACTACTATATACTATATAAATATATTTTTGTCCATTTTACAATAAATGACCAGAACGGAAACCCCCATCAGCGATTTAGCAAAAAATAAAATGACTACAACTTAAATCTTCTATGTAACAATTGCCTTAAATGAAAAGAAAAACTTACAAAGTCTTATTCTAAATATCAAATATGGATACATCCGTATATGGAGATATCGTTTTTTTAATAAAAAATGCATTCTTTTTTTTAGAAATATTAAGTATTATTTTTCATTTGTATGTCCTGAGAGTGTGTGTGTGAGAGAGAGAATGTAGTTAGTGTAAGTATATAAATGACAAATCTGGATGATGAAAACAAATTTACAATAGAATTTAAATATACATAACTATGAATAAAGAATTCATTAAAATTGTGAAATGTAATTTCCCCTAATAACTTGTACTTTACTTTCGCCGAAAAGGTAAGAAAAGGACACCACACACTTGGTTTCTTCTCTGCGGACCACACACAAGCAAGAGCGTAAGCGTCTTCTCTGGGTTATCGAATGTTTGTTTAAAAATTAGAATCCTATACAATTTGTATCATATCCAACTAAATTCTACGACTAAACTAGCTAATATACATATGTAACTATAAACTGTCCAACTGGCTGTGACCAAAAAGCGGGACACAATAGGTACAAACTTAGATTTTTTGGTTTAGAATGAAAATTTAACTGAAAATACATACATTAAGGTAAAATACAAAGACTTTTATTTCGAATATAATAAATTTGTATTATAGATTAAAGTCTGGATGAGACGCGAAAATCTCGCAAAAAACTGGATAGTTGGTCAGGTTATGTAACTACACTCACATAGCCAATTGTTTGAAAAGAGGTTGTAGCAACCAGAAAGACGGCTGTTGCCACCGAATCGCGCTTGCGATTTGTCACAACAAAATTTAGACCCAACAACTGAAATGCGGGTGGAACAAACTCGTTTCATAATTGATTCGATTGTGACACCGAATTTTCGATTATATACTTAAGTTCTACTATCAACTACATTTTCTATAAAAGACCGTAAAATAGTTGCTGTCGCGATTTTAATACAAAAAATGTTTGTATTTATTACGAAAGGTAAGTAAAGCTATTGTAATTATGGATATTGCGTTAAATTCAACGAATTCAACACAGATAATATAATTTGTTGATAAATTTAATTAGAATAGACCACTTTTACAAATTTTTACGGATGTAAGAATAACGGAGATCAGCCGATTAAACGTCAAAAACTGCAGGGGTGGTTGCAAGCAAAAAACGCAGAATGTAATATAATCGTGATTTACGTAGGCTTTTTAAAAGAGAATAGCATGATAATTGCAGCCTGGCAAGCATAATCTAAATGGGAAGTTAGTTTGTAGATATTGTCCATATTTATCATCGTGCAGTACAATCATAGATTAATATTAAACGAGAAGGGAATCGAACGTCTGGAAGTTGCAAATTTAGATTTAAGAGAAGAATTCTGTGGCTGAGGTTTGATAAACAAAGCATACATACATATATGAACATTGTGAATGCACAACTTAAAAATGAAGGATTTTGTTCGATGTTGAAGCAAAACGGTCGGCAGATGTTCGATTCATCTCGGAAGAAGCATAATGTGATGCGTCAGATGAGAGAGTTGGAGCATCTCGTATATGTTAATCTATGGGTACAATCAGATGTATGCCATAAATTCTGAATATTTTTAAAAATACAAAAATTCTCATTAATCTCAAATCTCTCAAATTTTCATTAACAGGAAAAGATTTTAATTAGGTTGTGGTAACCTCTCATAGACTTATAGTAGCCCTAATAGAAAAGAATTGCTTTACTAATACCAGATAGAGGCAATGGTTCAAAACAACAAACAACGAACGTTTTGTGTGTTAAATACAACAAATGTATGTTAACAATAACAGTCAATAAACAAGTTTAAAATACATTTAAATTTCACAGTTTTTCACCAAAACGACATGAAAAATTAAAGCAAGAAGTTATTGTAATTCCACCTGGTGTATGTCACTTTTCGTCAAACATCTCTCTATCACAATAAAGCAAATCAAGCATTTTTCCTGATTCCTAGAAAAATAAGAAAATATACCTGATTTGTCGTCTGTCAAAACGTTGGGAAATCAAGCAAAGTTTCTTGATTTCTGCTTAAAATCAACAAAAGTGGCAAAATCAAGAAAATCGATGCCAGTGCGAATTTAATTTTGTCGAACATTTTGAACAAACCCATGAAGAAGAATGTGAAATGAAACGTCAGATGAGAGAAATTACTTCTGTATTCTAATTTTCTCTCCAAAGAGTATGGAATTTTAAATAGAGAAGAAAATTTACTCATGGATTGGAATGCCAACAAAGAAAACGAGTGAAGCGCCTCGTTTCTCTGCTCCCTCTCTTCATTGAATATTTCAATCCACGAGCAGTTTTTTGATGATCTATAGAAATTCCAACCATGTTTAAATAAAATTACATAAAGTATGAAATAATCAAGATATGACGGTTTTTGGTTCTCTTCTACTTTTTTTCTTCCGTACTTGTACACTCCCCTACAAGAAATGAATGATGGAAACTAACACACATAATATTTTTGCACTGATACACTTGCAACTATTTTATACTGAGTTCCATTTGCAAGAGTGAAACAACCCTACAAGAATAGTTTCGGTCATTCGACTGTCAGTGTTGATGGAAACTTGAATTTGTTGACGTTTAAAAAGAAAAATTTGTGAATCCTCGGCAAAGTGCAACGACAAAAGTTTCATTATCGTTAAATATCGTGGAATAAAAATAAACAGTGGAAAAGAATAAACTTATGTGATCCAAAAAACAAAGATAATGATTCTGAAAAATGAGGCATTTAAAAGCCATCAAAAAGTAGTGGAAGATTCTGTCTGGCTTGCCTGGCGAAACTCAGGACAAAATCATTAATGAAGTCGGCAGCATACTCCCTTTCCTCACCATTACAGCGGTGCAAGAGTTAGAGCACAAATTGGGAACCCCAGATTTTGCTCAAGCAATATCAACAAACTAAAATGTATGGTTCGATATTTTAATATTTTGATATTTATACATACTTCTTCACAGAAAATATAGTGAAAGAGGCGTCAGAGGATGTCAGCAGTGTCTGCCCCCCAATGTTCACGGATAACCTGCTTGATATATACAATTGGGATGAGAGGTTGGAAAAGCATGCGATAGGGAAGCTTATGTGGTTCAACAAAACTGCGTGGTATGTACATATTTTTGTCTATAAATGATTAAATAATTATTAATTTATATACATTCATATATACTTATTATTATTAATACATATATTTATATATCTCCTTTTCAAATTTTAGATGTGCTAAAAGACAATTGAACGAAGCCACCATAGGATGAAGTAGAAGATTTATTAAAAACAAATTGTAAATAAGTATTTTATTTTGCCCAGTTACTACTTTATTCATTTTGAATCGATTATTCTTATTCATTCACTCCGATTCTTGACTAAGAATCATTCATTGTCATTTATTATACAATTAGATATTAAAAATATATAAAAATAATAAAAATATACCATAAAATCATTAATAACATTGTCTTTTATTATAAAAGCTATACCCATCACCTTTGACTGATATATCCATCAAATTTGATTAGTCAACTGTGATGGGTATATCTATCAAGTATGATTAGTCAACTGTGATGCATATATCTATCAACTGTGACTAATACTCCTATAATCTTTGATTAGTGAACAGCACTAGAGTGAGCAGCTCAGGTATATGTTTTATAGGCGACCGAACCCATAAGTTCGAGGGAGATACAAAATCACACGTACACAAAAGTTTCCATCAACTTTTTCATTTCGGCTTTAAGAATGTGATAGAAACTTTGATGGATATACCCATCAACAATGACAGTCAATTGACCGGTCAAATGACTGTCACTGTTCTTGTAGGGTCTTTTTGTCCATGCCAGCTGATTGACAATGAAGTTGCAAATATATAGAAAACAGAGATGAAAGAGCGATAAGCAACCAGAAGCAAACCATGCTGCAAACTAAGTTTATATAGTGTTCGATTGCTACTAATGACAGCAAAATAATGTTATATGTTGGTTGCATCGAACGAAAATGCCCTTTATTATATTATTTCTGTCCGTTTTATGTCCAACTAAAGAGTAACGTACAACAGCAACTCAAACTCAATGAAATTTCCTACTGACTCGACGACCGCAAGAGAACGCTAGGAGAGGTATGGAGGCTCTCATCTTAAGTACGGGATAGATAAACTTATTCTCTCATCTGACGTTTCATTTCACACTCTTCATCGTAGGTTTGTGGAAATGAGAGCAATTAAATTTAAAAAATATGTTCACTTAACGTTTTCCTGTCGTTTTGGTGCAGATCTGAAAAATTTAAATATATTTTGCACTTTTTTGTTGTATTGTATTTAACACAACTAGTTTGCCACAAAAACACGAAATTCGGTTGTTGTTTCTATGTTGATCAGTGTATACTATTGCCACTATCTGCACAGAAAAAAATTCCGGAAGTTGTGTTGCCTTGGTTGACTTAGGTAATCATTTTTTGTATAAAACTAAAACACTTCGATTTATTACCTATGCTATTATGCAATCCCCATTTGTATTGGCTTTGTAAAATTTGCATTTCAAAATAGGTAACTCTTTCCAAAATTTATTTGATTTCGAATGCCAGAAAATAAAAATAGTCTGAAAAACAATCCAATCAGGAATACGGGAACAGAATTTATTTCATTGAAAAAAAAGGTAACTCATAATTTAGTAATGTATGCTCATATTAATGGTTTGATTATTAATTCTATCATTATAGCCCAGTTTTTTCTTGAAATTCGAGGAAGTTTATCTCTCCAAGGTCACTTAATGGGAAGAATATGGTTCTCCTAACCCCCAACAGTTGTTGATGCTACAAAGGGGTTCGTCAATGGTTGTTAAGTTGGAATTCATCGTGATTCGGAACAATTGATGGAAACTATATCGATGTTTGGACCATTGATGATCATAACAAGGTAATGCTGATCGCATTTGCAGACACTTACTGGTTGTAACCAATGGTGTATTTTACTGCTTTCATGATTACACTGACTCAATGGTGTATTTTACTGCTTTCATGATTACACTGACTCATTGAGAGAAGATGATTTTGAACAACATAAATATTATAGCTGCAGTTACTCCTACACACATTTTTCACTATATGATGCATTTCCGAAAAGGCCCATCATTGCATCCCGAAAAATTACGGTTTGGTGCGGTTTATGGGCCGGCGGCGTCATTGGGCCGTACTTCTTCCGTGATGATCAAGACCGGCACATTACTGTGAATGCGAATAACCGAATATTTTGGCCCCACAAGCCACACAGCGAATACCACAATCAATTCATTGGAAACCAAGTTTGGTGAACGTGTTATCTCACGAAATGGCCCAGTCGATTAGCCGCCTCGGTCGTGCGATTTGACGCCGTTAGATTATTTCCTGTGGGGCTATTTCCTAAGTCTATGGTCTATGCCAACAAGCCAGCGACGATTGATGAACTTCGTGCGAATATCGAACGTGAAATTGCAGCAGTATCGGCCGATTTATGCTTGAAAACCGTCGAAAATTGGGTTCAGCGTCTGGACTTCTGCAAGCGTGACCGTGGTGGCCATGCAAAAGAAATCGAGTTCCATACATAATGGCATCGATCGTACTTTCACAGGAATAAAGAATTTCATTGGTATCTAAAACCGGTTTTGTTTTATTTAAAAAAACTTTTGTAGCGCTTTTATTGAAAAACCCGATAGAAAAGATGCCTTCAAAAAAGAAATTGTGATAGGTGACTGGGTTGCGTGGTACACACAAAGAAGAGATTCGTTGTCACAACTATATTTACTGCCAACTAAAATTTGGTGGTTCCTTGGACTATCCCATTATTCAGTTGTGATTACCAATAATTGTGTTCTTTATCACCAAATGTTGTGCATATCAATTGATATGTAATTCAGTTTTGGTTGCAAGAAATATTTAAAAATATTAATAGAAATATTTAGTTGAAGCCACAGCAACAATAAATAAATGTGATCTGTCAAGCGAGTTTTAGTTCAAGCAATCAAATTATCCTGTAGTGGTGAATATTCTATTAGTTGGATGAACGAAAAATATAAAAACTAATTCGGTTCTACCAAATAATATATTGGTATGCTCAACTAAAGTAATTACTTGAATTTGATGGCTGTCACAACCATTATGAATTTTATAGAAAGAAAAGTAATACAAATATTTTTTTATGAAAATTGTATATGTTATATTTAAATATAGGACAAAATTATTATTTGTTATAACCAGGATTTGTATTTCATGCCCATTTTTGATCGAAAATATGAAAAAAATTTCTATATTTCGAAAACGAAGCGTCCAATCGAAAAAATAACAAATTGTTACGGGTTTCTAAAGCGGTGTTTACACGGTACATCTGATGTATAATCATATTTCTATGAGTTAGTGAAAATAAGTGTGTATGCGTCACACGTACACGATTTATGTTGACCATCAATCAAATGCAGAAAATCAAAATGAGTTTGATTTTTGAGATGATTGAAGCAGAGTGTTGTATGCATGATGTATCTTTTAAACGAAATCGGATTGAAAATCTTCAGTTTATGTTGATTATAGACGCGAAACATGTTTAAGAACAAAATTAAAAGAACATAAGAGGGAGGAGGGTATCTCCACGAATATATATGACGTATAGGAAGGCCAACAGCAATTTAAATTTTGCACGACAACAAACAAATGAAGAAAAATGATGTACCGTCTTTGTCAAAGCATCAATCTACACATACACTAAATGATTGTACATCAGATGTATCGTGTAATCACCGCTTAAGGGTTTCCCACAAAGTGTTCCAATTCGCACGAAATATTTTTTTTCAAAAAAACGCCAAAATAAGAAAATCGCTAAAATAAAAAATGGCTATATTTCGGAAAAGGTGGGTCCAATCACAAAAATAATACATTTTTTACCTCCAGAGGAGGCTGTAACCAATGGATGTCTTTACTACGCCATCACTAAACAAACCCCTAAAACTACATTTTTTGAATAAAAAATAGCTATGTATATATTTCGCAAACGGAGCGTTCAATCGAAATGTAACTAATTTTTTCGGCTTTCTATTTTTTTTTCTAAAATCGACAAAATAAGTAAATCGCTTAACCCTCTAACCGGCGAGCCTGCCTTTAGACGGGGTATATAAATACGTTAATATGCAGCTCTATTTCTGTTTTTTCTGTTCTAACGGGAAATATCAGCAGAGAAACAAACAATTCTCTTGTTGAGAACAATAGCAGCAAGCATTTCTGATTTGATTGCAAACTGTTGAGTGCTAAAGTCATTTTTTTCACAAAGTGTGTAAATTAATTATTTGTGTATCAAGTGGAATTTTGAAAAAAGTATAAAATCCTATTAATTCATAATTTGCGAGTAAAAAAATTATTTTCATACAGGTAAATATATATTCTATCGTGTTCTATGTTTTTAATATGAAGGTTTTACCAAAACTTAGCTTTTAGCCGGTGAAAATTGGACACCGTCTAAAGGCGGACCTGCCGGTTACAAGGAACTTTTGCATACACATTGCTCTAGTTCCTAGTGTTTTTTCGTTTCATTTTTCTGTAACCATTGTTCGGTTTTAAACATTGTAGGAACGAATTAACCATTTGAAAATGTTTTCACAGAGAAAAAGTTCTAATTTTTCAAAATTAAGTGATGAGGAAATTGAAGCACTCATGGCTGAATCAGTGGACCATCAAAAACTGGGAAAACAAAAACAAAGAGAGCAAGATCTCCTCTACCAGAAGTTGAAGCTGGAGAAGTGCAGTAGTGTCCAATGCGGGGGGGTTTAGAGGAAATGTAAAAGATATTTCTTCCCAAAACCCAGAGTTCAAAAACATTTTATGGAAAAAAAATCCTTGAACTTGAAAAAAACGATGTAGTTTTTCAAGGAGACAAGGAATTGCCGCAACAATTCAAAGAATTAACCACACCATTCCGTTGCTTTACTTATTTTTTCAACGATGACTTGCTCAATGAAATTGTGTTTCAGGGCAATCTATATGCAAAACAGCAAGATGTTTACACAAATTTTATTCTAACGACGTGTGATTTAAAAAAATATATCGGAATTTTGATTTATATGTCTGTGTACCGGTATCCCAATGTTGAGAGTTACCGGTCCAAACATTCCTTCGAGCCAGTTAGAAACGCAATGACTTCGAAACAGTTTTTTTTAATCAGAAAATATCTGCACTTTAATGATACCACGAAAATGAAAAAACCACAGGAAGCAGGATATGATGAGCTGCATAAAATTCGTCCAATTGTTGACAGACTCAATAAGCAATTTGATGCTGTGCCAAAAACACCTCGGATATGCATTGATGAACAAATGTGTTCAACAAAAATGTTGACAAAATTTCGGCAATATATGCCCGCAAGGCCCCACAAATATGGCATGAAACTATTTGTCCTTTGTGACTCGCATGACTTTTCGTACAAATTTGAAGTATACAAAGGAGCTGGCGATAATGAAGTATTACCCAACACCCCTGAATTAGGAGCAACAGCCAATGTGGTCATAAGACTGTCAAACACAATCCCAGATTTCAAAAATCATATCCTGTACTTCGTTAATTTTAATACCTCTGCCACTTCTGTTTATTTACGGAGCAGAGGAATTTATACATTAGGAACCGTCCGATGTAACAGGATACCCAACTGCAAGGTGACAAAGGAAGTGGAATTAAAAGATAAAGAACGTGGACACTCAGAAGAGTTTGTTGGCGGTGCCTTTGGGGTAGACATTGTTTACTTGATCGCGATCACATCAGAATGAAAACAAAGAAATGGACTTTGCGTTTATTTTATCACCTAATTGATATGGCGTTAGTGAATTCATACCTCCTTTTCCAGCGTATTCATGGTATTGACTCTAAAGATGTTACTCATAAAAAATTGCCAGATTTTCGTATTGAGGTGGCTGATGTACTCTGTCGTTATGAGAACGCTAACGCCAAAAGAGCTGTTGGTAGACCTCAGAGCCAAAGCCCAAAAATACAAAACCCAAAGAAATCGTATGGTCCACCAGATGACATTCGTTTTGATGGAGTTGGACATATGCCTGATATTTTGGACCGAAGTGGTAAAAAAGTATGCAAACTACAGGGATGTAAGTCCGAAACACAAATGTATTGTACTAAATGTAAATTAAATCTATGCTTATCAAACAATAAAAAATGTTTCCAAATTTATCACACAAAACAATAAAAAAACTGAATAAAATTTCAAGTAAAATCATTCCTTAATTAAAATGTTTTATTACGTTACCAGGCAGGTCCGCCTTTTGGCGGTCAACATATTTTCTCACCTGGAAGGTAAGGTTTAAATTTTTTTCATCTTTTAACAATACCGTATGTTTTATTTATCCAAAAACAATCAATAAATAATTTTTTTTAATCGAACAAAAATTGGCCGGTTAGAGGGTTAAATAGGGATTTTAGTAATATTTTTTTTGGTTAAAGTCTGTTATAGAGCAAAGTTATTATTTTTGCGATTGGTGCGGTTCCGAGTTATAGCCATATTTTATTTCAGGGATTTTCATATTTTGATGATTTTTTTTATGAAAAATCCTTGGAAACTCGTAAAAAATTGTTTTGTTTTCGATTGGATGCTCCGTTTCCGAGAAATTTTAGTTTTAGCGATTTAAAAAAAAAGTGATACCGTATTGAAGACATGCGTAGGTGAAAGCCTCCTGTGGAGGTAAAAAATGTATTATTTTTGAGATTGAACGCAACGTTTCCGAGATATAGCCATTTGTTTTATTTTAGCGATTTTTTTATCATGGCGATTTTTTAAAAAAAAAATATTTCATGCGAATTGGAACACTTTATGAAAACTCTTAGAAACCCGTAAAAAATTTTTATTTTTTCGATTGGACGATTCGTTTTCTAGATACAATTTTTCTAAATTTTCGATAAAAATGGGGATGGGTTACCCTGGGTATCAGATGTACACATGTTTAAGTTAATTTGTATCATCCAGAATAATAGTTCCTCCAGCCAAGTGTCCACAACTGCTTGCATGTGTTTGTGAAGGCGGCAGTAGTGGCGTCATATTCAACGATTATGTTTAAGTCTCACTTCACCTCAATTTATGGTAATATGTATTCTTTGCTGGCTGATATCTATTATGGTTTTTTCACAACTTTGTTTATCACTTTCTGTTTAAAATACTAGTTTTTCATCTTATTATTGAAACGAGCTTAAGATCATTTATAAGTATTGCTTATCTATTTCCAATATTTCGTCTCCACATTGGGCGACTTCTTCAGGGAACAATTATTATTTTATGTAATAATTATTACGATAATAATTATATAATAATTATTATATAAAGTAATAATTGTTCCCTGAGAAGTCGCCCAATGTGGGGACGAAATATTGGAAGTAGATAAGCAATACTTGTAAATGATCTTAAGCTCGTTTCAATAATAAGAAGAATTTCAATCGAAGATCGTAGAAAACTTAATATACATATATTAGTTTTTCTGTAAAGTCCTCATGTAGCATTCCAATATACGTAGTTTCTCTTTAACAACAAAGCCTCTTGTGAAATATCGAATACATAACTTTGTAACAGAAACTAAATTTTGATTACAGTAACTAATATTTGAACACGAGTTCTAATATTGTACTTTCTATTAGTTGTATCTTCCATTTCAGATGAATGAGGTTTTTGAAATACTCAAATTGGTTAATACAACTAAAATTCGGTAATAGCAACTTGTATTTAGTAAGACCGATTTTTAATCTATCAATAACATCGACAGATAATTCTGATGTTTGAAAATTACGAATTCTGATCAAAATGTAGACAAAATGTAGACATGTGAGTTGCCGATTGTGTGTGTGTGAAAAATACGAGAAAAATAGGATTATAATTATTGTCTGCCTCGCGAGGCTATGGGTTGGTTACCACTGTTTTAGAGTAAAATGATTTGTGTAGATCCCAATTAACACGCAAATTGTTAAAATTAAACATTTCTCCCATTCTCTATGTGCTTTCTAAGGCGTAATTTTTGAGTGGATAATGTAATTTAAACTCTGAGTTCACTTTTTAGTTTAATAGTTGATTGCTGTTTAAACAGCCAAAGTTGGGCATTTAAACTATGATCAAGTAAGTGACCATATGATTTTGACAGAAAACAACAAGAAGAACAAGAACAAACACAAAGCTTAGTAACACTCGTCTCGTCTTTTTGACCTCGGCAGCAATCAGGGTTGATGTTGTTTTTGGACCATTTCTGAATTTTCGAATAATTTGCTTGACATCGCGATCACTTAAAATTCGCTTCTAATTTGTCAAGTTAACGCTAAAGTTCGAAACGCTTTTAATTTGTCAAGTTCGGTACTTCTTTACAGCGATTAATGATGCTGCGAATAGTATATCGGCTACTATCCATCATTACTCCAATCTCTGTATATGATATTCATGCGAATATGTCATAAGCTTAAAGAAACCACCGAATCCCAGCGTAATATTATTCATTTACACAATCAAGGTAAATTTTTTTTTATATCTTTATTTTTTTTTAGATTATTATGTAACAAATGACACCCTACAGATCAGTGGCTGAACACAGTGCATAAAGCCGATACAATTCGGTTCATACAAAATCCCGAAATAATATAGAGCGGGTAATTGGTGTGCTCAAATCGCGATTTCGATGCCTCCTTGGAGCACATGAATTACCAAAAAATTACACAAATCGTTAATGCTTGTGCAGCTCTCCATAATATTTGCATTCATTACAATACTTATTTCCCCGATAATGATGTAGAAATGATTTCCGAAGGAATTATAACATCAGCAATTAAAATGATGACAGAGGAGATTGCACAGAATCTAGAAACACTTATTTTAAACACATATTTTAATTCAATATAATAGCAAAAGTAGAAAGGATAAAAAAAAAATACAAATTCACATAAAATGTAATCAGGTATGTGATAGAAAACGTTTACGATGTCTGTTTCGATTTCATTTCGGTTTGAGCTGAAATCGAATTCGATTTCATATTCCATTTCGTTCTATGAAGATATGGATAAGAAAGAGTATGATAGAAAACGAATTACCATTTTGATTTTCGTTTTTAAATCGAGTAGTTTTTGGGTGACGATTTTACAAAAGCACATGTCTTTCTTCGCAACAAAAGTGATAAGTTGAAAGCAAAAGTTAAGAATTTGAAATGTAAGTATGTATCGTCACCTGAAAAGCAAAAGGCCGTAACTAACAACATTTTCAAAATTGACTTATTGATTGAAATTGGTACATAATACCAAACTACACGTCCTCGCAAATTTTTAGCCTTCTCCCACTAAAAACACCGAGATTATTAACGAAATTCTTAAAAGATTTACGAACAAATGTGAATAAATTTATTTTGTTTTTTGCTTCTCCTGAACAATTTTGAAAATGTTAGTTACGGCCTTTTGCATTTCAGGTGACGGTATGTACTTATATCTATTTACTTTTTTCCGGCAAGTCTAATGGTTTAGAAGAGTCACGCAACTTTTTTCTTTTAATATTTTCTTCTTTGTTTATTTTGTTATTTAATATTGATGAAACTGCCAAAACAAATACCATTTTAATAAATAACTTATGAGCTAACACTTGTATTTTAGAATTGTATTCATGTTGAGCAAACACTTGTTAAAACGTAAACAAATGCCCAGAGTTATTTTTTCGAAGGAATATGGTGGGATGAAACAAAAGTGGAAAATGAAATCGATACGTTTTCAGTCACAACTAAAATCGATCTGTTCGTTTTGGTACTTCGTTTTCATTTGAAAATGAATCGATTTGCATCACATACCTGAATAAAATAAATTTATTAAAATTTTTTTCTTTTTTATTACTACATGAAGATCCAGTAGTTCTTCTCTGCGTTTGTTTTTTGGCGTAGAATACGTCTTACCTTACGGTATAGGGAGTCATGTCAGATTGTTATTGTTGTAATCTTTATTTCATTGATTATGAGGAAACGGCGAGATAACCTTCTGTTAAAAATTTTTTTTGTAGGTAAATGAAGATGTTATCTTTCGTTTGGTATACATTTCATATTGGTTGATATCTTCCTAATATTTAAATTTCTCAAATGAAAATTGTTTAAACACATACACTCAAACATATGTGTGGTGTTTGGTTGAGTGTTTGAGTTTGTAGCGTGAACACAAACTATGCTGCTGTTTCAGTGTGGACACAAACCTTCGGCTGTTGTTTTGATTGATGAAATATTGAAATTTCGTATATTTACTTATGTATTTAAGTGAAACAAAATGTTAAATGTGAATCTGAATTTAACATGAATGTTATTGCTTATGTTATTTATCATTTATTGTTATATATGTTTTCTGTCTTATCGGATGGCGTATTCTACGTTAAACTTAATGGCCGTGTCTCTGACACAGCCTGCAGGGACAGTCCGTGGCCGAAGGCCTCGGACAACTGTCTGCTGTTTTTTTTTTTTTTTATATATTTTCAGGCTTTCTCTTCTACTCCCAGCCTCTTCCTCTGATAACGAGAGACGTCTTGTTGCGCTTCGGTTTGCTTCCTCAATAATGTAATCCTTTCAATTTCAGTGGATTTAGTATTTGAAGACCGGACCCTTGTTGAAACGGTGGGTACGTCATTTACGATAATTTATTTTCTTCACTTTCAGAAGTTAAGTTGCGTGTTTCCTCGGCGAATCCTAACGCATTTTCTCGTGGGTTTATTTGCTTTTCAAATTGTAATAAATTTGCTACCGTTTCCTCCAATGGTGACAAAGGAACTTGTTTATAAGCAAGCGCCTCCTCCTGTTGCTCTGGCTTCTGGTTTGTTGTTCACTAGCTTTTTTTCACCTTGAATTTTCATTCCTTCCATACCTTCATTGTGTAATAAATGTATATGTATGCATATTTGTTATTAAATGTTTATTATTTACTACTGTTTGGCTTTACTTACCTTGTGCCAACCATCTCCGTCACAAACTGGAGATCCATACAGATTAATTTTTTGTACTGTTCGAAATTTAGTGGTTTTATGCCCTTCCCAAAACCCTGAGCATATTCAGGATCTTTTTCCATTTCGGCAAGTACAATTTCAAATTGCCGTACTGTATATTTTCATTTTTAATTTATTTGGTTATAGTCCTTTTAACTTCGATGCTAACAATGGCGACGACAGAGAAACAAATGGAGAAAGCCGATTACTTTCGATAAATGTCGACAACGCCAACGCTGATGCCACACTGTTGTTTTTTTTTTCAAACAACGGGAATAGGTCCTTATATTTAGAACCGGAAACATGCATTAAGGAGGTCGAAGCCGTAGACTAAAGCGAACCACAGACTTGTCATTCATCAGCATGACCATCAGCTATCGTTGATGTTTATTGTCACTTCGTTGTACAACCCTTCCTGATACCAAATAAGAATGTAATCGAAGTTGTTCACATAACTATCATGTTCACAAAATGTTTTGGTTTTCAGATAAAAAGTTATCGACCCAGCTCATGCTCATAAATGACTAACTAGTCTTCGCTTAACGTTGATCAGGTGGTGATATTGACCAAATACTACAAATCCTCCGCACTCCACACCTAAACCAACACTGATTTTTTATGGAAAAAACTTCTCAAAATACCGTTCTGAACCGGTGTAAAACTGTAGCTCCCAATTAGTGTGCATAAAACAAGAAAGCGCACAGCTCACTGACTGCGAGAAATTCTTGCCTATCCCTTCATGGGATGTATTGGGACACTATCCAAGTTTATGGATATTTCCTCAACGTGGTTAAATTTTGTTGGTTCCATACATGTTCCATCCATCAATCAATAATACTTTGCTTCAGTTTTATTTTATTATTACTTTTCTTTTGTTTTTAATTACATTTATAATAGTAATAATTATAAATTTATTTAAACATAATTCTAAGATTAAGATTCAGAATAATTTAAAAATAGCTGGAGAAGAAAAATAGGAAAGTATTTCATTGCTATAGAGATAAAGGATATAAAAGCGAAAAAATCATAATACAAAGTATAATAAAAATAAAAAATTATATAGACGAAACTAAGTATGCTGAGTAGAGAATTGAAAACTTGAGAATTCGTTTTTAAAAGATTGCTAAATTTAAAGAAAAGATCTTGTACAACTAAAATATCTACGAAATAATGAACAAAGTGAATAAGATTTTTTTAAATATATATTTTGAATTTCTGGTTTTTTTTTTTAAATATATTTAAACATTAATATTGTATGTTTGTTTCTTGTTGTTGTTTTAATGTATTATTTTAATGTAATTTTATAAGTGTGGTTGTTTTTGTTTTTGTTGTTGTAAGATTGTATGTTTGTATGTTGATTTCTTTGTTGGAGGAGTGGAAAGAGAAATATAATTACTTCTTTTCTTGTTTTGCTTGCTAATTTATAATTTTTATCCTCTTCTTTGTATCTTCAATTTAAGTTTCATTTAAAACAATATACGAGTTTCATATCCCATTCCAGGCTGCTCGACACACACACATACGCACGATATTGCTAAGAAATACGAGGGGCGGGTCGGAGGACGAGGAGTCGTTGATAATAGTAGTGTAGTAGTAAAAGCAGTTAATTTATTTAAAATTTTAACCATTTCCTCTCTTCTGTTGAATGTTATTAACATTTCGCGACTACTATTTTTGATTTGTTTTCCGTCTTTCCTCCTTCGGTTTTCCATTCGAGTTCTGGGAGGGAGGGAGCATTTTTTATAAAACGGAAATGGTTGTGAGTATGAACTCCAGGTGAAAATGTGGTTGTTGTTTAAGATTAATTTTCATTAAATTAAAGGCTTTAACGGCGACGGCGGCGGATGGCTAGTCAATGAAACTCTGCTCTACACAAGCTTTCACTCGTTTCTCATATTCACGACGGTTTTCCTTGTAGAGTTGGGCAGCTGTAGAATTAGCTGGAGAATTAGGATTTGGATCACTCAATAAAGACTGCAATATAAAAGAGAATATTGATTAACTTTAATGAACAAATGAATTAAAGCAAGCTCAATTATCCTTACCTGTATAGAAGTTAAAATAGCTGATACATCATATGTGGGACTCCATCTATTTTGTAAAATGTCCAAACATATGCCACCATCTGCATAAACATTGGGATGAAATACTTTTGATACAAATCTCACCGTCGGCGGTTTATTGGGATATTCTTCCGTAAATTCTATTGTTAATTTGAAGGTGCCATCCTCGAATGGTGTATCGTGTGGACCGAAAATCACAGCATTCCATATCATTATATTGTTATCTGTTGGCGCTCCAGAAACACCGGTTGGTGGATCTTCTTGAAGTCTGTAAATAAAATACAGGAAAAATTTTATTAATTAAAAAATTTTATAACAGAACAGGAAAAATTTAACAGAAGAACTGAATGAAGAACTCAAGGCTTTTAAGTAGAACCATCTCTATATAAGTACATGTATCAATATTCCTTTAACAGGAATGTATATCAATATTCCTTTAACAGCATTGTAAAACGTTTAGTGGAAGCCATTCCATTAAAGGCAACAATGACGATGTTCTTTGAAAAGTAAACATTACTGGTTCATTATTCTACGATGAACGGAAAAAGGGACTATTGCCTATATAATTCACTAATAATATTCTCAAAACATAGTCCGGGGCTCTGTAGTCGGGACGGGAATACTTCAGTATTAACATTTATACATATTTTGAACTGCATAAAATATAAAGAGAAACAATTTCCTTGTAGAAAAATAAGTTGTACCGAAAATCAATTAGTTGCGCTGCTTTTTATCCCATGCACTTCAATGTAAAAATGTTGATACAGTTAGATTCTCGTCCTGACTGCAGGACGGATATTTCATCCCATACCTATAAGATTTTTGTTTCTGCAGTTTTGCAGAGCAAAATAGTTTATACTTTAAAATTTAAAATAAATCGAATTTTGTTTTTAATTAGGAGAGCATTGGAGAATGGTGTTTGTTTTTTTTTCTGAAATGAACTCCAGTCGACACGACTATTTGCTAAACAAATCATGTAGCCTGAACTTTTGTTTTTGCCAACCTAGTAAACAAATGAAATTTGTAATATTTTTTATAATATGTTCATTTATTTTAATATCTTTACCTAGTAATTCATATCTGTCCTGAGAATTCGGAGCAATCCAAACATTTTCTGTTTGAATGCGATCGAAAGTGCAAATTCCAAAGAATTCAGTTATTTCCATGAATGTTCTAGGCAATTAATAAGAGAATAAAATAATATTCGCCACATTTTTTAGGTTTTTTTGCCACCTGAATACTTTTTGTTGTAGGCGCTCCATGCGTCGTTTACCGCTTAGTTACGGCGGCACAATCAAGGATTTTGTCATGAAACCCCCGCTAAAGGTACCCACCAATAATTTATTTCTCTCGGTTTACGAAAAGCTCTTCTCTATCCCGTCACAGAATGTAGTGGGAATTTGATTTTTGTTTTATTATTAGAACAAGTTCTAGTTGCTGTTATATGTACGATATAACAAAGATTTTGTATTCTTTCCTCTCAGTATTTCTATCATCTAAAAAATGCAGACGATGAATAATTTTTTGCTTAGTATAGAAATTCAAAGAAGCCGGTCATAGAAAATAAAACTAAAAACGTAATAATTTACAATTACGTTGATCAAATACTACAACGCATCATCGAATGATCACCTTTGGAAAGAGAATACAAACAGCCACACTACAACATATCCCAGCTCCCACACACAAATAGCAAAAAATTAACAATAATGATATTAACAATAAATTTAAATAAATTTGCGTTTCTATGAATCACGAAGAAATCGTCGTTATTAAATAGAAATTGTACGTCACACAGCAAAGTGAAATTTTGGCGTTTTTAAATTTGGGGAAAGAAATTAGTTACACGTTTTGCGTAAACTCATGGAAATAATTGCATTATAGAAATGACAAGAAAAACCATTACATATATGTGATAAATTTAATTTCAAATATAAAATACATAGGCATTGCCCCCCAACAGCCGCGCCAATATCAAAAACGAATGCCCCTCAATTTATACCTACAACAAACCAAGTGACTGCATCAGGTGCTTTACGATTGCTTGTTATTGTTTGTGTCAATGACTATACTGTTGTAGTTGTTGTTGTTGCTGTTGGGCATTGGCTAAAAGCCAGACATTTTTTTAGCTGACTGTTTTTGCCTTTTTCTTCAATTCATTAAAACGTTGAACTTGTTAGGAGTCTCTACATCATCATCATATCATAGTAAAAATCACAAGGTCTGAAATGTCCAGTATGAGGAACGCTTGCAGTAGAGATGACACACTTGTTGAACAGTATACAAAATATATTTTAATAAATTTTTTCTTTTAAACAAAAAACTGGTTTTGATGAGTATAAAATACATTCAGAATAGGGAACAATTCAAAAAGCAAGGCTCTCAAAATCAACATTCTTCTAGCTAATTAAGCACTGCGTAATTTGTGTGATGGCTTAAATTTTTAGGATTTAAAATTCTTTAATGTATTCGTCTTTGCATTTGAAATACAGTCAGACGTATGTACAACTTTCAAAACAACACTATTTAAAAGGTCTAGAATTTTTTACTGACGTTTTTGCAATATCAAGACAAACTATTTAAACGACATTTACTTATACAGTGGTATTATTAGTGACGACATCTGAGTACAGCCTGAACAGCCTGTGTTTAATGGCTATCAAGCATAATGCGAACAAGTCGAAACTCATAAATAGATGAAAATTAATTCTGAATAGTCAAGAGAGGTACAACCCGATGCTCGGATCTGGAATACTGGTCATCGCGATATACCTAGGATACACAATTCCGCATACGCATACCTCTCTAGAACATCCGATTTGGTACTTGACAAATGCCGCGTGAGGAAACTTCTTGAGTTCGAAAGCGTTATGACCAGCACTGATTTCTAACCTGCCTTCGCCGTTTAACTTATACAATTGGACAAGCTCTTCTTACAGACGTTCTCAGTGGTCACCGTGACATCAGAATAAATCGCATACTAGGGGATTCTTTCAACCATTCTAGAATTGGGAACCATTGGACTTGGCATTTTGTATTAAGATCTGTCCCAGAAAAAAAATGACCCATTTCAAAAAAATCTTTAAAAATAGTATTTATAACTTTATTTAACTTTAAACATATTATTTCAATTTAGTAGGTTATACTAATATAAACAACAGAAATTAATTGGCATTATCATTAATTTTTGTAAAAATTACGAACCTTTTTTTTCAGACCCTTCATCAAATTTCGTACCACATTTTCATCGACAGTTTCGTAGGCTTTTCTCCATTTATTTTTAAAGATTATAGCGGTTTTTGATATTTGTTCTGTCCTGTTCAACGCTCTCTTCATTAGCGCCCAATATCGTTCAATAGGCCGCAACTCAGGGCAGTTGGGTGGATTTGCCTCTTTGGGTACATATGTTACATTATTTTTTAGATACCATTCCAGAGTATTTTTAGCATAGTGGCTGGTAGCTAAATCAGGCCAAAATAACACAGAACCTGTGTGGTTATTGACAAAGTCCTTTAGACCCACCTCTAGGCATTATTCAATATAAACTTTTGAATTTATGGATCCCCTTAACCATAATTTCTTTACTTCGGTGTCCACAGCTGCAAATCGCTTGCCATACCATGTATTGTTTTGGAAACTTTGTACACATTGTATGGCGATAACGTTCCTTAACACCTCCTCTACATTTTGCGGTATAAAATTTATGTCCAGGCAGCTGGTTAAAATCTGCCTTACAGTAAGTTTCGTCATCCATAACCACGCAATCAAATTTGGTTAGATAGATACCTTTCATACAATTTTCTGGCACGCTGTTTAGCTACTAAATTTTTTTCTGGAGACCGATCTGGCACTTTTTGGCCTTTGTATGTTTTTAAATTAAATTTTTTTTAACTCTCTGCACAGTTGATTTTGATGTTCCGCATATCTTGGCGGCGTCTCTGACTGAGATGTTGGGTTTCTGACGAAAGGTACCAATGATTTTAGATGCCACGTTCTTGTCACGTGGACCAGGTTTTCTGCCAGATCCTTGTATTCTTCTTGTGGAGCCCCCTTGACGGTATCTTCTCATCACACGTTTCACTGTTGAAACTGACACATTTACCTGACGGGCAACGTCACGAATTCTACAGTGTGGATTTTCTAAAAATTTGGAAACAATTTTTTCGCTATATTTTTCTTGTTCCGACGCCATCTTACGAATTTGGTTTCTTAAAGAACACTAATCGTTTGCTATTATTGCAAACACTCGACAGAGGAAAATATGATACATTTCGAACCGTTATGTTACAGTGTTGTCATATGATATAGATTTAAAAATGGGTCATTTTTTTATAACTTCGGCGCAGATATCATCTGTCTGCTGAAAATTTATTTGTGTCCCTCTTCCCTCAATCGATTACCATATATTTCTACTTAGATAAGTGTTCGTTCATAACATAACATAAACTGAATATCCACTCAAGAATTTTCATACGGTTATCACTCACCCAGTCCTTCACGACCCGTGAGCAGTGTCCGGGTCATTGTCCTGCTGAAATATCCAAGCTAAAGGTAAAACATGTGCTAGTAGATTTCCTCTAGTATATTCATGTACATTATGTCAGTTATTTTGCCTTCAATTTGGACAATTGGACCAACGCCGGATGCAATAAAACACCTCCATACCATTACTGATGAACCACCATGTTTATCCGTTCCCTTGGTGTAACTTGGATTTAATTCTTGAATTTCGAACACGTTGAATTTTGATTCATCGCTCAAAACAACCAAATTCCAGAACTTGGAGTATTTAAGAAGGTGCTGATTATCAAATATCAGTCTTCCCTTAATTTATTTTTTTTGACAGGATGGGTTTACATCTCGCTGTTCTCCCATTTAACTCTTCTCTTGTAAACGTCGACCGAGAGTTGCTGTCGATATTAGTGTACCGTGATACTCATCCATTTGTTCCCTGATTTCAGTAGAAGTCAAAAATGTGTCTGACTAATCAATCGCCTGCCATCAGCTGGTGTAATTTTTCTTTGCTTTTTACGAGGTAAATTTCCGAAAGGTATATTTTTCTTGTAATATTGTATTGCGTTCTTCACTCTACCTCTAGAGAAATGTAAAAGATCGGTGATCTGAGCAATGGTTTGATATTTTTCAATACATCTCCATGTTATTTTTCTTTCCATTCGCGTTGAACTTTTTTGCTGGCCCATTTTTATAAAATTGTATACCAAATAAAGTTAAAAACACTTTTTGGGATTATACAAGCAATTAAGTAAGAGGTGAGATTTAATACGGACGTTTACAGATGACTTAATTAGGTGAGCGCTTGCATGTGAAGTTTGGCAACGAAAAATGTATTCTCACCACAAAATAATCAATATACCTGTAAATCTTACATACATGTTTTATCAGAACTAACATCGGTATAAATAAAACTTGTGGAAATCCACCGTCATAATTTTTTGTCATTTTTCATATTCCATTTGTATGTGGTTTAATTATCTGAGCACAAGTGTACTTTTGATGAATTCACCAAAAACGTATACTGATGAAGATCTTGGCAAGGTCCGAAATTGCTATACAACTAGCCGTCGTTATCATTGGGAAACATTTATTGAATAAGTTGTAGTAGTATTTTGTAACCAAATATGGCCCAAAGGACTCGGTTACTAAATACCAATAAATAAATAAATAAAAATGGGTTTGGTTTGAATAAATTTGAAAAATTGAAGTCTTCATCAAGATAAGCGAAATTTTTTGATGCTAATAGAGTCAAGCTACTGATAATACTCTCTCGTTGGGCCACCGATAGTTACTCCGATATTTACTTATATATCTGACTTCGTATTATAATAAAATTAACAAATAATTTTTGTTAATAATTATTATTTGTTATGATTTCATCAGTTTTACTGTGTGAAAACTCCGTTCTAATTTTTTTTAAATTCTGGCCCGTCTCATAATAATTATTGCGCACCCCCTGAGCCAAGTGTATTGGAAATAATTATAACAATGACAGACAGCGAGAGAATACAGCCAGCCAGCCACTACATATTTATATTTCATTTAGAATAAGTTATTGTAGTAGACCGAATTGAAATTTTGGTTTGATTTAAAAAGAGAAATTGTTGTTACTATATAGTTATTATGTATGAGAGAACATATTTTCGTTATGAGACTTTTTGTTAGCATTTCCTGATCCTCTATCGCGATTTTGCTTTTGTTTTTCAATTTTAATCATTGACAATGAAAATTTTATTACATATCAACAAATATGATTCAATTTATTTTTAGTTTTGTTTGTTTCAGCTAAAATATTATATTTACGTCGTAATATGTGATAAGATTATCATGATTCTCCCGTTAAAGAAATGGTTTAAGCTGAATTCAAAGTTTTAAATAAGAAATAATTAATGAGCTTGAAAGTTAGACAGCGCCACAATCATTTTGTTACAGAGTTTTTGTGATCTGATGTTAGTCAAACTAGTTTACTGGAAGCTCGATTTGTGAATTCGAGTGTTGGGTTTTTCACATGTTGCGAAAATCAAATAGCCAACAAGTAATTCGTACAGAAAATTTTCTCTCGACATTGCAGGAGCCTTATAGTTTTTGTTTAATTGGACAATGATGTCGAAACTTTTATTACATTCAGCTCCACAGTTTTATCAAACAAATTACATGTTAGAACTGCACATCAAGCAGTGTTTGATAACACAAGAATTTCATAAAATGCTGGCGGTTTACATTTTGTTTGCTATCGGACTTTCTTTCCTGCCAAGTTGTGAAAATTTAGTTGGTTTCTTTTTCTTTTTACGATGATTTGATAACCTTATTCTGATAAACAATTTGTACCAAGGTCTACCCTTTTAATAGTTTATTTGGGTATCATCATTATCAACATCACCATTATACACAACGTCATTATATTAAACAAAAATGTGTCTTGTACTATAACTTGCGTGTTTGTCTTTTATAAAAGAAAGAAATACAGAAAATAACACATTGCAAATATTTATGACAAAAGGGGCAAACGACAAACAAAATGTTATGTTATTTTGTTATGTTTTATATGAAAAGGGTTGGGTAGTTTTGCAATCATAATATAATATATTATTATATAAAACATAACATGACGATGGGCAAAAATGGCAATCACTCTATACAATTTGGATATAACAAAATATTTTGGCTTAGTTTTCTGTAAGAAAAGCTGTTTTTTGTTGTGGCTCTTAAAGAGGCAAAAGCGTACAGGAATGGTTTGTTTACAGCACATGTCAAAAGGAATATGACTTTGCTTGTAAGTTTAAAAGTGGTCGTTCAATAAAAGTTAAGGTGCGGTCCCTGAACAAGTGTGGAAAATAAATTGAGAATCCTATAAAGACAAAGTATTCAATGAAAACTGCAATGGACGACATTCTAAAACCCAAAAGTATACATACGCATAAATCCATCAACACTGAAGGAAACATTCACAAAATTGATCAACTTCTTCCTGGAAATTGTATACATATTACTTGGGCGTAAGAAAGAAATGTTGTATAAATATAAACAATTTTTAATTTTCATGTGTAATAGTGATTAGAAAATATCCCAAAAATGGGTAATATAAGTAAATATCTTAACAAGGTAGTCATGCAATTGAGAAGAAGATAATTTATTATTAATATATTTATTTACTGATGTTGGTTGGAGTTCAAATGTAAACCTTCTCGGCTTCTAACTTCATGCAAACCATTTTCTGAAAGAAGTTTTGTTTTCGGACCTTTGTATATTACAAAAAACAACATCTCTCTTACAAACATTTTAATGTAAATATATTGCTATTATTAAGAACACATTTTCTTATAGATGAACTTCTCTTCAGAAGTAAATATTATTGAATTCGTAATTTTTGCTATACACAATTTCTGGTTTTTCACCTCATTTTATTAATTGCAATAACCAAGGCTTTAGGGCATATACGGCTACAAACTTCTATAATACAATTTCTTCATTTGTTGTATTTTTATTCAAACTCAAGGCCGAGGTAAGTTTTATTTTCAATTTATTTATTCAATATTTCAATACCCATACTGAGCTGCTTGGACTGCCCAATGAAGGGGAATCGTTTCTGACCACCCCTAAGTGAATGGCTATGAGAAACTTTCCACCTCGTCGGAAAACACATCGAAATAAAATAGAGATCAGAAAACGCAATTATTTCAAAATTTTTGGACATAAATTAAATAACCCCAACTTGTGTAATTAAAAGTTGATTTCATAAATATGTAATGTGATTTGTGTTTCTTATTAAATATATAAGATAACAATTGTCTACAATAAATACACTTTGGCATTTTTATCATAGTGACAATAAAAGTACAAAATCCATAAGAGATAAGTGATAATTATAAAGAAACAACAAATTACTTGGGACAAGAGGCGTATGCCCTAGTAACAAATGATAGATGTTGCTGGTCTTAAACATTTCACATTTGTTGTGTTAATTTAGGTAAGGTGTATAATCTTGCCACTCTTACCATGAACGAACCATGAAAACATCTTCAAATAAAAAAAAAATCTTAGACATTACAATTTGGATAGGCAATAGCTGATCTGACAAATTTAACTATGTATTTCTAACAAGAACAAACATTTCAATCACGTGAACTGACTTAAATATACCATCACCCTGTCATCCACTGAGTCCGACTTCCATTAAAAAAAGGTGTATTTTCGCCCTACAGTTACAAGAATGGGCTTTCCAAATGCCCCCATATTCAACAGCAGAGTGACATTTTTTTTGTCGATGTGAATGAACTCAATAAATCTTTTATTAATTTACCTTCACTCGAACCAAGTACTGACATATATAATTTTAACCCCATTGTCAATTTCGATAATTCTCTTGAATTTGCATGCGTTAATGATTTGGATGTATTAAACGCCTTCTCCATCGTAAAATCCAATGCAAGTGGATACGACAATATGGATCCACGATTTGTAAGAATACTTTTACCTTTTCTGCTACCCTATTTCACTTTCTTTTTCAATTCAATTATCACAACCAGCAACTTCCCTAAACATTGGAAACATTCTAAAATAATACCAATACCTAAATCCAAGACTGAATACCGCCCAATTGCCATACGCTGTTTCCTATCAAAAATTTTTGAAAAAATTATACACAATCAAATGACGAAATACGTTAATAACCATTCGATGTTATCTGACAGACAGTCCGGTTTCCGTCCCAAACACAGTTGTATCACTGCTTTAGCAGAAGTCACAGAAAATATTAGACAGAATCTTGATGATGGTAATATAGCATTTCTTGTTTTATTAGACTACTCCAAGGCTTTTGACTCCGTTCACCATTCTATTCTTAGTTTTAAATTAAAGCATTTCTTTAATTTTTCTTCAACTGCCACACTTTTACTTCAATCATATCTTACTGGGCGCACACAATCAGTATTTTCCAATAGTTTAATATCAAAAGCTCTACCGGTTTCAAGAGGTGTTCCTCAAGGTTCGATCTTAGGTACATTGTTTTTTTCGATTTATGCCAATGATTTACCCGAACATATTTCATTTTGTGAAGTGCATTTGTATGCAGTTGATGTTCAGCTTTTGTTAAGTAGTCCGATAAACCTTCTTGAGGAACATATTGATATGCTAAATGCTCATCTGTCTAGTATTCACAGGTGGGCAGTTGCTAATAGACTTTGTCTTAACCCGAAAAAGTCGAAATGTCTTTCAAAACACAAGAGAAGTTATAAACCCACAAATGATTATAACATAGTAATAAATCAGGAGAAAATTGAAATTGTGCACCATGTGAAAAATTTAAGTATTGTATTTAACGACACCCTGACCTGGTCGAACCATGTTAATAACATTGTTGGTAACACATATTCAAAACTCCGATCACTCTGGCAAACACAATCCTTCACCCCCCTGAAAATTAGAACTCTCTTAGAAAAATCATAGATTATGCCGGGATTGCTTTATGGTTGTGAGCTTTTCGGTAATTGCGATTCGTCTAGTATGCGTAAATTGACTGTAGTTTTTAATTACATTGTAAGATATGTGTACGGTCTGAAAAAGTTTGATTCAGTCTCTCAATTTTCTAAATTACTCTACGGCGTTTTATTTGAAAAACTTATGAACATAAAATCTCTTGTATTTCTACACAAAATAATTTATACTCATGAACCACCATATCTTTTTCAAAAACTTCAATTCAACCGGACAAATAGAGGCAGAAAAATTATACCACTTGCTCGCCAGAGCCTTGTATCCGAATGGCAATTCTTTATTTATGCCGTTTGTCTTTGGAACTCACTCCCCCACAATCTTCAAATCCTCAGTAGCGCCAATAAATTTCAGAAAGTAGTCATTCAGGTAATTTAAATCTATACAACTCTTTAATTTACGGTTTTTATTTAATTTTTTCTTCATTTTGGAATTTTGATTGTTTTGTATTTTTCTTTTTTAAGATGTCATTTTCTTTGAACATGATCTCTTTTTTATTTATTGTAAAATATTTGTACCTGGGTCTTTGCATTAATTTCTTCTTTATAGAAGATAATTTATGTTCCTATGTTCAAGTTTTTTTTTTGTCAAATATTTTATCTGAACAATTAAAAATCCTGTGCTATAATTATAAGATTTAATCTTGTTGTGCAGGATATACACAAATAAATATGAAATATAAATATGAATATCATCGTACATCGGCCAACATATTATCGAATACTCGACTTAGTTAGGATCCTAAAAGGTTTTGGGTATTTATCGTGACAACAAAGCAATTGTCCGACCTACTTTTTTATATCGTAGGAGGTATAAAATTGGGAATGGTTGTTGATTTATAATTACACAGTAGATTTTGACAGCAAATTTAATTAAATTCGTTTGTGGCTGACTTACGGCAGATATCGAATCGATCAACCGGAAAGACGCCAAACTTTTGTATGGGAGATACAAGAATGACAGTGGCAAAATAACTCCTTTTCCATAGAAGAGTGGCATTTGACTAAATGTTGTCTAATACCAAATTCCATAAAGAGTTATCTTTGCGAACAACACAACTTTTATGTTTTTAAAAAAAAAAGTAACTTATTGCAATGGACGGTTGACGAAATTAAGCCTAGTACCTAATTTCATTAAGATCGGAAGTGTTTCATGCGATTTATCGTATCGCGGGTGAGGGTAGAAAAATGCTTACAAAATTCAGAGAAGTAACAACCCAAAAAGTGTCGTATCTAAAGAAAATCTTTAGGTGAATCTTTTACAACTATAAAACTCACAACTCACTGATTGTGAGCAGCTCTTCTTCAGTGCCTTCAGGGATGTAATGTTATTATAATTATTATTTATTTAGTAGTATTTATAATACTTTCAATTTGTACGTTTAGGGTTTGTATTACAATATAAACTTTAAATTTTAAAGATATTATATTTCTTTATATTCTCTGACCCATATTATTTCTAACAATGATTACAATATTCCTTAATGGGAACTTATTTGTTTTATTTTTTGTAATCTTTTGAATGTTAAATATGTACTTTGTTTTTTGCTAAGAACAAACACCATTTTATAAGACCGTGTCGACAATAAACCAGCCCACCATCGCCAAATATTATGGTTCTTTGCTAACGATTAACATCTTTCCATATAAAAGTATAGAATTTGAATTTGTGTCGTACCATCGGCCCGACGTAAGATATAGGTTAATTTGGCGGGAGTTTAATTTGTTTGTTCTCATTTCGTCTAAGTTTGAATTTGCACACAACCATTGCCCAAGGGTTAGACAGTTGTGCATATGCAATCGTACATATGTACATATATATTTTCTAGCATCGTTATCTGATTCATACAAAACAACGTTTGCACATGTTATAACCAGCATATGAATGCGACTTGTGCCACTCTAGGGGAATTGGGGTTAGTAACGCATATATTTCCACTTTACCATATACATTTTTAATTGATATCAGTGAGACAAAGACCCAATTTCAGTATCATAGACTGTCATAATAGTGAGAACAAGAAATCTACGCAATTTCCGACATCTCCATTTGTTTATAAAATAAGTGCAAAGAACTTTGTTCTTGGGTATGTCAGTAACATAGCAGGTCTGTCTATGAGGTGGACGGATTTCACAATGTTGTTGTAGTACGCGTATTACTCATATGTTCTCAAAGTAGAATGGTGAAATTTAAAATAAGAGAAAAAATCCAATATTGATGAGTAACTTGTTCATCTTGAAAATCTCATTAAAAACAATTGCAACGCAATATTCTGACGCAAAATACCTTTAGAATTTGTAATCTATAACGAAGATCGGTGAAATATAAGGTCTTTTTATAATAATCTTAATTGAAATTTCGAAAATGTTTAAAAACTCAGTTAAAATAGTATTATTGAATCATGACTAACATTATGACTTTTATTATAATCTCTGTGTTTGACTATCAGAAATAAAATTATCATATTCATTCGCCTGAAAGTATAGAATAACCCACATTGAACTTGAATCAGAGTTATTACATTTTAGTACAATCACTGCAAATTTGTGAACGATTTTCTCTAAAATTCATCCCTTCCGGAATATTTTATCTGCAAGAAAACTTATAGTGAACAAATCAGAATGAAAGGAGGGGAAAAATACCGAATAAAAACCGTTTACATTAAGGAATTTATTTTAACATTTCCTTGTAAACAAAACCATCCTCGGGAAATATTAATCGCGATAGCGGTGATATATACTTTTATTGCTAAATAGTCTTATTGAATAACAGTGGGAAAAGTGGTATTTTCAAATGTTAGTACATACATACATAAATAGGATTTAGTTTATAAGTTTGTATATAAGTAATACAACTAAAGATTGACCTTTAAGTGTCATCTACTCCTATAACTTTATTATATCTGTATGAAGACTTTTAAAACAATAAAATGGAAGAAGTGCACAATGCACTTTCTTAACAGAGCATGAATTTTGATAATAAAATTCAAAAATCTGCAAGCATTGTTCGTTTGAAAGTCAATTCATGGTTAAATTATAGACCAAACTTAACATGTTTGACAATAACATGATACACGAGAACAGCTGAGCTGCCAAAAACGGTGCTGCCAAAAATAAAGTTGCTAAAAAAAATCACCCATTATAAATACGTGTATTTTTACTGGATCAATATCGATTCTAGCTAAATTTTGACCACTTTTCATTTAGTTTTTCAGCTATTCGCAAATCCGGTAAAGGGACAAAGCAAGTAATGAACATATAAAGCAATTAGTTTCCAATAAGGTTGAAATTGAAAGATATGTTGAAGCTTTTCCAGATTTCAAAGCTATCATTGTAAGACCAATATGCCATAGAAAAGTTTAATAAGTAATCGACTTTGACATCGACGTTTTTAATGATGTCACACTATATTTTGCGATCAGTATACAAAGATGTTAGGGAAGTTAATCACAAGGAAATATGGAAAAGCTATGTAGTATTGAATAAATTCATTAATGAAAATTTAACTATGAGCATTAACAATGCTGTTCAAAGACACAAAATCACTTCCAGAAAGATGAAATTCCAAATTAAAAACAACTCATCTGAAACTCATTGTGCGCGGCTCTTGTACATGAGAACGTGGGTTGGATCCCTGCTCAGACCTCGCTTAGTGATGGCGACACTATCGGACACTAATTGGACCAAGAACGTACCCTATTGAAAATGGGCGATATTCTTCATACAAATGTGCCAAGATATAATTTTCTTAGGCCAACGCTAATAGGTTTTAAAAATGGTCCACATTTTGATGCAGCGCTATTTAAAATTGTACCAACCAAGCTGCTTGGTACCTTCGGCCAGAGGTAAACAATTCTAACCGAAGTCAACGAAATTTGCTCAAAAAACTTTATTTTATATGAGAGTTGTTTGGTTTTGAAAACAGATCACATCGCCTACCATCGGCAAAAGATGTTACAAATATTAACTGATATGTACAAAACATAAAGGCTACGCCAAATATGATCGCCTTTGAAAAAGAGCCTATATTGGCACACATTTTGATGCATTAAACAACTTGGGACTACATTTTCGCCCTGTTATAAACATATCAGGATTGCAGGGTCGTGTGAGATATTTATATAGTTATTGTTGTTAAAAATATATACACAGCACTACAACTGACACTTCAGGTTTACTTATGTGTTCATTGCTCAGAAACAATTAAAAATAATGCAGTTTTTGAACAATATATTTTTCAGCGGTGAAGCTCAGTTTAATCTTTATGCCTTCGTTAATACATCATTCACACTGCAGCAGTATTCCCTCATTTAGAGTAAATTAACAGCTGATTATTTTATTGAAAAACAGATGTTTGGTTAAACGAAATCTCTAAACGCGAGATTTCGATTGCAGTGTGTTCCAGTCTTAACCGTTAAAAATGGGTTATCAGAAATTACAGAGAAACAAATACGATAACAACGTGTCACCGTTTATTATAGGTTGTGGGTTGAGACCCCATCATCGATATCATCAAGACGGTGCCACATTTGGGCACCCTTTACCTGATAGACGAAAACTTAAATATTTAAATTTTTTAAAACATAAAATTTTAGATATTCATACATTATTTTTCATATAATATTCATAGATCAATTATTAAGTGGACGATTTCAATCAATTAATACTAGTATGAGAAAATGTAAACAAATAACACTAAATACAACAAAACAATTTGCAAATCATTTCAAATGACCTTCATTTGTTGATTGTTTATTAAATAAAAACAAACGACATATCAAGAAGGAAGAAGAGGAAACAGGCCAATTACAACAATACGGCCGAACACGATTAACAAACACATCCTTGACATTTCAGCGGCAACATCGAAAGAACCGAAGAAGGGAATCCTTGAAATGTTAGACGAACAGAAAAACCAAAACGACCAAGCGATAAAAGAAATAGGAACGTAAAATCCCCAAGTTTTTTAGTCTTAATAAAAAAACCAAAAGTGTGGGGAAAAAAGTAAATGATTTAATGAAAGCCAAAAAGAATATCAAAAGGAAAACCAGGGATGAGTCAATCGCAAACAACAAGTCACGAAAATACAGACACAGACAAATGGGAGTCAATAGAAAGAAAGAATGACCAGAAGCAGGCAATAATATAAAAACAAAATTAACCAACTAATAAAATTCTACTTTATTTTGAAAAGATTAAAAAAAACAAAAACACAAAGAAATAATAACAACAAATAGAAATTTCGGGAAGTATTTTTATACACATGGCACTGCAGAGGGGGGCAATGATGGACGTTATGAATTTTGCTCAAATACATCACCAATAAACAGCTACACTTACGGCCTCATGTGAATACCAACCAACGAAAAAGGTACAAAAATATAAAAACGAGCATTCACAAGTAAAGAGGTATGAATCTCTTTAGTTGACGCTCGTCTCAGAGTTGCCCTGCAAACAATTATCTGGGAAAGTCAATAATTTTAAAGCCAAATGTTAAATTTCTGGTTATAACAAAAATTGCCATCTATCTCGTTCAGAATAAACCTGGAAGTTGATCTCAAATGAAAGAAAATTATAGAAATCGAATTACAGAATCGAAATCTTGTTTTCTCCTTTTAGTTAAATCCTACAACGGCTTTGCAAATTCGACATTTGGCCGGGAATAGGCCCTGATGTTATTCACTTGGTCGGCAATGGCAAATTTAAAACAAATGCACCACTTTTAATGCAATTTTATGAAACTTGTTACGATGGTACAATCAAGTTCGGTTTGGTAAATGGGGATCTTTCTCAATGCATGGGATGGGCCCCCATAAAAATAAAGTTAAACGAAAAAATGCACGTCATCAGTATTTGGATAATCTGAAGAACAAAATAGAGTCATATGCATTTGACAAACGTCAGTATCGTTCACATTCATGCATGATAATGATACCAAATACACAGCAAAAATTGTCAAGGAGTGGTTTGCTGAAGAAAGACTCCCCATTTTAGACTGGCCGGCTCAAAGTCCCGATTTGAAACCTTGGGAATGATGTGAACAGTAAGATCGTTCAACATAAATATAAAAACTTGGATAATCTTTGGACCTGATTACAGAGAGCTGGGTATTCGATTCCCCAATAGTGTTGACAAAATTTGATTAAAAGTATGACCCGTAGATGCCAAGCCGTAATTCAAAATAAAGGTTATTCCACTAAGTATTAATCAGATAATCTAAAAACATTAATATTTTTATTAATTACGAAATAAAAATCGAAATATTGGAATTAATTAATAAAATCGTGACGAAAAGACAATCCCATACATCGTTTTCTTTTTCACATATACCCTCAAGCCAGAACAAATCTGAAATCATATAATTTGAAAGGTCAACTTAAATACATATATGTTTCTTATTTTAGAAATTTTAATTTGTGCTGTTTTAGGATCCAGCTAAAATCTGGCATATAACTAAGTGGAACAGACCTAGTATAGATCGGCACGTCCAATTTGTTTTTTTTTTTTTGGTTGTAGGGATCGCTATTTTAAGTAAAATAAAAAAATCGGGGGAACCCCTATTTTGGGAGTTACGGGCCAAGTAGCCCTCGCAGGGACCTATGTTGCTCGTACCGTGTGGTAGAACTTTTGGAAAATCGTTAACTTTATATTGCAATTAATCGTCCGGCCGGGCTCAGGCAGGGGGGTTAAAATTCCCTCTGTACCTGAAGTCGATGTGTGGCAAAATCGGAAAAATCACCCGATTGTTTAAAAAAAAAAATATTTTCTGAATATTTTTAAAAATCCGATATGTGGATAACTAAGACAGTTATCGAAAAAATGTACTTATTTTTTTTTTGTTTATTTCGACTCGTTTTACACAAAAAAATTGTGAAATCGGTCCCATAACACGGCACCACACCCGTAGTATCATCCTGTATGTCCGAACTTTGGGGGCCCACAACTCCGAAAATAGGCGTGGCCGCCGATTTTTTTATTTAATTTTTTTTACTTAAAATTAAAAGTTCTATCCAATGGTAATAGTTTGGAGCGGAAGCGAGTTGCCGACCTATTCTAGGTTTAAGCCAAAAAAATCGTTCCATACAATTTGACCCCCGGCCCTACTGTATATATTCGAAGTTTGGAATCCCAAAAATTATAAAGTAGATTTAAGCCAAAAAATAAGGCCGATGCCCCTTAAAATAGGGATACTCAACAGTTAAAAACAGCATTTTCTGATGTTTTGTTTTGCGTTTTTATTTCGGTATTTTGCACTTTTTTTAATTAACTGTGGCAATAATTGGCGCTCACTCGTTCCATCTCTCTCTCTCTCTTTGACATGCTCTTTTTGCACACACATTTCTCAAAATGTAAAGAAATTACAACACAAAAAGACAGAAAAATCACACGTAATTTGTCTTTATTTCCAAATTTTTGCAAACTAAAGACAGCATCTTAAAGTTCTGTTTTTCTTTAACAAAAAAAAATTAACTGCGTTATAAGAATTTGTCATCAGAAATGATAATGAATTTTCAGTTTTCGAAACCCGACGATTTATTGCGGCCAACAATAATAAAATACGTACCTTTTAAAATCTCTCATTAAACGTCTGCGTGCGGGTGTCGACATTTTTATAGTACTTCACCAGAAAAAAACTTCACCGTGTTGTGTTCGAAAAGCAAAGGTGGCCTTTTCTTGTTTTTTCAACTTTCTTTCTTTTTATTCAACTTTCCTTGTTGGACAGAAACTTTCAACAGACGAACTAAAATGCAAAATAGTAATTCCGTTTGTTTTCTTTGCTGTATGCGAACGTTTCTTTTTTGCCTTTTCTTCTATTTCCTAAAAAATATAAATTCAGTCTTTGCCTTCTATTTCTTTTCTCCCTTCGTTTATGCACTTCAATAAAACGTTTTTGCGATGTTTTCTCACGTCTTTCTTTCAGCACGAATAAAATTTAACTAAAAATCAACGAAAGTTTTACATATATTGACAAAAAGCGCTCACACTCATTCAAAATAGCCACAAACACACTTTCATGCGAAAGAAAAGCAGCACAACTACTGAAAACTAATGTCCCCAACACGACACTTTTTGGTGTGTAAGAGCAGGATGTCAATATAATGTAAAATAAAATTTGCAATCCCCACGATTTGCGTTTTTAGTAAATGTCATTTAGCCCGAAATTCCGATTGGACTCTTAGATTTCTTAATTTTCACGTTTCGTTTCTTCTTAGTTTGTAGTTTCTTTACAGAATTTGTTTTCAGCACACAATCTTCTAGATGGACACTTGTCCCCTATGAATCGTATAAGTAATCGGTCAAGCAACTGGAATTAAAAGCGAATTTTCACACAAAACACCTAAACAACCAATCAATTACGGTAGAGGGAGATGACTGCTGCTATTTTATTGACGAACAAAAATTAACGATAAATATGGCAGCTCTCTCAATCCAAAGGGTTGCATTTCTGTAGCTATCTATCATGGTAAAATTATCTATCGGATAAACGCGTCAGCCCAGCTGATTTGTGTTTTTTTCATATTTTCCGTGTGTAAGCTGTCAAATTCGATTTTGTTTGTTAATAAAATTCAAAGAATTTTAATCAAAATGCAATTTAATAGCATAGACTTTAGAAAAATAGAAAATAGAAAATTTTTCACATTTTGTGTACATTTTATTCATTATTCAGCTAATTTTGACAGCTTAACAACGGAATTGCTAATGCGACTACCTAATAGATGATTCTACCATGCTCTCTATTAATGTTGGACAAATCTATATTTACACACAAAAAAACATTCATATATTGCCCAGTCAGCCCAGTTTGAGTTGTCAAGCCCAAATGTTTTTGCCCAAATCAAAAACCCAATTTTTGAATGGTTGTTTAAATTGGTAATCACTTGATTTTGATTTATGTTTGATCTGACTTTAAATACGAAGAGTTTTTAGTGCTACAGTGAGAAATGCTACGAAAAATAACCGCTATTCATACATTTATCGGCTAATCGTTACAATGCATTAAACTGACGCCATTTGCAAAACAAAAGTGAAGTGATAAAATACAAAATATTTCATGAAATTTGAGAATATTTTAGCACAAATAATGTTCTAATTGCACTACGAGTTAAATGACACGTTTTTATTGTTATTTAATCTAGGATGGTGATTATACTTGCTCACATTAACAATTAAAGAAGCTTTGTATTTGTTCTTCTTGTTGTTTTCTGTCAACATCATATGGTCACTTGATCATAGTTTAAATAGCCAACTTTGGCTGTTTAAACAGCAATTAACTATGATCGTTGATCAAAGGTGATTTTCCACTCAAAAATTATGCCTTATTTGGTTACAAACTACTACTATAAATTGATATAATACGTATACATATAAAAATGGTTAAAATTACAAAAATAGAATGATATAACTAAATTTTGTGTTTCCCTCATGTTAAAACATGTTAGTATGACAATTAACAAACAAGCAGGTCGCCGTCGCCAAAGAGTATTGAATATTATAGAGAACTCATGGAACGAATTGTATGACTCACAAGCACTGGCGAAATCTGGCTAATGATTTAAAACTTGTTCCATTCATAATTTTTGATGCCTTTTGAAACATTTATGCTATTTGTATTGTTTTTTGTAATAAGATCGCCGAAATGGTGCATTTATATTGAAATATTGTTTACAGAGAAAAACTCTCGTTTATGCCGGTTTACTCAGATTCTCTACATGAGAGGGGAAAAAGATTGCAATAATTTCTCTATACTATTCAAAACTTTTTGTCGTCGCTCTGTATATGACAAAACCAAAACAATTATTTCAGTGAGCTGGTTGATTTATTTATTTTAACAAAGGCCTGTCTTGGTTACACCACAGATTATCACTTATTTGGTATGGAGAGCTAAGCAACATTAAGAGGCACTTGAAGCTACCGCTTCCATTTCACTTCTAAGCAGGCATAAAGTTACCAGTCTGAAAAAATCAGAAAAACTGTGTTCTGGATATCGTCATCGTAAAGAAGAAGAATATAAACATTTGCAAGAATAACTACAAACCCTGCGTTAGAGCAACACGATTATATATATTATAATAAATTATCGCTAGTTTGGTATATTGGTTACTAGCAAGCACGCGATAATCGCTAGCTTGTAACAAAAACATGCCTTATGTGTATATTCTCCTTCTTATCTTTGGCTCACAATAACGATATCCAACACTGTTTTTCTGTTTTTTTCTTACTAGTCATGTTTTCGTTACAAGCCAGCGATTATCATTTGCTTGCTTGTAACTAAAGCGACAAACTAGCGATAATTTATCATAATATATATAATCGTCTTGCTCTAATGCATGGTATGTAGTTATTCTTTCATATGTTTATATTCTTCTCCATATCTTTGAACTCACAATGCCGATATCCAACACTGTTTTGTGCAACTTTGTGCTTATTTAAACCAGAAGTAAATATAATTGTTTTGCTCTAACGCATAGGTTGTAGTTATTCTTGCAAATATATATATTCTTCTTCTTATCTTGCAGATCACAACGATATCCAAGCACTGTGTTTCTGATTTTTTGCAGACGAGTAACTTTATGCCTGCTAATGACTGAAATGGAAGCGGTCACTTCAAGTGTCATTTAATATCGTTTAGATTTCCATACGAAATAAGTGATAATCTAAGCAAGCGGTGTAACCAAAACACGCCTACTGGCAACTTTCTGCCTGTTCCAACCGGCAATACATATAATCGGCTTGCTCTAAAGCATGGTTTGTAATTAGTCTTGCAAATCTTTATACTCTTCTCCTTACCTTTGACAAAAACGATGTACAAGTAGACATTTAAAATTTCTCTTCACTCGCAGGCCTACAAACACAACGAGTGAAACTTTAACTAGCCTCTGCTCTCTCTCTCTCTTACTCTCTTCATTGAATATTTCAATAAACGAGCAGGTTTTTGATAGTGTTATTGTATACAACTATACAAATTCCAACCATGCTGCAGTAGAAATACATAAACATAAACTAGAATGTTGCAGTAAAATTACGATCAAGAATTAGTCAACCAGAAGATGTGCGCAATCTGGTCTCCCTGGTAAAAGAGAACCAAAAAGTGGTCATAATTGACTCAAACGCATTTCTCAAAACAACCGGTATTCATACATTTCAAAAAGGGTGTATAAGTAGAGAAGAAACAACACGGGCAATTTGGCAACCCTCGTAGAAGTGAACCAAATAACTCGACGCGATTCATTCAAACGTATTTCTTTCTCGCGTCATAACTTGATTATTTAATACTTTTTACATACTTTGTGTAATTTTATATAAACATGGTTACAATTTCTATAGTTAGATAAAGTAACATCATCAGAAAACATGATTTTTACATGTATTTTACATATCGCATGTCACTTTTGAAGATGCGCAATTTATGCATGTCACAAGCATGCCATATGAACAATGCATCATGCAATACATACATATGGCAATTTTTGAAATAGGGCGTGTTCTATTATTGTATGCAAAACCGTTCCGCATCAGCTGTATTTTGATAAATAACAAAGCGTTTGTGGAAGGAGAACAATTTCAAGTAGTGTAAAATTAAATTAAAATGGATAAACAACAAGGAACGGTAAGTAATTAATTAACAATTCTAAATAAAAGTATTAATGAGTGTTTTATTCTGTTTTGTGACATGACAAAATCAGCTGTTAATGACAAGCAGAGGTTATGCCATATGTTTTACATGTGAACGTTTAAACACAACAAATTAAAAGCCGTGTTTTTTAATAATTTTGACAGACGGGTCAAAAAAGTGGCATGCAATATGTAAAATAAATGTCGTGTAAAACCACATTAAGACACAGAGCAGAGAAACAAGGCGCTTCACTCGGTTTTTGTTCTTTCTACGACGGTTGCCAAATTGCGCCGGTTTTTCCTTCTCTACCTGAACATCCTTTTTGTTTAACGCCACCAGTGTTCTGTTATCCACGATACTTTTAACGAGAGTAAAATTTCTTCTCTATCCTTTCAGGCTCTTTGGAATACCATTATTCAAACAAAGACGATTTACAATTAGACGACCAGAAGATGTGCGCAACTTGGCAACCCTGGTAAAAGAGAACCAAAAAGTACTAGGAGTTCACTCAACGCATTTCTCTCTCGCGTCATATCTTGCTTACTTCATACTTTTTGCATATTTTATGTAATTTTACTTCAACATGGTTGGAATTTGTGTAGTTATATACAATAACACTATCATAAAGCTGCTTTTGTATTGAAATATTCAATGAAGAGAGTAAGAGAGAGAGTAGAGAAGTACTAGGGTTTCACTCGTTTTGTTTGTTGGCATGTGAGTGAAGAGAAATTTTGACTGTCTACTTGTAAATCGTTTTTGATTCAAATACGAATGTAGGTATAGATACATTTATTCTCTCAATAAATTATACGCCATAGGTAGGATGGAAAGTAAACTTTGGATGTTGGAAAACATGGGTTCAATAATACCAGATAGAGGCAATAGTAAACAACGTCCAGCAAAGGAACAACAACCGAATTTCGTGTTTTTGTGGCAAACTAGTTGAGTTAAATACAATACAAATGTATACCAACGATAAAAGTCAACAAAAAAGAGCAGAATACATTTAAATTTTGCAGTTCTACACCAAAACAACATGAAAAAGTTAAGTGAACATATTTTGTAACTCCACCTAGTGTAAGTTAATTTTAAATTTAATTTCTCTCATTTCCACAAACCTACGACGAAGAGTGTGAAATGAAACGTCAGATGAGAGAATAAATGTATGTATACCTATATTCGTCTATGCCCTTATTAACATAGCGTCGACAATTGATATAATATCAAATATTTTTAAATCAGCAAACGTCAAATTTCATAGTAGAGAGAATTATATTACGTGTGGACTTTAATATTAGTGTTATTGCAATATCATATCAAATATGATAATAAGTGGGTTTTTTACGCCGCTAAAGTTAACTATAGCTTAATTTGTATGGGACAGCTAAGCGATATTAAGTTGCATTTCAATTTCCCACTTAAATTCCCACTTGTGCAATGACAATGTTGCCACATGTTAAATTTCAAGAAATGGCAACAAAAAGTTATGTTAGATAAATTTTGTTATCATTTCTTGCGAATGAAAATGTTATCAAGGACATCCCAGAAGCAGAAAATTGCAAAATGACTTACACATTTTAAGTTCATTAAAATTATTTTATTTTATCGAAGACTAATTTTACATCCCTAAGTTTGAAGGATAGACTTTTATTTCGGATAGAAAAAAATTTGGAAATAAATTGTTCACAACAACGATCGGTAAATGTTATACATATTGCTCATGGTAGAATTATCTACCAGGTATAGTCGTTTAATAGGTGATAACATGTTGTGCATGTCATTTTTCGTTACACGTGTCAAAATCTTATATATTTTGATTTTATCCTTTTTTGTATTCTTGTATTGATGTTATTTATCTGTGTAGAGTTTAACAACTGAAACGAATGAACGAAAATAAAATGTCTGTTGTTGCTGCTTATGTATACATGTGTTTGTAGGCACTGGCTACAAACGTGTTGCCGTATCTCATTTTTTTCACCCATTATAGCAAATATTGCCACATTGCGTAGTATTAAGTGGGGGTCGTTTTTTTTGGTAAGTCGTAAGTGGCGATAGCACTAGCCAACAGTCGTTTTGTGATTTGTTTCTAGCATACTTTTTCTCATTGATTTTGACCTACTAAACACGAAAATGAGTTTTAAAAATTTTTCTGTTGATTGGTTTTTTTTTAAATGTTTGGAGGTACACTTACAATTTTGAGCATATCTTTCGTCTTCTTTGACGTATTTGATCCTACTACTACTCAAATTAAAGCAAATTGAGCCGTCTACAACTCATTCTCAGAAAATTTTCAAATCGGGTGAGTAGTTTTGATGTTGGCGGCTTAAAAAGGTTAAAAAACTGCGTTTTTTTAGTAAAAATGTGGCAGAAAAATTCATATAAAAATTCATATAAAATATAAAACGCGATGCTAACAGCGATTTTGGTTTTTTTACGTATAGCTGGCATTTTTCCAAAGAAAATAAGCACTTACTTAACAAAATCTGACAACAAATGGCGGACTTATATTTTTTTTGGTAAAACACCGAAATTCCGCTATTTCACGATATTTTGATTTTCATTATTTGCACAGCTAACCTACTAGGAGGGATCGAAAAAGCAAGTTTTTTATAATCCATTTGGAATAGAACGGAACAGTTGCTCCTATACATAAGTTACTTCTGTTCAAAATTTCACCACCCTGGGTTAATGTCTTCTGCTCTGGCAAGGGACGTGAAATTTCAAAAATTTAGTGAAATCAGCAATTTTTTTTTTGGAAATTTTTTTCAAATGTCACAGCACTTAGCAGTTTTGATAAAATTTTTAAATTAATATTAATAACACAAATATTTCATAATTGTAAAAAACCTATTTACAATACCGTAGGGACGTTTCGTCGATGTTTTTAAGAAAATGGTATAATGAAAATGCAGAACATAGAAACACAGGTGCATTTTACGATACGAATTTTGGCAAACCCACTTTACATGTACAAAATTGTTTGGAAAAAACGTTTACGTAATTTTTATGATTCTCAGAATTAAAAAAAATAAGTAATACACAAATAGTTATTTAATTTTTATGATTGTGGTTGCAGAGTAATATACGCTTCTGAATGTGAGTGGACGCTCTTCGTGTTCCTTTATGACTGCTACTCCGTTCACAGTCAATTAAAGGGAATTACACTTTTTTATTGATGTGTGTTTTCCCGATGGCTACCTGTATCGGATTTTTTTACAGAAATTCCCCCCACATTTGTGAGTGGTCATTATTTGGAAACTTTTCCACAATTTGAAACGCACACTTGCTGAATCAGGTATATAGCCAGGTATAGTATTTATAGGTGTTCATTTATCGTTTTTTGTCATTCAACAAGTGTCTACGAACGCGAGTAGTACGAGTAAAAAGTGAAACAAATTGAATTTAAGTGCATATAATACCTACCCAACAAGTAAGACAATGAGTAAAAGACTACGTGTGTTCGAGTGTTTGAACAATCCAGACAATTTCTGCAATGTTTGTGGCGAGTTTATAAAGAATAATCACGCACACACGTTTACTCCAGCAGTGCAATTGCACTATTTGAATTATTTTGGTATTTCACGAAATATCACAGAATCATGGACACCTAAGTCGCTATGTGATCTTTGCTATATAATCCTAACCAACTGGGCAGCTGGCGGAAGGTAAGAATTTTTATTTAAACACATTAAGCAAAGAAAATATAGTAATTTATTTTAATTTTAGGCGCCATATGAAATTCGATACACCAATGATGTGGAAAAAGCCGCTATGCCATTCCACAGACTGTTATTTTTGCCTCACCACAAACAGTGGGGTAGGGAGATTTTTAAAATGGAACTACGCTCAAGTGGGATCGTTTGCACTTCCAGTACCACATTCGAATGATGTACCATATCCAGTGTGCCCTGGTGCATCTCTTCAAAAAGCAGAATCGTCAGATCAAGAGTCCGAGTCAAGTGCAAGCGAATTTGGGGCGTGCAGAAAGCGGAAATTACTGTCACAGGCCGAACTAAACGATTGGGTGCGCGATTTTGGTCTCACTAAGGAGAAATCCGAACTTTTTGCGTCTCGGATGGTACAGTGTGGATTTGCGGATTCAGAAGTGAAAGTAACAGCGTACAGGAAGCGTCACCAGCAGTATGCAAAATTTTATACAAAGAAAGACCAAATATGTTTTTGCAGCGACATTTCCGGCTTGTTCCAAGAGCTTCACCAAATTCACAACCCCAATGAATGGAGGTTGTTTATTGACAGCAACAAAGAGAGCTTGAAGGCAGTTCTCTTACATAATAGGAATGAAAAGCCATCTCTTCCTATTGCTCATGCGGTTCATTCAAAGGAGAACTATGAAACTATGAACATTTTGCTGAAATGCATAGAGTATACCAAATATAATTGGAAAATATGCGCCGACCTCAAAGTTGTGGCCATTCTGTGTGGACTCCAAGGAGGCTATACGCGACATTGCTGTTTTCTGTGCCATTGGAATAGCCGCGCTGATGATCAGCATTATATTCAAAAAAAATGGCCGGAACGAACGAAACCTGTAGTTGGAGAAGCGAATGTTCAGCGCAAACCACTAATAGAGAACCGTGAAAATATAATACTTCCGCCGCTGCACATAAAATTGGGTTTGATAAAAAATTTTGCCAAAAAATTGGACAAAGAAGGTGAAGCTTTTGCCTATTTACGGTCAATTTTCCCTTACCTTTCGCTGGCAAAAATTAAAGAAGGAGTCTTCGCAGGACCCGATATAAAAAAAATGTTGAAAGATGAAACATTCCCGAAGCTGTTATCACCCATCGAAGCCGCAGCATGGAATTCCTTCAGGCTTGTTGTGGAAAACTTTTTAGGAAACAACAAAAGCCATAATTATAAGGACATAGTTGAGGATCTGGTAAAGAACTATGAAGCAATGGGTAGGTTTTTTTTGAAACAAATGTTAATTTAAATAGCGTTTTAATTCTCGTTTTTTTTTCATTTTTGGATAGGAGTGCACATGTCACTTAAAATACACTTTCTGCATTCTCATTTGGATTTTTTCCCTGAGAATTTAGGAGACGTGAGCAACGAACACGGCGAGCGCTTTCGTCAGGAATTGAAGGCTATGGAACGACGCTATCAGGGCATCTATGACACGGCTATGATGGGTGACTACATTTGGACCCTAATACGTGAGACCAATTGCAGCGAACACAAAAAACAAAGAAGAAGTCAGCTGTTTTTCCACATGGCATAAAATGTACAGTTATATCTTTGTTTCTACTCATTTTTTATGGGCGTTGATTTGGTTAATTTCGTTAGTTTAGCTAACCTGGCACATCCATTTCTAATTGTGCCATACATTGAGTATGTAGTGCTCTAAATAAATTAAAAAATAATATACTAAGACTAATTTGTTTATTTTAAATTAAGTTCAAATGTATTTATTCGTTTGCGTTGGGTAGGTAAGCTGTGCAAATAATAAAATCAAAATATCGTGAAATAGCGGAATTTCGGTGTTTTACCAAAAAAATTATAAGTCCGCCATTTGTTGTCAGATTTTGTTAAGTAAGTGCTTATTTTCTTTGGAAAAATGCCAGCTATACGTAAAAAAACCAAAATCGCTCTTAGCATCGCGTTTTATATTTTATATGAATTTTTATATGAATTTTTCTGCCACATTTTTACTAAAAAAACGCAGTTTTTTAACCTTTTTAAGCCGCCAACATCAAAACTACTCACCCGATTTGAAAATTTTCTGAGAATGAGTTGTAGACGCCTCAATTTGCTTTAATTTTAGTAGTAGTAGGATCAAATACGTCAAAGAAGACGAAAGATATGCTCAAAATTGTAAGTGTACCTCCAAAAATTTAAAAAAAAAGTTCAAAAATTTGTATCTCGAAAACCAATCAACAGAAAAATTTTTAAAACTCATTTTCGTGTTTAGTAGGTCAAAATCAATGAGAAAAAGTATGCTAGAAACAAATCACAGAGAAAATTTTGTTATTTGTGACCTAGTGTAGTTTAAGGAAATAAAAACACAGCCTTAATATTGTTTTCATAATATGTATATATTTAGAAAACCATATCGTGATATGAACTGTTAAAATCGTTTAAAATATTAAGACAGACGCCAACAGTTATTTTGAAACAGTCAGGGAAAAAACTAATTTAATAAAAAAAATCCAATCGAATATTGGTTTGTGGATGAAATTTGCGGATCCCTGGGTGTGACGGTTTTTTTGACCCTGTGGGCCCCATAGGTCCGTGCGACGGCTAGTTTTCAATTTTCTCACATTCTTTAATATTTCTTTAATTTTGGTTTTTTTTAAAAAAATTTTTTTTTGTCTGCCCCTGGTCCTGAACTTCAGCCCAAATATGGTTACTGCACGGCTGCCTGATGATTGTGAAATATTATATTTATAAAAATACGTGTTCTACATGCTAGATATTATGCTGCCCACACACGATGCAACATTGTTTGCAACATGTGTTTGAAACCTGGTTTCATTTTTTACCACAGACGATGCAACCAAAATTGAAACCATAAATGAAACATTAGTCGGTGAGTTTTTCTGCTAAACAAACGTACGCGGAAGGACAAAAATATTAAAATACTGCTGTTTTTTTAGTTTTATTTTTATAACTATCACATTTTACGTTCCGTAATTCTGGTAAATTCTTTTATAAAATTTCTTCAGTTTTCATTATTTCCAATTGTCGTCATTTTTGTCTCTCTTCGCTTTCCTTTACTCCGCGAATTATTAAAAAGAACCTCACAGCACAACTGCTGGCAACGAATGATAGAGCAAAAACAGTAAACATCGCCACACAGGATGCAACATTGTGTTTGAAACACAGAAAATATCAAAAATTTTTGATATTTTTGCAACCAAAAATGAAACACGATTGTAAACATGAAACATTGCTACACACGATGCGACATGGTTTGAAACATGGCCATGTTTCCAACAATGTTGCATCGTGTGTGGGCACCATTAACATTGATATAAATACTTTATTGTCATTTCTCTGCCAACGTTCTCTCTCTCTCTCTCTTCGATCAGTTTTTTTGTTTTGTTTTGTCTTTCTACCGTCATAACTAACCGCGCAATATTGAGTAGAACGTCAACCGTCTACCGTCAAGACTAATTGGACCTTTAGTCATAATCTATTCCAATTTGTAAATTATACAAATTCAACCCTGTTTTTGCATCTACACATCCACTATATTTGACATTTCTCTTCCACTCCAATAAGAGAAGTAAAGTACTAGAAGAGAGGCTTTGTTTTTGTACAGTTTCAATTAATTTGTTTACATTCCCATCAATCAGTGTCTGGAAACTTTAGTATAATTCTAATCAATTTGCTCAAAATTAAATGTATAAATCGAATTAAAGTTTAAATTTGTAAAAGAAATCTACAACATAAAGGTATTAGTACAAGCTATAGATTAAAAGAAAGTTCCATTCAATCTCAGATTAATAAAAATGAAAGCAGGGCGTGTACTGGGAGTAGCAACAACAATACACAAATGATGTCTCATAGAAATGCGTGAGACAGGTCCACACCGAAACCAGAATTGAGTTAATAAAACAAGTGGAATTCTATTAAGCTGTTTAGATTTTGTTCGAATGATGGGTGTCTATAAATCATTTATCTTCATTTAGTTTTAGCAAAATGGTTGTCTTGAATTCCTGTTGGTCGCCCATTATATGGTCTAATGATGTCAGGACGGGCAGCTATGCAGTAGCAGCTTATACAACAGCATTGTCTGTGGTATTCATCACACTGGTGAGAAGTGTTACTACTTGCAGATGAATGAATTCCGAAGTGAAAGTTGATCTAATTTACTTTTAGGTTGTTTATATGTTGTCTGGCGGGGATTCTGCTCAACTGTATTCACCCTTATTTGAGACAGACATACGATCATCTATGCCCATTGTTGGTGGGCTGTTCATATTATACTTCATTTTACTTATAATGTCGTCGTATTTTATTTACTATGGCATTAAAATCACGTAAGTTTAAAAGCCAAATTTGTAGATAGAAATTACGAAGCTAAGGTAAGAAGGTATATCTCTAAAATTAAGGCTCGGCGATACCTTGAGGCCCAACATGATATGAAACAAAAAAAGAAGTTTCACATCATACACGAATGACGATGTTGGTGGTTTCCGCTAGAGACCAGGTTCCATCCCAAAAATTGTGAGCCAACAGTAGCAATTACCCGTCCGTTTTAACACTATCTCCACTGTTAACACTATCAAAGGCGTCAAGAAAGTTTACATTGTATCATACAACATGACCATCCATCGAGAAGTCTCAGTCCTTGGGCTCCTGCGCTTGTCTTTTTATCTTTTTTTTTGCATTCTTGGTAAATTCTCCAGATTTCATGAACACGCAATTCTGTGTTAACTTTAAAATTCTTTGCATATACTGGAAGTTGCCTACGAGTATATTTAATCGACCCTAATGGCTAGATGAAAGAATTATTTTTTGAATTCTGTTGCCAATTTGCAATTTAAATTAATTTTTTCTATTAATCACTGTCCAGTCACAGACAAATATTCATCGGCATGAGGTAATATCTTTCTCGTTATTTACCACATCTACTTCGGTAATGTTCCACTTTAGCTCTATATTCTGTTTAAATAAATAAAGGATATACATATATTTATATATACTCACGGATGTTATGTAGTCTTTATTTTAATTATTCTTTATATTTCAGTACTCGAGGTTGGCTTTTACCCTGGCTCATCGTTGCAGGCATTGGAATTTTGTTCCAACTGGTTTTTGGGTTGTGGCTTATCGGGGGATACTACATTTACGTAAGTTACTGTTTATTTGAATGTATTGTTTTTAAAACACCAACGTTTTCATTTATAGCTAGAACAAACATTCTCTGCTTTACTCAACTTTTGTTGGATGGCATATAATGTAAGGATATTAAATATTTCCTACTTGTTTTCAGATTTACTATAACATTTATTTTGCTTGACCTTTCAGATATACTGTTGGTTGTGTGTCTTCTCTCAATATCAAATCTTTTTGGAAAATCAGAATCCCAACATTGAGCTGTTGATGCCATAGATAAAGTTTGTTCTTTGTTTATGTTTTTATTTTAGTTAAATCATAACAATGCATGCATATTTTACATTAACTTTAACTGTATTTACAAAACGTAGTTCTATAGGGTTTGATACAAAATTCTTTATTATTTTGTAAAAAAAAAGGAGAGACTAAAAGTTACATTCCGTCCATTTTAAAATGTAATTAATATAACCATGTTTTGCCTTTTAAAATAAATTATTTTATAATCAACATGCAGACATATCAAAGTTTTCCACGAAAAAATTGCAATTATTTTACAATTGACAATTTTTCTAGCGAATAAAGAATTATTAAGAACAAAGTGGGAGTTTGGTGTTTTTTATTTCGGTCGAAGAAGTATCTTCTTTAGTTTCGAATGGTCCGATCTGATAATAATTATTTAAGCATCATAGTGGTGGCACAAACGTTCTCTTGTAATGGGAATAGTGGTAAACAAGTTTTATCGGTTTCTCAAGTTCTTAAGCAAAACGTTACCTAAGAGGGCGTAATTAACTTTACAACGTTTACATGAGGTGCAAACAACTTAATAAAAGTAAAAATTTTACAAGTTTTAAAAATGTTTAAATGGAGTTTGAAATAAAAAACGAAAACGATAATCAGCCATATTACGAATGTCGTTCTCGTATTTCGACTAAGACAGTTTTGTAAAAGATTAAAGATAACACGCCAACTTTGTCTTTAATCTGTTACAAAACTGTCGAAGTCTTGATGCTGCTACCCAATGGTGTAGCGGAATATCGAAAAAATGACACTAAGCTCGAAAAATTTTGATTATTGATTTTTCAGATTTATAGGCTCATCATGACATCGCTTGAGCCACATATTAGGGACAAACAATTTTTTTCCTGATATTTACATTAGGTTTGTCTGCGTACTGATAATTTATAACAATTTGTAAAAATTGTTACTGGATGTTGTCTGTTTATACCAAAAAGCAAGTAACGAGAGAGCAAGATAGCGATTAGTTTGACAGTTCGTTGATAGAGAACTTGCAAGTTTCTACTGGAGAAATTTTTGCCAGTAAGAATTTACAAGTTCGAACATATGAAGGTCTGTCTGCGTACTTTTCCAGTAAAAAGTATACAGTAACTATTTCTGAGAGAGTAAGCTAGATTTAAATCTCCCAATAGCAAATATCACCGAAAGTTCACAGACGACATCCAGTAAAAACTTGCAAGAAATACAAATTTTAGTATGTAAACAGCTGATTTGTAATGTAAACAATGGAAAAACCAACAAACGCAATTCGAAAAAAACATTACAGATCACCAAACCTGTCTTCTTTTTTAAAATAAATATTTAAAAAAAACTATTTTTTTATATTAAAACCTAAGCGCCTCATTCTAAAAAAGGTGTGAAGGATTTGAGAGACTTCTTAGTATAATAAATCATCTCTCAAATCTCTCATAACTTCTTATGAATAAGGCCGTCAAATTACAATTAATTTGTTATTTTATATTCCTTATATTTCCTAATTTTTCCTAAAATTTCTCCAATAAAAAACTTGTAGGTTCTTAAACTAAGGGTCAAGTAAGTTAGGCCAAATTAATCTCTCTCTTGCTCTCTCGGTACTGCTTTTTTTGTGTAATCAGACATGAAATTCTCAAAATAAATGTTGCTGCGAATTTTCTTATTGACCTTTTTAGCGCTGTTTTATTTCCCACTGACAAATCAAGGTTCTTTTTAAATTGCTACAACTCCAACATTTCGCTTTATTTACACAGACTTAACAATCACAATTGTCTATATTCAACCTTTTTACTATTACTTAGGCATTGCGTACTTTTGAGCGTTTAATCACAGGGGGCAAAATAATTATGTTACCTATCGAAATGCAAATTCAAACAAAAAAAATCCATACCATTGGCAATTGTACTTATATTCAACGCATTTTCTTCATATCTGACACTTATGGTTTAAAATATTTTAAACAGTACAGGTTTATGAATTTGAAAGTACTATGAGGCAATACCTATCGAAGCCACAAACCTCTACATATAAAATACTTTAAAAACAGAATTGCCAGCAGTCGAACAAATTCAAAACAATTAAAAGCATTCCCATATTTCATTACAATTGGCATCCGATTCCACAACCTGCATTTGCATTGTCTGATTACAGATTATGATTATGATTACAGATTGACCCGAAATACAAAACACATTAGCCATTTATACAAGTTAAAACCCCCTGGACACACGCTATTTAGCAACTTCCAGAACCAGCGAGTAGTTTCTCCTTTGTTCTGGGATTTTCTGGCTTTGATAAGCTGATTCATCAAACACGGTTTGGTGAGCTAGTATGTCGTAGCAATGACAAACTTTCAGGCGTAACTAATGTTATTAAGATTAACATTACATTGACAACGAGGTTAATTAATTTATGCATCAGGGATAAGTAAAGCTTTTAATCGTAACAATATTTGGCAATTACATTATATATTTTCAAAGATCAGTCTGTGATATTTAAACAAATAAAAAATAAAAGTGAGAATATATTGCAAAAACATATTTAAATTAAATTATGTGTAGATGATGATTGTGCAGAAAATACAAAATTTAGAGTTTTGGAAAAAACTGTTTATGAGATTAAAGTTGTTAAAATAATTGTGTAGGTTTTTTTCTAAGAGTTTCCTCAAGAAATATATATATATATATATATATATATATATATATATGTCCTTTACTTATTTAAACAAAATAACGCTGTAAAATAATATTACAATACAAAGTTTAAATAAAAGGTTCATAAAGAACATAGGGCGTCAAGAAAAGAAAAAAACTCAAGAAATAGTAGTATTAAAGTTACGTTGTATTGCATTCACACTGGAGGAGGATTCTCTCATTTGAAGGTTTCGAGTAAATTAACAGCTGATATTGTATTGAAAAACAGATGTTTGTTTAAACGAAATCTCCAACACGAAATATCGATTGCAATATATAAGTATATAGTACGGTGGAGTGAAATTCCAAAAAGGTCATACTCGGAAAGAGATGTAGTTTGCGATCCTTCTTATCCTTAATAAGAGGAAAATGAGGAAAAAAATTTACAAAATTGTGGAGGGCGCGTACGCTCTTGAAATTTTTGCTATTTTGGAGTTGATTTCAAAAAATCCTAAAAACTAACGAATTATCGTTTTCGGCCTTTCAAAGTTTGAGCTTGTTCAGTACCCAAACAAAAGTATTTGAGGCAAAGAAGAGGCTGGTCGACCCACATTTGTAGTCAATTGTTTGATGATGGGACGATTTGGCTTATTTTACTTTTGGCAATTTTTCGACTATAATTTTTTTTTTAAATTTCTCTATAAGTGCGTCTGAGTGGTAGCAAAATTGTGATAATTTATTGACCAGAAACTCCAAAAAAAGTTACTGCAAACGTCCATTTTGACGAAAGTTTAAAAAATACGCGTGTTGAAGGCGTGTATCTTTTGAACCCCTGGACCGATTTTTGGGTACTGACCAAATTCAAACTTTGAAATTTCGAATAAGTCGATTCGTTAATTTCTAGGATATTTTTGAAATCAACGCCAAAATAGAGAAAAAAATCAAAATTTCAAGGGCGTGGCGTAACCTCAAAAATTTGTTACAAATTTTTTCCTTATTAAGGATCTCAAATTACATCTCTCTCTGACTATGGAATATTCAAATTAAAAAAAACGGATATTTTCACTCCACTCTAATGTACAGGGCTATATCGGGGTCAATTTAATGAATTTGACTTAATTTTTGTAACAAATTAAAATAAGGTTAATTTCAAATGTAAGGGAATAAATGCACACATACATACATACATATACTTATATATTCGTGTAACGATTTTGCTTACATATTTTTTACACTGTACGACTGATGATTATAGAAAATATTTAATGTCCTGAACACATTGTAATCGAATTCTCGTATTTGGAGATTTCGTTTAACCAAAAATCTGTAATCAGCGGTTAATTTACTAGAAATCTCCAAATGAGAAAATTGTGCTGCTCTGAAATAATCTGTATTCTTTAGTTGTTTGGATGCAAATATGACGTGTTTGTGCTTGTCGCAAATATACTTTACTTGTGTCCAAATACATAGTGTTTGATATGCAATATTACAAGTTGAAGAGAATGATTAATTTGTTATAATATGTGACCTGCTCCACGAAGGGGGGCCTCTGCGCCGAAAAAATTTGTTTTACTTTTTGAGAGATTCTTACTTTTTGAGTGATTCTCTTTCAAATGCCGCAAACCGCAAGTTTCTATGTCTTTTAGTTTTTTTTTACAAATTTTTTTTACAAATTTTTTTACAATCTCAATAACTTCTTTTCGGCGCGGAGGTCCCTTTTCGTGGAGCGGGTCACATACATATATGTTTTTGTGACCCAAACAGGGTTTTGTTTTTTTTTGGAAACTGTTGAAGACAAAAACGCGACAGACAACAAAGAAACATAAAAGCAGCAGATCTTCAATTCATAAAAACAATGCTTCCAAACATATATATGATTCCTGCTTAATGTTACAGGGGCCGTTTTTTAGCGTGCAAACAATAAGATATCAGGATCAACTTTTGTGATTGGGATTGTAATTTCCTAAATTATTGATGGACGAAAAGACATTTGATAATATTTTGCCACCTAAAAATATAAATGATTTACTGTCAGAAGCTGTTTATTCTACCATAAGCAAATATTGTTTAAGTCTTCTATGCGACTTTTCACAAACATGCATAACACTTGGGTCCTCATAATGCGACGACTTTGCCGCGGGGTGGAAATATTGCTGCGGCTGGTCCAAGCGGGTTGCCGTGCCAGTGGCCATAGCCCAGATTGGGACAGTCGATGCCGACTGATGGCGGATCTTTGGCATGGATTTCATGTTCTGGCGTAGGAGGAAAGGCGACTTTTCGCGGGAATACGCGAGGATGACGGATGACGGTGTTAAGGCCCAGGCTATCCTGGGTCTTATGTTGGCCTTAGGGCCAGTGTAAATATTCTATTTTTAAGTTTAGTTACAATTATTAGTTAAATGTTCAAGTTTTTGCTTTTTTAATTAATTTTTTGGGTATTTTGTATTAATGTAAATAGTACGTAGAATTGAAAAGTACCGGCTCGCTGGACTTGCGGATATGCCACGAAATTGAGATGATAGTTCCAAAAATATTATTTAATGTATGGAATTTTGTATCGATAGTTATGTTTGTATAATTAACTTGGTATAAAATGAAATCAATCAATCAAACGATCGGCGTGCAAATGTTGAATGTTGTGTCTACCATGATCAAATTGAGACTCTTGTTGAAAGATGCGTCATCCAGTGTTGATGTTATCGAAAAGCCCAATTTATGTTCAATATGAACAATTTCGAGAAAATGGGTGTTTAGTGCGTCGGTTAAGACATTTTTAAATTTGAATACGATTTTGAAATAGACTTGTTGTTTTAATTTAAAAAGTATTTTCTATTTGTAAATCAATTTCAGATTACCAGAATTTTAGAATACTACACTTCTTTTATACAATTGGACTCTTCTTACTGTGACGTAAGTAGAATCCTATTAATTATACCGATCTTTTTAATTTTTTATCTAAATAAAGAAACAAGTGGAGTTTTTATAGGATATCATATTCCGTGCAGAGTTGAACATAGAGCCTACATTTCAATTGCTGCAATATTCCTTCGTATAGTATATTATAATATAATAAATATGTAGTTGTAAAAACAAATGAATAATAAAGATGATTATAAAGTATAAATTGAAATTGAATTGAACTTGATGTCATAGTATTTTGTCATCAATAAGTCTGCCAACAAATTGATGATTTTTGTTTTATGAGTTTAGTCGTGAACCGTAAAATTGGACGCAGTCCAATTCAGCATATTCGCCAAATACACATTTAGCACAACATATAAATCCAAACTGTGTAAAGTCTATAACTTCTTAATGTTAATACTGAAGCAGGTTTCCGCAATAGCATCCAGAGATCTCTGACTGGTGTTTTTATACTTTTACCATCGTCGTTATCTCATGTGCGCGTTGAATAAGACTATTTGCTTAAGTATACACTAGAAAAATAGGTAGGATATGTAACTTTTGCATTCGTATGTAAGTTCTTATGGCACATGCGAAGCATATATTTTACAGCACATGTTTAGAATATTACGAACTACGGCAACAAGTTTGTTTATGTGTTTAAACGAGAAAGATACAAAATATGGTTGTCATGCTGTCACAAAAAATGTGCTATCACTACTGTCTACGCACTGCACTAGTGACAATACCGTTGCATACTTTTTGGCTTTAAAGTAATTACGAGTTCACCACGGGAAAAACATGATTGAGGAATTGGAAGACTCTAGAATGCTCTGGTAGGGTTCTCCATCACGCACGATTTGAGATATTTGTAGAAAAATCCGTTATCCGTGTTCGAATCACTCAAACTGAAATTCGTACACATCGTCGAGCTATTATAAAAGTATTCCATTGTTCGGTACGATGCGATCACTAAAATATATAACTTTTGCGTTCGTACTCACATGTGTTTAGAAGTTCAAACATGATCGTAGAGATTATTCTAATCAGCTCACTAGTTCCGACATTAGATCAATGCAATTTTCAGACTCCTTCCCAATTAGAGTACTACAACTAATTTTGTTTTTAAATTTACTTCAGAGCAAGGCTGTAAATCAATTGTACGACGTTATGCAGGGTGCTTTGACTTTCTCCGTCTTTGAGATAAAATGTCGCAGCGAATTTGTGTAACTAGGCTACTCATGCAATGCAAGTTATGTAACAATAGCTCCCAATGCGAGCACAGTTTCAGAATACCCCGCCAGCATCATCGTCATCATCATCATCATCATCGATCTACCAAACGACCATTTTCTAATCGACTCCCTGATCGAACGATGGTTGCCAATTTACTATGGTGCTTGCAAGGAAGACAAACACACAATTCCTTTATAAACCAAAACATTTGTGTTGCTCTGCATCAACTATTTTGGGGAAGTCAATAGGAAATGAAATGGAGTTGGTTGTTCGAAATGTTTTGTATATAAATCTCAATCTCAATCTGTTTGTCTGTTCGTTATTTCGACAGTCAGTTTTTCTGTCTTTTTATGGTGTTTTAATGTTTTGTGTGTGATCTGTGGAAAGCCTCGTGTCTGGCTGGTCGCTTTGTTCAGACACGGATGGGATAGTGGATAGGTGGTGGTGGTGATGATGATGCTGATGATGACGTTGGCGATAGTGCAGCATTCATGTTGTTAATATTGTTCCGTCAAGAAAACAACAACAGACAAAAGTACACTAAGTGTAATAACAACAATAAATACAACTACAACCAAAATACGAGTATCTACAATTTAGCACACGCGCTTAATGTTCTCCATAATAGTGTAATCCTTCCCTGGTTGTGTAATACAAACGTTACGAGGAAGATATGAAAATGACATTCAAATTTCAAAATTGCAATTTAACTGACATTTTATATATCAAACTCCTAAAAAGAATTTTAATTAAGCAACTGTAAATATTAACAGATTGTGTTTTCTTTATTGAACCATTAGAGTAAGAAACCCATTGCAAATAACGGGCTGTTTTTTTTTAAAGCTGTTATTAAAGTCCACCATTTGGATGGTGGTAATGAGGAATACGATGACATGACATTTAAGGTAACCATGTCCATACAATGTAGTAACAAACAAAATAATCTTAGCATTTGTAGGCACACAAAATGTGTGGAGACACACTTGAAGATTTGTATTGGACATAAAGTATCCACTTAACTCAATCTTATTCATACTGCCCTGCAGAAGAATAGTATGCAGTCCTTCTGATTACACATCGCCTCCAGCTTCTTCAAAAATAATTATGAAACTTAAAGTAAAGGAGATGAAATTCAATCATTTGTTACCGGCGGTTGTCGTAAACGTAACCAAATTGTTTTATGGTCTCTTACATGCAAATTTAAATTCTTTAAATGAAGTATTTAAGTTTGAAGTTAGACGTAAACGTTTGTACTATTACATCACTCAAAGAATGTTGTTAGTTAGACACACTTGAACAGAGATAAATTGAGGAAAACTGCTGCAAACGAATTGTTTTCTCAAAGCTGCAGGAGACAAATTTCGAATATAAATATTTTTAAAATTGTAAAAAAATTTCGAATTATATATTTTCTTAAATAATAAAATTAGTTTGGTTTTTATCAATATAAATTACAGGCCTTAAATTTCATTCAGATTCTATAAGTATTCGCTTACATCAGTCCTGAAGACAGGGTAAGGGGTAACAAGGTGTAAAGGTACATTTTGAAGGTTGACAGATAGACGCAACTATGAACTTTATTGATGTTGAATTGGAAATGGTATTGCAGTCTAACACTTCGATAAAGGCTGACAGAAGAGTTTGACAACTATCATATTGTTACGGTTAAGTAAAAGCGTTTACCTACTCTTAATGATCAAATTAACATAATGTAAATAACAGGGCGATTAATGCTGCGCCTGAAAGTATACCCTTACCACAAACCAGTTGACGAGACCGTTGCAAATCTACGTTATTTTTAAACTGCTATACTAAAGCTTCTTGAATCGGGTAGAACAGAAATCCGTTACAATGGTGTCAGAAGTGGGATTCGAACCCAGGACCTTCACAAGTTACCGTTTTCTTGTCAGCTTCCATCGTGCTAATTTTGGTGCTTGTGGCTGGCCTATTTCCATCTAGTATCTCTAGGAACTAATATGTCCTAGTCGTTATGGACTACTTCAGTAAATTGCGCGAGGTGTACGCTATTCCGAATAAAGAAGCAAAAACAATACGCAAAGTTGTCGTGGACAACAGGATAAGTCGTTTTGGTGTCCCTTTAGAACTGCATTTGAATCTGCCATCTTGAAGGAAATATGCGAGATGAATGGAATACGTGGTATGAGAACGATGGAACGGTAAAGAGATTTAATATGGCTCAGTGTGGATCGAAAAGACAAGAAAAGAAAAGTCGGAAACCCAGGATACTGTCGCAAAAGTCGTAGCTTTTGTTTTAAAAGAACTTTCAATTACCCCAAAATTTTCATAAATATTTTTAAGACAAGTAAAGAATGCCTTCAAAGTTTAGCACTCTCATGCATGACGCCTCTCTAAGTCCTAATTTTAAGGGTCTGTTCGTACTGAAATGAATTTATATATAAAATTCAATAAAATACTTATATGAATGAGCGTACAATACCATTACAAATAAATCACATTCAGTGAAGAATAACTCGTTTCCATTGAACGAATAATCAGTTTGTCGCAAACATTTTTTGTTTCTCGTAAATGTGTGATAAGTTTGGTGTTACTATAACTCGTTTGTGGTAAACGAAATATAAGTTACAAACGAATAAACATAGATAGAATAAACATATCTAATTGCAGAAAAAACTCCTGATCCTGATAGGTCATAGTAAATGAAAAAAATATTCTTCTAAGTCTGAGTTTACACATGCAACTTTAAGTTTGCAACTTTGAAAAACTCTGCTGCAGCTCTTTACAATTCTCTTTTGAAGTTGCAATATGTGTTTACACGTGCAACTTGTCCGCGTTTGAAATTGTGAAAATCTTGTGTTCAATGTTGTTACTTCTGACATTCGTACATCATTTTTCTGTATACAGACTAAAAGTGTTGTGAGAAATAAATAAGTGAAAACAAATTGTGCAAGTATAGAAGTGTAAATAAATTGATATTAAATAAGTAATTAAATAATGAGATAAAAAACTTGTTTTCATTTGCATTAAACACCTATTTATTTCTTTACACGGAGTTACACTTTTTTTAACAAATTACTTCGGCTTCGCTACACTTTATTACAAATCACTATTTTATTTTATTTATTTATTCACACCGCATCGTTGTTTCAAACCATAAAAAGAAACAACTTTTAAAGAAAAATATCAAATTATTCTACAGCCAACTTCATTGCGAAAGAAAACAAAACGGAGTTGCAAAGCACTTGCTACTTTTTTCCCCCTCCGTTCTTCTTACCTCTCTCTCCTAAAAACTCAAGAAGGTCGGCAGAGTTTTTCAAAGTTGCAGACCTAAAGTTGCATGTGTAAACACAGACTAAGAAATAATTTCAGATCGAATCATATAAAATTAAAAAAAAAACACTTTACGTTTCTCAAATGTTTTTTTAATTGTAGAGTTACTAGCTATCGTTTGTTGTAAAAGTTTTTCTGTTCTCGTAGACAATTTTATTTATTTATCACAAAATAAATGCTTTGTTTGACTTAATAAATGTTCGTTTAACGCAATTATATTCTCGAAACGAAGTTTATTTATCTGAAATAACCTCTGGGCGTAACGACATTTTTCTTGCATGCAGATAAGCACAGAAATTTGTATCCATTGATATCCTTCGGATGTGAATCAGTTTGCTATACATTTTTCGTTAAGTGTAAATACGAATACCCACAATTTATGACATCCAATCACATACGTGAGATCATAAAAAACGCCTTGAAGAAAAATGATTATTCACAAACTTGAACATTAAGTCAGTCATTTAGTTAAATGAAACAAATTTATGACGTTCAAATGGCAAAAACTGAGAGAAATTTAAAAATATAAAATGGTTGCCTTTGTCAGATGAAGACTAAGACGAACAAGCAACTATAGTACAGTGAAAGAAAAAACTACGTAATATAAATTAAATGCTTCGTGATATTGAGCCAACGAAAGTCTTTGCTAATGCTGTGGCAGTTTCATTTCTATATTACACGTCTGATATTGAAGCGTTGCTGTTATATTAATTAACCACATCCTTGAATCAACGAGACGTTTTTGCTAAATTACATTTTTGCTCTTCAAAAATCTATATTGACATTTACTAGAACAATCTTTTGAGATATTTGGTCACAACGTTTGCTGGGAAATCACAAAGGATTCTCAGACGTCGAATATAAATTTTAAAGTCCTTTCCTAAATTCTCAACATTTTATCAAAATTGTACGGACTCAATTGGTTTCACTCAATATAGATTTTGGGTCGCACACAGTGTTATCGAAATCTACTCATCAAATCAATGAAATATTATTAATGAATATCAATGATAGTATCAACGAAATATATTCGTTGTGCTATTCAGTGAGTATAAAACGAGAAAGCGCACAACTCATTGATTGTGAGAAGCCCTCATGTGCCCCTTCATGGGATTTATTTTATTTATTTTTATTATTTCCATCGGTGGCCGTCGGTGGTGCAATGGGTAGTGTGCGCGCCTCTTGTACTTGAGATTCTGGGTTCGATCCCTGCTCTGACCACCTTAAAATTTCTTTCGACGGCGGTCACCTCACATAGTGACGGCGACACTATCGAGTATTTAGCCATGAAAAAGGTTCTCCAATTACCGTTCGGAACCGGTGTAAAACTGTAGGTCCCAATCAGTGAGTATAAAACTAGAAAGCGCACTGGTTGTGAGAAGCTCTTTTATTTTTATTATTTCAACATGGTAACCGCTATTAAGTGGCAGCAGCCAAATGTTCGGTTGCTACAACCTCTTTTTTAACAAATAGTTGTGTGAAAGTATGGCAGAGTCCAACCCTTTCAGACACTCTTTCAAGTTCTAAAGTCAAACTATAATTCAAATCTTCAAACAAAATATTTTTCCAACAAAACAATACGATTTTAATGTTTAAAATGCCATTTGAATTTCTGCGCTCTCCCTCGCACTCCCTTGGACGCTGTGTCATGGTCATAGATTTCCATGCCAAAAGCAAAGATCGGCAATTAAACATGACATGGTTGCAATAGAGATAAATATTTTGATTAGATTCTTCTATAAACAAACACGTACGCAAACTCTTAAGGAAACCAACTAAAATCGTATCCATCCCATTACTATTAACAAATTTCTGTGCCCGTCCTCGCCTTAAAGTGGAGGATGATGATGATGGCGATATTAGCATATGACGTTCATTATTACAAATATTGTACGATCAGGCCAGGCCACAGCTCTTGCATTGCCTCCGTTCACTTGAGGTAATGCATCCCATTCATTGATCGGTCTCTAGCCTCATCCTTAGTTAGCGTTTGACACAGTCATGTGTCTGTGGTTCGGTTTACTTTTAAATAGATATCTTTCCTCTGGGTAGAAGCGAATGGCAAATTTATTTGAACACAAATGTTGTTGAAATGTGACAAACGATTAGAAAACGACTTAAACGATTTATTGGCTCATCTATCATCTTCGTTCGTTCTAAGAAACGGTAGAATTTAGTAATAAGATTTTATCTAAATGGAACAAAAATTCTTTTTTTTACATTTTTCGATTCTGCCAGACACAACTCCATGTGAAATGTTGACTATTCTGCAAGTTATTTTTGTAGCGATTGAAGTCTTAAGTACAGGCGACTAAATGTTGTTATGCTTTAATAGTTAATAGATTAGAGGAGTGATAAGCTTACGATGTTGAATTGGAATTGAGTTTTATGCTATTTTAAGCAGAAATCCAATTTATCAGCGATTAGTTTAAGGACGTTGTGGTTAAAATTTTCCAATTTAGTGAATAGTTAAGTTATGATCTGAGTTTAGCTAAATTTTGGAAGTTTTTAAAATTTAAAAGTTTTAGAGCGCTTTAATTTTAGACTACGGGCGTGTAACTTTAGACTTTGGGGCGTGCAAAGTTACCCTCAGAAAATAGTAAATGGCTGCCTTTTCAAATGTGCGTCAAATTCATTCAATACCTTCGACGCACGAAAGTTATAGTTATTGTCCCAAAGTCAAATTTTTTTCAAAAGTGAATATATTTATTACAACCAAAGTGTATTTTAAAGAAATTAAATTTAGACATCATATTAAAACCAAAAAACTACACTTTCTGATAAAAACAAAATACAAAAAAGCTCTAAAACAGTTTGAAGAAATGCACTTCAAGAAATTTAGAAACTTAAAGGCGAGTTTCAGACTCGTCATTTAAAAGCTCAATTTGAAAGCTCATAGAAAATGTTCATATTAAATGACAAACATCGTTACCTTGCTTGGTGACGGCGAGACTATTGAGTAATTAGTTATGAAAAAGCTTCTCAAAAACCGTTCCGAACCGGAATAACCCTGTAGATCCAAATCAATATTTATGAGAAGCTTTCTTCTTTATTATTTACTGTTTATAAATATTTCATAAACTTAAGCTCTTCCATTAATCTGGCTGTTAGTGCAATTATTTTGCAGTATACACCACATACTGCCTGTTGACGTTCAAATGTTAGTTGAACACACCACAAACTGTTCGCTGACATTTAAATGTTAGTTTAACGCACCACAAACTACCCGTTGACATTGGACTGTTAGTTGTATGTACCGCAAACCCCCTCTTCACAGTCAAATGTTAGTTAAACCAAAGTGTAATGCAATCTCCGTAACAATATGTTAGGATGTGGATGAGTCCAAGGTGTTTATTTAAGAATATCCTTAATCCGCAGTTTATCGCGGCCAGGTTAGCGGCAACCTTGTTCTCTAATCTTTGCTGTATACTCGTACACCACCGAATTCGAGGTTATATAGGCGTATTAATTGACATTTGACTCCGTGCCGAGAGTAAGTTGATGGCTCTTGGTTTTGCCAGTTTTGTACAAATTTTGGATGTGTTTGAAATAAATGAACCTTTTAAATTGGATCAGTTGGTGAAATCGGGCTAGTCGGTCAAATCGGCTCACATTTTAAACCGATGAGAGCCAATTATATCGGTCGCGGCGCACAGTGGGATTTCTTCATACAAGCCGCGGCAAAAATTAGAAGGAATCGAGCGAGGGCTTTGAAATTTCGCACACATCTCTCATATTGCTAATTTAGAAAAAAAACAAGTTTTTGTTCAAATCCGCCCACAACCACGCCTACCTCCCATATAACGTAAAGTAAAAAATCGTTGTACATATTTTCTCATTTTCATATCTATGTCAATAAAAATTACTGCCAGTGCTTGCATTTGAGTCCTCAATTATATTAAAAATTTAAGTGCCACGCCCAACGCCCAACGCCCATATACAAATTTTTGAAAACACAGATATAATTCTTTGTAGTTTGTGATAGATGTAAATTAGCACTTACATCTATATAAATAACTAAAGCCTAATATGTTAGCTGAATATTTGCAAAAAAATTAGGGGGCCATAGTTTACCGTTTTTTTTAAATTAACCAATCATTCCAAATAAAAGTCAAATTTGTACTATAAAATTATCGAAATTTATTAATTTTTCAGCATTTCTCAGTGCATACTTTTAGGGATATGATATATAAAACACAACTGCTGTAAAAAAAACTTTAACTAACGTTTCTATTATCGACAGCATTAAAACACATGCCTACAAGTATACACCATTTTATATGGTGTTTTCATCCATTTTTGTAATGAAATTTCTTGGCACTTTTTTTATAAAATTTATAACTTTGTTTAACAGTATAAAATATTATGGGAATTTTATTTATGAAATCAAAAGAATACACTCCCACCTTTCACATTTTAGCAACCAGACCACAACGATCGATAACGCCCACCTTTTTTTAGTCCAAGAAAAACTAAAAACACTTAGTTTTTTGAGTGCCATCATAAAAGCATGAATATATTTTAATCTGTTATTGTTATTCAATTATTTTTGCTTAAAACTTAATGTATAAATACCATATATTTCAAATATACATATTCCAAATCGATACGACAAAAAGAAGTTATGTTTCCAGCCCATTGAAATGCATGAAAATCTGAGGCAGGTTACTGCAGAGTTTCATTTTGTTGACTTTGCCGCCTTTTTTTTGTACAAAAACAAAATTTGTTGAAAAAAACTAATGATTTATTTCTCTTAATTAAACAATTCTCTACAAAACTGCATCATTACATATTTAATATTTGACACTCGAAAAAGGGTATTTTTGCCGGCAAAATCCCTCTGTGCGGCGTGAGCTTCAAACAATTTTTGGAGGCGGCGACGAGTCGGGAAATTTTCGATCGTCTTCCATCTCAAAGACGATTTACAATTAGACGACCAGAAGATGTGCGCAACTTGGCAACCCTGGTAAAAGAGAACCAAAAAGTACTAGGAGTTCACTCAAACGTATTTCTCTCTCGCGTCATATCTTGCTTATTTCATACTTTTTGCATAGTTTATGTAATTTTACTTCAACATGCTTGGAATTTGTATAGTTATATACAATAACACTATCAAAAAGCTGGTCGTGTATTGAAATATTCAATGAAGAGAGTAAGAGAGAGAGTAGAGAAGTACTAGGGTTTCACTCGTTTTGTTTGTTGGCATTTGAGTGAAGAGAAATTTTGACTGTCTACTTGTACATCGTTTTTGTCCATCTGTCAAACAGTTGATTTCTTGTGTATGCTTTTATTATGGTTGTATTTTTGTGGTACTTATCAGTGTTGCATCAAAATGTACACCAGTTTAGAATGAGGGTAACAATTAAACTTCAGTTTTTACAGACTACATTGCATGAGTAACCTTCTGGGTTAGCGTGGGTTAACGGAGTTAACCTTCGAAATGCGCGAATATTGGTCGGTGTAAATGGCATATAAAGCCATAACATTAGGATTTGCTTATTTGTTGTTTTCCTAAAAGAAGCCGGAATTGAACCAAGAAACAATGTAGTGTATGTTTGTGTTTGTGTAAACTTGTTTTCTCTCAAAATAGAGATAAACAGTTTATGTTCTGTAAAAACTGCGGTTTAACTTTTAACCTCATCTTAAACTGGTGTACGTTTTGATGCAACATTGTTAATTACTAAAATAAATGCAACCATAGTAGAAACATATATAAAAAATTAACTGTTTGAATGGCGGGAGCCGATTCAAAAATGTTCCGACGTATCGCAGCCATCAAACATTTTTTGAAGCTCTCGCCGCCGCCGGTATATGGTTTTAAAATGTGAGTCGATTTGATTGACTGACCCAATTTTACCGTCTGATCATTTTAAAGGTTCAGTTTTTTCAAAAACATCCCAAATTTGTAAAAACTGGTGAAACCAATAGCCGCCAATTTAATTTTTCTGTTGTGCCACCGTCTTCGATAATTTTGTCTCGGCGCGGAGTTTGTCCAAGCACGGAGTTGCCTCCTGAAATGCCAATTTAATCTCAAATTGGGTGGTGTAAACGGCAAAGATTAGGGAACAAGGTTATCGCTAACCTGTCTGCGATAAACTGCGGTCGAAATGCTACATTATTCGTATTCGCGAAACGTATGCGATGGCTCAGCAAATAGACGCGCGGATTTGCAGTGATGGTTCAACTCCATTTTTGGGAAAGCGTAAAACTACACTTACACCTACCAAGATTATCGCTTTTTCGGGATTATAAATGTCAACCTCGATAAGAATAAAATCGTCGATAATCGCAAAAATGCGGTAATCGTGGTAGATGTAAATGCCGCTTAAGTATAAGTATTTGAAATTCAATAAAGTACTTTTATTAATGCCTCCATCCAAAATAATAATACCTCCATCCAAAATAAAACCAATCAGTGAAATATAACCCGTTTTCGTTAAACCAAAAAGCAGTGACGCAGAAATTTTCGTTTCCCGTAAAAGTATTTATTGAGTTCGGTGTTTCTATAACTCGCGTGCAGAAAAATTATTGATCGATTGCAGAAAAATTTATGGAAACGGGTTTCGCAAACGTTTTTGAGGTAAGAATCACCATATATCGTTTGTTGTAAAGGGTTTTTTGTCGCCGTAATTGATGATGTTTGGTTATCACAAAGGAAGTGATATTTTTGTTCATTTGTCGCAATTAAATTTCACATTCACTTATCTGCGATTTCGTTTGAGAGAAACGAAATTTTTCTTTGCGTGCAAATCTCACAATGTCCACCAAATAAACATAGAAATTCGTTTTTTGCAAATGATATACATATAACGCAAATTTGACAATATTTGTTTCTTTGTTACTTATAGTTAAAAAGATATACATATAGCTGAGCGTTCTGCGGGGGGAAAACCCATAGAGGTTTCTCTCGAATATTTCGTCATTCATATCTTATCAGATACTGTAAATAAATGGATTAACTTAATGTAGACAAACGCTAAATTGGACAATAATGGTTATACCACTGCAGCTATGGGCTTGTCTGCAATCAAATATTATTGAAATGTATGTATATGTAAATGTTGCTGCCGCAGTTGATGCCGTTTTCTGCATTGGCTACATCACAGGCAACTCCAATACATTCCACTCGTTTCCAATTCTATACGCAAATCCAAACTCAGCTGGAAATGGCTCTAATAAAGGGTTTTTCAACAGAGACGCTACAAAAGTAAATCGATAGGGACAGCAAACGACGCCATATCTTTTCGCGCTCTTTTGACATTTCTCTTCAGTAAGGTTTGCCATTTCATCATGGAAAGATAGACGAGCCAACAACGAGTAGAAATTATTAAAATTTACTACCGAAATTTGGAGTCAGTGGCCTCATCTTTAAGAGGCCAACTTTAAGAGGCCTCAACAATCAGCGATGAGGCTCATTTCTGGCTGAATGGATTCGTCAATAAGCAAAATATGCGTTATTGGTCAGAGACATCTAAAAGCGGGACAAACACGTAATCCATGAGTCATCATTGCATCCCGAAAAAATTACGGTTTGGTGCGGTTTATGGGCCGGCGCCGTCATTGGGTCGTACTTCTTCCGTGATGATCAAGACCGACACATTACTGTGAATGCGAATCCCTACCGTTCAATGACAACCGAATATTTTTGGCCCCAATTGGATAATATGGACTTGGAGGACATGTGGTTCCAACAGGACGGCGCCACAAGCCACACAGCGAATGCCACAATCAATTTATTGGAAACCAAGTTTGGTGAACGTGTTATCTCACGAAATGGCCCAGTCGATTGGCCGCCTCGGTCGTGCGATTTGACGCCGTTAGATTATTTCCTGTGGGGCTACGTCAAGTCTATGGTCTATGCCAACAAGCCAGCGACGATTGATGAACTTCGTACGAATATCGAACGTGAAATTGCAGCAGTATCGGCCGATTTATGCTTGAAAACCGTCGAAAATTGGGTTCAGCGTCTGGATTTCTGCAAGCGTGCCCGTGGTGGTCATGCAAAAGAAATCGAGTTCCATACATAATGGCATCGAACGTACTTTCACAGGAATAAAGAATTTCATTGGTATCTACAACCGGTTTTGTTTTATTTAAAAAAACTTTTGTAGCGCTCGTATTGAAAAACCCGTTACATCCACTTAAAATCTATTTATGACGGGCTATGAAGTGAAAATGTCCTGCTGTGCAGAAACAAATTACGGACATGTTATGTTGCATGTTGTTAAGTGAATATTTTCTTTTGGGTTTGCTATTTTCCATATTTACTCTGTTCCGAGATTATAGATTGATGAAGAAGTTATCTACAGTGAACTAGCGATGGACGGAGAGGAAAGCTGCGTTATATTCCAAAGAAGAGTATTCAAATATTAGTGAAGGGGTTGGTAAGCTGCAAATATTGTTTATTATTGGTTATGTCTAACCTGACCAACCATCCAGCTTTTGGCGGGTTTGTCCCGCTTTTAGATGTCTCATATCGTCTTGGATTTCAATCCCGCTTTTTACAGAAAAGTTCCGCTTTATGACGTTTGGGGCTTTACGAACAGTTGAGTATAATTTAGCTTGGTATATTTTTTTAATATGAATTTTTAACAGTCATAAGCACAATTTGAATTCATAATGTCACGGTCTTTTCGAGATTAGTGAACTTCATCATTAGTGGCTTAGTTGTAGGGGTTTCTTCTTACTAATGTGATTTTTCTTCTTACTAATGTGATAATGTGTGGCCGTCGGTGGTGCAATGGTTAGTGTGCGCGGCTCTTGTACATGAGATCCTGGGTTCGAACCCGGCTCTGACCACCATCAAAAAAAATTTCTTTCGGCGGCGGTCACCTCGCATAGTGACGGCGACACTATCGAGTATCAAGCCATGAAAAAGCTTCTCAAATTACCGTTCGGAATCGGTGTAAAACTGTAGGTCCCAATCAGTGAGTGAAAACTGGAAAGCGCACAGCTCAGTGATTGTGAGAAGTTCTCCCTAGTCCCTTCATGGGATGTAATGGGAAACCATTTATTTTATTTTTTAATGTGATAATGAACTTTATATGTGGTTACGTCCAAATGAAATCCCACATAAAATATCTTCGTTTGTGAAAGTAATTGCGGCAAACGAACATATCGTTTACGGGAACTAAAAAAAATTTACAACGAACGATAAATGGTAGCATTAACCTAAACAAATTCGAAAAGCGTTTCCATTAACTGTTCTTCAGTTTCCCGCAAAGGAGTTATAGTAAAACTTAAAAACATTTTTACGAGAAACGAAAAATATTTGCGATAGACTCATTAATACGAACGATTTGCATTTCACTGAATGTGATTTATTTTGCTAAACTTTACTTACGCATTCCATGAAATGGAATGAATGAATTCAGGCACCGTAACTACACCCGAGGTAGTTAGTTGGAAATTTCATATAATTTTGTGTTATTCTATGATGTGACATACAACGAACAGAAGTAAAAGAGAATGCGTTTCTTCGTTCGATATAAAATCAATCGTCAAATACAATTTAGCTGTCATTAGTATCAATCAAACACTATTTTAACTAAGTTTTATGCTTGGATTGCTTCTAGTTGCTTATCACGCATTCTCCCATTCACTCTCTTCTCTATACAATTCAAACTACCATTTCGATCAGCTGTTATAAATACAAAAAACCTTTAAGATTAGGGCAGACTTAATTGTTTTTGGTGAAAGATGATAGAATCAATTTAACACACATTATAGCATAGACTAATACTTATAGTAGACCCAATAGTTCTCCCACCAAATTTATGACATTTGGCCTGGTGTGATATTTACGTTTGATGTTGAAAAGAATTGCTTTACTAATACCAGATGGAGGCAATGGTTCAAAACAACGAACAAAATAACAACAACGGCATTTCGTTTTGTGTGTTAAAATTATTGTGTTAAATACAACACAAATAAATGTCTGCTAACAATAACAGTCAATAAAAAAGTTTAAAACACATTTAAATTTCACAGTTTTTCACCAAAATGACATGAAAAATTAAAGCAAGAAGTTATTGTAATTCCACCTGGTGTATGCCAATTTTCGTCAAACATCTCTCTGTCACACCGACCGCATCACGAAGAGTGTGAAAACGAACGTCAGATAAGCCAAATATTGTCTCTAGTCTGAGATTACTCTATGCATTATAGTATATGATTGTGTTGGTATAAGAGAGAAACCATAGAGAAATACACGTCTAGAGAAAATATCTCGCTGAACAAATTTCTGACATTTGGCCTTGTGTGATATGAACGTTGGATGTGGGAAAGAATTGCTTTAATAACACCAGATAGAGGCAATGACCATGAAAAGCTTCTCAAAATAGCGTTCGGAACCGGTGTAAAACTGTGGGCCCCAATCAGTGAGTGAAAAACTACAAAGCGCACAGCTCACTGATTATGAGAAGCTCTCCCCTATGCCTTCATGGGATGTAATGGAAACAATTTATTTATTTTTTGGAGGCAATGGTCCAAACCAGGCCTGCGAAATTTCGAATTAAAACTCGCAATGACGATGCGATCAGATATCAGATATATTAGAGGGTTTCTAGCCCTAGGTGAAAGAAGAGGACCGACTGCGTTGGATGTGGCTTTTCTCCACGTACTGCGGTCTTGGCAGGAACTTTTCCTCTCCCTGTGCACTACGATTTTTGAACACGTCCCCAAACGACTTTTACGATGAAAGAAAGGAGTCAACAATGAGACTAAGTAGCAAACGAAATATTTTTTCCCTTCGAGTGATGCTTCAACCGTTTGATATGGGCGATGACAAAAATTTAGCACCTTTAAGCCTCTTTTATTTTTAAAAGTACAAATTTCGAAATATCCACGTTCCTCGATCAAACCCTAATGGTTCCCATCGGTGAAAATTAAAAAAAGTAATTATTCGAGCCTTGGGTGGCATTTTCTTAACACTTAGTGTGTTTTTTTTAAAGAAATCATATCACTCAAATTGGAAAACCCTATATGTCATGCTGATGCTACCCAAAGCTCGAATACAAGCAATTTGCTTTATTTATTTTTTAATTTAATCAAAAACTGTCTGACAAAAAATGGTTTTGCGCATTAAGACCAGACTTAAAATGTCCATATAGCACACAAATCAATGTGGGGAGGGAACCATTAGGATGCACCGATTTTAGTTTTAGGGGAATTGTCCCTCTATAGTGTACATTTCTCTTTTGGTGTAGGCGCGGTGTTGTGTTGTTCCGAAATTGTCTTTACCCAACCTTTAATGCCAGAGTGCGATCGCCTCAACACATGTTTTGCAATGTGCAGCCCAAGTTTCGTGAGTTTAGCTTAAGCCATTTGGTCTGGGTGGTGATCTATCACTCAGTCAGTGACACAAGTATTTAATTATTGTGGAATTTTCCAATTTTAGCTGCAGGCTACGATATTTCGGAAATTCGTTATAACTAAAATAGATACTGATTCCCTACAGTAAAAAAAAATGTTATCAAACTGAATATTGTTTGGAAAACATAACTGTTTTTTTCTTGGAAGCAAAATCGTGTATCTCTACTATTCCTGAACGCAACCTTATTTTTCTCTATTGCACACTTATGTTTGTTTCAAAGTAGGTAGTCATTTGAGTGATTTTTAAAAATCAAGCCAAACTACTTTGCTACATTTCTCGAGATAACAGGGTTTGCTTCCAAAGCAGTACTACCACACGTGGAAACTATTAAAATGGGCTTTCTTAGCGTAACTGTAAGGATCCTGAGAGAACATATTTCTGGGGAATTGTAAAGATTTGCTCAGTAGCTGGGCTGAATCCCTGACAGATTAGTAAAACAATTTGATTTATATATGGTGATAGTTTAATACTTCTTTAAAAATTTGAAATTATTTTAACTACATGAGAAACTTAATCAAACAAACATTTAATTGTTCGTATAATTGTTGGCTGATCTTGTGGCATTTATGTCCATACTACTAACACAAAAATCACCAACATTATCTCTGACAGCAGCCAAATAAAAAACATGTCAAATGTCAGAGATCATTAAAAACATCGAATGTTTTCCATTATACCATCGCCAAATGTTTATCAATAATCGTGATATAAATCAACACAATGGAAATGTTTTTTTTATATATTCGCTTTATCGAAGGAGTTGCATACTTCAGTATGGTATTAAGTCGAAAAAATAAATACATAAATATTTAAAAATGATTAGAAAGCAAAGCACCCAAAGAGCTTCAGTTGATCTGAAAAAAGTTATAGTCTCACATCTCACATCGAAAGAAAATAGAAGCTTGTTAACCGATATAAAAAATGGCAAATTATTATATATAAGTATTACATGGTGCTTAAATATAAATCTTCGTACATATAGCAAAAGCCTGCGTCTGTATTACGAAATGTTTAATTTTTTTTGGGGAAATTTATGTTTTTCCATGATATTTTCAAATGTATAAAAATACAAAATATACTACAATTAAATGAATAAAAAAAGATTAAAAGATAATTAAATTAATGGTATCATAATATTTACTAGTATAGCTTCCTGCAGACAAGTCGAATGGGTTTTAATATTGACAAATTTGTGCAATACTTAAATTTCATTAAAACAAAGTTTGCCCATCTAAGAACAAAGTTTGTTCACATAACCAAGGCAAACCATAATTCATTTCAGCCAAGCAATACCCAATGTTTAAGGCCCTTATTCAGTTCTTGCTAAATTCCGTAAACAATTTTGTCATTTACCAAACTTTTTGTTGCATAGAGTTACCACCTATCTCTGATTTACCCTGTAAGTATATAATGAATAATACCTCATTTTTGTTATTAATTTTGAAAAACATAAAACTAAAAACAATGACAAAAGTTCAGTGTGGTGTTATTTTTTGGAATAGTCAAATTGTGCAAAAAGGGTTAAAAACAAATGGCAACCAATACAAAAGGTTTAATAACACATCTTAACGTAAGTTAATTTTGGCACATGTGTGTCTATTATACGGCTAACTCTCCAAAAATTACAAAATTTATTGCGTCGGGTATAACATGTTATTTTAAGCAAAGAAAGTAAAATAACAAAATCAGGGAAAATGCATAGTTTCGGAATTAAGGACCCCAAAATTTCGGATTCTTTTTCCACTAACGTACCGTGTAAAGCAATTGTTATCACTTTTTGGTATAAAACAAGTCAGAACACACTCAAAAAATAATGTAGCATTTTGCGATAAGTCGCTTGTTTGTTTACGTTTCTCAAACAACAATTTTAAAATTTTTTTAAAATAAAATTGTTTTTGATTGGAAAAAAAAAAATTTCGAAAAATCGCGCGATGTTTTTAAAATAATTTTTGTTTTTGTTTGAGAAAAGTAAAAAAAAAATCGATAATTTTTCTAAATGTCAACATCCGATAACTCGATAACTAAGCGACTTATCAAAAAGTGTTACATTATTTTATACAAAAAACTGATATCAATGGCTTTACACGGTACGTTAACGCCATAACCCTCTCACATATCCAAAATTTCGGGGCCTCCGAAAACTATGCATTTGCCTCGATTTTGTTATTTTATTTTTTGCTTAGAATAACGTATTCTACCCTTCTTATGGTTGTTTGTTGGAGCGTAAGCCGTAAAATTAAAATAGAATCCCGAAAAATCCCGGATTGTCGGGATCGGGATTTCGAAAATCCCAAATCCCGGGATTTTTTAAAATCAATCCCGTTTAGCATCCCTAATAGACACGTATTTTCACAGATGGATCTAAGACGGAACTGAGAGCTGGGGTTTACTCAACTTCACTTAGTCCGCTGCGCGAAAAGAAAATAGCGTTGAGCTATTTGAGTAAATTTAAAAAGATAGACGGAATAATCAAAGTCCCTCAATGGAGAAAAATTAAATCGTTTATTTAAAACGTAAAAGAGTTCAAAAAAGGTTTCAACTCCATGTCAGGGAAAGTACAATAAAATTGCTCCAGTAATGAAGGTACACTTCCATCCACAATAATTCCTATTCTCTGAAATATAACTCGTTTGACAAAACCAAAAAATCAGTTTAACGCATTAAATGTTAATGTTAACATTTATCTTTTCACGTAAACGTTGTTTACGTTTAGGGTTACCATATATCGGTTGGTGGCCGTTGGTGGTGCAATGGTAGTGTGCGCGACTCTTGTACATGACAACGTAGGTTCGATACCTGCTCTGACCACCCTACACTTCTTTCGACAACGGTCACCACGCTTAGTGACAGCGACACTATCGAGTATTTAGCCGTGAAAGAAGTTTTTCAAAATACCGTTCGGAACCGGTGTAAAATTGTAGGTCCCAGTCAGTAAGTATAAAACTAGAAAGCGCACACATCACCGGTGGTGAGAAGCTCTCCTCAATCCCTTCATGGGATGTAATGGGAAACCATTTTTTTATATATCGGTTGCTGTAAACGTTACCGGATTATTGTAAATAATAGTATTTATTTGTCACAATCGAATGATGCTTGATTCAACATATCGTCTTACCGGAGTTATCTACACGTACATCCAAAAAAATTTGTTTTGGGAAATTGAATTTAAAGTTTCAGAAAGGTATATCAAAAAAGTGGTATGAAAAAAGTGGCCCAATATTTTTTTTAGATATAATGGTGGGGATTCTTCATTGTTATATGAAATAATATCAATGGTCATGGTGAAAATTTTTTGAGTTATGGCAATTTTTTCCTTCAGAAAAATTTTGTCATTTTATCGTATACGCCAGGTTTTGTGAGGAATTGTTCAAAATGTGGGATATACGTTGGAATGAACTAAAAGAAACATGTTAAAAAATGTTTACTTTTACATTTGTTTTTTAAAAACACTAAGATTCGTATTTATATTTTTGTTATTTCATTTGTTTTTTTATTCGAAATTAACCCTCTGTAGGTATTTAGTATTACTGACGTTACTGTGCTTTGGTTAAGATATGACCCAGTAATAGAATCTTACTAAAAATTTCTGAATTGATTATTATAGTTAAAAAGTTCAGATGTAGAATAATTCAGACATTTTTATTAATATTATTTCAAAAATATGTACATAAAAACAATTAATTAAAAGTCAATAAACATCGCCTATTTGCTGATTATTACCAAACAATCTTTTTGACATTGAGTTTGATAATTCAGTCCGAAATAAAATTTCATCAGAGAAAAAAAAGACATTGAAAGTCTGTATAATCTATCTTCCGGAAGAAGATGTTAAAAACTTTTCTAACTTAATATCTGGTTAATAAGAGAAAAAATTGCTTTTTTATTTTTTTATTATTTATATTCAGGCGAATTTTCATAATGAAAACTTGTGTTCGAGTGATATAAATTTGTTTTTATATTTTGAGTTTTATAAATACTTTAGTTTATAACAATTATTGTTCTATGGAGTATTGAAATTGAAAAATTAATTAAGTTTATGATTAGAATTCAATTTTTTTTTAAATTTACAATAAAGTCGTTAAAATAATTTTTTATTTGCACATACGTGGAGATAACGTAACAATTTTTGAATTCGCAAATTTCATATATAGTTTTCATTGTATATCCACAAAATTGTGATATACGATGTTATAACGTGATTTATTTTTTGTTTTTATGGATATACAATTATAAAACGCCTAAATATTTCATAACCTGTAGGAGGTAGCGAGCGACCTGGGGACTAGACAGATTGATAGATCTTGAAAAATTACCATAGAAAGTGTTCTTATCTCAATTTTTTGGATTTTCTGATACACGTGCAGATAACTTCGGTACGACGATATGTTTATTTCTTGCGATTACGTTCTCCAATATTAGTTCTTTTATCTGAATTTTGGCATAATGAAATTCTTTTTTGCGTGTAGCTGCGGACTCGTTACCACTAAAAACAGGTAGATACCAAACTGTAAAAAAGCACGCCCATCACCAGTACTGTGGAGTCGGAGTCGGGGTCTTTTGCCTGGAGTCGGAGATGGAGTCGTTAAAATTTAGCCGACTCCGTCTCCAAGTTTAACATTTCCATCAAAAGTCAAAATTTTTGAAAATAACAATTTGTTAATCGATTTTTGGAAAAATCAATTTGCCTCAGATCAAAATCGATTTGTCGTGGGGTTTTTTGTTTCTCTCGCAAAAAATCTGATGTATTTTCAAATTCTTGGTATATTTAAAAAGTCACGTATAAACCAGGGTAGAATTATCTATTAGGTAGTCGCATTAGCAATTCCGTGGTTAATCTGTCAAAATTAGCTGAATAATGAAAACCACTATGTACACAAAATGTGAAAATTTTTATAAGATTGTCTTACTTGATACAAAGTCTATGCTATTAAATTGCATTATGGTTGAAATTCTTTGAAATGTATTAACAAACAAAGAGAAACATAATCGAATTTGACAGCTTAACGACGGAAAAGATGAAAAAACCACAAATCAGCTGGGCTGATGCGTTTACCCGATAGATAATTCTACCATGGTAGAAACTATAATTGCAAATTGACAAGAGAGTGCTAGACAGTTGCAATAAAAAAAAATAAAAATCGAACTTCAAACCTTTTTTTTTCAATTCCAATTTATTTTGAAAAGTGAATGCGTTTTGTGTTTTATTTAAAAAAAATTTTTTCTCAATCAAAATAAATATTTACTTGTCGTGCTGCCAATAATGGCATTTTATATACAGTTCAAATTATTTCGCTGTTAATGAAAATGTTACCTTAGTTAATGGTTTTATTTAATATTGGTTTCGGAGGGGAGTCGTGCATTTTCAAAATGCTAAAGTCAGAGTCGGAGCGGAGTTGTGTATTTTCAAAAATCTGTGATCTGAGTCGTGTACTTTCAATGTGATGAAGTTGGAGTCGGTTTCTTAATTTTTTTGCCAGACTCCACAACCTTGCTCACCACTGATTGTGAAAAAGTGTCCCTCAAATATGCTACAAAAACAATTACTATTGTTTTATTTGCATTATTGCAAATAATCCATTTCAGCAGTTTTGAACAAAGTTAAGCTGTCATTTCCCGCCAAAAATCCTACATCAAAACCTCTACACTCGCATACTAATCTTTATTTTAGCAAGTATAAAAGAGAATACAAGTATAAGTTTAATCCGGACAGACATGTTTAAGGATCAAAACTAAATAAACTGTTCGGCATTGTGGTTAAATTTTTGAGGTCAACTTACCCAACAGAGGTCATAAAATAACAATAGCTTAATGAAACGTTAAACGAAAAGAAAATCACGGTAACAGCGTCAACATCAAGTCTTACAGTCTCGGTACATGTGACTGGTTCCCTTTCTGTTGTCTGTGGCATTTAAACTGAACCACTGCACGCGCCACACAGCTTAAGCAGCCGTCCACAACTTATCCGTATAGCTGCCATCATCTCAAACCGCCGATCAACGTTAAATGTCTACGAGTATTTAACCCTAATGATTTCGAGAGTTTAAAGTGCTGAGTCTGTTTACCTGTATTCGGTTTAGCAGATAATCAAATCGTACAAATAGAGGTCATAATATTTTGGCTTAAAAAATCATCGATATTGTCGTTAATGAAATTTCCAATTTATTAAACGACCCATCCATCCACTCTCTCTTAAAGTGATTTGCGGGTGTAGTTTCCTTTATTCGTTTTCATCATTAGATCGTTTTGGATATGGTCGGATTGAAAAATGGCACGAAATTGCAAACGAGTAATGCGATTTGTTTAAAATAATTTGACAAATGGTTTTGTTAATTATAAACTTTATCAGAGCTGGAAAATATTTGGAGTTTCGGTAATAATTGGCAGTTAGCGAAATAAAGAATAAATCAATATTATGTTGGGGTTAAATTTATTAAACAAAATGTTGTAGTTAAATATATTCAAACCAATTCTATGAATGAATACCAGAGTTGTTGTATGAAAAATTAAGATGGTTGGTTTTTCTACAATTAAGTAATTTTTTAGAATTACATTTTATATTTATCTCTGATATCAATGACCTATATTTGGGTCGTTAAATGTTATAAATCTTCAGAATGTGAACTAAATTGGAAATCTTAAAAATATTTTTTGAAACTTTCTTTAGTAAAGTTTAACTTTGACATGGACTTAAATTTCGATGATGAATGAAGAAACCTGTTTTATAACAATCATTATTGAAATTTACACGCTGCAAGATAACGGCCCCAGCAAATTATTGCAGGAACCATGTACATGGATGCAAGCATTGTTTTCGTGAATTGTCTGTCACGTTTTTGTTTTCAGCAGTTATCAACAAACAAAACCCCATTTGGGTCACAAATACATATATTATAACCTATTAATCATTGTGTCCCAAACATGTTATATTGAATAGTAAAAAAAAATTTGTTTTGGATATACTATAATTGCGACAAGCTATAAACACGTTATGAATGCAAAAGACAAAATTTTCGACGTGTAAACTAGCTTGAGGGTATTTTAAACATCAGCCAATATTATATTTTTCAAATCTGAAACAAATTTTATATTAGAATCTTGCACAGAGATGGGGTTAATGAGTTTTATTATTTATTTACAATAATATTAAACTATAGTCAATACAAGATTAATATTACGATTTATAGCACTGGCGACTAAGGCCTTCAGCTATAATGAGTTTTATTTGTCAAATTTTAAATAAAAAATATGAAAGAATTAAGTAGGTTTTATGCACGCTGAAAAATCTGTATATTTTTGTTGTTTTGATGCAAATATAATGTGTCGCAAATATAGTATACTTGTGTCCAAACACATCGTGTTTATTGTTTAATATTTCATGAGACACAATGATTATTAGGTTATAATATATGTGTTTGTGACCCAAATGTGTCTTTGTTTGTTGAAAGCTGCTGAAAACTAAAACGTGACAGACAACAAAGAAACAAAAAAACTGGAGATCTTCCATTCAGGAAAACAGTACTTGCAACCATATACATGGTTCCTGCAGTATATTGCTGGGGCCACTTTTTTTCAGGGTGTGTAATTTTAATCCTTCTGCTAGTATTTTTTTTCTTGAAAGCTGCCATCAATACTTACACCATCACTCAGATGGTTATGTGCCATCTGTCTTTGCTTGTAGCCCATGGTTTTTGACACATGATAGACATTTTTTTTTAGTTTATTTACACTGAGAATCATTTTTAATAGAATGTATTTTTTTTAAATGTATATTTTTAGGCTCTTTTTGTAAGAATATGTATTATATTTTCCCGAAAAGGTAATTTTTTAAAGAGTGGTACTTCTTTTATTAAAAGCTAAAGTTTTTTCTCAAGATAAGGTACTACTTTTACGAAGAGACTTTTTGTAAGAAAAAGCCATAAGAGTATGCATTTTTTTTTACAAAGAAGTACTTTTTAAAGAAGTGGTACTCTTATTAGGAAAAGGTTATTTTTAAGAAAATTTACTTATTTTCTTTCAGAAAAGCTACTTATCTCAGAAAAGGAAAAGAAAATGCATTTTTTTACTTTTAAGAAAAGGACTTTTTGTAATAAAAAGTAATTTTTAAGAAAAGGTATTTTTTGAAGAAAAGGTTTTATTTTTAAGAAATGGGAACATTTTTTAGAATTGGTCCTTATTCCAAGAATAGGTACATTTTGAAGAGTAGGGTACTTATCTCAAAAAAAGTTATTTTGTTTCACAAAAAGAAAGGCAATTTGTAAGAAAATTTACTTTTTTAAGAAAGTAAAGTATTTTTTAAAAAAAAAATACCTTTTTTAAGAAACGTACTTTTTGTAAGAAAATTTACTTTGTTTCAGCAAAGTTACTTCTTTAAGGTAAGGATTTTTTTTTAAAAAATGGTACTTTGTTTAAGAATACGAATAGGAATTTTTTTGAGAAAATTTACTTTTTTTAAGAAAAGGCACTTATTTCAGAAAATTTTATTTTTTTGAACTTCGTTCACTTTGGCTTTTCTGAATTGTAATTTTTCTTGGGATCAAAACTAAAATATCCAACTATCAATATCAACTACCAAACTATAATATCCATTATCCATTTTGCGGTTTCAAAAGAAAACGTAAATAAAAGACATATAAAATATTTTTTTTCATGATATTTCTTTTTTATTATAAAGTTTGAACGTTGACATTATGTGTGAAACACAACATCATTTAAATGACCACCACGCGAAGTGTTGCAAGCATTGATTCTTTTGAGGTAATTTTCGACCTCTTTTTGACACATATTGTGCGGTATCCCAGCCATAACTGGACGAATGTTGGTTCTTAAGTGCTCAAGAGTTAAAGGTTTATCTGTATAAACACGGTCTTTCGCGTAGCCCCACAAAAAAAAGACTAATGGTGTCAAATCGCATGATCTTGGTGGCCAGTTGATATCGCCACGACGAGAAATTACGCGGCCAGGAACTGTCCCTTGCAATAAAGCCATATTCGCTCGAGTTGTGTGGCATGTGGCTCCGTCTTGTTGAAATCACATATTCCAAGTCGTATTCTTCAATAGCAGGCAAAAAAAAGTCGGTTATCATGTGACCATAACGCTCCGAATTGAAGGTGACAATCGTTCCATCGTTCGAAGAAGTAAGGTCCAATCACACCTTCGGACCAAAGAGCGCACCAAACAGTGACTTTTTCTGGATGTAATGGCCTCTCTTCAATTACTTGTGGATTCTCAGAACCCCAAATACGACAATTTTTTTTATTAACATACCCACCGAGTGAGAAATGTGCTTCATCGCTGAAGAAAATTTTGTTCGAAAAATCGCCGTCCACCGCCTGTTGTTCAAGCACCCATTCCACGTATCTACGACGTTGTGAATGGTCAGTTGGCTTCAGTTGTTGTGTGAGCTGCACTGTATATGGATGTAGGTGTAGATCCAAATGCAAAATACGCCATAATGTGCCGTAAGACTGTCCTAATTCCTGAGAACGATGAGGAATCGACACATTCGGGTCTTCGGCAACACTTTCACTTACAGCAGCGATATTTTCAGCGGATCGAGCGAAACGATGATGTACAGGCCTTACAATATCTGTAACCGCTCTAGTCTCTTCAAATTTCTTCACAATTTTGCCAATTGCTTGCGTAGTTAGACGATTATGTAAACCATAATATCCTCTTAAAGCACGATATGTGGCTGTGCCAGATTTACCATATTTGTTGTAGGTTTTAATAGTTTTTATGCGTTGTGTGATAGTTAAGCGATCCATTTTCGTCAATGTCAGACTTTCAACTGAAAAGAAAAAAATTGGTTTAACAACTTAGTTTGATAGATGTCGAATTCTAGCCCTATACTTTTGAAACCACGAAATGGATATCCCTTTATATATTAAATATTGGTTACAGGCTCAAACTAGAAAACTTCCCATTAAACAAGAAATTTCCCAACATATGTTAGTCTAGACACAAACCAAAGCAAAAGTACCCAATAGTGTTGATAATACTGGGTTGTAGCATAATAGTGTTAACAAAATTTCTTTAATATTTTTTCCATTTAGCCCCCATCTCGCAACGTGCGATAAGGAACTTTGTTCAAAAAACCATGCGGGAGCCGTGTAAAACCATAGATTCGAATCAGTGAGGATAACAAAGCGCACAGCTTACTGATTGTGACAAGCTTTCTCCTGTTCCTCCATAGTAAGTAATAGGAAAATATTCATTGATTTATTTTAACCAGGTTAAATCATCAATTACATTTATCGTTATATTTCGATTAATGCCCAATACTTTCTGAAGAAATACAAATTGGTTATATGTAAAAAGTAAAGTGAAGACGTACCAGCTGTTATCTCCGGAGGGACACGTTCATCCCTGTGGAAAATTATGTACTGTTCGGAAAATATGTGCCGGCTGCTCAAAAGACAAAATCAGTAAATTCACCAAATCGAATAATTTCCAGATTAGCTGTTCAATGCCGAGTTTGGGATTCCCCTCTGTAATATCAATCAATTGTCATAAGAAAAAATTGTGCACGGGACAAATATTAAAAAATTCGATCTGTCCAAATAAATTTGATAACAACTCTGTGATTTACATTTTATGTAACGTACAAGAACTTACGGACATGATTATGTCTACACAGTATCTTTTGTAATAATATCTGTGCTGAAAAGGAAAAAGCACTTAAGAGTTTTTAGGAAAAAACACTAAATACCCTACGAAGGCCACTGTGGTCACAATTACCGCCAGATGCAGTTCTCATATATCTCGACCGATATTTCAGGAACGTATGTACCAGAGATTTTTGACTTCACTGACTTCAGAGAGAGTATCATATGGAAAATTCTTCTTAAATATGATAACCTAAGAAAATTGGAAATGCACATAAGTCGTTTTTCCTTTTCAGCACAGATTTGTCGGGTGTTTTTTAGAGGTTCCCTTTTCCGTTAACGATTAAGAGGTTAACGCTATTATCAACTGTGCTTAATTTGGTTTGGCATTTCGTCACGAATAAACTAATGTCACATTCAGACCGCAGTTTATCGAGGCCAGGTTAGCGATAACCTTGTACTCTAGTCTTTGACGTTTACACCACCTTATTTGAGATTAAATTGACATTTCAGGTGGCAACTTTGTGCTTAGAGCAAATTAGAGCAACACCGTGCGAAGAAATAATGAAATTGGCGGCTGTTGGTTTTGCCAACTTTCTACAAATTTGGGATGTGTTTGAAATAAATGAACCTCTAAATTCTATCAATCGATTACATCGGGCAAGTCGGTCAAATCGGTTCACTTTTTAAACCGATGACAGCCAATTATATAGGTGACGCGGTGAGTTTTAAACAATTGTTAGTTGATGTATTGTGTATGTTTGTACAGGGCTTTCCAATAAGGACTTGACAACTTATTTTTAAAATAAAACGCAAACCATTTGACATATTTCCAAAACTTTATGATCGACTTGAAATACAATCAAAACATTTATGGATGGAACTCGACTTCGTCCATATGGCCACCGCGGGCACGTCGGCAGCGGTCGATTCGTTGGACCCAATTTTCGATGACTCGGTTACACATTTCGGCCGCTTCTTATGGCCCAATGACGCCGCCGGCATGCAAACCGCACCAAACTATTATTTTTTGTGATGATTCATGAAGCACATGTGGATTTTCACCAAACCAATAAGGCATATTTTGCTTATTGACGAATCCATTGAGCCAAAAATGAGCTTCATCACTGAAGATGATTTTGCGATGAAATTCATCATCTTCTTCAGAGCCCAATGGGAGAACGTACGTCGCGTCAAATGGTCCATCGGCTTCAATCCATGAGTCAGGTTGATCTTGTATGGGTGTAATCCAAGATCTTTACGCAAAATTCGCCATAAAGTGGTCTTGGCGATGCCCAGTTCTTGAGAACGCCGCGGAATCGACTGATTTGGATCGTTTGCTACGGACACCTGAACAGCAGCGATATTTTCGCCGCTTCGACCAACCCATTGCCTCACTGGCATGAATATGTAGACTCAAATTTTTGCGCTAAAGTTGTTATTGCTTGTCTACTAGGACGAGAATAATGACGGAAAATTGGAGTTAACCCTCTTAAAGTTTCGGTCACCGACTCCGAATTTCGTTCGTTCGTGTACTTTACCATGATGAAAATGTTGAGTTTACTGAAAAAAAGGAAAGTAACAGTTAGATGGTCAGTGAAATAGTGCGTTCACAAATTAAATTCAAAGTTGTCAAGTACCTATTGGAAAACCCTCTATTATGGTTGCATTTTTTTGGTACTTAGCAGTGTTGCATCAAATTGTACACCAGTTTAAAATGAGGTTGAAAACTAAACTACAGTTTTTACAGATTAAAATAATAATATCATCTTTTTAATAAAGTCAATTACCTGTTTGAAATTATGTAATCTCATTATTTTATTTCAATTTAAAGTTCTACACTTCAATCGAAAAAGCACCCTATATAATAATCTGCAACATGTATTGATGTTCCATATACATGTTGTTTTATTGCCATACAAATGTGGATTTTGAAATTGTTCATTTTGCACTGCTCTTCCCGCTCTTCAAAACCCATCAAACTTCAAGCAACACCAAATTAAATCAAAAGAGTTATAACACTATGAGTTTTGCTAATTTGATTTGTTTTTTTGACAAACGAAACCAAGTGTAAACAAATTGATTTAATTAGGTGTTTGAAAGTGGTAACCACTTATATGGGGACGTAGTTAAAAATTTCTAGTCTTCAACGTCACACTCTCTAGCCGGTTCCACAACGCTATTATGTTTTACTTACTCCCTCCCGAGTACTTGCAATGCATCAGTTAGTGCCAACTGCCACTTTCCTGGTACGGCTGCTTCAATGTTAACCTTCAACCTTAACGGCTTACAGATAGATGACAGTGACAGTGAAATTTTATCAAAAAAGTTTAACAAAATGGTTTAATGTTTTTAAATCTTCTGTTCAATTTTCCTTACCGGTCAGCCTTTTGGATACTGCCGCCACAAGGTATCGTCTAAGCAATAGACAATTTGAGGTAGAATGGAACGAATATAACGAAAAAGACGGTAAAAAACAATATCAAATGTCGACAGTTTTAGGCCGACGCTTCTCATGTCTGTCTGTATGTTTTTAAAAGATTTACTGCACCATTGTGATGCGATTTGTTTCAAACGGTGCTAAGATAGAATTAGCAAATACGAGGGCAATTTTAAAAGTAAAGCGAAATGACACCTATTAGTAAATACATGGGATTAAGGGAAAGATTATTAAAAAATAATTTTGTGAAAACTTTCAGGAGTTTAATTGAAGATACAATTGTTGTAACTAAGGGTGTTCGAAAGTTATCAATAATATCATGCAATGTATGCGGTAAAGTGTAGTTGTTGAAAAATAAATGACAGCGTGACAGTTCAGTGTTATTAAAAATTTAACTCTAAATGAAAGAACTCTTGAAAACATTACGTTCTCAACAACTTCAAACGCAAATAGATAAGCCAACATACCAAACACTTAATTCATTTGTACACGCATTCAGGAATATTTACTTATATAAATCGCTGACTAAAAGAATAATACAAAAATACATTTATACACTTGAAACTTTAATAAGGCTAACTTGAACTTAGGCTGAGAAGAAACTCTTTTTGTCCCCCTTTCATTAGTTTGCCCTCGACAGAGCTTAGTCGAAATAAAAATGAAGTCAACAGTGCACCAATAACAGCAGTATTTGCATCACAAACAAAGGTCTCTTTGGATTACAAACACACTGTATTGTAACATAATAATCATAGTGTCTCAAACATGAAATATTAAATAGCAAACACAATGTGCTTGGGCACAAGTATACTATATTTGCGACGGGCTCCAAACACATGCTATATTTACAGCCAATCAAGAAAATAAGAAAGATTTTTCAATAGTACATAAAATAAACCCGATACAATTTCTGAGCTTAAATCCGAGATCCAACGCGTCGTCGGTGAGATACAGCCGCATCACTGTGAAAAAGTCATTGAAAATTTCATGAAAATAGTAATGGCCTGTCATTAGATCCGTGGGGGCCATTTGACGGATATTTTATTCCATACTTAATCGTAACATGTCTTCTTTTCACGCCAATAAAACAATCACAACTATCTCAAAAATACGTGCATTTATTTTAAAATGAAAAAGTGAATTCTTTCTGGGTGTCTCAGGTGATCCTACTGAAGTAATTAAATATTACTAATTTCCATTTCATTAGAATAAAATCGAAAATTTAAAGATTTCAATGGCACTGAAAATACTCTCTTCATTGAACCTCGTATATAAATGTACAGCTAAGATTTAAATAATATATCATACTATGGCATCTTCGTAAAAAAAAGTCTAAATTAAGATATAAATTTGCATCTGGTTGTTTGGCTTTGGATGTATTGTTTTTATACTCGTTGCGTTGGTCGGCTGAAGTAATAGGATGTCACCGTAGCTTATTTCGATCAGCTTAAGTAAATGATTCCAACTAAAAGAAAAAACCCCATAAGGATTCTTCAAGATAATATGGGGTTGCAATGTCTTTAAACATCCTACATCGTTAAGAAAGAAAGAAAGTAAAGCGGATCAAACATGTATAATCTCGTTGAAAAAAAACGAGTCATTCGGTAGATAACACTAAGTGTGCCTTCTCCAGAATTGGTGGCCATACTCATATACTGAGTATGTTTTACAAGCCCCTGTATTTATGTTTCTTCACTTCAATTGATATAAACTGAAATTTCATCGCTTTATGCATTTTGTGTATCCGACTCGTTTCTTGTATTAATGGTTCTGTGATACCCAAAACAGATTAAAAATTATACGGTTTTTAGGGTTTTAGTTTTATTAAATTTCTCAAAATGAAAGTAAAAGCCATCGCCACTATAAATCAATTTTATGATTACGTTTAAGCTGTGGGTAGTCTTATGTTTTCTGCGGGGCGATTTGTGTGAATCACCCTGCGATGCATTCATTATTGCAACAGATCATCGGTCTTATTGGCACTTAACCATTAGGTAAAGAAAATGTACGCTCGTAATTTGCAACAATTCGACGAATAGCGGGCACAAGTGGACGGTTATTACGACCATAAAATGACAAAAGCACACGAAAAGTTGCAATTGGAGAACGATTATTTTGATAAAAAAAATTGAATAATGTATGGGCGTTGTTCTGCGCATATCTCTACATGATGAAATTGTAAACATTTCTGAATACAGTGAAAAAAAAATTACAGATCATGACATACTACAAATAGCCGAAACGCCACTTAGAAACGTCACTCAAATTGAAAAACCCCTTATATTGTCATAAGGGTGGCAATACCTGGAGTGCACATTGTTTACTTTAACATGATAATTGTGTGATCTTCTTTCAAAACTGTTATGTCACATTTAACAGTCGATGGTGCAATGGTTAGACTGCGCGTATTTTAGCAAACAAGAACGTGGATTCAACCTCGAAACCTCACCACCGTTTGCGAAAGCCCTAAAGCGATTTCAAAAAAGATGTATGGTAACTCTAAACTCGGTGGCGCAATGGTTAGCGTGCGTGACTGTTATACATGATAACGGGGATTCAATCTCAGCTCCGACTACCTTACATTTCGTTCGAGGAATGTTACTATCCAGTAATTAGCTTCTCAAAAAATCATTCTGAACCGCACAGTTCACTGATTGTGAGAAGCTCTGCCTAATCCAGAACTTTCTGATGTGTTTTAAAATTCCGCGTTCATTATAAATTCAAACTACCATTATAATATTTCACTACAGCTGTGTCTTTTATTTTATTAAATTCGATATTGGAGATAGTCTCGCAACGGGTTAATGGTTCTTAAAATATTGTATATGTAGCTTTGAAGGTTTTTCATAAGCTTCCTACACTGAACGGAAAAGCATCGTCACACGGATTAAAATGTTCATCACCCCAACAACTTTTGTCATCGAAAGTGAGCTAACGTAAAGTTTCATTCCCGCTATGAAAATGTCTGCTGCAAATTGTTCGTTACTATGGTGAAAGTATGGCTGTTACTGCAATGAATTTGCTTCATTATTGCAACGAATTTGTTTCGTTGCTGCAATGGATTTTTTTCATTGTTGCAATGAATAAGTATCGTTCTTGCAAGAAATTTATTTCATTTCTGCAATGAATAAGCCTCATTACAGCAATGAATTTGCTTCATTGCTACTATGAAGTTGTTTCATTGGTGCAACGAATTTGAGTCAATGTTACAATGAATTTGTTTCGTTACTACAATGATTTGGTTTGGTCTCAATTCGTATCTATATCTTTCGTTTTTTTTCTGAATCCAAATACCAACATATCGAAACAGGCGCGACCGAATTATGATTAAAACACAAAAACACGACCATTTTGTTGCAATTTGTACCGTCACGCGCATACACACACAAATGTTCAGTAACATATTTCGGGGTAGTTTTTCTGCTATCGATGCGTCATTTTCTTTGCTGTCGTGTTGCTCCTTGCATACTGTTTATTTATCTATTTTATTATATATTCGTAAGTTACACAAACGATCACAGCAAACACATAAATTCACACAATGTAGTTTTCACAATAAAAGATTATTACTAAGTATTTATAACTAATTAGTCTGTTTTAACAAATTTATTTAAATTATTCCGGCGGAGAAATATGTCTACCACTTTCGGTTGTTGCAATGGAACTGATTTAAGATGTGTGCGTGACCCACCACACACGCTCTCTCTCTCTATACCATCACAAAAATTAGTTTCGTTACAATAACGAAATTGTTTCATCAACTAAAAATGTTGACAAACCTCCAAAATAAGTAAATAATAAATATAAACTAGAAAAAGTAAGAGATAACCCAAACATCGGTAGTTTAAAACTCGTGGCCTTTACTTTTTTTTTTAATTTTCAACCCATTTTTCTACAAAATTCAAATTAAACTAAATTGTTGCAGGAACAAAAAGTAAGTTGTTGCACCAACGAAATGAAAAATTGTCAAAGAAGTCAAGTATGAAATTTTTCGTTGCAGCGACTACCAAATTGTCGGATATATGAAATTTTTCACTATAATGACTGAAAGTAACAGCTGCCTAATGTGAAATGAATTCAGCAAATGCGAGTATAGTCTAAAAATAACTTTGTTCCGAAGATTCTTGGTTTCAATCCACCCACTTACCATCATGTAGTTTTATTCTTGGTTGCGTTAAGCCTACGCCAAATCTCCCAAAATCATATTTTTAAACTTCACATGAAATCAAATGCCACAGTTCAAGTGCAGTTTTGTTGTCCAAACAAACCCCAGACTGCTGCCGATCGGTGTAGACAAGAAAACCCACAGCACAAAAAAACAAGAGGACCCACAAACATTAACAGTAAAGCAAATATGTTAACCTCAGAGACAAAATTGAGATTTGACTAAAATTCTGCCTTTAATTGTTTACTTAATGATATTTTCTGCTACGAGATGAAATTTGAGTAACGGATTTATTAGTGGTCTTTAATTTGGATCGTCTTTTTGGAACAGAATTGAAAATTTATCACAGAATTTAGAGAACTTAAAACCGCATCATATCGGTTTCAATGACAACGTAATACAGGTTGCTGTATACTTGAACGTTATCTATTTGTATAACATTATTTTATTGACAGAATCATACGATTATGATGGTATCAAATTTGTGGCAGACTAAGGAAACCATATTGGAACAAAGCTTAAAAGATATTGAATCCTTATTGTATTTAGACTGAGGAAGAAAATGAAAGAACTGCCACTTAAAACTTTTTGATAACGTTTGGTATTCCAATTTAAAAAATATAATATATATTCTTGATTATTAAAATTTTTCTATTTTAAATTTTTGGGGTTTTTCGAAAATGTTATACTTCTCCAAATTCTATTACAGATATTGGCCTAAAACAATTTTAATAAAACCACTCATTACGTCTATGTTTGCTGGGTTCGAAGACATTTTTTATTTATTTAGGAAAATTGTTACTACGATATAAATATATTTTTTAAAAATCGTTTTAACTTCCTTATGGGTATTAACATCTGTGGATACAATATAAATTAGAAAACTAATGTTTTGGTTGTTAAAATTTATTAGTAAATAACAAAGTTATGGCCATATTAGTAAAATTTCCAAAAATTAAGGAAACCCTATTTTTAACTTCGACTTCGTTGTTAAGCTTAAAAAGTTTGACCAAGCCAAACGTTTAAGGAACAAAAACAAAGAAGTTGAAACAGCGTCAAACTCAATCTAATTATTTATTTTTTTAAATATTAAATTGTTCGAGCGTTTGGTCGTATTTTCAATTTTTTTTTCTTCGATATTTCGCTGCCTTTTGGGTAGCATCGTCAGGAAGATAAACACAATTATTAATAAGAAATGAAAACAATTGATAAACAAAATTTTTTCATGTCATTTGAAAAAAACAACAATAACAAAAAATTAAAAAATTAAACAATTGAAGAAATCTTATTGTCATATGAAAAATGTTCAAAGTTACAGCCAGAAAAATTTTTGTGTAGAAATAGTTTCACCGAAATAGTTTCACATTTCACCGAAAATTGTTTGATGTATCATTGCATTTGTCACTAGGTAACATTTTTAATATATCCGGATGTAACTTGTTGAATTTACCATTATGTACATATTTTTATCAACCAAATTATTTTTCTGGCTGTAAATTAGAGAAACTATTTCTACACAAAAATTTTTCTGGCTGTAACTTAGAACATTTTTCATATGACAAGAAAATTTCTTCAATTGTTTAATTTTTTGTTATTGTTGTTTTTCAAATGACATGAAAAAATTTTGTTTATCAATTGTTTTAATTTCTTATTAATAATTGTGTTTATCTTCCTGACGATGCTACCCAAAAGGTAGCGAAATATCGAGGAAAAAAATAAATTGAAAATACGACCCAACGTTCGAACAATTTAATATTTAAATACAATACTAAAGGACGGATAAATCATCACTTATTATTTATTTTTGATAAATGTTTTTTTTTTGTATTTTTAGTAACACGATAATATTTTCCAAACCCGACAACCGATTGACAAAGGAAAACAGTTATCCCGTTTGTCGTTTCACTAATGTCTTTATAATCCTTTTTTGATCCAGTTCTGTGATTAAATTATCGAGATATGTATATAACACTAACTACATATTATTATTTTCAATAATTATATTTTTTATTAAATATAAAAAAATTATATTATATTTTGTTTATTATCGTGTTTAGGATATCCCACCACATAAACAAATCCTCGCAGAGTCCCGTTTCTGATGCCTTTAGAGGATGCAGTGGAAAGTGTAAAATTTTATAATCAACACAATTCCATGGTTAAATACAGATTTTGTCTTTGTCCTTTTCTTTTAATAGTGATCGTTTTAGTACACTCAAAAATATAGTTGGCTATTAACAGCAAACAATATTTGGTAGTTTCAGCAGGTAGTTTTTTTTTGATATAAATTCAGCATAAAAAACAAACTTTTTACAAATTTGTTAAAATATCGCGCAACATTTTTGCTAAAACAACAAAAATATTGTTATGAAAACTTCTTTTAAACTTGTGACAGAACTGACAACATTGGAATCCCAAAGGACATCAGGGGTATGTTAACCCAACATTTCAATGTTAGTGAGCAACTTCTGTGAGTTTACGGCTTGGTTGTTGTGTTGTTTTTGGATTAGTGTACAGTAATGTTAATGATGGGTTGATAAACACATCGTGGCCGCAAGTTAAAAGCTACCGTTAACGATCTCACCACGAAAGGTAGATGAATTCACTAAGAAACTTTCGTGAGAACACAATGAACAGTGGAGACAATCTAGAAATAGTCGGCATTATTACTTTATTCATAAGTAAGGCTGGATGGAACATTGTGGCAGTTATAAAACGACGTTCTTCAAGTCTAAATCGTGGGTTTATCAAACATGTTGACTTCGCCTTTTCAGCAGTCTCTTCTGCTGTGTTTGCTAATATATTTTTTTGAGTGTAATAAATTGAAAATATTCATTGGATATGGTAGATTTAATTTACAACTTGACCAACATGTGTTAAAACTGCTCAGTTAGTAAACACTCTTCACCATAAAAGTTGAAGAAAACCATTAAATTGTGGCGCAAAAGTTTTGACATGTTGCAGACATTTGAGTGTCAGCATCATGATCGCGACTTCACCAAGTAGTGGTCAGTACAACCGTGCATCCATCACATGAGAGATCATAAAAAATCATGGAAATTCGCGGTCATGGTTGTGGAGCATTCGATTGCTATACATATATCCAAGTGCAGCTGTGCTTATGTTTGTGTGATACGATTCAATCTTTAAGTCATTTCAACCTATCAACACAATGACTTATACTTAAATCTAAACATATAATTACTCAGTTTATTTCAATTTATTTCGTAACGAAATGGAAGGATGTGAATAGGAAATGGATATTTGTGTACCTCTTGTACTAAATCGGTTGGGGTGTTTTTGCAATATTCTGTGGTATTTTTCGTTTATTAAAGGCGTTGCATTATGTTGCTGACGGACTGTCAAATAGTTTAGAGGGAAGTAAATCGTATGCACTTTCTATTAATATTGTAGATATTTTATTGTATATCTGTTAAACAGTGAGAGAATATTTAGAATAATTGGTAGGGAAAATTATAGCATAACAGGGGAATGCTAGAACTGTTAACATTGTTGCGAGACATATTACATTTTGGCAGAACTACAGTTTTAACCACACGAAACAAAGGGGGATATGTTAACCAACATTTGAATGTTAATAGGCAAGTGTGGTGAGTATTGCAGCTTGGTTGTTCTGACTGTTGTCAGATTATTGAAAGTTAATGTTAATGACATGCCTATAAACATACTGTGACTGTAAGTAGAGATCTATTGTTTACGATCTCTCCACGAACGGTTGATTAATTGGATAGGGAATCATTCACAAGGAACATTGGATAAGAATCTAGAAATAGATGGCGCTATTAATCTTAGCAAAAACTACGAGATGGTTCTGGAAACGATTGGAAGAGGAATTGAGGAAAGTTGTGATAGATGACTGCTGGCTCATTTCAAGTCAATCTGATTTACAACGTGAAAAGAAAATATATATTGTATAGTTATAGTAAAAGTGTTGACTATCGAACAATTGTGAAGTGTTGAGTTGCATACTATATAAATAAAGAGGAGTACTGTCGTCACTACCATATTAGAAAGAACTTCAATTGATCAATTATAAATAAAACAACGTTAAGAATAACTATTCGTAAAAGCCTAACAACATATTTGGACCGACACAGTTCCCGCCTCTCTTGAGAAGCAAAAGTTAAACTTTACTTGGAGTAGAAGCTTATTTTAATTGTACTGATTTTGGGGCAGAAAGTTCGGTTATCTTCCAAGGATACGAATAGGCTGTGAAAATATTCGATATAAAAATTATCTATATGATACGTAAATGAATTTGCGTTAACGGCAAGTATGTGCCATACAACCTATATCCTGGCATCGACGTAGTCATTAAGTTCCAAATATAGCAATTTGCTTGGATAAAAAAAATCCGACTTAGTACTTGAAAAAGAAGCCTCATGCGATTACTGAAGACAAAATACAAATAGTCGATCTGCTTGAAAACATCAGTTATATTTGTGCAGTCCTATATACCTGTCACATGTACCTTCTATTTCCGGTTCCAAGTCATACTTAACCCATAAGGATCAGACATTTTTTTTGAATTGATTTTTGGCGACATTTATTTTTAACGAAATTTATTTTATTTTTGATGAAAATTATTTTTTGTTGTTTGGATGCAAATATAACATGTGTTTGGAGCTTGCCGCAAATATAATATACTTGTGCTCGAACGCATTGTATTTGCTATTCATTATTTGCGACCCAAATATATTTGTGTTTGTGATATAAATACAGCCGTGTTTGTTTCACTGTTTATGCTCTCTCGAGAGGAAGATAATAAAAGTGGGGCAACGAGTGTGTATATCTTGTAAGTGTATATCTGTATTTTTGCATTATTCTCTCAGAGAGTGATTCATAAATATTCCTGAATGTGCGTGCAAATTGCAGATGAAGTCAGTGTTTCTTATTTTGGCTGATGTATTGCGTTTTAGTTTCATGTATTTAGTCGTCAATGGTTCATGGGACAGAGGATATCAAAAGCGCTTGATCAGTGAAAAAAGAATAAACGAAGGCTCGGACGCTTAAATGGTTTGTGATGTTACTTTGGCTTTTGTGTATGTGTTTCGTGTATATGTTCGTGTTGAAACTTTTTGAAAACAAAAACGTGAGAGATAACAAAGAAAGGAGAAGCAAAAGAGCAGCAGATTCTCATTTCATAAAAAAAGTAAAGCATTCAGCAAGTAAATGTAAAAAGTGTAATTTTAAGTATTTAAATTTTTTGTATTAATTATTTAATTTAATTATAATAAATAAAAAAAGAAAGAATAATTCGTTTCTAAATATTATTATGTTTGGGAGAAAATACGCATATGGAAGTATATATAGGTTTGGGAAACACGCGAATGCTTCCACGTAAGTATATGGATGTTTGGGATGAAGCACGCATATGTTTCCACGTAAAAGCACACATATTTGTCAGTTAACTTGCTAATGTTTGCATTTAAATACACCTGAGTTTGGGACTTGCAAACATATAAATGTTTGAAGTGTGTTCCAAACATAAACATGGTTCTTTCAGAATATGTTTGGGAGAATATTGTACAGAGACCGTTTTTTCAGCGTGTAGCAAACAAGTTCATAAGTAGCAACAAATATTTTTCCTAAATTCGGCACAAGTGCTGTTAATATTCCAGGCTCTAAGTTAACCAAGAAAAGTTGCCAAAGAAAATAAAGAGCTAAAGCAACTACCGAAGAAAACTATTTTTGTCATTTCAAAATAGACCTCAGAATTGCTGTAAATACCTAGATATCTGCTTCAGATGGTGCATATTCAACACAAAACCAAGGAATTATCCTAAAAGAAGATTTTAAATAATATAATTAACAATTATAACATACCGTCTCTCTAAATGCAATATCCACGATGAACATGTTGCTTGATGAACATGTTGAGCAAACCGAATTTATGAATATGTCTACTGTTACGCTCAAGTGTTGTCGACTTTAGTGGCGACACAACAATGATGTTTGTTACAAGTATTGCGGCTACTGCTGCACTTAGACAGGATCACGTTTATTTGACTCGAGGTGATAACTGTTCTTGCTATTATCATAGCAGGACATCCTACGCGCATTTTTAACGAAAATGTTTAAAAACGCATGAAATATGGAATTGAAAGAGGCAATAAAAGAGGTGGAAAACATGTGTAGAGTGGAAATGTATTTAGTCATGATAAAGCATCTCAAAATAAACTGCATTCAGTATTTGTGTACAAGTGTATTCACTGGTGGTGATAAGATTTTCATTGGATGCAATGGGTAAATAAGTTAAGATATCGTCGACTACTTGGTTCCCACTAAAATGGCCAAATACTAGTGTGACTTTAGCAAACATTTTACTGGGTTATGATAATAAAAATCAAGTTAAATAAGCATCCCAAGAGTCAGCAAGTATTACATCTGAAGCGTTCCACAGGAAGAGAATGAGCTTATGAACAATCCAAGTGCTAAAGTTTGGATTTGTGTTGAATGTATTTGAAGCCATTGCCCATGTCTCTGCCTTCTCTAATCCGGTATTACATTTTTCTTGTCGCCATAATAGTACCAACATGTATATTTCACTATCACTTACCTCGCCAGTTCCAGCAGCACTTAGCTCATCATACATAAATAATGAGGCCATACAAGATATGACATTAATCCAGATCATCTGGGGAACAGACATATGTACAGACATTTTGGAACAAAACTCACTATTTGCATTGTCCATAATTTCAGGAGACAAACTCAAATTTGTTATGCCATTGATGACTAACAACAGATTAGAATATCAGTATATAGGTAGATTAGAAGTAAAGTTCTTATAATTTCATCTTTCTTCTATAGTCTATAAGTAGAAGAATCATATAGATAACAATCTACTGTACTCCAAAATGTCTTATTTTTATATCATACATATAATCACTAACAGAATGACATTCAAAAATTAATTATTGTTATTAATAGCAAACAATGTGTGCTACTTAATAGCAGGAAATTTGTCTGCTATTATAGCAATTGTACTGAGGTAACAACAAACTGTTTGCAACGTTGATAAAATATTTGACAACGTGCTCGCTAAAACAACGAACATATGTTTGCATTTTATTTCACAATTAAGTTGTAATTGTTGCATTTCCGCAGTTTTTTATTTATTAAATATAAAAAAATAATAATAATAAATAAATCTGCATAGGTATCCTTTTTTTGCACATAGAAAAAAACAGAAATGTGAATATTACTTACTTACTTACTTATCCGGTCTCGGACAACCCCGGGGGGTCAGGGACCTTACAAAACGAAGATAACATATTTCGCCAACCAGTTCGATCTTTTGCTTTATTTCTCCAGTTGGCAATACCAAGTGTACGCAGGGATTCGTCAACCTGATCCCTCCAGCGGAGTCTTGGTCTTCCTATTTTTCGTCTTCCTTCGAGTTCGGTTTCGAAAACCCTTCGTGCTGGTTTGTCTTCATCCTTTCTACTGCCACGGCCTAGCTAGCGCAATCGCGTTATCTTGTTCCGCTTAACTATGTCAATGTCAGGATAAAGCTCATACAGCTCATGATTCAAGCGTCGCCGATACTCGCACTATATGGCCATACATTTTCGGAGTATTTTTCTCTCGAAGACTCCTACAGATGTTTCGTCTGCTTGCGATAGGACCCAGGATTCTGCGCCATAAAGCAAGACAGGTTGAATGAGAGTCTGGTACAGTTGGACTTTTGTTACTCGAGAGTGGCCTTTATCTCTAAAGTGCTTGCTTAGCCCAAAATAACATCTATTCGCAAGCACAATTCTCCGCTTGATCTCAAGGCTGGCATTGTTGTTTTTGTTCACAGCAGATCCGAGGTATATAAATTCGTCCACTACCTCGAAGTTATAACGGTTATCAACGTTCACGCTTTGGTCTAATCGCGTGGAGGCCCTGTTCGTTGAAACCATTAATTTTGTCTTGTCCTCATTTACCGTCAGACCCACTTTTGCTGACTCCTTCTCAATTCTCGAAAAAACCGCAGTAACTTCTCTAATTGTGCGCCCAATGATATCTATATCATCAGCATACGCGAGCAGCATGTGACTTTTGCTGCTGATGGTTTTATTCATGTTGACTGCAGCTTTTCTCATAATGATCTCCATTGAGATGTTAAAGAGATCGCACGATAGGGTGTCGCCTTGCCTGAGGCCTCGCTTAGTTTCGAAAGGTTCGGTAAGATCTTTACTAACTTTCACTGCGGATTTGGTGTTCGTCAAGGTCATCCTGTTTTGCAGGAATACCAAGCTCAGACATTGCTTCATAGAGTTTCTCCCGTATCGGACTATCGAAGGCCGCTTTATAATCGATAAATAGATGATAGGTGTCGATTTGGTTTTCGTGTGTCTTCTCCAGGATTTGGCGTAGCGTGAAAATCGGGTCAGTTGTCGATTTTCCAGGCCTAAAGCCACACTGGTATGGTCCAATCAGGTCAGCGATAATTGGTTTTAGTCTTTCGCACATTATACTTGATAGAACCTTATATGCTATAGATAAAAGGCTTATTCCACGGTAGTTGGCACAGATACTCGGGTCACCTTTTTTAAATATGGGACATAGTACACTGAGACTCCAATCGCCGGGCATGCATTCATCTAACCAAATTTTGCTAATGAGCTGATGCAAGCACCTTATCAGCTCATCTCCGCCAGTCTTAAATAGCTCCGCCGGTAATCCATCGGCTCCTGCGGCTTTGTTGTTCTTAAGTCGGGCAATAGCTGTTCTGACCTCGTCTTGGTTAGGAGGGGGGCAATCGACGTTGTCGTCCATATTGTGATCGATTGTCCCATCGTCATTGGATATCTCAGGTACTAGTAGCGTGGAGAAATGCTCTCTCCATATTCCCAACATGCTCTGCACATCTGCGACGAGATTTCCGTCCTTGTCTTCACAGAAGGGGGGCCCTGAACCATGTCCATTAGTTCCGTTTTTAACTTTTTGGTAGAATTTTCGGGCTTCGTTCTTCCTTCTGTATGTCTCAATTTTCTCACTCTCGCGCTTTCTCCACTGCCGTTTCTTACGCCTAAAGAGACGGTTTACCTCCTTTTTTTTCTCCCTATACCGCTCAGTTGCAGCTCGCGTTGCAATTGACTGAAGCATTACCATACATGCAGCGTTCTTTTCGTCATTTGCAATGCGACACTCTTCATCGTACCACGGTTTATTGCGAAGCGGTTGTTCGAAACCAGTTTTTATAGAGTTGGAAATGGGTTTCCACTGCGCATCAGGATCGTCATCGGGACGGGGAGGGTTCTGTGCCAAAAGTTGCGAGAGCTGCCTTGAGTAGACTGTGGCTATCTCTGGTAATTGCAGCTTTCCGATGTCGAGCTTCCTCTGCGTCTGGTTTCGTACGATTTTCGCTCTACTTAATCTTGTGAGAACCTTTGCTGCTACCAGGTAGTGATCAGAATCGATGTTAGCTCCTCTTATCACTCGTACGTCCATTACACTGGATGAGTGCCTTCCATCAATTACCACGTGAGCAATTTGGTTCTTAGTTCTTTGATCAGGCGATACCCTTTGATCAGGCGATAGCCTTGTGGATGTCTTTATGCTGGAATCTTGTACCACTAATGACCATGTTTTTTGCCGCGGCAAAGTCAATCAGTCTCATACCGTTGTCGGAACTGTCAGCATGTAGACTGAAATTGCCAATAGTTGGATTAAACACATTCTCCCTTCCTACTTTGGCATTAAAATCTCCTAGTACAATCTTAATGTCATGGCCAGGGCAGCGGTCATACGTTTCCTCTAGGAGCTCATAGAATATGTCTTTGGCATCATCATCTTTCTCTTCTGTCGGAGCATGAACACAAATTAGGGAAATATAAAAATAAAAATATTTCGCTTTTATGCGGATTGTGGCTATACGTTCACTCACAGGATTGAACCTAGAGGCTAGATGTCGCAGTCTTTTGCCAACTACAATAAATCCGCAACCAAATTCATGTTTTTTTCATGGCTACTGTAGTATATATCGCAGTTTCTTTTTCTTGTGCAGACATGTCCTGTCCATCGCATTTCCTGGATAGCGGTAATGTCAGCCTTATAACTTTCGAGGACATCTGACAGTTGGATACTTGCACCGGATCTATATAGAGTTCTTACATTCCAAGTGCATATCCGTAAATCGTGGTCCTTATAACGTTTGCGGGGGTCGTCAACAAATAGGTTGTTCATGGTTTCTTGTTCGATTACGTATTTTCACTGCCATTATGAACGGTGACGGGAGGCAAACCCAGCCCACCGGGTTTTTTCATTTTACCTACTGCCAGGATATTTGATTGCAGCCGCCCATTATGGATCAGACGCTGACCAGGATGCGATATGTTGAACCTGGATTTTCTTCTTTTAGTTTCTATCCGCCGTTGGCCCGTATGTTTAGCTCATCCGCCTTCTAAGGACAAAAGAATATGCCCGATTATTTGATGAGCTTCAGTGACATCAGTCACCTACTAAATCTGATTTGATGCTCATTTGTTTCGCCTTCTCACTCTAGCTAGCTAATGGAGGTTTCCGAAAAGCCATTGCCCAGGACATGTGTCCAAATAGGGAAGTTTTGAATTTGACTCTTTCTGCATTGTAAATTTAATACTGGAGTGGAAACTGTTAAAAACATCCAAAATTGTATTTAATAAACTAAAGACACGAATTGCAGGACACAAATCAGATCAGAAATATAGGCACATTTCTACACAGAAAACAGCATTAACATCCCATTGTGCTAGATTAAATCATTACCCAAACTTTCAGGATACAGCGGTTTTAAATAAAGAAAACAATTATAAACGTCGTTATATGTTAGAAATGCTACAGATAATTAATACACCAACATTGAAAAGAATTAACTATAAAACAGATACAGATAATGTAGCCCAAATTTACAGACATTTAATTAGTAAAAAGTAGAACCATTTAAGCAAGAATTATTTATCATATCAATCTAATATTTTTCTTTGGGTTAATTTATATGAACTTTTTACGAACATTATGTTTGTTTGTGTAACTTCAGAAAATTTTGAAAAAAGGCGGGAAAATTTGTTTGAACATTTTTAAATTGACATAATTTTTTCACAATTGTTAATTTTGTTTTGTTTTAATTGTTAAATATTGTTTATATCTCCTGATGATGCTACACAAAGGAGTAGCGAAATATCGAGGAAAATAAATATAACAACAGCAAATCTGACCTCAAGCTCGAAGAATATTGATTATTTATTGATAAGGAAAAGGTCGAACAACAGAATAAAAATTGGGAAAATAGTAAAAACAATAAAACTAGTATCAAAGAGAAAACCCCTTGTTTAAATTCTTTGACTTTACAATTTCAATACGTATTTTAAAGGATGTCTCAGTAAGATTGCACATTTTAAATTTAGTGTAATTTTTTTTTGTGCACGTGGAAACTCTGAAATTTGGCAGCTCTCACATATGTTTATTCCGATTATTAAAAATGGAGCGGTTTACGAAAGAAAAACCCGTTATATTTGTGACAACCTATTACAAAAATTTGGAAAGTTATGCTGAGACCGCTCGCAAAGTTCGAAGAATTTTCAGTCGAGAAAGTGGACCTAATGTGTCAACCATTCAAAGAGTGTTAAAAAAATATTAAGAAATTGGATCGGTTATGGACAGTAAGACTCCTGTGCGTCAACGTATAAGTCGGTCTCTTGAAAACATTGCTGCTGTAAACGAGCGTGTCGCCGAAAACCCGAAGACATCAATTCGCATCGTTCTCAGCAACTACAAATGTCACGAAGCAGTACGCAGCGAATTTGGACAAAAGACCTCCACCAGGAGTTTTTTATGGCACAGCTGATCGAAAAGGTACTAGGAAAATGATGTAGAATGAGAGACCAAAGAAGACAGGAGCTAAGTTCAAATAGTGTTTATTGATACGAATGACAGCTAAATTATGCTTTATGTTGTTTGCATTGAACGAAAATACGCATTCCCTTTGATGTCTGTCCGGTTTATGTCCAACCAAAGTGTGTAAAATTGGCAAAATATAGCAGCAAATCGAACTCGATGAAATGACCTACTACCTTGTCGTCATGAAGAGGCAGCGAAGAGAGTAATAGAGGCTCTTAAGTATTACTCAATGCCTCCACCTTCATGTGTACAAAATTCAGCGTACTCAGGAGCTCAAACCAGCAGAACATGCAAAGCGCCGGTAATTCGATCAATGGGTAATGGAACAAAGTGAATTCAATGCCAATTTTTCAAAAAAGTCATATTTTCCGATGAAGCGTATTTGCATCTGAATGGCTTCGTGAATATACAAAATTGTCGAATTCGGTGCTCAGAAAATCCTAATGAAATCCATGAGAAACAAATGCACCCACAACGAGCAACTGTCTTGGGCAGATTTTGGTCAGGCGGCGTGATTGGGCCTTACTTTTTTTTTGAAGATGAGGCCGAAATTGCAGTGACTGCATTCGTTACAGGAACATGATAACGGAGTTCTGGTGGCCTCAACTGGACGGCATGGATCTGGACGACATGTGGTTTCAGCAAGACGCATGAAACAAGCGATTTATTGCAGTAACGATTTTCAGAGCAAATTTTCTCAAGAAATTCTGATGTCAACTGGCACCAAGATCATGCGATTTAACGCCGTGATATTTCCTTCTTTGGGATTTTGTGAAATCTCGTGTTTATGCGAATAAACTGGAAACAATTCCTGAGCTCCATCGCGTCACCGGTGAGATAACTACAACCACATCTGTGTGAAAAAGTCATGGAGAATTTCACGAACAAAGTAATGAGCTGTCATCAGAGCTGTGGGGGCCATTTGACGGATATTTTATTCGATGCTTAATCGAAACATGTCTTCTTTACAATCCAATAAAAAAATCACAACGGCGGATCAATAAGTCCGTGAGTTTTTGAATGAAACACAGTTTTTTTTCAACATAATCTCCTTTTAGCTCAATACACTTAGTCCAACGTTTCTCCAATTTTTGTATCCCTTCCAAAAAATAGGATTTTTCGAGGTCCGTAAAATAGACATTCGTTTAATCAATAATTTCATTGTTGGAGCTTAATCTCTTTCCACCGAGCCATTTCTTTAGGTTTGGAAATAGAAAAATAGGAAAAATTCGTAGCCCAATCAAACAACTCCAAACAATCCTTTGAAGTTGTCACACGATTACGTTTATGATCAATTGAGAGCAAACGCTGCACCCATCTTGCAGACAGTTTTCTTAAACCCAACTGATCATTTAAAATCGAAACCACAATGTCATATGAAATGCCTATGGCATCAACAATCTCTCGCACTTTTACTCTTCGATCGTTCAACACCATATCGTGGAGTTTTTCGATATTTGCGGGTGTATTGACCTCAATTGGTCGTCCAGAACGTTCAGCGTAGTACGTTCATAGTATTATGAAGCTTTTCCTTGGTTCGATTGACGTTTTTTTTTTCGCAAAAAGTAATGTTTAAGGACAATTCGAAATTCACCTTTTCCGTTATTAAAAAATGCACGAGGTTGTATGTTTTGAACAGCTGTTAAACGCAAAGTAAATGACGGAACTTGCTCAACATTTGACAGTAGTCTATTAACAGGTGGTACTTGATGGGATCAGTGTTGCATTTCATATAACTACGAGGGAAGTTCGAAAATTCATGGACTTATTGATCCGCCCTCGTATTTCAAAAAATACGTGTTTTTATTTTAAAATTAAAAAGTGCATTCTTACTGAGACACCCTTTACATTTGAATTTAAAATTTGTTCATGACCTCAGATTTAAATGATTTTAAGGAATTTTGGAATTTACACACAAGTAGGGATATGAAACAGACTGGAAACGATTTTAATAAACGAGTTTTCGCTAAGAAAGCAAAAACTGCAGTTTCATCGGGTTGTTTTAAATCAAAAACCTAAACCTGAACTTCAAAAAAAAAACAATTGAAAACCTGTAAGGTAAAAAATCGATTTTTCAAAATTACCGGAAAAGTGATTTTTGGGCACACTAGTGTTAATAGAGTGTGGCTGTATGCAAGATGGATCAGACCGAAGATGAATTTCTCTACTGTTAAAAAAAATGAAGTTCAAGAAATTATATTAAATATATGTATAAATATATATGTATTTTATATATATATTAAATATATGTATTTTAAAGGCAGGATATTATGACCCTAAATTAAGATGGTGATTAAATGAGAAATTGTTTTTGCAAAATCATATTACTTTCAACTTTGGAAATCATCAGGGTTAAACACACAGTTCAATTTAAACAGTGACTTGAAATGAAGGCAACTTTACCCGCTTGAGTAGAGGCCGGTGATCATATTTATTGTGCCTGTCTAATGCATTTAATAACCCAGAAAAAATTGCCAGTATCAACCAAAAGTCAGTATCGGGAACCAGTTACTTATACTTCATCTCATTACAGTTTTTGTGAATTTCTTTTGTTAAACGTTACATATCGACGCTATTGTTACTTTCACGACCTTTAGTTGATGGAGGCGACCTCAGCAATTACAAACCAGCGACTGATCCATCGATCGGCCATACAATAAAAAGCACAAAGACATCAGCTTTAAAAACCATGAAACGTTAAAAGTCTTTGCAGGTCAGTAGGGACCAAGTCAAATGCTTGTAGTCCGTACTTGCATCCTTCCTCCAAAGAAGAGATGAATCAATGTTAATAAAAATACTTTCAATTAGTTCCTACCTATTAACTACAGGTAGTAAGTGAGTCTCGTAATAAATTTATAAAAAAGGTATAAAGAAAACTGTTGAACATTTTTCAGTTCATTGTAAGGTCGTTTTTGCTGCAAAGTGAAAAAGTTTTGTTTCGAGGTTGCAACGACAGCAGTGGTGGACATTTGTGGTGGATGCCTAGTTTTTTGGTGCTGAGGTGAATAGCGGATTAATAAACTTACCGTATCCTTAACTTATTTTTTTTTTGCGAAATTTTCTTCTTCTTTTTATGATGTTTCTATCACGATTATTGATGAAGACCTACGATAAGTTAGTTGAAAACATTTGATGTTTTTAATAATTTCTGACTTTTGCCATAGTTTACTTTGCAATATTGTCGGTTGCCAACAATCGAAGTAATTGACAGCAACAAAGTACACGATTGCTATCTTTTTTAATAACATCGCTGGTTAAAGTTGTCTAATTGTTAAATGACTTTTTAGTTCCAAGTCAGGTTACGGAAATGTTAGGCTAGCTCATAAGTCAAATCGAAATTTGCAAAAACAATTTGGAAAATATTACTTTGCCATCATTTTGTAAATATGTGTTTGCTTAATGTCAATAGGTTAAGCGGATTTAATTAGTTGAGTTGATCGTGATGAAACAAATTTATTTAGCAATAGCCTCCTTCTTTTCGTCCAGTATATACTAGAAGTGTATACTGATCGCCTGTAAGCAAAATTAATTTGACAGCACTTTTGTCGACTGTCAACTGTAGCAGTTGAAAAATAAAAATATTGAACATTTACCTGAATGTATTTGTTTCTTTGTTAGTCACTTTAGTTGTGCCAGAGGTTCTGGCCCAGAGCATATATTTTTGCCTACAAATCAATAGAACATGAGTTCAAACCTCAGAGAAGGCACAAATTTAAAATATTTTTTATTAAAAAAATAAAATCATTAAAATATAGTTAAAAATTAAACATAAAATTAAAAAGATTTGCGACTAACTAGGATTCGAACCCAAATCTCGCGGTTGTTAGTTGCATGTGCTACCCATCATGCCACCTTTGAATTTCAAACGGCGAGACAATACTTGAGTACAGTAAAATTTGAGTCTGTCTCAGGGAACGCTGAAAATCTTGAAACTAAAAAATGTTGACAAGTTCACATTTTCATTTATTTTACTTTTTTTGAAACCCGACAACTCTACTATCCACTGCTCGACTTATAGTGGAAAATTATCGACTGTACCGTATTCACTTTTCATTTGTATGGGGAAACGCGTTTACTGGACGAAAATAACAAGGCTAATGTTGTTACTGCTACATTTTTAAATTCTAAAAAATCATCAAAATCGGAGAAATTTTATTTTTGGACTTTCGGCAGTCTAAAAGTGCAAAAAGTCAGACTGTGCACAGCCATACTTTGTTCTTAATTACTGTGTTTAGAGGAAGATTTGGTGATGCTAGTTCAAAATCAAAATGCGATTTTAGTGGATTTCTTACTTATTTATTTGGAAAATAACAATATTTTTTTATGTCCATTTGAGACCTGAGCACAATTCGCAAATTGCCCCATTATTATCGACTTCTTTAGTCATTTGTTTGCTGTCTACTATTGGTTGTTTGTGATGCTGATGTTGCGGAGTTACAAATCGTTGCTGATGTTGCCCGTGATACAGTTGCAGCGTCAGCATCTCGATATAATAATATATGAACAACGACTATATTTGAAAGCCTAATGTTCCGACAGCAGTCAGTTAATACTGTTTATAGAGTAGTAGTTTATGAGTTTAAGTCGTTTTTTTTACTACTTCTTCGCCATTTTCCTGTGCATTTTAGGTTTTGTGCGACATCGTCTGTCTGCTTGTGCTGCATGTAAATCCATTTGGGACGGGACTTTGCTACACATGAGTAGATGTTGTATATTAGTTTTTTTTTTATCGCTGATGTCGTTGGAGGGGCAGTTACGGGCATTGCTGTTGAGCCCGTTGTTGCTGTCGCTGTTGTCCATTGTTCGCTCCGCTATTTGTAGCTCATTTTTCTTGCCTTTGTTGTTAATGTGAAAGTGTTTACTAAAAAGAAAATTTAACGGAAATTAAATGAAAATGTATTTATATTTTTTCGCTAAATAAATTGGCTTTTTGCGAGTAGTTAATATAAATTTTAAATTATTTTGCGTATCTCATAACTTATGTGTTGTCATGCAGTAACAAGTTTCAATTTAAATATAATCCTCGAATACATTTGTATGCTGCATTTGATGCAGGAAGTTAAGGTAGAGTAAAATGTGTTGGAATGAATAAATGTGCCAGCAGTGTAGGCGTTGGGTTACTTAATATTCATAGTGCGATTGTTTTTTTCCAATTTATTTATGACGTAACACAAAATATGTTGCTTAGTTGCTGCACGAAACAGAAATTTCAAGAGCCGTGACATTTTATGCATTCTCTGCAGTTAGAAGAATCAGAGCCTAAATAGTGCGTTGTCGAACTTTTGCGTCAAAGCATTATTAGATACCTAATTTCATATCGCAACATAAGCTAAACAGTAGTAAATGCCATTTCTATCCGTTACATTTGGAGAAAAAAAGTACAATTTTAAACCACATAGTTTCAATTATACATTAATCAATTTTATTGACTGACCAATATTAGTATCGTGAATTTATTTCTAAACATTTTAGTGCTCTTACTTTTAGTTTGGTTTTTTTTTATTTTTCGCCTCTTCTTATGTCACTTTCAATTCCATATTTTATGCGTGTTTATACATTGCTCTCTTGCAAATGTGCGTAGGCTGGCTTGCTGCGAAAATAAGAGCAATCAGCACCTTGAGTCACATAAACGAGATCCTGTCTGGTTGTAAGAAAATTCAATTGCAGCAAAAGCCGCTTGCATTACTTGTGACAAACAACATTAGTGTGTCGTCATCAACGTCAGCAACAGTTGAGGCCAGCAGTAGCAACATCAATAATTATGGTTTTTACAGTAGCAACATCGTCCGTCATCATGGATATTATAAAGTATGGTGAGTTAAACATTAGTTCAGTGTTGCCAGAAGCTAGAAAAGCCAGCTAAATGGGGTACAAAATAATCAACTTGTGTTAAAAAAGAGTTAAATGACAAAAAAGAAACAATTTTAAATAAAAGGAGCAATTCTTAAATAAGAAACCTTATTAAAGAATTTAATTTTGGTTTTAGGTCAACTATTTAACATGTTGACACTTCATACAAGAATCAGAAAAAAATTGAGACCTTAATTATAAATAAATAAAATAAATAAATGGTTTTCCCCTACATCCCATGAAGGGATTAGGGAGAGCTTCTCACTTTCTAGTTTTACACTCACTGCGTTGGTCCTACAGTTTTACACCGGTTCCGAACGGTATTTTGAGAACCTTTTTCATGGCTAAATACTCGATAGTGTTGCCGTCACTAAGCGAGGGGACCGCCGTCGAAAGAAATTTAAGGTGGTCAGAGCAGGGATCGCACCCACGTTCTCATGAACAAGAGACGCGCACACTAACAATTGCACCACCGACGGCCGAGGATAAAGATTGCGCCAACTTTAGTTAAAATCAAAAAGGGTTTAGTAGGGTTATTCGATGCGACTTTGGAATTACTTGGAAGACAAGTACTTCAAATCACACAAAACCGGTGGAAACGATTAAGTTTTATTAACATTTTAAATAGAAAAGTTTCCTACAGCAATTTCCATATGAAAATTATCTATAGGACAATTATATACATACGAATATTATAGGGATCCTTGATCGCTACACTGAACAAAATTCTGCACAAAAAATACAAATAACGTCCAAATACTTTATAATTGAGTAAATTACTGGAGTAAAGAACAAATGTAAACAAAATTCGACGAATAAATAAAATCAAATGACACCAAATACTATTTCACTTGTGTCAACTATTTGTGTACTACACTGAAAGAAAAGCACTTCATAGCATCAATGAATGGGTTACATTAATGGGTTTACATTGATGCAATGAAAAGTTTCTTTCATGCTATGAAATGTTACATTGCTTCAATGAACTCCTTCATTGCTGCAGTTTTTGAATTTTTTGGACCGTCATTAATGCCAAGAAACCTTTTACATTGATGGAATGAAATATGTTTTTCATGTAAATATAGGAAACTATAGAGAAAAATTGCAGACATTTTATCGACATTGTAAAGTAGAATCTATTAAATAGGCCATTCTATACATTACACTCATTTTATTGAATTTTAAAATATTTTTTCTAAAAAAGCAATAATGAAACTTCTTTCTTTAATATAATGTACCATTTCATTCATTTTGAACGATTCATTAATTTGGTTAAAGGATAATATGTACATATGTAGGTACGATTTGTATAAATGTATGTATGTATGTATTATTTATGTACAGTAGCTGTGACACAATATATGAGTGCCAGTATGAGATAAGGAAGAAATAAGAAAAAAATAAAAGGCTGAAATGCAGAATCCCACGCCATTTAAGAAAACGAAAATCTAGCAAAATAAAGGGATTTCAAAAACCCAAAATTTTTTTGTCGGCCGGACCTATTGGAACCCACAGGTCCAAAAATTTTCCAAAAATAAAAAATTCCGAAATCCAAATTTTGAAACAGAGATATTCCTCTCCCTGGCCCCGTCCCAGAAAACTTAATAATCGTCGAAAAAATCGTGCCACAAAAAGCCCGAACTTTGGAGACCCATAACTCCTAAAATAGGGATTCCCTCTACTTTTCCATTTAACATTTTTCACTTAGAATCGTGAGTTCTACCCCCCCCGACATTTTTTTTTACCATTTTTGGACCCTATGGACCCCATATTTTGCTCGATTTTCGTTTTTTTTAAATGGCGCGGGGTGCATTTTTTTCCAAATAATTTACATGATAGTGTGGCAAAAGTTAAAATTGCATTTAGTTATGGAAACTGTCTTATACCATCAATGAAACATATTCATACCATGAATGAAGCCGGTTCATACCATCAATGAAACCTGTTCATACTATCAACGAAACCTATTCATACCAACTATGAAACTTGTCCATACCATCAAAGAAACGTGTTATACCATCAATGAAATATGTTCATACAATCAATGAAACATATTCAGACCCCTTCAATGAAACATGTTCATACCATAAATGAAACCTGTTTATTACATTAATGAAACATGCTCATAGCATTAATGAAACATGTTCATAGCATCATCATAACATCAATGACTATATTTCATTACGTCAATGAAACGGTTTATAATATCAATGTAACATTTTTCTTTAATACAATGATAATGTTCCATTCCGGTTAGAAAGTTTACATTAATTTCAGGTCTATGAAACATTTTTCGTTTAATGTAACATTGTTCATAGCATTAATGAAGCCCGACATTGGCTCAAAAACAATGACACTTCTCATTGATGCAATGTAAGAATTCATTAATGGTATGAAGGTTTTTCTTTCAGTGTAGAAATTACAGCACAAGTATGTATGGAAACTATTCTCAATTAGTTGACCCCGTTACGGGTCCGAAAACAGTGAAGTGAAAAGCGAATCAGTTAAATTCCGATTTGACGGATCCATTTCGAGTCCATAAAACATAAAAAGGGAATCAATGAGATTGCGATTTGACAGATCCATTTTGAACCCAACCAACACATTTGAAATTGCAAACAACTCGTGAGGAAACCAAACTCGTAGTTTGGTCAAGAGGTGCCCGACCATAGAGTAATGTCATATAGATTTTCCATCTTTCTCATCTGACGTTTCGTTTCACACTATTCGTGGTACGGTCGGTGCGACAGAGAGTTATTTGACGTAAATTGACTTACACCAGGTGGAATTACAAAAATTGTTGACTTAAATATTTCATGTCGTTTTGATGAAAAACTGAAAATTAAACGTATTTTGGATTTTTTGTTATCTTTTTTTGTTAGTTTTGTTAGTGTGTGGTGTATTTATACAAACATTTTAATGCACAAATCTAAATTCCGTTGCTGTTTTCTTGATAGTTGGATTGAGCCATTGCCTCTATCTGGTATTAGTAAAGCAATACTTTTCAACATGCAACGTCCATATGCAACACAAATCGCTTCTCTATATGTTATTTCTATATGTGCCAGATAGACACACACCAACACCAACCCAAATAGAAAGAAATACATAGGTTAATACCCAAATATTCACCACAATAATTGATTTACCAAATTTTGTCTACTTGGAAATATTAAATTTTAATTAACTGCGTATGTAATTATGCATGTGATTATAACTGTATCAAATGTTGATTAATTTCGTTCTCCAGCTGATTTTTGAATTGAAATAAAATATTAAACGTTAATTAACTTCGTACTCCAATTGATTACGTATGTAATTGAAAAATACAAACATTTTTGATTTAATTGAAAATATTATGAAAGATTGACTAACTTTTCACACAAGCTGATTATAAGTTTAATTGAAATATAACGGGTGGTCAAAATAAAAAATATTTCGACACTGACAGTCAGTATCTTATCTCTGCGGACCAAAATGTGTCGCTTTGCACTTGAACAACGTTGGGAAATATTACAAATATTGCAAACTGCAATAGGACATCGAATTTGGTCAAAAATCATATTATTTGACGAGGCGCATTTTCATCTCGGCGTCTATGTCAACATTCTAAATTGCCGGATCGGAAAACCCGCACGTCATTGTCGAGAAGACAATGCATCCACAGAGAGTGACAGCTTGGTGTGGATTTTGGAGTGGTCGCATCAATGACCCATTTTTTCGAAAATGCAACTGGAGAAACCATTTCAGTCAACTGCGAGCGCCACCGAGACATGATGGCGGACTGATTATAGGCTGAAATGGAAGATATGAACTGGGATATTCTTTGGTTTCAGTAGGATGTCGCACCATGTCACACAGCTCATCGAACAATCGATCTTTAGCTACTAAATTTGGTAACACTTTGCCTTGTAGGGTGCCATTAAATACCGATGCTATGCTAACGATTCAGAAACAATCCACACCTTTATGGCTAATATCGTCCGAGCCAATCGTGAAATAGAACCAGAAACTGTGAACAAAGTCTTGGGCAGCCTTTGAATGAAATCGTTTTCCATAACAAATGAGAATATTTGTTATTTCTAATAAAGCCCTAATATACCAAAAGAAATTAAACTTCGTTCATTTTATTTAAGATCTAAAAATATACTTGTATTTGGACCACCCTGTATGTACAAATTTTCAGCCTTTTAGCACAAATGCTTAAATAACATAATGTACATAACAGGGCGATTAATGTTGCGCCTGAAGGTATGCCGTTGCTGCAGCGTACCAGCCCGCTAAACCAGTTGGCGAATAAGCTGCAATACCGATTGACCCCGGTTGACATCTCCACTATTCGAAAAAAGATGCTAGTACCGTCTGCGACCTTCTAAAATTAAGAAAAATAACAACAACGGTTTAACGAATAGATCGAGAAACAGGTTCTGGAATCGGGAAGAACATTCTAGAGAACCTAATGGTGGAAAATACAATTCGTATAAATAGCTGAGTTCGTTGGCATTTGGAGTTAGCCTGTGCTTAAACGCTGAAAAGTAAGCAACGGGATGTAATAGTAAAAAGGTTGAATACACGCTGAAAAAAACGGCATCTCTAACATATTCTCTCAAACACATTCGGCAGGAACTATTAATATGTTTGGAGCACACTCCAAATATTCATATATTTGCAAGTCCTAAACTCACTTATATTTAAATGCAAACATTAGCATGTTTATTCAAAATATAAATGTTCGAGCGTTTGGTCTTCTTTCAATTACTTTATTCTCCAATAATTCGCTGCCTTTTGGGTGGCATCGTCAGGAAGATATCTTCCTTAACTATCGAAATATTGAAGAATAAAATAATTGAGGGAAGACCAAACGCTCGAATATTTTAATTTTGAATATAATACGATAGGTCGGATAAATCATCACATTTTTTCATTAGCATGTTTAATTCCAAAGATGCATACTTTTACATGGAGCCATATGCGTGTTGCATCCCAAACATCAATATACTTACGCCAAAGCATGCATTCGTGTGTTTCCTCCCAAACGAACGTTTTACAACTGAATGCATGAAACTAACATGCAACTACACGCATCCAGGAATATTTATGAAAAATTGATTGAAAGGATAATACACAAAAACAGATATGCACGTGCAAAAACATTAAATTACGCTTAGAAAAACTCTCTTTGTCCCCCTTTTATTATTTTGCTCTCGACAAAGCATAGCGATACAAAATTAAGTAAACAGTGCACCAAAAACAGCTGTGTTTGTATCACAAACATATATGTATTTGGATCAGAAATACATATATTATAACATATTTATCAATGTGTCTCAAATATGTAATATTGGATGACAAACACAATGTGTTTGTACAGAAGTATACTAAATTTGCGGAAATCTCCAAACACACGTTATATTTGAGTCCAAACAAGAAAGAAATACAGATTTTCAGCGAGTATACACAATTGTGAATGTTAAGTTGTGTAAATAAAGTGCACTGTATAAGTACAATAAAATAATTAAAACTGTTGTATTTATCGTAATTTAAAAACGAACCTCGTAACAGAATATAACGACAAAATTGAAATATTGATTTTTTGAACGAACTAAAAACCGGTTTATTAAAGATGTTGGTGGTCTTGGGCATACAAGTCTGACAACACGGATCGTTAAAGTGTATGGAAAGACGAATCACTTCACTATCACTTACAATCAAATTATAACCTTTATATGTCGATAATTATGGAGATTTTAATTTAAAATTTTTACGGAGGATGAGTTGTGTGTTTCATAACAATTTTATAAAATTTGTCACATTCGATCATTTTACTCACAGGTGTCGATAAAGGGTTAATACAAATATTGTCTAAAATGAATACAGACAGTGTACGCGATCTGTGCCTTAACATTTTTGACAGTCCACTAGTAACATAGCGCAACACCTTCTACAGACAGACAATACCACGGAATATGCCGCAGATATTATTGCAAAAACGCTCAAAACATTTTACTAAAAGAGTTAAACGAATATCCATTTTATATTCTCATCATTTCAATGCGTTACGGAACAATTTAAAATGGTCTGGATAAGCTAAAGAGTATATTTAATTATAAGTCGTTGTGTTGATTTCTTTAACTGGCATAAAGAAATCTCACAAGAATGAATGCCGCAGCTGCATTTAGATATGTAGATATCGACTGTACCACAACCACGGCCGTGAATTTCCATGGTTTTTATGATCTCTGATGTGATGGATGCAGTGTTCTACTGACTATTTGCTAAAGTCGCGATCATGCTGCTGACATTCAAATGTCGGCAACACGTCAAAACTCTTGTGCCACAAATTAATGGTTTTCTACACTATAAAATGCAGCTCTTATTGAATTCCTGTAGCACAAAAAAGTGTTGATTAACTGGCTAATTTTCACACATGTCAGTCAAACTTTGAAACCAATATACTTTTGTGTAAAAGTTCTTTGTGTGCATAATAACAGATCTGATACTTTAATCAGAATTACAAAGAATTCAAATGCCAACTTTGATTTGAATAGATCAGGATTTAATAATAGGAACATCATGTTTAAATGTAGAAAATGATTCGAAATCATTTAATAATGATTTTATGAAACACTTAGGTAGCTACATTATGCCTGGGAAATTTAATGATTTTTAAATGCTAAACTCCATTCGAAAATATATGTTAGTAAATAATGGATAGCGATAATGGAAGGCGAACATGTTTGCAGCAAACATATGTTTGTTGTACTAGCAAACATGCGTTTGTTGTAGTAGTGAATACATAGTTATTGTGTTGCCAACCAGATGTTTTATTGTTTTAGCAAAAATGTTTGTTAATTTTTCAACAATAAAACGCACACTGCTAGCGGTTTGTTGTTATGCTAATACATTTTCTGTAATAGCAGACAAATTGTCTGCTGATAAATAGCAAACATTATTTTGTTGCTGTTAATGGCAAGCCTAACTGTTTGAGTGCATATGTCATATATAAATTATACAATTTAAAAAACATTGAACTCTATTGCGACCAGTATTACGCTTGTATTGGAGTTAATGTAGATATTTGTTTTTTTCATGAATTGTGGTTTTAACAACTCTGAATGCCAAGATAAATAATATTTAATTACGTAGCAAAAGAGATGATCGAAATTGTACAAAGACAAACAATCAATTATTCAAATGTCATAATGTACGAGTAAAATATCAATAATCAAAATATTTCAATACTCAAAAGTATTTTTTTTTTACAAAATCTCGATTTTGTTTCTGTGGTTATTTACATAAATCATGCAAGTTACTTTTCATGTTTGTGGGTACTCTTGGTTGTTAGTGCTGTGGTTTTTTGTTGGGTCCACCGATTGGCTGTTTTTTCTGGGCTGCTTAGGCACGAAAACTGCACTTGAACTGTGGTATTTGATTTCATGTGAAGTTTAAAGATAAGATTTTTGGTGTTTGGGTGTAGGCCAGAGACAACCAAGAGAATACAAAACAAGAAGAAAAAACATCGTGCGGGTAAGTAGGTGGATGTAAGAAAAAGGTGGGCATATTGCGGAACAAAATTTATTTTGTATTACTTGCATTTGCTAAAATTATGCAAAAACAAAAAATACAATATGAAATATATAATCCCTGTATAGAACCGATAGAACTAAAATTCATTAATAAACATTTCAGTTACAGCCATTTCAGTTAAATTTTTCGAAATAAAATAAATCGATTTCTTATTCGTTCCTGTGCTTTTAAAGTACGAGGGCAGTCCCAAAACTAGCCGACCTGACGTATACTTATAGATGGTGCCAGTAGTCTGATAAAAAATATTTTGGTGAAAAGTGGCAACGTTATAAAACATATGATTTAAGTTTCAAGACGCCACGTTGTTTAGTATTTTTATTTGAGCCATCAAAAGTAAACGATTAGGCAAGTTCGACGTATTTTTGATCCTAAACCATAAATAAAATAAATGGTTTCCCACTACATCACATGAACGGACAGGCGAGGGCTTCTCACAATCACTGACCTGTGCGCTTTCCAGTTTTCACTCACTGATTGGGACCTACAGTTTTCCACCGATTCCGTAATGTATTTTGAAAAGATTTTTCATGGCTAAATACTCGATAGTGTCGCCGTCACTATGCGAGGTGACCGCCGCGAAAAGAAATTTAAGATGTTCAGAGCAGCGTTCGAACCGAGGATCTCATGTACAAGAGGCGCGTAAACTAACAATTACACCACCGACAGCCGCGATCCTAATCCATAGTTTCGTCAAATAATGGCATCAGATGAAAATATGAAGTGTTTGCCAATGTCATAGTGTACACGCTGAAAAATCTGTCATTTTTTGTTGTTGGAATGCAAATATAACATGTGTTTAGAGCTTGTCGCAAATATAATATACTTGTGCCCAAACGAATTGTGTTTGCTATTCAATATTACACGTTTGAGACACAATGATTAATATGTTATAACATATGTGTTTGCGACCCAAATATATCTGTGTTTGTGATACAAATACAGCTGTGTTTGCTGCACTGCTTATGCTCTCTCGAGAGCAAGCGAATAAAAGAGGGGTAACGAGTGTGTATATCTTGTAAGTGTATATCTGTATTTTTGCATTATTCTCTCAGGCAGTGATTCATAAATATTCCTGAATGGGCGTGTAAATTGCAGATGAAGCGTTTCTTATTTTGCCTGATGTATTGCGTTTTAGTTTCAAGTATTTAGTCGTCAATGGTTCATCGGACAGAGGATATCAAAAGCGCTTGATCAGTGAAAAAGGAATAAACAAACGCTCGGACGGTTAAATGGTTTGTCATGTTACTTTGAATTTTGTGTGTGTGTTTCGGTTATATTAATTTGTTCTACCAAAGTGAGAAACGATTTTGAGGAAAAGGGAACTGGAAAGGGCAACAACGTGAAGCACTTTTTCTGCCCGAGACTCTACTGAAAAAATCGGAATGGCGGACCATTTGTCAAATATAAAAAAAAAACACAAGTAATTAATACACGTTTGTGTTGCATGAAGTAGAGTTGTATATAAGTATATTGTTCGTGTACCAACGCATAGTGAAAACCAACGCATAGCAGAAACCTTCTGAAAAGAAAAACGTAAGAGACAACAAACAAAGGAGACGCACAAGAGAAGCAGATTCTTATTTTATAAAAAAGTAATGCATTCAGCAAGTAAATGTAAAACGGGTCATTTTAAATATTTACATTTTTTGTATTAATTATTCATTTTAATTATAATAAATAAAGAAAGAAAGAATAATTCGTTTCTAAATATGATAATGTTTGGGAGAAAACACGCATATATTTCCACTTAAATATATGGAGATTCGCGGGAAACACGCGAATGCTTCCACATATGTATATATAACATGCTTATGTATAACTTGCTAAAGTTTGCATTTAAATACACCCGAGTTTGGGACTTGCAAATATATAAATGTTTGTAGTGTGTTCCAAATATATACATGGTTCCTGCAGAATATGTTTGGAAGAATATGCTACTGAGACCGTTGTTTTTCAGGGTGTAGTTATGCTCCTGAACGATGCAATCGGCAGGATACAGAAATGGCAAAATTAGCTCAAAGTGTTAGGTTTGCGAGTGATACCGACACTTGTTGTAATACCGTACATAGACATATACTATATCGTTGGAAAGGTAAGCTACTCTTCTATAAAACTGTGTTCAGAAATATACACATTTCGGAAATTTCAGAGATCCATTGTTAATAACCCTGAACTATCAGCTGTCTCGCTTTACCGCACACATTACACTAAATTCAAATCTTGCGTGAACTTTTGGACTTCCTTTATAATTTTCATGTCTTGAAAATTCGAAATCCAGATTTAACATTTATATTCTTATTTGGAATAATATGCATTTCCCAGTTTATATCAGATTTTAATAATAATTTTGGACATTTAAATGCAAATGATAACTTTCGATAGATCTCGTAAACTAAACACAATTCGAAGAAAGTATTTTCGAATTCTGTTGGTGCAATTTGTTTAGAATCTCGATCTATTTTATCTCGCCAAGGTCATTAAATATAATAGAACATAAAAATCGCATCTGCTGTGAAAAGTCGAATGGCGGATTTGACATCACGAACACAGTGGTCATATATTTCTACCTCAGTGTAATCAGACACCAATTGGAGTGAGCATGAAATTTGTAAAATGTTTCGTATGAAATTCTTGTATTACTTTAATTCATGCCACACTCGAAAACAAAGGTAGTTGTATCATGTTCAACTTGGTAACAATGCATATCGTACAGCTGACATTGTTTCAACGTACAGTATAAAACTTTTCTACAAACTGCGAAATACTAAATGATTGTGCTGTCGTATAGTTGGTCTGTTAAGATGTTAAGAAGTGTAGCTGCGTGTTTGCTATTTCATAGACAATATGATCACTATCTTCCCCCACACCAGTGTCACCGTCATCGCCAACGACATGACAACCATATCGATCTGCCGGGTAAACAGACTGTTAGTGAATGGAATATTCTTTTGTTCTCACCAACACCTATGGGATTATGATGGCATGACAAAGCCATGAACTGATTGTGCTTAAAGTCAGTCTTATTTTTGTGCTAATTGGATATGTTTCACGAAACATCTTGTTATTACTCAGGTTCCTTCCATTTATTGGGGAATCCGTTGAGGATGTGCACGCAATGCGAACTAAATAATAGATTGAAAATATAGAAAAACTTGTTCTACAATGAAATCGTTTTTCATAAACAAACCAACCCTACGCCCAAAAAAAATGCTGCCCCGATGTTAATTAACTCAGCATATTTGCAGTAATAATGGTTGTATATCAATGGTTGTAAATGGTGTAATAATTAATGACCTCTTTATCCTTGTCGAGATTCTGAACTTTTACTACTATCATTGGATTTAATACAACAATTAAATAGGCATGTTTCTCAATTTTAAAGTAAATATTTTCGCGTCAGTTATAAAACATTAGCTTGGATATTTTTCTCCAAACAAATATACACACACATTACAATATGTTCCGGCAATCATTTGAAAAATAATCACAATAATAATGTAATAGGTACCTTAATCACAACATCTATATGGTAGTTTGTAACTATATTATAAGTATGTGGAAACATCTACATTTCTTCAGCGTGCAGCAAAATTTATGGCCAAATATCTCAACTTTTTGATGTCTTGAAAAGAAAAGCATTGAATTCAGCATACCAAAGTGGTTTCATTCAATTTAGGCTTTTAGTCCCAGACTGTGTAATTTTGTCTAATTTTTGCAATTGGGTGGTATTTTTTTTAACTTGTTCACTTTCAGTATTGTTTGATTGAACTGGCTCTGAGATTTGGTGTCGAGAATCACAAATTTTTAGCTATAGGTCTAAGCTCTGAGCCAACTCTCAAATTTCGGAGCTGACACACGGGCTGACAGCCAAAGTTCAGTCATCCGTAACTCCCAGCTCAGAGTCGGCTCTCATATTTGAAAGCCTGTTCGCGAGCCATACGCCAAATTTCAATCTGGTGACTCTCACTCGAAATGAAATTGAAATGAAAATGAGAGTAAATGAAATGTACTGTATTTTTTATTTAAAACAATTAAATGTTCCCTTTAAAATGATATCAATCTGTTAAATTTATCGCAATTATTCCGAAATTCCAAGATTTAAGTAGACATAAAATAATCAGTAATTTCAAAACATTGGTGAATTCCAAATGTATGTCTATATCCATGGTTCGTGTATTACCTGACCAACCATCCGCTTTTGGATTGACTGTCCCTTTTTTTGCGGAATTTTCGGGCATTTTGGTGTATCATTTCGACTTGAATCTAAAATAACACTGAAATGATTATATACTACGTACATACCAGAGTTCGTATTTACCCCCCATGTGTAACCCATACACATCGTCGTGCATTGGATTTTAATTTGCATTAAATTTTATCTAATGCAAATGCAAAACAATTACCATTCTTCGCAATGGCAATTAAAAATTGTTTGAAGTTGCAATTGCTCAAGCAATGCAAATGCAGGTTGTGGAATCGGATGTCAATTATAATGAAATATGTTAATGCTGTTAATTATTTTGAATTTGTACTTTTTTATTTTAGATTTAAAATACTATATCTCTATTAACACAAATATAGAATGGTCTTGAGGTTGAATATTAAAATAAAAAAAATATAATAGCGCAGTTTAAAGAAAATCACCTCAGTATAAGGAAAATCTCTTTCCTAGTAAATATTTTCAAATATTGCGAACATCAACAAAGATGCCCTAAAACTGTCGACAACGTTTTTCAATTGCATTCGCTCTACCACAAATTGTTTATCGCTTTGATGCTTTACCGTATATTGTCGCGGCGGTATCCAAAAGAGTGACTGGTGTTGCAAGTAGAGCAGACCAAAAGATTGAACTAGGTTCTGTAGCCAGCTTTGAAGCACGTAACCGTTTTGTTTAACATTTGGGTAACATTTCACTGTCACTGTTCGCTGTCTGTGTGTCGTTAAAGTTAAAGGTTAAAATGTTAGGATCCGTACAGAGAAGTTGGCAGGGAGCGGGTAATAATAAATAATTGCCGGCTATGTTGGGACTTTTACTGAGGTGGTTTTTGATTCACAAATTTTCACTGTTTTGAGATGACAACTATAACTATTACTCAGTTTTCGAAAGAGTATTTGAATGTGTTTTTTTGGCGATGCAGCATTGATTTAGCCTTTGTGGAGAAATTGACTGGATGAATTTATAAGAGAGAGTATAAAGCATGATATTTCAGGAGCATTCCTCGAACAATATCACTAGTTGTTCATTTGTAGCAGTCATAATGCTTCACAAATCAAACATATTGTATTTTCCAGAACACTCTACAGTTATAGAATTTTTAACTTCTGTATAGGATCCACAACCAAAAGGCTTATATATTTAATTGTCACCAGTACGTATATATTAACATTGTTTTACGAATTTTCTAAAGCGTCCTTTTTAGTGCTGTTTCATTTCCTGTAATAAATTAATTGTAAATAATAAATAAATTGTACAGCACAACATTTCACGTTATTTACAAAGGATCCACAACAATGTTCACAATTGTCTATATTCAACCTTTAAAACTAAATCAACCTATCTCCTAAATGCTGCTCAGCTGCTATTTATATTTGTTTCATTACTTGACACCAGAATTTCTCGATCATTCTGGTAGTACCTACAATATCCGTGATCTTTCGTTGTCGCTATAGTCGAATACTGAGATGTCTACCCGTTTTCAGAACCAGTGGTATTGCCATTTTGAAATCTTAACGAATTTGTTGTGTATTCATCAACTAGTTTGTTATAAGTGTATACTTTCAGGCGCAACATTACTCGCACTGTTATTTACATTATGTTAAATTAGGCATTAATAATAATTAAAAGCTGTTTCTTAATCGTAATGGGGAGCATAGCGATTTTAAGCGAATCCCCATACAAAGCCGACGAAAAAATTATTTGGCGGGAAATAAAAAACACGCTAAATATTACGTTGCATTAACTTGACAAAACTGTTAGAACATCATCTGACTTTCAAATGTTAGTTTAACATAAGTGCATTTTTCTTATCGTTATAAACTTAAAATTTTCTCTCGGTTTTAAATCTACTTGACAAAAATTCATTGTAAATATTTCGACAGCCGTCATAGATTTTTTTATTTCTGTCATTAATTTTTAAGCAAATATAAGATCAATGAAATATTTTCATAGATTGTATGAAATGAAATCTATTGCTTCTTATAGTTTCTTAATATCTATTCATAGATTCGTGAATGTACAATCGATGAAATTTGTTAATAATACCTACGAAACATTTTCATAGAACCTACGACTAGATAAGGTTTGTGAGACATTTCATAGATTACTTGCAACCGGTCATAAAACTATAATGCATCTTTAGGAATCCTGGCAATTTCCCGCATCAACAATTATTCCGAATGATGTTAATAAAAATTTCATAATGCTATATGTAAACTCTAAAAACAACGAAAACTCTTTAGTAAAGGTTGTCCCAAAATTCACTCACGGGTAAAGCGTTGTTGTGGGAAAAAGAGACAAATTGCAGTTCAAGGTTTTTAAAAATGAAGCGTTACAACGCGTATTTATTGTTGATAAATATTTTAAAAAAATATGAACAAACAACAACGTTAGCGATGAGGCTCATTATCATGCTGATGGCTTCGTTAGTCGTCAAAAAGTCACATTTGGCTGGCTGCATCATCAGATAATTCTTCTTCGAAAATGCGGCTTGTCAGACAATAAAAGTTAATGGTGTTTGTTATCGCGACATGATAATCCAGGGGTTTGTGCCTTAATTTTAAAACATTGATACGATTAAGTAAAAGCTTTTACTTACTCCTAATAACCAGATTAACATTATGTAAATAACAGGCCGGTGGCCGTCGGTGGTGCAATGGTTAGTGTGCGCGCCTCTTGTACAGGAGATCCTGGGTTCGATTCCTGCTCCGACCACCTTAAAAAAATTTCTTTCGACGACTGTCACCTCGCTTAGTGACGGCGACACTATCGAGTACTTAGCCATGAAAAAGCTTCTCAAAATACCGTTCGGAACCGGTGTAAAACTGTAGGACCCAATCAGTGAGTCTAAAAAAACTATAAAGCGCACAGCTCACTGGTTGTGAGAAGCTCTCCCCAATTCCTTCATGGGATGTAATGGGAAACCACTTTTTTTTTTTTTTTAAATAACAGGCCGATTAATGCAGCGCCTGAAAGTATACCCATGCCACAAACCAGTTGACGAGTCGGCTGCAAGTACGTTATTTTTAAAAATTGTTATACTATAGGTTCTGAAATCGGGTATAACAATCTGGAAGCTGGTAGAGCTACTGACGGCGAAAAGCATAACTGGTATAAATAGCTGAGGCTTTTGGCATTATGAGTTCAGTTTGTGATTAAACTCCGTAAAGTAAGCAACGCTATTTGATAGTAAAATATTAAACTTATTGTAAACAGTTGAACTATATAAGTAAAACAAAAGGAAGTTAAACTGTTGAAATTATCGTAATTTAAATCGAACTTTGTTGTAATATTGGGAATAAAACAGCGCTAAAAGGACGAATAAGGAAATTCGTAACAAAATGGATGAGGGGACGTCATGATATTTCAATGAGACGGTGCCACAGAATAACAATTCGATTTTTTTGCCGTTTTGTTGATCATTTGGATCATTTGTTGGGCATTTTTTATTTTAGGGGATTTGAAGCCAAGTTGGTAGAAGAAAAATGGTCATGGAAAATGTCGACAAAAAGACAGCTTAAAAAATCTGTCTTTTTTGTTGTTGTTTGGATGAAATATAACGTGGTTGTTGTTTGTCGCAAATATTGTATACGTATATCTAAACACATTGTGTTTGTTATTCAATATTACATGTTGGAGACATAAAGATTAATATGTTATAACATATGTCTTTGTAATCGAAATACAGCTTTGTTTGTGATAGAAATAGAGCTGTGATTGGTGCAAAATGATAAAAGAGGGCCAAAGAGAGTTAATGTTAACGCCATATGTTCATCGTGAACCTTTTATTTAAACTTTTTATTGTAATATTGTTTTATTTTGTTTAAATAAATAAAGGACATATACACATATTAGGTATTATTATTGCAAGTGTATAACAGTATTTTTGCATTATTTATTCAGCCAGTGATTCACAAATATTCCTAAATGAGTGTGAACAGCAATTGAGTGATTATTATGTTGACTGCATGCATTTAGTCGTCAATCGTTCATTTGGAAGGAAACACACGACTGTTTAGACGTAAGTATTTGGATGTTTGGGATTAAACTCGCATATGGCTCCACGTAAAAGTATGTATTTTTGCAAGTAAACATTCTAATGTTTGCATTTAAATATGAATGGGGGTTTGATTTGCAAATGTTTGCATATTTGGAGTGTGTTTGAAACATATACAATATTTCTACAGAATGTCTTTCAGAGAATATATTACAGATACCGTGTTTTTCATCGTGTACATATGGGACATTCTGTTTTGCCAGAATAAAAACACCTTTATTGACAACGATAAGTCAACTACATGCTGAAAAAATGGCCCCTTTGTAGTCTGTCACGTTTTTGCTTTCAGCAGTTTTCAACAAAGAAAGTCATATTTGGGTCACAATAACATTTGGTTGTTTGTTCGTTTATTAGTATTCAAAATATTTTTAATTTCATAAACAATTTACAATATGATTTCCAATGGCTACAAGATGTTTTGCATTATATATGATTTTTTACAAATATTACAAGTTGCTTTTTAAATAAATAACGACTGTTTTCCTGTTTCACGTTATTAGCGAGTGTGTTAAATAACTGGGGTACTTTGTAGGAAAGTTACCTTTTCATCGACACTGTTGTTGTCCGTTAAAGCCGAAGGTCCCCTGCATTTCTTAGCAAATAGGGTTGCAATTCATTTACGTATTGCACTTGTTGACACAGATATGTAGGTGAGGTTCCTTGTCTCATTTTTCGTATGAAGATTATTGTATTAAGGTAATAGCAGCAGCTGTTGATGAAATTAAAGTACCTAATATGTCAAAGTCAGCTGATGTAAACACAACGTGAATTGCACACACACAATAAACAATGTGAATTGCAATTTAATTTCAAATGTGTAAAATTTAGTGCTCATAATGAAGATTCAAGTCGAGTTTGGTAAAGACCTTTAAAATTTAACAAATTGTTTTCAAAAATAAATCCATCGACTTTATTACAAATTCGTTGAAACTTTGTGAATAAGGTAACAACGTAAACAGAAACTGAAATGTAAACAAACTTTGACATATTAGGCACGAACAAAATTAAAACAATGAAATCAGCTGTGTTACTGATATAACCTGAATGAATAAATCTTGGTGCTGGTCTTTGTTTAATATTCAGCCATTTTAGTGTATTTAGCACTTCATTTATTGATATGTATCTGTTGAATTTTATAGTAGATCTCATTGCGTTATTCTCAAGCTTTTGTAGCTTTTCTAGTTGAGTTTTATTACGAAATGAGTGTAATAGAGTGGAACCGAATTCAAAGTGTTGTAGATATTTATCGCTGATAAATCACTAATTTTATGCCTAACGGTCGATTTCACCATGTTCAGTTATCTTTCAGTTAGAGCTAACGAACAGTTTTAGCTGTCAGTTTGTATGGAATTTAAAATTTTTAACTGTCAGTTAGCTTTAACTTAGCTAGGTGAAATTGGGCGTAATTTATTGAAAAAATCCAATTTTCTTTCCGGTTTATTTTACATACATAGTCAATATTCTCCGTTAATTTCCTTGTCTATCTATTATTAACCCAAGGTATTTCATGCTGCTAACTTTTTCAATTGATTCTCCGTTGATTTCACAATTATTTTCACTAGTCATATTTATCTCTATTAGTTTAGTCATTTTCTCATTTAGTTTTAGTTTATTCATTTGAAGCCATATATTATTTTATTCATGTTGTCTTCACGCTGAAAAAAACAGCCTCTGTAACATATTCTCCCAAACAAATTCTGCAGGAGCCATTTACAGTGGCGAGCACACTGACATTCTTCATCCATAAAAACAAAACCATACAAGCAAATCAAACAATATTTTTCATTTTATTTTTATTATTTTATTCGTAACAAATAGAAGTAAAGCAACAATAATAAATGAGATGAATTCAAAGAGTTTTAAAGAAAAAACGAAAATAACCCGCATAAACTCAATTTTGCACGTTTCGCTCTCCCACTTCTCTCATCAAGAAATCATGGAGATTTACCGTTTTGTTTGTTCTTATCTTATTCTTCTTGTTCGTAGAGCAGTTTAATGCGTGTTTCTTTCGAATCAAAGCATATTTTGTCAATTACTATCATATTTAAAATAAATTGTAAATTTTTTGCATAAAAATGAGAAAAATATCTGCAGAAATTGAAAATAGTGTTGTGTGCCTGACCTGTTCTTCACGTAACATTTCCGAGAGGCTTGGAATTAGTCAATCGGCGGTGATCGCAGCTCAAAAGAGACGAAATGTGACACCCAAATCGCAAGTCAAAGGTCGCAAAAAATTATTAACGGACTCAGATGCTCGGCTAATGATGTCCGAAATGAGAAAAAATCAAGCTGCTAACACCAAAGGGAGCTTCTCTGGCGATTAACAAAAACTTAAGCGAATGGACTGCTAGAAGAGCGCTCCATGATATCGGATATACTTCGACTGTTAAAAAGAGCAAACCCGCAAGGGAGCACATAAATTGGACCATTGATGATTGGAAACGTGTTATCTGGTCTGATGAGTCCAAATTTAACCGTTTTCAGTCAGATGGAAAGCAATACTGCTGGCGTAGAGCCGGGGAACGCATTCAAAGACACCATGTGAAGCAAACTGTTAAACATGGCGGCGGAAACATAATGGTTTGGGGATGCTTTACATGGTGGCATGTTGGCCCTTTGCATTTAGTAGATGGTATCATGCGTAAAGAGGACTATCTACAGATTCTGCAAACCCATCTTCCCAATTTTATGGACAAATGTGCTTATTCCGAAAAAGAAATTATTTTTCAACAAGATGGTGATCCGAAGCACACAGCAAAAATTGTAAAGGAATGGATTGGAAAACCAAATTTTCAATTGATGGAATGGCCAGCACAAAGTCTCGACCTCAGTCCGATTGAAAATCTTTGGTCAATCTTGAAAAGACGGCTCGGGCAGTACGAAGCAGCCCCAACAAACATGGGTAACCTTTGGGATCGTGTAAATGTGGAATGGAATCGAATTCCAAAAGATGTTATCGAAAATTTGGTAGAAAGCATGCAAAACCGAGTAAATCAAGTTATTTCTAATAATAGTCTATGGACCAAATATTGAAATTGGATTAGTTATTCATTTTTTTGAAACGTGCAAAATTGAGTTTATACGGGTTATTTTCGTTTTTTCTTTCAAACTCTTTGAACTCATCTCATTTCTTATTGTTGCGTTACTTCTATTTGTTACGAATAAAATAATAAAAATAAAATGAAAAATATTGTTTGATTTGTTTGTATGGTTTTGTTTTTATGGATGACGAAAGTCAGTGTAGTGAACATGCACTCACTTGTGCTCGCCACTGTATATGTCTGTAGCACACTTCGAACATTTATATGTTTGCAAGTCCCAAACTCAGGTATATTTAAATGCAAACATTAGGATGTTTACTGACAAAATAATATAACAAGTATATTATATTTGTGACAAGTTCCAAACACATGTTATGTATATTTGCTTCCAAACAACAAAAAACGGCAGATTTTGCAGCGTGTTGGCATTGATTTTCATTATCATCGACCGTAAACAATTAGGCAATCATCTTTATATAATACAACTTCCGAATTTTCCAGTGGCTTGAGGCATATCATTTATATAATAAGCAATAAAGCTCCCCCGCCTTGGGGCACACCATATTTAATATAACATTTTAATTATTGTGTCTCAAACATGTTATATTGAATAGCAAGCACAGTGTGTTTGGACACTAGTGGTTCTATACCAGTGGTATGCAAAACCGAGCCCACGCACACAAACATATTATGATGTCGCTGTCGCTTGTACACAACGAACAAGCAGAGAGTGATTCTTTGAATCAAACATAGTTGTTGTGTACATGCGAGTTGCCTGCCGATCGTGTGTGTGTGAAAAGTACGATTACTGTCTGCCTCGCGAGGCAATGGGTTGGTTATCACTGCTCTATACATATATAAGCGAAGCTACAAACATGATATATTTCCATCCAAACAACAACAAAATTTACAGCTTTTTCAGAGTGTACTATTTCGCTGACAGTCAGTGAATATCGGTGCACTCCGCGTGAACCCTTTTTTATGACTTTGCCATCATCATTTTATCCCTGATTTTTTAAGCCAACCGAGATTAACATAGTATTGTTTGTTCGGATTTATATAAAACTGGATTCTAAAACTGTTGATGGCAACAGTGTTTTTTCCTCTGCAAAATTTGTTACATGTTAAAAATAAAAGAGAGACAGTGACTTCGTTTTACTTGATGTTTTTTGCTGTAGATCTTTAGCAACTGATCATTGTGTTTCTGTGGGGTTCGTTAGAAATGTTGCACAAGTATTTGAGGTGTTCAGAAAACGGACAACATCGATATTGGCAACGGCAATGGCAACAAAGGCAGCGGTGGCAACAACGGCATTGACAGCATCAGCACTGGAGAGGGAAGAACAAAATAAAAACGCTAAATCTTGTTTCGTAGTGTACAACTCTGAAGTTAAGAAGACACTGTGTACTTTGTGAAACCCATTAAGACTTTCCTCTGGCTTCGGTTTGATACAATTTTGGATGAGCTTTTCTAGTCTTTTGTTGTATAAAATTTTTTCGTTATCAGTATAAGATGATCTTATGTCATGTTTCCTTTTCATTTATTTCATTGCTGAGATGTTTTCCTTGCATAGTTATTGCTACCAGGGATGATCAGCCGGAGTTGGGAAAGGAGTTTTGGAGTCGGAGTACAAGAAGTTTGCCAATATACAGAGTTGGAGTTGATTTATTTAACTGACTCCGTTTTAAGCAAATTGAAAAAATGTTCAAAATTTCAGAAATGGTAGTCTAAGTTGTACAATATTACGCGTTTGGATTAAATACAGTGCAACAGCTTTTTGGGGGTTGAATGATTCCATTGCAGAGTGAAGCCGTAGGTGAGTACATATATTAAAATTCTGGAAGGACAGATTCCTCTTAAGTCTCACTATTTTTTCTGACCTGATTTAAGTTTTATTGAGTGCTGAAATAATATTTGAAAATGCCTAAAAACTGTGTTTGTCAATACCGAAGCGCATTTTCGAGATATGATGTCTTCAGTGGAATGGAATGAGACTTTTTTTCGTAGAACATTTCAATGCTCTATGTGGATTCCTTAAGTGTCCTTTTCGTCCTTATTTCGAGAAATGTCAACAAAGTACCATAAAACATGGTTCTTGGGCATTCAAATGTTCGACGTTAATATTGCTCAGAGCATTTCAGTAGGGGGGTTCAAAGACAAGAAATCGATCCATTGAAATTTTATCAATGCTATTGGTCCTTTTTCAAAGCAGTGTTTATATAGCCACCTAGATTAGACAATTTGAGGGTTTACGATAATGAGAGACAGAGTTTTTTTTGGACATTTTTCAAATACTATTTCGGCTCAAAATAAAAATTTCATCCGATCATAAACAAATTGTGAGACCTAAGAGGCGTCTGTCCTTACAGAGTTTTAATATACTCATGTAAGGCTTTCACCACCAGACAATTACATCCATTTTGTTGCAATGTGATATGATTTTATTCTGTTGTGGTGCGTGCCGGTATCACAGAGAAATCTAGTGCTATCAAAGAATCTTGTGTAACCAAATCTTGTTGAAAATCTATAAATTTCTTTAAAAGAATTGACCTTCGAAAAATCTTTAAAACACTTGTTTTATTTCTACCAATATTCCTAGGATAAATTTACACATGAGTTCAATCAACATTAATATTCTCAGTGTATTTGCACATACACAAACCGAATGGCAATTCAAACAAGAAACAACCAGACCTCGCCCACCCTATCTATCGTCATTTGAGACTAGATAACTTCTTCCTCAATCCATAATCTCGGAATACTCGTACGTAACGTAAAGCGTAAAGAGGAAAACATCAAATGTTCATCTAACAACATGCAATATTACATGCTCGTAATTTGTTTCTGCACAGCAGGACGTTTTCACTTCATAAGCCATCACAATTGGGTTTTAAGTGGCCACATTACAACCGTTTCCAGCTGAGTTGGCTCTGTTCGCTTTGCGTATCGCAATACATGCGAGTACAATGCATTGATGTTGCGCCCCTCTGATGCTGCAATTGTTGCATACACAGCATCAACTGCAACACGTTCATGACAATAATATTTGTATGTAAAGTACGAATGGCCAGAAGTTGCAGTGGGATTACTGTGATTGTCCGACTTAGCGTTTGTCCATACATCCAAACATTTAACAGCAGTTAATCCATTAATTTATGGTGTCTGGAGTGGAGTGCATGGAAAGAGGAAGTATTTGAGGGAAATCTCTAGCTCTTTTTCGTTTTGGAATAACTCTCGTTAACGGCTAAATGGGGAATTTTATTCAAACATAAATTATATTTAAGACGGTAACAAAGTAACAAGTAATGTCAGACTTGTAATATTTGTATGTCATTAGAAAAATGCGAAATTCCCCGTTGTACAGATGGGTGTTTATTGGCGAATAACAAAAATGCTGTTATGGTTTTAACTAAAGCTTTTGCTCCGAAAATATAAACTCCAATGCCTTGAATTCAGACACATTCCAAGGGATTTAAAGAGGGCTGCTGATATCAGTATTTCGAATGAGTTTCAGACTTTAGCGAACCACAGACTTGTCATTCAAGAGCATGAACATCAGCAATCGTTGACGTTTATTGTCGGTTTACCTCCCTTTTTGATACCATGTAAGAATGTAATCGAAGTTGTTCGCATCACTATCATGTTCTCAAAATTTTTTGTTAATAGTCGTTCAAATTGATCAGTCACACAAAAAGTTATTGACCAAGCTCATGCTCATGAATGATAAGTACGAATCTGTTTCGATTTCGCTTTTAGCACCAGAATTCTGTGAGTTTTTAACGATAAAAATCGGTAGGTAAATTGACAAAATTCGAAAGTTTTGCTTTAACATTTTATGACTATTAACTACCGATTATTATAGATAAAAAATTATAGAATTCCGGTGCAGATGTAGAATTTTCGTATTTAAATTTAAAATTAAATAGATAGCGTAATGTTGATTTTGAAGTGGGTACATTGAACCCAATTCCAATATAGTCCCATGTATATGTGATTAAATTTTTAGAATAACTAATATTTGAATCATAGAGAATCTGCAATATCTGAAAGTAACATTCGAAATGTCACCGAACAGTTTCTTGTGTATATTACATCGTGATTGTCTAGGTCAATTTAAATCCTAATGGTTATTACGCAGTCACTAATTAACAATATACAGTCATTGCAAGTTAAAATGGTACCACATACCATCTCACCACGAATGCTTTATGATATCGCTAAGAACTTTCTTTCGAGCAAGAGATGGCGCTGCTTCGAAAAGGATTATAAAGCTACGAATTAACGTTGTGCCAAAGTGTAACTGATATAAATAACGATTGGGGCCCATGCCGATTCAGTCTGATTTCATACGCGAAAAAGTCTACATTATCGATATACATGGCTAACAAAAGTTCGCTTAGTTCTATTATAAGTTTTTACTAAATCAAAAATTACATACTGTTTATTATAATCTTACGATATATCACTCTAATTCTCAGAAAGATCGGTCAAAAACGGAGACAAGAAAACTTAAAATTAGTGAAGCAGTGTCAGTTGATATCCCTGTGCCAACGCAGCAAGAAATTCGGTTTGCTATTCTTTTTGGATTTCGGCGTAAGCTCAAGCCGTTTGGAGTGTATGCGCCATCCCTTGTGACTTTTCAAAGTGGTTCCGGAGTTTCCACACTGGGCATTTTTCTGTGGAGGACGAACCTCGAGAAGGCCGTCCAAAATCTGCGACTGACGATGTAAGTGTAGCGCTGGTGAAGTCTAAAATTGACGAAGATCCAAGATTGACCCAGGAAATGATTGCTGAAGAACTGGGCTTGATTGCCATGGCTGTATCGCGAATTTTAAAAAAATAATCTTGGATACACGAAAAAATCTGCACGATGGGTTCCTAGAATTTTAACTCAAGCTCAAAAAGCACACGTATGCGTTTTGCTCAATATTTTCTTGACAAATTCAAAAACGGAAAGTCTTCCACTTTTCAGAAAATTGTAACAGGTGATGAAGCATGGTTTTACAAGTACAATCCTGAAATCAAACATCAAAGCATGGTATGGAGCCCACAAGGTGCAAATTTGAAGATTTTGAAGACTGTTTTTCACTGAGGATGGATTTATCGACTTCAAAAATGTATCGAAATAAATGGCGATTACGTTGAAAAAAATACAAAGAAATGAATAATAAAGATATAAAATTAAAGAATTTTTTGTTTAGTTTTTTTCTACTCTAATACGCGATCTTTTTTAGCCCCCTCGTATGTATTATTAATGATAAATAAACAATGCAAGGAAAATGTGTATTTAGTAAATTGGTACCAATATAAACTGTTACGATACGTTAGAACCTTTTTATAAATATCATTACCCATAGATAGGGAACCATTATAGATTATAGATGTCTAGTATTTGGACCAAATTCGTTTCAGGACTTATTAATACTGTTGATAAATAAATAAAATAAATAGTTTCCCATTACATTCCATGAATGGACTGAGGAGAGCTTCTCACAACCAGTAAGCTGTGCGCTATTATTTGATGCGGAAAAAATGTAACACATTGATGGAGCCATATTATACCCTCAGTATCTTTGGACGAAATTCGTTTTGGGACTTTTTAAAACGATTGAGCCATGTCCATCTGTCTGTCTGGTTGGCTGGCTAGTTAACACGACAACTGCCGTAAATCTATACCGATCACAACGATAATTTGCCCAAGCTCAGTTTCGGATTGAAAATGGGCCTTTTGACCACGCCCCTTCTGGTACCTCGCATACAAATCGACACTATTAGTACAAAATCATGTTTCTTCTAAAACCTTTTTCTGGTAGGTGTGATTAGCTTCAATTCAAACATTGGTTAATAGTCAGTAAATGCCTATTTAACTAGACAAAATGGGCAAGGTTGCCACGCCCATTCTGGCACCTCCCAGACAAAAGCTTAGGGTTGCCAAGCTCCGGGTTGCCAATGAAATAAATCGCGTGAACACTTCCGATCTTAATGAAATTAGGTTATAGGCTTCATGTCATCAAACGCCAGTCACCTATTAAGACAAGGGTGATTTTTCCACGCCCATTTAGGTAACTTCCATAAGAAAGTTACTCCAAACTTCGCTAAGGTAACCCCCGTAAATCTCTAACGGCCACAGTGATATTTTGTCAGTGACTATTATTTGTCACACCCTAGGTTGGGAGTGAAAATGGGCGGTTTGACTACGCCCATTGTGGTACCTCCCATACAAATCGACACATTTAATACAAAATCCTGTTTCTTCTAAAATTTTTCTGATTCATACTCTGCAAATTTCTACTTAACCGGGGAAAATTGGCGAAGTTGACATGTCCATTCATGTACCTCTCATATAAAATCTTGGTGGTCGTTCGGGTTGTCAATGCGATAAGTCACGTAAAACACTTCCGAACTTAATAAAATTAGTTTATAGGCTTCAAGTCGTCTAATGTGTTATATCGAATGTATAAGAGAATTGGTCAAACCCAATTAAGACAGTGTCTGTCGCTGTTTATTATAACAATAACCAGTATTCTCTTCAACAACAAAAAAGAGACTGCTCCAACCTAAATAAATGCGAGTAAATTTCGCCCATTTCTCCAATGTTACCTTGATCCTTTGACAAAGTCAAGTAATTTATTTAGTTACGTGTAGACGTTGTGGTGGGACTGGTAGTGCTGATGTTACAGTTGCACTTATGGTTGGCTGTGTTGCAGTTGCAGTTGCAGTTTTAGTATCTCCACAGATTGTACGTGTGTGTACCCGCAGTAATGAATGAACGATGTCTACATTTAAAAGCCTAATGCCTCCAATGGCAGTCAGTTGATAGTGTTTATGGACTTTCTGTAAATTTCGCGATTTTTCGGTTTCATTTTGAGCGCATTGGACATTCTGCGACCATAGCTGGGTGATTGTTACATGCGCATAAATGGATTTTATTTTGTGGGTTTTATTATTCGATGTTGTTGCATGTGTGGCACATCAGTGTTGCTAGCGTTAATGTCATTTTAATGTTGTTGTTGGAGTATTTGTTATTTTCATGCTGTTGTGAGTTTGTTAGTTTCGAGTTTTGCTGCCCATTGTCTCACTGTTGACGTTGTTAGTGTGAAAGTGTTAAAATAAATTGAGCGGAAATTAAAAAATAAATACAGTTGTCAAAAAAAAACTACATATACTTATATAACTTGTGTTAATAAACAGATTTCGGTAAAGTCTAAATGTGATTGATCAAGACCATCATTAAAATTATTGCTATTGATTATATAATTTGAATTAAAAAATTTATTAGGTTCCCAGTGTGTCACACGAATCTGTTTCGATTTCGAGACGGACTTTGTTTTCGTACGATTTATCCCAAAACGAAATCTGTTGTGGATTCATAACGAATCCGTTTGCGTATGAAATTCCTCTCGAAAACACTAATCGCATTTTCTACTTTTCGGTTCGGTTTGGAACTCTGAACAGAATCGAATCCGTTTCGAGTACGGGTTTTGAGGATTCGAAACGGATTCGGTCTAAAATCGATCGAATTTTTATTGATAGGGATTTGTGGTTTTTGTGTGGGTTTAATATTGTATGATAATTATTGTAGTGTCAAGTTGAATTTTAACATATACATATAATGGAGAACCCTTGGACCATGGTCGAAATACGAGCTTTGCTTCCCCACAATATGATTATAATTTCAAACTTGCGTCCCCAAATTCATATTGCATTTTTTATACTTTTACAGACTCATAACGAGTTCGAAGTGGCTCCGACTTCTTGATTTGAAGGACTCGTAACGTGCTCGAAATAGATCCATCAAATCGCAGTTTCACTGATTCTCATTTTTATTCTTTTACGAACTCACAACAATTTCGAAACGGGTACGGCAACACGTAGTTGGATTTTTTATGCTTTTATGGACTCGTAACAGGTTCAAAACGGATCCGTATCTGTTTTTGTGCACATTGGGTTTGGACATTTTCGCACATGTCACACATTTCGTGTTTGCACACGACTTGAATTTTCATATACATGGTCCTAAATTGACTTTGCCTAGTGCGCTAAGAAAAGTGTGACATTAGACCCGGAAAAACCACTACCGACCAGATATGGTTATTACGAAAAATCCCGGAGGAAATTCACAAAAACTAAAGCGATACCTACCGACTCTTGTTGGATATAGGGCTGCCTTCGATAACCCGATTCGGGCAAATCTTTAAGAAGCTATATCTGAGCTTGATATCCATGCTAAGGTGATACGCTTTTATAGAATGACACAGATCGGCACGAAATTGTGAGTAAAGAATAGTTAACATCTCACAGAAGCATTTATTACGATGCGAGATGAAACTCTATCGAGAGATCTGTTCCATATCTAAATGGAGATCACAACGAGGAAATAAAATTATTTCCCATTACATCCCATAGGGATAGGGGAGAGTTTCTCACAATCATTGAGCTGTGCGCTTTCCCGTTTTCACTCAATGATTGGGACCTACAGTTTTACACCGGTTCCGAACGGTTTTTTAGAAGCTATTTCATGGCTTATTACTCGATAGTGTCGTCGTCACTAAGCGAGAGGTGGCCGTCGTCGAAAGAAGTGTAAGGTGGTCAGAGTAGGGATCGAACCCACGTTCTCCCGCACAACAGCCGCGCACACTTACCGTTGCACCACCGACGGCCACAACGAGGAAAGCTGCAATTAATACGAATAAAACCATCAGCTGAAAAACCCACATGCATGTTTAACAGTAACCTGGACCACATCGCGCGCTGACGAAACAGAACAGGGAGATTGTGAGAGAAAAATGCTCCTGAAAATATATGATCCTAAAAGTATATGGCGAGAATTGATGACGTATGAATCACGAGCTGTATGAATTGTATCTGTTTCTGTAACTGTTAAAGAACGTTTGACTGGGATCTGCAGAGCGAAGGAGCTGGCGAGATTAGCGACTTCCTATTAGGTTCCACAGGCAAGAATGTTCCTATGTAATTATGCTGGTGAGGTGGACGAGGGTCATTGATTATATACTCACAAGCAGGGTTCGTATTTCATGGGGAATGAGTTACCCTGGGTAACCGAATAAAAATTGGAAACAAATTTTAGTTTTAACGATTTCAAAAAAAATTAAGTAATGCCATATTTAATACCTCCATTGGTTGAAACCTTCAACCGAGGTAAAAACTTTATAATTTTTGCGATTTGACGCACCGTTTCCGAGTTATAGACACTTTTTGATTTTAGCGATTTTCTTATTTTGGCTATTACCCTGTGGGTAATTGGTAATCATGATGGGTAAATCCCCATTTTCCGTGCTAGCTTCCCATAATTTTCCCCATACCCTATGAGTAATGGGTAAACGTTCATTTCACATTCCCCACGTAGTTGAGTATAGGTTACACATGGAGGAGTAAACACGAACTCTGCTCACAAGGTACATCTATCCGATTGCAGATCCATGAACATTATGTCTCTATTCAGAACCAAGATACATACTAATGACTGTTTCAGTTTTGACGAGACACTGCGTGATGGTTAGATATTCGTCAAGATATTCACAGCAGCAATGAAACATATTCTTTACAGCAGTGAAAAATGTTCATCCCAACAGTGAACCCGTCGACTTTGCAAGAATGGATCTGCACGTTAGTTCACTTTTGATGAGAATATTCGTAGCAGCGATGAACTATTTCACCCGTGCCACGTAGCTTTCTCTTTTAGTGGAGTTGTTAATTGTTATGATTTTATAAAAAATTTTAAGAAAAGATATGAATCATTATGTTGGTAAATTTATAATTTTAAAAAAATTAGAAAAAATTTAAAAATTGGTAATAGTTGTCACAGTTGACAGCTAACTTATTATTGGTTGAATCCTAATAAGCATGACCATTAGCGTGTTTCGTAAAGTGTGAATTTTGGGATTTTTTTGACGTAATTCACAAATAAAAATTGGATGGTTATGAGAAAAAAAAAAAAAACAAAATTAAGAACATTTAAATAAAATTCTGAATTCAGATTTTATTTTTGCAATATATATTTGAAGTGTGGTGAAAGGAGACGCATGTTACGGTAAAAATATTTACACAAATCGCGTAGAATAAATTTAGCACACCACACCAAGTTTTGAATGTTATCAAAAGAATTTCAAAATCAAAAACACAACAGTAAAAGTAACAAATTTTAAAATTTATTCTAAAATTATTTCAGAAACAAAAGCATTGTTCCAGTACATTCTATTTTTTATATTTTTACAATTTTTTTTCAAATTTGAAAGAAATTTGTTTTTCTTTCCTATGGCAAAATGAAACAAATTCTTTCAAAATGGGATAAATGTTAAAAATAGTACCGGTAAAGAATGTTTCAAAATCATATTCATCCGAATGTCATAACTAAATGTTTGGTGTCCGTGAAATTGAAATAAATAGCGGTGCATTATTGTCATTGCTACAATTCGAAATGAAATTCAAACTGAGATGGAAATCATCAATTCCGATAACGTTGTCCGTCATCGTTGGAACACAGATCCTTTAAAGATTTCGTTATAAGCCCTCACAAAATCTAATTTATTGTTCTTCCGCACCTTTGTCTGGCAGCTCGATGCAACAACAATTTACATGTTGGCATCTTTAGAAACGAAAGCACTTCTTAGTTTTGGTTTTTTTAATTTCTTGCCTGCCATTTAGAAACAGAATTTCCGCTTGTCTTGCTTCTTCACACGTGATATTGTCATTGTGGTGCACAGTCCTCATCTCATCTTCATGTCAAACAAAGTTATTTTTAAGTTACGACTAAAAATAAAACGTTCTAAAAATATGTTTTCCGCTTTTTCTTTATTTGCTTCATGTCATTTTATGTTGGTTAGTTCATTTATTATATCGAGTAAAACACTATAATGCAGCACTGCAGCAATTTAAGCTTTCTGAAAAGCTTAAGGCATCTTAAAGGGGCTTGCATTTAGAACACTCAATATTTAAAAAAATAAATTCCATTAATCAGATAAATAAACTGTTTTCGGATTATGATTAACGATTTCATAAAGTTTTCATCTTCAACGGCCCATAATTAAATTATCTGCCCAACATAATTTTCTCCGAACGTTCTTAATGACTTTTGTATTAGTGTATTTTTATACATTCAGAAGCTATAAAAATGTTTGGCGAAAATACGAAATTCTTATGAAAGCATTTAATCTTTTCTACTTTTTCGGATTCGTCTCAAAATTATAACGGACTTCATAGTCGCATCCGTTTCGGGTTCGTGTTTTGTAAATACAATGGATTCGTAACTGATCCAGTTTTATAAATTTTTGCGGATTCGAAACAGATTCGTTCTGATGTCTAAAGGATATTTAAAATAATAATAGATAGATAATGAACTATTTGGTCTACCTCTAATCCAGCTAAGTTTTTCACTTACAATATATTGTTACGAATTTCCTCATTCGTCTTTTTTGCGTTGTTTTATTCCCAATAATAAAACAAAGTTCGTTTTAAATTACGATAATTACAACGGTTTAACTTCCTTTTATTCTACTTATATAGTACAACAGTTTACTAATAATAAGTCTTATATTTTACTATCAATTACAATTCCAATCACAAACTGAACTCTCCACTCCAAAGACCTCCGCTATTTATACCAACTCACCATACTCAAATGAAAGTTATCTAGCGAATTCAAGGACCTTCTAGAATCTGGATGTTGTTGTTGTTTCTTATCTTTGTAGAACAATCTCGAATGGCGGAGAGTTATGTTTACTGAGGTGAATTCATGCTACTGGTTTATCGAGCTGGTACGTTGTTACAATGCATACTTTCAGGCGCAGCACTAACCGCCTGTTATTTACATACTGTTAGTAAAGTCATAAACAGTAAGCAAAAGCTTTTACTTATTCGTAACACTGCCCCCCACTTAAGCCTGTTCGTCCCGAGCAGGCTCAACCCTCCGTTTTCCATACAGAGCTAGTCTTTCCAAATGCACGACTTTCATTTTAGCTCTTGGACCTTGGCTTTTCTGGATTCTATAAACCACGTCATTTATTCGTTTGACAACCTTGTAAGGGCCTTCCCAGTGAGTCTGAAGTTTTGGAGATAAACCCTTCTTGCGCTGTGGGTTGAACAGTAAAACTAGCTGGCCTTCATGAAATCCTTCTGAATTTGCCGCTCGGTCGTATCTGGCTTTCATTTTGTTACTGACGATTTTTAATTTGTTGCGCACAAATTCATGGAGATCATTAAGATCCCCCGTATCATGGTAATTGACATCACTGTTCGCAGGGTCAGACGCTGGTATGGTACCGAACTCCAAATCTCCAGGCAGCTTCAGCTCATTTCCGAAAATTACTTTAGCGGGTGTTCGCGAAGTGGAGTCATGGGTGGCCGTCCTATATGCCAAAAGGAACTTCGGTATGTGTTCATCCCAATCTCTTTGATCTGCGCTGACTACTTTTCTTAGGTATTCTTCAAGAGTTCGGTTGAATCTTTCAACCATTCCGTCAGACTGAGGATGCAATGGTGTTGTTCTTATACCACGAATTCCATTCCTCTCGCATATTTCTTTCTAGATGGCAGATTCAAAATTCCTACCCTGCTCCGAATGCAGTTCTAAAGGGACACCAAAACGACTTATCCAGTTGTTTACGATAGCCTTGCTTATTGTTTTCGTTTCTTTATTTGGAATAGCGTACACCTCGGGCCATTTACTGAAGTGGTCCATAGCGACTAGGGCATATTGGTTGCCAGAGCTACTTGTTGGATATGGAGCAGCCACACTCATGGATATTCGCTCGAAGGGAGCACTTGGGCTCTCCTGATGTCTCTGTTCGCAACTCCTCCGCGTTGGTCCTTTAGTTGTCAAGCACTGGGTGTAGCCTGCAATCCACTCGGATACAGATTTTTGACGACCAACCCAATAGAAACGTTCCCTTAGTTTCTCCATAGTTTTGCCTTTCCGAGATGCCTACCACTCGGACCATTATGAGATTCTGCAATTATCTCTTTCACTTTCAAGGCAGGTACCACAATTAGATTTTTCTCCGTTTTACCATCTTCACTTTCCCATACACGGTATAGACAGCCATCTAGCAATCTCAGGCTAGTCCACTGGGCCCAATATGATTTTAAAACGGGGCTTTCTGAAGCGATTTCATTACGCGTTAATTGTCTATCCTCTTCCTTTGCCAAAATAATTTTTGCCAATACAGGATCACTTCTTTTTGCCGTGAACCACTCGTCGTCCGATTCAATTCTCAGGGATCGGACGTCAATAATTTGCTCTTTTATCTCAGTCTTAGAATCCTGCTTACGCTCGATTACATGTGGACGGTCATTTACTCGTCCGGTATCGGCCGTTATCGCTGGAGATCTTGACCGTTTTGGTGGCTCTCTGCAGTTTCGTGCAATATGACAAGGTTTGCCATGATTATCACCTTTCAATTTTGTTGCTTGCCATAGCGCTTTCGTGAGAATCCGAATCACTTCTTTCAGTTCGCTAACGGCGCCTTTCAAATCTTTTGATTTGCCTTCCATTTCTACCCTTCGCACTTGATGTGTCTGTTGACTTGAAACAACCCTCGCCGTCTCATTCGCCAAAGCAAATGAAACTGTTTCAACAAATGTAGCTTTTTGTGAGGCACACACCGCATATCTAACGTCAGGATCGTTAATGCCCCTAACAAATGCCTCTATCTTAAATTGCTCTAAGAAAGTTTGCGGTTGCGAAGTCCTGAAGTGATTCATTATGCTTTTGCACTCGGCCTCTTAGTTCCATGCGATATAAATCCTTCTTGTGATCGCCACCATACTTGCGTTGTAACGCAGCCAGTATATCCTCGTAGTTGTTTCTGGCACTGACGGGAATGCTCTGAAGGACTTCTGCTGCACTGCCTTTGAGTGCTAAAATTAGCTCTAGTGCTTTGTCGTTGCTGTTCCACAACTTCTTAATTGCGACCATTTCGAATTGAAATTTAAAAACGTCAAATGGTGTAGAGCCATCGAAACTGGGAGCTTTCAATCTACTAGAGCCTTCCAAAAATACTCGCACTGGACCCTCTTGCAACTGAAGTTCACTCATTCTCCTTTGCAATTCACTTACATCATTTATGACTTTCTCAAACTTATTCTCGACTTGCTCAATCTTCTGCTCAACTTCTTCGAACTTCTGTTCGACGTTTTCGAATTTCTCATTAACATGTGTTCCATGTTGTTCGTAACATCCGAAATTTGTTGAAGTTTGTCATTTGTGGCGTTAGATGTCTCCTGCATTATTCTTGAATTTTCACCAAATTTCTTTTCAAGTTTTTCATCCATAATTCTAGAATTTTCTTCCAATTTGGCCATCATGGCAGCAAACATTGTAGAAATATCTACATTACCAGTTGCTTCTTTTGCACAAACCTCCATTTCGTCTTTGCACTCGAACTGATATGTGTCAATGTCGATGTTTCGGCGTTTAAATTCTTCTATTAATCGCCTCTGCAGCTCTACCTTATTACCAGCTGTCGGTTGATCCAATTTACTCAACTCCTTTTTTAGTTGTTCAACTTTGAGTTCTTCAAACTTCATCGTTGTCCTTAATTCGTAATTTCACTTCTGACACCAATGTTACGAATTTCCTCATTCGTCCTTTTTGCGTTGTTTTATTCCCAATAATAATACAAGGTTACTTATATAGTACAACAGTTTACTTTATTTACAACACTTTAATAAGTCTTATATTTTACTATCAATTCTCGTTGCTCACTGTACGGGGTTTAATCACAAACTGAACTCTCCACTCCAAAGACCTCCGCTATTTATACCAACTCACCATACTCAAATGAAGGTATATCTAGCGAATTCAAGAACCTTCTAGAATCTGGATCTTGTTGTTGTTGCTTATCTTTGTAGAACAATCTCGAATGGCGGAGAGTTATCTTTACTGAGGTGAATTCATGCTTCTGGTTTATCGAGCTGGTGCGTTGGTACAATGCACACTTTCAGGCGCAGCACTAATCACCTGTTATTTACATACTATTAGTAGAGTCATTAACAGTAAGCGAAAGCTAATACTTATTCGTAATATATTAATTTTTACAAATAAAAAAATTTGTTGGCAACTAAATTTAAATAGATCTAGATTTTTTTAAGTTTTTGTGTTTTGTCAACTCAGATATGAATCTGCGACATTAAATATTTTCCTGATAAGCTTTTTACGTTTTTACGGACTCGAAACGGATCCTACAAATCACAATTTCACTAATTCACTTTGTTTATGTTTTTACGGGCTCGTAACGGTTTCGAAACGGGTTCGTGAACTCACATTTCGCTGTTTTAGGATTTTATGAACACCCGTTGCAACTGGATACCGAAGCGTTTTTGTACTCGATTTCTTCACTCTATTCTTGTAATATCAGTAAACATTCGTGGTGAATTGGCACGAGGTAACTTTTGCAACTTTAAACAAAGCATAATTTTAGGCGTAATAAAATGTAGGCAATTAAGCTGCACTTAATATATTCGTTGACATTCTAAAATTATTTTGTTTAAAATGTTAGGCCAAACATATAAAGTATTTATCGCAACAATATGTTAAAAGAGAAAAATGCTTCTCATAATACCATTCGGTACCGGTGTAAAACTGTAGGCCCCAATCAGGTAGTATACAACTTGAAAGTACACAGCTCACTGCATTCTGAAAAATAACGGCCCCAGAAATATATTGCAGGAACCATGAACATGTTTGCAAGCATTGTTTTCGTGAATTGAAGATCTGATGCTTTTGTGTCTTTATTGTCTGTCATGTTTTTCTTTACAGCAGTTTTTAACAAACTAATCCTCATTTGGGTCACAAATACATATATTAGAACCTATTAATCATTGTGTCCCAAACATGTTATATTGAATAGCAAACACAATATGTTTGGACACAAGTATACTATATTTGCGACAAGCTACAAATACATTATATTTGCGTCCGAACAATAAAAAACGACAAATTTTGCAGCGTGTGGTTGTGAGAAGCTCCCCCAATCCCTTCATGGGATTGTGCATCGGTAGTGGAATAGTAGTAGTGTGCGCGGCTCTTATGCTCCATCGTGTGTAGCTTTTGAAAATACCATTCGGAGCCGGAGTAAAACTGTAAGTGAGTGTAAAACTAAAACGCGAACAACTCATTTTTTTATGAGAAGCTCTCCCTAATCCCTTCATGTGATGTAACGGGAAACCATTTTTTTTGTATTGCCTATTGATGTTGTTGTTATTATATCACTTGGTTTGGTATAGTCTGGTGTAATTTGTTGACGCAACAAACAATATTAACAACATGCACAACATTGCATTATCGCCAACGTCATCATCATTATCACCACATCCCCACCTGAACAAGGAGACCAAACACTAGACGTTTTAGTAATAACACAAATAAACATGGAACTACAAAGAAAACAAATGTAGAAATGTATGTATCAACATTTTTGGACAACAAACTCCATTTCAGTTCCCAGTGACTTCCCCAAATACTGTACTATTGCTGTGGGTTACATTGAAACTAGATTTCGTTTGCTTGCAAACACCACAGTAAACTTGCAACCATTGTTGGACCAGCAGGTCAATTAGACGGGGTTTTGATGCTAGGAGGGAAGTGAGGCTAATCACGATCATATACATATAGTAGTACTTTACGTTATGTTACTTATATTGTGTGTATTATATTTGGTACAAACAGTGATGCGTTTACTAAGGTGAGGTGAAGAAAAGCTTCAGTTTCCGAATGTAAAATTAATCATTGTAATATGAACATTATTAAAATATTTCACTTATATATTGACTAACCTAAGATATATATTTTATCAATAAATAATCTATATTCTCCGAGCTTGAGGTCAGATTGGTTTTTCTTGTATTTATTTTATTTTGTAGCTCAGTGCCAATAATGGACCCAATTGGTATAATTAGGTGATGTTCATAAAAGATACGATTTTATTTTAGGGGCGGGCAAACAGAAGCTTTTTCGTAAAGTTCTTAAGATGGCCATAGTCCAACCCACCAATATTTTTCCAATTACTGTTAAAATTTTTGCATCAATGAAAATTTGTGAATTTGTGAATGTGTGAACGTGTGAATCGAATAGTTTTTACAACTCCTACACATTAAGAAAACTTCGTTCCGCACAAATGAAACTTTAGACAACTGAATAGTATTTGTGGCAAATGAACACTAATGTTTATCTTTATATATATAATTCAACTGCACGTGTGTTTGTGACTGAACTCCTCCTAAACTTCTGGACCGATTTGAACAAATTTTTTTGTATGCGTTTGGGTGGCGCCTTGGGTGGTTTAGATTTACTATTCGGTCCAATTAGACAAAGGGGCGTGGTACCTCCCATACAAACGACAAATTAAAAATCCATTATTTCTGCTCCTGCTAACGGTATTTGAACAAAAATGAAACAAAAATGCAGGACAACGTCTGCCGGGTCAGCTAGTAAAAGATAAAAAAGAAAATATTTGTATCATCCGACTAGAAGACGGGACCTATCGATTGGCAAGGTTCAAATCGGCGTAAAGTGAATAATTTTTTTGTGTAGGTGTTTCTGCAAACAATGTTACATTTTTGATAGAGGGTCGGAATAAAATATCAGTATGCAAATTACGATAAATGGGATTCATTTTGGATGGATTAGAAATGCCCAACTTTGGCTGTTTAAACAGCAATCAATCATTAACCTAAAAATTAATTGAGAGTTTAAATTATGTTTGATCGTTGATCATGCTGTTTTTTGTCTTTTAAAGTTTTTCGCACACACGGAACGAAATTCAAATCTTGCGTGAATTCTTAGATAGTCTTTATATACTTCACTAATTCCACGCTGAAAAAGCGGTTCCTGTAAGATTATGCAGAACCTTGTTTCTCTTTGATGAATTGGGGATTGTTGCATTTATGTTTCTTTTTTGTCTGTCACGTTTTTGTTTTCAAGAGTTTTCAACAATCAACGTCTTATTTTGGTTGCAAAAATATGTATTTCAACATGTTATCATTGTGTCTTCAATATGTTATATTGAATAACAAATACAATGTGTTTGGACACAAGTGTACAACGTTTGCGACAAAAGCTACAAACACTTTATATTTGCATCCAAACAACAAAAAAGGATTTTATTTTAGGATTTAATTTTAAGTATAGAGAAGCATTTTATTGCTTTAATTTGTCACCGTTCAGAACCGGTGTAAAGCTGTAAGACCCAATAAAAAACTAGAAAGAGCACAGCTCACTAGTTGTTAGAAAGCTCTCCCTAATTCCTTCATGCGATGTATTGGAAAACCATTTTTATATTTTTATAATTTGTCATCTCCCTACAGCTTTCATTTGTGTAAGCACTGCAGTCTAAATGATGGCAACTTTAAGGGCCTATTATTTTTAGTTCTTTAAGATCTCGTAATTACTTGTTTGAATTTCGTAATCTTGTTTTGTGTTAGAATGGAGGATTTTCCCTAACATATTGAGGACTGAATACGACAAATTATTTTGATATTTCACAGTAAATACAATTCACAAGTTCTATCCTAACGTTGAATTCGTACGAAACTCATAACAATGTATTACAAAAAGTTTTAAAATTGACAGATAATTTTACGACAGGCAATAAATGCGACAGGGCTTGTGAACTGCCCAAATATTTCAGAATATACTACTTTAGTTTCCATTTATTTCACACTTCCCTGTAATCTGTTTGTCTTGTTTGCTACAAAATTCTATAAAATTCCAAACAATTTGTTGACGATTTTCTCTTTAGTGCTTAACTAAATAAAATATCTTTTACGACTCTATAGTTCAAATTCCCACACACTCCTGCGTCACAGAGCACTTCATACTCATTCACTTGCAATGTTGTTAAACTTACGTTCTCGCCTTCCAATTTTGTCCTTTTTGAAACACAATTTGCTGTTTTCCATCTTCCTCTAAGGAATCGTGATTTCAGAATCATTATTTGCTTTAATTATTCGCAACACCAGCACTTGCGTTTTGTTTTTATTCGTATTAATAGTCCGATTGACAAGTGACCATCATTACGCTCTGAATTTATACGCAATACTCTGTCGTATTTGTTACGTTTACGTAGAATACACAATCTATGAGTTTCCGTCTCTGTTTTCGGTTTTAGACATCCATACACTACGAAACGTTGGTGTTTAATGAATGATCAACTACCTAAGTTCGCTGTAGTCAATGGGAACATCATTACAAAGTAGTTGGCGTTGATCATAATGCCAAAGATTCAACGAACAGTGGTGTATTTTCGAAGAAGGCGGTCAAAAATATGGTACTCATGAGAACGTTAAATTTGTTAATCCTGTTTTTTTTTGGAGTTTTATAGTTCTAGTCGGTAGCTGTAACTAAAGGTATAATTTTGAAAATCAGGCAACAAACCCATCTGCAGATATAGATTAAACACTCGTACCAATTTTTTAGTTTACTTTGAATGAAATTGAATATTTGTATGTTCAAAGTTCATTATTATGTTTTTAATAATTGTTCGGTCCAAGACCAATAACTATTAAAAATTATATTTTCTATGAAAAAGCAAATTTGAATAGAAATATTAAAAAGAAATGAGTGAAATTGATCATTATTATGGACATATTAAGCTCGATTAAAAAAAACCAATGTGAGCTTTTCTCGAGTTATGCGGTTATGCCTTTAACATTTGCTAGGTAAATCAGAGATAGGTAGTAACTCTGTGAATCAATTATTTCCGTTTAGCGATATTTAATACAATTAAGCCCCGTATTCAGTTCTTGCGGAATTTTCGTAGGAAATTTTGCTATTTATCTCTAAACGGAATATTTTGTTGCTAAACGGAATATTTTGTTACCACATATCTCCGATTTACCTTGCAAATATTTCATTGTGGTATTACTTTTGTTTACTAAAATAATCGAAACGTCAAAATTCCGTTTCCAAACAATTATCAAACCATTTTGTTTGTACGAAATAAGGTTAGCCTAACAACCCTGTACTTCATTTTGGCAAATGAAAATTGAGTGAAATTTTCGGTTCATGGAATTTTCGTTCTTTTTTATACACCTACTTCTTATGGCAACGAAAATTTCAAAGAAACTGAATACCGGGCTTTACTCATGAACTGAATAAATCAAGGGGTACCGATGAGACAGCTGTTCAAGTTAGTACTTGGAGAACAAATAGAGAATGTGCTATCAAAGAAGACTCGTTGATAGGGACTGGGTTGCGTGGTGTGATTTTCAAACTTCTGCTGCCGAGTGTCAAGTCAAAAGTACAAAACACATCAACTGGGAGACAATTTTGCCAACTAAATCGAGTAAAAAAAGGGATATTCAGTGAAAAAAATCAAAATGTAATGAAGTGTTAGAGTCAAGTTATTTGTGTAGATCCCAATTAACATGAAAATTGTTAAAATTAAAGATTGCTCTCATTCTCTATATGTTTTCCTCGTAGGTCTCGGAACTCGTTAGTACAAAAAGTAACTAGTGCACACTCTTATAGTATTACTCGGTGGAATAAATAAATAAAGTTGAAAGCATTTCAGTGTTGCCACATTTTTCTATTGAGTTGTATTCTAGACGTAATTTAGGGAATTACAAAACTAGAGGGTTCTCAACTATGCGTGTTAAAGAGCTGAATAATGAAACGTCAATCCCTTCTTGCGAGGTAAAATTTTGACGGTTGAAGTTTACATTTCTAAAGTATTTTTAAAAAAAAAATTGCTGACTCCTGGCCAATATGTGAGTAAAAACATTGCCATGTTGACAATATAATATAAATATTTTAAAACTTTGACAGAATATAATTCTGTTCACGACCGAAATTTTAAATCTTGAAGCCAGTTACTAAAAATTTTAGGATATTCTTTAAAGGACAATTTGCAATATTTAGTAAATATTTGTCAACATTTCAACAGAATTTGAGGTTTCCGGCAAATTTGAATTTTTTGTTATACTTACCCCCATTATCATCATCTCAAATTGTGTCGTTTATTGTAAAAGTGGTGTAACTCCATATTTTTAATAATATATTTGCACCAAAACCCCATAATAAACAAACACTGAAAACACAATTGTTTTTTTCCTACACACTGATTTTTTTTCTCGAAATTTAATTACAAGGAGATAATTCACTGTTACGATGAACGACACAATTATCCTGCTAGAAAAGTTATCTACAAGTTTTACATGTCAGATTGTAAAGTATTTAATTTAGAAATTAAAGCTCTAACAAGCCATTAGTCGTGTTTTGGTTACAAGCAAACGATTATCGCTTGCTAAGTTACAAAGATAACGGCTATTTAGCGATAAGTAATATTATTCAAAAATATGGGACAGGGTTGAATATGGTAAAATATGTCAAACAAAAAATTACAAACTTAACGAAAATGATTCATATCGCTAAGTCCTCGCTAAGTGCTTCATACGAAACAAGCGATTATTTAAGCAAGCGGTGTAACCAAAATACGCTTATTGTGATAATGACCCTTATTCGAGATTTCAAAGTGGTGTCGTGAGTGAATTCTCGAACAAATTCTGGAAATATTTTATTTATAATGAAAATATTCCAGCGTTAGGTTAATATTTGAAATTGTTTTTATTTTTCAATATTTCGCTACCCGTTGTGTAGCATCGACAGGAAAATAATACAAATTTAAAAATAAAAATTAAAGAATTAAATTTATTTTATCTGATATTTATTCTTTAATTCCTTTCATTTCTAATTAGTAATTGTTGTTTATTTCCCCAACGTTGCTACCCAATGGGTAGCAAAATATTGAAAAGTAAACAAAATGTTAAATATTGATATAACGCTGGAATATTTTCATTTTAAATAAAATGTAATTATCGCATTTTCAATTTTAGAAATATTTTTCCTTCGTTTACTTTTTATGTAAACGTCACCTTGATGCATATGCATGTATATATAGACCAAGAGAAAAAACAACAAAGGCACCCTCGCAAAAAAGGGTTGACATTCGCGTAATGGCCGTCGGTTGTGCAATGGTTAGTGTGCGAGACTCTTATACCTGTGAAAGTGAATTCGGTCCCTGCTCTGACCACATTACTTTTCTTTCGTCGAAAGTCACCTCACTAAGTGACGGCGACACTATCAGGTAATTAGCCATTAGGAAAAGTGAGGAACCGGTGTAGAACTATACGCTGGCAGTTTGAAAATTCCGTGACTTTTTGAATGAAATATATTTTTTTAGCAACGTACATTTTGTCCATAATTTTTCCAATTTTTGTATTCCTAACAAATAATAGGTTTTCGCAAGATCTTCCAAATCGGAATTTGTTTCAGTGATGACCTCTTCATCCGACGCAAATCTGTTACCGCCAAGTAATTTCTTCAGGTTTGAAATTAGAAAGAAGACACTGGGGGGTACATTCGTCGAATACGGCGGCTGAGGTACCAATTTTTGCCATAGTGACTATACACATGTGTGCCGGTGTTTTTGTTTCAAAGCAATGTGGGATCAGTCCAACAGATGTGAATAATGTGTGTCAGTCATCGTTTTACTTCTTTCAAGGTAATCGATGTGATTGACATCTCATGATTCCCAAAATGTGTCGCCACAACCTTGTTGGCCGATAGGCCCACCTTGGTTTTCTTTGGTAAACGTTCACCCGGAGATGCCCAATGATTTGACTATTTATTGGGCTCTGGTGTGTTGTGATGGATCCATGTTTCCTTCTTGGTTATGAAATTGCGCAAAAATTCCTGTCTACTGCGGTTTAACAATGTCAAGCACTTTCCTGTAGTGATCACGGTTGCGCTTATGTTCGAGTGTGAGTAATCCCTGCATCCATCACGCGGATACTTTTTCATATCCAAATACTCATGTGAAATGTGGTGTACCTTCTCAGTTGAGTTGCCTATCGCCTCTGCCACCTCACTCACTTTCAGTCTCCGATTGTCCTATCATTCCATGGATTTAGTCTATTATTTCTGGCGTAGCAACCTCTTTTTGGGGACCTGAACGCACCTGGTAGCCCTTAAAATGTATGGTGTAAAGTTCCTATAGAATTTATCCAGCATTTGCTTGGGTCCAGCGACTGTTCTTTTGCGCAAAAAATAATTCTTGATAAGCGAATTTCACAAAATTCTTTTCTTTCCAATTTCCTTAAAATTCACAAGGATGCCTGCTTTCAATGGCTGCCAGACACAAACCAAATGACACAGGCTGCTTACAATTTTACCGTAGTCCACTCACAGATGGTACTTGAAAGCAGCAGTGTTGACTATTTACTTTGAGGGAAGTTTAAAAAGTCTGTGAGCTTTCAAACTGTCCTCGTATAATGTTTGATCGAAATATTTGTTCTTGTACATGAGAACGTGGGTTCGATCCCTGCTCAGACCACCTTACATTTCTTTCGACGACGGTCACCTCGCTTAGTGATGGCGACACTGTCGAGTACTTAGCCATGAAAAAGTTTCTTAAAATAACGTTCGGAACCTGAGTAAAACTGTACGTCCCAATCAGTGAGTGTAAAAACTAGAAAGCGCACATCTCACTGATTGTGAGAAGATCTCCTCAATCATTCCCTCATGGGATGTTATGGGACACCATTTTTTAATTGTTTGTGCCAAATGTCGCAGTTGTAATAAATATGTTAAATATAAGTGTTTGACCAACATAACTTTTTTGTTTCAAAAGCCTTCAGTGGGTGTAATACACTTTAAGGAATGTGGGAATGTTCTTCATGCTCTCAGGGCTGCATTTACCTGCAATTGCATGTTTATTTCTAAACGGGAATAAACTATTTTTGACTAACCAACATTGAATTCAGCAGCTGATAAGATTAGGAAATGTTGTTTCTCCTAATGATATATTTTATATCAATAGGAGTTCATTTGCTGACGTTATGTACAAATTAAATAAAATTCATTTAAAGGCTTGAGATTGTGGACAGACAGACATGTTCTGAAATGTTAACTTTAACATTCTAAATTGGTAACTACAGGTTTTTTTTTTTGCTCACCGTCTCTAAGAATGATCCACTGTGCGCCGCTAATAGTTATGAACACGATAATGATGATGACGTTGGCAATGCACATTAGATGCCGGCACCACTCTGAGAGCGTCCAAAATAATGAAATAGATTCCACAAACGCTCAAAGAGTTTTGTGTCTCAAAGAGAACTGAGACACTGAGATACTTTTGATGATTCAGAATATTATTTGTTACACTCTTACAATAAAGTTTCTTAGTTAGTCGACAACTTCAGTTTCGTTGACTTGATTCTCTAGAAATACATTTTTATATGAAACTTATGACACAAATTTCTTTAAAAATTCAAAATAATGGGAAAATAAGTGAGGTAGAAACAGTAGGAATTGCTGGCATTTTGTTTTTATTTCGAGGGCCGACCTTGTCAAATTCAGCTGACCGAAATTGCCAAGATGTATTTAGTTCAGCTAATAGCAGGAGGAATTATTGTAATTTTCGGCAACAACCACAAGGACAAGACAAAATTTAATCTGCTGTTTTAACGCTATCTCACCTGTACTAGATACATCCTGGAAATTGGTGTAAACAACATTTGACAAGGTCGGACCACAACGACCAGACAAAATTTAAATCAGCTGTTCTAATGCTTCCACCTGTAATATATACATCTTGGTAAAAATAGTAGCGACTAGTCATAGTTTTGGGAAGGGCTTATAAGAATGATAAATCTGAATAAAATTTTCAAAATGATTGGACAATGATATCAGATTAAGGGATAGCAGGGAACAACTCAAAATCAGTTAGCTGCGCACTTTCCAAATTGGAGATCAGGATAAGGACCAACAGTTTTACACTGAAAATATCATATAGATAAACAGGTAGACTCTGTTATATTACATGGTGCCCTTGAGAAATTTGATAGTTTCTTGAAGAGGTTACTTTAGTACAATTTTCTTGGCTAGTTTGAGTTCTGGGAAATGGGGATAATTGCAGCAATTCTGTTAGAGATCTCAAAATTTTGTAAAATCCACCCAGTATGTTTTTCACGATGTAGAAATAATGTTAAACACATTGGTGGAGAATCCGATTAGGTTCAAAGACAATCGATAAGTGTTATAGCTACGACATCAGCAGCCTTCGGAGGATCAGGACTTAAGATGTAAATTACAGATTATCGGATCACAATTCATTGTGTGAACGACTGTGCTGCATAAACCAGATGTTCGAAGGAGACACGACATGATTGCATGAGAGACACAGCTGCTAAATATAAATTTTTAAAAGGTGAAGAGCATTGTGAGACCTGCATACAGGATACGTAATAAACATTCACAGTGTTTCGGACTTTACTTACTAACTTAGATGGCCTCAAACAACCCAGAGGGGTTAAAGACATTGCAAAATGAGGATAAGATGTTTCTCCAACTGGCTCGATCTTCAGCTTTTCTCCTCCAGTTGCTAACATCAAGCTCTCGCAGGCAATCTTCCACCTGGTATTTCCAGCGAAGTCTTGGTCGGCCTATTTTCCAATGTCCTTCGAATACCTTTCGCACTGGTTCATTCTGATCCATTCTACTGCCATGACGTAGCCAGTGAATACGCGCTATTTTAACTACGTCGATGTCGGAATACAGATTATACAGCTCGTAGTTCATCCGTTGCCGATTCTCCACATTTTCCATTATAAGACCTTATATTTTTCCGATAATTTTTCTCTAGAAAACTCCCAGTGATTTTACATCAGCATGCAATATGACCCATGACCCTGCGCCGTAAAGAAAAACAGGTTGAACGCGAGTCTGATATAGTTGGATCTTCGTTTTTCCAGAGAGGGCCTCATCTCTGAAGAGCTTGCTTAGCCCGAAATATCACCTGTTTGCAAGCCCAATTCTCCGTTTGATTTCCAGGCTGTCGTTATTGCTTCTATTCACTGCAGAGCCGAATTAAATGCATTCGTCCACTACCTTGAAATTAGAATGTATATCAATATTCACCCTTTCGCCCAATCGTGTGGATGTTCTGCTTGCTTATTCATTCTCAATTGTTGAAAATACTGCAGTAACTTCTTGCAAATTTCATCCAATGATATCTAAATCATCAGCATAAGCGAGCAGACTGTAACTTTTGCTGCTCATCATTTTATTCGTGGTGACTGCAGTTTTTCTCACGATGATCTCAATTAATATGTTGAAGAGATCGCATGATAGGGTGTTGCTCTGCCTGAGGCCTCGCCTCATACTAAATGGTTCGGTGAGATCTTCACCAATCTTTACTGAGGATTTCGTGTCGGTCAGTGTCATTCTACAAAGGTGTGTCAGCTTAGCAGGAATACCAAGCTAGGACATAACTTGGTATAGTTTTCCGCGTATCGGGCTATCGATGGCAGTAATATAATCTACAAAGTGGTGGTAGGTGTCGATTTGTTTCTCGTGGATTTCCTCCTTGATTTGTCGTAAAGTGAATATATGGTCGATAGTTTACATTCCAGTCCGAAGGTCACACTGATAAGGTCCGATCAAGTCTACAACAAATGGCTTTAATTTGAATTTGAATTTTATGACCGATTTTGTTTGGCTTTAATTTTTCACACATTAGGCCCGAGAGGACCTTGTATGCGATGAATAAACGGCTTATTTCACAATAGTTTTTACATACACTCGGGTAGCCTTTTTTGAAAACAGAACACATTATGCTAAGTCTCCAATCGTCAGACACGCATTCGTCTAGCCAGATTTTACATATGAGTTGATGCATATACCTTCCAACTCATAGCCGCCAGCCTTAAATAGCTCTGCCGGTAGTCCATCAGCATCTGCGGCTTTATTGTTCTTAAGCCGTGAAATTGCAGTTCTTACTTCACTTTGGCTGAGAGGGGGCAGTCGACGCCATCGTCCTGTATTTGATCCACACCGTCATCTATATATTGAAGTCTCCTGGGACTAGTAAAGCAGAAAAGTGGCCTCTCCATACGTGGAGAGTACTCTGCATACCTGTGATAAGATTCCCGCCCTTATCTCTAAAAAAGGAGGGCCCTGCTCCATTTCCGCTGGTTTGGATTTGTACTATTCGGTAGAATTTACGGGCCTCATTCTTCCTTCTGTAAGATTCACTTTGCTAACTGTCGCGCTTTCCCCAGAACCGTTTTTTATACCTCTGTGGGGGCTCGCGTTGCAACTGACTGTAGCATTGCCATACGTGCAGCTTTCGTTTTATCATTTACCTGTGACACTCTTCACCGTATAATTGTTTGTCTTTAAACGGTTTTTCATAACTAAGTACGGTCTCTGCATATGATTCCACTATGCTTCAGGGTGCGTTCTACGCCAGTATCTGAGTGACTTCTCTGCATAGACCGTGGCTATCTTTTTTATTCCACGTTGATCTTATTCGGCATGCATTTTCTTGTTGCTCAGTGATACCAAACACATATACCGAGCTACATTGAAATTGTTGAAATATAAATGTAACACACAAATTTAACAAAACAATTGTACATGTTTTCAACTCTCATTCAGTATTTGTGACATGGAATGAACAAAAGGTACCTAAAATAAATAAATGGTTTCCTATTACATCCCATGAAGCGACCGGGGAGAACTTCTCACAATCAATGAGCTGTGCGCTTTCCAGTTTTCACTCACTGATTGGGACCAATACTTTTACACCGATTCCGAACGATATTTTGAGAAGCTTTTTCATGGCTATATACTCGATAGTGTCGCCGTCACTACGCGAGGTGACCGCCGCCGAAAGAAATCTGAAGGTGATCAGAGCAGTGTTTCGAACCCAGGATCTCATGTACAAGAGCCCCGCACACTAACCATTGCACGTACCTAGAGTGCAATAATAGATTTTCGAGGTAACAGCTGTCAAGTAAATAGAAAATCGATTTTTTGACACACTACACCCAATTTTAGTAATAAAAATCTTGGGAGTAGGATATACATAGTTGTCAATACCCTTTTGTCGCTGGCAAAAAAAAATTACGTTTCTCATTGCTTTCGGCTAAACGAACTTAGTACCAGACTTTAGAGACAAATTGAAGAATATCATTAGTGAAAATTGAGAACTTTAAATTTTAGCTGGATTATATTTACCTATGTTATTTATCACACTTGTATGTTGGCTATATTTAGAAGTCGGGGTATTTATTTTGTGCCATGCATCTAGATCTCGTTCAAACTATGGCACAATTTTGTTGATATTTTTATCATTTATAAACCCATCATCCAATCCAATGGGTGCTACAATGTAATGTTTTATTGCCCATTTTCATCTTAGTTCGTCACTAAAAATAATCCACCATATATGACTCAGAGAATTTGTATAAATCGTTCGTTACATCGTTGGGTGAATGAAATTAAATAAGCACGAGAAGAATTTCGTATTTGTTTTGTTCGCTTCAATTTCAAAATGTTTTGAAATTAAACATATTTGACTTAATACGAGGGTTGAATTTTATGTTTCGGGATTTGGCAACCCTAGTGTTGCAATCTGGCAACTGACAGCTCTATCGTAAAGTAGGACATTTTTGAGGTTATGCGTACTCAGAACGTTTTGACATACGAGCGCTATTTGTGTTGTTTACAGTAACTTAAAAGATTCATCTCGTCTCAAAAATGTAATTAAATCGTGAACATTTTCGTGCGATTATTTTTTACAACTTTCGACGTGGATTAACTCAGCAACAGTGCATGGATGAACTTAATTCAACTTTGGCGATGAATCTCCATCAAGGACCAGTGTTTATCGATAGTATGGTGAATTCAATCGTGGTCGTAGTTCACTCTAAGACGAATTTCGTGAAGGTCGTCCAAAATCAGCTGTTGTTCCGAAAACCATTGATGCTGTGCGCGAACCGATTTTGCAAGATCGTCATGTGACCTATCGTGAGATTGAGACAACCTTAGGCATTAGTGGGACCAGCATACATTCAATATTGCATAAACATTTGGCTGTCAAAAAAATTTGTTCGCGCTGGATCCCACACAATTTGTCAATCGCTCAAAAAAAGGCTCGTGTCGGTCGATTGGTCGAAAGAAATGCTCCAAAAATACGATCGCGGTACTTCGAAACACGTCTATGACATCGTGACAGGTGATGAATCCTGGATTTACGCGTATGAGCCCGAAAGTATACAGCAGTCAACTGTATGGGTGTTTCAAGATGAGCCAAATCCAACAAAAGTTGTTCGCGCCCGAAACACTTCCAAGCAAATGGTCGCCTGTTTTTTCGGAAAAAAACCGGACATGACGCAACCGTACCACTAGAACAACGCAGAACAGTGAATTCTGAGTGGTACACAACCATTTGTTTGCCAGTTGTCTTCCAATAAATCAGGAAACCCAACGGCAGAAGACGGATCACTCTTCACCACGACAATGCGAGCTCTCACACATCGGCTGAAACAACTGCATTGTTGAGCACCCAAAACATCGATTTGATGGGTCATCCGCCGTACAGTCCTGACTTGGCACCGAATGACTTCTTTTTATTCCCGTACGTAAAAAACAAACTGAGAGGTCAACGTTTTTCGAAACCTGAAGAAGCGGTTGCTGCATTCAGAATGCATGTTTTGGAGATTCCTCAATCAGAGTGGCAAAAGTGTTTCGACAATTGGTTCAAACGCATGCAAAAAAGTTTAAATTTTCATGGGGAATATTTTGAAAAACAATAAAGTGATTTTCGATGATTAATATTTGTTTTTTTTCTCTAATCCCGAAACATAAAATTCAACCTCGTATCACCACTGACCCCTTAAAGATTTCTATGTTAATAAGGTCATTGCCAGTCATTGTGTTTCAATACAATCCAACAATACTTTCGTAATAGACCTCGTAAACGCTTGTAAAAAATCTTCAAGTAATACAATAAACATTATTAATTGCGATTGATGACTTTTTGCACATGTTGTGGTTGGTTTTTAAAAAGTCTCCGTTCATAATTCCATGTTGTATGATTAAAGTTGTACAGCATACTCGTACTATTGGACATATCGGGCCAGCTGGTGATTGTATACAAAGGGTTTCTTGTTTTTGACCCGCAGAATTACCTGTTAGGACTTGTGTTAAGTTTGAACATTAAAATGATACAACCTAAGATTCCTTAAATGATAATTATAGTTGATATTTTGTATAGCGACTCGTTGCCACTTGGGGACGTTTTAATTTGAAAATGCAAATTACCTTATTAGTTTTGGAATTTAATGTTATCAATTTTCACTGAAATTGCAAATTATATTAAAAATTGGTTTTAAATATTCAATTGAATTTGATTTAATATTTTGATATTTTTGTCATTCTCATTTTGATTTAAAATTTGATGCCTGGAGGAGATTTGACATTCATTTTTGTCAATAAAATATGTGGACTCTATATTTTTTATAATAAGTAAGCAAGTGGCAAATTTAAGGGACAATGTTTTCCAAATTATTGCAATTTATAGTAAGTCGCTTCAATTGGGACGACTAACTACACTGTCGTCCAAAATTGAATTAAAAAGACTACATTTTGAAGGGAGCTTTATTATTAATTGGTATGATCACTTAGTAATTGATGGGATGCATTCTTCCAGTGTAATAGAATTACGTTCATTCGAAGCGATTATATCGACTTGCACCATTACCTAGTTCCAAGTACGTAAAAGTTTAAGAAAGTGTCACAGGAACATCTGGACAGAGAAATACTGCAGTAACCAGAGGTAGCTATAGTCTAAGCAAATAATCTCACTCATTTACTGCTGCAAATACTATAATCGATTATGGAAAACCGCCCACAGGTGAACCATGGTGCGAACAAGAATGTCGCATGGCAACTGAAGAACGGGACGCTGCTCGTAGGGTAACCCTGTAGTCTGATGTGACGAGGGATTCGACGTAGTGGTATGAGGACCCTATCGATGTGGATAGGGTCCTCATACCACTGATTAGAAGGCTTCCTTCAATTGCCCAATACGGAAAAAGCTTTACGCATCTATGTCTGAGTTTCTGCAGATTGACAATCACCAACATCAAGTCCTCAGTAGAAGTTGGTAAACATCTCTCTGAACCTTTAGATACCAGGCGAGGCCTCTGTCAAAGCAACACCCTATTATAGTGCAATCTCTTCAACATCTTAATAGAGATCACAATATGAACTGCTGTATTAAACCCGAAGAAACCCATCAATATTATAAGCTACATGCTGCTCCATATGCTGCTGATATGGACATCATTGGGCGAACTCTACGGGAAGATACTATGGTATTTGCGGAAATCCAGAGGAGAACGTGAAGTGGAGTTTTTCAGTTAACGTCGACAAGACGGTTTAGATGAATGGTGATTCATCGCGTTTGAATTATTAAGTGAAAGACGACGACAACCATTTTAATCTCAAAGAAGTAGATGAGGTTGTCAGTGGCCTTAGGTGGTGCAATGGTAGTGTGTGCGGCTCTTGTACATGAGAACGTAGGTTCGATCCCTGCTTTGACCATTTTAAATTTCTTTCGACGGTGGCCACCCCGCTTAGTGACGGCGACACTATCGAGTATTTAGCCATAAAAACGCTTCTCACCGGAACCGGTCAAAAACCGTAGGTCGCAATCAGTGGGTGTAGGACTACTTATAGAAAGTCCACAACTCACTAACTCTGAAAAGCTCTCATGGTATGTAATGGAAACCCATTTTTTTGTTAGAAGAGTGTGTCTGCCTCGGATCCGACGTAAATGGTACCAATAAAGGTCAGCCTGGAAATCAAGCAAAGAATTGTGCTTGAGAGTAGGTGTTACTTCAGTTTTTCAAGTTTAGAAACATTTAAGAGATGAAGACCTGTTTCGCGAAGCGAAACTCCATCTATACCTGACTGTAACACTACCTGCCTTGTTATATGGCGAAAAATCCTGGGTAATGTCATAAGCACATGAGACAAATCTGGAAGTATTTGGGGGAAAATTCTCCCCAAATATAATTGAACCAGTTATCGGTAACAACGATAACGATGCATGAGCTGCTGTACGACTTGTAAGACAATTTCAGTGTAGTTAAGCGAAACAAATGAGGGTGATTAGGCCAGTAGAATGGATAAAGACATGTAGAGCGAAGGATATTTTAATACCTACTCGATGCAAGGAGAGTAACGGGATGACCAAGTATCAGCTAGAGGGACCAGGTGGAAGAATCCCTACGAGAGATTAGAGTAATCAACTGTAGTGAAAATGGGAAACATCGTCGTATATAACAGTCGTGTTTTGGTTACAAGCAAGCGATTATCGCTTGCTAAGTTGCAAATAAAACCGTTATTTCGCAATAAGTGATTTTATTCAAAAATATGAAAAAGGATTGACAACCGTAAACGATGTCAAAAAAAAATTTGTTTCAACTTAGCGACAATAATTCGCGTCGCTAAGTTCTCGCTAAGTCTTCTCTAAGTGCTTCATACACAACAAGCGAACACATAAGCAAGCGGTGTAACCAAAACACGCGTAACATTATAATGTCAACAAATAGTTTCTGATCCTGTTAATTACGCCCAAAAGTAGGCAGTCTCTGCAAGTTGAAATACTAACTCATAACAACAAGCCACGATTTTTTGATGTTATCGCAAGAACAGTCTGAAACAATCGAGAACAGATGGCATCTCATCACTATGGAGATGGTTCCGGAAACGGCTGAACTGGTATCAATAACTTATTTGCAGTGAAACAGAAGTCAGCCTGAAACAAGTAGAAGTCGAGTAATAGTGTTATTGAGTAAAGACTTATTGTAAAGAGTTTAGTTTGTACTACACAAGTAAAATAAACAAATCTTATTTTAATATAAAAATAACCTTGTTTTATTAACCGCACAAAAAATTAAAAATTAAAAATTCGGAACTCTATGTTATCTAAGTTGTGAAGGCACCTGAGCTGAACAAGTTGTAGATTTCTAATAAAATATTTCTCATACATAAACTAATAATAAATAAAATAGTTGACAAAAACTTTCAGATAAAAGAAAAACATACAACATTGTTTCCTTTTTATTAACGCGAACTTGAGCACTAACAAACTCTAACATAAAAACAAACAGGAACAAATTCAGCATCAGAAAAACGAAGTAAGAGGCGTCTGTCTGTCCATAGGCCACATTATATAGTTTTGCTGTTATGTCTTGAAAATACTTTTTCAATATTTCGAATTAAGAATTATAGCTGACCTTACTGTGTTTTAAAAAAGTACAATCAATCAGAAGCCATAGTAAAAAAGTATGTACGAGTTCAGCAATATGAGATTAAAATTATGAATAATTTTGTATAGAGCGCCACAAATTAAATTACGGATGTGGTTTTAACAGGTTGGCTTTGGTTTCACTAGTCTCCAAAATATTGAGAGCTTTCAACATAAATGCCATTTATACGAAAAGGTTTCTTTATGTTTGGCTACAACTGGACAGAGGGAAATTATTGAAACGATTATGACTTAAGTTTGCAGAAATGTAAATAAACATAGAAATTCAAAACTTGGGCTGGACCAAGTGTTAAATATAACAGAATGTAATGTAGTGCCAAATAATTGGTGACACGTGTGAATACCAAGCGGAGACTTAACAGGCTAGATCCTGCTGAAGATGATGCTTCATAGACATCGAAACGATCATCCAGAGAATGTGAGTTCGAATTCCACCCGCGGCATTTACATGTTCTTCGCCAACCGGAGAAAACTTGATCTCTTAGCCTTAAAGGTAATTACAACTCCAAAAATATCTCGGATCTAAGAGAACTAAAATAAAAGAATATTGTTGGAAATTGAAATCAGAAATTGCTTCGTATTCCCAATCTGAACCAATCGATCCTTATCATCATCACAGAATCAATTAATCGTACAAATATTTGGAAATGGTATAATATTTTATTTTACAAAAATTGTATAAAAAATGGGGATGTGCGATTAATCGATTAATTATTATTTTGATTAATCGATGTCGTGATTCATCAGTTACGCGAATAATCAAAAAATCTTATTAAACAAAACTATGATTAATCAATGAATTTGAATATTTATTAATCATATATTGATTAATATTTTAATATTGAATATTGATTAATAAAAAAAAAAAAAATGGTTTCCCATTACATCCCATGAAGGGACCGGGGAGAACTTCTCACAATCACTGAGCTGTGCGCTTTCCGGTTTTCACTCACTGATTGGGACCTACAGTTTTACACCGATTCTGAACGGTATTTTGAGAAGCTTTTCCATGGCTATATACTCGATAGTGTCGCCGTCACTAAGCGAGGTGACCGTCGTCGAAAGAAATTTTAAGGTGGTTGGAGCAGGGATCGAACCCAGGATCTCCTGTACAAGAGGCGCGCACACTACCCATTGCACCACCGACGGTCATTAATAATTGATTAATATTTTAAATTATAGCAATCAAGGAAATGTACCTTCGATGATAAATTAGAATTTACAAGATAAGTTTAACATATAAAACAAATTCAATTTGATTCACAAATTCAGTTTTTCGAAAGTGTAGTGAAATTCACTTCCATATAAGATATTAAGAATTGTGATGCGAAATTCGACCTGTGGTATAATTTGCAAATGGTAAAAAACTGGACATGTCAGATACGAAGAGGTATCTGGTTGTACTTCTGGATCCAAAACTCAACTGGAAACTTAACATTGAACACAGAGTTAAGAAGGCGTAAGGCGCCTTCTGTGCTTGCAAGAAAACATTTGGTTGAACATGGGGCCTAAACACAAGGATGGTATTATAGATGTACACTGCGGTGGTTAGACCTATTCTAACTTATGGAGCATCTGTACGGCGACCGACTATAGAGAAAAATATAAAAGTGTCAACTGCACAGAGAACATTATGCGTTGGCGTGACGGGCATTACGTACGTGCCCCTCTGCAGCTCTCAATGCGATGCTGAATATACTTCCGATTGAACAATTTGCTAAGACTGTTGTAGCGTCCAAAAGTGCTTTGCGCCTTAGGGAGTTGAAATGTTTCACCCAACGAAACTATGAGCACTGTGGGATTCTGTGCACTTTCACTGGTTGGGTCATACCTAACCTGACCAACTGATGTTGATCGAATAGCTGGATTTTTACTCAAAAAGCTGAGTTGTTTAATTTTTATTAAATAATAATTATAAATTTTTAATAAATCATATTTATTCAGTGAAAATTAGATTTAAATGTCAAAACATATCTTTTTTGATTTATCTTACTTATGTTATTTATATTAAAGAATAATTTTTTCCTTTATACTTTTTTAAGTGTTGAAAAGCTGTACATTTTTGTTACTTGATGTTGTTTCTAAAGCCTCGTCCCTCTAAACCCTCCGCCAGGATTAAAACGAACGATTCATTAGAAAACGATTTGCATTCTATATAAAATACAATAGACTCTACAATGTGGAAACTTAATAGGCGTGTTTTTTATTCCCCGCTAAACAAATTTTTCGACATAATTGTATGGGCAGCAACTTAAGGGGTGTTGTTTTTAGTAACCTATATAAGTTAACATCAACTTGGCTGCATCAGATAATTATTAATATTTATTTGTTAATTTGTTTAATTAAAAGTCAATGAGAAAATAAAATTCTAAAGAAAACAGTGTAATATATGAGGTGGTTATTCTGCATCGACATTACATCAGACTTTTTCTCATCTGAAGAGTTCTAGTAAAATACCAGTGAAAAACACATGTTTGGTTAAACGAAATATCCACACACGAGGTTACGATTGCCATATTTGGGTATCGCTTTATTCAAAAATAAATCAGGCATCGTAAACGAACGCTCATAGCCCAAAATATATGACAAAACAAAAAACCCAGAGCTATTCGCGTGCTTTTTTTTATATAGTCTTCTTCGCGCTCTTTTAGGTTTTATGTGAGTAAAACGAGCAGCTCGGGAACAGATTTCTTACCGTAAGCGAGATATGAAAAGCTATTGTGTAGTGGTATGAGAAATTGGATTCCAGTAATGAATGTGGATCGGTGTGACCATTTGTTCACCACAATTTGTTCGAAAAGTACATAAAATTTGCCACAAAGTACATCAAATGTTCCAGAAACTACATACAATATTTATTTAACCAAGTATGTTCCTCAAAAGTGCATAAAATGCACCATAAAATACATATGACAATTTACCACAAAATGTACCACAAGTACAAAAAAGTCAATTGTACTAAAATTTCACCAAAAGTACTTAAAGTGTAGTAAAAGTACTAAAATGTGTACCAAAAGACATGGGGGTACCAAAATGTTTACCAAAATTGCATAAGGTGCAGCAAGCAGACAGAGCCGAAGGCGTTCTTGCGAATCATGGGAAGATGTCGGTTAAAGTAGATATCTTTTCAGAATCAAAGTATTCCCCGGCTTTCATTGTACACTCCACTTCCTTGTGGTTTTGCTTTAGTGGTTGTTTGTCCCCAGTATTGTCTTGTAATTATTCTTCTTGAAGAAGAAAAAATCAATAGTATTTTATTCAACTTTTTAAATATTTTGATTAAAAAATTCCCTATCATAATTTTCGAAACGTTGTGGAAATATAAGAAATGGAATGAAATAAATTTTGTATTTTCCATAAAACACACTCGAACTTGGTAACACTTTTATGGGGGTTATTCTCAACTTCTAAAATTATACATGTTGACGTGCAGGTTGTCATTTTGTATGACTTAACGTGTATAAGTTAAAAAGCTCCTTAATATCGCTTAGCTTGCCATACAAAGTGGTCGAAAAATTTGTGTAGCAGGGATTAAAAAAGGCCTAATGTTACTAGCAGAAAAATCAACAATAAAACTTCATAAAATTAGTTTAGTTAGGGTTAATTTGAAGCCTAGAACTGAAGTGACTGAAGATGAAGTTTCACACACATCGAAATGGTCGTCCGGTAATGTGAGTTGAAATCGTAATGAACATAAAGGTGGCACAAAGCGAGATTTCTCTCCAAGAAGCGGGATTGAGATTCAAGGTGGGATGAGATATCGAAAAACGGGTTAATCCCGGAAAAGCTGGAGGTTAGTCATACCCGAAACAATGGACTATGCTTGTCCAAAGTAGAACTTCGGGAAAAAATCATAATAATCATACCGCATAGAGAAAAGTGGGGGAACCACTCAGCGTTGCAAGATGTTGACGTAGACATTTTTACGGATGGGTATAAGATGGATGGTGGAGTGGGATGTAGGGTATGTTTAACTTCACTTGGTATATCACTATTATTGGCAGTATCTACTACTTTTTGACAGTATCTTCCAAGCATAAGTAGTGGCAATATCCGGGGCGTGACGTCAGTTACGAAATCACGAAATAGAACGGAGGAATGTACAAATCTTGTCGGACAGCCAAGCGGCCATAATGACTCTATTCTCAGTGGGGATTATATCGATACGGGTTCGAGAATCCAGGAGTCTTCTAGACGATATCGGTGCCACGGCAACAATTCCCTAGTTTGCTTTCATACGGAAATTGTCGGAAACGAAGGCGCTGATGACCTAACCAGGAAAGGTTTTAGTGGAATTGCGGATAGCCAAAGCGTAATGGGCAGCCCTCTACGAGTCCACTACGAGGCAGATAAACACTTGAGAGAACTCACTAACTGCCGCATATTACGAGGTGTTTGGCCTAGATATGAACGAACATAGTTCCTGTTGACTCTGTACACGAATACAATTGCCAAAATGACAGCTGTTATAGCCGGTCGCTGGACGATTGGTACATATGATGCTAATATTGGAATACAATACAGGCATTACTGTCGAAGCTGTGACGACGAGCGAATGGTGGAGACTCATGAACACTGTTTGGTACAGTGCCCAGTCTTGGCAGGCATAAAAAGCAAAAGCAAAGTCCTTTTTTGACGGACTACCCAAACTAGGGAGTATCGAACCTACTACTGAATACCTCAGAAAAACTACTTCAGGATGGACATTTGAAAAATATCGATTTTCTTATAAATTTTTTCTTTTTCCTTAATTTTCTAATTTAATCTTTTTATTTTCATCCCACCGATGGTGGTGACTACTGTGCTCTTAATAGAGACATTGGCTCTAGTCAAGATGAGCCCTTAAATGCCAACAGCGATGTAGATGATGCAAGTGATGGTATTAGCTGTTGATGGGCTGCTAGTGATAGCTTTAACATCATTTGGAATAACTCATTTGTTCCGCTGGTGTTTGGCGTCAGTTTCCTTTCAGATTTCGTCGTTATTCACTACGGTTCAAATCTTTCATGTAACTTCTCTTTGTCCTGTGCTTTAAATTTCATGTTGTATTTTATTTTTGAGATCGCGTAAAATCTCTTAACATGAAGTCATCCTATAGTCTTGAGACGCGTGAAAATCATTTGTAACATAAGAGGCATAATAATTTATCATATTATCTCAACACTTTTGTATGAATGTTAAACCATTAAACGCTTAATTGCAAGCGTGACACAAATATTCCCCACCCCCTTTCTGCAAAATGCAACACAACTATGTATAACTTGTAGACGAAAGTTAAATAATTTATGATTTACTCCTGGTTCAGCCAGATAAGTTTGAAAGTGATTGCGGAAGATTTAAAGTTATTTAAGGCTTTAGAACAGACATGTGCAAACTGACACAAACGCATTTCAAATCAGTTTTACGAATTTTGTGACTGTATTAAGTTGAACGGAGCAAGCAGAACAAAAGCAGAGAAAACAAAAGTAGTACACTGAGTAAAAAATTAAAATTAAAAAAATTAAAAATTAAAACTAAATCTTAAAAAAAAAATCAAATATCAACATCTCCAATGATTATTTCCATTTATGATTTTTGCCATTTACAAACATAAAAATTTCTTTATATTCGTCCATGGCAATTAAAATTTATTTTTTAAGTGTAGTGTGAATGCAGAACAGCAACTGACTTTGAATCGGTAAACAAGCAGCAAGCTTTCGGACATGTTGGTGTGAAAAAACGATCAAGCTACTATCGGTGTGAAAACACTATGACTCAAAAGAGTACTAGCTGCACATCTATGCTTTAGAAAAATTAAGTTGGTCAATGTGTGGTCAATTACGTGGGGATAGGTAAGAGAGTGATAAAAGTCGTTAAAAGGGTTTCGCGATGAATCTGCACTGAAAGAAACGGGCTAGACGCTACTGAAAATTATGCGTCACAAATATTTTAACGACCGTCCAGCGAATGTGGGTTCAAATCCCACGCGTGGTATATAAATTTTATCACTAACCGGAAAAAACATGATCTGTTAATTCGTTTATTGTGCATTTTGGAGAAAAGAGAATTACACAGTAATTGAATTGCTAACTTTTAAACATTAACAGCTCAGAATTTTTTGCATTGCTTAAATTTTGTCCAGCAAGATAAAAAATTTGGTTTCAAATACTTAGCTTGTTGGCAGCAACCAAGCAAAAGCAGAATGTTTATGCGAAAGAGAATCTGGACAACAAATGCTGCATCTAACTGCTCAGTTGATTTTTGCTAAGGTAGGTGATGACTTTTTATAGAATTGCTGTTGCTGTAATCAGTCAGTTGTTGTTTATACTCGTACTTACTTTGATGTTGCTTATCTTCTTAACTGTGTAGTTTTCGTAGTCGTACCAAGCATTGAAGCAAAGTTCGAAAAATGCGGATGTGATTGAAATCATCATATGTTTCATTATATCATCAGTTGCTTGTAATTTATTTGCATGTTCAATATTTTCTATACTTTTTCGATTAACAGGCGGTATCATAATTTTACACTGCAACCATCAAAAATTTACACAAAACAGAATAACTGAAACATTAAGCGACAGTATGTAAACTACACAGTAAAAAAGATTAGCTAGAGCAAAGTAAATGTAAACAGCAACTGACTGCTGGCAGTTAAAACTCATTAATTATGCAAACTCATTAATTCGCAGTTAGATGAAGAAAATAATTTCCATTCTCTTTTTGCTTTTACTGTTTGCTCTTGCTGATTTGTTATTTTTAGTCGTAGGTAAGCAATTACAAATCCATTGGAAATAGTCAAGAAATTTCATTCACTGGAATTAAAGGATAAATAATTTTAAGAGATTATTTGATTTACATCTGTTTTATTTTTTAATATTAAATATATTTCGCATAGAAATTTGTCATATATTTTAAGTTAACGAAAGGTATGCATTGCTGCAACGAAACAGTAATTAATGCGACAAAACTGATATTTCTGGAAACTCCTGTGCTTACTTCGTTACCCAAAATCAAAACGGAAAAATCGGTGAGACTGGTAAAGCAAATTTGTTTTGCAATTAACTGTGTTCCGGATTTTAAAAATGCTTAATTTTCAATCAAACCGAAAACCGGCTATTTGCAGTCGGTTAACCGGTTTTTATTTAATTTGTGGTAAATATCATTGAACAAAATTAAATAGAAAAACATATGAGTCAAATATTAATTTAATTTTCGAATTAAGAAACATGATGTCTATTTTCGAATATTATTTTGTCTTGAATCAGTTCAAAACAGTATTTCAAAGAATTTGTTTTTCAAATATCAAAATGGTTTTATAATTTGAATAAGAATTAAATATATAATTTGAATAAATTGAATAATATATATTAAATTAAATAATACTTTGAGATATTTCTACACTTATATTATCATAACTCGGAAATGACTAGTCCGATTTTGTTATAATAAATCTAGAAACTTTTAGATTTGAAATATGTTGAACTTATGCGTCCAGTCGTTTACAATCCAACAAACGGTTTCAGAGTTACGAAGTTACGAGTTTTTTCTAAATATTTTTTTAAGCAATATTGTCAACACTTTGAGATATTTCTACACTTATATTATCATAACTTCGAAATGACTAGTCCGATTTTGTTATTATAAATCTAGATATTTTCAGATTTAAAATACCTTTAAGTTATACGTACAGTCATTTTCAATCCAACAAACGATTTCAGAATTATGAGGCAATTGTTTATTTAGCAAATTTTTTTGGAGGATTTCTTTTGTTATGTGTGCGACCAATATATCACCGAGAACAACGGCACTTCATTGCAAAAGTCATATCAAGATTGCTATAATATATATCTGGACAATTTTAACCAGCATTGGACATCGAACACTATATGCGTTTCGTGTCTATCAAATTAAAGTGCGAGGTTGTATTAACGTAAGTAAGTATAGGTTAATAATTTTTTCATTTTGTTGCCATGTGTAATTACCGTGTATGGCAAAAACTGTATCCATGACCTGCCATACATGTATTCCCCATGACATGGGGAAGTCCACTGCTTTGAATGTTTCTTGGCTCCGGTGTGTTGTGGCAGCCATCGTGCGGTTAGCTTTTTCATGTCCAAATATTAATGTAACATATTATGTACCCGCTCAATTGAGATCACTACAACCTCAGCCGCCTCACGTACTATCATTCTCCGATCGTCCAATATCAGTTCTTGGATATTATCCACGATTTCTGGCGTGACGAACTCTGTTGGGCGACCAGAACTTTCGGCGTCACTTGTGACGGTACGACAACTACGGAATGGAGTAAACCATTTTCTAACCATTGAAATTGAACGACTTGTAGAGAGGTATTGCATCACGTCCCTTCATCATTAACTTTGAGAAAATATAAAATAAGCAATCTTTGTATTGATTAATGATATGGATATTGCATATGAACTAGATTTATCTCCAAAGTGTAGTGAGTCCTTTTCGCTTTTAGCATAATCCAGAATACGAAAAGGTGGACGAATATTAAATAAGGATGAAAAAGGCTATTTGTTAACTTCCAAAGCTGAGGACAGTTTGACCTACATTTTGTCTTGGTTCCAGATTTTATTTATTGCCGTTTTTATTAAATCATTAAACTAAAGAGCAATTGGCACCAAAAATAAATTGCAGGTACTTTAAAAAATGTAAATGAACATTTTTGAATTTCAAAACATCCTTACAAATTTCTTATTGCCATGTTATTGTTGATAGAAGGCTGAAAGATAACATTTTAAAGGGACCGTATTTGACATCCTTGGTCCTTTAAAAATCAAAAACAAATTTGTAGCAAATTGTGAAGATCGTCCTCTTTCTTTTGATATGCATGTTGGCGCCATTCGCGTTGTGACATTGGTGAAGGAGGTTGCTATTAAGTGGCTATCCTTTGAATATTAAAAGTCCTGTAAAAAGAACAGACGATCATAAAATGAAAACTGAGTATGCAGTTTTGCTACTGGATGCCCATTGTTTCACTTGTATATTGTCTCGTTCTTAGGAGGAAAATAGCGTCATACGGTGTAATATACAAATAATTTGTCCAAGGGCACCTGAGACCAGCGGATTGTTCGGCCGACTTTCGAGTCGGTTAGAGTGTGTGTTTAGTGTAAGGCGAAACAATGCCCAACACAAAAGTCGCAGGTCTAAGGTGCCCTTCACCCTTTTACCAAGAAGGCGTAGAAATTCAATTTCTTAAACAATTAACTCATTCTTATTTCTCTTTTTGATACAAACTCTTAAATGCTCTTCCATATTTAACGCTCTCGCTGAGTGTAGCAACTGTTGTGGATTGTAATTATGGATACTCTTACAGTGGCGCTAGCACCCAATGTGCACTGCCAACCTCATCATCATCATGATCAGCGTGGTTGCCTCTGTCATTACGATCAGCGCCAACTTTATAATGATGATGTTCGTTCCCATAGACTGCGGCGAGCTCAGGTAGCTGATCATTCATTAAACTCCAACGTATCGAAGCGTGTGGATGTCTAAAAACGGGAACGGTAACGAACGAATTCAAATATTACGTTTTGTATTTTGAATACGACTTTGTCGTATATACGAAACGTAACAAATACGCGAGAGTGTAACGCGTAAGATAATATCAAATTGAAAAATGCCATGGTGTTACGTGTATAATTAAAACAAATAGTGTAGCTTCAGTAAATACCCGATTACTTAGAGAAAGAAGCAACATTTTAAAATAATAAAAAATTGATAGAAACGCGAACGTAAGTTGAAAATGAAACAAACAAAAATTATTTGTCTGTTTTTTTTTTATTATAATTTTGTTTTTTCGTGTATTAAAGTAATAAATATCTGTTGTGAGTGAATGAATGATATGAAATGCAAATCTAAAGCGAAGGAGCTCGCAAGAACATGATTCAAATATTATTATTTGAATTAACTCAAAAATAAGAAATTTGATTATCATTTATGTGATTATTATAAACTTAAAACTGATTTCGATATTCAAAAATTTTTGATAAACTTATAATGTGGATGAAGACACTTCAAATGAAAATAACAGTTTTGCAACTTTTATAGATATCACGTGAGATGTTTGTAGCCAAGTGCTTCAGAATTTTAACACAAATTTCAAAATAAAATTGAATTTTAAAAGATAATCAGTAGGATTTGTTGTGTAAAAGTAAACATTTTTTCATGGATTACAGTGTTTGCTAGAAGAAAGTCTTATCCATTTTTTGTTGACTCATATTCTTTAGTATCAGACAAGTGATTAATTTTCATTTATTAGAAAACTATTCAGAGAATGGAATATTAAGTATTTTAAGAACAATTCGAAAATATAATATAATAAATTATTATAAATTAGTGTTGCTAAAAACAAAAATAAAAATTAATACGAAGCACAAGTCTGTCAAGTGAATTAAATATATTAGATTCTTTCGTCGACTTTGCCTCTGGTAAAATTATCATTTGGACACAAATTGGTCCACCTGTCCACACGCTTTTAATCTAGTTGGTTGACGTTTATGTAAATGGAAACGAAATAATATCCCATTACATCCCAAGAAGGGGTGGGGAAGAGCCTCACCCATTCAATGAGCTGTGCGTTTAATAGTTTTAGACACACACTGATTGGGACCTATTGTTTTCGAACGGCATTTTGAGAATAATTTTCATGGCGAAGTACTCGATATTGTTGGTTTGACTAAGCGAGGTGACCGCCGTTGCAAGATATGTGAGGCAGTAACAGCAGGGATCGAACCCCTGTTCTCATGTACAAGATCCGTGCACACGAACCATTGTGCCACCAACGACCGCAGGACACAACTCAATAAAATATGTGGCAACACTGACATTTTTGAAAATGCAATTTTGGACACTAAAATGGTATCAAAGTGTGTTTCGTACTCAAAGAGGAAAATTCACGCATGAATTGAATTTCATGTCGTGTGCGGTAAGGAAAATGACAGTGTAACAGCTGATAGTTGAGTGTTATTTAAATGGATTTCGAAATTAAAGAACAACGCATTTTCAGTGTCGATAAAGTAATGAGAGGTTGTCGAACATGTTCAGCGCTGAAGCTTAGTCTCGTCTTGCTGGCCGTGGTAATAGTCAAATTTGTTGCATTTGGGGTTCAGAAAATTCACGAGTTATTGTTGTCAAACAAATGCATCATTAACGTGTCACTGGATGGTATAGATTTTGGGCTGGGGTCATGATCAGACCATTCTAATTCGAAAATGCTAATTCTGTAGCGACAGGTGAATCTAGTTTTGCAGTTCCCAAATTGAATAATATTAACATGCGGTTTCAACAAGGCAGTGCCACATGTAGAGTGGTCAAAAACCGACATTTTCAAATACTGGTTTTCAATGATTTTGAAAATTGGTAACCATTTTTCTCCGCCCGCGTTTTTTAAGACTGGCCCACTGTTTCTCCAACCCTGTGTTTTTCCAACTTCATTCACTAAACAAAAAATGACATGAGGTGTCAGGGGACGGACACCCGGTTGGAACGAAGTTCCTTTCGCTATATATTATGTACTAGTTAGTTCCAACACGCCTAAGGCGCCCGTTGGAAAATACTATAATTTAAATGGATCTTTAAGATACGACACTTTTTGTAAAATGATAAACCTTTTCAAATACAATTTTTTTTAGAATGTATTTTTTTTTAAGTATATTTTTAGGTGCTTTTTATAAGATTAGATTGTATTATATTTTCCCGAAAGATTTGTATTATATTTTCCCGAAAAGGTAATTTTTTAAAGAGAGATACTTCTTTTATTAAAAGCTAATGTTTTTTTTAAGAAAAGGTACTATTTTTAAGAAGAAGTACTTTCTGTAAGAAAAACCAATAAGAATATGAAATTTTTTTTACAAAGAAGTACCTTTTTTAAGAGCAGGTACTTTTTAAAGAAGTGATACTCTTGTCAGGAAAAGGTTATTATTTTAAAAAAATGTACTTATTTTCAGAAAGGCTACTTATCTCAAGAAAAGAAAGGTATTATTTTATTTTGAAGAAAAGGTACCTTTAACATAAGGAATTTTTGTAAGAAAATGTATTTTTTAAGAGAAGGTATTTTTTTGAAGTAAATGTTTTTTTTAAGAAATTGGAATTTGTTTAGAATGGGTCCTTTTTTCAAGACTAGGCAAATTCTTAAGAGTAGGTACGTATCTCAAGAAAAGTTATTTTGTTTCACAAAAAAGGTACTCTTTATAGAAAAGGTAGTTTTTTAAGAAAAGGCAATTTGTTGCAATTTTTTTAAGAAAAAGTACTTTTTGTAGAAAAATTTCATTTTTTCAAGCAAAGGTACTTCTTTGAGAGAAGGTATTTTTTAAGAAAAGGTACTTTGTTTAAGAATATGAATAGGTATTTTTTTAAGAAAATTAACGGTTTTTTAAGAAAGGACACTTATTTAAGAAAATGTTCTTTTCTTAAACTTCTTTCATTTTGGTTTTTCTAAATTTCCCTTTTATGGTGTTCAAAACTATAATATGTACTAAATATTGGTTACAGGCTCCACCAAGAAAACTTGTCATTAAACAAGAAATTTCCCAACACAAACCAAAGCAAAGTAAACAATATAGTTGATAATAGTGGGATGTAGCATAATAATGTTAAAACAAAAGTTGTTTAATTTTTTTTCATTTAGCCCCCCCATCCGACCTAACAGGCGACCTAACAAAGAAGACAAAAAAAAGTTGGGATCAATTTTCGATATTTTTCAACATAATCTCCTTTTAGCTAGATACACTTTTTCCAGCGATATTCAATTGCTTCGATACCCTGTTTATAGTAAGAACTGTCCAACTCCCTGTAATAACCATCAAACGCAGACTCCACCACTTCATTGTTGGCAAATCTTTTACCACCGAGCCATTTTCTCAAGTTTGGAAATTGAAAATACGATAGGCCGAGGGAGATAAATCTGGCGAATAAGGTGCGTGGTGAAGCAATTCGAACTTTAATTCATTAATTTTGACCATCACAATAAAGGAATGTGTGATTAAACGTCACTTTCGGTTCCGCCAAGTGTGGCCTCTTTTCCACAATTTCATCACTTCAAGGATGCAATAAATTAGCATAATATTCGCCGTTGATGATTTTTCCATTCTCAAGATAATCAATAAAAATTATCCCATGCGCATCCCAAAAACAGACTCCATGACCTTGCCTGCAGATAGAATCGTCTTCGTCTTGTTTGGGAACGATTCTCCCACTCCAGTGCAGTGCTTTAACTGTTCATTTGTCTCAGGTGTGAAGTGGTGGACCCATGTATTCCATCCATCGCCAAATACTCTACTGAAACATCTTTACGACGCTGTTTTTGTTATATTGATAGCAAGCGCGGCACCCATTTTGCGCACCGCTTTCTCATCTGCAAATCTTTGGTCAATATACGACGTATAGCACATTTTGAAATGCTTATCATTTCAGCTAGCTCACGTACCTTCAGGCGACGATCATCCAATACCATTTTGTGGATTTTCTTAACCGTGTCTGGCGTGGACAGTCGGTCGACCACTACGGTGTTCGTCTTGGCAGCTCGTACGTCCTCGTTTAAACTCTGCTACCCAATATTTTATAATCGTAAATGAAGGAGCAGACTCCCCCAGAGTAGAGTCTAGCTCGGCTTTAATATTGCTTGGACTGAGACCTTTCAAATGGAAATATTGAATTAAATTTTTTCCCTGTTTAAAAATTCACTGAGATTGTTTATTTTGATGGCTCAAATAAAAATACTAAACAAGGTGGCGCCTTGGAACTTAAAACATAAGTTTTTTTTTCAAACTACTGGCATCATCTATACGTCAAGTCGATAAAATCTGAACAGATAAATAACACAATGCAACACAAAAAAATATAACCATATACGGAGACCACTACGTGATAAAAGACAAAAAAAAAGAACCGTGTCTCCCAGTTTTGCCCAAAGTCATGCACATTTTTTATGGGCCTCTATCATTTTTGCTCATATCTTGCAATTAGTTCGGAACTTGATTTACTCTCTGAGGGAAAGTTGTAGCTCTTGTCATAAAGAATAAAAATTGCCAACATATAAATTCAAAACAACTTTATCTTCAAGGTCAACATTTTGTTATCCTTTTTTCCCTTGTTCAGGTCCATAGGTAGAAAACCGTTCAAAATTCAAGGAAACAATCAACTGCTAGATTGTACCTAAGATCTCAGTAAACAACTTTCTAGAACATATGAACTTCCTAGGAATGATTCTTAACGCCGTTTACTTCAACATTGAGATACTATGCTAGCTCTCATAAAACTCGGTTATTCGGTTTTCTGCATACACATATTTTAAACTCTGTGGCTACACACCCAATACCAATCACGGTAATTACCTATCAAATACAAATCTGTAATCAGCAAATCAGCAAATTGATTTAAAACACTCCTCAAGTATCCTCACAAACCAAGACACAACCACTAAAGTCAAGTGAAAAGAAGATGATCAATTCGATTTAATTTCTTTGACCCATAACTGGGTTCAGTGCCTCATTATAATGAGACGGCACAGGCTCTGTTATTTTGCGGAACAAATTAAAGTTTTGTTTTGCTTAAACCAATTCTTGTTATTCAGGTATCATTGCAGTACAAACATTGAGATTCCCTTCAAGCAGCTAATGATGTTTGAATGGAAACGGATCCTTTACCCGTCGCATTACACATTATTTGTGTTGAGGCCGAATGTATCTTTAGGAGCACCGTAATTTGATTGCGATAACCAAGTGGATCGAGTACTACTACTAAGTACTGGTGCCATTTCCCGGCACTGCTGCTGCTGTTTATCTCCCATTACTGTGGCTGTTGTTTGGTTTCTCCATCTGCCTTTGCAGATGAATCTTCCTCTGCATGGATTTCCGTTTCATTATTTTTGTTTTTAGTTGCAACTGTGGGTTGATTTAAAGCGCAAGTGAAAACAGAGATCGTGAGTTGTTACTTTTTGTTTTGGTTAAATATTTTATGGCCTACATAAGATAAAGAGGGGTAATGCGATGAGTATTGTGGTACTGAGTACTTAATACTGATTTATTTAGCAAATATTTTCAACAAACAAGTGCACTTTTATATAATGGAGACTGTTTTGAACTAGATCTAGTTACATTCAAAATTAGACCGTCGAAAGATATTTGGAATTCATTTTATTACCATTCACAAATGACATGTTAGCAAAAGACATACGACTTTGATGCAAATAGTAGCTATTCCAACCGATAAAATGACGCTTGCTACGAAACGAAACAACACATTTAATTGTGCGTGTTGCAATTTAAGAAACTTTTGCAAATAGTCACGAAGTCTTGATAACATTTGTGGGTCTTATATCAAAAAGAGCGAAGCTTGGTATGTTTTGGAGCTAGACCTACAAAATAAATTTCTAGTTCAGTAGTGTTCTGATAAACGCTCTTTAGAGCTTCAAAAACGAGGGGGTCTCATAACATACGTACTGAAGATCTGTTAGGGGAACGCCAAACTGTTTATCATACGAAGTTTATATTATGCCCCTAGCGTCCATTGAAGTTTCAACTCCTAGTGTGTTTTAAAAAAAAATATATTTATTTTGGTCAATGTGGGGTCAATATTTTGGCATAAACAAGTTTTTTTTTGTCAACATAGGGTCTAGTCATGATATATTGCAAAATATATTCTAAAAATATTGACAGAATATTCTTCTGTCACGACTGTCTTCTTCTAAAGCCGTGATATTTTGATTTGATAATTTTATTTTTTAAATACTTTTTCTCCACAATTTTGTTGTATTTGTCACACAGACTAAATATACCTAGAGGGGCTATCTGTCTCATATAACGTTTCATTTGTTTCACATGTTCGGAGTAAATTGTCTTGCACCAGGTGGAGTCATAAGAACTTTTGACTTAAATTTGTCATGTTGTTTTGGTGGAGAACTATGAAACTTGAATGTATTTTGCATATTTTTCATATCTTTATTGTTAGTAGACATATGTGTTGTATTTAACACAGAAATGTTAATACGAAATGCGTTGTTGTATTCTGGTTGATTGTTTTCAACAAATGCCTCGATCTGCTATTATTAAACCAATACTTTTCAAAATGCAACGTTCATATGGAATCAAGCCTTATGCCGTAAACTTACTGAGAGAAAAGTAGACCCTTTCGGTACGTATATTTACTCTATGATTTTTCATGACAATGCTGCCAAAAATTAAACATAAATACAATTAAAAGCGAATTCACTAAATTCATGGAGAAATCTGCCATGAATCTCGAATCAATTTTAGATTTCTTGGGAATCACTATATTGTCCTAAATAGAGATTTATATATTATGTTGACAGCATCTTGACAAGTAACGACGAGTGAAGAAAACACTGAGTTCAATAAAATTATCATGGGGTGTCAATTGATACGTATTGAAAAACAAAGTATGGGAATACAATTATTTTTTACGAGGGTTCTTTTGTTCCCTTGCGGCTGTTGCAGTTTCAATTAAAAAATATAAAATTTTATTAATTTTTCAAACTTTTACATTCGATATCTTGAAACCCATGCGAGATATCACTTTTTTTAATCCAAATCGACGTGTTTGCTTCAGGTTTCCAAACCACACTACATGTTTATATAATCTTTTTGAGGAATTCAATAGACTAGCATATATTTTTTCGGTTGCGTCTAAGCTCATGCAAAAGTCGGGATTCTGTTTGGTAAACATGGGCGAATATGTGTTCTGGAATGTTGAACAATCGACTTATTGTCTTTGGCCGATTCTGACGAAGGTAAATTTTCTAAAAACTGTTCTCAGTTGGGCAATATATTCTTTTAAATACAGCGCGTCTCTCTTTAGATGGTACTCCTAACTACGGTGGCATTTGAGGCACCATCCCTGCCAAATTGCCATCCCTGAACTAGAGTATGACGTGTGAAAGAAGAAGTTCTTACATTCTCTTGTTGTCGTACGTTGCGGATTTTGAAGCTGAACGTGTGCATGTGAGATAAGTTTGCAAATACTTGAGAGGAAAAATAACCATACAACGCAATACAATTAAGGAACTCAACTGGTATTTCGACCAACACCAAAACTGCCAAAATATCTTGCTTTTCCAAACCGTTATGTTTTGTTTATAAATTTTAATTCTTATATCACTGCGACCTATATACGATCTGTTGATCGCGCCAATGATGATTATGGGGATGATGATGATGGCCGTGGAGATCATCGCCATTTTTATTACCATCATCATTCGGGAGATCATGCTGCGTTTGCTAAGCTAATGAATATGGCTAAGACAACGAAAAGGAACGAATAAAAATGAATAATGTTCTTACACAAATAACTTTGTAGCTTGGCACTTTAAGGCGGCGAAGAGGCAGTTTGAGCGGGTTTTTGTTTTAACACTTATACCAGAAGGCCAAATTTCGCGGTTCTTAATTGTGTTAATATGAAAGTAATGAAAAAAGTCAATGGAAAAAAGTATAATAGTAATGAATAATATTAAGAATTAAATTTTTAATCAAATAAGAGTTCAAAAATGAATACAAATTACTACAACATTTGGCACATAGTGTCTGATTAACTGCACAGAAAGAAAGTACTAACATATTTATTGATGTAGTGAAAGAGATAACTGAAGTTTAGTTGTAAACCGTAAAACTGTGCATTATTTTTGTTGATTATACGCGCTGCACTTCAGCGCTAGATACTCCATGTCCTCTGACAAATACTGGCTGGTGGTCTCAACCTCATCTCTTCCATTTTGTCTACGACTATTTGCTTAAATAGATATTACAAAAATAATTTTTAGAAGAATAACTTTTGCATTCATATGCAAATATGTTAAGATATTCTTATGGCACAGCACATGGTTAAAATATTATTATCAGATAAAAATACCATTTTAAATTAAAGAATACTGTTTGTTTTTATTTGTTTATATTAAATTTACTAACAATTCAGAGACCTTTGAATTATGTGTACTTAGACGTTGCAAGCTCAACACAATTTTCAGTTGAAATTCAAACATATTAATATAATTTTCAAAAGTATCAAATGAAATGTGAAAATTCTATTTGAAATTTAATAAATATCAATTGAAATTTAAGAATTAGATGTGAAATTTGATAAACATCAATAGAAATTTAAAATGCATTCATTGAAAGACATTGCAGTTGAAATCGAAATGGGCCTCGTCAGACATGAAAAGTCAGTTCAACATGTTTCCGTCCTCTTCCACCATTTGAAGCATATTCTGGCAAAATTCCAATCGAATCGGGAAGTCTGCTGCGTTCAGTTTGTTGGCCATTTGAATTTTGTATGGGAATAAGTCCAAATCTTTGTGCATATTTGACTGCAATGACTGTCTGCTTATACCCATTTGAGCAGATAAGCTTCTTATCGGAACTCTTGGATTGTTTTGTATGGAAGCAGCTATAGCAGCGACTGTTTCCTCCGTCTGAACTGAAGAATTTCGATGGTAAGGTCTTCTGTTGACTGTCCCATGGTCGGAAAAATTGTTAACAAGTCTCATTATGGTCCATCTGCTCGGAGGATTGCCGCCAAACGTGCCTCTATACTCTCTTTGGACCGAAACTACAAACTCCAGTGCATGATAGCGGCGGACAATCCAAATTTTTGTTTCAATGTCCCAGTTATCCATTTTTGTTAAATCTAAAAATCAATCTGAAAAATACAAAAAAAATTATCCCGATTCATTAAATAGAAAAAAGTTTTTTGATAAATTTTTTTTTTGATAGCAAAGACATCAATTGGTATTTAAAACACATGAACTGAAATTAAAAACACATAAATTGAAATTTAAAAGACAGCTCCTCGTATTAATTTTTTTCTAAGTTACAAAATTTTGTAATTTAATTGTAATTGAAATTTAATAAACGTCATCGGAATTTAAAAAACATCAATTCATATTTGAAAGACGTCAATTGAAGATTTAAAAACCTCAATTTACATCTAAAATTCATCAGTTGAAGTTCAAAAAATATTACGTCTTAAATTTCAATTAAAGTTTTTCAAATTCAATTGATATATTTTAAAATCTTTTCAACTTAAATTGATGTGTTTTAAATTTCAATTGATGCGTTTTGAATTTCAATTGATGGCCTGCAAATTCCAATTTATATCTTTTAAATTCAATTGATGTTTTTAAATTTCAATTGAATTTTAAATTTTAATATTTGAAGGTTCCAAATATAATTTTTACATTTCAATTGACGTAGTTTAACTTTCGGTTGATATTTTTAAATTTGTCTAAATTTCAATTGCGAATGCCGTTGTTCATGAAATGGTACGATCATAATTTTTCGATCTACTCCTGTTTAAGGGTACATAATTATAACGGGTCCGCCAAATAATTTTTTTTTTGAAAATGCTATTAAAAAAACTGCTGAATATTTTCTCAAATTTCTTTTTTTATTTGAAAGTACAATCCTTCCGGTTAATAACTGAAAATAATTTCATTCAAATCGCTGCCTCGGCTGGCCATGCAGTAGCCTACACGATCGGTCCGATTTTTAAGCACATTATCGATTGTGTGCAGCTGTATTTCACCAATGGCTTCACGAATATTGTCCTTTAAAGCGTCAATTGTCTCTGGCTTGTCGGCGTAACACTTGTCTTTGAGGGCACCCCACAAATAATAGTCCAACGGTGTCAAATCGCAGCTCCGAGGTGGCCAAACGACATCAGCTCTGCGGCTGATAATGCGATCTTCAAAAACAGGGCGCAAAACTTCGGGCGCAGAACACATTCTGCAACATTACCATGATTTTCAAAGTAATGTCGCAATATTTCCCAGCGTTGTTCAAGCGTATACACAACCATATTCGTTCAGCGGAAGGAAAAAACTAATTACCTGTCAAATCAGACATGAGCTAAGTGTTACCATTCACGAAATAAGCACTAGCTGAAAAAAAAACGTTAGATGGCGGACCCTTTAGATATCTGTTGTAAAAATTTTCTTATCGAAATTTCTAAGTATTAAATCGGTATCAACTTGCCGGGCTGTTTTGTTAATTTAGTTTTACCACGGCCAGAGGGCATGATACACACTTGACGTAATTAAGATACGCCTCATCCTCATTCGTTCTCTCGGCTAAATGCCGCCTTTTTGCACCATAAAGTACCTCAAATATATTGGAATAACCATCATGCTTGTTGCTTGAATTCAGTTTTAATTACTCTATGATCTTGTGGGGTCCGTATCTAGTGTCCCAAGGCTATAGTGCATGCAAGAACCAATATAGTGCACGCAAAGAGCAATTTCGTTGCGGCCAAACGAAGTCTTAGATGGACATCTTTTAAGGAATGTAATTGCGACAAACGCACATTTACTGAATCAGAAATTGAATATCCTTAGTGATCAATAAACAAATATTTTTACGAGAAACCAAACACTTTCCTATTATCTGTTATTTCCAAACTCTAAAAATCTTTTACGAGAAACGAAAAATGATTGCAACAAACTACTTTTAGGGATCGGATTTATATGGGATGGAAGTGTATTTTACTGAATTTTGAATGGACATTTATTTTAGTACTTACACTTTGTCCGAAATGGAGTTAAAAGCCCATGCACCATCATCACACGATGAACAAAATGCCAACGTTGGGAGGAGTTCGTTTATTTTTGTTGGAGGAAAACAGAATCTGTGTTAGAGACAAACTTTGCTGCGTTGTTACAAACTTGTTTGATCTCAAAGAAGAGAGCAATAATTTATGAAAGTGATCGCTTTTATTTGTATTCAAGTGTGTATTCACTATTTCGTTTGTATTGAAAGGGAATCTTATTTGCTGCAAATGTCAAAATATGCCGATTTTGGGGTAAAAGCAAGTTTGTTTACAACAAAATAAACTATTTTGACTATAAAATTTTTGTGTTTTCGGGAAATATATTAACTTTTGCTGGCGGCCAACACTATAGCGAATGAAATGTTTTTGGTGCAAAATTACTGTTTTTGCACCAAACTTGATTCATATGTTTTTTTTGTTTTGCGTGCTGCTTATAACCAGAAAGGTTATGTGAAAATCAGTTCTGAAGATGATTGTATTTTTGCAAACTGCCACGCCCCATTTGATGGCGTCACATTTGCCTAATTCCAGTGCCAGAAAAACTAAATATAGAAATTGTACAAGTAGGATACAATTAAAGGTCAAAAGTCATTTAATGTGGTGAAGAATTACAATGTAGATAGGTGGTACAAAAACTATTCGAAAAGAACCGAATAGAGTTGTTTGAATGGAACTAAAGGACGGGTAAAATTGGAATGGACCCATCATAGCTTCGTAATTTTCTGCGTATCATATGTATTTATACATACCAAACCGCTGCAACCCGACTGCAGGCGAGAAACCCCTACAAGATTTTATATCAACCAAACAAAAGAGCAACGATTATTGGATGAAAATGTCCTATGGCAGCTGCAAGGAAGAAATTCTTACTGCATGATAATTCGGCTCGTGTATTTTCAGGTCATGGAAGTCAACGAAACATTGATTGTAGTTCCCTAAACAAAATTGTTTGCATATAAATCGAACCAACTATTCGTCTACCCGATTGTTTGTCAATTCCATCGTCAGTTTGTCTGCCTTGGTATGGTGGTTAAATGTTTGTTCGCATGTTCCCTAGAACGCTTGTTGTCTGATCTACCTGTCCATGATAGGAACAATATGCGGTGGTAGTGACGATGATAATGATGATGATGACGCTGGTGATGGTGCAATGTTCATGTTGTTATTGTTGCGGTGAGGAAACAACACCAGACAGACTTAGGCAAAAGTGTTATAACAATAAATGAAACCAGATCCACAATAACTACAATTCACCTCACGCGCTTAATATTTTCTGGATCTCTATTTCTCGTTATGTAGTATAGAGGTTACGAGGTAGGTATGACATATTTCTTTTGGGTGTACTTCTCTAAAAATATACAATAAATCTGCAACATTTAAGCTTTGTATTTCGTTTTATTTTTTCCCATCCATGCGCCACAAACTGGCATCAATAACCTATAAAACAAATAAATATGTTCCCATTACATCTCAAGAAGAGGTAGGGGGAAAGCTTTTCCTAATCAATGAGCTGTGCACCAAGATCCAATTATTTTATGCTAAAGCTTGAGTATAATACCAGAAACCGGTTCCACGATTTTTTGGTATTCAACCAACCTTCGGTTTCCTGAAAATTGGCATTTTCGAATAACCGGTTTACAACATTTTCCCGCCGGTTCCAACTTTTTTTTTTAAATGAAGATTGTTTCGAAAACTTAACTTTAAGAAAAGAAATGCTATATCCAATTTTTATGAAAAAAATTTAAAAGCTTTGAATTTTCTCACAGAAAATTTAAATCCACCGAAATAATCAATTTCACTTTTCCTTTTTCTAAACTTTCTCTATTAAAAATTATTTTTAATGGAGAAAATGATCTTGAACTGGATTATGATTGAAAAACTTAAACTTTCATAGATCGATAAAATAAAAAGAACATCTGAAAAAATAAACAACTCTTTTTTAACACTATTATACTACAACCCAGTATTATCAACTATATTGGGTACTTTTGCTTTGGTTTGTGTCTGGACTAACATACATATGTTCCTTGTTTAATGAGAAGTTTCCTGGGTGGAGGCTGAACCAATATTTAGTATATATTGTAGTTTTGAACCTAATAAAAATTAAATTTAGAAAAGCCAAATTGAAAGAAGTTTTATGAACGAAACTTTCCTTAAATAAATGCCTTTTCTTAAAACAAGTAAAATTCTTAAACAAAGCACCTTTTTTTAAAAAAAGTACCTTATGTTAAAGAAGTACCATTGCTTAAAAAAGTTAATTTTCTTACAAAAAGTACCGTTTTTGAAAAAAAGTATTTTTTTTAAATAACTACATTTTCTTAAAAAAGTACACTTTCTTACAACAAATTGCCTTTTCTTAAAAAGCTACCTTTTCCTTAAAGAGTACCTTTTTTGTGAAACAAAATAACTTTTCTTGAGATAACTACCTACTCTTAAAAATTTACCTATTCTTGAAGAAAGGACCAATTCTAAAAAACAATTCCAATTTCTTAAAAAAAAACTTTTCTTCAAAAAATACTTCCCTTAAAAAAACCTTTTCTTACAAAAATTTCTCTTCTTAAAAGTACCTTTTCTTAAAAATAAAATAATAACTTGTCTGTTCTTGAGATAAGTACTCTTTCTGAAAATAAGTACCTCTTTTTAAAAAAATAACCTTTTCCGAAAAAGAGTACCACTTCTTTGAAAAGTACCCGTTCTTAGAAAAGTACTTCTTTGTAAAAAAAAATTCATACTCTAATGGCTTTTTCTTACAAAAAGTACTTCGCGCTAAAAACAGTACCTTTTCTTAAAAAAAACCTTAGCTTTTAATAAAAGAAGTAGCTCTATTTAAAAAGGGACCTTTTCGGGCGAATGTAATATAAGTACATATTTATTACAAAAAGGACGTAAAAATATACTTTTTTTTTAAAAAATATATACTATAAAATAAGAATTTTTATTATAAAAGGTTTATCATTTTACAAAAAGTATCTTTTCTTAAAGATCCATTTAAATTGTAGTATTTTTCAACGGGCGCTCGAACATAATATATAGCGAAATGTACTTCGTTCCAATCCCTGACACCTCATGTATTTTTTTTAGCTGTGTCAAATATATCGTGGTGAATCAAGAAACCCAATTTTTGAAGTTTATGTTTACGGCATTTTGGATTCCAGGTGACGATATATGGTCCTGTAATAAATGCATCTACCAAGCTGCATAGAAAAAGAGTTCAACTTCACACAGGGTCAGTAATAATACTATGAAACAATATTTTTGCGATTTATCATTTTTACCATTGTTCTTTGTATTAATACTTCACAATTATTTGATATTTAACAGTTATTCTGAAACTTGTCTCTGTAAAATTTTTCTCCAATGAAACCAGACTGACCTGAAATGAGCCGTCAACCATTTATTTATTTAGAGAAGCCACAAAATTCCAGTCACAGTAGTCGTACATAAATATCCGTCTCCTGTGCCATCTAGTTTTTGCCAGAACTTTCGAGAAAATACATTAGCGAATTCATCAACCGTTCGTGGTAAGATGTGAATGGTAGCTTTAACCTCACAGCCCCACAATAACAGTCAAGTGTTAGTTTAACATACCACATATATTCGCTGAAATTCAAATGTTAGTTCTGCCAAATGTAATGAACAAAAAGTTCTATCGAATTACGATTCAATAAATTAGTTAAAATGTTACAATTTCGACCCTTTTAAGTCTACAAGCCCCACGGACGGAAAGCTCATTTTGCTAAAATTGGTTAAAAGACACAGTGACTGCATGTTGTACTGTAGAGTTTTATCCCATTTAATAAATGAACTGACCAACAAAAAACGGCATGACGGACATAAAACAACAGAAGTGAGGTAAAAAAAACAAAAGTATTTGTAAAATGTTTTATTTGAGGACGTAACATAAAAATAACTTTGCTCTACATGAAGATGAGATGAGGACTGTGCACCACAATAACGACATTCCGAGTGTGAAGTCGCAACACAAAACACGAGTCAAACACTGTGAAATGCCAGCAAGAAATGGTCGATGCCAAATTAAGAGCTGCATGCGTTCATAAACATGCGAACATGCAAATTGTTCCTGCAGCAATCAAACACATGAAGATGCTGCAGTACAACAAAATGTATTTTGAGTTTTTGGTCGTTGTCGGAAGCCTAAATTTCGCACTGAGGGAGTTTTCAAAATGACCTGTTTCTTGTGTTCCGTTTCGAATTCATTCAATTCAATTTCCGAGACATCAATCATTTAGGTTTTGCCTCAGAATGTGAAGAATAATTTGTTTTATTGCCAAATTAAAGAAATGTTAGCGCAAACAAATAAGAATGAGTTTTAAATAAGCTTGGACTGATAAGCTTCGAGACAATTTTGAAGAAATGCCGGATAATTCTGTGTCGCAATAGTAATTTAGTTGAATACAATGGCGTCGAAAGGAACAATTTGGCTTGGATTTGTTCTGAAATCCGGAAGATTATATTGCAATTTCCGGTATACCAAAGCATTATTTATTTTAATACTCAGTTTTACGAGATTCATCATTGATCATTGAAAAATGTTGCACTTTATTAAACAACTGATCTCTTTTCAAATACATATTTCGTTTTTTTTTGGTAGGAAAATTGTACTTATTTTTTAATTTCCGCTCAATTTATTTTCAACACTTTCACATGAACAACGTATGAGATGGGACAATGAGCTACAAATGGGGAAACGAACCACCTCGCATCATTAAGACAGCAGCAACATAAGATTGCCAAGCAACTTCAGCCTGATAATAACAAATCTTGCAACAACAACAACAAACATTAAAATGACATTACCGATAAGAAAACTAATGTGCAACATATGCAACAACAAGGAGTCGTAAAAACACAAAATAAAACCATTTATTTACATTCATAAAAACGGACAGACATGGCCATGGCCGGTCGCCCAACTTGGCGAAAATGAAACCAAAAACTCGTGAAATTTTAAAGAAATTCGAATACTTGAAGACACCATAAAAAACACTATTAACTGACTGTCATTGCAGCATTAGGCTTTTAAATATAGACGTCGTTCATTCATTACTGCGAGTACACATACAATCTGTTTAGATACTAAAACTGCAACTGCAACTGCAGCATCAACAACCGTAATTGCCACTGCGCAACAGCAGCACTTACGTTGCCACCACAACATCTACGCAAATAAATAAATTACTTGACTATTCCAAAGGAGCAAGATAATGATGGGGATATGTGCGAATTGTAGTTGCGTTCACATGGTAGGATGAAGTAGTCTCCTTTGTTAAAAAAAAGTCTTGTCCATTGTTAAACTAAACAACGACACAGGCTCAGGCACCTTCTTAATTGGGTTTAGCCAAACTTCTTATACAATTGATACAATATTTTAGATTGGCTTGTATTACAATACACTCAAAAAAAAAGAGAGCTAAATTTAAGTCCAAATGGATTAAAGACAAGTACAAAAAGATTTTTGAACTTAAATTACGTTGCTCTTCTTTAGCTTAAATTTAGGAAACTAAACTTAATGCAACTCCATATACCTATGTCGAAGTATTGGTGTGTTTACTCCCAAACGAACGATTTACAAACGATTGTACGAATTCAGAAAAATTTATGAATCAGTGACTGAGAGAATGCAAGTTATTTACTTGGAATAACATTAACTTAGGCTGAGCACAATCTCTCTTTGTCCCTATTTTATTATTTTGCTCTCGACGGAGCATACCGACAAAAAAATCAAGTAAACAGTGCACCAAACATAGCTCTATTTGTATCACAAACAAATCTGTATTTGGATCCCAAACACATACATTATAACATATTAATCATTGTGTCTCAAACATGTAATATTGTATGGCAAACACAATGTGTGTTGGACCCAAAGCTCCAAACATACGTTATATTTGTAACCAAACAGGAAATACGACGGAGTTTTCAGCGTGTACTCTGACAGTCAGGCTGCAATAAAAGAACTGTTATCAGTTCCTGACATCAAGATCTGCCCATAACTGCCACGTATCTCTAAATGATTGCCAATCAACCTTATATGGATGCAGTGGCACAGGGACATTCCAGAGAACCATAGAATGGATGAATATGCGAGATTAGGGACTACCTTGATTGTTCGACTGAATATGGTGCATATGGGTATGTCCCTTTTTCATTCAAGCTCAGGCACTAACACAGGCAAATGATAGATGCTCTGGAGGCACAAAAAAGGCAGAATCATCAGGCTAGTATGGCCTAGTAATGACCTGAATCGAAAACCAAACTTGATATTCGTTCTTCGGCAAGGTATTTCTATTTAAATGCCAATGACTACTTGCATCGAGAGCGTCAAACACCTCATATCCTCTGTCCCGGACATTAGTATGAGTAGGAGACAATATATATATTCTTACTTCGTGGTCGAACTAACCGACATTCAGGGAGTTAAGCTGAGTGATCTTTGGACCTTTTGCAGATAACTGATTGGTTCGCCAGTCCGTCTTTTCTTCACCCACTTCCAGGAATATCAGGATGATATATCATATGTAATAATAGGTTCAACGATGGGATCACAATGGTCCTTTTAGACTAAGTGTGTCAATAGCATACATGGGTCAAATTAATTATTCAAATTAATTGTTACGTGTAGTCTAACTATGTATGGTATCCATAGATTTAGTTCAACTTCCTAATTTGAAGTACAATTTAGAACTAAATTTGACGAAGTTTTGAATTCAATTTCACGAAATGCTTCTTTTCAATACATTACTCTGAAGGTATTTTGAAGTTCCGGAAGTTATGGAAATTATATAGAGAAATTAAATTCCCAAACAAAATGAAAATTTTTTTTGGAATCTTCAAGACAGCTTTTGCAAGAATGAAATCTAAAACAAATCAGGTTGAGGTTTGGAAAAGAGAATAAGGAAATGTATAAGTGCAAAGTGTTTCGATGGTAAACTGGATGTGGGATATTCAATCCCTGTCCGACAGCCTTCCACATTGTGAAGCCCAACTAGCAGCAGCAACCAAACGATTCAATTTAAATGTTTAATATTCATTTTTCTATTTCTTCATTTCATTGATATTTAGGCCAACTGCAAAAGTTAGCAATTAAACATGACATGTTTGCAATAAAAATAAATATTTTGATTAGATTCTTGTGCAAACAAACACGACGTACGCGAACTCTTAAAGGAAACAAACTAACAAAATATCTTTCCTATATCTCTGCCGCTCCTTAGTTGCAAGTGAAGTGATGATGTCGTGCGACATTAGCATACGACACTTAATACTTCGAATATTGTACTATGATCAAGTCATTTTGGCTCTGATCGGCTGTGGTATTGCATACCATCTCTATTCTCTTCTATCCTCTAAATAGAAAAATATTTTTCTTTTTTGTCGATTGCATTGGAAAATTTATTTGAACACAAATGTTGTTGAATTGTGACAAACGATTAGAAAACGGTTTGCCAAAAAGGCTTAAACGATTTATTGGCTCATCTGTCATTCTTTCTTTCTTTGAGGACGGTAGAGTGAATTTTATTTATTAATAAGTTTTTTAGATTCCGCTTGACTTTGCAGATAACTAACTTGATAAATGACATGATTAATTGCTAAAAGATCAACAAAATTATAAGCTAACTACGAGTATGTATGTGTGTAGAATGGGAATTCGATTGCATTCTTTCAACTGTGTGAAGAAGAATGTTTACATTGTTTATTAGAGTGACATGTTTTGGACGTTTTTCTCTTAATCAAAGTGGAACAGTCGTGAAAACTGGGTGACTCTAAAGATGCTTTATGCAAAACAGTATTGTACCGTGACGTCATAATTCATCCGTACATAATAGTCTATACACCATACAAGGTTTTTTTTTAATTTGCATTGGATTTTAATTTGCATTACTTTATCTAATGCAAACGCAAAAGATTACCATTGTTCGCAATGACAATTAAAGAAATTTGGATTTGCATTTGCTCAGGCAATACAGATGCAGGTTGTGGAATCGGATGTCAATTGTTATGAAATATGGAAATGATTTTAATTGTTTTAAATTTGTTTGATTGCTGTTTTTAAAGTACTTTATATGTAGAGGTTTGTGGCTTCGATAGGTATTGCCTCGTAGTACTATCAAATACAAAAACCTGTACTGTATAAAATATTTGAAAATCAAAATTGCCTACAAATAAGTACATATGACAATGGTATTTAAACTTTTTTGACATTGCATTTCTAGAGTTAATTCAAATTAAACTGCAAATTCTAATTGTCATATGATTAATTTGCCCCATGTATGCTATACACTCACTGCCATTTCTACCCCCATACTTCCCTCGCCTACTAGTCACCTAAGCGTAGACAACATCCATCGTTTACACCAAACACCGCGAACAGAACAATCACACTCACTGAGAAACATACAAGCTTTGTCGGCGTTGTTTAAATAGTAGCAGCTAACTAGTTTCAATGGCCACACAAGAATGAGTGCTTTGATTCAATTCTCATTTGCGTCACTACAGCTATGGTACTTAATGTTAAGGTCGACTAGACTCAGGGTCGTCTCCGAGCAGACAACACAGTAAAATTATAGCATCGTATCTGCGGCTCTAGTTCTGCAAAGGACAGGAGCAATTTTAGGATCCGTTCTTTAGTATAGACGGTGTAAACAAAATTGACCTCGAGCCTAATTATGTACAAAATAAGGTCTTAAATTTGATGTTTCTTTATGTGTTATCAAAAAGTATTCAATTATATTACCAATGTTTTTTTTTCAATTTTAAACATCAAAATCAGAACATAAGTGGTGTTGAATGGGTTTTCGCCGCATACGAGTGAAAAATTAACCACCCTTTGCCATCTGTTAAAGAACTTAGTGGAACAATCGATAACAGATGGCGCTACTATGCGATCTTACCACTAATGTTTTAGGTTATTAAGAAATTTCAACAACAAACGAGAACAGATAACGTTATTACGATATGGTTGGAGAAACGGCTATTGAGAGTCGAACTGATATAAATAACTACATACTTGTAATTGTAGCAAATCTTCAGGCGGTCAGATTTCAAACGTGTAAAAATCTACATCGTCGCCTAATAGTTTTATTGGAAGTGTTAAGTTTGTACAGTGCAAGTCAAATAAATATAACTGTTGCATTTATCGTAATTTCGGAAATCAAATAAATCACGTTTTTGATTAAATAATATGGACAACCAATGCGACATCACACAAACAATGTGACATCATTACAATCAAAAGAGACTTGCCGATTTTAACAGAATATGAGTTTTAGTATGAAATTTCTGTTTTTCGTTTTCTGTAGTGACCACATATTTCAGCTTGTCACTGTTAATTCACCATCTGACGCTCAAACATTCCACTTCAATCTGCCATCTTGAAACAACAATTTGCTATCTCGAAACATTTTGATATATATTAGGGTGGAGTGAAATGAGAAAAGTCTTCGCTATTTTGGCCTTGATTTAAAAAAAATTATAAAAATTAACGAATTACCTTATTCTAAATTTCAAAGTTTGAGCTTGTTCAGTACCCAAACACAAGTATATTAGGCAGAGAAGAGGCTGGTCGACCCCTTCGATGGTGTCGAAGGGACGATTTGGTTTATTTTACTTTTGCAATTTTTCGATCACAATTTTTTTTAAACTTCTCCAGGAGCGGTCTTATTGGTAGCAAAATTGTGACCATTTATTGACCAGAAACTCCAAAATCGGTTATTCTCTCTGAAGTGACTGCAATGACCATTTTGACAAAAATTTAAAAATTACAAATGTTTGAAGGCGGGCATCTTTTGAACCCCTGAACGGATTTTTGAGTTTCTGGTCAATTAATAGTCACAATTTTGCTACCAATAAGATTCGTGCATGGAGAAATAAAATTAAATATTATGCTCAAAAAACTGCCAAAAAGTAAAATATGCCAAATCGTCCCTTCTTCAAAAAATTGACTTAACATTGAAATCGGCACCAAAGCTACAAATATTGGTCGATAATCCTCTACTGTACCTTGAATACTTTTGCTTGGGTACTGAACTAGCTCAAACTTATAAATTTCGAATAACTTGATTCGTTAATTTCTAGTATTTTCTTGAAATCAACGTCAAATTAGCGAAAATTTCCAAATTTCAAGGGCGTGGGGCGACCACAACAAAGATTCCAAACTACATGTCTTTCCGAGTGTGCAATTTTCCAATTCAAGAGAAGTATATTTTAACTTCACACTTAAATATGTGTCATTCTGCAAAGGACTTAGTTGAACAATCAATCTCACCACTAACGATTAAGTCGATGCAGAGTTTTCGGGAACTATCGGGAACAGATGGCGTTACTACGAGATGGTTGTGGAAGCGGCTACTTAGACTCGAACTGATATAAATAACTGATTGGAGCGAATCTTGAATCAGTCAGATTCCAAACATGTTGTGAAAGTGTTAAGTTTGTACTGTACAAGCTAAATAAATAGAACTGTTGAACTTGTCGTTATTTTAAACCAGGCTGATTTTATTAACGGGAAATAAAAAAATTCATAAAATTATATAAAGTAGGAGCAGCGATAATGAAAGCAACCACAAATGTTAAATTTTGATTTAAATGGAAGCACGGTTCGATGTTATTAGTGAACTATCATTTCTGCTCAACTTCCTCACTGTTCGTTTACTAAATACATATGTACTTAGAATGAAACATTTGAACTCGAATTTAAATAAAACTAATGTGAAAAATAAATAAAAATTAAATTAAAATTGAATTTGAATTTTCAGTTAAAGAAATAATCGGACGGGGAAAGACTCATTACATGTCATTTAATTAATATTCGTAGGCACCACTGTAGATATTTTAACATTGACTATGATCTGTTTTTAAACTCTTTGGAAAACTATGAAACTTTGGGAATCTGTGGCTCATTAGTAGGTATCAATATATGAAGAAATTCGAGATGTAACATTTATGTCTTCGAAACAGAGAATTATTTAATTTTGACTGTAAATGTGGAAATTCACATTTTCCCAATGACATGCAAAAAGTATAAGATTGCCATAACTTCTTACTTTGTTACTGGTTAAACTGTTATTTATAGTTGAATACAAATATCCATTTAGCTGTTAACGAGCGCACTCCAAAAATTGAAATAGGAGATTTCCCCTAAATATTTCATCTTTTCTTACACTGCAAATTAATGGATTTACTGAAGTTAGACGGTTTTAAGTGTGTAGATGGAAAAATGCTAAATCAAAGAATCATAGCAATGCCATTGCAACTACTGGCTATATTCAACTGTTGTTGCTGATGCTGCCTGTGGCAGTTGCTGCACTATAGTTACTCCTCCTATGCACCGATATCCGCAAAGCGAGCATCCAACTCTGCTGAAAGTGGCAGTAATGTAACCACTTAAAAGCAATTTTTGGCAGCCTTTGAAGTGAAAACGTCCTGCTGTGCAAAAACAAATTACGGGCATGTAATGTTGCATGTTGTTAGACGAATTTTACTCATATTTGGTGTTTTCCTTTTTTATTCATTACCGAGATTACGGATAGAGAAAGAAGTTAGTCACTCTTCAGTGCCGATAGATCGGGAGGGAGTGGAATTTCAAGAAAGTCTATTCATTTTGTTTTTGTAGTTGTTAGTAAGCTGAGAACTTTCCTATGTAACGGTTATGGTTGTCAGACGTAACAATCTGGGATTTTTAAGCAATGGAATAAAAGGATATGTAGATGTATTTATGATATAAATCAGAAACTTCATAGTTGCACCGGGTTCATAAGATAATGGTTTTCGTTGTTGGACCTACAATGCGACATAACTGCAACGGTATTTTCTGACGTTATTGTATGATTTTTGTTGTTTTTAATAAGCAAATGTAGGAGATATTCCCACTACAAACTAACAGGTTCTGAGACAAATTGCCATGCCATGAAATATTTCCTTTAATCTATTTTATTATATTTATATTTTGATAAATATTTCCCGAAATTTATTCTGTTAAATAATGAAGACGTTTCACAATTTTTTTTAATAATTCTATAAGAGTTTCATGAAAACTATGAAAAAATTTCAGAGATGTTATTAAAAAAAAAATTTCATTGATTGTAGGATGATTTTCATAGATTATATTACATTTTTAAGTCAATAAGTTCAATGGTACAATAAACTGCCAATTTGGAAGAAATCGTTGATATATTTTAATGATTTTTCAATATTTACGAAGAAAATTTGTTCAGTGAGTAAGAGGCGTTCATTATATTCATTCGCCATTCGTGAATCCATATCTGATAGAGTCAGATCTTCGTTTCTCGAGAGAGGGCTCACCTAAGATCTAATTAGCTCGACATAACACTTGTTTGCAATTCTCCGTTTGATTTTTAGGCTAACGATATTGATTCTGTTCATGGTAGATACGAGGTAAATAAATTCGTCGACTTCCTCGAAATTATTACGGTTATCAACGTTCACCCTTTCATCTAATAGGGAGGATAATTGCTGTCGAAACCATTAATTTTGTCTAGAACTCGTCAATGTCAAACTCACTTTTGGTGATTCTTTCTCAATTCCCGAAAATATTGCAGTAACTTCTCGCAGACTTCGTTCAATGATGTCTAAGACATCAGCATACGCGAGCAGCATTTGACTTTTGCTGCTGAACGTTTTATTCGTGTTGACTGCAGCATTTCTCAGGATGATTTTAATAAATACGTTGAAGAGATCGCATGACAGGGCGTCATCCTGCCTGAGGTCTCGCCTCATACTAAATGGTTCGGTGAGATCTTTACTAATCTTTACTGAGGTTTCGTGCCGGTAAGTGCCATTCTACAAAGGCGTGCCGGTTGAGCAGTAATACCAAGCTCCGATACAGTTCCGCGTAATCGAAGGCACAAGTATACTATATTTGCGACAAGTTACAAACATGTTATATTTGCATCCAAACAACAACAAAAATACAGATTTTTCAGCGTTCAGGTTTAAACACATAAAAAGGGGCATTTGTCCTCAAGTACAAGGTGTTTCAAAAGAAGTCATCCGATGTTGTTTGGCTCTCAGTTTTTTCTAAATGAAAAACTTCGATTCTGTTTTTTGATTATGTTTATTTGAACCTTTAGAATTTTATTGGTTAAGTTGAGAAGATGATATCGGTTAAATGGGCGCCGCCAATTGCTCCGTCCTGTTGGAACCACATGTCCTCCAGTCTTAATTCATCGAATTGCGGCAGAAAAAACTCGGTTAACATGGCCCTATAGCGCGCACCGTCCACTGTTGTCGTTTGACCAGCGGCGTTCTCGAAAAAAATGGCCCGATGACTCCTCCAGCGTGAACAGTGCACCATGCAGTCACTTTGAGCGGGTGTAATGGCTCCTCGTGCATCACTCGTGGATTTTCGGTGACCCAGATGCGATAGTTTTGCTTGTTCACGTACCCGCTGAGGTGGAAATGAGCCTCATCGCTCATTATGATTTTCAAATTAAAAATAAATAAATAAATGGTTTCCCATTACATCCCATGAAGGGACTGGGGAGAACTTCTCACAATCACTGAGCTGTGCGCTTTCCAGTTTTCACTCACTGATTGGGACCTACAGTTTTACACCGATTCCGAACGGTAATTTCAGAAGCTTTTTCATGGCTAGATACTCGATAGTGTCGCCGTCACTATGCGAGGTGACCGCCGCCGAAAGAAAATTTGAAGGTGGTCACAGCCAGGTTCGAACCCAGGATCTCATGTACAAGAGCCGCGCACACTAACCATTGCACGAAATTACTATGAAAAAAAATGCCATAAAACGAGCCCGTATGGTAATCAATTGTGACGGCGCCATTTAACCGATATCATCTTCTCAACTTAACCAATAAAATTCTAAAGGTTCAAATAAACTTAATCAAACAACAGAATCGAAGTTTTTCATTTAGAAAAAAATGCGAGCAAAACAACATCGGATGACTTCTTTTGAAACACCTTGTAGTAGTCAGTTGTTGACTATATTCTGGATTTTGTTGTACCTGTCCCAAAAAGTATGTCCCCCAATTAGCTCAAATGTTCTTTGTGTTGGTCTGCACGTGGTCTAATGTTCACTAACAACTGTAAAGGATAGGCATGTTTTCTGTCACCCGTTGAACTAATTTTTAGACCAGCTTAAATGGTTAAAATCGTTTAGCTTAGTGGTCGAAAAATTCGTATACGACGGAATAAAAAACAAGCATATTTGCTGCGACAACAGATGTTGTTACCACTTACAAAGGAAAAATAAAATGACACTCTGGACAAATATATATTGGCAGAAGTAATTTTTGGAGCAACAATTTTCTCAGTCACTAACTAATTTTTCCTACAATTTTCTCGAATTCTTCACTTAGCATTGTAGCCTAATATTTAGTAGCATGATAAAATTGTTGGGGTCAACTCACACAACAAAGGTCAACGAAATAACATAAACGTAATGAAACGTTTAACAAAAAGGAAACAGAAATAACCAAAGCCATAACATCAAGTCTCGCAGGCCAGTGGGACTACAAGTAACGCTTTATTTGTAACTGTTTCGTTGCCTGCTGTCTGCTGTATTAAAAGTAAATCACTGCGCGTTAAACAGCTTAAGTAGCCGTCCACAACTCAGCGGTATAGCTGGCATAATCTCCAACCCACCGATCACCGATAAAAGCCAACGAGAGTTTAACCCTCATGCTAGCCACAGTTTAGCGTAGTGTATTTGTTTGTCTTCGTTAAGTTCAACGGATAATCGAACCGTGTATAAAGGTCATCATATTTTGACATAAAAAATCATCGAAATTGTCGTTAATGAAATTTGCAATTTATCAAACATCCAATCATGTCCAAATGCGATTAGAGGTATTGTTTCCCTCACTCATTTCCTCTAATAGACGGTTTTTTGCGGTCGGATTAAAAAGTGATGGCGATTATAATTTGCCAAATAATTAAGTTCAATGATCATTTTATATAATAGAGCGCGAAAACGGGATTGAATTAACGTGATTTATTTTGAGAAATGATTTCTTTAATTTAGAAACTTTCGCGTGTGGTTAATATTTGGTATTTATGAACTTGAGGAAACATTAACGTGTGCCCATTTCTGTTTGGGTTAAATACATTTAATAACAATTTGGGAACAATATTTAACGAAATTCGGTGGAGGTATAATAAAGTCTGGATTTGAAATATTAGGATAGACTGGGGAATGACATGAAATTAAAATATGAAAAGTATGAAATTTAAAGAAGTTATGATTTCAATGTCCGACATTTCAAAATTCTTAATATTAAAAGTGTAGAAAATTAAAACTAAATAGTTATTGTTAATACGTAGTTAATAATATTTTGAACAACTTTTATCTAATGACTAATAACCTACTGTCAATAAAGTTACTATACTAAATATCACAGGCCAACAGAATTACTTTATACTTTTATAAAGGATTGAGTCCGAAGACCCAATGTGATGAAGAAATTCTGAGGCCAGATTCGGTGTCGGTGCACCTCAAGCCTTTAAAACATTAACTCTAGTCTCACGGTCTTGACCTGTGTCAACAATTTTGTTAGCCTGTACATTCTTTAGTTTTTTTGATGTGTTAACATCTATAGCGGCGTATAGGGACTAAATCTATCAAAGTCAAAATCTGCTAAAACCAGATTTTATGCTGCTGCTAAAACCATCGCAGTCGACGTTATGGTGACATACTAATACGTCAGCTACTTCGTACAAAGTATGTGTGATGTTGTGTGTTTGGCTGTTTCGTTGCTGTTGATATGGCAAACATGTGGTTATGTGACACACGTATACGTCAGCTACTTCGGACAAAGTATGTGTGATGTTGTGTGTTTGGTTGTTTCGTTGTTGTTTCTATGGCCAAACAAAGCGAGTCATTTGATGTTCAGCATTGCCCGGTGTATACAAAAACAAGTAGAAACGGTGTTAAGTTCGGCCGGGCTGAAGTTTATGTACCCTCCGCCATGACAATTTACACTCACACTCTCCACTCTTTGCATTCTCTTAACAGTTTTTATTTTAGGTACACCCCCCCCCCCCCCCCCCTACAACCAAAACCCACACAAACACTCCACGACACAGCAAGCACAAATAAATCACCAACATATCAGTAGGAGTAGTAGTAGTAGTTGTTGTAGTTGTTGTTGTTGGTGTTGTTGTTTTTTTATTATAGTGGAAGGTAAGTCCAATAAAATATGGGTGCGGAGCACTCTCAGAGCAAAGAGAGTACTGACGTATTATACGTATATAAAAATGAGATAGCAAGAGAGCAACGACAATTTTGTGAACTTGTGTAGCGTATGTACGAATGTAACTATGTATGTATGTATATACAAGTGTCTGTTGCTTTGCATTCTTTGACTTTTGTGGGAATAAAACAAAATGTATTGAGCAAGAAAATAATGACACATGTGCTTGCACTGGGTCTTTAAATAATTTTATGTATTAATATTATTTAACTGTAACGTCATCGTATGATTGAACTCTGTTTTTTATTTTCCAATGTAACATTTACGAATGTGTTCATAGAAATCGAACAGGTACCGTGTAGCAAAAAGGTGTTAACACATCGCCCGTGAGTTCGAACACTCATTGGATTTTTTTTAACAAACGAGTATCGTTCACATTCTCTTGCTCAGGACTGATAGTGCTGCAAAACTGAAAAATCCCTCTTTTTTGTTTGCGTGCAACTATAACGTGTTTGTAGCTTGTCGCAAATATACAATACTTGTGCCCAAACACGTTGTATTTGCTATTGAATATAACATGTTTGCGACACAACGATTAATAGGCTATAATATATGTTTTTGAGACCCAAATGTGTTTTTATTGAAAACCGATAATAAAAACGAGACAGACTACAAAAAAAAATAGAGGCAGCAGATCTTCAATTCAGGAAAACAATGCTTGCAAACATGTACATGTTTCCTGCAATATGCTGCTGGGGCTGTTATTTTTCAGCGTGCTGGTTGTACAAGTCTTTAGTTGTATACAGTGATAGCTTCAAACTAGATGCCCAAGTAGGATTCGGAGTATATGCTAAAGATCTGAGTCTAGATTTGGCACAAAGGTTACCAGATCATTGTAGTCCCTTTCAGGCGGAAGTCATAGTAATTGAAGAATTTTACCCTTTCGCTGGGAGTAACAGGTAACTCACACCATCTGATCTCCTTAATATCTAAGCTGCTTAGAGCCTTCCGAAAATGGAGTACAACTCTCACATATGGGTGGGATATTGTCACTGTTCTGGACCAGATTCAAAAGAAAGCTTTAACGATGGTGAGCGATGGTTTTGTAGCCAGCTGTATTACCTCTCTCGAACATGGACAGAGTGCGAGTTGTTACTTGTTGTTGATACTTTATGGGGTGTGTGTGCTGCTGGTAGTCGTGACATTATTTCAGTGGCCAGAGTATTCAACCGAGCCGCCCGGTTTAGAGGAATTTCATCCAGAATGGAATAAATTGGGAAGATTATTCCTTCCAATAGTCAAATACTATATAAACCACTGCAAATAATTTGGCAACGTAAAATGTATGGATATTGCTATTGTGTGCGATCATTTGTCCTAGAAGGGATATGTCTATTCCTGAGAGTCTTACAAGTGACGAACATCACTAAGACGATGAATTATTATTTAGTGGATTATGCGAATTTATAGAGACACAAATCTGTAGAAATTTGGAATACATTTTTAATACTGAGCTTTGATTTATCCCCAACTTTTGTATATGTAACATCTATTTGTTTGATAAACTGAATTTATTATCTTACTTTAGTTGTCGATTAATATTCTTGTAATAGCCAAACTAAACTAAAGTGTTACTAATCCATCTCGCATTCTCATCAATGTTCGGTAATTTGCACACTTGACTCTAGTTTAAGGATTGTACTCCTTTGCACATCATAAATACTAAATGATCGCAACCGATTCACACACAACAATGAAGCTAAAAAGCCAAGATTCAATCCTAAAGTTACAACATACACGAGTGGTTATATTGGTGTAACCCATGGAGCAACAACACTCCATGGAAAAACAACTCTCAGCAATAATATAAATGAAAAGCGAACATGACATAAGATCAGCAACTGATAAAGAAACGATTTTATATAACAAAAAGGATTCAAACCAAAGCTAAAGCGAAGGCTTAATGGGATACGCGAAACAGACAAAGTCTTTGCCTGAGAGATGGACACCAAGAGACAAGGCTTGGCGTTTTCATTTTACTATTCCCTGTTCAATGGTGATGTTGCTGTTATTGTTGCTGTTGCTGATACCGATGTTGTCCGTTTTTAGACACCTTCAACCTTTCTGCAACATTTCTTTCTAACAAACCCCACAGAAATGAAATGATCAGTTGGTAAAGATCTAAAACGAAAAACATCAGTTAAAACGAAGTCAGTTTTTGTTTCTGTTTTTATTTTTATTTTCCATTTAAACATGCAACAAGTTTTATCGACTGTTGCCCAGAAAGATGAGGCTAAAGCAAATCAAACACTAGCAACTGGTGGAGAGGAAAAGGATGTTGCACTCAACACCCAGCTTCATACGTTGGAGGGAGAATCTATTTTCGAAGTTTGTGCTTTTTATACAATTCTCCACTTGAAATGCAATGTTATCATCTTGTTGGCTGACAATAACACGGCTAAGATGATGATGGCAAAGTCATAAAGGGCTTACCCAAAGTGTACTTGTATCTGCTTGCAGTCAAGGAAATATTTAACTCAAGTACTTTGATTGTAATTTTGAATTATGAAGCACAAAAAACTACTGGGAACCAATATTAATTATCGTTTTAGGTCTCATTATCGCTAAAGGTTTGTGATCAATCATATTGAAATTAGATTGGCGATTTTCGCTTCAAAAAAATTTACTTAGATTAGGTTAGAGTGGCAGCCTGAATGTCAGACGTTATAGTCCATTGTGATACCAACCACATTCATGGATATTCGCTTAAGCGTAGCACCTGGGCTCCTCCAGCTGTTTTTGTCCACAACTCCTCCGCGTTGGTCAAGCACTGAGTGCAGCCTACAATCCACTCGGATACAGCTTTTTGACGACCATCCCCATAATTCGTTGACTTAGTTTCTCAATAGTTTTGCCTTTACCGAGGTGTCTACCGCCCGTGCCATTATGATAGCCATCAAGCAATCTCAGGCTATTCCATTGGGCCCAATATGATTTCAAAACAGGGACTTCTCAAGCGATTTAATTCCGCGTTAATCTTCTACCTCCATCTTCTGCCACCATAATTTTTGCCAATACAGGGTCACTTCTCTGTGCTGTGAACCAGTCGTCGGGTGTTATTGCTGGTGATCTTGACCGTTTTCGCGAGTCTCTGCAGTCCCACCCCATATGATCACCGTCGTCCGATTGCCACCTTTCAATTTTGTTGCCTACCATAGCGCTTTTGGAAGAATCTGAATCACGTCTCTCAGATCCCTAAATGACTCCTTTCAAATCTGTTGATTTGATTTCCATTTATAACCTTCGCACATGGTGTGTCTGTTGACTGGAAACAACCCCCGCTGTCTCATTCGCCAAAGCAAATGAACAATATGTTTCCTGCATTACCAAAAATTTTTGCTTTATCCTTTGCAGTATTTTTTGAGTGCTAAACGGTTCATTCAGGACGGTGCGATACCATGGGACCTCCAGACCATTGAACTGCGTTTTGAACTCGAATCTAACTAAAAAATTGAGGTAAATTAGTCCCTGGTTAAAAACGGCGTCACTGCTACTTGGGCGAGCTTCCTTGGGAGGAACTCACATTCGCTCTAACGTAGTCCTTATTGAAGTCAATTTTTGGTTTAAAAGCTTTGCCATTAGCGAAATATGCTTTATTGGGCAGCAACCGTTTGAAGTGAGACTGACCTTAGATTCGCTAAAAGTCGGTTATTTATACTACATCAGCCGTTTCCAGAATTATCTCGTGTTACCGCTATACATTATTGATTGTTCTCGATAGCTCCATATCGACTTTATTAGCAGTGGTGAGATGGCATCTGCTTTCGATTGTTTCAAACTATTATTGCGATATCTTTTAACATTCGTGGTGAGTTGGTAAGGGACAGCTTTTCAAGTTTGAACGACGGCATAGTTTTAGGCGTCATTAACATCAATCAATCAAGCTGCAGTATCCACGACAAACTGTTTGTTAATATTCTAGTGTTATTTTGATATAACAATAGACCTGTTTTTATTCTCTGCTAAACAAAATGTGTGGGAAGCTAAGCGATATTTAGCTGTTTTAAGCGGCTCCCCATACAAAGTCGTCGAAATATTAGTTTAGCGGGAAATAAAAGATCACGGTTAATATATACAACACGCTTTTAGGCAAAATAGGTATCCTGAGCCATTTAAGGGCTAAATAAGGAATTACTTTCATCTAGAAGCTTTGTCAAATTTATTTTCAGTACAGATAGGTCGACGGTCAGACAGGCAATACAACACTTCATATAGTACATTTTTGTTTTGTATAGTACAATATTGTATTTGTATATTAAATTTGAATTTTCCATGTTACAAAAGATATGACAAAATTACTTTCTCTGTGGCTGATGTAGGGTATTAAAAAGACAAATTGCAGACATTAAAAACACACTTAACAATACCTGTCGGACTCTATGTAGCTGTCATCTTAAAAAGAGTGAAAATATGTTAAACAACAATCAGCAAAGCAGAAAGGCATAGATATCGTGATTTAACTCAGCTTCCCCCAAAATGTTGTAATGTAACTCCAAGTGTCAACTGCCACTTTGTTGCTGCGGCACCTATAATTTTAACCTTCAACCTTAACGGCACACGGACAGCGGACAGCGGACAGCGGACAGTGAAATGTTACCCTAATGTAGAACAAAACGGTTAAATGTTTTTAAAGGCGGCAACATTATGTTACTTGCTCGTATTTGAATCTTATGGTATCCTCATCAGCCATTCAGCGTCAAAGTGATAAGCAATTTGTGGTAAAAAGGAACGAATGCAACTGAAAGACGTTAAGAAAAAATATCAAATGTCGACAGTTTTAGGGCAACAGCGCTGATGTCCGTTCCATTTGAAAAGATTTACTGCAAAACAAGCGTAGTCGTTATGCGATCTCCTGTCAGACTGTGATGTGGTAGAATTAGGCAACAACGAGGTGAATATTGAAAGTTGCTGCTCGAAGAGGTTCGTATATGGATTTTCATTTAATGTGAATAGAGGAGATACAATGATATTATGAAAACCCGTTAAATTTGTCAGTGTAAATGATTCCTAATACTTGTACTCTTTTCATTAAGACGTCAATCTGAGGATCAGAATGTGTTTCCAAAATTCCGCGTTTATTGTTTACAGCTTAACCCTGCTTCCTGGTTTAAATTTGTTAGCTAGTTTAGTAACTTTTGCAATTGCCCTCGCATTAAGTTAAAGAGATTTTGCTCCTTTCATTTGTCGGCTAATATATATTTGCTTTGTAATTCATTACTCGTATATACCTACTATATTTTATTTGACTTTTGCAGCCATTCAAATGGCTTTAGTATCTTGTCCGCCTTTGCATCTACCCAGTTTCCGTTTGAAGAGCAGTTGATGGGAATCACGAAGAGTGAAACCCGGTAAGAGTAACGTAATCTGAAGAATACAAATTGTAATTGAATGACGATTAGTGTTTAATGATAGTTAGTAATTAACTTTCATTTGGGCGGAAAATGGACGACGTATTTGTTCGAGCCACATACGATATAAATGGGCTTGGTTTGGGAAAGGTTTGCGGGAAAATGAATATGCATTACAATTAATTGATACACTATTTATATGACGTCAATGCAAACTTCCACGTTAATGTATATGCACTGATAATAAGTAGTAATACCTTTGCATACTTTTTGGCTGTAATGAATATAACGAGAAAACCGAATTCACCACGGTTAATGAAATTTCGAGAGAATGCTTGAACACACCAATTCGAATGATTTGAGTTAGTTGGGGTATAATGTAAATCATTTTATGACTTTCTCTACAAGAAGGTTGATGAATTCGCTAATACAGGATGTTTCTGGAAGAAACTGGATGGAGCGTTGAAACGGATGAGTTGCTATAAATGGGCATGGATCTCGCATTGCGAGTCAACCTGAAATATATTGAACGTGTTTAACAATTGTGAATTCTAATGAGTTATACCGTGTTTACGATAATTAAAACGCCGCTAAACAGCAAATTCGTTACGGTAATCAGTCATCCCTACAATGAAAATATTTGTTGCAGCGACGAAAAAAAATAATCGGATGTCCATAGCTATTCACTGCTGCAATGGATGTTTTACATTTGTGGCGATGAAGTGTGGACGTTGGCTAACATTTTTATGAAAGTAGATTTTTTCAGTGTCATTGAGCCGTTGTTAGGCATGAATGATTTGTATGTCCGACTAGCTGGCCCGGTAGACTTCGCCCTGCCGAAAAAATATTCAATGTTGTCATGGCCGCCAATGAAATCACACATTTTATATGGAAAAAACGCCACCTATTTACAAAATTTTGTGCTCCAAAACAAATATGGACGAATACAAATCTAATATGAAAGTTTCGTCTCATTCGGTCCAGTAGATCCAGAGTTTAGTCCGTGCAAACATCGTACATTAATTTGTACATATAAGTATATAGATTGTACTTATATATTGAGTTAGAACTAGTGCTTATAATACCCACCTAGACCAATAATAATCAACTCAAGGTTTGAAACCGAGTTGGATAATACCTACCGTGAATTCTAGTAATTAAAGTAGATCAGGAATTTCCCACTTTAGGAGCGTGCCAAGTTCAATATTTTTGCTTGAAATTTTACAAAACTCCATGCGAAGGATATGTTTTCAAAATGTCGAAGAAAATTATCAATGTAGTCAATTCTCGTTCAGAATATACAAAAGATATTCCTTGTGTTGAATTTAGAATACAGAATACCTTGAATTATTTCTGACCAATGCGGCTGCGATAAAATGTATTTGATAAAATCAATAACACCTGTCTTTAGTATCTGATTTGACCAAAGACGAACTATGCAATGGTTAACGTACGCGACTCTTGTGCATTAGTACGCGGGTTTAGTCACCTTTTTGACTACTTTTCATTTCTTTCGCCAACGGTGATGACGACGATATCGACTAATAAATAATACAAAGGCTCCTCAAAACATAACCGGTCGGATTCGGTGTAAAACTGTATACACTTATCCGTGGTTCTAAATATTAGAAATTGCTCAGCTCAGTGCTTATAAAAAGCTCTCACCTATTCCAACTTGGTATGCAATGGGAGACTCAGTGTTCCTTTAAAACTATATATCCATTAATATCCTCCAGCGTTTCCAATTTTTCTTAAAAAATGATATATTTCAGCATTTACACGCTGAATAGTCTGTCTCTTCATGTTGTTTGGATGCAAATATAACGAGCTTGTATCTTGTAGCAAATATAGATTAATTGGATCCAAACACATTGTGTTTGCTATTCAATAATACATATTTGAGACACAATGATTAATATGTTATAATGCATGTTTTTGGGATTCAAATATGACTTTATTGAAAACTGCTGATAGCCAAAACGTGATAGACAACGAATAAGCAAAAAAAGCAGCACATCTTCACATCAGGAGAATAATGCTTGTCCGTAGGTATATGGATGTTCCAAACATAGACATGGTTCCTGCAAAGGAAAAACTAAAATAGTTTTAATAATACAGAGTTTCTGCTCTTTCATTCGATGCCCATATTAACATCAATGAAGAATATAAACATGAACACTCTGAAATAACGGCCCCTGTTATATAAGTATTCTGCAGGGACCATGTATATGTTTGGGATATCCATTTACTTATGTGCCAACATTGTTCTCATGAATCTGAAGATCTGTTTCATTGTTGTCTGTCGCGACTATGTTTTTATCACATTTAAACAAGCAAAGCTATATTTGGGGCACAATAATATATATTATAACATATTATCCATTGTACCTTCAAGATGTAATATTGACTAGCAAACACAATGTGTTGTGGGACAAGTTACAAAACACCGTATAATTGAATTCAAACAACAACAAAAAACAAATTTTTCACCATGAAGGGAACAGGGGAGGGCTTAAGAGTTTCTAGCATTATATTCTCTCAGTGAATCCTGGGTATCCGTCAAAAATATGAAGTAATTTCGAAGAAAAAATAAACAATACGCTATGAGAAACTTCATATTGTACTTTTCTATATGAGCTCTCGGGAATCGCGTGCACATACATTTTACTTCGCATGGAAGAAAATTCTGATTTTTGTTACGGTGTATTATATAAAGTGTAGCTGTGTCATTCATAAAAAGTTATAAGAGGTTTGAAATACAGTTTGTCCTACAAAAGGTCTCCCAAATCTCTCACAAATTTTGAGTTTGTTAGTTTTTAACAAAAAAAAATTTATAAAAAATTTTACATTTTCTATTTGAAGAAAAACAAAACGTTAAATTAGTAAAAAACTAAGCTTTAATACAATCAGTGCATGCTTTTGTCATGTCTTCATACTCTTATTGTTATTTATGAAAACAAAAGAAGCATCCATTCACCAACCTATTAGATTACAGGCCAGCCAGACATGGCATGACGTTGGAGATGACGTTGACGCTGGTGTTGGTTGGGGAGGATAGTGATCATATTGTCTGTGGACAAACAGAAACGCAGCTGCATATCAAAACATCTTAACTTACCAACTTTAAGACAGAATATTTATTGTGTATTTCTGTTTTTGCACAACAATGTTTTGTCTCATTCATACAATGTCAGAAGACGAACATGATACTACTGATTTTGTCGCTTAATTTTTGAATGTGTTGTGCATCTACGTTCGTTTTTATTTTGCTATCTTAGTTTCAGTGCTGAAACGGACTACACGTTCCAAAAGCCACATTCCCGAAAGGTTTGTACTTTCAATAGTCATCGGGTGCAAATATTCGGCAGTTTCATCAATTTATGAATTTTTGCAGATTGCTACACATTTTTTAAAGTGTGGAACAATTCTATGCAACTTGAAACTTTTAAAGTGTTTTTTAAGTTATGACGGTCTTGTCGCAAGTGAGCGATATGTAAATGTAAACCTAATTGATTTTAATAACCTCAGTCTATAATCGAAAAGATCAGGTAAAGTGTTCCTGAAAACTCCTTAAAATCTCAATCCAATTATCTACTTCATTCATTAAACTTATTCGCAATATTAGATGTTCCAAAGCCAGTAAAATAATTATGAATTCGATGACTCTTGGTATATCCCCAAATTACGACTAATACAAATTAATAAAAACATATCAAAATACACGATTCGAGAGAACAAGTCGTTCAAATGAGAAACATAATTGTGCAATAGTTTGTTTAATACACTATTATAAAGAGGCTACTTTCGTAGGAAATGAAACGAACACAGATGTCGTGTATATTTTTACCAATTGACTAATTATCCATTTTTAGCGTTGCTTTATTGTTGGTTAATAAAGCACTGCTCTTTTTACATTACGATAATGTCAGTACTTCTCTTTATTTACACGAACTTAACATTCACAATTAGTTTATAGTCAGTATCGATTTCCACCTTAATGCGATTCGAATCAGACTGCTTTGATATACGCCACAGTCGGCTATTAATGTCATCACCAGGTTCTCGAACCTACTCGAAAATAGCGCCATCTATATTCTCCATTATTGCAGAAAAATCTTAGCCAATTCATAAACCGTTCGTGGTGTAATCGTGTAGGGTAGCTTTCACCATACAGCAAGGACGATCTTAAGCACTTTAAGCTTCACTAATCTACCAAACTGTTAAAACAATGAAGCTGGAATATCACAACCTGTTTGTTGACATTCTAGTGCTTCTTTGAAATACGGCTGATAAAATGTTAGTTAAGCCAAAAACGTAAAGCAACAATGCTGAATATATCAACATTATTGCATAGCGATAACTACACCTAAAAGAATTCCGTTGGTATCACATACAATCTCACCACGACTGTATGGTGAATTCGCTTTGCTATCGTTTAAGTCGCTCAACAGCATTCGTGAGGGATCTAGAAAATAAATTGATGGCGCTATTTTCGGGATGGTTCGCAAATCTGCTGATTGTTTGATGCTATAGCGGGAACAGTCTGGGCTAATGGACAACAGGTGGTATCTCACGACCAACCATTAAATAAATCTTCGAGAATACTCAAGAATATACAGTGTTACCACGGGATGGTTGACAAAGCTGTTAATATCACAGATTGGAAGTTGAAGTTGTTGAAATAAGCCGAGTAGTACAGAACTTTGGTCAGTGTCAAATTAGACGGGTAAAGGTACAAATTGTGGGAAACGTATTGCTGAGAAAAGAGTTAAATAAAGAATCCCGTTCTAGTTATCCTATCTTGGTTTATTTAAATTTAATTATAGTATAACTAAGAGGGACAATTATAAAATTTGTAACAATATATTCACGTAGCCAAAGAAACATACAGTTTTCTGTTGGACAAAACAGAAAAAATACTCGATTGAACTTAGGTAAAGATAAGGGGTTGAATTCATCAAATAGATGAAAGTTTCCATTCCATTTCCTTCCGCAGCGTAAGTCTGTTTGCCACCCTTTTGTCAGTCCACTTACTTTTTATTTTGTTTCTAGTCCACAACAAACTCCGAAAATTTTATCATTTTAGACTTCACATGAAACCAAATACCACAGTTCAAGTGCAGTTATGTTGTTTAACCAAACCATTGGAAACCGCCGATAGGTGCAACCACCCAAACCAACAGCACTAACAAACTGTAAGGCCCACAAACATGACCAGCAACTCCGAAGAATTATGCAAATAACCACAGAAACAAGACCGAGACGAGATGAAAAAAAAAACAAGTACAGAAATGTCGGTCGCATGAACCGACTTAAACATTCCTTCACCCTAAGTCAAAAATTTTGGATAAATTCACAGACAAAGATGTATCTGTTTGTAAATGGGCGTGGCAAATGTGACAATATTTACCAGCAGAGTGGCATTAGGCAAATTAATAAACAGTTTCCCATTACATCCCACAAAAGAACTGTGTAGAGTTCTCACAGTCAGTGCGTTTTCTAGTTTTATATTCAGTGATTGGGACCTACAGTTGTAGCAAAAACGATGAACAAGTAGACAGTTAAAATTTCTAGTCACTCAAATGGTCGTCTAATTCTTGATCAAAAGCATGTACAAGTAGAGACCGGCGCAATTTGGCAACCCTAGTATATGAGAACCAAAAAAGTCGACGCGATTCACTCAAAGGCATTTCTCTCTCGCGTCATAACTTGATTATATCATACTTTTTATATACTTTATATTACTTTATTTAAACATGGTTGGAATTTCTATTTTCATTGTCAGAATTTCATAGCAAATGATTAAATCGAATTTGGTTCTAACATACGATACACTTTTGCCGCATGAAATTATACATATGGACATAATTATGCATCACCCTCCCTGTGGGTGAGGGTATACAAACTCCACTGCCGAGTATTTAAATAATTTACTTACGGATATTTTATTCTACAAAATGTCATGTAAGCAATTGATTTTTTTGTTGCAATTTAATTTAGATCACCTTTGACGAATTGTCGTAGCATCACAGTTCATAAAACCGCATTATCTAAAAACAGCTCATATATCGATTTCGATGGAAGCGTAACACAAGTTGCTGTATATTTGCATGTAGATTTGTTCTTAAATTGTAAAATGTCGTGTTATCCACAGGTACACACGAAGATGGGGGTACGTACCACGGTTGATGTGGCCTTGGGAAACCATATATAAATACAATTTTAAAGCAAAATACAAAAATTAATTTTCATTATTGATTATGATTTGCGATTTCCTTCCTAGATTTTGAAGTGTTTGGTCCTAAAGTAAAGACGATGCATAACTCTTCAGAGTCGGTATTAAACTGTTGGTTTTGGGAACGTAATGAAACTCTAATGATTAATACAAATATGATATCTGCATTATATATTAGTCGTTCTTAGTGTACGAATTCTCCAACAGGAGCTTTTAGGTAGAAAATGTAAAAATTTCATCGCTGTAGTAGATTTTTGTACAAAATGTCTGACACATGTCAAAATTAAGTAATCAATCAATACTCTTTAGTACTCCAAGACTGTAAAACAACTAAATTTTATTACGTAGAAAACCTTTAGTTTGAGGCACAAACTTGTTGACATTGTTGACGCACGCTTAAACAAAAACGGCCTCTGTAACATATTCTCCCAAACATATTCTGCAGGAAACATGTATATGTTTGAAACACACTTCAAACATTTATATGTTTGCAAGTCCAAAACATAGGTGTATTTAAATGCAAACATTAGGATCCCAAACATCCATATACTTACGTGGAAGCATTCGCGTGTTTTCCCCGAATCTCCATATACGTACGTGGAATAATATGTGTGTTTTCTCCCAAACATAATAATATTTAGAAACGAATTCTTCTTTCTTGCTTTATTTACTATAATTAAAATAAATAATTTGTACAAAAAAATTAAATATTTAAAATTACCCGTTTTACATTTACTTGGTGAATGCATTACTTTTTTATGAAATGAGAATCTGCTGCTCTTGTGCTTCTCCTTTCTTTGATGTCTCTCACGTTTTTGTTTTCAGAAGGTTTCAACTATGCGTTGGTTATCACTATGCGTGGGTACACGAACAATATACTTATATACATATCTAGTTCATGCAAGACAAACGTGTACTAATTACTTGTGTTTTTTTATTATATTTCACAAATGGTCCGCCATTCGGATTTTTTTCAGTAGAGGCTCGGGCAGAAAAAGTGCTTCACGCTCTTGGTCTTTCCAGTTTCTTTCCTCAAAATCATTTCTCACTTTGGCAGCACACATAAATATATGCGAAACACATACAAACCCCGAAGCAACATTACAAACCCTTTAACCGTCCGAGCGTTTGTTTATTCTTTTTTCACTGATCAAGGGCATTTGATATCCTCTATCCGATGAACCATTGACGACTAAATACATGAAAATAAAACGCAATACATCAGGCAAAATAAGAAACACTGATTTTTCTGCAATTTACACGCACATTCATGAATATTTATTAATTCCTCGCCCCAGCTAGCATTTTCAATCGTGCACGACTCTTTCACGATCGGAGCCGACAATTAAAGTAATCGTGCGCGATGTCGTATTCCAATCGCGCACGTTCAGAGCAACTGAAGTAACTGTGTCAAGACGGCGACTCTTACTTTCCAATCGTCGACGATGAGCAAAATCCAATCGTCGACGATGAGCAAAATCTTTTTCTTTTTCTGCTGAGCAGATATTGGAAAACCCGTTAGAATTTCAGAGAGACATAATTAAATTCTCCTTGCAAAACACGAGTCCGGTGGAGTATGCGGGAAGAAGTAAGACAACAATAAGAAAACTACATGTAAGACTGTGACACAAAGTAAACACAAAAACAAATCGTGAGCACAAAGTCTTAAAAGCAGAGAAAAATATAATTCTGCTCCGATTGGAAATCCAGTCGTGAAACAATCGTGATCGTGAAACAAACATTCAAATGCTAGCTGGGGCTGAGAGAATAATGCAAAAATTCAGATACACACTTAGTACAAGATATACACACTCGTTACCCCTCTTTTATTCTCTTGCTCTCGAGAGAGCATAAACAGTGCAACAAACACGGCTGTGTTTGTCTCACTAATACAGATATATTTGGGTCGCAAACACATATCGTATACTATATTAATCATTATGTCTCAAACATGTAATATTATATTTGCGACAAGCTCCAAACACATGTTACATTTGCATCCTAACAACAAAAAACGACAGATTTTTCTGCGTGGGAGAATTGAGTATCAGCATAATGATCGCGACTTCATTTAGTCAATAGACAGTCAAAGCTTGCAGCCATCATATCAAAGATAATAAAAACCATGCATTCTAAAAAAAATTTCTATTAACAGCAAACACTGTTTGCTACTTATCCGTAGGCTATTCGTCAGATCTTACAGCAAATATACAACCATAACAACAAAAAGTTATCAGTTTTGATTCAGAATAATACAGTCTTACTTGCTACAAACAAAAATATTGTTAATATAAAAATGTTTTAAATTCTTCGCCCAACTTACATTTGAGTCAATAGTTTGCTAAAGTAACATTCGAATGTCGACAAAGAGTTTGTGGTGTGTATTAAAGCTTGATTGTTGTAAGAGTATGGTTAGTGGTGCTTTGAGTCCATAATAATAATAATTTCACCACGAACTTTCTGAGCCAATTTACCTGGCGCTACTATGCGATCTCATCACTAATATTTTAGTTGTCTCGGTATTCTCGGAAATAATCGATAACAGATGGCGTTACTACGTGATGGTTGTGGAAAGGGCTGGCGAGAGTTATAACTGATATAAATAGGGGATTGGGGCGCTTTTTATTGAGTCTGATTTCAAGTGCGTTAACGTATTCATCGTCGTATAATGGTTTTATTTAGTATAGATTAAAATTGGTAGCGTTAAATATTGTACTGTACAAACAAAAACTAATATTGGCCTACCATAATTTAAAAAAACCATGGCTTATTAAAGGGGAATAAAACCGCTTTAATGAGGATAATTCGAAAAATTTGTAATAATATGTTTTCTGTTTTAGGAAACATTTTTGGTTTGTTTATATTAAGTTTTTAACTCCCCTTTAGATGTTTTTATTCGTTGAGAGAGAGTATGTAGTGTTTTGCATTATGGCAAGCGTATAAACCTCAGCTAAAAGGCGGTTATATCCGAGTTGAAAATTTTTCTCATCTAAAGGGTGGACCATGTACAATTTGGAATTTAAACCCCCCTATATTTCGAAGCAGATGGACAACTTGATAGTTCTAAACTAGAAGAATATCCCACTTAATGGAATGTCTTGTACGTCCAATGCTTATGTCGTTGAATCTGCTTTTGCATCAACGTACAATGCGGTAAGAACTGGCACCAAGTGAAATAAACATACTCTGCAATCGGAAATTATATAACCATGGTTTCAATTTCTTTTTTTTCATATTGACATTTGGGAAATTATCTGAAATCCTTATAATTCGTCGAGGTAACATGTTACAGTCCACTTCTAGAGAATCACCTCACGGAATTGTACACCGGTGAACCTCATTTTCACCTCGGGGGCTAGGTTAACAAACAGAATTATCGCATTTTGGGCTCGGAAAATCTACAAGTCCGATGAGGCCTTAAAACATGAAATCGTTGCTAAATAATCGAAAAATGTACTGATAAATTGGGTAGATCGAATGAGGTACTGTAAAGCAAGAAGTGGAAGCCATTTGAACGATGTTGTACTTCATTCATCAATATCAATGATGGGCCTTTCCAATAAAATTATAATTTTGAGAAAAGTGTCTATTTTTATTTTTTTGCAGCTAAATTAAAAAATTCAAAAATTTACATAATTAGTTAGTTCGTTATATTTTTTGTGAAATATTAAAAAATACTGTATTTGTACTTTTTTGAAAAATTTACAATTTTTCAAATTCATATCTGAGACTTTGACCATTTTATACCAAGGGGGAACTAACAGCCTGTTTATTTATCTCGAACGAAAGCCTTCGTTCGTGTTCTAGACGAAAGAAAGTTGTTTAGGTTCCACAATCTTCTCGTTTCAAGTCGAATGAAAACATAAAACTTTTCAGTACAAATTTTGGTTTCTCTACTTCGAATGTGCTGAAACAGAAACAGGAAATTTTCAGAATTTCTTATTCATCGACGTTTTTTTTTCTATCATCTCAAATGCATAATCAAATTTTCAGCACGTAAGCTTTGACCATTTAAGTCCGCTCCGGCTTTTCATAAACCCAAGGTTGGGTTTACTTTGCCGCCCTAATGTACAAATCACACCCTAATTAGACTGATTTACAAATTTTAGTCAAAGGAAAAATCTTGATTGCTAAGTTAAAAAATGTATAAGGATTCTCAATAATTTACATATGCCTATGAAATTGTTTTGTGTCGGAAGGGATGGGGAAATTATGACAGATTTCTTCAGTGGATAGAAATGGTCGTTGGTTGTTGTTTTTAATCAAAATCGTAACATATTGAGATATAATCCATTGGTTGTTCGGGTGCGCTATGTCTGCGGAGTTAATCAAATACAAAACCGATATTCTGCTGTCTCTTTAATGTCAAATGTAAAAACACCTTTGGAACATTGGGTTACCATGTCAATGTGTATGTATTTTAATATAAATGTTAACACAATAAACTACATTTAGTTCACATTTTTTTAAATTAGCTTTGTAAGACAAATTCACCAGCTAAGACAAATTTATTGATCACTTAAATGATTTAATAATAATTTTTAACAAATTTTTAACCTTTGTTTGAAATATTTTTCTTTTTTAGATAATACTCAGAGGATTCTTAGTAGGGATGGCCAGATTGTCTTGAATTGATGTCTCGAGTTTGATGAATACAACATTTTCGTAAGTTGTCGTTGTTTGAAAATGTAAAATCGATTACCGACTATAAATATTAATTTTATTATTTTACAGCCTCATCGAACATTCTATGCTTTAATCGATCTCTGTTGAAGGACATACGATGAAATAGTATTTAATTTATCTTGCATTTTTTTTTGTCAGAATTAAGTTGTGTGTTACATATATTTGATTTATTATTATTTAATTTTTAATTTGTTGTTGAATTTTCGTAATTTATGAATTTATAAAATTGTTTATAGAATATTTATTGATGTCGCTCAACGAATATTGAATTAAATAAATTAATTTATATTTACACAATAAAGGCCTCGTCCACTTATTCAACAAAAAAAAATAGTAAATAGGACAAAAAAAAAAAGAAATTAAAAGAAATACAAAATTAAAAGATCGTTATTCAAATAAAAAAACAATAGTTTTCCATTACATCCCATGAAGGGATTGTGATGGCACTCTACTGCCACGTTGACATACGACAGATGTAGGGGTTAGATAAACCAACAGTTTAATGCATTTTTATCGTGACAATATGTTGTAAACACAGCAAAAAAGACTGCTGAAATGACGAAAGAAACATGTTTCCTGTGTTAGCAAATATTTTGTCCGGTATTTTATCAACACTGCAAACAGATTGTTGTTATGGCAGTATATTTGCTGTAATAGCAGTTAAATTGGCTGCTTATTTAATTCAATAAAATCAAGCGAGATTTTCCTACACATGCATTTACAAACATTTGTTGCTGTTAACAGCAAACTTTATTTTGTGTAGTGTGTATGAAAGTTAATGCCTGTGAAGGCAAATCTCGCTTGGTTTGGTTCTACCTCACCAACTTATTTTTTGTAGCCCCAAATACATCCCATCCAAAAATCAGAATTGTTCGCCTATATTTCCTACACACTGTATTTTTAGATTTCAAACTTTTTCAATATTATTCCTACAAGCAATTGGAACAACATGTATCTCCATAGCGATATTGCGGAGATATAACATTTTTATCGTTGTACAAAATATAAACCGAGTTGTAAAAAACAAATAAAACAAATAATTGTGATTTTTCAAATAAACATGATGAAATGAACAATTTTAAACTGTATTTAGTTTGTTTGGCCACACTGTCCACTAAAATGTTTCAGTTGCAAACATCACAACCGAATTGTTTTCTGACACAGATTTTATTTTTTTAGGGGTTTCGAGTGAATGTTACACATTATAAGTATTATTCTAAACATAACGATATTCAACAAAATCTGAACGTTTCCTTAACGTTTTTTGCATCATCTCATACAAAAAACCCAAAGACACATCCAGTCTGAAATGTGTTCAAGTTAATGTTAACATGTGGATGATGTAACCTATACAGAACAGCTGAATTACCACAAATGAACAATTGTTAGAAGTTGCTGCCAAATAAATAAATATTAATGTCTATGCGTGTTTTTCGTAGCGATAAATAAAACGTATATAAGTTACGAAAAAACGCTGGTAATCGACCTTATTGAAGGCAATGTGTGATTGAAGGGCTCCGATATATACGTTACGAGTAACTATGTAGTTAAATATACGTCTCCCACATTATTTAGGGGCATATATTATCCTAATACTATATTCGATGAGTTTAATCCACCTCACCTGCTGGCCAACATTTGCACAAGTTAATATTTATTTAAAACATCCGTTAATTTCATCTCAGAACTACAAATGAAATTAAATACGACTGCTCAAGTACATTTTTGTTGTATAAATACACCCTATAAATTCCGCATCGGTGGTACGGACAGCTTACCACAAACTATCTAGGTGAATTTGTAGAGTAACAAGATCTGGATGATAAGATAGATAACTATTTTTTTTCAAATCGACACTTGATCAATTGATTTTCAAATTGAGTTGATCACATTTTATGTGCATCTGGATGTTACAGTTTTCAAAACCGCAAGCAGTCTTATTGCTGGAATATTGATTTCAATAAAAGCGTAAAACAGGTTGCAACAATTTTAGTATTTGAATAAATTTGTAATTCTCATTTAGGTCGTATTGCTCACCAATTTGAGTCTGTCAAATTCAAATCTCATTTATTTTGATACCCATATATTTCCCGAATTTCATGATTATGGTTACAGATGATTGGTTAGGACAATGATGAGTAAATTGACCAGTTTATTAATCAGCCGTTAATTGTATACACCTCTCAAGTAATAATTTGCAGTTACAGCTACGGTAGTCGTTATCAAAAATTATGGATATTATTATAATGTAAATTATTCCTATCGATTGTTTTTGTCCATACTCATCTTCAGAAACATCGGTTTTTGTCTTTCTGGAGATGAATCAACGAAAAATTAACCATTCCAGAGTTGGCTACTCCGCTGCACATTTTGGTTACACTCAAAAAAAAAAATTTAAACTTTTAGTTACACTCAAAAAATAAATTTTAAAAGAAAACAATGTTTGCTACTTATCAGCAAGCACTTTGTATGCTGTTACTGCAAATGTACTGCAATACATCAATTGTATTGCTGTAACAACGAACTGTGTGCAGTGTTGATGAAATGTTTGCTAATGCAACAAGATTTTTTGTTTGAAGTAACGAATATCTGATAAAATGTTTGCTAATGCAACAAGATTTTTTGTTTGAAGTAACGAACATATTCGCTTTTACCTTTTCAGCAATCTTTCCTGCTGTGTTTGCCAACACATTTTTTTGAATTTAGTTTAGTCCAGCTTTGAAAATTTTTAAAATAAAGTAATACAAGGAACGAAAAGCGAATCATAAGAACTAAACTTCGCATTGTTTGACCAAGAACGTTTGTGATTTTTTTATTCTTTTATCTGTCTCATGATGAAAAATAAGTAGTTTCATATTGACGCTAAACATTTTATTTATATATCACCAATTTCGATGAGCAGAACCAGAAGTTCCCAAAATAAAATTCACATATAAATATTATTACGACAAATGGTTTTTGGCGTAACTAACATTTATGTTTAAATAACATCAGAATGCCTAAAAGTATGTCGTCAATATAGTTGAAAAGCTAACTCACCACGAATGTTTGATGACATCCCAGGAACACTCTAAAACAATCGGAAACAGATGGCATCCCGCCATTAATTATTAAGTCGATGTCGAATTTTGGGAACGATCGAGAAGGGACATATATTTATTCCGGTTATTAAAAATGGAGCGCTTGACGAAAGAACATCGCGTTATAATTGTGGAAACTTATTACAAAAATTTGGAATGTTACGCTGAGACCGCTCGCAAAATTCGATGGATTTTCACTTCATGAGGCAGCCATTCGAAGAGTTGTCAAAAAATTTTAATAAAGTGGGTTGATTATGGAAAGTAAGGCAACATACTGGTCGTTATCTTGAAAAGATTGCTACTGTAAACGAGAGTGTCGCCGAACACCCAAAAACATCAATTCGGCATCGTTGTCAACAACTTAAAATTTCAGGAAGTACTACCCAGCGAATTTTGACAGAAGACTTCCTTCCACCTTCATTCATAAAAAATTCAGCTGACTCAGGAGCTCAAACCAGCAAAGTGAAGTCAATGACAATTTTTCAAAAAAATACATCTTCTCCCATGAAGCGCATTTCCATCTGAATGGCCTCGTGAATATACAAAATTGTCGAATTTAGATCTCAAAAAATCCTCATGTAATCCATGAGAAACAAATGCAGCCACAACGAGCAACTATTTGGTGTGGATTTTGTTCAGGCCCTAGTTTTTTGAGAATGAGGCCGAAATTGCAGTGATTGTGAACTGCATTCGTTACAGGAACATGATAACGGAGTTCTTGTGGCCTCATTTAAACGGCATGGATTTTGGCGACATGTGTTTTCAGCAGGACGGCGCCACCTACCACACCGCGCGTGAAACAATCGATTTATTGCTGCAACGATTTCCAGAACAAATTATCTCAAGAAATGCTAATGTCAACTGGCCACCAAGATCATGCGATTTATCGCCGTGAGATTTCTTTCTATGGGGATTTGTGAAATGTCGGGTTTATGCGAATAAACGTGAAACAAAATTCAAGATTCAACGCGTCCTCGGTGAGATACAGCCACATCTCTGTGAAAAGTCTTGGAAAATTTCATGAAAAAAGTAGTGGCCTGTCATCAGAGCCGTGGGGGCCGTTTGACGGATATTTTATGCCGTCCATAATCGGAACATATCTTCTTTACAATCCAATAAAAAAATCACAAGTATCTCCAAAAATTCGTGTTTTTAGTTTAAAATAAAAAAGTGCATTCTTACTGAGACACCCTTAAATATAATATTGATTAAATTTATCAATTAACTAAATTGACATATGGTTATTTATTAGAAAATTCACGTACATAAATAGGATAAAATTATTGTCAAAATGGTAGGTCCAAAATATGGCATCTCTTCAGTTTTCTAGGTTCTTCACTGTCATACAATAATACATCTGCTATGTTGATTCGGTTGAAAAGAGGTTTAAGACGACGGAGAAAATTTCTTTCAAATAGTTTCGAAAACATTACCAACAAGCTTTTAGGTCTGTATCAACCAACACAAGTCCCAGTCACATTTCTCCCGAATGATAATTGTACAAGCAGAACTTTTGTTTTATGATTTATTTTAGACACCGACTTAAAAATAACTTGATTCGAAATGAAAAACTTATGATTGTGCATCAAAACAACGACATTACAAAGTACGAACGTAGGTATGCCATTCGTTGCACAATGGTTCGAAATGTTATTATATTGGAAACAATCAAGTCTTGAATTTGCTTTAAAATAAAATATTATGGCTGTCGTCAGAGATTTTATAAACTTTCTTTATTTTAAAATAATGCAGTTACAAATTACACTATTCGTATTGTTACGATAAATGCTTTACATATTTGGCTTAACTAACATTTAACGGGTTTTTGAATAAGAGCCCTACAAAAGTTTTTTTAAATAAAACAAAACCGGTTTTAGATACCAATGAAATTTCATCATTTCCCTTACGGGATTTTTTATTCGGTCTGTTTTCTAATACTTACAAATTTATTCAAGCTCAAGACCTTTTCAAATAATATAAAGCTTATTATCTTTATATTACTTTCAAAAAAGTCGAGCATAAAAATGTTCCAATGATACCAAGGCTGTCTGTATAGCTATTTCGGATCTTGCCAAGATCTTCATCAGCAGACGTTTTTGGTATGTTTTTGGTGAATTCTTCAAAAATATATATCCAGAAACACTCATCATATTAATGAGAATTCCTTAATACATATACTCGTTTGAAGAATGCCAAGCACTACCATTGGAACACCTTCATGCGCAACTCTTTTTATCATGCCGTAAAACCATTGGTTTTAATCAGACATGATTTGTTTTTGTTATGTCATTACAAAAACAACAAAACAGAGGGTTGCCATCAACAATATTATTGTTTCAAGCTCGCGGTGCTCTTCGTCAAAAAAAAGGTGGAAGTTGACGAAGAGCACCGCGAGCTTGAAACAATAATATTGTTGATGGCAACCCTCTGTTTTGTTATTTTTGTAACCATTACATCCCATGAAGGTATAGGGAGAGCTTGTGATTGTGTGAAGCTCTCCCCTCTCCCTTTGCAGCTTAATTCCTTATGTTAATTACGCCTAAAAGAATGCCGCGTTGCTAGTTAAAAAGATACTTCATACCAACTCACCGGGAATATTTGATGATATTACGGCAACAGTCTGAAGCACACGAGAACAAATGTCATGATACAAATATATATTCAGTCGAAGTCGAATTTTCGAAAACAATCGACAATAGATACACGCCGAAAAATTTGCAAATATACGGTGTTTGTAACAACTCTCAAATATAGTATACTTGTTTCCAAACACATAGTATTTGCTACTCAATATTACATGTTTGACAGACAATGACTAATGTTTTATACTACATTTTGTTCTTGTCATAATATATTCTGGGTCAAATCGAAGAAATTCTAAGATTTCACTCATATCAAGGAGAGTGTTAGATACTCTGCTTATCCCCTAAAAAATCTTAATTTAGCAAAGAAAATAAAAACTTTCCGACACACTGTGAATTGTGAGACATCCAGAAAGAAATTAGCGAAGCCAATTAAGGTGTATCCAATCTAAGGGTACAGGCCAGCCATTTAAATTGCCCAGGGACTGTAATAACAAAAATAACAACAGGGATTAGTTTGAAACTTTTTATGCAATTTAATCTCTGTTAAAAAATAAACCTGTTTCAATCTTATGAATTCGAAATGGACTGAAATTCCGTTATTTATTTAAAGAATCATTTATCACACAGTGATTGTAGCAGGGATTGAAATTGTTTATTAGTGTAATTAAGGAACAACGCCATAAGATTATGAATTGGGTGCTATGACGACTCCCTTTGGACAACTGTGTGGCAATTGATGGTATATATGATTATGATGCGTGAATGATATGTAAGTCCAACTGCAGCCAATGATTAAAAGTAACTTAAAGCAATAATGATGGCAACGAGGAACATTAAATTTTGAAAATTGAGGTGCTTTAATTTTGGACCGCGAATATTTTGTCAAATTTAGAGAATTGACTGTAGTATCTTAGATACTTGGGAGGGCTGTTAATTGGAAGATTCTTGTGTTTAGATAGATATGCTAATTTTTCAACCCAGTGTATAAAATATTCAATTATTATTTTATTCTTACACCAAAAAATATTGTTGGTTTATTAACAAAAGTGGACACACTGTTGCTGAATTAATCCACGTGGAAAATTGTAAAATATCATAGAATAAACCTGCTCAGGATTAAAGTCCATTTTTAGACTGAACGAAATTTTTTAATACTCTGTAAAATATGCAATTATTTTTCGTATGATAAAACGTTCTGAGCACTTGTACCATTAAAATGCCAAATATTACGATGCTGTTGTCATATTTGAAGAATCTGCATCAGTTTTGATATTTCACAAAACAAAAATGGCAACCCTTCTACAAAAGAATTAAAATATCCAATAAATCCATATTCCGCATTCAAATTGTGATCCAGTAAAAGGAGTATAATAACCAAGCCTCTTATGGCCAGTTTTTCAGTCAGTGGTGATCTTCGTTTCTTAGTTAAATTGTGGTTAAGCATCGATTTGTGTTTTTTAGTTATTGTTTAACTATGATTTAACCACCCAATGTTGGTTGGTTAACTTATAGTCAGAACCATAATTTTGACAATCAAATTACTGACTGTCAAAGTGAGAATGAAGATTGTATAAAACACATGCTTCAGATGTGCATATTTGTACACATACGTTGAGTCTAGACCGTTAAATTGTTGCGCCTATATAGTTTTTTACACATTTTTGTTAAAATGACTTCGATTTTATGCATTTATTTCTTATTTTACATAATTCCATTTTGTTTGTTCCCCTTTGTTGTATTGGTATTTATCCCAAAACACACGTTTTTTCCAATAAGAATACAAGGGTTGCCATATTAGTTGCCAATATGGCGACTTACATTAACTCACCACTGAAAAACAAAATGCAAAGTTAACCTCTAATTAACTTAGAACTAAGATTAAGTAATCCGATAGTTAACTACCCACTTAAAAACTGGCCATTAATGGGCTAATTAAATATATACAAATTGGGTTACAAATTTCAAGATGGGGAAGGTAAGGTACAATAACTTTGTAGAATTAATGTCCAGTTTTTCAGTCGATGGTGATCTTCGTTTCATAGTTAAATTATGGTTAAACATCGAATTGTGGTTTTCAGTCAATGGTTAAGAATGGGTTAACCTTCCAATGTTGGTTGGTTATCTTGTATTCCGAACCATATGATTTTGACAGTCATATTACTGATTATCCAAATAAGAACTGTACGATTGTAAACAATACACGTTTCTGTTTTGAGTATTTGTACACTTACTTTGAGCCTAGATCATCAAATTATTGCGGCTATATAGTTTCTTATACATTTTTGTTAAAATGACTTCGATTTTATGTATTTATTTCTTTTTACATAATTGTTGTTGTTGTTTTAGTATTTAGACCAAGTCAAATGATTTTTACAATAAGTAATAGTTGCCACAAATGGTAACAATATAATGGCTTACATTAACTCGCCAATGGAAAGTAAAATGTAAGGTTAACCTCGAATTAACTTTCAATTAAATAAATAAATAAATGGTTTCCCATTACATCCCATGAAGGAATTAGGGAGAGCTTCTCAAACCAGTGAGCTGTGCGCTTTATAGTTTTATTCAATTACGAGTAAGTAATCAAATAATTAACTACCCACTTAAAAACTGCCCATAGTATTCTGTAACGGTCATGTTTGGTTCATCTCGAACTTTCGGTACGAAATGTACTTTTGGTATAAATGCTTAACAGCCTAGGGGCGGAAGTCATGACCTGGAAGGCCTGAAATCATGACCAAACAGGCATCCTTTTGAATACGGAAGGCCTTCCCTACACATTACCTCCTCCTTTCTTTTTAACATTGCGTGACATTGGGAGGCACGGAATTCCTTGCCCATTGCCTAAAGAGGCCTTAGAAGGCATGCAACGAGAAAGGCCTTAGAAGGGATTAACTTTAATTTATTTTTGTTAAACAAAAAAAAATTAAAATAATTTATTTTATCACAAAATCATTATCCACTTCTACATATTGTTACGAATTTCCTTATTCGTCCTTTTTGCGTTGTTTTATTCCCAATAATAAAACAAGGTTCATTTTCAATTACGATCATTACAACGGTATCACTTCCTTTTATTTTACTTTAATAGTAGAACAGTTTACTTTATTTACACCACTTTAATAAGTCTTATATTTTACTATCAAATCGTGTTGCTTACTTTAGGGCGGTTAATCACAAACTGAACTCTCCATTCCAAAGACCTCCGCTATTTATACCAACTCACCATACTCAAATGAAGTTATATATAGCGAATTCAAGTACCTTCTAGTCATTGTTGTTGTTACTTATCTTTGTAGAATCATCTCGAATGGTCGAGAATTATCTTAACTGAGGCGAATTCATGGTACTGGTTTAGCGAGCTGATACGTTGTTACGATGCATACATTCAGGCGCAGCACTAACTGCCTGTTATTTACATAATGTTAGTAGAGTCAGGCAAGCAAAAGTTTTTACTTATTCGTAACAATATTTATTTAGAAAGTTGTACCTCGCCCAACTTCAAATTGAAAAATATTAAATAAAAAATATAATTTTAAAATTTGTATGAAACTTTCCAATTAAATTACGGTTAAAAAGATTCGGAAAAGAAATTTCTCAATATTGTAAAAATTGTTTCCTTGTTATATCTGATGAAAAATTTTCATGCATTCCGCAGGCCTTAGTTTAGGAAGGCATTACAAAAGAACTATTCCGGATGCCTTATTTGTGGAAGGCCTTGCGACTTCTGCTGCTGGGATGTTTGGCTTAGGTAACATTTTGACAAAAATAACATTAGAAAGACAAAAAACAGTTTATGGGGTATTATGCAGCTTGTTTGTCTAATGTTTATAACGCCTAAAAATATGCCGACGTAGCAAGTTGTAAAATTTACCGCGAATATTTAATGATATGGCCTAATATATAAGTAGTCGGAAACAATCGAGAACAGATGGTATATTACCCTTATTCGTTAACTCGATGTCGCACTTTCGACAACAATTGTGAATAGATGCCGTTAGTGTGAGAAGGATGGCTAGATTTGCAAGGTCGTCTCATTTCATCTCAAGTATCTAAGTAAAGACATAAATCGTCGAGTAATATTGTTATCGAAAATTACTTATTGTACAGTGTTAAGTTTGTACTGAGCAAGTTAGCTAAAAAATTTGTTGTATTTATCGAAGCTTGTGCTATTTATGGGAAATAAAACAGTGCTGCAAAGGACAATTTGAACATTCGCCACAGTATTATAAATTCGTCTACATAGCGCTAATGCATAAGATTTCGGTGAAAATCGCTCAATGGAGATGGTGCTATTACATAAACATGGTTTCCCATTACATCCCATGAAGAGACTGGGGTGAGCTTCCCACAACCAGTGCGCTTTTATACTCACTGATTAGGAAGAAAAGAAAGTAAGAAGATAAGCTTTTTAATGGCTAAATACTCGATAGTGTCGCTGTCAGTAAACAAGGTGACCGCCGTCGAAACAAATTTAAGTCGGCCAGAGCAGGGATCGAACCCACTATATCATGTACAAGAGCCGCGCAAACTACCGTTGCACCACCGAAGGAATCAATAAATTTTCGGACAATAATCACATGATCTTTAGATCCACTATTTCTACGTGTTACGCCTTGGTATGAGTTCTGAATATTAAATAACATTATAGACTATGATAGAATATTGACCAATTTTCGGCATAAATAAATGAATGTTTGTCTTGTATAATGGGATGGTAAAGGCTGCAACACTTGAGCTGTCATATATCTTCCGTACATAGTATTATGAATAATTTTTTTGCCAATGGAAATTGTCTGTGTTTTGAACTGCACATGTTTCAGGCTGGAAATTCGTCTCGTCCTAATGTAACTTTCGTTCAATTTTGCTCCTATCGCACATTCCACCTGTCCAATTGCTGTTTGTTATCCCATGGGAGTTCAAATGATCCAATTCAATTTGCATCAACACATTCCGTATGGAACTGAAAATCTGAAAATCTCAGAAAATCAACCAATTGGAAACAAATTTTGAAAAATATATTTACATACATTTTAATGAAGTATTTAGAAGAACAAACTCAACAGCAACAGATAAAATCAATTGTCTGTCATGTTACATCTCTTTCAACTGTCTATTTGGTGCACGAATATTTTACCAAGTACATAGTGGTTATATGAGAAGAAAGAATAAAAGTACTAAATGCCAGAATCATACTTTACATTCTCCTGTGTACTTGTCCGACTGTCTACGAATGTCATCTAAAGAATGGTGAAAGACGACTAAATATAATACACCCAAAACCGAAACCTCTACATCATGTTGTACTCGCCTGGAGCGACTCTCTGTGATACCTTCCTTCGAATGACTGAATAGCAACTCCCATTGCCGAACGGGCAGCCACATTGCATTTTATTACAGCTCCTACAATATTAACCTTCAACCTTAACTGAAAACAGACAGCGGACAGCAGACAGGGAATAGTGAAAAATGTCCAGAACATAAAACAAAGCTGACAACTGTTAAAGAAGGTGGCAATACTATTTATTAAAATATTCCATTTAGCTAAGATCGCTTACAAATTCCGCAGTTATAGAACTACAGTCGTAGCAATAAAGAATTGACGGTGTGAAGGAACCAATAAAAATGCTTAACAAAAACTATCACATGACAACTGTTTAAGGATGACAGTGTTGCCATCTGTTCTACTGGCAAAGATTTACAACAAATAAAATAATATGTGGAGGATTATTGTGGAAAAAACATTAGTGGTATTTTTAAGATTCCAAAACCAATACAAATTCATCAAGACTTGGTACTGAAACTCAATATAAACTATGGTAATCGTTGAAGAGAGAATACAAAAACATTTACTTGTTCAAATTCGACGATTAATATAAATTATCACAAAAGCAAATTAAAGTTTTAATTTAAAGTGATAATTGTAATGAAATATTTTAGCATTGACACATAAAAATAGAATGAAATATTTCATTTTCAAATCAAAGACTCTTCAGGTGGCAACACTTCCCTACACAAATTAACAACCACCAATAACATTTCCAAAATCTCAGACTGTATATACATACTTATATTTGTACTCGTATGTATATTTAAACCTACAGCAATGTATAGCTAACCCCTCCCCACAAAGTCATGATGGACCACATTGGCATATGAACAGCAGTTGGTCCTGTCCGTCTCAGCAATTTGCTATACAACTTTAATCAGACAACTTTAAGATTTGAAGAGAGACTTTTAAAACGAAAAACAACATGAGCAGAAAGTCATCAATCGCAATTAATAATGTTTATTGTACCATTTGAATATCTGTTGAATGCGTTTGCGAGGGCAACTGCGAATGTTGTATTGTATTGTATTTGAAAACAATGACATGACCTTGCATGCTGTTTCTTGTAGTATCTGCACTGTAGGAAGGAAGGTAGAAATCTTTAAGGGGTCAATGCTGATATTTTATCATTGAGATATTTTTTTGAAATATTTTTGAAAAAATAACTTGTACAACTTCTTCTATTTAATAAGCTGACAAAAACCAAAACAGCTAAAAACCAAAAGCTTTGCACCGGTTACAATTCGCATTGCTTTAGAAAGGGGTTAAAGTTTAAGGGTTTAGATTCGATGAATACATAGGCGAACAAATCTTTTAATCCTAAGGCTCGAGGCAGAGTGCGCCCTCCAAGCCGAGCCGAGATTTTTCGAGCTTATTTCATGCAAGTACGAAATTAGAGGATGGAAGAGTGAAGCGCTGTTTTTCCTGTGTGTTTTGTATTTATGAATGTTAATATTCTAGTCTTGCTATTCATTTGTGTTTGTAAAATTGAAGTGAACAGTAATGGATTCATTTGATGAAGAGTATTTCGCTTCTCCCAGTGTGATAAACGCGGTGATGAACAAACAAGAATTTGAAAATTAATTGAAATAATTATATACCTATATACCTATACATAATATCAGAAGCAGTTAAACTCAATTATTTTCTATTTTATAGTTGAAATTTTTCCCATGAACATATCAGCTTCAACTAGCTCGAAAAACACTTCAAAACAGGGTTTTCCTCTTCAATCAGCTTTGCTCTCGGCTCGACTCGGTTTTGACTCTGCCATCATGACGCCGATTTGTACTAATTTGTATGGACACAGTTTTAAGGATTTCAATCAGCTTTCAGCTCGAACAATCTCGGCTCGGCTTTCAGCCTAAAGCTGATGCCAGAGTGCCGGTATATAAATATACCAATGAATTTCATCGGCCGATTTTTCCAACATGGTCTGAGATATTGGAAAGATTAGACTTGAATTTCGAAGGAAAATAAAGCCCAATGCCAGATGTTGTAACATCCCCAGTATTGCAAAAACCCGACATTTTGTTAGTTTTAGGTTAAGAAATCTGGAAACTCGATGTGATGGAGAAATTCTGAGATCAGATTCGGAATAAGCGCATACTTTCCTTGTTTAAAAAAAGTGGTACCGAATTAATGGTTAAATCATCCTTTGTAGTTAAAAAAAAATATTATTTTTTAATTGGTTGCACCGTTTCCGAGTTGTAACCTTTTTTATTTAAGCGATTTTATTATTTTGGCGATTTTTTGAAAAAAATCTTCCGTACGACTTGGACTACAGTATGGAAAACCCTTGGAAACCCTCAACAAAATTTGTTATTTTTTTCGATTGGATGCTTCGTTTTCGAAGTATAGACATATGGGCGTTTTAGGGGTTTTTTTTTGTTTTTGAAAAGGTTGTAGTTTTAGCGATTTTATTTTTTAAAAAGTGATGCCGAAATAAAAACATCATTTGGAGTTGAAAATTTTATTCGTTTTGTAATTGGTTTCACCGTTTCCTAGTTGTAGCCGTTGTTCATTTTTAGCGATTTCGTTATTTTGGCGTTTTTTGTCTAAATTTTTCCATATGTTTTTAGAAAGTGATGCCGGATTAAAGATACCCATTGGTTAAAGCATCCATTATAGGTAACAAACTTATTATTTTTGTAATTGGACGCAGCGTTTCCGACCTGTAGCCTTTTTTATTTTTAGCAATTTTGTTATTTTGGAAATTTTTTTAAAAAAAAATTCTTCCAAACGAATTGCACCACCATAAAACAAATTTAGTTATTTTTTCGATTGGACGCTCCGTTTTTGAGATAAAAATATATGGGCGTTTCTGCGATTTTTTATTTGAAAAAGTTTGGGTTTTAGCGATTTTTTTTTAAAAAGTGATGCGGAATTTAACACATCCATTTCCGAGATATAACTATAAATTTGTACTAATTTTTGCATGTTTTTGATCAAAAACCCATTACCCATCGTCGTAGGCAATATGTAAACTCCGCTTACCTATTCCCCATGTATAATGGGTAATTCCCTAACGTCATGGGTAACTGCCCATTAATTAACCTAATACACCGTGGGTAATTCATAATCGCGATATATAATTCCCCATCGTTGTAGGTAATCGTGATGAGTAATTCCCCATTGTCGTGGGTTATATTCCCCATAACCTGTGGGTAATGGGTAAACGATCGCTACCCATTCCCCACGAGAATGATAAACTTAGTTTTCAATTACCCAGAATACGAACCCTGTTTAAAAGTCAATAAAATACTTCTATTTTAATAGTTTGCAGTAAACGAAGAATTTGATTGTCACAAAAATTATTTGTTTCTCGTACATGTATTTAGTTTGTCGGTAGTATATTTCCCCAATGAAATCCATTTATCTGAGATTTCGTTTTGGCGAAAATAAATATTTCTTTACATGTAATGCTAAGATATACTGGACCTACCTCTACTGCATTATCTGATTGTATTGAGCAGTGTCCTTGCACCTGCCAAGATTTTTTTGTGATCCAAATTTTAGAGGATGAACTATTCAAAAACTGAAATATACACTGTTTCGTAACTCACAACAACTAGCCTGGAAACGACTTAAATTGCTTCCTTCACATTTGATGGTAGTCCCATATAAATGGTACCAACCAATTTAGTGTTAGCGATGCTAGGGAGGATCTTTATTTATTAATTTAATATCAAATATTTCCAATCTCAACTGTTAGATTTCAAAGTTTAAGAGAAGAATATAAATTTCTATATTTTCCGTCGGTGGTGCAATGGGTAGTGTGCGCGCCTCTTGTACAGGAGATCCTGGGTTCGATCCCTGCTCCAACCACCTTAAAATTTCTTTCGACGACGTTCACCTCGCTTAGTGACGGCGACACTATCGAGTATATAGCCATGAAAAAGCTTCTCAAAATACCGTTCGGAATCGGTGTAAAACTGTAGGTCCCAATCAGAGAGTGAAAACGGTAAAGCGCACAGCTCCAGTGATTGTGAGAAGTTCTCCCCGGTCCCTTCATGGGATGTAATGGGAAACCATTTATTTTTTATTTTTTTATATTTTCCAAAAGACTAGTATTTTTTATTATTCCTTTCCAAATACCAAATAAAAAAAACTTCGTGAGGCTGAAAATTATACGTAGGGCTGACAACTAGAGTTGTGTAGTTCACGAATTTGAACGATTCACTCTTGCGAACTAAATGAACTAGTTCACCTTGTTCCGCTCTTTTGCTTCAGCATTTTTGGAACGAAGTTCCTTATCGCACGCTGCGGGATGGGGGCTAAATGAAAAAAATTAAACAACTTTTATTTTAACACTATTATGCTAGAACCCAGTATTATCAACCATATTGTTTACTTTTGCTTTGGTTTGTATCTAGACTAACAGCTTTGGTCGTAGAGAAAGAAATTAAGTAGATGTCTCACATATGTTGGGAAATCTCTTGTTTTATGGAAAGTTTTCTAGGTGGAGCCTGTAACCAACATTTTGTATATATTTTAGTTTTGAACCCGATAAAAAGTAAATATAAAAAACCAAAGTGAAAGAAGTTTAAAACAGATGATTTTCTTAAATAAGTGCTTTTTCTTAAAAAAGGTAAATTTTCTCAAACAAAAAATACCTTTTCATATCTTAAACAGAGTACATTTTCTTAAGAAAAAAATACCTTATCTTAGAGAAGTACCTTTGCTTAAAAAGGGAAATTTCTTACAAAAATAAACAAAATAATTTTCTTGAAATAAGACCTACTCTTAAAAATGTACCTATTCTTGAAAAAGGCCAATTCTAAAAAAAATGCCAATTTCTTAAAAAAAACATTTTCATCAAAAAATACCATCTCTTAAAAAAATAACTTTTCTTATAAAAATTCCTTTTCTTACAAGTACCTTTTTTTAAAAATAATATAATACGTTTTCTTTTATTTTCTTGAGATAAGTAGCCTTTTGAAAATAAGTACTTTTTCTTAAAAAAAAATACCTTTTCCTAAAAAAGAGTACCACTTCTTTAAAAATTACCTGTTCTTTAAAAAGTACTTCTTTTTAAAAAAAATCATACTCTTATGGCTTTTTCTTCCAGAAGGTGCTTCTTCTTAAAAATAGTATCTTTTCTTAAAAAAAGCATTAGCTTTTAATAAAAGCACCTCTTTTAATAAAAGTACCTCTCATTAGCTTTTAATAAAAGTACCTATAGTACATATTCTTACAAAAAGGATCTAAAAATATATGTTTTTTAAAACAAAATATATTCTATAAAAAAAAAATCCAATGAGTGTTCGAACTCAGGGGCGATGTGTTAACACCTTTTTGTTACACGGTACCTGTTCGATATCTATGAACACATTTGTAAATAGTCGTGATTTGGTTACAAGCAAGCGATTATCGCTTGCTAAGTTGCAAAGAAAACGGCTTTTTAGCGAGAAGACATTTTGTTCAAAAATATGAAAAATTGTTAAAAACGGGAAAAGATGTCAACATTTTGTTGTTTTAAACTTAGCGAAAATGAATCTCGTCGCTAAGTTCTCGCTAAGTCTTCGCTAAGTGCTTCATGCAAAACAAGCGAATATGTAACCAAAACAAGCTTAATGTTACATTGGAAAATAAAAACCAACGTTCAATCATATGATGACGTTTGATTTAAGTAATAATAATACTATATAACACTTAAACATATTTAAAGACAAGTGTCATTATTTTCTTGCTTAATACCTTTTATTTTATACCCACAAAAAGCAAAGAGAATGCAAATCAACAGACACATGTAAATACATACATTGTTATGTTCGTACATACGCTACACAAGTCCGCAATTTTCGTTGCTCTCTTTCTATCTCATTTTTATATACGTCTAACCACGTCATTACTCTCTTTGCACTGAGAGAGCTTCGCACCCACAGAATTCAACAATTGGCTGCCGCTATATCAGTGTGTGTGTTTTTTTGCAGTCTGACAATCTGTGTTTCGCAGTCGGACAAATCTGTGTTCTATATAGGAGTGGGTCACCCTTATCATTTAGGGGTATGAAAAATAGATGTTGGGCAGCCGCTTCGGAGGAGTTTAACGGCAAACAATGTGTGATCACAGTCGGACAATCTGTGTGAGCGCAGTCGGACAAATTGTGTTTGGATGTATTCACTTTGTGAATTTAGGCATATAGATGTTAACACATCAAAAACTGTTAAGGGAATGCAAAGAGTGGAGAGTGTGAGTGTAAATTGTCATGGTTGAGGGTATATAAGCTTCGGCCCGGCCGAACTTAACACCGTTTCTACTTGTTTTTGTATACACCGGGCAATGCTGAACATCAAATGACTCGCTTTGTTTGGCCATAGCAGCAACAACGAAACAGCCAAACACACAACATCACACATACTTTGTACGAAGTAGCTGACGTATTGGAGTGTCACCATAACGTCGACTGCGCAAGCCCATGCAAATGAAATTTTGCATGGCTATGCTTTATATATCCGTTCAACAACAGCAACAGACACATGTACATACATACATTATTATGTTAATACATACGCTATAGACACAATTTCGTTTGCCTCACTCCTGCCACACCACTCTTTCATTGCTCTCTTGCTCGCTCATTTTTGTTTAACACTTCATTATTCTCTTTCGCAGTCGCAGAAAATCTGGTTTTAGCAGCAGCATAAAATCTGGTTTTAGCAGCAGCAGAAAACCTGTATGTGTGTTGTTTGCATGTGTTGACTTTGATAAATTTAGTCCCTATACGCCGCTATAGATGTTAACACATCAAAAAGTTTTACAAAAAGTATGGTTTCTTAAAGATCCATTTAAATTATCGTATTTTTCAACGGACGTCTTGGGCGTGTTGGAACTAACTAGTACATAATATATAGCGAAACGAACTTCGTTCCAACCGGGTGTCCCCTGATACCTCATGTATTTTTTTATTTCAGTTGTGCAGTTCTCTGTCATTTACTAGTTCATGCTTTCTTTGTCTCACCCAACTTGCACAGCTGGTGCCCAACGTTACCATCTTTGTGGAATCAAAGTGTAACCACGATAATAATAATTACCACTTCATGACAACTTCATTTAAAAATATAAAAACAAAAATACAGACCCATCTCAATTTTGACTTAAGTAAGTTTTTGTCAAATAATGTCTTAAATATCCCGATTTATTATAAAAAGTTATCACAATATCCAAACCAATTCAGAAATAGGCAGTATTTCTTTCTAAATTAAACTCAAAAGACAAATTGAACTGAAATCGGTATTTAGTTCACAGCTTGAATGAACTGTTGAACTGAAATGATGCAATGAACTAAATTGAACTAGTGAACTAAATTAATGAACTAGTTCATTCGGCTGAGCTGAACTGAAAAGAGCGCTCACTTGAATGAACTAAAATGGCCAAATCTACTGGCAACACACCGGATCAGTGAAAACGTTAGTTTCAGAATTATCGAAAATTATCGAAACATCCTTACGTTTATAAAACATCTCATATGCTTATAAATGTTGAAGGGAACACATCCATTTCAGCATTTGCCTAGCAGTCCTTTTATAAATGGTTATCAAGTAAAGATGCTTGATTATAAATTTTAGGCCACCTTTATTATCCGATTAATCAATCGGTTAAATTACTAGATTATTTTAATATCCGAAATCAAATTCGAATACCAAAATCGATTATTTGCCTTTTCTCTTTTAAATGAATATTTCTCAATTGAATTTTAAAAATTCTCATTCCCCAATGTTAAATTACCTGCTTGCAACCGCCCTCGTACTTTGAAATACCACAAATAAAAAAAGAAATATATAAATTTTACTAATTTCACTTTCATTCGAATAAGAAGTCGTTTCAATAAAATCAATGGAAATGGAAAAAGCCTCCTCACTAAGTCTGTCCAAATGATAAAGATAATGCAAATTCAAAAAAGAAAAAACCTACAAACATTATTGTGCCATAATCATAAAAAAAAACATTTGTAAGATTAAAATTTGCATCTGGTATGTTGGATATGTAGCGGTCGCATCTCCATGACCAGCCACGAGCTTTTTTACATTAAAGTGACGTCAAACAGCTTGTGTTGATCAACTGAAATAAATGATCCCAAACAAGAGAAAAACATCCTTGTATCTTTTAAAGTTCATATGGAAGTATTGAATTTATGTGCAAGCTGGCGAAGAAAGGCAGGAAGATATGTAAGAAAAGCGGATCAGTCATGTATAACCTTTATCGAGAAACCCCATTTGGTTGATAATTCCATAATGATGAGGACGAGTAGCATCATCATATTTATAGTACCAGTACTAGTACTGAACATATTCAAAATGAATGAAATTAGTCATCGAATGTGTGAATGAAATAATGGGCTCAAAATGTCATCCTACATTTTGTACATTACATTTTGTACCTTCATATGTTACTTCCGTCTTAAGGCTACAATCATAATAAATGGTTTTTCGGAGGAAATATTACTAAAGGGTCGGCCAAAAACTTTTTTTTTTGAAAATGCTATAAAAAAAACTACTGAATATTTTCTCAAATTTTTTGTTAGTTGAAAGTACAATCCTTCCGGTTAATAATGGAAAATAAATTTATTTAAATGGCTGCCTCGGCTGGCCATGCAGTAGCCTACACGATCGGTCCAATTTTTAAGCACATTATCGATTGTGTGCAGCTGTATTTCACCAATGGCTTCACGAATGTTGTCCTTGCGCTGGCCAATTAATTTTCAAATTTCTGGAAATTATTCGCTCTCCAAAAATTTTACTTCAAAGTGCCATTGTGTCTCGGACAGTCTGGCCAGTGGATCCATCGTGATGAAACCACATCTCAGGTCTGTTTTCAAGAGCAGAACGTAAAAAATGTTCTATCATAAACCGATAGCACTCTCCATTTACGGTACAGCACTTCCATCTTAATTTTTGAAGAAGTAAGGTCCAATGATATTTGCAGATATTATGTCACACCATATGCCACACTTGAATGGCTCTTGGGTCATCAGAACCCCAGAACCTACAGTCCTGCTTATTAACAAAGACATTCAACTGAATATGAGCTTGATCACTCAGAATCAGATTTCCAATAAAATTAAATTTATTTCTGGCCAACTGTTGAAATTTAACTGCAAAATTTAGACTTTGCCGATGATCTGCGGGTTTTAATTCTTACACCAATTGCACCTTATATGGGAATAAAAGTAAATCTTTTTTTAAAATGAGCCGTAGTGAGCTACGAGACATTCCTAGCTGAGCAGAACGCCTTCTGGTAGATGTTTCTGGTGTTTCTTTGCTCTACACGTGCAAACTTTTCCGCCATGCGAATAAAACGTGGTCTACCGGTTCGAGGCAAATCTCTTACGGCGCCATGTTGGTGGTGAAGATGAACTAAACAACGAATCATGGCTTCAAAGGGGAAACGTCGACGAAATGCTTTTTGCGGTAAAATAATTGGTTCTTTGTTAATCCGGTTTATTGTTCAGTTGTGAATTTCTCCATTATTTATTCTCCAAGTGTTAATTATAAAAACTGAAAAAAATTAAAAAAAATATATAAAGGAAAAATTTATTACATTTTTAAACCCCATGGTGACTTTTGGACCACCCTGTACTATATGTATCAAAATTAATACCTAATTTGTTTTTTCTGTTTCGTTTCTTATTGCAGAGTATACATGATTCGATCCGTCTGAACTTCACGCAGAGCTTGCTTGATTTTTACATTGCGTCAAATTTTTGGGTTTGTTTACAATTTTAGATTTTTAAATAATGATAAGAACAGCAAAAAGCCAAAATAAAAACACAAAACGTAAAAATCCAGCCTGTTGGTGGTTTGTAAAATATCATATTCGTTATCGAAAGAAGATATAGCTTTAAGAGGAACTTTTTACAATAAGTCGCCTAGTATACTTTAAAGTATATTTCAATTGGACAAATTATTTCACGATCGAATAATTATTGCAAACAACTTCTGCCCTCAGTCTACTTCCTTGGTGCCCGGACTTAGCGCCCAAGGACTTAAGGCCCAACAAAAATTTTGGGCCTTTTGACCTCCCTCGAAACGGACATAAAGCCCAATTTTATTTTAGGCGTTCTGACCTCCCTCGAAACGGACATAAGGCCCAACAAAGAAGCGGCCTTAAAGCCTAAAAGTTTTGGGCGGAAGAAAAAAGATTCTGCAAAACATGTCGTTTATAGGAAAATGCAAAGAAATTTGCGAAGAATTAAATCTGCTGCTATGCCAAAGTCACCCCAAAGCCCTCAGGATTTCATCAACATATTCAATGATCCAAAATTAATGAAAGAATACGGTATGTGCGAGAGTAATCCCGAACATCCATTTTATCAAACAACAGTTGTGGAGGAAGATTTTGCCTACACATTATTTTTTTCTGTACCAATTGGTAATTTGATTAAAAATGTGGATGGATGTGACCGTCATTTCCTAATCGATGCGACATTTTCCGTGGTGCCGTCTTGTGGCTTCAAACAACTCCTTATTATATATTTCGGACATGACAGACATGTAAGTATTGTACTCAACTTATAATTCGCGAAATAACATAACTTAGCATTAGAAAAATTGTAATTATCGAAGTATACAAATAAATTAAAAAAAAATAAATCGCGCGATTTTTTTTTTTAATTTGACTATTGCTCTTCTATTCTCTCGTTTTACACAATTTGATAGCATCCATTAATTATAATGCAATTTTTTTAATTTATTTGTATACTTCGATAATTACAATATCTTTATTTTCTTTACATGTACACATTTGTGCGTAATTTTCAGGTGTTTCCATTTGCTTTCATTCTTATGACGAAAAAAAGTCTAAAGTCATACGAACATGTCTTCCGGTTTATAAACTCGAATCTTTTAGAACTGAAGCCTAAAACGTTCATAACAGATTTTGAAAAAGCACTTCGTAATTCTCTTAGACGAGTTTTCCGCTGTGGAGGAAATATACATTTGAATTCTGGACAAAAGAAAAATTATACATATAATAGCTTTGGATTTATTTTGTTTTATTACTCAATTATGTTTTCATCTGAATTATAAACAGTTTTTTGTTATTTGTACTCGTCTTTATTTTCTTTAAAAAAAATTAAAATCGGACATATCGCCCAATGGGCCTTATGACCGTTTCGAGGGAGGTCAGAACGCCTAAAATAAAATTGGGCTTTATGTCCGTTTCGAGGGAGGTCAAAAGGCCCAAAATTTTTTTTGGGCCTTAAGTCCTTGGGCGCTAAGTCCGGGCACCTACTTCCTTAGTACCAATACCTGCCATGCATTGCTTTTACAGCGGGAATCTCATGATTACACTGTCCAATAATTTGCAACTGTTTTCAAATTAATGGGGTTCTAACAATGGATTCTGGTAGAGAAGACCACAAAAAAAAAATAAACGCGAGCCTGCGTTTTGAAAGATCACATTGGTATTTTATTTTACGAGGGTTAAAGTTTCCATCCTTTGACCTGTTCGTGCAGCAGAACGGTATATAAAACTTTATGTTCTTCACAACTGAGGTGTAGGGTATGTTCTGCAATTTTGTAGAAAATATTAAGGCCAAATATTTTTGTGATACATAAAAACCCTCAACGCCCCCCACATTACTGTAAATTTTGGCTCTATTCTAACAAATTGTAAAAAACACCCCTTAAAAGGAAGACGACGGCGATAAAATGTTCCACCAAAATGTTGGCCATAAAAAACACTCCAAAACTTAACACTTAACACACCAAAAACCATTTAAATTCAAGACTGCCCATTAAGAGTTAATTTAGTTAATGTTCACATAACTAAATGTTCATTCATTCCATCTCTGACGAGAAGGGTTGACACTCATTCTTGGTACCAGGAGCTTGTGAACCTGACCTATATATGTGAACGTAACAACTTTTGTATAAATTGATAGTTTTCAAATTTCAAGTGATACATTCCAAATTCCAATTGATGTATTTTAAATTTCAAACATAATTTCAAATTAATTCATATGTTTTAAAATTCAATTAGAAATGGTGTATTTTTATGCTGTAATTAACACACACAGATTAAAAATACATGAGGTGTCAGGGGACACTCGGGTGGAAGGAAATTCCCTTCGCTATTTATTATGTACTAGTTAGTTCCAACACCCCTAAGGCGCCCGTTGAAAAATACGATAATTTAAATGGAAAATGATAAACTTTTTTTTAAGAAAAATGATTTTTTTTATAGAATGTGTGTTTTTTTTTTAAACTTATATTTTTAGTTCCTGTTTGTAAGAATATGTATTACATTTTCCCGAAAAGGTAATTTTTTAAAGAGAGGTACTTCTTTTATTAAAAGCTAATTTTTTTTAAGAAAATTTACTTTTTGTAAGAAAAAGGCATGAGTATGAATTTTTTATAAGAGAATGTATTTTTTTTAAAATTTTTTTTTTAAGAAATGGGCTAGACGCTGCTGAAGATGATGCTTCACAAATATCGAAACGATCGTCCAGCGAATGTGAGTTCGAATCCCACCCGCGGCATTTATATTTTTTTCACTAACCGGAAAAACTTTAAACATAACGAGGATCTAAGACAACTAAATGGGAATTTTTTAGAATTGGTCCTTTTTTTCAAGAATAGGTACATTTTTAAAGGTAGATACTTATTTCAAGAAAACTTATTTTGTTTCACAAAAAAAGGTACTCTTTAAAGAAAATGCAGTTTTATAAGAAAAGCCAATTTGTTGTAAGAAGATGTACTTTTTTTTAGAAAAGGTTAAGAGAAGGATAATTCATACTGTACAACAACATGTATACCAAATTGTATCTTCATACCTCTGATAGCTCATGAGATATAGCCATTTCAAATTTCAAGTTGTATGGCGGTGCCACCCCCTTTATCATCAGTACCACATTGTAAAATTTCCATATCAATCGGTCTATTAGAAAAGCCGTCAGAGTGATTTTTTCATTTTCATACCGCTGATAGTTCATTATATATAGTTATTTTAAATTTCAAGTTGTGTGGGCGGTGCCATGCCACTTTATCTTGTGCTCTTGTGCATGAGAACGTGGGTTCGATCCCTGCTCTGACCACCTTCAATTTATTTCGACGGTGGCCACCTCGCTTAGTGACGGCGACACCATCGAGTACTTAGCCATGAAAAATCTTCTCAAAATACCGTTCGGAACCGGAGTAAAATTGTAGGTCCCAATCAGTGAGTATAAAACTAGAACGCGCACAGTTCACTGGTTTGGGAGAAGCTCTCCCTAATCCCTTCATGGGATGTAACGGGAAACCATTTATATATTTATTTATTATGATCATTAATATATTATTTTTATAATAAAACACATACTGATGGCGGTCCCTGACTTCAGTGGATGAAGGAACAACAGGCGACGACGGTTTCGGAGATATGAAAAGACTGTCCAAATTACTGGCACAATTATATTACGTCACTAGAACCTTTTTTCCGTCTTGGAGAGGACGAGATGTCTTCAGGCCATTTAAAAGTGTCAAACATATCCTCCACCGATTTAAGTTTCAAACTAATAGAGACAAAATCAGAATTTAAAGTTTGAAGTCTTTGATTTGCCTCCTGAAATAGCTTATAAAAGTCAACTTCGAATTTCCAACACGTCCATCGAAGCCCGCTTTCCTTAGCCGTAATTATATCATAATGCCTTCGCTTGAAGCCAGCACACTTCACATGGGCATGACTATCACAAAGCCAAAATGTAAGAAATCAACCCTCATATATGTCCCTGGCTGTACAAATCTTCGCCACACACTCCATTGACATATTATGTCTCAAGGTATGCAATAAAATAAAATAACAAAACGAATTGGTACAACTTTCAAACACTACAGCACGAAATCCTAAAAGTATGTAGAATAATACTGGGTTGTATACAGGGTTATAGTATAATACGGTTAAAAATAAGTTGTTTAAAATTCCCGCAACGTGCGATAAGGAACTTCGTTCCAAAAACCGATGATTCACACTTTTTCCATACAAAGCATTTTTTTTTTGTCGAAAGCCCAGATTTCACAAATTTTGTATAAGTGGGCTGTGTCTTCGCTAAAGAAAATGTATCAGATAAATTTATCTCAACACATTTGATTTGAATATATTTCATTCCGCATATGGTGGCTTTGTGGAGTACTTGGGATCCGACAAAAGTGAAATACAACTTCTGTACGAATTTACTTTGAACCTTACGCATTGACTTTTCAGTGTGTGTTGGTTCTTATGGATCTTCGATTGATTCAAATTCGCATGTTAGTGTTTGTAAATATACGATGGATGATCAACCGATGGTATCAATTCAGGTACAGTACTTAGGCATCTGATGATGAACTTGTCTCGGAATTTGAAACTAGTCATGCCAGTGAGTTTGCTTGACTGAATTGCCTATTATTCCAAAAAAGACCAACCATATTTCACTTAGAATGATGTTCCTGACTATGTAAACGTGTGGTATAAAATTCTCATACATTAACAAAAATTTAAGAACTATGTTTTAGTTGCAAATGCAAAATGCATACAATTAGGAACGAATTCCTAAGTCCCAATCCACACACGGAAACTTTTGTCGCCGGCGACTCGAGTTCGTTGGAGAGAGAGGGACGACGTAAGTACCCCTCTTCTTATTTCTCGCCTCCCTCTCCCACGAACTCGTGTCTCCGGCGACAAAAGATTCCGTGTGTGGATTGGGACTAAGGAAACCTGCGGTAATTAAAACCAAAGTGAAAACCACACATTTTCTCTCAGGTGTAGATACTCAATTTCTTAAATAATTGAAATACCTCTCCTCTTATTTCTCTCTCAGCCACAAACTATTAAATACTCTTAAACGCATTTGTGGATCGTATTGGATTATTGTGGTTACTCTTTAAGTGGCGCTAGCACCCAATGTGCACTGCCAACCTCATCATCATGATGATCAGCGTGGTTGCCTCTGTCATTATGATCAGCGTCAACTTCATAATGATGATGTTCGATCCCATAGACTTCGGCGAGCTCAGGTAGTTGATCATTCATTAAACCCCAACGTATCGAAGCGTGTGGATGTCTAAAATACGAAATACACGTAAATACGAAACGCAACAGATACGCGAGAGTGTAATGCGTACGATAATATCAAATTGAAAAATACCTTGGTGTTACGTGTATAATTAAAACAAATGGTGAAGCTTCAATAAATACTCGATTACTTAGAGAAAGAAGCAGAAGTTTGAATTGTGTTTCAACGAATACATCAAATTGTTAAAAACGCGAACGTAAGTTTAAAATAAAACAAACAAAAAGTATTTGCCTGTTTTTTATTATAATGTTTTTTTAGTTTATTTGTTTTGCTTTTTTATGTGAAGTACAAAAAATTAAATATCTGCTGCAGGTGAATGATATAAAATTAAAATTTAAAACGGCGGAGTTAGCAAGAATATGAAATGAAATGATAAAAATGTTATTATTTGATTTTACGCAAAAATGAGAAATTGTTGATAAAAGTGATTGTAGTGAAAAGTGAAAAAATTTAGAATTCTAAGAATTAATTTTTAATAAAACAAAAAGAAACAATTTTAAAGAAAAATGTGAGTGACAAAAACAACATCAATAAAATTTTGTACAATAACGCTAAATGTTTTCAGACAAAGTCTGTGATGGGGTTTCAATAGATTTTTTAATAATCAACAAAAAAAAAAGGAAATAATTTAAAAAAAAGTGATATTAAAAAAAAAATAATTAAAACGTTAAAAAAACAAATATAAGTATAATAGGCCGCAATTTCATTTATGGGATTACAGTGATTGGTGGAAGAAAAACGTATACTACTGTGATAAGTAACGTCAACAACAGAATTGTAAATCAATAACAAATTAAATATAAATGATCTCTGCACACAATCAATAAACGTCTTCGGTTAGTGACTTGTGTAAATACACACCGCAGTGGCTTAACGTGCTAGACGCTGCTGAAGATGATGCTTCACAAACATCGAAACGATCGTCCTGCGAATGCGAGTTCGAATCCCACCCGCGGCATTTAAACTTTTTTCACTAACCGGAGAAAACATGATCTCTTACAGCCTTAAAGGAAAATTACAACTTTGATCATACATGTCATTGGTGGACCAATTGCAAAGGAAGTATTTATACTTCCAATCATAAATAAGTGTTGTTAAGAAAAAAATACTAAATGAACCAAAGAAATGCTATGTGTAAATAAATATCTTCCGTGTGTGATCAAGAGTGCCAAGCTCCGATATTGATATTTTTCCTGTGCAAAATTGTAACTCCCCTGAAAGTGGTCCATCTTTTAGATAAGATTATGAGGAAAATATGTTTCAAATACTACTTCGGGAACAATCTAAAACGTTTGCAAATCCTTGAATAATTTTGAATTTTTCATAATTCAATTTTTAATTTATAATTTTTTTAACATAAATATTATTAAATAGCATTCAAAAACGTCTGCAGGTGAGGATCTCGGCAAATCTCTCTTAAAAAAATAACCTTTTCCTAACAAGAGTACCACTTCTTTAAAAAGTACCTATTCTTAAAAAAGTACTTCTTTGTAAAACAAAATCATACTCTTATGGCTTTTTCTTACAGAAGTACTTCTTCTTAAAAATAGTACCTTTTCTTAAAAAAAAACATTAGCTATTAATAACAGAAATACCTGTCTTTAAAAAATGACCTTTACGGGAAATTTTAATACCTAAAAAAACCTAAAAATATTATTAAAAACAAAAGGATTTTTATTAAACAAAGTTTATCATTTTACAAAATGTATCTTTTCTTAACTTTTGGAAAGCTAATACGAAGGTTGATGTTTATATTGCTGGCCTAATAATGAAAAACGCAATTACTGAAGATCGAAATTGGTTTTATTGTTTTACCAAATATTCACCATGAAGATCATTTGACTTTTGCATGCTTGTGAAATACTATGCCACTCCGAATGAGGTAGGAACGAAACATTAGTTTTGAACGCATCTTCTTTACAATAACAGAAAAATTCGGTTGAGGCAGTGGAATTAGCCGTAATAGAATTTAGAATCAGAGGTTGCCTCAACTGAATTAGGGGTTGGCACAACCTCATTACAGGTTACCACAACCGAATTAGAGGTTGTCGCAACCGAATTATAGGTTGTCAGAAACGACTAATAAGTTGTTACCATCGAATTAGAGGCGGTCACAACCGAATTAGAGGTTATCCCAACCAAATTAGAGGTTGCCACAACCGAATAAGAGGTTGATAGGAAGTTATCGGAAGTTCATGCTGATGAATGGCAAGTCTGTGGTTCGCTTTATGTGGATTGTGAAATCAGAGATGGCGAAAAAAGAGTTGTATTTATCAGGTCTTATGAGAAAGAATAATCACTCTCAATCTGAAGATCACACTCATCTTTGACTTTTAACAGTAGGACTCGCATTTCGTGATTTATAAAATTGTAATTAAATATATTACTAGGCTCAGATCTGTTTCCACCAATACTGCATTCTCTGGCGTCCGAACTTTCGAAAGGTGTAAACATTGCATAACTGGTTCTCCACACACAATATGCTAACTTTTTACCTACAAACCCGAACTCTGGCCAGTGATTTCCTACCGAATAAAATTCTTCAATCAATGCAATAATTATTAACAAATTGAATACAAAATACCCTCAAGCAAAACCTAAATTAAAGTGAAATGATGATGATCGATTCAATTTCATTTCCTTGACCCATAATTGCTTTCATTGCCCATAATCAGACGGCACAAGCTCTGTTATTTTGCGAAACAAATTAAGGTTATATTTTGCGTGAACCAATTCTTGTTATTCAATTATCCGTGTAGTCCAAAAATAAAGACTCCCTCTAAACAGCCTACGACGATGTTTGACTGGAAATTGATCCTTTACCGTTCGCATTACATAGTATTTGAGTTGCGGCTGAATGTATCGGTAGGAGCACCGTACTTTGATTGAGATAACCAAGTGGATGGAGCAGTACTACTAACTACTGGTGCCATTTGTCGGTACTGCTGCCGAGTTTATCTCCGTTTTCTGTTGCTGGTGTTTAGTTTCTTCACCTGCCTTTGCCAAAGTATCTACGTACAAACGTATAATCTTTTTATTTTGCTACATGGGTTTTCTTCGTTTCATTATGTTTGTTTTTGTTTGCGACTGTGGGTAGAAGATCTAAAGCGCAAGTGAAGAAACAGATCGTGAGTTGTTACTGTTTTTTTGGTTCAATGATTTATGGCCTACATAAGATAAAGAGGGAACAAGTGATGAGTATTGTGTGTACCCAGTACTCATAGTACTTATTTTTGTATGTACTAATCAGTTCTGCAAAGAAAACGAGAGCAATTTTATATATGGGCATTTCCGCAGGGGGGTCTACATTTTTTTATATTTAAAACGTGAACTTGTCGATTTTTTTTTACATGTGTTGCAGATATTTCAAATTGTAATTATATGTTGCTAAAATTTCAATAAATTCATGGCAGCCCTAAAAAATGCATTTAAATTTTTGAACTTTTTTTATAGCATTTTTTAACTTTTTAGCAGGCTTTCCCGCTCCATATTGAAACCTTATTGAAAATAAAATATTTGGCAATATTGGCTTCAATGGCTTGTCACAGATGTTGTTTACTTTCTGTGTCACAATATGACAGAAATATTTATGAAAAACGGTAAATTTTGTGCATTCTCTTTTAGTTTTTTTTCCGTGCGTCCGTAACGCTGAAAGTATAACTGTTCTTGGTGTCAATAAGTGCAAAGCAGACAGGACTATAAGTTGTGATAAAAGTGAAGAGACTGAAAAGACGACGATTGTAATTGATCACAAAAAACAATAGGATTTATAAAAAGATTTTGTGTATTTAACCATTGAACTTTGGTGACGTCCGTAACGGTAAGTTCCTGTAATTAAGTATTGTGCATTAAATGTTAGTTTTTAACATCTATATTTTTTTTGAAGATGGAAAAAGATAAAGTAACGACGGGAAGCATTCGGGTCAGAAGATATAGAGATAAATTGAGAAGTAATGAAGCAGAATGGTTAAAATTTTGCGCAAAGGAGGCTGAAAGAAAAAAGATGTGTCGGTAAAAGCAGATTTTAAAAGGAAATTTAATAAAAACTAAAATGCTGAAGGAGAAACATAGGATTCGTCAAAAAAATATCGCAGTGATAAAAAAGGACATATTGGAAAGGCATACAAAAGTACCCAAACATTTGCGAAAGCAATGCACAAAACCGAAAGGAGTTTACCAAATGATATGGAAAAAAATAGCTATTGTAAAAAAACTGTACCACAAATATGTAAAACCAACAAAGAAAAAAACTGATATTGAAAACAAAATTTATAACTTCTACGTGCGTGACGATATAAGTGTACAAGCTCCAGGTAAAAAAGATACAATTATTAGTAACGGAAAAGTGGTTGCCAAGCGTTTTATGATAATGACACTATCAGAAGCATACGTATCATTCAAGGTCGAATACCCTCATGCAAATATCGGAAAGACAATTTTCTTCGAAAAACGACCATCGCACGTAAAATTATCTCGGAACATGCCTCACAACATGTGTGTTTGTAAATACCACGCTAATTTTGGTTTCTTATTGGAGACCTGCTCTAAGATAGTGTAAGTTTTTCCTTCCACTTTTCAATCATTTGTTGAAAAGTTTGCTGTAGTGATTTGCAGGAGTCATGCATGGTAAACACGTGTAAAAATTGTGTTCAAGATATCAAAGACGCTTTAATTCCAATCAACTTTTTAAGCAAGATGAACAAACGCGTAAAGTGGAAGCAGTGGCAAAATAAAGATGACCGGTTTCTTATAGAATATACGGAGGCTACTGTAATTGATCTTATACACGAAATTGAAGAACAAATGCCCAACTGTAAACTTCATCATTTCATTAAAAATGTTCAAAAAATCTACTTTCTTAGCAAAAAAGAAAATGTTAAACCGGGTGAAATGATTTTGCAAATAGATTTCGCAGAAAACTACCGTCTTGTCCCTCAAAACGAAGTCCAGGAAGCACATTTTAGTTACGCACAGGCCACAATTTTTACATGTGTAGCATGGCTTGTTGACGAAATCATGTCATTTGCATTAATAAGTGATAAATTAACTCACAACAAATACGATTCCGTAGTCTTCATGTCAACCATTATAAATGAAATTAAGAAGAAGAAACATATTAGTAAAATTTCAATATTTCCAGATGGTTGTAGAAGCCAGTTTAAAAACAAATACATTCTTTCGGCTATTCCACAATTTGCCAGAGACTTCCACTGTACAGATTTTGAGTGGAATTTTTTTGCCACATCCCATGGCAAGGGTGCAGTTGATGGAATCGGAGCTGTAGTAAAAAGGAAAGTTTGGGAGGTTGTCAGAACTGAAAACACTGTCATATTGGATGGATCATCGTTCTATAACTGTGCCAAACACTATATTACGGGTATAAACTTAATATACAAAAGCGAACAAGATATAGAACAGTCTTCCCTTTCGCTGCCTGAAAAGTGAAGGCATGTCAAAGCATTGAAGGGTGTTTCCAAACTGCATCATTTTCTGTTTGTTGACGACTTCCAGATAAGCGCAGCTATAACGTCTAATTCCGAAAAATATTTAATAAAAATGTAATTTAGTTTAAAACAAGAAATATGTAACATTCCATAGAATTAATATTTAATATTTCAAAATATATAATTTTAGAATATTTGTTGTTGAAAAGAAATAAGATTTTGTTTAATAAAAAAAGTTAATAAACAAAAAAATATGTTTAAATTAAAAGGAGTAAGGAAAGGATGATATTGGTCTGGATGACTAGAGAAGCCCAAAGGCTGTTTATGGACAATGCCGCTCTCTTACTTTTGCAATAATTTGTTTCAGGTCAAGATTTTTTCTATTAATTGATAGAAGAAATGGAAACAGATTGGACGTTTCATTACAAAAGCAGTAACTTTTTTTACATATGTCGGCAAGCGTAATGGTTCAGTATTGTGGGTATACGGAACCATGAATCTAACAAACGCATTTCTCAACAAATACCACGTCCCTATTCGGTTAAACAATGTGGATATAAAAGAATCAAGCAATCAAATCATGATGGACAAGGACAAATATGGGCGGATTCTAGTTTCAGATATTTTTCATAGTCTTGGTTTATACAATGTGCCTAGTTTCATTAATTTCGGATTAAATTTGGGATGGAATATATGGATGGACGGAAAGTAACTTTAAATATATCAACTTCTAGCTTAATCTTCGATGAATGGGCTATCAGCAATTGCTAATAGTATCTTAATGTACAGAGTGGTGTAGGATATAAACATTAAAACCAATATTTTTGTAACCCTAATTCTGCGGAAATTCCATGCCGTCCGTAACGTGCCGTCCGTAACCCAACAAAAATGTAAATATTTCAAAAATCCAACGTGTTTGGGAAAAAATGTAAGTCTAGGGTGAATACGCATTGCCTATTGCTTATGTTAACAAAAAATTACGTATTATTTATCTAGCAAATTTCGCTAAAATTTGTGAGTTTTATACTATGTCTCAAAAAGAGCGGAAATTTATGCCGTTCCTAACGCTCACATTTTTTATATCTTTTAATCTAAATGAATAAGCTTGCCGAAATTCCTTTAATGCAGTGTTATAGTACTTGAGACGTTCTCCAAATTTGCATATAACAATATTACTCCTTACAGCAATACCAACGAAGATATAGAGAAAAAACGAACGAAATTCCTGCCGTCCGTAACGTAGGAAATACCCATATAGGATACACATTAAACACATTGTCGCATTAGAAGAAGTTTTGTAATACAAAAATGGCTCCCATTTCAGCCCATGAAGAGACTGAGCACTGAGGTGTACCCTTTCTAGTTTTACACTCTCTGATTGGGACCTAAAGACTTGCATAAATTCCGAACGATATGTAGGGAGGCTTTTTCATGGCTACATACTCGATACTGTCGCCGTCACTTAGCGACTGACCATCGTCGAAAGAAATGTAAGGTGGTCAGAGCAGGGATCGAACACACGTTCTCATGTACAAGAGGCGCGCACACTAACCAGTACACACTAACCAGTGCACCACCGACGTTAGATAGATTACGATTCTGAAATCAAATTATAGCTTGTGTTGTGGTGAAATATTTAATATTTTGGCACAGCGTCCTAAAATTGTTGCATTTTTATGTACTTGTACAGGTGTATTCTTTAGTACTATCGGAAAGCCATGTGCTGAATTCTCAAAATGGAGCAATTAATATAACTTAGGAATGTACAGCTTGGCTAATGCACAGAAAGAAGGGCTTCTTAGTGTCTTTAAATGGGATGATTTCATGAGGATGCTATTTAATATTCGCATTTGGTAGATCTTAAGTATTGCTGCGATTGCAACCACAACTTTCCCTTTCAAACATGCTTACTGTTCGATAAAAAAATTTCCCATTTCGCTTTAACTGTTGGAAGTTTTTGTTTAACCCCTGTCTGGAATATTTATAGCGAAATCAGTTATCTTAAACTGAGACCATATTGGGCTGGATGGGAAGTCTTTGTTCCAAACTTTAATCAAAACAATGAAACTATGCCAGAAAAAAAGGGTATTAAAAAATACATGAGGGTTCACCCGGCTGGAACGAAGTTCATTTCGTTATATATTATGTACTAGTTAGTTCCAACACGCCTAAGGCGCCCAGTGAAAATACGATAATATAAATGGATCTTTCAGAAAAGATGCTTTTTGTGAAACGATAAACTTTTTTTAAATTTTTTTTTTTTAGAATGTATTTTTTTTTTAAACACAAGGTATATTTTTAGGTCCTTTTTGTAAGAATATGTATTACATTTTCCCCAAAAGGTAATTTTTTAAAGAGAGGTTCCTTTTTTATTAAAAGCTAATGTTTTTTTTAAGAATAGGTATTATTTTTAAGAAGAAGTACTGTCTGTAAGAAAAAGTCATCAGTATGAATTTATTTTTACGAAGAAATACTTTTTTTAAAAACGCGTACTTTTTAATGAAGTTGTAATTTTTTTAGGAAAAGGTTATTTTTTTAAGAAAATGTACTAATTTTCAGAAAAGCTAATTATCTCAAGAAAAACCATGATTTTATTTTTAAGAAAAGGTAGTTTTAAGAAAAGGAATTTTTGTAAGAAAAGATAGTTTGTTTTTAAAATGGAAATTTTTTAGAATTGGTCCTTTTTTACAAGAATAGGTAAATTTTTAAGGTAGGTACTTATCTCAAGAAAGGTTATTTTGTTTCACGAACAAGGGACTCTTTAAAGAAAATTTGGTTTTTTAAGAATATGCAATTTGTTGTAAGAAAATGTACCTTTTTAAGAAAATATACTTATTTAAAAATAAATTATTTTTTTAAGAAAAGGTACTTTGTTTAAGAATATGGCTAATGTTTTTTATTACGTGTAGCAGGCCAAGTGCACGGTGGTCCAAACACAGACATCCTTTAAATATTAAATAAAATAAACTGAACTTAATTTCTTTTGATATATTATGTGTTTATTAGAAATAAAAATATTCCCGTTATTTATGGAAAACGATTTTATTCATGTGGCTGCCTGGGGTGGCTTCACTGTAGCACATCCTGTCACTTCAATTTTCCAAGACTTTGTTGACGTTCTATCTCACGAATGGCGCCGACGATATTAGCCTTACGGGTGTAGGTCGTTTCTGGATTATTCCCATAGCATCGGGTTTTAACGGCAACCCACAAGGTCAAATTTAAGGGGTACCGATGCCACAGCTGACCAACTAAGTAGTTGGAGAGAATATAGAAATTCAGCTTTCAAAGAAGAAACGCTGATAGGTGTCTGGAAGAATTCGGCTTGCGTTATCCGATTTTCATACATTTGCATCCGTGTATCAAACCACAGGTAGATCAGACATTTAAGTGGTTCTAATCATCTAATCGAGAGTGTATTTGTTATGATTTAGAATAAATACTTTTTAACTTTAAAACCAAACATTTCCAAAATAAAAAGCCTAAAAAAAAATTTTAATTCGTATTATATTTGTATTATTGTAAATGCCTAGCACTTCCGTTGTTGGAACATTTTTAACGACACCAAGAATTTAGCGATTCATGGGATTTATTGCGAGGTATGACCGCCACAAACAGATTTTTCGAAAGAGAAAACTGATTTAGACATAAGGTAAACTATTAAGCGAAAAAATCAATCAGAGTCGTTCAAATGTTTATGAATCCCGCTACGACTCCGACTCCATGCAATTTTCCCTGATTCCCAGACTCCAAGGCTGTGCATCCAACTCCGACTCCATAGCAGTGGTTAATACTTGGTAGACGTAGTTCTGAGGAAACTGTATTGAAAAGTAGATTGTCAAAATAAAGATTTAATATCCGTATCATCACGTTTGCCAACTATCATAAAAATGTATTAAAAATTAAAGCTTTGTTCCCGAAAAAATGGCTTTCCTACCACCCAAATTACCATCCCTGGTGTAGGGTACAACCAGAGGACGAATCATTTTTTACAGTCTCTTGGTGCTTTCTTTCGCGGACTTTGAAGCCGATTGTATACATATGAGATAAGTTTGCAAATGAGCGGAAAATGCATACAACGCAACGCATTAAGGAACTCAACTGGTATTTCGACCAATACGAAAACCGCCAAAATATCTTGCTTCTCCAAACCGTTATGTTTTGTTTATAGATTTTAATTCTTATATCACTTCGACCTATATACGATCAGTGGCCCATGCCAATGACGATTATGGGGATGATGATGATGATGGCGATGAAGATCATCGTCATTATTATTGCCATCATTAGTCGGCAGATCGGGCTGCGTGCGTTAAGCCAATGAATATGGCCAAGAAAACAAAAACGGAAAATAAATGAATTTGTTGTTTAGCACTTTTTTTCGATACAAGTCAGTTTGAGTGCCATTTATTTTTACACTTACACTATAGGATAAGGCCAAATTCTGCGGATACTGTAATAGTTATTCATTAACATTTAATTGATATGTTTTCGAACTGAAATTGTACCGAACTAAAGTTCGGGTATGTGAACTAGTTTGTACAAAATTCAGCGAATAGTAAAGATGTACTGAACTAAAATTTCACATATTTCAGCCTAACGGACTTATCACGTAGTTGTCGGGGAAAGAATCCCGCCAGTGCATTCACGAACAATGGAAAAGGCATTCACGAACAATGGAAAAAGGCATTTGATAGACTGCCATACAGGGTTGAACAAAAAAATAATTTTTGCCAAATCGTATGATTTGCAGTTATTTATTGTAAAAAAAAAACATAACTATAGGGCGGCCCCAAAAACACTCACCTGATTAATTTGGTGGTGCAATGGTTAGTGTGCGCGGCTCTTGTACATGAGAACACGGGTTCGATCCCTGCTCAGACCACTTTACAATTCTTTCGGCGACTCTCACCTCGCTTAGTGATGGCGACACTACGAGTGTTTAGTCATGAAAAAGCTTCTCAAAATACCGTTCGGAACCGGTGTAAAACTGTAGGTCCCAATCAGTGAGTCTACAACTAGAAAGCGCACAGCTCAATGATTGTGAGAAACTCTCCCCAATTTCTTCATGGGATGTAATGGGGAACCAGTTTTTTATAATTTGAGAATCTTTCGCTAAATGCTTAAGGTTTTTCTTCTATGTCTTGAAGACGATATCGCTCAAGTGGGCTTCAATATCATTGATTGATATTGTGGACGTCAGGCAATAAGTTCTCGTACTCTTGCCCGATATTCTCTTTGAGAGCTTCCAGAGTCTATGGCATACTCCAGTGTCTTCAAAAAATCCCAAAGAAAGAATTCTGGAGCGGTCAATTCGGGCGATCTTGCTGGCCCCTAGAATCCCATTGTTGCGCAAGCTGGGCATCCTACAGAATGTCCATTATCGGGCAAGCTGGGTGTGCAGCTGCATCATCCTATTAGAATTACATGTTCTCCATTTACATTTCCTCAATTCACTCACCTGTCACCGTGACCGACTTATCCACGGCGTTCTCGAAAAAATAAGGTCCAATGACTCCTCTGGGGTACATTTTGCACCATATAGTGACTTTAAGTGGATATAATGGCTAATTCAAAAGTGGATATAATGACCGCAACGTAGACTGTCAGTGTCCCAGTACCGCAAATTTTGTTGGTTTACGTATCCGTTAAGAAGAAAATGAGCCTTGTTGCTCATGATAAATTGCTACCAAAAATCGTCCACTGCGTCGTTGAGATTCAGGAGAGCGTTAGCGTAGTTTCGACGCGATTGACTATCTGCAGGCAGTAGCTGATGGAGTATTTGAACTTTGTAATGGAACGTGTTCCAGTTTTTCAACAAACTACGGAGCAGGGTCGAACATAATATGGCTAATTATATGGAACGTCATCTGGCCAACGTTGACGCCTCATCCTCTACATCTTCAGCCACAGCGGCGATTTTCACGTCGAATGGGGAACTTCAAGGCCTTCCCGCTCCTCTTTTGCCACACGTTGTACCAGACTCTTCGAGGCGACCAGTGTTTAGTGTTTGACAGATTTAATTTTTCACTACTGATTGGGGTAGGACGGCCTGGAAATCTGCGCCGAAATTTACGATTCTCCAAAATCATTGATGAATTATTCCGTAAAAAATAGCCACGGGTAGTCCTCGATCTTGACGAGTATTACGGTTTGTGGCATGTCGATGTGTATTTTGTATTTGTTTACTTGACAAATACCAAAACTGACCGTTACCGCAATTTGCAAACGTTATAGCATCTTCCGATAGGATGATACATTTGGAACAACCAGTAGAAAAACCACGTGCGTGGAACGACATTTAAATTTAATAAACAACGGGTCATTTTCTCAATTTCCGGTTAAAATATCTGCTTACTAATCACACTTTAATTTATCGAAACGATATACTGCCTGTTAAGGTTTTGCATGTTCCCATACTCCGGTTAATTTAAAAGACTTCGGTTAGTGACATGTGTGAATACACACCGCAGTGGCTTAACGGGCTAGACGCTGCTGAAGATGATGCTTCACAAACATCGAAACGATCGTCCAGCGAATGCGAGTTCAAATTCCACCCGCGACATTTACATTTTTTTCACTAACCAGAGAAAGCATGATCTCTTAGCTTTAAAGGAAATTGCAACTTTAAAAATAACTCGGATCTAAGACAACTAAACTTTAATTTAACAGGACGTTAGATGTTTTACGCTGGCAACTCTGGTGAAATGTATGACTGTGTTGTCAGCCGTGTAAGATATCAGCTGTTTATATTTTGTGGAAATGTGTAATTTATTCAAAATATAGGGAGGGAAATCAAAAAAGACGCCATGGGCAGAACTTGTCATTTGCCGAGGAACATTTACTTGTTGACCTGATGGAAGAACGGAAGTCAGTTTTAGAAAACCAATCACTTCAATCATAAAAACATGAAATCGAAACAACTGTTGTCACCACATGTTAGCTGTTTGCTTTTATCTTTTCGATAAACTACTAAACTGCAGGCGTTATCGGATGGATAAATTTTAAGAATACATTGAGAAATTGAAATTCTGTTAACCGGTACTTTATCGTTACGGTAAAAGATAAACGTACATTGAGAAAGTGGCCCTTGGTAAAGGATGCATATAGCTTATATAGCTGAAGTCAAACAAAACTGCATATTCAGTTTTTTTCCAGCGTGTGTCCCCAAGGACATGAGTTCCATGAGTTCTCTATACTATTCAATACTCTTTGGCGACGACGAACTGCTTGTTTATTCGCTGCCGATACATCAATACCATCATACATATTTTCAGGCAGAGACTATGATGGTTAGTTGGTTGATAAGGCTGCAAGACAGCACGCTGTCTAGCACACTTAGGCTAAAGAAGCCCATTGTGATACCTGCAGTTTCCTCCATATCAACTATTGAGTAGTCGTCCAGCCAATTTGCCCTTTCAATGCATTTGTCTATAAGACCTTCAGGAATATCCTGTAGGGCTACGGTGTTAACTATAGGCAGAGACTATTGTTGTTTAACAACCACGTGTGTGATGCTAACGCTATGCATTGTTTGCATGTGTTCACTTTGATAAATTGTCCCACCCGTGCTTATAGATGTTAACACATCAAAAAGAATTAATAATTCAAATACTTTTCCAACGCTCGCATAACTTTCCACATTAGCAACAAGAGATAAATGAATGTTGGTCCGACTTGTTCGTAGTGTGAGGGGAGTATCAAAAGTCTGACGGACTTTTTGTCGGTCATGCATATCTGCAAGTGTAGGGTCCAGTTAATGAATGAAAGCAGGAAGAATAAGAACATTTTCAGTTTGTACTTCAAGTGTTTTATTTAATTGGGTAAGAGACGCTGAATTTCTTGAAAAGTGGTTAATCTTCACAGCCATAAGGAGTTAGACATACTAGTCGATACTTATCGATAATTACTACGTAAATATGATGACGTTTTACGACGACGACAACAACCGGAATAAGGGCGAATGATTTATTTCTTAATTGTGTTGTCCCTAATACCGTATAAAAATATATATTTTTTCGTTTCTTGAAAAAATATAATTTCCCAAACATATGAATGAACATTTTCTGATTAAATTCCACTGATTTGAAGAATTTCATAATTTCAATGGTAGCTAAATAGTTTCGTCACAAACTGATGTCCATTCCGAAAACAACTATTTTATCACTGCTTTCAAAGATTTCTAAATGATTTTAGGGTATTGAAATTTATTTCCTCTTTAATGAAGTTATTGAAATTCTTTAAATGTCATTTTAATGTTGTTCTGGAAAATATGTCAACTTTAAAATTTTAAAGAATTTTGAGTGCTTCAAATATAGAGTAGAATTTAGAATTTCTTCTATAGTAGCTGAAACGTGAGTGCCCTCCTGCTATAGGTTTCATGACGAAATTTTTATATGGTGCTGATTGGGTTTTGTAATATTACTTATAATTTGTGTCGCCTATTAATTCCAAATTAATTAATTAATTTCAAATTTGTTGATAGGTAGCAAATTATAGGCATGAGCTTAATTATAGACCGTAAAACTGGGTATTCTGTAGTGATTCTACGTGGTCCACTTCAGCATATTGACCAAAAATGCTCTTACCAGAATACACACAACCTAAAGACAGCATAAGTAGGAAGAGTAAGTGGTGCATTGGCTCACAGCTTATCTGCGTCTGGTATTTTCTGTTACTATATCGTAGTGTTCATATACTCCACATCCTATGCACATCTCTGGCTGGTGTTCTCAGCGTCATTTCTTTCGCATTGTATACGACTGTTTGCCTAAATAGACCAAACAAAAATAAACTTTAAATGAATAAATTTTGCGTTGGTATGCAGATATGTTAAGATATACGTATGATACGCTGGATACATAGAGTGGACAGCACCTGGTTAAAATATTATTATTGACATCAAAAAGTCATGTAAAGGAAAGTTTAATTAAGTAGTTATGACTGATGTCTTTGGATCAATTTGATTTGGAATATGGCAAGATCGGAATGAGATTGAGCAATATGTTTTGAAGGAAGCCAAGCCAAGTTTTGTGAGGATGTGGGCAGTGAAAATTGACTTGTTCCATCGGCGCTTCCATATATTAGTCAATTTCACATTTTTCTTTGTTGCCACTTTTATATTCACTTGGTTAAAGGGGGGATCAGAGACGTGTTTATAGAGTCCTCATACGTGATACCAACTCAATGTGACCTGCTTGAACTACGAAGTGACATGTATACCGATCTCGTTCTCCAGTACATTTAATAAACGTAGAATATTTGTTTTGATTCTGGTTTAAATACCATACGATTCTATGGAGTTCTTTTCCAGAGCTGCAACATGATTGATTTTGCTCGTCGGTAAGATATTCTGTTTTCAAATCAATCTGGCGCTGACATTTTATGAGCAAATTATCATATATGTCCCAATTCTTACCTGATTTCAAAATTCGTCATATTTTACTTTTCCTCTGAAAGAATTTTGCCAGGAACATAAATAATATAGTATCTAGCCCCACCGGCCCACAGTGGTTCAGAAATAATTTTGGCCGACCTAAATGCAATAACTAAGGAGATGAGGATTATTTTGAAATAATAAAATTTAATATCGGACAATTGATTAATTTTATAAACTAACCCAGATTGGGCTACTTTTCTTATTTTTCGATACCAAAGAAAACGCACATCTTAGAATTTTTGTCCCTGGACATATTTTGACGCAATCGATTGTTCATAAAAAAACGTTTCCCTTGAAGGGATTGAGCAGGGGGTTTCGTTGACACAGCTTGTCGACCTTCTAGCTGAAAATTTGATACAGGACAGAATGTGGAAAAGAGTGAGCGATAGGCATTGAAAAAACTGACATTCAATTTGATTTTATTGGCACTAATGACCTTAATAAAAATCTTTATATTCAATAAATTAGTTTTGATTTGAAGAACATACCAATTTTCACATATATTCTTTTGTATTACGTCCAAATTGTTGCAGAAAAAACTGACATGAAAATCACATGAGGTGTCACCCGGGACACCCGGTTGGATCGACGTTCCTTTCGCTATATATTATGTTGAAAATACGATAATCATTAAGAAAAGATACTTTTTGTAAAATGAAAACCTTTTTTTAAGACAACTTTTTTATATAATGTATTTTTATAAATAACAGTATATTTGTAGGTCCTTTTTGTAAGAATATGTATTATACAGACAGGCACTTGCTTCATTAAAAGCTAAGGTTTTTTTAAGAAAAGGTACTATTTGTAAGAAGAAGTACTTTCTGTTAGAAAAAGCCATAAGAGTATGATTTTTTTTTTACAAAGAAGTACTTTTTTTTAAGAACAGGTACTTTTTAAAGAAAAGGTTATTTTTTTTAAGAAAATTTACTAATTTTCAGAAAAGCTAATTATTTCAAGAAAAGAAAATTATAGATATTATTTTATTTTTAAGAAAAGGTACTTTTAAGAAAAGGAATTTTTGTAAGAAACGGTAATTTTTGTAAGAGAAGTTATTTTTTGAAGAAAAGGTTTTTTTAAGAAATGGGATTGTTTTTAGAGTTGGTCCTTTTTACAAGAAAAGGTACATTTGGAAGAGTAGGTACGTAAAAGGTAGTTTTTTAAGAAAAGGCAATTTGTTGTAAGAAAATTTACTTTTTAAAGGAAAGGTACTTGTTTAAAAAAAATATTTTTTATAAGAAAATATACTTTTTGTAAGAAAATTTAATTTTTTTAGGCGATGATAAGGTTTTTTTAAGACAAGGTACTTTGTTTAAGAATATGAATCGGTATTTTTTTTTTGAGAAAATTTACTTTTTTAAAGAACAGGCAATTATTTAAGAAAATGTTATTTGTTAAATTTCTTTCACTTTGACTTTTCTAAAATTACTTTTTATTGGGTTCAAAATTACAATATATTCTGAAAATTGGCTACAGACTCCACCTTGAAAACTTCCCATTAAACAAGAAATTTCCCAACATATGTGAAACATCTAGTTAGTCTAGACACAAACCAAATCAAGAGTAAACAATATAGTTGATAATAGTGGGATGTAGCATAATAGTGTTAAAAGAAGTGTTTAATTTTTTTTCAGTTAGCCCCCATCCCGCAACGTGTGGTAGGGATCTTCGTTTCAAAAATCGTATCAAAATTGTCGTTTGTCCAGTGACTTTTGACGAGAATTTGGTGGAACTGAAACACTCATGGCTTCTGTTTAGTAGTTCTCTATGGAATTGGGGAGAGTTTCTTAGAACCAGTGAGCTTTCCGTTTTCCAATTGCTCACTCACTGACTGGGGCCTACACTTTTACAATTTTATTTTGAGAAAATTTTTCATGGCTAAGTACTGGATAGTGGCGCCAACACTACACCAGATGGCTGTAGCCGAATTAGCTCTAAGTTGGTCAGAGCAGGGTTCGAACCCTTGTTCTCATGCACAAAAGCCGCGCACACTAGCCATTGCAATTAACTACATATTTTTTGATTTTCTGGAACTGTACCTCATACAGTTTTAGAGCTAATCCACACAACTTACTTTCATTATAAAGTATATTGGTTTTAATATGATCTCTATATTGTGCTTGTATTAATCATTGTTTGGTTGTAGTAAAAGATTGGAAAAATACTACATTAAAAAAAAAGATTGTCTCCAAAGACCAATATAGTTTTTCTGCACAATATAAAATAATAAATGGTTTCCCTTTACATTCCATGAAGGGATTAGGGAGAGCTTCTCACAAACCAGTGATCTGTAGCGTTTTAGTTTTACAGTCTCTAATTGGGACCTACAATTTTACACCGGTTCCGAACGGTATTTTGAGAAGTTTTTTCATGGCAAAATATTCGATATTGCCACCGTCACTATGCGAGGTGACCGCCGACGAAAGAAATTTAAGGTAATCAGAGCAAGGATCGATCTCAGAATCTCATGCACAAGAGGTTTGCACACTAACCATTGCACCACCGAAGGTTTAGAATGTAGTGTTTACGAATTATGAGGTCTGGCACATTTTTCTCACTGAACGATGGTTGGTTTTCGTTGGAATATTGGATAATATAGGAAAGGACACTCACTGGCTTGACTAGTTTCGAACCCCGTAACAATTTCACCATCAGATGCTTACTAATGGTGCCTGAGTGTTGCTCAAATAAGTTATTTGGATGGAATTAAAGGTCAACTTCAAACAAACTGCATCAAAAACAGTTTTCTAATGTAATTTTATAGGAGCAACCACTCTTGCCTTTAATGCATAAAATAACTGTTTGACATTCGAATATTATGTAAGCGTTTATATAAACGAAAGTTCTGTAACCTGGTCGCTTGCTAGAAATTCCCACTAGTTCCAATATCGAGCAAACCCAAGACCAATGATTTCCTAATCGATTAGTGGTTGCACATTTCAAACAGCTACCAAAATACCAAAGACCTCCTAAACATCGCAAATGTCCTACGGAGGTTGAAAGGATTAACATTCTTATTTCGTTAGTATTCAAAATAGTTGGATTTTTACATCCACTATTTATTTGGGAGATAATAAAATATACAGAGTAGATCCTCAGACCAAGTGTTTTACTAACAATTCTCAACGTCTTTTTACCTGTCTGTCTCTTCGTTATTTCCACCGTCAATTTTTCCATCCACTTTATGCTTGTTTGCATGTTCTGTGGAACGTCTAGTGTCTGATCTAGCTGCCTGTGATAGGATGGGATGTGGTGGTAATAATGATGATGATGACGTTTGCGATGGTGCAAATGTCCATGTTACTATTATTGTTGCGCCAATGAAATAACACCAGCCTAACGTAGAAGTGTAATAACAACAAATGCTGGAGGAAATGCGACGATCTTAACAATATTTACAATTTAGCACACTCGCTCAATGTTCTCTAAATCTTCTTTCGTTGTTGTATAATACGGAGTTTACGAGGTAGGTATGAATTAATTCTTTTAGGTGCATCGTACCTGAAAAGGTTTCTTTAACATAGGACAATTAAATCGTAACACTACGTTTTGTAACTTTCGGCAGCGATCTGGAATCAGTAAGCTAGATTTTGGATTTCGTTCCTCATACTCGTTTGATTTTTCATAAGGAAGCATGTTAATATAGAAGTTTCGTTGATCTCTCTCTCTCACTCTATTCATTTTCTAACTCTGCAAATAATTTTCAATTCACCTAGACTCAAAGATATTGTGCGGAAAGTTTTCAGGCGGCATTTGTTTATTCTCAAACATTAAATATCCATTATCTTCTTGTCAGTGACTGAAAGTACAAATCTTCCGTCGCCCTTCCTGCTAATAATCGGAGATATTCAATAGAACCTTCTGAATACATCTTTTAGAAATTAGTGCGCATATTCTGAGTCCGATACGAAATTGGTCAGTTACACCTCAGAATTACCATCTATATTTTTCTGTACTTAAACTATTTTTTACTAGGAATGTGCGATTAATCAATTTATTAACATTTTGATTATTCAATATCGTGATTAATCAGATAATCGAATAATCTGAATAATCAAAACCATAGACTACATCATAATAATAGGAACATTTATTCTCTCAATAAATGCAATGTCATGGGCATGGTTGCACGTAACTCGTTGGATGTTCCAATCCATGGCTTCAATAATACCAGATAGAGGCATTAGAACAAAACGTTCAATGAGGCAACAACAACGGGATTTCGTGTTTGTGTGGTACCATAGTACTGTTAAATACAACAATAATGTATGGCGAAAATAAAAGTCGACAAAAAAGTGCAAAATATATTTAAATTTTACAGTTCTATACCACAACGACATGAAAAAGTTAAGTCATCCGTTTTTTTAACTCCACCTGGTGTAAATCAAATTGCGTCGAACATGTCTTCTTGGAACCTACCTAACGTCGAATAGTGTGATGAGCGAATATATTTTTCTATTTTTGTTTTACTCTATAATTATTATAATCAAATTTATGATTAATCAATTAATTTGAATATTTCTTAATCATATTTGAACAATTTTATTCATCACCCAAATAATTTTTAGAAAACACATAAATACAAGGGGGTGGTCCAAATACATGTTTTTTTTGACAAATTAGATAAAATAAATCATGAAACATGAGAAAACATGATCTCTTAACTTTAAAGAAAATAACAACTTTAAAAATAACTCGGAACTAAGACAACTAAATTTGAGTCATGCGTGGGGCCAAACCGAAACAGAGGGCAAAACTACAATTAGAAGAGTGCGTTCTATAAATATAACTTTCAAAACTTCGGCTCCATTGCGTGTAAGTAGGAAAGCAATATGTACGTAGTGTCATATAATCACGCTACACTATTAAAAGACAAATGTGAATACAGACTGCGGTGGCTTAACGGGCTAAACGCTGCTGAAGATGATGCTTCACAAACATTGTAGCGATCGTCCAGCGAATGTGAGTTCGAATCCCACCCGCGGCATTTATGTTTTTTTCACTATCCGGAGAAAACATGATCTCTTAGACTTAAAGGAAATGACAACTTTAAAAATAGTTCGGATCTAAGACAACTAAATTTAAACTCAATTTAATTGGGCATGTTTTGGCTCTATTAGAAATAACAAATATTCCCATTATGTTTGGAACTTGATTTCATTCATGTGACTGCCGTGACGGGCTTCACAGTAGCTCATCGTGTCCGTCTATATTTTCAAGATTTTGCTGACGGTTTCTGGTTCACGAATGGCTTGGACGATATTAGCCTTAAGGGTGTGAGTCGTTTCTGGCACATTCACATTGCATCGTGTTTTAAGGAAACTTCACAGGAAAAAATCTAAAGGGGTACAATCGCTACTCCGAAGTGGCCAATTGACGCCGCCAAAACTAAATCATAATAATGGAATGCAAAAGATCGATTGTTTGATGAGCTGTGTGACATGATGGGCCATGCTGCTAAACGCAGAGATTATCCAAGTTCATATCTTCCTTTCCACCCCATAAAAGCCCGTAATCTAGCTCTGTTTGACATGGCGTTTCCAGCAGAATTTTCCAACAACATAAGTCAACGATGCCGCCGTTCTAAAATCCACATCAAATTGTTACTTTCTTAACAATGACCTGCGGTGTTTCCGATCCCCAGATGCAGCAATTTTGTTTGTTGGCTTAGTCGTCGAGGTGGAAATTCGCCTCCTCAAAAAATTTGATTTTTCGGCCAAATTCGATGTCCGATTGGAGCTTCTCTAAGGCCCATATTTTCCAACGCTGTTGAAGCGTAAATCGACTCATTTTGGTACGCGGAGGTATGATAATGACTTATAGTCAATATTTCGAATAGAAATATCATATCAATGTCAAACTTATATACGATTTAAAAAGATATCTGTATTTGAACCACCCATTACATACCTTACAAATAAGAAGAATCATTTCAACATTTTGAGTAAATAAGGTTGTTGAAAGAAATCAAACTGAAAATCCTAAAAACGTGAATGTCTCAGTCGTTCACATTGTTGATTAGTCAATTTTTTGATTAATCAGTTAATCAATTAATCATGTATATTGATTAATCAAAATCCAGGTTAACCAATTAGTCGTAGTTGTGATTAATCAAAATACATGATTGATCAATTGTTCGATTAATCAGGTTGTCGTTGATTCAGTGTGCCTGATTAATCAATTAATTGCACATTCCAAATTTTTACATTAAAAATTTATTTTTTTTACGGCATTGATTTCCTTATTAAACTGTATTTCCATTAGGGCTGCTGACAAATTTTAAAGACTATTTGTACTTTTTTGTACACCTTTGTTCCTTAAATTAATCTTTTTGTATATTTGTGTACACTTTTTGAACTTCTAATTGTACCTTTTGTACATGAGTGTAAATGTTGTGTAAAATTTTTCGGTTTTGTGAAGATCTTTTGTACTTTCTCATTCAGTTTTTGCACTGTTGGGTACACGTGTGTCCTCATTTTGTGTACTCTTGTTGTTTACACATTTGGTTTATTTTGTGTAGTTTTCTGTATTCTGTTTGAAAATATTTGTTGCACTTTTCTGTACACTTTTGCACTCGTTTGTACACTTTTTGTATCTTTGTATATAGTTTTTGTACTTTTTTTAAAATTGTTGTATACCTTGATATTTCCTATTTCCGGTAACGCTACGGGTTACCATCACTCTATTTGCGTCTAAGATTTGTTTGCCTATCCGAATTTCAATAAGAAGTTTCGCCCCAAAAATAAAAAAAATTCTTTGGTAGAGAACAAGAATCCAAGTAGCTTATTTAAAGTTCACGTAGTCCTAATGGTGTGTCTTATCGAAACCCCTGTACACTATTCACCAAATACAGTAATTTCTTCAATATCAATAAAAAATATATGGTATTCCTTTTTTTTATTTCATTGACCAAGACCATTCTATATCTCTATAAATATAGATATGGGTTTCTGAAGAAGATGTTTTGCAAATGCATCCTCATGATTCCTGGCAAACCGTATAGCTTTTTCAGATCTTCATCAGCGGTTTTTTGGAATGCTTCATCAAACTAAATGCAAACGAAAACTCATCTGAATATTGTATTACATCCCATGAAGGAATTGGGGAGAGCTATGACGCAATTGTTAATCCCTCAGCAAGTACTTGCACTTCATCTTATGTTTGTGTTACTTTGTTTGTTGTTTCTTTTATGGTTTACGGTGTTATTGGTTTTTTGTATGTTTAATGTGTAATTAAATATGTTTGTTAATTTTTTTATTTGAGTCTTTTTTTCCCTTAATGTTTTAAAATCGTGATTTTCGTTGTTGTTCTTAAGTATTTATTTTAAATTACTTGCTATTGTTGTTGTGTTTAGGGATAAGACTTTTGTTGTCCTTGTTGTTTAACACGCCTGGTTTTTCATGACCTTATCTGAAACTGGTCTTTCTTTAAAGAAAACTTTTAATTATGCTTTTAGTCAGACAATGATTGTAAAACCAGAAAGCGCATAGCTCACTGGTTGTGTGCAGCTCTCCCCAATCCCTTCATGGCATGTAACGGGTTACTATTTTTTAGGCAGAAATTTGTTTACAACACTTTTCATTTCTTTACACTCGCTTAGTGGGGGCGAAACTATCGAGTAATTAGCTATGAAATTGTCTCTCACATCATAACAATTCGGATTCGGTGCGAAACTGTTGCTCCTTATCAGTGAATCTATAAATTTGAAAGACCACAGCTCACTGCATATCAGAAGCTCTCCCTATCCCTTCATGAGGTGTAATTGACAGTAAAATAAATAATTTTTTAGTTAAAAAGTCAAAAATTATGGTCAGAAAATAATTTTTCACAAAGAATGGGAATTGTAACGCTTAGCGTGAAGGAAAGTGAGTACAATCCCAATATATTTTCCTGAAAATGATCTGAATATTAAGTAAAAAGAGATTTTAACTTGATCATACTTACTATTTGATAATAAATATCTGGTTCATAATATCTGTTTTTTTTTTAAAAAATCGCTAAAAATAAAATTTTTCAAACAAAAAATCGCTAAAACGCCCTCATGTTTTTATCTCGGAATTTGAGCGTCCAATCGAAAAAATAACGAATTTTTGCAGGTTCCTAAGGGTTTTCTATACAGTGGTCCAATTCGAATGGAAGAATTTTTTTTTTGAAAAATCGCCAAAATAATAAAATCGCTAAAATAAAAAGTGGCTATAAATCGAAAATATTGAAGACAGCCATTTTTTCGGTTCGATTCACCGTTTTTGAGTTATAGCCACTATTTTATTTTAGCGAATTTATTATATTGGAGATTTTTCGAAAAAAAAATTCTTCCATACGAATTGGACCACTTTATAAAAAACCCTTAGGAACCTGCACAAATTGGTTATTTTTTCGATTGGACGCTCCGTTTCCGAGATACAGAAATTGTTTCTAACTTTTTCATATTTTCGATCAAAAATGGGGATTGGTTACCCTGGGTAACCCATTACCCATCGTCGTAGGTAGCTACCCATTATTTTCCCCATTACCCTGAGGGTAATGGGTAATCGTGATGGGTAATTCCCCATTGTCGTGGATAGCTACCCATTATTTTCCCCATACCCTGTGGGTAATTGGTAAATGATTGCTACTCATTCCCCACGGCAATAATAATGGGTTAACCCAGGGTAACCCATTACGCACGTAATATGAACCCTGCATTTACTGTCACTACAGGTTGTAGTATTAATTAATTGCCATCCGATTATCATATACCTTATACATTAGGGTGGAGTGAAATTAAAAAAAATCACATTCGGAAAGAAATGTAGTTTGGGATCCTTAATCAGGGGAAAATATAAAAAAAACATCTGAAAAACATTCTTTAATTTTCATAATTTTACTCTTGCTATATTATGGCTTTATTAGAAATATCAAATATAGGAATATCATTTATAGTTTTGGAGCATTCATGTAGGTCATTCAGTCAGTCCAATTTTACAAGATTTTGTTGACGGTTTCTGGTTCTGTCTCACGAATGGCGCTATCGATATTAGCCCTAAGAGTGTGGATCATTTCTAGATTATTCGCATAGTACCGGTCTTTAACGACACCCCACAAGAAAAAGTCTACAGTGGTCAAATCGCAGCTCCGAGGTGGCCAATTGACATCGCCAAGGCGGCTGATAACACGATTACAGACTATAATGCCCAAGATATCGATTATTTGATGAGCTGTCTGACATGGTGGGCCATCGTGCTGAAACCAAAGATTATCCAAGTTCATATATTCCATTTCGACCCATTAAAAGTCCGTAATCATAGGTCTGTAGCGCTCGCCGTTTACTGAAATGGTGATTTCAGCAATAGTTTGGAAAAATGAGCTAATGATGCCACCACTGGCTGCATTGGCTTCTCGACAATCAGGTGCGGGTTTTCCAATACCCAGAGGTGGCAATTTTGTTTGTTGGCATATTGGCCGAGATGAATATGCGCCTCGTCAGAAAATATAATTTCCCGGTTCAATTCGATGTCCGAATGGACTTTGCAATATTTCCCACCATTTTTCTAGCATAACACAGTGCAACACGAAAAAAAATAACCATATACGGACACCACTACGTGATAAAAGACTAAAAAAAAAAGACTCGTGTTTCCCAATTTTTCCCAAAGTCATGCACTTTTTTTTTATGGGCCGCCAAAGATTTGGGGTCTCGGTATCATTTTCGTAAAAATGTGATCATTTTCTCAGGCTCATATCTTGCAAACCGTTCAGAATTTCGATTTACTCTCTGAGGCAAAGTTGTAGCTCTTGTCAAATTGCGAACATATAAAATCAAAAAAACTTCATCTTCCAGATCAAAATCGCAAAAAACTTAAAAAAAATCGATTTTTTTACCTTTTTTCCCGTGTCCAGGTCCATAGGTAGCAAACCGTTCATTGGGAAACACGGGTCTTTTATCAGGTAGTGGTGTCCGTATATGGTTATTTTGCCATGACTTAAAAAATTACACACAGTGTAATGCGACCCATTGTGGTCCGCGCAGGTCTGATACTGACTTCACGCTGAAAAATCTGTCTCTTTCGTTGTTTATATGCAAATATAACATGTTTGTAGCTTGTTGGAAATATAGTATACTTGCGCCTAAACACATTGTGTTTGCTAACCAATATGACATTTTGGAGAACCGATGTTTAATAGGTTAAAATAAATGTTTTTGTGACCAAATATCGCTTTGTTTGCTGTAAACTGCTGAAAACAAAAATGAGGCAGACGACAAAGAAGCAAAAAATCAGCATGAGAACAATGCTGGCAAACATATTCATGGTTCCTGCTATATGTTGCTGGGGCCGTTTTTTTCAGCGTGTGTCAATATAACTTTTGATTTATAAGGTACCTGTATTTGGAGTTTCTCACAATTAGTGAGATGTGCGCTTTCTAGTTTTCACACTCACTGATTGGGGCCTAAAGTGTTACACCGGTTCCGATCGGTATTTTGAGAAGCTTTTTCATGGCTAAATACTCGATAGTGTCGCCATCACTAAGCGAGGTGACCGCCGCCGAAAGAAATTTAAAGTGGCCAGAGCTGCAATCGAACCCAGTATCTCATGTACAAGAGGCGTCCACACTAACCTTTGCACCACCGACGGCCACAGATTTTAGTTTTAAAAGTTAGCTAGTTTATGTATTTGAAAAGCTTTATATGGAAGAAGATTGTTTATGCCAAAATCCATTCAACACTCTTTGGTATAGTGAGTTAAATATGATTATACTTCTACTACTATTTCTTTGAACTGACGTGAAATACTATTTGCCTTGCTTGTAGATCTTCAGACTTTTGAGAGTTTGACACACCACACCGGCAATAGGCGTCACTGCTGCAATTATATTACTTTTGTGGAACTTGAGTCGCTCTAATGTAATTCCAATACTTGAAGCAGTCATCATTCTTACTGAGATTCAACATAAGGATGTTGGTAGAGAGCAATAAGATGACTTGCATTTGTGCCAATCATAGCTTACAATATTGCAACAGACAAAACTCTTTCAGCGCACGTCGACATACCTACACTTGATATGCTCCATTGGACATGAAGTATCCACTTGAATAAATCATCTTTATACTGTCATTTGATGAATAGCTCGTCCTGCTGTTTGGAAATCACCAACCTGTTCAAAAACAATTATGAAAATTAAACTAAAGAAGTACAAATGGAATCATTTGTTAACGTGCGTTGCTGTTAATGCAGTCAAATTGTGCGAAAGGATCTTATCTTTTAATTCTCGAAGTGAAATGTTTAAGCTTAAAACCATTTTAAGTGGGAATTATACTAAGAGGAGAGATGGTTGGAAAAATCTCAAAGGGTATTCAGGAAAACCAAACGGACACAAATTAGTTTTTTTCCAAGAACTATGTGTCCACATTTGTATACATGTAGCTAAATTTCGAAGAGCCAACATTGTTTGAAAAGAATGGGATCTCAAACTGCCAGAATTTTCACTAAGAATTTCGTAGAATTACAGAATTAAAAGTGAGAACATATAAGTGACCCTGCATGCGAAAACCTAACTAGTGTGTCAAAACAAGTTTTTGGGTAAACCGCAATTAAAGTTCTATCTCTCTGTTGCATGTTAATAGTTTACTTCTTTATATAATTGTATTTTTTCGTTACTTTCTGATGTTTTGAAACTTGTGGGCGATTTCATATGAAAATTGAAGGTTTTTTACATAAAAATCCAAAAACAGTGAATTCATGAATTTTGACAAACAACGTGGGGTTTCATAAGCACGGTCACATACATATATGTCCTTTATTTATTTAAACATAATATAGAGAAATAAAACAATATTACAATATAAAGATAAAATAAATGGTTCTCGAAGAATGTAGGGCGCCAACGAATTCTCTCCATCGACGAGTTTGTTTGCATTCCTTCCTCAGACACTGCTTCCATCTATTTAGTTGTCTTCCTGACTTTCCACACCCCTGCGGGTTCCATACAAGTCACAATCACATGGCAAGTTACAATCTAGGACATTTATCTATCCGGTTCAATTACTGTCTCTCTGAAGGCAAGATAACTGGCTTGAGATAGTCAAAGATGATATACATGCGGCTGTATCCTATCAAGGATACTGACACTTTTTACTCGAGCTATCAGCATTTATGCCCCAGTTTATAATGATAATTACTTTCATATTGTTGCTTCAACCACTTCAAGAAAAACGTAACAGCCACACCAATTCAGTCAATTCTATCATCACATTTAAATGCTGAAATTTTGAGCGTCCATAAAGGAAACCCCTTTCTAATGCACACTAGCCCCGCTGAAAGCTCATATTGCTGAAGTTGGATTGCATGCATGTAGCGCTGTAGATTTTTTTATCCAATTTAATAAATGAACTAAACAACATAAAATGACATGAAGCAAATCAGAAATAGAAAGAACAGAAGTAAAAAAAAGACAAAAATATTTGTAGAATGTTTTATTTTAGGCCGAAAGCTAAAAATAACTTTCCTCGACATGAAGATGAGATGAAGACTGTGAATCACAACAACGACATCCCATGTGAAGTTGGAACATAACACACGACGCAAGTATTGTGAACTGCCGGCACGAAATGGTCGTTGCCAAATTAAGAACTGATTGTGATCCTAAAGGTGGTAACATGTAAATTGTTCTTGCAACAAGCAACCAGATGAAGATGATACACTACATCGACATGGATAAGAGAATGTATTTTGGAACAATGGAGAACTGTTCAATATTACCTGTTTCTTGTATTCCATTTCGAATGCATTAAGTGGAGAAAAAGTTCCGTTACTGATTTTAATATCGCAGACATCAATCAGTTAGTTATTGCGTCAGAATGTAGATAAATGAGAGAATTTCGTAATTATTGAAATGTAGAAATGCGCTACAAACAAATTAATGAAGAACTAATACTCAAATTATTCCATGGACTGTTGTTTTACAATAACAATTATTTTGTTAAATTCAATTGCATTTTCGCTGAAAACAGTGAATTTGTTTGACTGCTGGCAATTCTGTTTATAAAGTATTTTATGTGTAGAGGTTTGTGGCTTTGATAGGCATGGCCTCATAGTACTTTGAAATTCATAAACCTGTACTGTATAAAATATTTCAAAACCAGAACACAGTGCAACAGTGGTTCTGCAAATCAAGCACCACTATGATGGTTCGTTAGTGTCATAACTCGAGAACGGCTGTGCCGACTTAGCTGAAATAAATTTCGATAAATTAAGAATTACTATTCCTTTAATCTATTCCTACACTGTTTCTCTATATTAATAATAGTTTGGCAGATATAAATGAATTTATGAAGAAAAATTAAAAAATTAAAATTTTTTGTTTTTAAAAATCAGTAAAAACCCAAAACGGAAAAATGTGTCAAGGCTTATTACTTTCTCGTAAATCTACATAACTGGTGAACAAAATGAGACATAGATCGATGGACGCATTCTGCTTTAATTCGCAATTAAGTGAAGGAATCTCATTTTGACAAGAATATTGATTTTTGTTTTAATGATGGAATTTAGAAATTTTATTACTTTTTTACTTTAATATATTTATTCATATTAGAAAAGAACTTTTATGTGTAAAAAACTGTCTTACTGTAAACCTAACGTCGAGTTCTTTTAGCTGGCTGTTGAACTTCATCTTGATCATCCGTATTTGATTCACCACTACTTCCCAAAGTGGAAGGTACCTTCACTTAATTGTGAATAAAAGCGGAACTCGTTCATAGATTTTCTTGATCTATGTCTCATTTTGTTCATAAGTTATGTAGGTTAACAAGAAAGCAATAAGTCTTGACACATTTTTCCGTTTTGGATTTTGAATGATTTTTAAACACAAAAAATTTTAATTTTTTAGGCAAAAAATTATTTTTTTTCTTCATAAATTCATTTATTATGGCGAAACAGTTATTAATATACAGAAACAGTGTAGGAATATATTAAAGGATTAATTTTTAATTCGTAATTCTTAATTTTTTGAAATTTATTTCAGCTAAGTCGGCACAGCCGTTCTCGAGTTATGACAAACAAAATACCATAAGATGATAAAAGGGGGAGGGGGAACACACCCGGGTGTCCACAGAAAACGGGTACCTCAGGAAAAAAATCCTTTAGGTAATCATCGTCATTTTGGATACACTAACGAACCGTCATAGTGGTGCTTGATTTGCAGAGATTAACCTGCAATTTGTGTCACAGTGTAGTTGTCAGATGTGAGGAAAATGCTTTGAAATAAGAAATTTTTTTGAATTTGCATTTCGAAAGGTAATTCAAATTAAATTACAAATTATAATTGTCATATAATTAATTTGCTCCATGTATGATCTATATGCATCAGATCGAAATGGACTAAGACGACTAAAACTCCAGATACATTAAAAATAAAAAAAAAATTATATCAAAAAATTCGTAAACATATTTGTTTTCATAAGATGTACTTCAATTCAGCAATTCAAATCAGACTCACAATTGATTCATTGACTCCTCAATTGTTGTATAGTTAACATTTACAACTTCCTCATTTATATCAAAAACAAAAATTAAATTTAACGATATAATTTATCAATCAAGCGAGCTCTTTAACACAAGCAGTTTGTTATTCGTGTAGGTATATAATTTTAGTTTTTATGAAAATTGTATTTATTTTTTAATTTCCGCTCAATTTGTATTTAACACTTTCACATGACCAACGTCCGAAATGAGACAATGAGCTGCAAACTCGAAGCCAACATATACACAACATCAACAACATTAGACTGCCAGCAACAACAGCATGATAATAACAAATCCTCCAACAACAACATTAAAATGACATTACCGATAAGAAAACTAATGTGCAACATATGCAACAACATCAAGTCCTACAAACACAAAACAAAAACCATTTATTTACATGCAACAAACGTCCAGACGTGGTCGCACAGTGCCCAATGTGCAGGGGGAAAATCGAATAAGCGCGAAAGTTTTCAGAAATTCGAATATTCGTGAAGTCTATAAACACTATCAACAGAATGCCATTGGAAGCATTAGGCTTTTAAATATAGACGTCGTTCATTCATTACGACGTCCAGTACACATACAATCTATGGAGATACTAAAACTGCAACTGCAACAGCACCAACCGTAATTGTAACTCCAACATCAGCACTAATACCAATACCACCGCAACTACACGTCTACACGTAAATAAATAAATTACTTGAGTATTTCAAAGGAGCCAGGTAATATTGGGGAAATGTGCGAATTGTACTCACGTTTACATCGTAGGATGAAGTAGTTCCTTGCGTTGTCCAAAAAAAGTGTTGTCCATTGTTAAAATAAAACTCGTAGTTGGCACAGGCACCGTCTTAATTGAGTTTGGGTTTACTTTTTATGCATTTGATACAACATATTAGACTAGCCTGAATTACAACATTACTCTGCGGTGTGTATGTACAAGATATGTAATGTGTATCTGAAGAATCTTACCACCGGCTAATCGTTAAAAACCACATTACAAATTAACGAGTTACACTCACGTAAATAATCGAACTAACGTCCAAACAATTCTTTACAAATTAACTAAAAGATTTGGTGATTTTTAGAATTTAAAAGCTGGTTAGTATCGTCGTCAGCGAGACTTAAAACCCACGTTAATTCGTCCCTCAAGTGTAAAACAGTGGTACTTTGAAGGACTGTGTAATATGCATGAACTGTAGTAGGATAAACCCCGTGTTCTCATGAACTTTGCGCAGCGCACAGTAAATACTGAACCAGAAGAAATTTCCTAAAATTACTTTATATAAAAATAAATGAAGTTGGCGGCATACTATAAATTTTTTTACCCAATGATCGGCACCAAGAGGTTTATAAGGACCCTGATCGAATAAAGTTCTCAGAAGCTTGTTGCTGCCTTAATTATGTTGATCTAATTTACTAAATCCAGATTCATTTATGGGGCGGATGTCAAAGACAAGCATGCTTCAGAACTGACGATTTTAACTCGAAATGTGAATAGGGGAACACAACAAGGGGAGTCTTATCTCCACTTCTCTGCAATTTGGTACGGGATAGTATTTTGCTAGGTGACCGTCGGTGTTGCAATGGTTAGTGTGTGCGGCTCTTGTACATACGAACGTGGGTTCGATCCCTGCTCTTGACCATCTAAAATTTCTTTCCACGATGGTCACATCGCTTAGCGATGGTGACACTACTGAGTATTTAGCCATGAAAAGCTTCTCAAAATACCGTTCGGAACCGGTGTAAAACTGTAGGTCCAATTAGTGAGTGTAAAACTAGAAATCACAAAGCTCACTGGTCCTGACAGAGGATGTAATAGGAAACATTTTTTTTCATTTGTGCCTTTTGGTGCGTACTTTTTGTACTTTTACTTACACATTTTGTACATTTGTGTACCCTTTTTTACTTTTGTGTCAATTTGTTGTACCTTTCTTTACACTTGTTGTACTTTTGTGTATAATACTTTACACATTCAGTACTTTCGTGTACTTTATTCCTGTCACAGATATGGCTGCCGATCCCGATTTCACTATCCTGCGGTAAACAGATTCTTTGTGAACAATCAGTGAACTGCGCTCTTTCAATTTTTGGGTGTAAAACTGTTGGTCCAATTAGTGAGTGTAAAACTGGAAAGAGCACCAATCCCTTCTTGGGGTGTAATAGGAAACCATTTTTAGTGTTTTTCTACATATGGAGGAATCACGGTGCACAATCGTAGCGTGTGCTGACCACCTGTCAATTGCAGAGCAGAGTAAAACCCTTCCACATGCAGAGATGTTATCCATAAGTTAAACAGAAGACTCTCTAAGTGGGCTACGGAGAATGGGTTGGGCATAAACACTTCTTTACTAGAAAGCAGGAGCTTCCGTATATTTATCCAGTGTCTCTATGTTAGATCAATTTGCGTAAAAGATAGTGCAAAGTACCTAGGTGTGATTCTCGACGGAGAAAAAGGAGAACGGATAAAAATGAGAACAGAGTAAAAGGTCCATCAAACGATGATGAGGCCTCTCCCCGAAAATAGTTTATTGGATTTATACAGCTTTTGTCCGCCGAATATTGGTTTAGGGCATTGTCGTTTGGTGGCCGGTACTGGATAAAAACACTTATATAAGTCTGCTGACAAAAGTCAAGAGAATGGCAATGGTGTGTATCATTTTGCTGGGAAAGCAAATGGGTGCAAAATTTCCAAATCACCTAAGATATATCACCTAAGATATATTCACCAGCCCAGCCAGCGGCCAGCGGCAATCCACAATAAAAGTCGACTATATGACACCCATTTCACTTTTTGGGAGAAATTTCTGCACTCAAATCCCGAGCAGGCAGGACCAGGTTATAGAATGTGTTGATTTTACTATACTAATAGCTCCAAATTAGAGGGTAAAGTAGGATCCGGAGTGTATTCTAAACAGCTGGGTCTAGACCTGGTAGTGTCTTTCAGGCAGAAGTCATAGTAGACGGAGAAGTTGCCCCTGGGACGAAACGTCATCACCGTTTACGGTATCAACGTCTACTCTGACAGTCAGGCTGCTATATAGTCTGTATTCAAACACAGGACACAATTTACGCGCATCTTTACATGAGATGACCAAGCAGTTCCATATTCTCTATAACATTCCAGTGAACCATAGAGTAGATAATTTGGCAAGATTAGGAACTACCTTACATGTACCAGCATGTTGGTATACCCCTTTTTGCGTGCATGCTCATGCATAAAAACGAAGCTTTCAGACATGCGGTTGGTAGATAGTCTAGAGGCACAAAATGGAGGGTCACACAGGCAAGTATGGCTCAGTTATGACCTGAATCGTACACTCACAGAAAAGAGGTTGTAGCAACCGTAAATTCTGCTGTTGTTACGGAATTGCGTTGGCCATAACCGAATTGACGTTCTCAGGACTGAATTTAGTCCATACAACTGAAATTCGGTTGACAAAATCTCGTTCCACAATTTATTCGTTTGTGGCAAATGAATATTCAATTATATTTGTTCTGTCAAATACATTTTTTAAAATTTCGATTGCAACAACCGAATTCGTTGCAACACCCGTATTTATTAAAACTGGGATTGCTTCGACAGAATTTCTCATAAATTCTGTTGGTTCAACCGAATTCGATTTCAATTCGGTTCCCACAACATAAATACATATTTCAAACTTGACGTTTAACATTTTAAAGATAACTATTATACTAACAATTAAAAGAACGCAGAATCGTTCATGTGGCGACTTTATCAAGAAATTTTATTAACAAAGGTGAACACAAATATTGAAATTTTGGATACTGAGTTAAATCGACTTATTTACTGGAAAATGCTTATAGTTATCAGCAAGCAGTAGATCAGTTGTCATAAGTTCAAAGTCGGTCGTCTAAAATGTTCGAATATGACGGGTTTAAGACCTAAAACGACAGATGTAACACATTGGAGCTCTGATGCTATAATGTTGGCTGGGACTTCAAAAACTGTCGGAGATGGCATGTAAAATTAATGATTACCCCATGTGAAATGCAAATAGAATACTGACTTATGTATAATATGTCGACAATTCTCATATAATTAATTTTTAATAAGTAGACCAAATGCTGATTATGTTTTGATGATCTAAATTCGGTGAGAACCTCTAATGCGGTTGTAACAGCCTTCAATGCGGTTGTGACAACGTCTTATGCAGTTGTAACAACCTCTCATGCGATTGCTACAACTTTTATTGAGGTTGTGACAACCTCTAAGTCGGCTGTAACAACCTCTAAATTCGGTTATGGCTTATTCGGTTGTGTCAACCGTATTTGTTTGAGTGTACGCTATTCCTGATATCCATTCCTAGACAAGGTATCTCTATACTAGTAGCTGGGATCACTGGACGCTGGCTAATAGGCAGACATACGTCTAGAGTTGGAATCTCACTTCATGATTACTGGGGAAGCTGTGTGGATGAAGAGGAGGACCAGAGCGTCGAATATTGCATATGCTACTGGCCGGGAGTTTGTGTGAGTAGCAGACAATATCTAGGATCTTACTTCGTGTAGGAAGTTAAGCTGAATGATCTTATGACCTTTTTCAAGTTACTAATGGGTTCGCTAAGAACTATAAACGTCCCTCCAGTGATTTCCTGGAAAATCGGGACAAGGTATCACATGGCTTGAATGCGCCATGCGCTATGGCCAATTTAAAGTTCAGGTTCGTCGATGTTCTAGGTTTGTACCGGGATCCCGGGAAAAGGTTTTTCGGTTTCCCGGTAAATCATCCCGTTAATACCGGGAGTTAGAATTTTCGCGGTATTCCCGGGAAATAAAAATATGTTTTTTTCTTCGGTTTGTTAAGCAAAGACGCACAGAATGGCTTGAAATTTTGCAGAGAACATAAACAGAGAGACAAAAGACAGATATCATATTTTTGGTATATCCCGGACAGGGGTTTCCGCAGTTTTTAAGCAAACGTCACAAAAATTCGTGGAAATGTTCCACTAATGTTGGTCTTCAATACTGCCTACCCTGCCTAAATAATAGAAATTTCTTCGTTCCGGGACCGGCGTTTGAACTCACAATTTGAATATCACAATTTTTTGGGGCAATATAACGAGGTGTCTGTTTATGATCTCTGGAAAATTGCAAGCCACTCTGTGCATCTTTGCTTAACAAACAGAAAAAAGACAATATTTTATTTCCCGGGGATCCAGGGAAATATATCAATCCCGGTTTTCCGGGAAAGGACCGGGAATCCCGGGAAAACCAGGAATAGCACTAATTAAATCTAATCCTAATTTTCTCGATTTTTCATATCTAAATAAATAAAATAAGGCAACATACCATTTGTTTTGTTATTCATTTCTGTAAATTTGTATGTCTATCTATTTGTGCATGGTTGCAAAAAAAAGTATTAAGTGCAATTATTAGAGTAAAAACATCGTAGTGTACGACAATTTTATGCCATAACTTCACACAAATCAGTTTCGTCTCAAATTAATCTGCTTTAAATGTCTACCAAAAGCATAGAATACTGCACATCTTTTACCAAATTTGTTTTAATTCTGAAAACTCAAACAACCACTGCCTTTTTGATCCGACATCGTTTAAAAAAACCTTTACTTTAGCCACAATCTCAGTAAACGCAGTTTCTTGTTTGTTTCTTCCATATTTTTGGAGTTTCTGATATTTCACAAACTGACTTGAGGCGTACGAATAATATTGAAAGGCGTTTGCAATGGGCTGACAGATAAAATAAACGGTGAATTTAATATCATTGTGTATAAAAATATCTTGGAGATGTTGTCACAGTCATTGTTGTGTTGCATGCTCTGAACATAATCTCTTTCTACCTTTCATTCCATTTAATTTTTTGTATTTTTTGTTTTGTATTTCATTAAGTCTAAATTACATTCATACGAACGCGTTTATAAAAAAGTTCCTGTTTGTCATTTTTGACGTATTCACACTACACCACATGGCTTAACTGAGTACGATATTGCATGCCAGTAATCGGAGACTGATCTTCGAAAAACAAAGACAATTTTGAATAACTTTCAATGTAAGTTTGTAATAATTTTTAAAATTTTTAAAAGTCGTCTGCCATCTCTAAAAGTTCGCAAAACAACGAAGGTTGAATTACATTCATTCAAATTTGAACAATGCTTACGCAAAAATTTGCTCCAAGTTTTGGATCATGAATTAGGATACTAAATATTTTCCCATTATACCCCAGAAGGGATTGGGGAGAACTTTTCACAATCAGTGATTTGTGAGGTTTACAGTTTTATATTTCACTGACTGGGACCTTCAGTTTTACACCGGTTCCGAAATGTTTCATTTGAAAAGCCTTTTCAGTGTTAATTACTGGATAGTGTTGCCGTCACGAAGCGAAGTTATCGCCTTCGATAGAAATGTAACATGGTCATGGTTGATACCTATCAATTCCACCTTTAATGGGAAAGGTTAGGAGCGATCATAAAAAAATTACAGCAGTCAGTTGTCCGAGGCCTTCGGCCACGGACTGTCCCTGCAGGCTGTGTCAGAGACACGGCCATTAAGTTTAACGTAGAATACGCCATCCGATAAGACAGAAAACATATATAACAATAAATTCATTTGTTTATATTATTTATCATTTATTGTTATATATGTTTTCTGTCTTATCGGATGGCGTATTCTACGTTAAACTTAATGGCCGTGTCTCTGACACAGCCTGCAGGGACAGTCCGTGGCCGAAGGCCTCGGACAACTGTCTGCTGTAATTTTTATATTTACCAACGGAATTTGATTCAAGTCCGTTTAAAAAAAAAAATATTATGTTCAATTTTTTTAAACTTAATTTAATTTATGTATTTTAATTAATATTTTTATTGAAATAAGTTCTGCGAATGTTGAGAGGGCCGCCCTAATATTAAAAAAGGTTTACCTTATCGAGTCTTCGCATTAGCATTCGAGCGTTGTGTGAAAGCTTTACGCTTTACAATTCAAAAATTTTAAAAAAATTCATGTAGCCGTTTCCTCAAATTCAATGAAATAAAGATTACAACAATAAAAACCTGACATGACTCCTCATACCGTAAGGTAAGACGTATTCTACGTCAAAACATGTCTACTTCTTGCGCAGCTATTACTAATGTGTTTTGATTAGTCGCCTAATATTAAAAGCTAAAGAGATGTTTTCATTCGCTTTGAACTTTTGCATTTTCTCTATCCAAAGTAACAACACCAATCTTTCGCAGGGATTCAAATGTTTACTCTCTCAGTAGTCTGCATTTCCACGACTTTTTTCAGATTTTTTCTCGAATGACTCTTAAGCGGAAAAAATTTTACGTGAATTGAAAAATGTTTGCGACGAACTGCTTTTCGTTTACTTAAGTGTATATCTGACTTATCTTATTTAATTTGAATGGAAGTGCATCCTCTTTAACAGAAAGTATTTGTTTAGTTTTCAATATACACATATATGTATGTACATTACATTGTGTCTGAAATGATACCCAGGTACCAAATTTACATTCCCAGCGGCGGAAGTCATTTACTGGAAAGTGTGAAATCATGATCAAACAGGCCTTATTTAAAATACGGAAGGCCTTCCCTACACATTACCTCCTCCTTTCTTTTTAACAATGCGTGAGGTTGGGATGCAAGTCCTTCCTTGCCCATTGCCTAAATATGGTCTTAAAAGGCATGCAAAGAGGAAGGCCTTAGAAGGAATTTACTTTAATTTATTTTTGTTAAACAAAAATAAAATTAAAATAATTTATTTTATCACAAAATCATTATCCACTTCTACATATTTATTTATAAGTATTTGTGTATCTATCTTAGGAAGTTGTACCACTCCCAGCTTCAAATAGAAAATTTTAAAAATACGCTGAAAAATATTAAATAAAAACTATAATTTTAGAATTTGTATGCAATTTTCTAATTAAATTACGGCTAAAATGAATCGGAAAAGAAATTTCTCAAAATTGTAAAAATCTTCTTCTTAGTTATATCTGATGAAAAAACTCATGCATTCCGCAGGCCTTATTTTAGGAAGGCAGTGCTAAAGAACCATTCCGGATGTCTTATTTGTGGAAGGCCTTGCGGGTTCCGCCGAACCATCGAATGCGTTTGCACGCAGAAAAACAAAATCTTGACACTAGGATTTGCTTGTTTGTTCTGTAGCGTGGCAGTGTAGTGCATCAGGGGGTTTCTATGGCACAGCTGATCGAAAAGGTACTAGAGAAATGATGTAGAATGAGTGACCAAAGAATTTATAGAGACTGGGACGCGTCATAACGCCCATGGACATAACGTCCATGGGCGTTATATCCATGGGCGTTATGACGCGTCACCATAGAGACAATAGACCATGCAGCAAACTAAGTATAAATAGTGTTTGATTGATACTAATGACACCTAAATTATGTTTTATGTTGTTTGCATCGAACAAAAATACGCATTCCCTTTTATTTCTGCCCGTATTAAGCCAACCAAAGACAAAATTACAAAGGCAACTCGAAGCCTACTACCTCGTAGTCATGAAGAGAACGTGATGTATACTTTTTCGCTTATAATAAACGGGTTTCTTTATTTGCCACAAAAGTAAATTATGAAAATTTTGGGATAAATGTAAGTTAGTAACTTACTACTTGCGGGATAGTACCGACTTTTGCGGTTAACCATCAGACTGAGTACCAAGCGAAATATTTTTGGGGGTAAAATTATTATTTTGGGGTAAAGTAAATACTTTTGCTCCAAACGATCTATTAACTTTTTTCTTTTCGTGTACTTACAAGAGCGCCCAAGAAACCAATATGTTTTAAAAATCATTTTACGGCTTGGTTGAAGAATCAATTTTCCAAGAAACCGAATTTCAATTTTTATTTCTGGCAAATCTCGAGGAAATCGGGCTTTTCGTATTTTGATTGTCAATTAAGTGATACTAGAGTGGCGTACCGTCATTTCGCCCTATGTCATTTCGCCCTATGTCATTTCGCCCAAAAACGAAAATGACATATCGCCCAAAAAATTTCAATGTTAGTTGTTGTTGTCCAAAAAAATCGGAATTTTGGGCGTTATGACATGATTTTTTGGGCAATATGACATTTTCCCAAGCCAAAAACGATCCATGACACTTCCCCCAAAAATAATAAAAATGACACAATACCCAAAAATATGGACACATTTGTAAAAGAAATATATGTAAATTTTCTATGTAATTTGTAAATAATACATATTTATTTCAAATTGTTAGTAGAAAAATAACTTAACGTCCTTGTTCGATCCTGAATGGCTCTATAACTTCCAGAGGTGTTTTTGGGGATTTTAAAAAAGATGGCGATGCAAGTCTCTCCAGAGTTCTTTGTACCCGAGAGTAAACCAATTTTCGAGTACTTTCCTGATTCCTTCAGCAAAAATTTTATTTAAAGACAATTATTTTATTTGACTCAATACTGTCGAGCCTCGCCGCGTGGGAGGATGGCTCGCGCCCGCAGTGCGAAACGCGCAGGTGCGGAGCGAAACGCGCGGCCGCCGCGGGCGCAGCCCATCCTCCCGCGCGGCGAGGCTAAACCAATTTTTGAGTACTTTCCTGATTCCTACAGAAAATATTTTTTTCAAAGACAATTATTTTATTTGACGCAATACTGTTGATCCTCCCTCCCGACGACGCTCAACAGCTACAATGACAAAAACAACTCAGGAATGCACCAAACATTACTTCTTCAAACAAAAGTCCTGCAAATTTACCGCTTAAAATTACAAGCACCCTACTTCATTGGGTTCGACATTCGTTTTCACACCATAGGCTAGTAGATCATGCCTACAATGCAGGGCCTCTGAGGTGTTCCAAATATAACGACTAACCAGCATGTAGCACTATTATATGATGTAGGGTGCTATGACTGCTATTCCGTTGTGGTAATATTTGAACAAAGTAATTCTTTTCGTAAATGACATGTCGCCCAAAAAAACTGTACGTCAATGTTTTTGGGTGATATGTCATTTTAGTTTGGGTCTTATGACATTGCTTTTGGGCGATATGTCATTTCAGTAATTAGGGTTTTGGGCGAAATGACATATTTGGGCGTTATGTCATTTTCGTTTTTGGGCGAAATGACGGTACGCCTACTAGAGTGTCCAAAGCCGAAACCGGTCAAAGCGATTAACCGGTTTTTTTTGGTATTGGTATTAACTACCCTCTAATGCCTAAGAGTACCTTAAGGCACTCTTCACAAAAGACATACTGATGGCAAATGGAACGACATTTTTAGAAAGGAAGCTTTTTTTACAGTTGCTAACATATGTAGCAATATATTTGTAAAAGATTCGAATCATAAAAAATCCAATGAGTGTTCGAACTCACGGGCGATGTGTTAACACCTTTTTGCTACACGGTACCTGTTCGATTTCTATGAACACATTCGTAAATGTTACATTGGAAAATAAACAACAGCGTTCAATCATATGATGACGTTACATTTAAATATTATTAATACTTAAAATTATTTAAAGACCCAGTGCAAGCACATGTGTCATTATTTTCTTGCTCAATACTTTTTGTTTTATTCCCACAAAAGTCAAAGAATGCAAAGCAACAGACACTTGTACATACATACATACACACATTGTTATATTCGTACGATATAACCGAAGATCAACATAAAATACTTTTTTAATATTACTCCAAATTAATACTCCAAATTAAAACACTTCAATCTCGGCTCGCCGATATCGGATCGCCTCAATTTTTGGCCTAAACTCTTCGTCGAAACCCGCACTAGCTTTTTAATCCAAAAATTAATAAAATCGGCTATGCATTTCCGGAGAAAATCGCGTGGGAAAATTATATGAAAATCGCCCAATAATCACTTTTAATACCGACTGCCAAGCAACGAACAAACAAACGATGATAAGACAAAACCGAAGATCAACATAAAACACTTTTTTAATATTACTCCAAATTAAAACACTGAAATCTCGGCTCGCCGATATCGGATCGCCTTAATTTTTGGCCTAAACAATTCGTCGAAACCCGCACTAGCTTTTTAATCCAAAAATTAATAAAATCGGCTATGAATTTCCGGAGAAAATCGCGTGGGAAAATTATATGAAAATCGCCCAATAATCACTTTCAATACCGACTGCCAAGCAACGAACAAACAAACGATGATAAGACAAACCCGAAGATCAACATAAAACACTTTTTTAATATTACTCCAAATTAAAACACTGAAATCTCGGCTCGCCGATATCGGATCGCCTTAATTTTTGGCCTAAACAATTCGTCGAAACCCGCACTAGCTTTTTAATCCAAAAATTAATAAAATCGGCTATGAATTTCCGGAGAAAATCGCGTGGGAAAATTATATGAAAATCGCCCAATAATCACTTTCAATACCGACTGCCAAGCAATGAACAAACAAACGATGATAAGACAAAACCGAAGATCAACATAAAACACTTTTTTAATATTACTCCAAATTAAAACACTTAAATCTCGGCTCGCCGATATCGGATCGCCTTAATTTTTGGCCTAAACTCTTCGTCGAAACCCGCACTAGCTTTTTAATCCAAAAATTAATAAAATCGGCTATGAATTTCCGGAGAAAATCGCGTGGGAAAATTATATGAAAATTGCCCAATAATCACTTTCAATACCGACTACCAAGCAACGAACAAACAAACGATGATTTACTCTTACAAACCTAACACTTGCGTATGTATTAAATTTATAGTTTACTGCCCTAGAGGCGCGCGTATAGATGTTAACACATCAAAAATTTTTAGTTTGATTATCATAACCGAAAGTAAACAATGTGTTTCTTAATTCTCATATGATCTTGTAATTAATTTCAAATGTTCTCAAAGAACCCCAACATATAGTTTTCATTAAATTGACTGTTAGTTAAATTGACAAAATTTGGAAATTTGTACCGAAATTTTATGAATTTTGACAATTTAACTACCGTTTTTTGTCTTAAAAAGTTACAGAATTCCGGTGTAAAAGTCCAAATTTACCAAAAAAAAAAAATATTTTCATAATGAGGTCCATAAAATAGGCATTTTTTGATCAACAATTTCATCGTTGGAGCTAAATCTCTTTCCACCGAGCCATTTCTTTAGGTTTGGAAATAGGAAATAGTCACGGGGGGCTAAATCCGGAGAATATGGCGGATGAGTTGCCTATTCGTAGCCCAATTCATGGAATTTTGCCATTGAGACTACACCCGTGCATTATCTTGATGAAAAATAACTTTTTTCTTGGCCATCTGTGGTCGTTTTTTTTAATTCCGCTTTAAATGGGTCCAATAAGTTGGCATAATATTCGCCGTTTTTTGTTTTCCTTTTGAAGGTAATCGATGTGGATTATCCCGCGTGTATCCCAAAAAACTATTACCATCACCTTATTGGCCGACAAACTTACCTTGGCCTTCTTCGGAGCGGGTTAACCGGAGAAACCCATTGTTTACACTGCTGCTTGGTCTCCATGTTTCATCCGCAGTTACAAAACGCCGCAAAAACTCCTTCGAATTGCGGTTAAACAACTCCAAACAATCCTCTGAAGTTGTCACACGATTACGTTTATGGTCAATTGAGAGCAAACGCGGCACCCATCTTGCAGACGAGGCACCCATCTTGCAACTGATCATTTAAAATCGAAACCACACTGTCATATGAAATGCCTATGGCATCAACAATCTCACGCACTTTTACTTTTCGATCGTCCAACACCATATCGTGGATTTTTTTGACATTTTCGGGTGTATTGACCTCAATTGGCCGTTCAGAACGTTCAGCGTCATTTGTACCTGTGCGACATCAACGAAAATCAGTAAACCACTTTTTTACCATTAAAATCGATAGTGCAGAAGTACCCATTGAATTTATCAAGCTTTTCTTTGGTTCGATTAAAATCGCAAAAAATAATGTTCAATGATTCACTTTTTTCCCATTTACAAAAAAAATCCACGCGGTTGTATATTTTGAACAGCTGTTAAACGCAAAGTATATGACAGAACTTGCTCAAAATTTGACAGTAGTCTACTAACAGGTGATACTTTATTCGAGTAGTGTTGTATTTCATATAACTACGAGGGAAGTTCGAAAAGTCACGGCCCTCCTAAAACGAGTGTCTCTTATGCGACTTGGGTAAATGATTTTATGCTTGAATGAAACTCCAAAATCAAAGAAAATTTAATCGTTTAAAATGTTTCACTCGTAAACTGTCCAAGGCCTAGTCAAATCCTGTCATCCAACCTTTATTGTTTAAAAATCGTACTATAATTCCAATCACTAGACAAAATAAATGCTTGCTGTTTCTCCCCGTGCCCTGATGTTCCGCCGTTATGCTATTGTTATCGATTTTTATGCCAAATGCAAAAGTCGTCAATTAAACATGACATAGTTGCGATAAAGGTAAATATTTCGATTAGATTTCTGGGCAAGCAGACACGTACTCTAACTCTGAAGCAAAACGACAAATAAAACATCTCTTCTAAAGGCACGCCTGCCGCTCCTGGGTTGCAAGTGATGGGATGATGTTCGGGGATATTGCCATATGACGTTGAATAATGCAAATAGTGTGTGATCAAGCTTTAGCTGTGTATATGTATCTGTTTGGCTTCGATTCTTCATGACATTGCATTTCATTTAATGGCCGTCTCTAGTCTCTCCTTTAGTTCACGTTTCGCAATCAAAATCTTTGTCTTTCGAGTTAATATTAAACAGTTATTTTTCCATTTGATAGATTTTAATCGCAAATTTATTTGTTGTGCAGAAATGTGGCAAATGATTAGAACACCATTTGCAAAATAGAAAGGTTTAAGCGATTTATTGGGACATCTATCAGTTATTCTTAGAACATACAAAAATATGTCATTTAGTAATAAGGATTTATCTAAATGTAACACAATTGTTTTACATCTTAGATTCTGCCAGTCTTAACCGATAACTAAGTCGATGTGAAATTTTCACTTTTTTGCTGTCTTTGTAGCGATAAATAAAATCTGGGTTATGGGAAATTATTGAAATGATTATGAGAATGTTAAACCAATATCTGAGATAAGTGGAGAAAATTGTCTACGTATACATTGTTTAAAAGATTGGCATACTATGGACTTTTTTTTTTTTAGAAATTTTGCAAAAATCTCATAAGAAAAACTGGATTTTATATCCAACCCCAAATTCGTCTTTTATAGAATACAGCACAAATTACTGCTGAAACGTTGAATGCAAATATGTTTTATATTTCCGCAAACATACGTGTCTTCTTATTAGACGATTTTCAGTTCATGGCAGTACATTTTTATACCCTCACCCATAGCGATGGGATGCAGAAAAGATGTAACGCATAGAAGGAGCCATATCCAGTATCTTTGGACGAAATTCATTGTTGGACTTACAAGAAGATTAAGCCATGCACGTCTATCTGTTTGTCTGGCTGGCTGGTCAACACGTTAACTGCCGTAAATCTTTACCCATCACAACGAAATTATGTCAGTGACTATTATTTGTCCATTGTTTGCTCTTACTATTATCTGCTGACCCAGGTATGTCGTCGTCGTCTATGTACGGTGTGGATATTGATGAATCAGACACTCTTGATGTTCTGGGCATGAAAATATAATATAATGTCCGTTGGGCAAAATACGTATTTGAAGTGTCGAAAGATGCATTGAAGTATCTAGGCTTTTTAAAGCGGTGCAAGAAATACTTCACTCCATCTGGTCTTCTCAATTTTTACACCACCTACACAAGGTCAAAGATGGAATATAACACTCATATGTGGGCCGTACAGCCCGCATGTGGAATTAACTTCCGGCTAGTGTATTTCCTACTAATTGTGACATACAAAGATTCAAGGCAAATGTCAACAGTATCCCCTGAGTATTGTCTTTGATAAAAACATAAAAAAGCTTAGTGTGGGATTGCAAATGAGCGGCTTGACCACGCCCCTTCTGGTACCTCCCATACAAAAGCTTGGTAGTCATCCCGGTTGTCTATGCGATAAGTTGCATATAACAATTCCAATCTTAATGATATACTATTATTTGTCCAAGGTTATGTTATTATTGAAAAATGGGGGTTTTGTCCGCGCCCCTTCTGGTACCACCCATACAAGTCGGCACATTTAGTACAAAATAAGGTTTGTTCTAAAACCTTTCCCGGTACATGTGATTAACTTCAAATTAAAAATTGGTTGATAATACGTATATGTCTACTTTAATGGAGAAAATTGGCGAGGGTGCCACGCCCTTGTTGATGACTCCCATACATAAGTTATTCAGCAATATAACTTCCGCAAAACCGAACCAATCTTTATGAAATTTGGTACTAGACAAAATTTAGTCAAATGATACTCTACTCTGGGAAATGAGTGGGTTTGCCACACCCACTGTGGTCCCTCCCACACAAACGTTAGGCGGGTGACCGGTTGATCGGCACGATAACTATAACCTACTGTACCACGCCCATTATTGTACCTCTCATTCAAATGTTGGGCGGCTTTCCGGTTGGTCGACTCAATATCTCCCGTATACCACAACCGATCTTAACAAAATTTGGTACTGATCAATATTTTGCCAAAAGCTAATAACGAATAAATATCTTCGCCATGCCCATTTTTGAACCTCCCACATAAATGTTGGGCGGATAATTGGCTGGTAGTCACGATAACTCCCAAACTCTGTTAGGATCGTAATTAAGTTGGGTATTGAATAATATTTAGCGCAATGCCAATTTGATATTGAATATTGGCACATTCGGCACCCTCATTCGTTCAACGTAAGGGTGAATAGGTGTGTTTTTTAAATAGAACTCTGTCGTAGTGGATGACTTAGGGTGAGGGTATGTTTAAGTCGGTTCACCCGACTGAAGTTTCTGTGCTTGTTTAAATATTGGTCAACCAAGCGCGGAGATGTGAATTCTTATAATTTCAATTTTATTTTCGAATTTGATTTAATTTTACTAGGAAAAAATATGGTTAAATTGTCGAAATGTAGAAATTTAAATTTTATTAATGATATGAATCTACAGTAGATGTTTGACTTCTTGGTTACCAAAATAAAATATTAAGATTTAAGATTTCTCCTAAATATTTCCTCTTTCATTTAAACTCAAGACACTAGAAATTAATGGATTTTGGATGATTGGATGTGTGTATGGAAAAATGGCAAAACAGGCAACATTAGCAATGCCACTGCAACTACCGGCTATATTCAAATCTTGTACGTAGAAATATACGTGATGATGTCTGCTGCAGTTGCAGCATTGTACTCGTGATGGAAGCTGATGGACGGAAACCAAGCGGCTAACTCTGCTGGAAATGGCCGTAATGTAACCACTTAAAAACAAATTTCTGATAGCCTGTGAAGTGAAAATGTCCTGCTGTGAATAAAACCAAATAAGGGGCATGTGATGTTGCATGTTGTTAGGTTAGGTTTTTGGGTTTTCCTAGTTAGTACTCTACGGTGATTTTAGATTGAGGAAGAATATTGTTAAAGGTCGATATTTCGGAAGGGAGGGGGTTGGAATAGTTAAAGCTTAAGTTGTAGGTAAGCTGAAATATTTGTTATTGATATTTATAAACATTATAAGAAAGTAACATATTCTCTCAAACACATTCAGCAGGTACTATGTATATGTTTGCGACACACTCCAAATATTCATACATTTTGAAGTCCTAAACTCACTTGCATATATTTAAATACAAACATTAGCATGTTTACATGCAAAAATGCATATTTTACGTGGAGCCATTTGAGTGTTTCATCCCAAACATGCATATACTTACGTCGAAACATTCGAGTATTCCCTCCGAAATGCACAATTGACGACTGAATGAATCAAAAGCGAAAGAGATCAGTCAAGATAAGAAACACTCTGCTCGACAGAGCAAGGGGACAACAAAATTAAGTAAACGGTACACCAAACAGCTATATTTGTAGCACAAACAAAGCTATATTTGGATGGCACATATATTGTAACATTTTAATCATAGTGTCTCTTGTGTCTATCGATCCAAATAAATATTTAATTCATTTGTACAAATTTTCTGTGTTTTCCTCAATTTTCAAAAATCAAATAGCAAAAGAATCAGACATTATATCATAGGTTGGTTTCAATTTAGCGCCGGTTCTCTATGGGCCCTGATGCTGATAATAATTTAGTATCAAAATTTAATAAAAATTTTATTTAATTTAATAAAAATAAAACAAATAATTTTGGATGTAATTTCAAATGTATAAAATTACTGGAAACGCATCAAAAACCCGAGTTATTGAATACGCATAAAACTAACAAAGCATGGCATGTAACTCTGGAGAAAACATATTGGCAGAAGACATTTACAGATTTTCCACCTTTCTAAATTTTATTTTTGAAGTAATAATTCAGAGTTCAAAGTACCCGCATAATTTGGTCCAATTATATTAGAAAGCAATAACACTGAGAAAAAAAATTCGTCTGACCTTCTAACTAATTTTTGATTATTTTCGTTTTAATTATCGCAGGGAGTTCCAATATTAAGTATAGCATATAGGATGGTGAAGATGGTGCCAACTCACCCCTAAAGGGTCAAGCAAGCAACAATAGTGTAATGAAACATTAAGTAAAAAGGCATTGCAAAGGCCTTAGCGTCAAGTCTTACACCTCAATACGACTTTAAGCAACGTGTTATCTGTAATTGTTTCGTTTTCTGTTCGCTGCTGCATTCAAACTAAAAAGCTGTATATGTAGTTATTTACAACTCAGCGGTATAACTGTCATAATCACTAACCTCAACGAGTAATTGACCCTAAAGGTATTCAGAGTTTGATCCGCTCCATTTGTTGGTATTCGCTAAGTTCACCAGAAAATCTAACTTCGTTTAAAGGTCATAATATTTTCGACATTCGTCGTTAACTTAATGTTCAATGCTTTTGTCACTAAATTTGGCTTGCGGTATTATATCCCTTTTCAATTTTCTTCTTTAGATCGTTTTCGATATCGTTGGCTTAAAACATGACGGCGATTATATTTTGCCAGATAATAACATTTATCATTTTATATATTAGAGCGTGTTTAGGTGTTTAAAATTGACAAATGATTTCGTTCATTTAAAAATTTGTCATGATTTGCAAATCGTTGCAGTTTTGTAAATATTTCCTGTTTATGAACTTGAGAGGAAACAAATTGATACTGACCGTTTCTTAAGGGGTTATTATTGTTTGGGTTAAGTTCATTAAATACAATTTTGTTAAAACATTTTAAATAATTCCGTCGATAGTATACCAATGTCATGATATGCCAAATGAAGATGATTGGTTTTCCTATAATTGAGTAATTTTGAAAGAAATATTATTTATATTTATCGCTGGTTCCAATGACCGACATTTTTTATATCATTTAATGTTTGAAGTTAGAAAATTTGAACAAAGTGGTAATGTTTAGTATGGAAAATATTTTTAAATAATTGCTAACTAAAGACTTTTAAATTATTGTCGATAATAATGAACATAATATGGTATAATACTTATAAATAATTTTATGTTTCAATGTTTAAGTAGCAAATCCATACAATATTTAATACATATATACGTATGTAAAAACCACTGTAAAAAATATTTTGTTAAAAAAAACTTGACGGTGACGGCGTACCGTTGGTTGGTTGGTTGAAAACGATGCAAGACAGCATGCTGTCTAGCACACTTAGGCTTCAGGAGCCCATTGTGATACCTGCAGATTCCTCTATAGCAACTATTGACAAATCGTCTAGCCAATTTGCCCTTTCAATAAATTTGTCCATAAGACCTATAGGGATATCCTGTAGGGATACGGTGCTAACTAAATGTGTTCTGAATATCCTACTTCTCAGTCCTGCCAGAGCAGGACAACCCAAGATAAGGTGTTTCATTGTGTCCTCGTCCTCTTCCATGCAGCATCTACAGAGAGTGGAGTTTCTATGTCCCAATCTGAAGTCGTGTTTTCCTACAAGACAATGTCCCATAAGTATTCCTATCATTGTGGATAACCTGCCTCTCGGCAAGTTAAGTGGTTGCCTAGTCCTCTTCCTGTCCACCTGTGGCCAGAGGACCCTGGCTTGTTTGCAAGTTGAAGTAAGTCTCCTTGAACATATTATCGGTCCACTGCCTGATCTGCAAACGGTAGGTAGAGATTGGCCTACTAACACCTTCTTTTGCCGGAAGAACCTGTGCCGTAGTACCCTGTCTGGCTAACGCATCCGCTACGCAATTGACTGGAATGTCGCTGTGTCCCGGTACCCAGATGAATCTGATGTCAAAATACTTTGCCATCGCCCTAAGTGATGAGTGGCATTCTTTCACCGTCAGGGATCATGGCGTAGCGTAACTTCGCACAAAATGACAAAGGTCATAGGATCGAAATCGTATCATAAAACCCAAAATCCTTGGTAAAAATGACATATTGTCCAAAACCAATGTCATGAAACCCAATTTTTTATTTTGCCCAAAATCAGGACGTCAAATCGGCCAAATCGATTACCACATAAGCTCAAATCGGAATGCATTACCCAAAACAATGAACGAAAACGCCCAAATACACATTTTTTGGGCGAAATACAGTTTGTTGCAAACATTTCTCGTTACTCGTAAAAGTAAATAGAAACGTTTGTTTCTCGTAAACACTTTTTTGATTTTAGGGTTACCATATATTGTAGATTTACGATTGTCGGTTCCCGTAAATGGTGCCATTTATCTGTCACAAAGGAAATTATATTATTGACTCAGCAATTATTCGTTTGCCGCAATTGTATTCCCCAGACGAAGTAAATTTAGCTGAGACTTTAGTTTGGCGCAACGATTGTAATTAGTACGAGTGTAAAGTCGTGTTGAACTGTAGAGCTATAGATAAGAGTCTTCTTTCCCCTCTTCACGTTCTCTTGCGGTCATCGAGGAGTTGCTGATGCTTATTACTCTTTGTTTGGGCATAGAACGGACAGAAATAAAATGGAATGCACATTTGTGTTCGATGCACCCAAGGCAGCTTGAAAAGGTTGAAGCAATACTACAAAAATTACAACAAGACAACAACAACCAGCATTCTGTTTTTGTTTCGTGTGTAGTTTATGTCAGTATCAACGTACTACCAACAACGGGCACAAACCAAAGGTAAACAGCATTTGACAGCCAGTGTGCATCACTTTGACTCCACGGCATGAAAACAAAACAAATCAGCTGTTCTTATACCACAACCTTCTTGAGCAGCCTTGGATGCGCCCAACATACAACATAATTCTGCTGTCATTGGCATCAATCAATCACAATTTAATATTAGTTTATTGCATGGCTTGCTTCCGGTTGCTCATCGCTCTCTCACCCATCTACTTTGTTTTGTATCAATTTCCTATTTCACAGTCGATCAGCTGTGGCATGGATACCACCTGTTTGTAAAGTAGTAGTGGTAGGAACTTGAAGAGACTCATAGAAGTTTCCGTTTCCTAAAATTAAAGAAACGTTTTTGTTTGAGAATTTTCAATCACTTTAATTACTTTTCGTAGAGTAATGAATTGATTAAATGGACTCTTCTGACTAGACTGGTAGCTTAAAAAGTTGAAAACTTTTGATAACTGTTGATACAGTTTATATTTTTTTGAGAGTTAAGTTTATAAAATTTAAACAAAAATAGCTTCGCCCTAAATCGATTGAGTCCAATTATAATCCAAAGCGACATAAAACTTACGGACATCTCTAGCTAGACAGAGTATTACTTTTCGTAGAGTAATGAATTGATTAAATGGACTCTTCTGACTAGACTGGTAGCTTAAAAAGTTGAAAACTTTTGATAACTGTTGATACAGTTTATATTTTTTTGAGAGTTAAGTTTATAAAATTTAAACAAAAATAGCTTCGCCCTAAATCGATTGAGTCCAATTATAATCCAAAGCGACATAAAACTTACGGACATCTCTAGCTAGACAGAGTATTACTTTGTGACTTATATTTTTAATATTTACTTGCATTTAATTCTCCCCTTTTCAATTATAAAATAACTATTTGTTGAATACCCTTCATTTATTATCTTACCAAAGGAATCCATTCATATATCTGATATAACCAAACGCAACTAAAGTGTTACTAATACGGCTATTACAGCCACCAATATTGGGTCATTAACACACTTGACTCCATTTCCAGGCTTGTACTCCTTTACACATCATAAATACTCAATGATTGGAAACCATTCGCTTACAATCGAAAGTAGAATAGCCAACTTGGAGCTAAAACGCCAAGATTCAATCCTAAAGATACAACATACACGAGTGGTTATATTGATGTAACCTATGAGGCAACAACACTCCATGGCAAAAACAACTCTCAGCAACAATATAAATGAAAAGCGAACATGACATAAGATCAGCAACTGATAAAGAAACGATTTTATATAACAAAACTCTCGAAAAGCTCATCGGAAAAGGATTCAAACCAAAGCCAACACGATGGCTTAATGGGATTCGCAAAGTCTTTGCCTGAGAGATGGACACAAAGAGACAAGGCTTGGCGTTTTTAGTTTGCTATTCCCTGTTCAATGGGGATGTTGCCATTGCCGTTGTTGTTGCTGTTACTGATGCCGATGTTGTCCGTTTTTAGACACCTTCAACCTTTCTGCAACATTTCTTTCTAACAAACCCCACAGAATGAAATGATCAGTTGGTAAAGATCTAAAACGAAAAACATCAGTTAAAACGAAGTCAATTTTAGTTTTTATTTTTATTTTCCCTTTAAACATGCAACAAGTTTTATCGACTGTTGCCCAGAAAGATGAGGCTAAAGCAAATCAAACACTAACAACTGGTGGAGAGGAAAAGGATGTTGCACTCAACACCCAGCTTCATAAGTTGGAGGGAGAATCTATTTTCGAAGATTGTGCTTGTTATACAATTCTCCACTTGTAATGCAATGTTATCATCTTGTTAGCTGACAATAACACGGCAAAGTTGATGATGGCTAAGTCATAAAGGGCTTACTCGAGGTGTACTTGCATCCACTTCGGGGAAATATTTAAGTCAATAATGGAAGTCTTGAAGCAAAACCCGCCCATAGTTAGCAGAAAGGCGTAGGTTTCGACCATAGTGCCTAATTAACTCTACTACTATTAAACACTATTATAAATACTTAATTATTTAATTGACCAAAAATAACCCAGGGGGTTAGGCTGTTACTAAATGAAGGTAACCATACTTCGAACTTTCTCCCCAGTTGGTGACACCAAGCTTTCGAAGGGATTCACACACATGATCTCTCCTGTGGAGTCTGGGTTATCCTTTTGTACCGCTTCCTTCGAGTATGTCTTCGAATACCTTTCGCGCTAGTTCATTTTGATCCATTATAGTGACGTGGCATAGTATAGGATATAGTTTATTCAGATCTTAGTTCATCCTTCGTCGATACTCGCCTTTCTTTTTTATAGGACCATATATTTTTCGGAGCATTTTTCTCTCGAAGACTTCTAGTGATGTTTCATCAGCATGCGATATGACCCAGGACTCTGCACCATAATGCTGGACAGGTTGTATGAGAGTCTGATATAGGTGGATCTTCGTTTCTCGCGAGAGGGTCTTATCTTTGAGGTGTTTGCTAAGTCCCAAGTAACATCAATTCTCAAGTACAATTCTCAGTCTGATTTCAAGGATAACGTTATTGTTTTTTGTATGGCATATCTGAGGTAAATAAATTCTTCCCCCACTTCTAAGTTGCACTGGCTATCAATGTGCAAGTTGTGCACCAAACGAGTGGAGGATTTGTCCATGGCGACATTCACTGCTGTTCCCAATTTTGCTGATTTTTTCTCGGTTCTTGAAAATACCACAATTACTTGTATTACTACTAGAGTGTCCAAAATCGAAACCGGAAACCGGTTAACCAGGTTTTTTAATTTTAACCGTGTGCCGATTTTTTAAAAATTTTAACCGGTTATTTGCCGTAGGTTAATCGGTATTTTCTCAATTTGTGTTAATATCCTTAAAAAAGTATCAATGATGGACATGATTTTGGAATTTTAATGGAATTTTGGAATTACGAAACATGATTTCTATTCTCAAATATGATTTAAGACTTAATGATATTTAATGATATAATGATATTAAGTTTAAATGATATTTCCACACATTTTTGACTCAAATTTCAAAAAGATTTTATAACGAAAAAAATTAATTAGAAATTAATTAAGAGTTTAATTAAGCTTTTCAAACATTTTTTCCAAATTTCGAAAATATATTAATTTTAGAAAACAACGTTTCAAACTTAATAAGATTTTCATACATGAAAATCTCTTTCAAATTTGAATATGATTTTCGAATTGAAATCAGTTTAACGTGAGTTTGAATAAAACTTTTAAACTTTATATTAAACACGCATGTGAAATTGGAAACTAAAAAAAAATTTTTATAAGTGATGATTTATCAGACCTTTCGTATTGTATTCAAAAATTAAATTGTTCGAGCGTTTGGTCGTATTTTTAATTAATTTAATTCTTCGATATTTCGCGACCCTTTGGATAGCATCGTCAGGAAGATACACACAATTACAAAAGGGTAGCGAAATATCGAATAATAAAATTAATTAAAAATTTTTGAAAAAATTCTATTCAAAATTATAACGTAATTGTCACATTTTAATAAAGTTGTGAAATTTTGAGTTTTAAATACGAATAAGTATGTGAAATGGTCGCTAAACAAATGTATTATAAGTGATACATATGTAATTTAATTCAACGCCACAAAACCGAAAAGAACCGGTTCCACTGGTTTCTGCCAAATTTAAATACCGAAACCGGATTTCTTGCAAAATTGATTTTTCGAACAAACCAAAAACCGGTTTCTTGAAAAATTAATTTTTCGAACAAACCGAAAACAGGGTTTTATAAAATTCCGGTTTTTGGACACTCTGGTATGTATGGTAATTGGTCAAATTCTATTCTGCTATGTACCAACCCTGATGGTATCCGCCCTGACCCTGACCTACATCAGGAAACTCACCCACTACCGACTACTCGACTCTTCCCTATTGCGTCACTACTCGATCTGACCGTTAAACCGCGCAACATCAAAGAGATTTACCTAAAATAAATAAACCCGTGGACCATCATAAAAAGTGTAGTGTTCCTTTGTCGTTTTTGTAGTTCGATAGAAAAACGAAGCTCAACTGTCTGAACGGATAGTAGTGCTTAATTTGCCCCCCTCTTTGTTGCTGGTGCTCCTGTGAAACTTGACTGCAGCAGTGCGTTCAACATCGTTGGCAGTCGAACCAACTTATGTGTTGGAAACCCTCTAGAGTGACCCAAGCTTTGGCTAATGGGGAATTTGCGTTTGCGTTTGACCCCAAAAAACAGTGACATCTAAAGACATCCATTGGTTAAAGCCTCCGATGGAGGTAGCAAAATAATATTTTTGCGATTGGACGCACCGTTCCGAAGTTATAGCCAGCTTTTTATTTTCTCCACTTCCTTTTTTGGCGATTTTTTTTTTAAAAATTCGCCCTTCCCCACTAACCCCTAGTAACCCCAAAAAATATGTTATTTATTCGGTTCTAGAGCGTCCGAGATATAGAATTTTCGATCGCCGCGGGTATTGTGTTAGGGACACCCACCCATTCCCCAAGTGTAATGGGTAATCATGATGGGTAATTTCCCATCATCGTGGGTAACTACCCATTATTTTCCCATTACCCTGGGGGTAATGGGTTATACTTATCTGTAATTCCCCATTGTCGTGGGTAGCTACCCATTTTTCCCCCATACCCTGTGGGTAACGGGTAAACGATTGCTACCCATTCCCCACGGCAATTATCCACGAAATACGAACCCGTTTTTTGAATTTGAATTTTATTGACCTATTTTTGTTAGTTTTTGGTTAATGTATGAGAAATTCATACTACAAGCTTAGAAGTTACGAACATTTTTCTAATTGCAAAATGGTTAGTTTTTGTTGGAAATAATAGACAATTCAGTTCAACACACACTCACTGTCATGAGTAGTTTCGAACTTTGTGACAAGTTCATCATCAGATGCCTAACTACTGTGATGATAAATATTTTTCCAAAGTATCTTTCTCGTTCGTCAACGCAAAATTCAGAAAATCATAATTAGACTTATAAAAGATAAATGTATGTTGGATCTGAATCTAGGTGCCATTTTAGTTGAACAAAACAACCGTCCAAGTATAAAATCGGTCTGCTTTTTATTCCAATTTTGTTGTCAAATTCGAGGCCAAATATTTTTAGTCTTTCATAATTTATTTATTTTTTCCCAATATTTCGTAATTCTTCAAACAATGTTGAAATATAAATTCACAATTTCCCTCCATTTCAACGACTCAAAACGTGTAAATTATTATTTAGCTGCCCTTTCACTACAATCCTCGAATTAGTAATTAAAAAAATAGTCATTGTTATTAATCTTACTTTCATTGGGGGAAAGAATCGATCTTAATGAACCCATAGAAAATGGAAATAAGTCAATATTATGCAATGATCATAAAATGGAAAATTTTAAATATAAATTTGCATCTGGTTGTTTGGTTTTTAATGTTTCGCCTTTTCTTTCATCTGCTAAAACTTCGATGAGCTACAATAAATGATCCCCACCAAATGAAACACCACAAGGATTCCTTAAAATCATCATCTGGAATTGCTATTGATTTCAAAAATTCGTCATGGCTGAGAGAAACAGAATGAGAGAAATGCGGGCCAAACATAAATAAACTCTTTGCAACAAGACCCATTTGGTAGATAACGCTTAAGTGTGCCTTCTTAAGAGATGATGACCAACCGCAACAGCATTACGAATGCCATATTACCGTTGGCATGATGACCTATCTGACGTATAAGCGAAACAATGGATGGGCGGACGATCGATGTGATCATACGTGTACTTTGCCCTTATATTTATGTCCGCAAAGTAGAAATATTTTTCTTACTGTTTTTTTTTTTTCAATTGATATCAACGTAAATTCCATTTCTGTATGAATTTTATGTGTCTGTGTTTTTTTCTTGCATTAATGGTTCTGCGATACCAATAAACAGATAAAAGTTTACACGGTTTTAACGTTTTCAATTTCATTTAATTTAGTGAAATGAAAGTAAAAGCCATCAACATTATAAATTGTGTTACTACGTTTTAGCTGTGGGTAGTCTTTAGTTTTCGTTTGGGAGATTTGTGAGTGCCGCCTAGCAACAACACATTCATTATACCCACAGATCATCGGAGTAACCAAATAATCTCGTAATTGTGAAATAACTAACATATGGAGTGGTTATTCATTTCGGATTCATCTCACCTTGTTGGAGTCAAAGTTAACAGATTACAAAAATACCAATTATTATTTTAAATATAAATATTTAATTGTGCGCGTCTTTACAGTGAGAATAATACCAGCTGACAAATAGAGTTTGGTGCGCATATGAAAACTGATTAGTTCGATTTGAATGCCCTGCCCTGTTGTTTATTATATACAATTAGTACGGATGTTTGTAAAGTGAATAGAAATCAATTCAGTATTGCATTTGATTGGTTGGTTTAAACATTTACAACGTAGATCAGACATTTTTGCACACCCTTCTCTGATTTGACCAAAAGAGAAACTCTATCAAACATAATATTCATTGAAATTTGTCGAAATTGGATAAAATGTTGTAATAAATAAAAGGTAGCACGCATTATATGCAGTCTGTAGTATTTAGCTTCAATTTAAGTTTCAACTGGACATCGTAAATGTACGCTCAAAGATGACTCGAGAGGACGAATAAAAAATAATACAAAAATGAACGAGGCTCCGAGCGGGCTGTGTGCGTTTGATTATATGAATTTCTGCGCGGTGTTTTTCGTCTAAAAAGAGTAAAATCAGTCATTAGGGAGCAACTCGCGTAAGAGGTAAGATGAAATGGTTTCAAGAAATTAATATAAATCGGTGTTTTAATTTTTCCACCTAATATGAACAAAAAGTACATTCAAGTACAAAGTCCATAGCATGTTCCATAAAGTACATTAACTATACCAGGAAGTACATAAATTGCATCAAGAAACATGTATAGAAATACCCAAAATGTAGTAAAAGTACCAAAAAAGTTCATCAAGTGTACGATAAATGCACCAAACTGTACTTAAACTTGTAACGTGGTTTTGTTGAAGGCTCAGTCTTGTCCAGAGTCTTTCGTTATCGTCCACCAGACCTTTAGAAATAAGAACATAACAGTTTACCTTTTTCTGGGGTTCGAATTCAGATTCTTTATTAAACATTAATTTGCAACATAATTTGATTTACAGAAATAACATCAACAGATTGACTCGTCGAGAGAACTCCACTTAGATTTAGATGAGAACATTCACTCGTCTTGGAATGGCAACACTCTTTCGGGAATACTTGCCTTGGCTTGACAACACTCTTCTGTAGCCTATTCCTTGTTTCACTCCCAATAATAAGATGTTTCATCAAACATATCAAATTAGCAACAACTAAATAATAATTTACAGCACAATCAGTGCATGACTTTGTCATGCCTTCATTCTCCCATTGTTATTGGAAAAACAAAAGATGCTTGCATTCACTACCTGGTTTACTTTACCTGACAGATATATGCACATGGCGTTGGAGAAGACTGCGATGCTGCTGTTCTTGGTTGGTATTATACTAACAATATTGGTTTTGGACCAACAAAGATGCAGCTGCACTTCTCAACGTCTTAACTTACCAACTTCATAACAACAAATGTATTTTCCACAATATGTTAATACACAGATTCTGTTAATTCACTACCGAAGCGAAACAAGAATGCAATCATTGTTGTTCACATCACTAACTTGCTCACAAAAGTTTTACCAATCTTTGGTGAATTTTATGAGCCATGCAAAGCTCATGCTCATGATGGACAAATGAACAAGTCTGTGTCGCGCATAAGAGGCTTCATAACTGATTTTTTTTAATTCTATAATTTCCTTGTATTTTTACAAACAGTCACAAAAATGGATGTTGTTATAATGTATTGATCTTTTGTAATTGCAGATGTTAAAATTATGAGGATTTTCACAGAGCCCAATATGTATTGAAGATTCCAGTAAACGCGAAGAAAGGTAAGCCATGTAATCTTAAAATATGCAACCGAAAAAACTCCCAATCGAACAAATATTTAAATTATTTCTTTCACATGCAGTGGACATTTTTCTAACAGTGCGAAATAGATTCAACAATTATGGCCAGTTTTTAAGTGGGTAGTTAACTATCGGATTACTTAATCTTAATTCTAAGTTAATTAGAGGTTAACTTTGCATTTTGTTTTTCAGCGGTGAGTTAATATAAGTCGCCATATTGTCAACTAATATGGCAACCCTTGTATTCTTATTGGAATAAACGTGTGATTTGGGATAAATACCAAAACAACAAAGAGGAACAAACAAAATGGAATTATGTAAAATAAGAAATAGATGCATAAAATCGAAGTCATTTTAACAAAAATGTGTAAAAAACTATATAGGCGCAACAATTTAATGATCTAGACGCAACGTACAAATATGCAAATCTGAAACATGTATTTTATACAATCTTCATTCTCACTTTGACAGTCAGTAATTTGATTGTCAAAATAGTATGGTTCTGACTATTAGTTAACCAACCAACATTGGGTGGTTAAATCATAGTTAAACAATGACTAAAAAACACAAATCGATGTTTAACCACAATTTAACTAAGAAACGAAGATCACCACTGACTGAAAAACTGGCCATTAGTGTAGCATAACAAAAATGTTTGAACATGTGGGAAATATACATACTCCTACTAGTTCAGCCATGGTGCGTGCGTATGACTATTTCGCACATACTGGGAAAAATTAAAATTTTGTTTAAAACAGAAATTGTAACTTTAACAATTGAAGCCCTTGGTGGAAGAAGGTGTTAACTTACTTTTTTCAAAACCAATATTCTCATTCTTTTAATGTTTCCATGGGAATCATTTCCCCAGGGAAAGAAAGCCCTTTCAGGTGACATAATACATTTTGTTGTAATGTCCCGAATATTAAATAATGGAACAAAGCTTCAAAGGCAATGAATTGATTTCTTTTTTGTATTGATTCATTTTAGTCACAAAGAACACTTCTCCAAGTAAAAGTAGTTTCGAATCACTAGAAGATTCTAGGTCCTGATTTAAAGAATCGAAATGAATAAATTTTGTTGAGCTACTTCTTGTAATTTACAGCTCTTCAGTAGAATGTATATCGAATCATTTAAGTATAACATCCGAATGATAAATTATAAAGGGTTTTTTTCGACCTTTTTTAAATTATTAGCAAAAAGGTCATTAATATGGGACGACAGTGGCTCAAGATATACTGCACAAATGTGAAAAAAATCAGTTTCCTGCAACGCGTAGTGGTTTCTAATCGATTGTGATCCGTCAAAATGCAATAAATTTTAATCTGGTTCTAAAAAATACTAATTTTAGATAAGGCGTCAAGGATTACTTTGAGATTGAAAATGGGACAACTGGGAATATTTTAGAAATTAAGCCAAATTTCCTATATTTCTTATTTATTGATTTCACAATATTCTAAGAAACTCTTTTAAGTGCGACAGAAAAGTTAAATTTTTAATTTAACCAACTGTTTTAACTGTTTAACTGTTTTGCATGCAGTTTTGAACCTATTGCATTCAAAAATCTGTATTTTTGTTGTTTGGATGCAAATATAACGTGTGTTTGGAGCTTGTTGGAAGTATAGTATACTTGTGTACAAAAACATTGTGTTTGTTATTCAGTATTACATATTGCAGACACAATAATTAATATGTTATAGTGTATGGTTGTAAAAACGTGACAAACAACAAAGGAAAAACAACAGCGAAAAAAAACTGCGGATCTTCAATTCACGAAAACAATAGTTGCACTCCAGTATAGGGGTGTTCAAAAAAAACATGGTGCCTGTATAATTTTATAGGAGCCGTCTCACTTTCAATTTATTGTGGTATAACTGTAATCTATTTATAGTGCAATAGCTGCAAAACTGCAATAGATACAGTTCGAGATATTCAAAAAACAAATTAAAATGTTATAAACAATTACGTCCACAACAAAAATATTAAAATATTTGTTTTCTTTGAATTGGATAAAGCAGCCAACTTTGGGTCAATTTGTAAAATATGACCAATTATCTCATTTTTAATATATGAATCCCTAAATAGGCCTTGCCTCGAGATCTATCATCGGGTTTTTACAGAAATCAAAAATTTTAACTAAATCAAATTACAAAATTTTGTTCTATAGAAGTGTTAAAATAATCACAGCTTATTGTTTATGAAAAACCATCCTTAATACTTTCACAGGATGTGATGTAAATTGTTATTAATTTAAAATATGACACCAAGTTCGTGAAACCCTGTATATGACTCTGTCCTTTGCACTATTTTCAAAACATATCCTGAATACTTCGAGCGCATCCTTTAAACGAGTCATTTACAAAGCCTCATATACTTTAGTAGGTTTCTTTTACAACATGACTGACAGGTGCTTAAATTGCCCAGTTAATCAACGCTCCTTTGTGCTGCATGGATTCAATAAAACTGCATTTAATTGTGTAGAAAACCATTAAATTGTGCCACAAAACTTTTGACATGTTGCCGACATTTGAATGTCAGCATCATAATGTCTGTCGACTTCACAGAATAGTTTGTAGAACAACGATACATTCATCACCGTAGAGATCATAAAAACCGTTGAATATCGCTGTCATGATTGGGGCACATTTGATACCTGTACGATACTAGAGTATGTGTGATTTGATTACAATCTTATGCCCGTTTCAGCCAATCAACACAATGGTCTATAATTAAATCTACACTTGGGCGTATCAGTCCTTTTAAATTTTTATCGTAGAAAAAATAAAGAATGGAGACTGGAAATTAATATTTTATAATAAATACTTTTGGATTTTTTTAAATTCTAAAGAGAAATGTTTTTGTAAAGTTTCTGCTCAATTATTGTGGCTTATTCTTTAAGCGTTTGTCCTTTCAAGGATTTGCTTTGTACTCACAGCAGACTATAAAAGGTGTTGTGGTCAAAGTTAACGATCTTTGATATAATATTTAACGATCTTTAGTATTTTACATATTTTAAGGAATTCAAAAAGAGAAGCCTGTGTTTCCCGATAAAACTGAATTCGATGTTGCAGTTTCAGAATTTTGACGAAACCTAAAGAGATAGAACTAACGAAACTCATATTTCATTATTTCGTATTTCGGAAAAATTTATTTTTTCATGGAGAAAAATGGCATTCGTTCATGTTTTTCATGTTTCATGTGATTGTTGTTGTTGCCGTCGGTGCTGCAAAGGTATTGTGCGCGGCTCTTGTACATCAGAACGTGGGTTCGATCCCTGCTCTGACGAACTTAAATTTTTTTTTATTCAGTTACGATAATATTTTATAATTTATGGTTTTCTATAATTTTTTGGCTGGAATCTTGTCAGTTAAAATTTGCACAGTGGTTCACAATCGTCTTCCATCTGCGAAAATTCTATATCTTCTGTTCTAGTAAACATTTGTGATTTGTGTAAAAGTACGATTATAGGTACGAAATCATGAATTGTTTTGAAATATTTACATTGGACACATAATAAACTAACACAAATAAGAATATTTTTCATATTTTTCGATTTCAAATAGAAACAAAAAATTTAATATTTTTGTTTTCACCTTTCGTTTTTGATATGGTTTGATATAATTGTTCATATTAAAACGAAAAATTTTAAGTTTCTTCGTTTTTAAAGCTTTGCCCTTTTTTCAATTTCGAAAATTGATAGGTACCAAACTGTTTTCGAAATTCTTGGACTGTATCCCATACAGTTTTGGAGCTGTTGCACTCAAATTTTTTTTAGTCACTATGTAATTTCTTGGCTTTAATATGACGTCGAATTTTTGTTGGTATCAAACATAGTTTGGTGGCATAAAATACATTAAAAATTTCGTTTTTGAAAAAAAAAATTGACTGTGAACCAACATAAGGGTTTTGTGTCCAAAGCCTACTATGAATAGGTTAACTTTTGCCCGGCCGAAATTGCACTTTCAGAAGATTCCGTGAATTTAGTGAAACAATTCAGATTTGTTAATGATGAATATTCGTTCGCCCAAAAATAATATATATGGGCATTTCCACAGAAAGGTCCACCTTTTGTCACATCACGTCACCCTCGTTAATTGCTTATTTTTTAAGACCAGTTAGTTGGATTGTTTTCTCATCTGTTATTAAATATAGAGCTTCTTACATTCTGTATTTAGTACAAGAATAGAAAACAATCGAACTTCATGGTCCTAAAATATAAGCAATTTACGACGGTGACGTGATGACATAGGGTGGCAAATTGACACAATTTAGTAGCTGTTTATATTCTGTGGAAATGCCCATATGCAATGTTAGTTCTAACATAATTATTACCTATTAATCAATTAACCACATGATTGTGTGTTGGAAACCACCCACGTCTACCCTTTCCTACACTAGGTTTTTTCATAACTCAAAAATGATTACTAGATCAAGAGATATTGAACTTTGGTCGATAAAAATTATTTTTGAATCGCCGTGTGTCGGCAGTGCAATGGTGGTGTGCGCGACTTTTGAACATACAACTGTGAATCCGATCACTACTCTGCCTACCTTACATTTCTTTCGCCCACGATCAACTCGTTTAGTGATGGCGACACTATCGAGTATTAAGCCATGAAAAAGCTTCTCAAAAAACCACTCGGATCCGAACTAAAACTGTAGGTCCCAATCAAAGAGTGAACAAGTAGAAAGCGCACAGCTCACTGATTGTGAGAACCTCCTAATGTCTCATCATGAAATATAATGGCCAAATATTTATTTATTTTTTGTGGACTTAAGGTGCGGTCAAACTGGGCAAATAATTGACGAAAATATGTTTTACCATGTTTGCTCGAAACTAATTCAGGATTGATTTTGTGGTCACACTACGTGCATTTAGTTGTTCCTTTTTGTTTTTATAAACAGCTAATAAATTGTGTCAATAATAATATGGGTAAACATATTGCCAAGTGTGTTCAGATTTAAAAAAATGTTTGCCAACAAATATATTTGATCCACCTGTTGAAAATGTTAAATTCATTTCCATCAATACTCTAAAATAAAATACAAGCTTTGACCAAATTGCCAGAGGCGGGTCGAGGCAAAAAAACCGATATCAAACCAAATTGATCCACAAATAACTGGGTTCGTATTAGCCCACATACATATGTGTAACCCATACACAAAGCGATGTATAATTACTCATTACATATGGGGAATGTGTTACCGTATAAAAAATTTCTGTAACTGGCAACAAAACGTCTAGCCGGAAATATAACAATTAAAATAAAAATATGTCTATAACTCTAAAATGGTACGTCCAATCGCAAAAATAACCTAATTTTGACTTCCGATGGAGGCTTTAATCAAGCGAAATCTTTAATAAGACATTCAGCTTTAAAAACAAAATCGCTGATATCTTTATACGCAGGAAACGGGACAAACTTATTTTTCTGTAAATATTGAGCATTGGTTCGATTGGAAGCTCCGATTCCGAAATATAGACGTATGAAATTATATGAGTGTTTTAGGGATTTTGATTTAAACTATGTTTAGTTTTGATTTAATAAAAAGTTCCTTCCGTAATAACGAAACGCTTTGTCAACAATTAGGCGTTTGGATGCTCCATTTACGTGTTGTAGTGTTTTTTCCATTACGAATATATAATATGTGACTTGCTCCACGAAAAGAGACCTCTGCGCCGAAAAGAAGTTATTTAGAAAAACTCGTTTAAAAAAAGCGCTTCGTTTTTCCGCTACAGAAGAACCACCAAAAAAGCGTGTTAGGAGTAAAAAAGAGCAAAATTTTGATATTTTTGTAATTTTGTACCTTTGATATTGTACATTTTTTAAATTTCAAATATTATAATATATTTATATTTATATTTATTTATATCACATTTTTCAATTTTTTCATTAATTATGTTCATCTTTACAGGTGATTTGTAAAAAAACTAAAAGACATAGACACTTGCGGTTTGCGGCATTCCTATAAGAATCACTCAAAAAGCAAAAAACAATTTTTTCGGCACAGAGGTCCCGTTTCGTGGAGCAGGTCACAGATATTGTTTTGCATAAATTAGAGCACTTTACTCGTAACTTTTTGGTAGAGCGATGTTTAGTTTTAGCGATCTTTAAGAAAGAAAATGTATGCTAAATTAAAGACATCGCTTGGCTAAAGCCTCCATTGGAGGCCAAAAATTAGGATGTTTTTGCAATTGGTCGTATCGTTTCCGATTTATAGGCATGTTTTATTTTAGCAATTTTGTAATTTTGCGATTTATTGTACAAAAAAAAAAAAAATTTGCATAATTTGCTTATATGGAGAGATTTGTTGCTTTAATCTCTTGGGGATTGTGGCTGTTGTGTCTGTTGGGTAAGAAATTCCAGTTAGAGTGATGGAATTCTTTATCACTTGCGTAAATTCTCAGAGCTTCTCTCTGAGATTGAGAATTTATGTAAGTAGGATTAGAGGGCTCTATAAAAACTGCCGCAACAACCGTACTTGGTTTCGAAAAACCGCTTCGCAATAAACCGTGGTACGATGAAGAGTGTCGCATTGCAAATGTCGAAAAGAACGCTGCACGTATGGTAATGCTTCAGTCAATTGCAACGCGAGCTGCAACTGAGCGGTATAGGGAGAAAAGAAAGGAGGTAAACCGTCTCTGTAGGCGTAAGAAACGGTAGTGGAGAAAGCGCGAGAGTGAGAAAATTGCGACAAACAGAAGGAAGAACGAAGCCCGAAAATTCTACCAAAAAGTTAAAAACGGAACTAATGGACATGGTTCAGGGCCCCCTTTCTGTAAAGACAAGGACGGAAATCTCGTCGCAGATGTGCAGAGCATGTTGGGAATATGGAGAGAGCATTTCTCCGCGCTACTAGTACCTGAGATGTCCAATGACGGTGCGACAATCGATCACAATATGGACGACGACGTCGATTGCCCCCCTCCTAACCAAGACGAGGTCAGAACAGCTATTGCCCGGCTTAGGAACAACAAAGCCGCAGGAGCCGTTGGATTACCGGCGGAGCTGTTTAAGGCTGGCGGCGATGAGCTAATAAGGTGCATGCATCAGCTCATTAATAAATTTTGGTTAGATGAATGCATGCCCGGCGATTGGAGTCTCAGTGTACTATGCCCCATATTTAAAAAAGGTGACCTGAGTATCTGTGCCAACTACCGTGGAATAAGCCTTTTATTCATAGCATATAAGGTTCTATCAAGTATAATGTGCGAAAGACTAAACCAATCATCGCTGACCTGATTGGACCATACCAGTGCGGCTTTAGGCCTGGAAAATCGACAACTGATCCGATTTTCACGCTACGCCAAATCCTGGAGAAGACACACGACAACCAAATCGACACCTATCATCTATTTATCGATTATAAAGCGGCCTTCGATAGTCCGATACGGGAGAAACTCTATGAAGCAATGTCTGAGCTTGGTATTCCTGCAAAACTCATACGCCTTTGCAGGATGACCTTGACGAACACCAAATTCGCAGTGAAAGTTGGTATTGATCTTACCGAACCTTTCGAAACTAAGCGAGGCCACAGGCAAGGCGACACCCTATCGTGCGATCTCTTTAACATCTTAATGGAGATCATTATGAGAAAAGCTGCAGTCAACATGAATAAAACCATCAGCAGCAAAAGTCACATGCTGCTTGCGTAAGCTGATGATATCGATATCATTGATGATATCGATATCATAAGTTAATGCGGTGTTTTCGAGAATTGAAAAGGAGTCAGCAAAAGTGGGTCGGAAAGTAAATGAGTACAAGACAAAATTAATGGTTTCAAGAAGCAGGACCTCCACGCGATTAGACCAAAGAGCGAACGTTGATAACCGTCATAATTTCGATGTGGCGGACGAATTCATATACCCCGAATCTGCCGTAAATAACAACAACAATGCGAGCCTTGAGATCAAGCGGAGAATTGTGCTTGCGAATAGATGTTATTTTGGGCTAAGCAAGCACTTTAGAGATAAAGCCATCTCTCGAGTAACAAGAGTCCAACTGTACCAGACTCGCATTCAACCTGTCTTGCTTTATGGCGCAGAATCCTGGGTCCTATCGCAAGCAGACGAAACATCTGTAGGAGTCTTCGAAAGAAAAATACTCCGAAAAATTTATGGCCCTATAGTGCACAACGGCGAGTATCGGCGACGCATGAATCATGAGCTGTATGAGCTTTATCCTGACATTGACATAGTTAAGCGGATCAAGATAACGCGATTGCGCTGGCTAGGCCATGTCAGTAGAATGGATGAAGATGAAGCAGCGCGAAGGGTTTTCGAAACCGAACTCGAAGAAAGACGAAAAATAGGAAGACCAAGACTACGCTGGAGGGATCAAGTTGACGAATCCCTGCGTACACTTGGTATTGCCAACTGGAGAAATAAAGCAAAAGATCGAACTGGTTTTCGAAATATGGTATCTTCGTTTTGTAAGGTCCCTGACGCCCCGGGGTTGTCCTAGACCGGATAAGTAAGTAAGTAAGGATTAGAGTTAGGGAAAAGGAAAAAAAGGAAAAAACCAAATGGATTAGATCCAAGATGTTTCGAGTTCAGAATGATTTTATTGACGAAAGACTGATGCCCACGTAGGATAGAGAGCGGTAGGGATTTCCAGATGATTTCAATACGACGTGGAAAAATTGAGCGATTTTTTAAAAGTTGATTCCCTTTAAGTTGAGTATCCACACTAAGTATTTGGCGTCATCCGATTCTAAATTGGCGGTAACTAGGACAGCAGATGTCACACCACAAAATTAAAGGCATCATTAAATTCGTGCAAAGACTACATCTAATTTCTATACACACTTTTGCCTGTTACTAGGTGGACCCGTTGCCACGAGTCCGACCGCATATTTTTTCACTTTTCCGTGCTCCTATATTTTTCTATAATTTCGGGTTTTCCCAATTTTTTTAAACTTTGCCCAGGAGGCTAAAATTGTATGTTTCTTGCAAAAGCTTTGTAAGGACAAATAAATATTTACCCAAAAGAGAAGAAAATATTTTTTTTTCGTGGTCACACTTTGGTCACATGGGGATAAGTTTCGTGTGCAGCCAAATAATTATGTTTGTTCAAAAACAGCTGATTTTTTGTTTGCATCTCAAAAAGTTTTGAGGCCAGACTGCGGCATAAAAATATTTGACGTTTTTCGTTAAATATTAGCCCATTGTGGTCGTACCTTTAGTCTAGCAAGAGCATCAATTGCTGTTGGTATTTGGTGTTATGGCACCAACTTCGTTAAAGAGTTGACCCAACAGTTGCATTGAAACTAATAATATTTGAATTAGTTCCATAACTCGTCATTTATTTCTATGTTTTTATTTTTAAACATCTGTCTAGCAGTTACACATTAATGTTTAGTTTCGTGATCGTGTTTGATGTTCTAGGTTTCAGCAGCTTTTAGAAGAACTTTTAAAATTAATGTTAAATCATTGGGAACTTAGTTTCAGAAATGAAAAACATTATATGTACGTACCTTCTGCGTATTTGTTGCATGGATTCAAATAACGTAGCTATATTTCAAGCGCATAATAAATATTAGAAGCTCCTGGTGGTATCCTGGTATTTTCCTTCTTATAATGTTTCCATGGTATCTGATTTAAAAAAAATGTAAAAAAAAATTTTAAAATTGAAGTTTAATAATTTAAATATCAGATGTTGTATTTTGTCTTATCGAAAACAAAATCAGTTACCATGGAAACATTAAAAGAAGAAAAATATTGTTTTGAAAAAAAGTGAGTTAACACCTTCTTCCACCAGGTGTTCCAATTGTAGTTTTACTTCATGTGGGCGTAATGCTTATTTACAATGATTACAATTTATTGGCAGTTTGAGGGATTAGGGTATAGCTTTAAGTTGTTGTGATCTTATAGGGTAATATGATCATTAATTTGATGTGATTATACGAATAATCCTTTCCTTTCAGTGTCTTCATTAAGGTATTTAGTGAGAGAGTCTTCTTAAATTTAATTAATTACAATTACACAAAGTACCCCCCCCCCTCCCCCCCCCAACCGTCTTAGACAGACTAAAATCTAAAAACAAAGGAATTTTACACGTCATCTGTTGGAAATTTATTAAATAATACATTTGGACAGATATTTGTTGTTTTCGCTCCCAAATTCGTAATGCAAACAAAATTTCTAATGAGTAACAAAAAATATTTCGGCATCTATTTACATATGTATATGCAATTGTGATGCCATCAAATTGCAATTAACAATTTTTGAAAAAGCCTTCTGTTCCGAAATCTTAAATGAGAATGAATACACAAAAAAAAAAAAAAATCTGATGAGTCAAATCATATTTCATATTTTAGATAGAGAAGGTCGTTTGATCATTATCTCGCATTGTCTTATCAACGTGTTATCAATTGTTTTCTATCGTTTCTATCGTAGCGAAATGATAACATAACAAGCATCACTATTACCATGTTTTCTGAGGTTTCGTTTTCTTTTATCAAATTGTGAATTACATTATAGTTTATGTGTCTGATACGTTTTGGATATTTGTTTGTATCTTGTTTAGATTCAGTAGCATATTAAGACAGTGTGAGGAAGTAGTTCAATTCAAAACATTTGAAGGTAAAGTTTGCCAGACTTTGTTCTTTCAAATGTAAACAATTTTGTCAGGATTGGTAACATTATACAGTTGATATGAAATGGTATTGAATTTGAAGACCGGTGCAAAGATAACAGGGAAACTGATTGGACAGGCGATTCAATCCATACCCTTTATCGTGAATGTATTAATTGATTTATAAGGTTCATATCGCTTCGCTTCATATCGCTGGGAGAAGTTACAGCAAAATGCCCTCGTTTAAATGCGGACTAAAAAATAATTATTTTAGGGATGTGCGATTAATTTATTGATCAGGCAACCTAATTAATTGACAGCCTGGTTAATCGAATAACTAATTAATTATACATTTTGATTAATCAATATCATATTCATTAATCAATATTCAGAATTAATTGATTAATATAAGAATTGATTAATCTGAAATTTCAATAATTGAGCAATTCATCGTTTAGGTTTTCTCAGTTAGAATTTTTTTGTATAGTATCCCAGTTGGAACATTTGTCTTGAAGACATTGTCAGTATAGTTTCCTTAGGACAATGTCAGCAGGTGCTAACACTTTCTAGAAGACACGTTTATGACATGTCACTAGTTTTGTCTTGGGTGACATAAATTGAGAACGAGCTGACAATCTATGTAGGACCGTCCTATTGACTCGTCAGCATTATGTCATGACTGACTCATGCCAATGCTGAATATCGATAGAGGAAGTCTTTACATTTTGCATAAAGCAACTATTGTATAGAGAAGAAAATTTACTCATGGAGTGGAATGCCAACAAAAAAACGAGTGAAGCGTGTCATTTCTCTGCTCGCTCTCTTACTCTCTTCGTGGGATATTTCAATACAAGAGTAGTTTTCTGATGATGTTATTCTATCTTACTATAGAAATTCCAAACATATTTAAATAAAATTTCATAAAGTATGTAAAAAGTATGAAATAATCAAGTTATGACGCGGGAAAGAAATGCGTTTGAGTGAATCGCGTCGACTTTTTTGGTTCTCTTCTACTAGGGTTGTCAAATTGCGGGGTTTTTTTCTTCTCTACCTGTACATCCTTTTTGCATTTTGTTAACAGCGAATCATGCGCATACAATTTCAAGATATTCAGAAAACATAAAACTGAAAAATTTATATTTGAATTGTATGTCATAAATTCACAGAAATAATTTCCAAAATATTGGAAAATTTATTCAAGAATGTCCACATTTTCAGGGAATAATATGCTTGTGTGTATATACACTCCGCTTCACTTGAATAGGTAATACATTGTTAGAAAACAAAATCAGGTATAACTTTTTTCATGGTTCTCAGAAAAAGTTGGTTATGATTTCGTTTTTAAGGACATGTAATAGTTAATTAAATTTGTAAAAATCAAGAATGTACTCTGAATAGTTTACTTTTTATTTGCATCTTTAAGAAATAACTTAAAAAAATCCTTTAAATTTCGATTCATTAGAATAGGTAATATAACCTGAAAATGCGAAATATGTCAAACAATTGGTGGTTTTCGAAAAGAAATAAGTAAATTTGTAGTTTTAGTTATGAGTACTACCTCCCTTACTCTTTATTGTTTCAAATCATCGATTTGGCATGCTGTCGTATAAACTTTTTAAGTAGTTTAGGGATACTTGACCCCGTGCTTCGTTTATGGCGGCTATCAGGGTATTTTTATCTTCGAATTGCCGACCAGATTCATACATTTTGCGAGATAGCCAACCCCAAACGTTTTCCATTTGATTAAGGTCCTGTGAGTAGGCAGGCCTCTGAAGCAAATTTACATTTTGTTCGCTAATCCAATTTTTAACTATTCTTGCTATGTATATTGGTGCACTGTCATGTGGGTAAGTCCAAGAAATTGGTCCAAAAATGTCTGAAAATTTCGGAAAAGCCCTTTCCAAAGTCTGCTTATAGGAAGCTGAGGTAATTTTTGCCGTCTGAAATTCGAGTTCAATAGTTCCATAATAACTTATTGAACCCCAGACCATCACACCTCCTTCACGGCTATGAAGGCGACACTAAAAACGTTCCTCTTTTCTTAAATCGTGAAAATAATAGTTGAACCCATCAGGGCCATCAAAATTAAATTTTCTCTTCATCAGAGAACACCACTTTCTTCTATTCGTTCTTCCAAGACATGTGCTCTCGACAAAAATCCAAACGTGCCTCCTTTCTTTGTGCATTGAGTGTTGGCTTCTTTTGGAGTTTCTTAAGGACTAAATGTTTTGAACTATTCAGGACTCTTCTCGCAGTTGAAACACTAGCGCTTACACCACTTTTTGCCCGGATTTTCTTCGCACTGTCACTTGAATTGGACGCCACTCTTAGAATCAACCTTCTATCAGCTTCTGTTGTAGCTCTTTTTCGCCTTCCTTTCATATTTTTCCCGTAAAATGTTGGGTCGCGCAAAAAATTGTGGACAACATTCCAGCTTCTGCCAAGGTTCTGTGCAATTGCATATCCGGAAAGACCCTGGCTTGCGAAAGCTTCAATTTTCGCTTTTTCGGGTAAAGTTAGTGCGGTTGCACGTCCCATATTGAATCAACAGCAGCTAAAATTTAAAGATTAATATTCAAATTAATCCTAACAATCAAAAACATTCTCCTTTTTAACGCATATTTGTGATAACAAGGATGGTAAAAGTAATTTACCTATTCAAATGACGAAAAATAAATTCAGTTTTTTCTTTCAGAATGTAGAAAATTTTTATTTTAACCAAAGGTCAGGAGCAAATTTTTCTTCTTCTTCACGTTATTAATTCACATTTAAATGGCCTGTCAAACAAAACTAACAGGTACTTTTTGTCACCGCTAAACTAAAGTTATAGGCCTGCCTTTCTTTCTATTAAAAATGTATTACCTATTCAAGTGAAGCGGAGTGTACATTAATGTACACATTTCTTATTATCAATATTTGTCAATATGTTTATTTCAAATTTTTTAAAATTAGAGGTCATCCATCTCAAAGACTCTAATATTATATGTGTATATGTATATGTACATATATGAATTGACACAAGGTCACCACATTTGGAGACGTCGTGGCCAACTGACTCTCTGCCGAATATTGTTTTAAGGACGACTTGTATACATGCCGTAAGGTAATCGCCACTACTGACAAACTGCAGAAAATTCCTGCTGACTTTTTACCAAATGTATGAAAATGTCAGGGGGTGTCATGTAGTTTTTTATATGGGAGCGGATCGGGAAACCAGCAGGTACTCTGACATGTCACATCTCAGTCACTGATAATGTCTTTAGGAAATTCCAACTGGGATGAATTTGTATGCTTTCCAAAAATTAATTTTATTATCAATAAAATTACTCATATATCATTAATCAATAATCAAGTTAATTGATTAACCATAATTTTGATTAATCAGAATTTCTGTTTATTCGGTTAAATTTTTATTTAATCCATAATTAATTGATCTCTGTACGTGTTTAGAAATTTGTAGACATTTTGTACTGAATGTGAAATTGATTTTTAAGAACATTTTCTACCCAACCCTCGAATAATGTGAACTATGTGAGATGAGTTTGAATAAAGAAATATTCGCTCAAATTTAGTGTAATTTCCTAGTTTTCGATAAAAAAATTATAATACACTTCAACACAAGTTTTGCATAGAGTAAATATACCTGGATTAACAACCACTTCTCTCATTAAATTTATGACATTAGGGTTGGTTGCATATGGACGTTGCATGTTGCAAAATTTTGGTTTAATAATACCAGATATAGGCATTAGTTCAAAACATGCAACAAGAAAACAAAATCGTCATTTCGTTTTGTGTGTTAAATACAACACAAATGAGTACTAACAATAAAAGGTGACAAAAATTTCAAAAATTATTTTAAATTTCACAGTTCTCAACTAAAACGACATGTCTAATCCAAGTTAACAGATCTTGAAACTCCACCTGGTGCAGGGCAATTAACCTCGAACACCTCTCTATCGTGCCGACCCCATCACGATGAGTGGAAAACTGTCAGATGAGTCGTATGGCATCTCTAAGTGTATTTACTCTATGAAGCTTTGAACTAAACTGCGACAAGATTTGTTTTCAAAATTTAGGAACTTTAAAGTACATTTCTGAGTAGGTATATTTTATGGGAAATTGTGCATTTTATTATTGTTTCCAAAAAAACATTTTCAAAAGAGAAAGTTTTTCAAATATGTGTTGGGAGCAAAAGAAAATTGCGAATTAGGAGGTTAAGAAAAAATTTTTCGTAGATAAAAATAATTGAATATTTTCAATTCGATTACACTAAAAATGTAATTAATCATCAGCACAATGAAAAATTATCAACAATAGGTTTTCATTAAATGGACGTAAAATTTCGTTGATACAATGACAATATTCTTTAGCTCAATGAGCATTTGTTACATTTCTTCATCATCAATAAATTGAAGAATTTGTTAAATAATTTTGATGAATTTTTGTAAACTTACGTTTTAAACCGCGTTGATTACTTTTTCTAGAATTTCCTATAAAATTAGGTCAATAGCCTCCTATTTCTTTGCAACGTCCCGTCTAATTTATATTAACGAATTGTTTGACGCACTTTATTCGTTATTTTGTAAAGCTTACGGAATCGGTGTCTGCGCATGCTTGGAGAAAAGAGTAGGCGACGACGGCATTCGACGACTCGAATTCCTATCGGCTTTCCTTTCTGGTTGCGTCGATTATTACGGCCAATATGTATATGTCTATTCCAAGTGGTGGCATTAGAACAGCTGATTTAATTGTTTTTTCATGTCGGTTTGATCCGAATGTGTCAAATTCAATTGTGTTCTGTTTTTATATTTTTTCTGTTTAGTTTTATTATGGAACTGACTAAACAAAAATATCTGTGAACAGCTCTCAAATTTCCAAACGGAATTGTTCTCTGGCTCTGGCCTAAAATATATTAGCAAATGGGTTCCCATTACATTCCATGAAGGGATTGTGGAGAGGTTCTCACAACCAGTGAGCTGTGCGATTTATAATTTTTTACAGTCACTGATTGGGACCTACAGTTTTAAACTGGTTTCGAACCGTATTTTGAGAAGCTTGTTGATAGCTAAGTACTCGATGATAAAGGCAAGTGGTCAGTGCAGTAATCGAACCTACGTTCGCATGTACAACAGCCGCGCACACTAGCCATTGTACCAACCATTGAATAGACTCTGAACTAATGAAGCAAAATATGCGGAGTGCACAAGAGACATTCTGAACGTTGAGTTTACGTAAGAGTTTGAATATAATTAATGCAATTAATGCAATAATTGAATATCCTACGTTATATCAAATTAATGTAAAAAATCATTTATTGATGAAAAGTTTTCATGCTAGCGCATAATTTTCATAAAATTCCTAAAAGAATTCCATAAATATGAGCAAAGAAGTTCATTAACTAATGTACACTTTGTATAAAAAAATGTTTTCCCATTACATTCCATGAAGGGAGTGGAAAGAGCTACTCACAATCAGTGAGCAGAACGTTTTTAAGTTTTACACTCGCTGCATTAAATTTGCGACTAGTCTACTCCAATCTGATGCCTCACACGTAAAGTTTATGAACGAATCTGAAGAACAATTGTTGTATGGTTTTACATTTATACAATGTCATGTGTCGTAGGTTGGAAATTGATGAAGTTTTACATCAGGACAATGCAGAAATTCATAAATTTCATCTACGTGTTTCTTTCAGTGAAGATTAACTTAGATTAAACCTAAGGCCGAGTTTCACACTCGTCATTTAAAAGCTCAATTTAAAAGTTCAAAGAAAATTTTCATAATTAATGACAAACTTCGGGCATTTAAAATACATTTAAATGGAAAATTTTCAACTGTGAAACTGGCCATAAGTGATGTGGGCTTCTCAGATGCCAGTTTTTCTCCAAGAAACAAAATAAGTAAAAAGTTGGAAATAATTCAGAACTAAACTTTAAGCTCTAATAACAATGAAAGAATTCAAATATTTGAACAAGAAAACTGTGAAAGTATAGGTTTCACTGTTGAAAATTCTCCATTTAAAAGGAATTTAAATACCCGATGTTTCTCATTAAATATGAAAATTTTCTGGGAGCTTTTAAATTGAGCTTTTAAATAACGGGTGGGAAACTCGCCCTAAGTATTTCTTCAAATGTAAGTTAAAATTATTACGTATAATAATTTATTATAATTAAATTTAATATATCATACAACCCTTGTGAATATAATACTTTATTTGCTACCAAGCCTAATACCGCTTCAAAATTGTTTTAAGTACTTAGCGTCAACGCTGACTAAATGAGTTATAAGTATATTTGCAAAAAAAAAAAACGCTCAAGTTAATTTTTATCAACGACTCATTGTGCTAAAGAATTTAAGGAATGTGTTAACGCAAATATTTGTTCAAAACTCACGCTGACAATAAAACAGAAATTGCAAAGATAATAGACGAGGGAATTTTTTAATTTAACGATTCAAACATTTAACTCACAACGCGTTAAAGTATAACGGCAGAGTTTGGATCTAAATTTGAAATTATTTAATAATGAGAACATTTCTTTTTTAATCTTATTACCGAAGCGACAAGTAAAAACTTCAATGCTATCTATCGTTTTTAATCAATTTCCATTAAAACAACATTCGTCTTCTATATTTATCATACATTTTCCTTGGACGGTGGAATAAGATGGGCTGTATCAGAAATTTTAATTGTAGCATATTTAATTGGTAATATGATCAAATATCGCTGAAAACCAAAGCTTTCAAAATATCAAGCAATGACATATGTAGCTTAACGCCATTGTGATTACGTGCCATTTATATAGGGATTGAATCAAACAATCACATTTGATTTGCAGAATATATAACTAGATAGAAAATAAACTAACCGCCTATTCCTCGACCTGGACCGAAAGCTTTCGTTCGTGTTCACGTCGAGAGATAATCGATTTGGGTTCCAGAATTTGATCATTTCAAGTCGAATGGAAACATCAAATATTTCAAAACTTTTCAGTACAAATTTTGGTTCCTCTATTTCGAATGTGATGTCATTTGTGAACAAATAGAGAGTCAGTCAAATGTAAATTGAGACAAGGGAAACCCAATTCCAGTCGAATTCGAGTGACTGACTTTCTTTCGCTTTGCTTTTTGTTGGAGAGCGGGGAACAGGCTATAAGCTTCCAAAGTATATATTTATATTAAAGAATATACTTATATTATAATCCCTTGGTTCGTAATATATACGTAGCTTAGTGCAAGTGCTTAACAATATATTAGTTATCGAGGTTTTATGGCCCTAACTCAAGGTGCCTTCGGTTAACAACTTTCTTGAAAAATATCGACCTATTTGTGTGTATCAAGGTACTTTGTATTAATAGATTTCATTGTATGAGAAGCATAATAATATAAATTCAAACATGTTTAATTAAATTTGTACGATTCTGTGGTTTACATTTTCTTCAATCTTTACCACCAGATGATAATTTGTTTATGTTTTCAGTTTTTAGTTTAAAGTGAAATGAAAATGTGTTATTTCTCACACTTCCCAATAACCACAATCCAACCAAATCGCAGACCACGAGTGGGGACTGTTGTACATAAAATTTAAATGTATATTAGGGTGTCAGTTCATTTGAAGATTGCAGTATATCAGCTAATTCATTGGATTTAAAAAAAAAAGCGTCACCTAAACGCAAGCCGATGTTGGAATTTCTTTGAAAAAATATAAAATAGATTTAAAAAAATATTGCTCAGTCATCTGTTTCTCTAAATTATTTTTTGTTTAATTAAATGTTTTATTCGAACTGCGCCATGTGCACGACAACTTCATTACTTTTTGAATAATATAAATATTTTTCGGCAAAAAAGAAAAGGAAAGATTAGAGAAACATCAATGTGAAAAGGATGATGGCTGGCATAGAACGCTATCCGCCAATGATCATCCGCCAACGTGAGTTCATGGCCTGGTTTCGACTGTTTACATTTGTGGAAATTCCAAAAAAAAAAAATAACACCGATTTGTTAAGTTCAGGATTCGTATTTTGTGGGTAACCATTATTATTGTCGTGGTGAATTTTAGAAAAAAAAATTTTCTCAGTATTGAAGAAAAAAATTGGTAAATTGTTCAATTATTTCCTTCAATTTTCAAGTGTTTTTGGTAGATACAACAACTTAATTTAAACTTAATTTGCTTTCTGGAATATTTTTGAGCAAATATTGATGTTTTTAAATTGATATTTATGACCGATTGCGTTAGTTTTCAGTTAATGTCTGAGAAATTCATAGTACAAGCTTACTAGGTCGGGAATATTTTTCTAATTTTGTTGTAATAAGAGACAATTCTGTTAAACACACTCATTGACATGACTCAGTGACAAGTTCATCATCAGAAGGCAACTACTGCTGACATGACTCAGTGACAAGTTCATCATCAGATGGCAACTACTGTAACTACTGTGTCTGAATTGATACCATCGGTTGATCGTCAATCGTATATACAGGGTGATTCAGGAAGTTCCGGACAAATTTCTCCAGCGTATTCCTTGGCTCATTTCCTGAAGAAAAGTCCACAAGGACCATGTCCGAAAATGCAAGGGTACGAAATGGCAGCGGGTTTAACATTTTCGGATTGGTGGTCGGCGGATAGTAGGGTTAAGTTGCTAACTTCTGAGCCAGTGGTCGGATTTTTTGGGCTTGTTGGAAATTTCTTTAAGAAGCCTTTCAGAATCAATAAAAAAAGTAGAAAAAAGTCAAATCGCCGAGATACAGAGCTTTCGGAAAACAAATGGAAAAAAAATTCACATAACCTCAATTTGCTCAGCCAGATGGCAGGTAACTTATGTTTTTTTTTTTGCCATTTTTACTAATTCAAAACACAACGTACTCGAAACTGTTGCTGCAGCAGAGATTAGCGAAAACTTTTACTTTTTTGTCGTTATTCACTTTTAAAAAACCGGACAAAAATGAACGGATTAGGAATCATAAATTTTTTTAAATCTGAGAACCATAGAAAACTCATCATGTGGGGGTGGTTATTTAGAAATTGCCCTAAAAGAAGCCCAGAGATGTTTTTCCCTTTGTGTTTGATTCTTCAGCCAAAAATTTCAATAAAATAAAATCTTAAACGTGTTAATTTACAAAAATTAACCAAATTAACCGACCACTGGCTCAGAAGTTAGCAACTTTACCCTACTAAAATTTTGAACCCGCTGCCATTTCGCACCCTTGCATTTTCGTACATGGTCTTAGTGGACTTTTCTTCATGAAATGAGTCAAGGAATACGCTGGAGAAATTTGTCCGGAACTTCCTGAACCACCCTGTAAACAAATTGAAAATTATGCAATTTACATATGCGAATTAGTATCGATCGAAGACCTCCCAAGTATCGTCAAAAATAAAATTCTCTCGTAGGCTGTGGCGTCATAAAGAACTGAACAGAATGAAGAGTATGTTTTGAAAAATCATATATCTCGAGATAATATTTCAACAAATATGAGCTGGTTAAAAATTTTAAAGTTTAAATTGATTTTACAAATTCATTAGCTAAGTTTTTTATTTGATCTAACTGTCAAACATTTAGCTGATTAAGCAAAAATATTTTGTTGTAAAATCAAATAATTTAAATTTGAAAATCTACAAAACAAAGTGGTTTGATTTCAAGAAGTTTTCCCTCAATTTAAAGAAATGAATATCTGAATTCCATACATTTATTTCATAGAAAAGTTTTCCATATTTTTTTAACACAAAAACTCAAATGTTTCTACAAATTGAATGAGATGTGAAACATTTATAATTTTCGTCTAAATTTCAAGTGATATGCTGATCTCAGTATGGGCCTTAAGATAGGAATTGCATTTCAAGCCATTAATTTTTTATAACTCTACATGATATTGTTCAATTTTGTAAAATATAAATGGTGAACAATTCGTCATAGTGGCACCCTAGTGGGACATTGCAATTCAATTTCAAACAAAAAAAAAAAACAATACAAAATGAAAAGTGTTCCCATTTAACGCTAACGGCAATAATGTATTTTGTTGTATTTTTCTTATTGTGTTGTTGTAGTTTTCCAAAATAGATGTATAAGTTGCATTGTTGTTGCAACTTCTGCTCTGTTTGTTTGGACTGTAAACAAATTAGTGATGTTGCAGGAACGGCTACTTCAGATTCTAGAGTGGGGGGTATTTTGTGCTAACATTGAATTTCTTAATGATTACTTCACTTATGTGATGGATGATATTTTACAGTTGCAATGTTATTTTTGTAGAACTGAAATATTTCAGAGATTTTGATATCTCTGAAATAGTTTTGATATTGAAAATTAACATGATAATATGCAGGTTTTAAAAAATTACTCGCGGTTACCTACGAAATAACAAACCACCCTCCCTTAAATGAAGTAGAATTGTAAAAATTTCAACTTTAATCCCTTTTTTGAACTGAACTAAATATACGCACTTGCGTTGAATTGATTGCACATTTATTGAAAAAAAAAAAATATTAAACTGTTTACTTATGATGATTTCGAATACGTTTTGTTTTGCTCTACTACAATTGAAGTAAAAACTCCAATGAACATCAATTTACGTACAAATATAGATCAAGTGCATTGATGGCATTAACATTTATACTTTCCCTTCTTTTCCCTTCTCTCCGCATTACATCTTCTTCTTCATCTTTTGTGTAAAACTCTAGTGTAAATGAACTGACTGTGTAAACATTTTGTATATGACCTTTACAATATGTAACTTTCAGTTTAAGTATTGACATGTTTATGACGGAGCTAGTGTGTGGGTCTGTTAAATGGGGGTGACGACGAAGAGGGTTGAGTGAGTCGATTCTGTTACAGATCACAAATTTATTGACACAGTTGTATTGTGTTGTGTTGGTTGTAATTTATGGTGGTACTGTCAACTTTTCTGCCCTTTTATACACCTTAGAGAAATTGTATATACAGTGTACAAACGATGTATTCGTACAACTGCATCAATAAATGAAAATCTGAAATATTGGAAAAAGTTTTACTATTTCACGCAAGGATAAAGGAATAATTTAACATGAAAAAAATTACATGAGGTATCAGGGGATACCCCGTTGGAACGAAGTTCCTTTGGGTATATATTATGTACTAGTTAGTTCCAACACACCTAATGCGCCCATTGAAAAATATGACAATTTACATGGATATTTAAGAAAAGATACTTTTTGTAAAATGATAATTTTTTTTTTCAATTTTTTTTATAGAATGTGTTAAAAAAAAGTATATTTTTAATTATATTTAGTATGTATTCCTTTTTTAAAGAGATGCACTTCTTTTATTAAAAGCTAATGCTTTTTTAAGAGAAGGTACTATTTTTAAGAAGAAGTACGTTCTGTAACAAAAGTCATAAGAGTATGATTTTTTTTGTACAAAGAAGTACTTTTTTTAAGAACAGGTACTTTTTAAAGAAGTGGTACTCTTTTTAGGAAATGGTTATTTTTTTAAGAAAATTTACTTATTTTCAGAAACGCTACTTACCTTAAGAAAAGAAAAGGTATTGTTTTAATTTTAAGAAAAGGAATTTTTGTAAGAAATATTTTTTTTTTAAGAAATGGGAATTTCTTTAGAATTTGTCCTTTTTTCAAGAATAGGTACATTTTCAAGAGTAGGTACTTATCTCAAGGAAAGTTATTTTGTTTCATAAAAAATGCACTCATTAACGAAAAGGCAGTTTTTTAAGATAATGCAATTTGTTGTTCGAAAATGTACTTTTTTTTGGGAAAAGGTACTTATTTTAAACAAAAATTACTTTTTATAATAAAAGATAAAAGAAAAAGATTTTATATAAAAAAATTTTTGTAAGAAAATTTAAATTTTTTAAGCAAAGGTAATTCTTTAAATTAAGGTATTTTTTTAATAAAAGGTACTTTGTTTAAGAATATGAATAGGTATTTTTTTTGAGAAAATTTACTTTTTTTAAGAAAAGGCATTTATTAAAAAAATTTATTTCTTTAAACATCTTTCACTTTGGTTTTTCTAAATTTGCATTTGATTGGGTTCAAAACTACAATATATCGTACCACCTAGAAAACTTCGCAATAAACAAGAAATTTTCCAACATATGTGAGACATCTAGTTAGTCTAGACATAAACCAAAGAAAAAGTAAAATAAACATAGTAGGTAATAGTGGTATGTAGCATAATAGTGTTAAAACAAAAGTTGTTTAGTTATTGTTCATTTAGCCCCCATCCCGGAACGTGGGATAAGGAACTTCGTTCCAAAATATCTGCCAAATAGCCCCCACGGCTCTCATGATAGGCCATTACTTTTTCTAGGAAATTTTCCATGACTTTTTCACAGAGATGTGGCTGTATCTCACCGATGACACGTAGAATCTCGGATTTGAGCTCGGATTTCTGGCTAGGATTTCTGGTTTATTCACATTAACCCGAGATTTCACAAAACACAAAAGAAGAATTCGCACGGCGTTGAATTTCGTGATTTAATTGTTTGACCAGTCTTCGAATGGTTGACACATTAGGTGCACTTTCTCGACTAAAAATTCTTGGAAGTTTGCGAGCGGTCTCAGCAGCAGAGAACACGTTGTACTTTCGGAAAGCTCTCCAGTTCTAAAAATAGGAATAGACATATGTGGCAGCTGCCAAATTTCAGAGTTACCACATGCACAAAACAATGAACTAAATTTAAATGTTGCAATCTTAGAGAGACTTCCTTAGATATTAAAAGATCAGTTGGAGTGAAGAATCTCCTACACGGCGGTAAATAGCCCGAATACGTGAATGCTTCCTTCCATGCATTCGAAGAGTGATTAAATTCCATTCCAAAATTACGGATTCACACAAATTTTTGTTTCTATTGTGACTTTTTTTGAATTGTCAATTTTGACTCACCTTGACTCACTTTTGACAGCCACTAACTTGTATTTTGTTAGTTGTACCGGTAAAATATCTTTAACAAAGTTGTTCTAAACATTTTGGTTTTCAACTTTAGGGAACACAGCTTATCTCTAAAACCAGGGTTTGGGAACCTCGCCAGAAAAGTAATTTTTCGAATTTTTTTGAATTTAAGGGAAGCCTTTATTTATACAACTATATGTATATGCTCATCTTCATTTTCAATACCAAATTCCACTTAATTTACAACACTGAAAAAATTTTTTGGTTAAAAACACTTTATTTAATTGGGCGTGAACCAATGTAAAACATAAAAAAGTACAAAAAGAAATGCAATGGCTGAAAAAAGTACCCTCGCCTACTCTTTAATGAGTTACAGTACAACGAACAAAAAAGTACGCGTACTGTTGAAACACTCACTCTATCAATGAGTATAAAAACTCCCCAATCACTTCGTTCACTTGATTCACTGATTTTAACTCTTTTCCCAAACTAATGGCGGCGACAAAAATGAACTATCAAAATATGGGCGGGATTGGGCAAAGGAGCGTGGTACCTCCCATACAAATCATAAATTAAAAATCTATTATTTGTGCTCCTGTTAACGGTATTTGAACAAAATTGGATATTTTGGTTAGGTGTACAGGTTCTATGATCTGCTGCAAATATTGGCCGGGATTGGACAATGGGGCGTGGTCATATATAAAGAATTTATAGTAAAAAACTATGTTTTTTACGGGTTGGTTTTTTATTAATGAGTTTATGAAGTAGTGCATCAAAAACTGCATAAAGCGCGTCAACAAGTGCAGTTGTACTGGACAATTTTCAAAAATATTTGTAGCGTCTAATATACTTATAAATGCTTATTTTGACAGAAAAATAAGTATTGTAATTTTTATATAGGAAAAATCGGACACTCTTTGGATGACGTTTACCGCATTACATAACATACATTACATACATAAAACAAACTTTGTTTTCATATCAGCGTTGAGCATCCACAACTTTTCTTAAGCCACTCTATTATACCTACAACATTTTGGCCAGTGGCTACACTTGTTGCCGGGAATTTTTGATTCATTATCATTAATATTGACATATTCAGACATATTGAGAAACACAATAGGGGTTCTTCTTAGATTTCACTTTAATGATTTGTATGCTTATGTATAGTGTACGAATATGAATTTAGTACACTGTATGACTTTGATAAATTTACACTAGGCATTTGTTTACAACATTTGCTATAAATATGCATTTTTCCATAGTTTTATTACTCACAGTTTGTTGGTGGGTGAAGAGAATTAAATTATTTTAAACTCTGGCAAGTGCAGTCTGAATGGAGTTCTATTCTAATATTGCTGTCGCTGCCGGGATCGTAGGAAAATAATAGCCGACATTTAGTTTCGGGGGCACTGGTATCATTCAGGGGAACAGACTTACCCTCGTTGATAGTCAACTATTGGGACTGTGTTCCAGTTTAAATTATTGTTCCAAACTTCGAAACAATTACTGAGAGAAAGTCATTTTGTTGTTCTGTGGAAATATATTATCTAATACCGTATTTTGTGAAGATTGGTAGAGTCGAGTAGTGACGACCTTCGAGACAGCTCTGATCGGGAGAAGTTAACAAAATCGTACGATGGGCGGGATCGACTCACGCCACGATCAGTGTTTTCGGAACTCAATGGCGATCCCAAACATCACAAATATTGCATTGCCTTTCATATCCAAATTATTAATATGTTCCTGAAAATCCCGAGTTAAGCCAACCTTTTTAAGTTCCAGCAAATTTTTCGTAAAAAATGTTGTCATTTATCTCTAAACGGATTTTTTTTTGTTGCGGAGTGTTACCACCTATCTTTGATGTACCTTGTTAATATTTTATTTATAATTCCTCTACACACTCCATTCTATTTTTAAAACATGTTTTTAAAGGATTTAAAACTTTGGCGTAACAACCCAGTAATTGACTTTGTCTACGAAATTTTCGCAAAGCACTGAATACCAAGCAAATGTAAATTGTGTGAAATTTTCGGTTCATGAAATTTTCGTTATATTTTATATCAACACTCTTTCCAAATTGAAACGTGATATTAATTTTAGTAATACGTTAAAAAATGATTGCCAAATTTAAATACAAAAATGGTGTCCCATTACATCCCATGAAGAGATTGTGGCTTTTTCATGGCTGAGGGCTTGATAGTATCGCCACCACTTAGCGAGGTGACCGTGGTTAAATGAAATGTGAGGTGGTCAGAGCACTACCCACGAGCTGTAAAATTGTGAGTTTTGAGCACGAATAAGTAAAATAAATAGTCGCTAAACAAATGTGTTGTAAGTTCCACAGTTGTAATTTAATTTAAATCGAAAAACGGAAAAAACTGGTTCCACCGGATTTTGCCAAAAATCAAAGCCGAAACCCAGACTTGAAAAATTGATTTTTCAAACAAACCGAAAACCGGGTTTAAAAAATTAAATATTTTTAACACTCTATATTGAATTTGAGGTGTTGAAGGCCGTCGATGAAGAGCTGCTTAGGTACATATGCAGCAGCTTGTGAGAAATATGTAGTTGGATGACTGTATGACTGATGGTGGTGGCCTAAGCGTACTGTGGACTATTTAAGAAAATACTATTTGAGTGAACGTTGCAACTATCGTGGAATAATCCCTTTATACATTGCTTTCAAGTGTAGTGTGCTACAATCGAAAGCGAATTGTTCGTATAACCCATTATTATTACCCACGACGATGGGGTATTACCCATCACGATTACCCATTACCCTCAGGGAAACGCGGAAAGTAATGGGTAGTTACCCACGGCGATGGGTAATTGGTTACCCAGGGTAACCCATCCCCTTTTTTGATCGAAAATATGAAAAATTAAAAAAAAACATTTCCATATGTCGGTAACTAATTTTAAAGGTAACTAAAAGTTTTACCTGTCAGTTTGTATGAAATTTTAAAATTATAACTGTCATTTAGGTGCAACTAGATATTGTGATAATTACCTTAGTGTAATTCAAACTCAAACTGTTGCGTGTATATATTTATATTAAAATAGAGAAATGTAAATGGATAAGAAGAAGGAGAAGAAGGCCAATGCATTTCAACAAAACTAATAATTTTCCAATATTATGTTTTGTATTCATACAATCATCTTTTCAAAATTCAATCACTATTTTCGATAGTATTTATCGTTACTGTGTCCATCAAAATTTTGCTGGCAAATTATATTGAAAACCTGAAATGAGTCTGGTGAACTGGAATACACATTATCAAGTATGAAAATGTGTTGTACGCTTAGCACCTATCCCCAGAACCATTTGATAGTAGACGGAATATCCGACAAGCCGACACCCTATTGTGCGATCTCTTCAACGTTATAATGAATATAGTAATAGGAAATGGTGTAATAAATACTAATAAAACTATCAGCAGTAAAAGCCACATGCTGCTCGCGTACGCTGATGATACAAATTTTATTGGGTGAACACTGCGGGAATTGCAGGGCCAGACAAGAGTAAAGGTCTCCGCGAGCAAAGATTCCTCTCGCCTGGAATAATTGTTAAACATTGACAGCCGTTAATTTCGAGATGGAGAACAAGTTTCTTGTACGTTGGGTCATCTGCCTGCGAGCAGCTATTAAAGTGTGATTTATTTAGAGGTTTTTTTTTCATTTGCTTTATTTGATGGGACGTCATGTGACACAATTTTTTTTCGTTTTTTCAAATGAATGTCAGACATTGTTCTTTCGGGTCATAATAAGGATTGCTACATGCACTTCTATTTTAAGTGTTTTATTTAAAATTAAAGTGAGATCTAAATGTATCACCCTTTATTTCGGAGTTACTAAACATTTCCGGGATAAAGCCCTATATCGATATTGAAATATAGCTGTGTATGGAGGACTCCTGCACTTTGTGTCTTGCAGAAACATTGATTACTTGTCTTCCTAAACGATGAAATAAACCTGAAAGTCTACGAAAGAAAAACTGCCCGCAGAATATATGGACTGGCTACTGCTAACGAAGAATATAGTCGTCGTATAAACCACGAGCAACACTTTTAGGTAACAACAAAAATAACAAGGTGTCAGAAACGTCAAACTTTTATACGGGGGTACTTTTAGCTCCCTACCATCATTTGAAGCATCGATATCTATTGTATTTTTGGGCAAAAACATGTATTTTTTAGTCAATATGGGACTCAAGGACGTGTGACGATGTGCATAAATGAAACAAAAAACATATTTCCAATATGTATTTGGATAGACAATTTTTTTCAGGACGGCATATTGATGTATGTATTTTCAAGCATATTATCTGCACTCTGTAAATCGGTATAATTTTATTGATTAGATTCAAATACAGGGTGATTCAGGAAGTTCCGGACAAATTTCTCCAGCGTATTCCTTGGCTCATTTCATGAAGAAAATTCCACTAGGACCATGTCCGAAAATGCAAGGGTGCGAAATGGCAGCGGGTTCAAAACTTTCGGATTGGTGGTCGGAGGGTAGTAGGGTAAAGTTGCTAACTTCTGAGCCAGTCGTCGGATTTTTATGTTTTTGGGCTTGTTGGAAAGGTAGAAAAGACCCAGAGGTCTTACCGTTCTAAAGTTATGACCATTATTCTGCCTAAAATTTCAGTAAAATAAAATCTTAAACGTGCTAATTTACAAAAACAAATAAATGTGTGCTGTTATTTCGCTTCCAAAAACAAAATCAAACATTTTTGCATTTCAGTAAAATGGTCATAACTTTTTGTGCTTCATGTAGGTCATTTTGGAAAGGTAAGAGGTATGGCTATCTTTCAACAGAAACATAAGTTACCTGCCATCTGGCTGAGCAAATTGAGGTTATGTGAATATTTTTTGCCATTTTTTTTCCGAAAGCTCTGTATCTCGGCTATTTGATTCTGAAAGGCCAACAAGCCCAAAAACAAAAAATCCGACCACTGGCTCAGAAGTTAGCAACTTTACCCTACTACCATCCGACCCCCAATCCGAAAATTTTGAACCCGCTGCCATTTCGCGAGCCAAGGAATACGCTGGAGAAATTTGTCCGGAACTTCCTGAATCACCCTGTATAGCGTGTCAGTAAATTGTGGCAAATATAGTGTACTTGCGTCGAAACACATTGTGATTGTTATTCAATATTAATATATTACATGTTGGTGACACAATGATTAATATGTTATAATATACGGGTTTGTGACCCAAATATGGCTTTGTTTTTTTGAAAACTGCTGAAAACAAAAACATGACAGACAACACAGAATCAGAAAAAAAGCAGATATTCAATTCATGAAAACAATGCTTATATGGAAGTATACGGATGTTCCAAACATATACATGGTTCCTGCATAACTTTGAGTCTGACCTGAACAAATATTATTCGTATTATTCTTAATATTATTCTGTTGACACATATAAAATTAAATCATATATTGCTTAGTATTATTGAGATGCTGATTTGCTGTCGGTGGTGCAACGGTTAGTGTGCACGGCTGCTGTGCGAGAGAACGTGGGTTCGATCACTGCTCTTACCTGTTTATACTTGTTTCGACGACTGCCAACTCTCTTAGTGACGGCGACATTTTTGAGCAATAAGTCATGAAATAGCTTCTCAAAAAACCGTTCGGAACCGGTGTAAAACTGCAGTTCCCAATCAGTTAGTGAAAACTGGAAAGGGCACAGCTCAGTGATTGTGATAAATTCTCCCCTATTGCTTTATTGCTTTATTGCTCTCCCCCCCTCCCCTCTTTTGTTTTGTGGATTTAGATCAATTGACATCTGAGTAGCTCATTTTATCATCTCCATTTGATAAGATATCTAATTATAGCTCAACTGATGTTTGTAGGAAACAATTTACGCAAAATAAAGATTTTGCAAAATTTCGCACATCGTTTGTAATTAATTGTGAAATATAAATATTGATGTTTATTTCATTTAAACAAAATTTCATTTTATAGTTTCATCTTTTTCGCGCTTATACACACAGAAACACCTACATAGATGTACGTCCGCCCACAATTGTACTTGCTCTGTAGTCTATCATTCGACCAAAACTGCTCGAGTTACACGCGCATGTGATTAACTGAAATGCCTGAGGCGAATACAAAACGAAATGCGGCAAATGATGATATTGCGACAACGATGGTCACACAATCACATCACATCGACAGTAGAATACCCAAACATAAGTGGAACAGGTGAAACCAAGTGGCTGCACTTGATCTTATCTTCTTGCTAACGCTAACCACTAATGAAAACGCTGCAATGCATGATAAATGTTATTATTATTTTTATTTTTTACCATTTAACTTCTTAAAACTTCCTCAAAACTCTTACGGAGGAGGACTTCTGTCAAAATCAAAGAAATATCCTTATCAGACAATTTGATTTTGATCTGCAGCTCCCAAGAAGATCCTACTTTAATTATGTGTTTCCTTAGTTTTATGTTTTAAATATAATAACACCAGCACAACACTAATATTGAAATCGTCTGCATTAATACTGCATACTTTCAGGCAGTGGAATTTACAGTAAAGGCTTTACACATTAGCCCACCTAGTAAATTCTTTATACAGTAGCATACTAGCATTTTATATACAAATAGATTTTTCTTTTTATAGTATTCTTTATAACTAATGTAATTTTTTTTAAATCTTTTCAGATCGAATTCTATTAATGTCACTTATATACCATTAATTGAACGCCATAAGGGCAACGTCCATTCCAACGAAGATTGTTTGATTGATCGCCCGAATTCATGCCAAAATGATTCCTGTAATTTGGAGTCGTCAGAGAGTTGCAGTCTTTGTTGTTGCTCGCATAAATCAAATTCGCCTCGCACGAATTCATCGTGCTGGCATCTGAAACGAAGGCAAATTATACGTCAAAGTTCACATGCTTCAGGTGGGTAGAATATAATATAATAAAAATAAAGCAAGGCATAATAACATCTAGAAACGTCTTTCAGTTCATTAAAGTTTGATTGTAATTTAAAATAAATGCAAAATTTATAGCGTCTGCACGCAAAGCAAATAGGAAATCTTCTGAAGAGGAAGCCTCATAAGCTGGAATAGGAATAAATTGTCCATAGCACAATATACCAAAGTATTTGGACACACTGAAGGTCTGTGCGAACACCATCTTCGATTTAAGGTTTATTCCATTTTGGTCAGTTGTTAATATATGAATCAATAATATCACTGTGGAACACAAAATAAAATAACAAGGTTCTGACAACGGATGCTGGTATAGCGGGTATAAAATAAATATACGTGTGTCGGCGTTTTGAAAGTTTACAACTGAATTTTTTTAAAGGGAGGTGGAATTTTCCGAGTTGGCCCTAAAATTACCCAAAAAAAATGCATTTTAGGGGGTTGGTGTGCATTGAAAAAATATTTTTTTTTATAGTTTTTTACCCCATCTACCAGAATCCGTAGCCAGAACCTTGTTATTTTCAAAAAAGTTTAATTTTTTTCCGTATTTCCATCCATCTTGTTGGATGAAATCTTTGGAACTAAGTCTTCTTAGCTTGAAAGCAATCAACCACTCACCGTGATCACAATAGTATGTACTGGAGTATCTAAAATATTCATCTAAACACGAGGATTTAAAAAGTTTTGCAGAGCTGGGCGTAAATATATCCACTGACCTAGATAGGATTATATCTGTTGTTTCAGAAAAGTGCTTTCGACTCTTGCTTCTTCATTGCGCAAGCTCACCAATAGAAGTCCCCAATACCGCCAATGTCCTGCCGACCCCTAAAAAATGTGAAGCTAATATCTACGAAATCTTCTGACCATTTGCAAAATAAGATGGTTGACTACCATCTGATGAATTACCTTGATTTCAACCGTATACTAAGTGATCGATCGTATGGCTTCCGTAGAAACCGTTCTATAGGTGATCTGATGGCCTTCCTATCAGAAGAGTCGTTCCATACTTACACTGCTTGAGATCAAGGTACACTCACGGTGCACTCATATGAAAGATTAATGCTTTCGGCTCCGGTATAAACTTCTCTAGATTTATTGCAAGCTTTTCCAGGGATCATTCTACACTGGTTGTTATATGTGGCATCTTCTCCTATGGGTAGGAAATTAATTCAAAATATCATCATTAACCTACTTGGTCAGGCTGCCCTACCTTCTTTTTTGCAGCCGGTAGTAATAGGAATCATTAGAGTGGTTTAATTCAAGGAGTGCCAGGAGGAATATTATGGCATTTGGTGTAAAATTTGTATACTTAAAATTGGGGGAAAATTGGACACAGTTAAGACGTGATTCTTCGGGGCCAAAGCTCAATTACCAAGAAATCATATTTCTGAAAATTTCCGGAAGATCGGTAAATATTAACTCGTAATTCAAAATTAAAAATGTTAATAACTATATCCTTCCAACAGATCAAACATTCTAAAGGCTGGGCCATGTACAATTTGGAATTTGAACCGCCCGTTATTTAGAAGCAGATGATCAATTTGGCATTTATGAAGTAACAGATTATTATAGAAAGGTTAGAAATTTAAGCAATGGGTCGCTTTACGCTTAAAAAAATTTGGGAAATATTAAAAACTTTCTTCGAAAGTTCTGAACCTTTAACTCAAACTGTAAGAAGAAATCTACGAAATAAACTCGATAGAAATAGAGTTCCATCAACGTAGTTTGTGGATCAATTTGTGAAGCGAGTTCATCAATCCGGGTTCTAATTGAATAAAATAACATGTTTACGTGCTCGTTCAGTGGGAAATATTGCTCGAACTGCCATCAACATTAACTCGCCGCCGTTCTCAGCAATTGAATATTTCTTGCATTGGATTGCGTAGAATTTTGCATAAAGACCTCGCTATGGATGTTTGTAAAGTTCACTTAATCCAAGAACTGAAGCCTCGTGACCATCCGTTGCGTTTTGGCTTCGCTGAATTTGGTGTAGATGGCTTGGCTGATGATGAGCATTTTGACGAAAAAATCAGGGTTTTCGATGCAGATTATTTTCACTTCGGCGGCTCTGTTGATAAAGAAATTGCAGCATTTGGTGCTCGGAAAATCCGCACGTCATCGAGGAGAGCCTGATGCAACCACAACGAGTGACTGTTTAGTGAGGCTTTTATCATGGCCGCATCATCTTCGAATACGACCCACGAGCCGCCGTTTCCGTCAATAGCGAGCGTTACCTTGCCGTGGTTCCCAAAAGTTGATGAGGTTGACATGAACGACGTATTATTTCAACACGACAGCGAGACATGCTAGACAGTCAACGGTACTATGTTCGAAAACCGCATAATCAGCCGAAAGTGGGAAGTACATTGACACCCTCTCAGCTGCGATTGGACCCCGTCGGACAATAATCTCTGGGGCGCCGTCAAAGACAAGTGTTTCGCAAACAATCGTGAGTCCATTGAGGCTTTAAAATACGAGATAGACGCTGTCGTTCACGAGATAGAGGTCCATACAATAAAAAATGTACTGATACTGACAAATTGGATTGATGTTGTACTTCATTCTTAGATGTCAATGCTGGACTTTATCAAGAAAATTATAATTTTGAAAAAATGTATATTTGTAGTTTTGTTAAAGCGAAATGAAACTCCCAAATTTACATGGCCCACCCTTTACATAAATTTAATCTTTGAGCTCGAGGCGCCACTTGTTAACATTGTTGGATTTACGCCAAATTTTTTCTAGCTAAAAAATAATGACAGTGTAGCAGTATGATTATATTTCATAAAAAGCTTTCTCTAAGTTGAGTCTCGAAAATATATATTTCCTAAAATTTGAGCTTTGACCCCGAACCGCCACGTTTGAACGTTGTCCAATTTTCCCAATTTTACCTCGGCCTAGCTTTTCCGACGTACAATGAACGAGAAGGATAATGATTGAGTCAATCAACTATGATAAACATTTGGTAACTAGTGGGGTCAACGAAATTGAGTCGAGATTAATGCACGTAAGACTTAGTGTTGCAGTGAGATCCTATGTTCGATCCGAAATTTCGAGATTTCTTTCGGCGGCGGTCACCTCCCATAGTGACGGCGACACTATCGAGTATTTAGCCATTCCGTTCGGAAGCGGTGAAAAAACTGTAGTTCCCAATCAGTGAGTATAAATGCGATGTAAAGGGTAACTAACTTGACTAAATCTGACTCGGAATCTCTCCTCCCACTTACTTACTTATCCGTTCTCGAACAACCCCGGGGGGTCAGGTACCTTACAAACCAAATATAACATATTTCGCCAATTAGCTCAATCTTTTGAGTTACCTCTCGAGTTGGTAATAGGGTTAATTCCAAAAGTAGTGTACATGAGCATTTTTATTTTTTTTTTTTTAAGGTTGAGGAATTAATTCTCTGAAATTGTTTACTTGCATTAAGATTTGTGCAGATTGCGAAATTACTTTTAGTTTCTTTAAAAAAATTTGTTTTGCTTTTTTATTGCATTTTGGTGAAATATTTTCCGGAATGTCACTTTTTACAAAAATTTACAAAACTAAGAAATTAATGCAAAAATGTTAGAACAAAGCCTACTATCGCATTCGTTCACTTATTATTTACCAGCTTTGGATGTTTTTCTTAAAAAAAACGGGTTAGTAATAGCAAAAACTTATTTTTCGAAGAGATTCCAATTATTTTTTTTTCCTTTTATAATTCAAGAATTAAAAAAAAATAATTTTTTTAAAAAAATTTGTTTTTGTGCAGCTTACATTTAAAGTAACAAATTTGCTTCAAACAATTTGGAAGAAATTGTTGTATTTTGCTGGAAACTTGAAAAAATAAAAAGTGACAGTACGGAATTTTTTGTGACAGTAAAGAAAATCCAATTTAAATTTCAAGTGTAACGAAAACTTAAACATTTATTCATTATTTTGATTTTGGTTACTGTTTGTTTTTTCTCTTTTATATAAAAACGAAACAAAAAATACAAGTAATCCAATTATATTAACAAAAAATTCATGAACAAATCTATTCATCGGAATCTGTGAATATTTCATATAGTCATTCAATAGTCATTCAAAGTAATATAACAAATTATCTTTACATCAAAAGAACTACAGTATTGAAATCAATCGGAATTTTCGAGAAATAAGCTTTTAAAATAAAAAAAACCTTTTTACTTAAAAGTGACAGTAAAGAAATTTGTGATATTTTTTTTGGTTTTTTCTTCTAAAAAGTTATTTCACGGAAAAAAAAACATGAAAAAGTGATCAAAACTTCGTAATATATTAATATACATTTTTATTTATTTCATTTTTTACGATTTTTTATTAAATAACTGTGTGACAGTACGGAAATTTTTAGCTGTACTTACCATCGTGCGATTATAAATTCACTTGAAAACACCAAATAATTGATTTTATTATTTTATTTTATTTTTTATCTTAATCAATTTATCACTTCTTGCACTTTTTAATAGCGATGCACATAAAGCAAACGAAACAGCTCAAGTAATGATTATGACTGAATTAAAAAAAATGTGACATTACGGAAAAAACGCAGAGACAAAGTAAAATTAGAACGTCAAAATGACATTGATAACATTTTTCAGGTAAAACCAGGAAAAAGCAATAAAAATAAATACAATCATTGAAAAACAGTTATATTTTTTATTATTGTTCTATTGTTTTCAACTCTTTTTCCATGTTGCTTAATGAATAACATGTGTGGAGACAGGTATATTTGTATGTAATAGGCATGATATACAATTAAAGCACCATTTGCACAATTTACCAGAAAGTTTTACAATAATAACAACTACTTTTGTTTGTTGCTAATTATTTTAGAGCTTACTTGCCGTTTTTGTTTTTTTATTTTCTTTTACATGAAAGAAATAAAAAGCTTGAGACGAAAAAAAAGCATTGTGTTTGGAATTAACCCAATACCAAATGTACGCAGGGATTCAACAATCTGATCCCTTCACCGGAGTCTTGGTCTTCACATTTTATGTCTTTCTTTAAGTTGGGTTTCGAAAACCCCTCGTGCTGGTTCGTCTTCATACTTTCTACTGACATTCAGTCTAGCCAGCGCAATAAAGTTATTTTGATCCCCTTAACTATGTTAATGTCGGGATAAAGCTCATGCAGATCATGGTTTATTCGTCGCCCATACCTTCAGTTGTAAACTATAGGGCCCTAAATTTTTCCCCCGAAGACTCCTACAGATGTTTCGTCTGCTTGCGATAGGACCCAGGATTCTGCGCCATAAAGCAAGACAGGTTGAATGAGAGTCTGGTACAGTTGGACTTTTGCTACTCGAGAGAGGGCTTTATCTCTAAAGTGCTTGCTTAGCCCAAAATAACATCTATTCGCAAGCACAATTCGCCGCTTGATCTCAAGGCTGACGTTGTTGTTTTTGTTCACGACAGATCCGAGGTATATAAATTCGTCCACTACCTCGAAGTTATAACGGTTATCAACGTTCACGCTTTGGTCTAATCGCGTGGAGGTCCTGCTTGTTGAAACCATTAATTTTGTCTTGTACTGATTTACTTTCCGAACCACTTTTGCTGACTCCTTTTCAATTCTCGAAAAAATCACAGTAACTTCTCTAATTGTGCGCCCAATGATATCTATATCATCAGCATACGCGAGCAGCATTTGACTTTTGCTGCTGATGGTTTTATTCATGTTGACTGCAGCTTTTCTCATAGTGATTTCCATTAAGATGTTAAAGAGATCGCACGGTAGGGTGTCGCCTTGCCTAAGGCATCCTTGCCTTACCAACTTTCACTACGGATTTGGTGTTCATCAAAGTCATCCTGCAAATGCATACGAGTTTTACAGGAATACCAAGCCCTGACATTGCTTCGTAGAGTTTCTCCCGTATCGGGCTATCAAAGTGCGCTTTATAATCTATAAATTGATGATGGGTGTCGTTTTTTTGTGGGACTTCTCCACGATTTAGCGTAGTGTGAAAATATGGGCAGTTGTCGATTTTCTAGGCTTAAAGCCAGATTGGTGTGGCCCAATCAGGACAGTGATAATTGGTTATAGTCTTTTGCACATTATACTTGATATAACCTTATATGCTATTGATAAAAGGCTCATGCCACGGTAGTTGGAACAGAGGCTCGGGTTATCTTTTTTAAATATGGGCCAAAGTACACTGAGACTCCAATCGCCGGGCATGCATTCATCTAACCAAATTTTGCTAATGAGCTGATGTATGCACCTTATCAGCTCATCGCCGCCAGCCTTAAAGAGTTCCGCCGGTAATCCATTGTGATCGATTGTCCCATCGTCATACTTTCAGCATACTCAACATATTCTGCACATCTGCGATGAGATTGTCCACTAGTTCTGCTTTTGAATTTTTCTGTTTTCCTTTTCGTTCGACAAAAGGGACGGTTTACCACCTTTCTTTTTCCCCTATACCGCACAGTCGCAGCTCGCGTTCATCATTCATTTTCATCATTTGCAATGCGACACTGTTCATCGTACCATGGTTTGCTGCGAAGTGGTTTTTAAAAACCAAATACGGTTGTTGCGTCAGTTTTTATAGAGTAGGAAATGGGTTTCCACTCCACTTCAAGATCGTCATCGGGAGGGGGTGGGTTCTGTGCCAAATGTTGCGAGAGCTTCCTTGAGTAGTCTTTGGCTACCTCTGGTAATTGCAGCTTTCCGATGTCTAGCTTTTCTGCGTCTATTTCCGTACGACTTTCGTTCTACTTAATCTTGTGCTAAGCTTTGCTGCTACCACGTAGTGATCAGAATCAATGTCAGCTCATCTGATCACTCGTACGTCCATTACACTGCATGAGTGCGTTCCATCAATTATCACGTGATCAATTTGGTTCTTCGTTCTTTGATCAGGGGATACCCAAGTAGCCTTGTGGATGTCCTTATGCTGGAGTTTTGTAACACGACAAAGCCGCGACAAAGTCAATCAGTCTCATACCGTTGTCGGAACTGTCAGCATGTAGACTGAAATTGCCAATAGTTGGATTAAACACATTCTCCCTTCCTACTTTCGCATTAAAATCTCCTAGTACAATCTTAATGTCATGGCCAGGGCAGCGGTCATACGTTTCCTCTAGGAGCTCATAGAATATGTCTTTGGCATCATCATCTTTCTCTTCTGTCGGGGAATGCACACAAATTAGGGAAATATAAAAATAAAAATATTTCGCTTTTATGCGGATTGTTGCTATACGTTGACTCACAGGATTGAACCTAGAGACTAGATGTCGCAGTCTTTTGCCAACTACAACAAATCCGCAACAAAATTCATGTTTTTTCTCATGGCAACTGTAATATATGTCGCAGTTTCTTTTCCTTGTGCAGCCATGTCCTGTCCATCACATTTCCTGGATTGCGGTAATGTCAGCCTTGTAACTTTCGAGGACATCTGCCAGTTGGATACTTGCACCGGATCTATATAGAGTTCTCACATTCCAAGTGCATATACGTAAATCGTGGTCCTTATAACGTTTGCGGGGGTCGTCAACAAACAGGGGTTGTTCATGGTTTCTTGTTCGTTTACGTATTTTCACTGCCATTATTAACGGTGACGGGAGGCAAACCCAGCCCACCGTGTTTTTGCATTTTACCTACTGCCAGGATATTTGATTGCAGCCGCCAATTATGGATCAGACGCTGACCAGGATGCAATATGTCCAACCTGAATTTTCTTCTTTTGATTTCTATCCACCGTTGGCCCATGTGTTTGGCTCATCCGCCTTCTAAGGACTAAAGAATATGCCCGATTGTTTCATGAGTTTCAGTGACATCAGTCACCTACTAAACCTGAGACATATCAGTGATCGCATAACCAATGAGGCTGCTCATTTGTTTCGCCTTCCCACTCTCGATAGCTAAGGGATGTTTCCGATAAAGCCATTGCTCGGGACATACTGCATGGAAGTAGTGACCTGTGGACTGCCCAATGAAGGAATCAGTTCTGGCTACTCCCAAGTGAATGAATATCAGAATCTTTACATCTCCATGAACAATCCCAACTCTCTCCTAATCACCTTCAAATCTGTAAAGTTTTATTTCTTAATTCAATCATTAAATTGTCCGAGTGTTTGGTCGTGTTTATAAATTAATTATATTTTTTCGATATTTCGCTATTCTTTGGATAGCATCGTCAGGAAGTTATATTATTAATTAGAAATATGAAATCATCAATTGTTTTCACATTTCTAATTAATAATATATTTTCCTGACGATGCTATCCAAAGGATAGCGAAATATCGAAAAAATATAATTAATTTATAAACACGACCAAACGCTCGGACAATTTAATTATTGAATACAATACGAAAGGTCGAAAACATCATCACTTATTTATTTCCTAATCTCATGCCATTTCATTCAACGAGTTATTAATTTCTGATATTTATGACAACAAACTGACGGCAGCTTTCAATTTTTGTATCATCTTGGATAAAGGTCATAATCTATTTAGAACAGCCATGGAATATTTGTGTCCCGATTAATGGCCAGCAAGTGAATTTCCATAAATTTCACATGACTTGTCTTTCACTGTTTAGAAAGTAATTAAGTGAAACAAAACAAAGTGCCCATTGTTTATTATGATTGTTATAAACAATTTAAAAATAATTTCGTGAGCCAGAGTCTCCATAAACAAAGAAATCTCCAAGAAACGGCGAAATAGGTGGCCGATAGGAGCAATTAAATATATAAAAAAAAACAAAAATAAAGATTATAAATAAATTTTTGAGTAATGAAGACAAAACACTTTACTAAATCACAATAAATAGTTCTTCTTCTATTTGCGGGAAAATCGGTAAACAAAATGAAAAATAAACAAATATTAAAAAAAAAAATAAATAAAGAAAAACCATAAAACTTTCTATACAAAACATTAAGCGAGACAAATTCCCCCTTCAAATTATTCAACTAAATATGGGTCATAATTTAAATTTAAATCGTATGCGACCAACAACTCTTTCAGACTTTTCGTTATGATTTTCCTTTGGAAGAGAACAAAAATCGGAAAATTTATTTGTAAGCTTAGCGAAAATTTATTTTTAAATACGAATATATGTGTCTTCTGTCTTGACAATATTTGAACGGGTGTGAGAAGTGTCATTGTTTCTTTAAAATGAAATTTAAATTTTTTATTTCTCTCTCTCTTTCTTTCATTTCATGTTGTACACGGTTTTCTGCTCATTTGGAAAATCTGCTAAATAATGGACATGACGCTACTTGTTGGCGGCACACGCTACAAAAATGTGTTAATGATCATCTGGCCTTTGGTGTGCGGGTCTCGCGCGGTGTTTTGGGGTAAATGATACATGTGCGGGCCGATGCGTTTCCCTTCCTTTGGGTGACGAACGCAACTGATGCTGCTGGTGATGACTATGTTTACTACATATAGCTAAAAATAAATTGGAATATATAGAAACTCGTACTAAAATAACACGACAAACAACGTTGACGCAGAAATCCATTTCGCTCCCGGCTACACCGAATCTCTCACAGCTACGCCGACCTGTTAGATCCACCTACCAAAAGTTGGGTGAGCAACAATCGGCGGCCCTTGATGTACACATGCCTTTGACATATGATCAATTGACAAAGATACCGCAGCAGCACCACCAATCAGCGTTTATACCACAAAACAATCTGGCAGCACTGCCGTCGCCACTACTGTCATCTTCACTGCCTAGCGATCAATCCATGTTGTTAAAGCATCCAGGACGTTATGATGATGCTCAACTATCGACAACTTTTGGCACCTCTCATCATCAGCACCACCACCTCTCCGCCAACAACAACAATAATAATAATAATGCAACTATGTGCGCCAACATTGTCATGGCGGCAGCGGCCGCCGCTGCTGCGTCGAACCAAACAAAAGCGGCCAAACCTACAGCTGGTTGTTTTGCCCAACATCACAACACGGCATCCGACATCAAACCAAAAACTCAAAACTCACCACGCCTCGGAAGTAGTGGTGGTGTGTTGCTGCGTTGTGAGAACTGTTGCGAGAGCAACGGCAAGAATAGTGGCCAAAATAATGGTTTAAATCACACCTCATCCTACTCGGCCATGTATCAGCCATCAGATGCGGAAACAGTGTCCGAATTGTCGTCGTATCGCTTTGTTACGGATGAAGATTTGGAAATTTTTCACAAAAATTCAAATGACAGACATCAGCATTATCATCTTCAAACGCCGCAACCAAGTGATTTTTGTGTGAACTATGACGACAGCATAGAAAACGATTTCTCGGGAAATCAAACGAATAATAGCGAAAATTATAATAACAATCAAATTAATGAAAATATTATTATAACGCAAAACGAACGTGAATCCCAGCCATACGCTACTAACGTCTCACATCGATATTCCACGAAAAAACCTACGTCACTTGGTAAAAGTCGCAACGATCGCGTCGGTGTCGACTCGCCTTCAAATTGTTGTTATACAATTGATAAATCACATAGTGATAAAGTAATATATTATCAAGCTACTGCAGTAACTGAACCCGTCCAAATACCGCCGCGTGATACAAGTCCTCAGGACGATTTACTCTCCGCCTCTTTGCCGCGCAACTATGGAAGTAACTTTGAGCCGACCACTTTCGCCCGCCAAGTGTACATACGCCAGTCTCTGAGGTCTTGCAAAAACGGTCCGCCGCCAGTACCGCCTAAGCCTTCCACCAATGACACCGAGGATCCTTCTTATGATCCCCAAAAGTTCTATCGCAAACTACAAAGATTTGAGAAACAAAATAATGTCATCAACCAATCGGTTACCAGAGAAGGTTTAAGAAACTCGCAAGAACGCTCTATAACCCCCGAACGTTGTGAACTTTTAAATTGTTTTCCCTCTTATCGCGGTCGCGCGAATTCGACCAGGAACTATCCCAATAATACACAAGAATCTCAAGAACTACAAGAAGTCCGTGAAACAAACTGCCCCGACGACAATCGTGACAATTTCCCCGATTACTCAAACATAAACTATTCGTGTAAAAGTTCAAGTGAATTCCCCAGCCCCAAACGAACTTTACGTTATGATCATCACGGTCGTTTGAAATCGGCGCATATATCACAATTACCGGTCACAAATTTCTATCGGCGTAACTCTTTCGAGACTTTCAGTCCCCAAAGGTCCTTGACCCATACACCAATAAAACTAACTCCGACTTTAACGCGTAAATTTACCTATACCCCGAAACATACGATTACCACTGAATTGCGGGAGGTGAATGAAGAGGAATTCGATACAAATGATTTAAGGAAAAACCAAAAAAATCAGGATAATATCACGATATCGTCAGTGAAATTTGACAACTTATCGAAACGATCATTAGGCGACCAGCAACTAAACGACAAAAATCTTTATCATAATTTAGTAAGAGAAGATCTGCACCAATTCCCTGCAATCAAGCAAATTCAAACTGAACAGAAGCTGATTAGCAAAGAAACAAACCAACCCGGCGAAAACGCATCACATAATGACTTACAAAGTAAATCATTACAATTATTACAAAGTGGCAGTGGAAGTCAATTATTAAATTCTAAACCAAATCAATATTTAAACAAACTAACAAATAAAAGTAAATTACTAAAAGCCAACTTAAATAATAATAACCACAGTGCAATAACCAACGAATACAGTGAAGACCAAAACCACAATAATTTCAGTGAACAATTCAATAAACCAAGTAACGAAGTTTCAAACCATACATATTCTTATGAAATTTCGAAATTTTCAAATGCACCACGATCGCAATCAATAAATCAGTACGACCATTTAAGCAAAACTCAAAGCGAAGAACAACGTGAAAAACTAAGAGAAAATCTGCATGTGTTTCAATACCAAACGGACAGTAGTGACAACAAAAGCCATCACAGCAATGCAACATCACCTCTAAATTCCCCTACATCACCTACTACATTGCTGCAGCTGCCATCACCATCGCGATTGCCACCGAGAAAATCTCACTCATCACCCTTGGTTCTGAACCACGACGCCCACCCCTCAAGTCCTGTTTGGTTGAGTTCAGAGACTATAGAATCGCAAACTTCATCATCGCAGAAATGTCTTGACGACACTCAATCGAATTGCAGTGATCAAACTACAATTTTTCATTTTGAACCCGATTGTTCACAATCATTATCACCATCATCCCACCTGTATGGACCACAATCTGCCCATGGTAATACTGGTGTAAATTTTCTGAAGGGCCCATTGTTGGTGAAACGTTTGCCGGCCATACAATCGTTTGGTTACATACCAACACAATCCAGTTCGCTGGGAAGTGCTAATGTGCGAGAGTACATTGAAAAGGAGGTAAGTCCACTATTTATCGAATTGAAATTTAAATTGTGCCATTGGAAATGCTTGGAAAGACGAGCTGTCTTACAAAAAATTTCGAAAGATTTTTTAGTTAAAGTAGAAATTACCGACAGTGAGTCTATGTCTCAGCTGAAAGTCCATGTAGGCAGTTTCGGTTTGGAAATCAAACTAAATTATACTCGCTGAAAAATTTGACCATTTTTTTGTCACTTGGATGCAAATATAACGTTTTCGCTTGTGCCCAAAAAACACATTGTGTTTGCTATTCAAATATATATTACTATATATTATTGTGACCCAAATATGGCTTTGATTGTTGAAAATTGCTGGGAATAAAAACGTGACAGACAACAAGTATTAAGTCTTTATGTAGCTTTAATCTATAAGACTGAAATTCTGTTGATGATTCAATAAATAAATATCAAAATAAATAAAATAAAAAGCAGATTTGCAAGTCATGGGAAAAATGCTTGCACGAATGAATGTTCCAAACATATTCGTGGTTCCTGCATAATGTTATAGAGGGGATTTTCTCAGCGTGTACTGATGTGTCGAGGGCTCAATATGTGCAGGCAAAATGGCGCCTTCGGCCATGCTACTTTCAATCTAATTTAGGTATCAGATAATGTGGAATGAAAAGGATTATCACACAGCCAAAAACTGCGGCACAAGGTTCTTATAACTAAGTAAGATTGCACTTTATAAATGTAGTGAAATTTTTTCTTGTGCAAGTGTCAACTCTCAAATTTGTCAGCTTATTAAAAATTGAGCGCTTTACGAAAGAATAACGCGTTATAATTATGAAAACTTATTACAAAAATTGGGACAGTTATGCTGAGATCGCTCGCAAACTTCGAAGAATTTTCAGTTTTTTAATGTATCAACCATTCGAAGAGTGGTAAAAAAAAAAAAAAAACAGCAGACAGTTGTCCGAGGCCTTCGGCCACGGACTGTCCCTGCAAGCTGTGTCAGAGACTCGGCCATTAAGTTTAACGTAGAATACGCCATCCGATAAGACAGAAAACATATATAACAATAAATGATAAATAATATAAGCAAATGAATTTATTGTTATATATGTTTTCTGTCTTATCGGATGGCGTATTCTACGATAAACTTAATGGCCGTGTCTCTGACACAGCCTGCAGGGACAGTCCGTGGCCGAAGGCCTCGGACAACGGTCTGCTGTAATTTTTTTTATTTTAATTTACTAAACGTCAACTGTCAGCTGCTGTCAAACAGCATCAGGCAGCATTGTTATTTTGCTTACTTGGCAGCACTTTCATTTAACATAAAAATGTATATTTTCATATATTTTTTATAATTATAAGTATATCCATGTTAAATTCAAATTCACATTTAACATTTTGTTTCACTTAAATACATAAGTAAATATACGAAATTTCAATATTTCATCAATCAAAACAACAGCCGAAGGTTTGTGTCCACACTGAAACAGCAGCATAGTTTGTGTTCACGCTACAAACTCAAACACTCAACCAAACACCACACATATGTTTGAGTGTATGTGTTTAAACAATTTTCATTTGATAAATTTAAATATTAGGAAGATATCAATCAATATGAAATGTATATCAAACGAAAGATAACATCTTCATTTACCTACAAAAAAATTTTTAAAAAAAGTTATCTCGCCGTTTCCTCATAATCAATGAAATAAAGATTACAACAATAACAATCTGACATGACTCCCTATACCGTAAGGTAAGACGTATTCTACGTCAAAATTTTAAGAAACTGGGTTGTATGTAGACGGTAAGGCTCCCGGACGTCAACGTACCTGTCGGAAAACATTGCTGCTGTAAACGAGAGTGTCGCCGAAAACCCGAAAACATCAATTCGGAATCGTTCTCAACAACTTCTAATTTCACAAACCACTACGCAGTAGTAATGAACAGAATAGAGGAACCGGTATTGCAGAACCGGTCCTTTACAAGAACCGACCGGAACGGTACTTACAAGAACCGATTAACGGATCTAAAAGAACCGAAAACGGTTTCAAATGAACCCAAAGACGGGTCCAAATGAACCGAAAACAGTTCTTAAAAAACCGAAAACAATTCTTAAAGGACCGAAAAACGTGTTAAAAACAATTTTAAAAGAAGTGAAAATGGTTTGGATAGAATCGTAAAATGTTCCAGAAAAACACGACACGTTTCCAAAAGAGCCAAATATGTTAACCTTTGAGGGTATGAAAATGTGTATTTTTATCAAATTTCATGTTCTCATAATAACATATTACACTTAAGCCTCTTTGGGACAGCAATTTGCTGAGAACCGGAACCGGTCCAAATACCCATTCTTCTCGGGACCGGACCCACACATCACTACTACCCAGCGAATTTTGACAAATGGCCTCCACCTTCATGCATACAAAATTCAGCTTACTCAGGAGCTCAAACCGTGGAAAGCGGCTTCTATTCGTTCAATGGGTAATGAAGCAAAGTGAAGTCAATGCCAATTTATCAGAAAAAAGTCGTCTCCGATGAAGCGCATTTCCATCTGAATGGCTACGTGAATACACAAAATTGTCGAATTTGGGGCTCAGAAAAACCTCATGCAATCCATGAGAAACAAATGCATCGACAACGAGCAACTGTCTGGTGCGGATTTTACTCAGACGGCATGATTGGGACTTAGTTTTTTGGAGATGAGATCGAAATTGCAGTGACTGTGAACGGTATTCGTTGCAGGAACTTGACAACCCAGTGCTTGTGGCTTCAACGCCATGGATGTGGACGACTTGTGGTTTCAGCAAGACGTCGCTTATTTCGATTACACCATTGATTCCCAGAACAAATTATCTCAAGAAATTCTGATGTCAACTGGCCACCAAGATGATGCGATTTAATGCCGTGCATTTTCTTTCTTTGGGGTTTTGTGAAATCTCGGTTTTATGCGAATAAACCAGAAACAATTCCTGAGCTCCAAGGCGACATCAGTGAGATACAGCCACATCTCTGTAAAAAAGTCATGGAAACTTTCATGAAAAGAGTAATAGCCTGGCATCAGAGCAGTGGGGGCCATTTGACTGATATTTTATTCCATAATTAATCGGAACCTGCCTACTTTACAATCCAATACAAAAATATTTTAAGGCAGAGACTGTCCCGCGTTATTCATAATGTTTCAGAATGACCTTTTTGTGTTGTATGAAACCTTGATATGAATTGAGACAAATCAGACTTGTAATAAAATTGGATTTTTATGTTATGACAACTTCATTTGGTCAAATTTAAATTGTCATTAATTTATTCAAAATTACTGTCTGTCTTTGAAAATGTGTTTATGTGAAATGGACAAATTCAAATCTTGACTCGCTAAATTTTCTATATAATAATCTCTGGGGAGAAATTCAATATTATTTTTTAAGAAACGTTTGATATTTGTTACTAAATGAAAACGGAATATAGATACATACATATGTACACATATAATGCGATTCATTGTTTTATTTTCACATTTGATGCAGTCAGCCAGTTTCCTTCAAAGCAACCTCAGATTGGTTTATTCATCTTTTGTTGCAAAAATCTTGTTATTGTTGTTTTTGTGTTTTTTTTTTAACGATCCCTCGTATAATCAGCATCGTTTTTTGTTTCATTCATTTTGAGATCATTTAAAATTCTTCAGAAAGAGAAGAAAATATTCAATTTTATAAAACAAATTAAAATAAGACTGACTACAATGAATACTGTAAACATATGTTTATTAAAAAATATTGACTTTCATTGTTGTCCGATATATTTCGAATACGAATCATTTCGTATTTCTTTAGACAGCCACAAATTTCAATTTTTATCGATTTGGAAAATTTACGAGTTTTTTGGATATTTCTTTTTATTTGTTTCATTGCTATTATTCGAATAGATGCGATTGTGTTCGACTGTGAAAATTTATTTGTTATATTCGAAAATGGTCGGACATGCAGCAGCCACGAAGAAAAAAGAAATCGTACATAGACATGTACATAGATTCGTACAAGATATTAATTCAATATTTTGAAAGTATATTTTTCTTTCAGTCGTTCTATCTTGTATTCAAATATTTTCCTCATCATATATCCATTGTTTATTATTGTTAGTGTTTAAATTTTTGTTTTTATAAACTACTTGAAATCAATTTATGGACATTGAATGTTATCTATACATTATAGTATTTGTACATATGTTCAGTTAAAGGCATGGTTTATACCCATATTGGATACAAGAATTACCCTACAGCAGGCAGTGGGTACAATTTCAGATATTTAACTTTTCAAGGAAGGTATCAAAAATATCCGATTTTGTATAACACACAGTGCGACAAGTAAAAATATGGGTCGTCGGCAGCAAAGCTGCGTACTCAGTTTATTTATTTCGTGATCGGTTGTCCTTTTTACTAGACTATTAAAATTCCAAGAATTTCTATTTTAAAATAGTTTTCTAGACCTCCTTGAAAACGCGAATAGCATCCTGTGATTAATAACGAAAAAAGGGTGATCTTAGATATTTGTTAATTTTTTTACTTGATTTTCCAAGTACAGCGGATGCGAAATATGGTCGTTTTAAAATATTAACCTTGATTGTCCTTAAGGGTTATGTTAAAGATCGGGATCCGTCAGTCTTGGGTGAAAATGTTGAGACTTGTATCTTTAATAGTTTAGCAACTAGAATTATTTAAAATATTTCTGTATACAAGATTTGTGTATATTTATTTAGGCTGTACGCAGTGGGGGCCAAAAATCATCATAGGATTTAAAAATTTGATAACTTTTTCGTTTATATAGTTTTTGAATTTTTTTCAGATTATAAAATTTACAAAATGGAAATTTTTCTAACTAAGTATGCAAAATAATGTCACTCAAATGACCCCCGTTTTCAGCTTCGTAATCATGGGCTCGTTTTAGAAAATTTTCCATGACATTTTTCAAAATTTCTGGCTGTAGCGTCCGAATTTCTGCAACAATGTTCAAGGATTGCCTCGGGGTTGTTCACGTATACTCGCTTTTTCAAATATCCCCAAAGATAATAGTCGGCTGCTGACAAATATAGCGAACGCGTTGGCCAGTTAATTTCCGAATTTTTGGAAATTATACGCTATCCAAAAATTTGACATAAAAGTGCCATTGTGTCTCGGGCAGTGTGGCCAATGGCTCCATCCGGCAGAAACCATATCTCAGGTCTGTTTTCAAGAGCAGAGCGTACAAACTGTTCTATCATAAACCGATACCGCGCTTATGGTTACAGCAATTCCATCTGCTTTTTCGACGGTGTAAAGCCCAATGATATTTTCAGATGTAATGAAACACAATACTGTCCACCTAATGGGGTGCAATTGGCGTTGAGGAAAGGCTCCTGGATTTTCTGAACCCCAGAATCTACAGTTCTGCTTGTTCTGATGAAGTTTTGATACAAGATAGGGCGATGACAGCTGTTTTAAAGAACTTTTTTTAGGATTTTTTAATGAAAAAATACAATTTAAAAAGACATTTTTTTGACAACCTTGTTCTTCGAAAAATCAAAACAAAAATATTTATAAAATAGCGAATATGGCCTTCTTTCTTTCATATCCATAAGATGCTATCGCATTTTCACAGAGGTCAAGAAAATTATTTCAAAATGGAAATCTATGGAATTTTAATAGTCCTGTAAAAATAAATTTAAAAAATATATAAAGTATATTCTGTCGAAAAAATAGTTAAGGATTGGATACTGTATGTAGGTTGTGTTAAATTCTTAAGTATGTTTTTTTACAAACAAATTTGATTACCTGAATTTGAACGGCATATTTGGGTTGAGAGCTTTAATGTAAAACTGTTTCCAATACTCGTTAGTGTAAATACCAAAGTTTTTCTAGGTTAGTTAGTTTGTTGTATATTTATTATATATATGTGACCTGGTCTACGAAAAGGGAGCTTACGTGCGAAAACTAGTTTTCTGTGAAAAAGCTGTTAAAAGTAAGCAACTCGTTTCGTCAGTTTCTCATTATCTCGTTAATTGTTCTCCGCGCCGGACGTCCAGTAAGTGTTGTTGTTGGTCCAGTAAGTGTTGTTGTTGGTCGGAATATTATTATAGTTCATCGTGTAAGTTGCTAGTGTGGAACATTTAAAAAAGTAACACTGAAGAAGTGACGTTTACCGTTTCTGTTGATTATCGTCTTCGCATTTCGCATGAAATGAAACATGAGTGTTGATGAGGAGTTCAGTGCCGTATACGGACAATATTTCCATGAAAAGGATGATGAAAACGATGATGAAAACTATGAAGAGAGCGATGATGATGAGGACGAAGTATGTGTATCTCAGGCAGAAGATGATACCGAACAAACTTTTGTTAACATGGACCTGTATGTTGTTGATGTAAAGGAGGAGGAGCTGGTAACAAAATTTCTGTCAAAAGATTGTTGTAATAATGAATGCCATACACTGATACCACGGGAAATGATCGAGAGTACGCGGAACAATTGTTTAGAGATGTCGAAAAATGAACTTGATTTAGTGATACTAAGTCACATCGAAGCTGGAATTATGAGTAACGAAAAGCTAGAAAGTGTATACGCAAAGCTTGCTGGGTGGAAGAAATATGGACAGAGACAGGATACAGAAGTTATGAGGCATAGAATTCAATTTACCTTCTACAGAGTACCTGTATCCATCTTCCTCAGGATCAACACGTAAATGATCTCAAGGAAAACGACAACAAAGCAAAATACATAAACTACTCAGCCCATAATACGTTTTTCATTTTTGGCCCATAATACGTTTTTCTACTGTATAATCCAATAAATTATATTTTGTCGTATTTTTACTCTTCTTTCTCTACATTTCAAGTACACTTCTAAGCAAGTTAGGATTTTCTGCTTTTCACCACGTGAAAAAGCATCTCATCTTCCATCCGAATCAACCAAAAAGTGAAAATTGATTTTTTGACACCTAAGCCCCCTTTCCGTAGACCAGGTCACATATATTCCTGACGTTTCTATGCAGTTTTTTAACGCAGCACTATGTAATAAGTCGCCGATGTTTTTTGAAGATTTTAACCCCCTCTGAATTTTAAACAAGACAATGAAAAAGCTCTTGATTGAAACATATCTCGACCTTACAATACAATTTTTGGTAAAATGATCTGAATATTGCATCGTACTAAATTGGGTATGCTCTTTCGATCACTGCTATCCAATGCCACCAATACTAAGTGACCCATGTTTATACTCTCACCCAAAAAGTAACGCATATAAGGAGCCATATTAGACCCTTAGTGTCTGTGGACGAAATTCGTTTTAGGGCGTTCTAAGACGTTTGGGCCATGTCCGTTTTGTCTGTATAACAAAAGGCAGTTTTATGGCAATTGGCAACAAAAATTTTACATTTTCCTCAGACACGAAATTGCTAATAGAGAATATTCACACTTATTCACGCTAATACCGTCTATTAATTGCTATTGATTAGTGATATTGAAGGTGTACGTTTCGAAATCCGTGGAGGAATATTAAATAAGGAATGAAAAAAGTTCAAAACCATTTATTGTTTGCAATTTTCAGACATTATACGAGTATTGCTTAGCTTTCAGTGGAACCTATTAGTCGCTTTTATTAAATCATCAAACTAAAAGAGAAATTGCCAGCTGAAATAAGTTTCAAGTACTTTAAAATATTCTAATTTCTGTTCCTACCATTTTCGCCAATTATATTAAATTAAAGTCAAGTGCGTTTGGAAAAGTGAAAACTGTAATTCCATTCAATTTATCAAAAATATTTCATCAATTTCGTTGTTTGTTCAAACAGGCTCTTAATGGCAAAAGGTGGCAACTCCATTTTTACATCAATTATCTAGACAATATCGTTAATTGGATTCCCTGCTTTTTGTACAAAAAATCCGATAATTTTCATCATTCAATCATTTTCATTCTATTGGATTTGATACAGAAAAATGTTTCAAAAGAATTATTTCACTTTTCATAAAATTTTCGTAATTGAATCGCACAAGGAAATTAATTCGATAATTTATTCGTTTTTAGTTCATTTTAATTTTAAAATCGTCACAGTTTCTTAATATTGCGCAAAAACATACATATTTCTAACGTTTGATTATAACTAAATACGCATTTTGCACACATGATATTTAGGAACAATCAAATAACTATAAATTATTTTAATCCATTTGTGCGAACAAATCAAGGGTTGACCATAGCAAACTTTTCAAAGGTCAGGTTTGGATCAAATTCGCAAATGGGTCATGGAATAGTTAGAATTCCACACACTTTATAGTAAAAGCAATCTGGGATAGTCTATCAGGCAAGTTAAACATATTCTATTTTGCCGATATAATTCTTTTTTCATTTTCTTCTGCAAATAGGAGTAAATAAGTGAATAGTGTTTTTTAAATTTGTCTAACATCATGAAGTTTTAAAGACAGTTTTTAAACACTTTCATTCTACAAAAGGGGCTTTAAAACAAGTACGTTTTTTGCCGTTAAAAAAGTTTTTTTCTTGTGGTTTGGACAAGTATAATGTGTTTGTAGCTTGTCGAAAATATACTATACTTGTGCCCAAACAAATTATGTTTGGTATTCAATACAACATGTTGGAGATTCAATGATATCATATGTGTTTTATAACTTATGTGTTGGTGACATAAATATGGTTTTGTTTGTTTAAAACTTCTGAAAACAAAAACGTTACAGACGACAAAGAAACAAAAAGAAATTGTTTCATTTCATGAAAAACGTACGTGTGTGGATGTCCCAAGCATATACATTAGACCGACTCACAAACAAAAAGTTAAAAAGTTCCTTTTGCCCACCTCTCAAAATGTACCTTGAATTATTTTGTGATGATTCCCAAAATATTTCGTGTCTAGCATTAAGATCCCGTGAGCTTGACCATTTTTAAAAAAAGTATTTTTTTGAGTTTTTCAATCCATATACACACGGGATTTTTGTGAGATCAAAGAAAATGCAAATTTTTGACTTGACTTGTGACTTTGATATATAAGTAACTGATGTTACAGTGTACAACGATGTTACTGACTTTATGTAAATTTTCGACTTTCTATCACATTACGTCAGACATTTCACTAGCTACTTTTGTTTATCCTTTTAGTCCTTCATAGTGTGTTTTTTGCATTGTTTTTTGTTCTCTTATAGCGCATAGCATTTTTGTGAACTGTTCTTTAAGCAATAACTGAAAGGAATACAAATATAAGAACACTAGTAAAATTTCTTGAGCTTTAAATTTTTAGAACATTTCAGGTTCAAAATTATTCATTTTGATGCATATCTGAAACATTTCCCCCAAAGATAGAGGATTCTCATCATATCTGACACATTTCCTCAAAAGCCCTCAGAAAGAGGATTCTCATCTCTGATTTCTCTCAGTGAAATGTTTTGCACCCCATATTTGTGAAGACTTTTGATGAATCATCTTTCCAATATAGTGCAGTTTGTTTCATCTTGTTTCAAAACAAGAACGTACGGACACCTAATTGTCCATAAAATCGAAACTTATTAAGATAATTTTTTCAAAAATTACTCGATATTTTCCAGACATTCGATATTTCGATATAAAATGGCTCATTATGATGTACATAGGTGTTAAATTGGAAATTTTTCCACATAATTGATTTTTTATGATTTCTTCTTCTCAAAATTTCCATACATATTTTCTTCACAAAATATATTTTCCGACATTTTTTTGAGCATAACTAGAAAACTACTGAGCATAAGCTACAAGGGATTTACATAGTTTTTAGATTATTGCATTTGCAATTTTTTGCCGTATATTTGTTTGAACCTAATTGGATATTTGGGTCCTGAATAATACTAGAATATATTACACTCCCAAAATTGAATAATATGCGTAGAACTCTTTAATTGTTTTCAAAGATTTTGAAAAATATTTAAAATTTTTTATATATTTTTGAATATTTATTAAAGTTTATTTGAATTTGAATTTTTATGACCGATGTTTGGCTAGTTTTTGGTTAATGTATGAGAAATTCATACTACAAGCTTACAAGTCATGAACATTTTTCTAATTGAAAAATGGTTGGTTTTTGTTGGAAATAATAATAGACAATTCACTTCCACACACACTCACTGGCATGACTAGTTTCGAACTCCGTGACAAGTTCATCATCAGATGCCTAACTACTCTATCTGAATTGATACCATCGGTTTATCATCAATCGTATACAGTCAAACCTGGGTAAGTGAAATCTTCAAGGGACCAAACTTTTCATTCCACTACTACGGGTTTTCACATATTGCAGTTTTCATTTATAGAGGTTTTTAAATTTATATTCCACTTAAATGGGTTTTTTCACTTGTGCGGTTTTTAAATAATTTTTCACTTAAATTGGGGTTTTTTTTAACTAAGAAATTGCAAAACTTTATTTATAATAAAAGCTGTTTCATTTGGAATAAAGAGAAATCCATGAGAAATATGTACATATTTAATTTATACTTGTATGTGTAAATATAAAATATATACATACATACATACATACATACATATAAATTGAATTGTTTATTGGATAAATACTACATACAAGTATTCTTTACAAAAAATCGGTTAATTTTGTTTGTACAATTTTATTTTTAGAATTGATTGCCTTTTCTAATTCTTCAATTTTACTGAAAGTACTTGGTTCAGTTCCAGGGATCAGTGCTTGTTTTTTTGTGGCAATCGGCTTATGAATAGGGTTTGCTTCGAAGTCAATATCTTCTTCATCGCTTGTTCGCACAAAGGAGAATAGTGGTTCTGTCCTTGCTCATTTTACCTCCGTGGCATTCAGAGTCCTTAAATGTGTGAATGTTTTATCCGGAAGGCATTTGTAGAATAAGCCAGTTTCATCGGCATTAAAAATATCGTTTTCCGAATATTCCCCTATCAGTGTTTCTAAGCCCTCAATCCAATCACTGCAAACATTTATATCGACAGCATTGCCTTCGCCGCATAATTTTTGGAACAAAATGTCATGCCTTTTTTTAAATCCATCTAACCAGTCGTTGATTACGCAGAATTCTTCTATGCCAAGACTTAATGCAAATTTCTTTGCTTTTTCCTTTAGTAGATTGCCATAGACTGGTACATTATTGCGACGACACTCCTTCATCCATGTTACATGACAGTTTTCAAGATTTGGATGCTCCACCTTCTTCATTCTTTTATTTTTTCCATGCCCTTCTCGAGCCTGCTCTTCCAATACATCAGTCTTTTTTATCATTCGGCAAAGAGTTGCTTGTGGAACGTTAAATTCTTTCATAACTCCTTTCCTCGATTTGCCACTTTTAAGAGCATTAACAATTTTCAATTTTTGGTTTACATCAGAGTTTTTTTAATTTTCTGGTCCACATCGCACGTGTGTTCCTAGCAAAATCTAACAAAAAACTGACAGATTAAGCGAAAATAGTCAAAGAAAAAGCAAAATGTTACGAAAATAAGTAGAGGTTGTTTAACGGCTTCTTGTTGAGAATGCAATGCGTTTTCGTTTGCTTTGTTTTGTTTTCTTTTTCTAAGTTGCAAACTGGAAATAACGAAAAAAAATTCCACTTGCATAGGTTACAAAGAACAAAATTCCACTTTTTGAGGCAAATTTCCCAAAAATGTGTCCACTTATGTGGGTTTTAAAATCCACTTAAAGACTTCTTTCGCACCGAAGGGGATGGGACCTGAAAAAAAATTTCGCTTATAGAGTTTTTCCAGTTAACTGCGTTCCACTTATCCAAGTCTGACTGTATATACAAACTTAATTCTGCAATTCACATGTGTGAATTATAAAAGTCTACCGATTGAATCGGCTTAAAACGAGATGCCTGTTAAAGAAAAACACAAGCTGAGATTTATACTCGTAGATATTGTGCATTTTATCGGATATTAATGTTCCGAAGTTAGGGATTTATACAGAGCAATCAACAATTCCAAATGCGTAGGGGTCAATTTCACACTCGTTATTGAAATCCGGAATTTAAAACTCACAGAAAATTTTCATTATAAATGACATTTAAAAGACAAACATCGGGCATTTAAATTTAGAATTTCCAACTGTGAATTAGAGCATAAATATAATTTAATGTTAAGAAAGACAAAATCGAAACTTCGGATATTTTTTTTGTCAATGTCAATTTCAGTCCAGTGTTTCTCATTCCAAATTAAGAATTTCAAAATATGGGCGTTATGATTTTTAGTTTGAAATATTTTACAACCCAATACCAAAATTTTTAATTCCTCCTTATCGATATACAGGGTGTCCCCTAAACTTTTGTCTAAACTTAAACACGTGATAGCTGAGAACAAAAGCTACAATGTTTGTTCTTACGCCAATTGCCTAGGTGTCTTCGTTTTCGAGATATTCGTGTTTAAAATAATTGCATTTTTGAATGCATTTTCAATAAATGCATAATCTACTTTTTAAATGAAAAAGAAATATCATTGAAAATTGCTCCAAAATTGATTTTAAATAATTTATTTTTTCGTTTGAAATGAAAACGAATTTTTTTTAAAAATATTTTCAATTAACGAAAATTTTCAAAATGAGAGCCTTGTTGCGTTATGCACTTAGATAAGCGGTCTCTTATTTCATTTGTAGTTGTATTAATAGTAATTTCCTGTCGCATTTGATTTAAAATCAATTTTGAAGCAATTTTCAATGATATTTGTTTTTCATTTAAAAAGTAGATTATGCATTTATTGAAAATGCATTCAAAAATGCAATTATTTTAAACACGAATATCTCGAAAACGAAGCCACCTAGGCAATTGGCGTAAGAACAAACATTGTAGCTTTTGTTCTCAGCTATCACGTGTTTAAGTTTAGACAAAAGTTTAGGGGACACCCTGTATATGTAATTTCTTTACATCTTTTTCTTATATTTCAATATTAAGTTTCAATTTCAAGTTTTGCAAAGCGCAACTGACGCAATAGATCCTATTGGCATCGCAGTGGCTGGCTTAAGGGACAGATAGATTTTGTCAATTGTCAATGTGATCAACTCCATCGAACAAGAGGTGGATAAAATTGATAAAGGAGTTGCTGGTGTATTTTAAAATACCACGTGAATTAATACTACAAGCGAAATATTTATTGTTATTTTACTACAGATGTAGCCACTCTATGGTGAAATTCAGAAACTGCAGGATGCAGCAAAATTAGTCTACAACACAATTTTTTACATTATAGAGGGAATTACTCGGTTGGATAACTGAATGAAAATAAATTCCTAAGTAATTATATATTTTATTTTCCAACAAAATCAATTTATACACAATGTTGGTTTTATATTTTCATTTAACTAAAAAAAAATTAACGATTTCATTTTGTACATTTACATTTTGCATTTTGCAGATATTTCCATTAAGTTGGAGTCACTCGGATGTGCAGCTGAAGGAAAATATACTCTGTGCATTGGCCGACACCAATTTTACCACATCTGTTCAAGTTTTCCGTAATGTTTTTTTTTTAATAAAAAAAGTTTTGTTTAATTGACTCCCTCACATTAAAAAATCAACATTTTGAATTACTGTAGTTGATCGGTTTGTCTTCTATTGCCGCCATTTTCGATATTTTTTGAACAATACTGATCTGACCACTATCATTCAATTTCTCAATAACTTTCGAGTTATACCTTTTCAACTTTTCAACGTTTCTAACCTTTCCATCATATCCACAATTTGAAGTAAAAACCCTCATTGCATATATAAATATTTATATTAAATTCAAATAATTCTACATGATTTATATCTTTGTTTGTGTTGCTCGTATTCTTTTTATCGTATTTGTCTACAACTCGTACGAAAAGGAAGTGATAAGTTTCCGGTTGTTCACTAAACAATTGTGAAGCGAGAAAAGTGTTAACATCAGTCATGAATGTGCGTTTGAGATCTCTGAATTGCCGGCCACTGTTTTATCGCAATTTTTAATTGAAAATTTTGTATCCATTTGCGAAAAGCAACTCAATGGAAAATTTATTAAATGTGCGAGTACATTCCATATCGACGAATTGGAAAATATAAATACAAAACATCTTAAGTTGTGTTTCGGGTGTTTGGTGAAAAACAACACACTTTGGAATACCTGTGATGATGACATTGAATTCAAGAGAAAATTTATCATAATTATGAATGAAATTGAGTCATAGACTCAGACAATGAATTGATTGATCGCAGCAGTGACATGAGACGATTTTTATGAATTATTAATGTTATGAGGACTAGATGTTAAGAGAACATGTGCACATACATATTTGAATACATTGATAAATCAAGTTATTTATTCTAATTGTGATTCAAGATTTTATCTGAATCACTGTGTGATAAAGTGCAAAAAATATTTTATTGTCCCATATAAAATTGTTTTTGAGACGACTAAAAACTAAATGCATTTTCGATCTCTTTCTGTTTGACGTCACATCAAAATATTCCATATACTCGTATTTCTTCAAATTCGATCCATGTTTTTATACTGCGTACATAGACAGCATTGTCGCATTTTCATAATACACATGATTGCGTATATTTTGCGCTTTTTTTAAAAATTTTTTTTGTTTATATTTCCATTTAGTACCGTATTTTGAATACATTTTTTGATTTACTTGATTCATAATTAAATTCCCTGGATTTTCTACATCTACAATTCGCACAGTCTGTTTTCGGCGCGACCGAATTTTTTTTCGCGTTTTGTTTATGATTTTCTTCTTTAATTTTTTCTGTTTTTTTTTTTGCAAAATTTAATTTTTTCCCCAAGCATTTGGAAAATATATGTTAAATAAGTTCTTCTAATGAAATTTATTGCTTCGTTTTGTGGCAGCATCTGCTGAGATTATTTCGTTGATTTATTTTTATATTAACTATCAAAGAGCAAAAAACAAATTTAAATGAACAGAAAACATTTCAAAAACACTCAAAGAAAAATTAGTTTTAAATAACAGTGTCTGGAAATGAGAATAATTATATGGAAATTCAACACGAGATGTGCCACTAGATTCACTGAAAATTATAGGCATTAAACCAAAATATTTTGTAGTTTATACTTTAACTGATTGTCATCGTGTTGGCAATAAGAACCTTTAGGAATTTCGAACAGGAACATATGATGGTAGTTTTCTCAATAAGAAAATCCATTAAAAATATGCCACCATTAGTTTTTTTCACGAAATATATAATTCGTAATCTTAATCAAAATATTGAATATTAAATATTAATCTTAATCAATATTAAACTTTTTTCGAAGGCTGAAACTAATACGAATGTATCTCCTTCTTTATTTGAAAATTCTTATAATATAGACTTTAATTCGGTTTTTCGTATTAAGTATGAGTACTTTTTTTCAGTAATATCACTAGAAATCGCGTCTCTGAATAAAGATTTCTCCAAAATAAAATCGCTTGTAATTTGTACAAATCTAAAAACAAACAGAACAAATTTCTTTTGTTTTGCGTTGCCATTTGGCTACTTTTCATACAATATGGCAATGTTATGATAGTTTCCTTTGAAAATGTCACTGGTTTTGGATTAGCAAAGCATTATGCTATTGTTAAACTGAATAAGTAAAATCTGAATAATCAAATAGAGTTACCATATGTTTAATAGAACAATGTGGATTCAGCTGTTTCTCATTTGTAGTAAAACATACGGAGTGAAATATGCGGGCATGCATAACCTGAGCAACAGTCCCACTTTTGGCGGAATTGCCCCGCTTTTTGCGAGATTATACTGGGTTTGGGTACCTCATCCCTACGTGCATATAAAACCAGTGCAGAACCTACTTAAACATTCCCTCACTCTAAATCATCCATTGCTACCGAGTTCTATTAAAAAACACATCTATTTACACTTACGTTGAACGACTAGGGGTGGGGGGGCCAGAGGGCTAATATTCAATAGCAGAGTGGCTTTAAGGTAAATATTTTTCAATACCCTGCTTAATTACGATCCTAAGTGATTTTGGGGATTTCTCGTGACTACCAGAAAATTGTCCGCCCAATATTTATATGGGAGGTACGAAAATGTGCATGGGGAAGTTGTTTATTTGTTAGAACACAGTAGATTTTGACAAAATATTGATCAGTACCCCAGTTTGTTAAGACCGGTTGTGGTGTACGGAAGAAATAAAGTTGGGCAACCGGAAAACCGCCCATCTTTTGTACGGGAGGTACGAAAAAGAGCGTGGGACAGTAGCTAATTTTTAATTTTTGTGGCCGTCGGTGGTGCAATGGTAGTGTGCGCGGCTCTTGTACATGAGATCCTGGGTTCGAACCCTGCTCTGACCACCTTCAAATTTCTTTCGGCGGCGATCACCTGGCATAGTGACGGCAACACTATCGAGTATATAGCCATGAAAAAGCTTCTCAAAATACCGTTCGGAATCGGTGTAAAACTGTAGGTCCCAATCAGTGAGTGAAAACTGGAAAGCGCACTGCTCAGTGATTGTGAGAAGTTCTCCCCGGTCCCTTCATGGGATGTAATGGGAAACAATTTTTTTTTTGTTTTAGGAAATCACTGCCTAGTACCGAATTTCATTAAAATCGGTTGTAGTTTACGAGAGTTATCGTGTCGATCAACCGGTCATCCGCACAACTTTTGTTTGCGATGGCCCAGAATGGGTGTGGCAAAACCACTCATTATTCATAGAAGAGTGGCATTTGACTAAATTTTGTCTAGTAGCAAATTTCATAAAGATTGGTGGAAGTGGAAGAATCACTCTTGCTGTAATCGGTGGCTGGTGTTTGACGACATGAAGCATATAACCTAATTTCATTAAGATCGGAAGTGTTTCATGCGACTTTTCGCATTCACAACCAGGACGAACACCAATCATTTGTATCGGAGGTATCACAATGGACGGGGCCACCTCGCCTATTTTCTCCAGTTAAATAGACAGTTACAGATTATTAACCAGTGTTGGAGTTGAAGCTAATCACATCTACAAGAAAAAAGTTCTAGAACAACCATGATTTTGTACTAAATGTGTCGATTTGTGTGGGAGGTATCAGAAAGGGGCGTGGTCAAAACGCCCATTTTCAATCCCAAACTAAGCCTGTACAAATAATATTCACTGACAACATTTCGTTATGATCGATAAATGATCGGTTAATGGTAGATCGGTATCATAAAAATTAAAGTTCCATACAAGAAAAATTTAAAGTGTGGACACGGTTTAAATTTTCCTGATGCCCGCGTCTCCAGTGCTGTGGAATTCAAATTTAAGAAAGTTCAAGAGGACTACTCTTTAGAATCTCCTGAATTATTTCCAATGTTTTGGAGGAATTCTCCACTGTGGCATGGGAGATTTTTTTTATCAACTGGCTTAGTAAACTTTCTAATAAAGGTCATTCCTTCTATGGGATATAATGGGAAAATATGTACTGGTTTTAATTACGTAACGTGTGGCTGGATATTCATGTGTTTAGCATCAGCCTAAAGCTAAGATTATTCTCTTTAAAATTCGTGGGGGAAAATATTGTCGCTTTGGAGCAAGCGCTGCTAAAATATAAATATTTTTAAATATTATATATATTTTTCAAACTTTTTTGTTATTACAGAATTAGACGTTATTTTTCCTATAAATATCAGAATAGAGACTAAATGAAGTCATAATCCACCAGGGTATTAAGGATATTTAGGGAATTGGCATTTGGCAACTCTTATAGTCAGTTAGTCAGTTATTTTATTTTATTATATTTGTACTTAATTTTTTGTATCTCACAAAAAACAACCTGAGTCATGTGGAAAAATGTGGAAAAATGTATTAATCTTGTTATTTAGTGCGTTCCAATACTCTTTGGCAAACGCGTGTGTGTAGAATAGATACAACCGATTTGGGGCCATAACTCTATATGTATTTAGATACTTACTAAGAGTAATATGCTATATACATATATCTCTCGTGTTGTCTATAACGTGTGTAGTATGTGTATGTAGTATACATGTAGTACATATATGAATATGCATTTGAAAAATCCATTAACTGGGCGAACAGAAATTACAACAACCTCTTTTGTGTACGAACAACATGCAAATCTTTGACGAAACAAAGAAAAACATTTTTGTAATACTTACGATTGCATTGTGGGATGATGTTGTGTTGTCAGAGGTTGAAATACAAACTGCCAACGAGAAAAATAAATTTCTATTGCATATTAATTTCAAAATTTTCAATTGAATAATGTTTTGACAAACTTAACATGATACGACAATTTCAGTACTCTGCCAGTCATTGGAACAAATTTTTTTTTCAAATCGACTTTTAGTAGGATGGCCGTCGGCCATGACGGACATCTTATTTTTAAATTTCTGGTTTGTAGTGTAAAGATTAAAAGCTTTACTGATGTAGCGGAGCTAACATTTGTGACCGAATGTATATAAAAGGCCTCTTAATGTTACGCCCCAAAGTATGCCTTGAAACAACGGACCAACTACAAGCTTCCAGAGTGCGATCATTTTGGTAGCATTAACAAAATATAGCGAGAAAAAGATCTTAAATTTGCTAGACTTTCTAATTTTCTGAGTTTTTATAAATAGTTGACGTTCTTTGAACTTGGAGTTAGTCTGTGATTAAACCCTTAAAAGTACGTAAAGTTAAGTAATAGTAAAGAGGTTGAATATAAAATAGAGTCATTGCGAATAATCAGTTTGTGTAAATAAAATGCACGATTGTACTTATCGGAATTTAAAAAGAACCTTGTTTTTATTAACGGGAGGCAAAACAGGAAGATTAGAAAATTCGTAGCAATATGATAGTTGATAATAAATTTGGTAGGTAAATTTTTATGGCAAATTTTATATTAGTTTGCCAGTGAGAAAATGCCAGATTTTATATTAGTTTGACAGTTTTTGTATTTTTATTTTTATCGGGCCTCATTCTAAACGACGATTAAGAAATTAAAACTTTGAGACTGAACGTGCTATTACTGTCTTCACTAGAGAAGTTAAAATTAGGGCGAAATTCAATTATTTTTCAATTTATAAATTCATCTTTATTAACATTTGTATTTTAACATATTTACATAGTTTGAGATGTTATCTTAGATATTACTACAAATAAGGTTTTTATTTTATGTTTTTTAGTTTACGTAGAGTTAGTTTATCTGTGACTTGCTACAAAAGAAAATTAGGATAAACCTTTATTTAAGAAAAGCGAGAGTATAAAAATGGTTACGTTCAAATATCAATATTTCCATAATACCTGTAAACTTCGGACTCCGAAGTTGGAACCTAAATGGTAGATAAAGTATTTGGTATAGGGTTTATATTATAATACAAAAAAAAATGGTTTCCCGTCACATCCCATTAAGGGATTAGGAAGAGCTTCTCACAGCAAGTGAGCTGAGTGCGTTCTAGTTTTACACTCACTGATAGGGACCTACAGTTTTACACCGGTTCCGAACGATATTTTGCGAAGCTTTATCATGGCCAAATACTCGATAGTGTCGCCGTCACTAAGCGAGGTGACCTCCGTCGAAAGAAATTTTAAGGTGGCCGGAGCAGGGATCGAACCCACATTCTCATGGACAAGAGCCGCGCTCACTAACATTCCACCACCGACGACCATTGTTATTGACGGTATTATAATAGAATCTACATAATAGTGATAGCCTATGAAATATGGAGTATTTTGTTGCAATCGGTCCTTAACTGCAGACAGACATGCCAGCATGCATAAGCTGTTAACTCACTTCACAATTTTTCGACTGTTTTATAAAAAATATATTTTGACGCTAGACTTTTCAGTATAGCAAAAAAGGCGAAATTTTTCTTTCAACATTTGTTCAATAGCACACACACACTGAACAACATTGCTCCTCTAACATTATGCAGGAACCATGTATATGTTTGGAACAACCATATACATACTTACGTGAAAGCATTGTTTTCAGGAATAAAAATCTGCTGTTTTTTATTTTATTGCTCACCAGGAGTATAGCAGAGACACCGTGAACTTTTAATTAACGTAATTAATACGTTGCATTCAAGTAAAGTTTGACTATAATTAATGCACCAATGGTTTAATTCAATGAAATGAATTATAATGGGTGTCTCAGTAAGATTGCACTTTTTCAATACAGTGCCATTTTGTTTTTGTGTGAGTGGCTCTCTGAAATTTGACAGTTATCACATATGGAAATGGAGCGCTTTACGAAAGAACAACGTATTGTAATTGTCGAAACTTATTATGAAAATTTGGAAAGTTATACGGAGACCGCTCACAAACTTCGAAAAATTTTCAGTCGAGCAAGTGCAACTAATATGTCAACCATTCGAAGACAGTAAGTCTCCTGTGCGTCAATGTACTGGTCGGTCTCTTGAAAACATTAGAGTGTCGCCGAAAACCCGAAAACATAATTTCGGCATCGTTCTCCACAACTCCAAATTTCACGAAGCACCACCCTGCGAATTTTGAAAAAATACCTTCATGTGTACTCAGGAGCTCAAACCAGCAGACCATGGAAAGCGCCAGCAATTTGTTCAATGGGTAATGGAGGAAACTGAAGTCAATGCCAATTTTTCCAAAAACGTCATATTCTTCGATAAAGCGCTTTTCCATCTGAGTGGCCTCGTGAATATACAAAATTGTCGAATTTGTCGAAAACTTTTTTATAAAAACTTCTCCTTCTTAGCTGAATAAATTGGCATAATTTTTATGAGATTGATAACATAAATTCATAAATATTACCAAACAAGTACATACAAGTGTAGTGTAGTGAAGCGAACTATACATCAAACTGATCCCTCATTTACATTAAATTGATGGACGAGTCTGAAGAACAATTGCTGCATGGTTTTACATATTTCCGAAGAAGTGTGTCGTAGGTTGGAAATTGATTAACTTTTATATCAGGACAATGCACAAGTTCATCATTTTGATGTACGTTTTTCTTTCAGATTACTCAGAACAGATTAAAAGTATTGGTACTGATGCTTGTAATATACATACATAAATCTACACAGAAAAAAATAAAAATCAATTTCAATTAAAAAATTTGTTTAGTTGATTAATTTTTTAATTGATTTTGGTGTAATCACGAAAATGATAATATTAATTAAAGGTATTTGTAAATTTTTCAAAAAAAGCTTCAAATAAAAAATTTGTAAATTTGATTAAACCATTTATTAAATTTTTTCAAAAATATTGATTAAGTATGTAATCAAGTTAATTAAAAATATTATTGATTTTTTTTCGCGATTTTTGATTAAATTTTTAATTGAATCAATTAAAACCGCTATTGCTTTTTTCAGCATGAAACCCCCGCCCCTGCGACGACGCTAGAAAAACTAAAATATTATATTTTTAATGCGATTTTATTCAAGGTTCCGAAGATACACATGTACTTATATCTATAAACAATTATATTTTTTAGAATTTGGATTCATAATCGGAACTAATGTCCGGTTTTCTTAAACTATTATCAAAAACAATAGGTACATCACAAGAAAACAGTTCAATGAATAAAAGATATATATTTGAAGTCACAGGTTCAATCGCAGGTACAAACACATGTACATATGTATATCTACCAAACATTACATTTTTATAGAATTTGAATTCAAAATCGGAACTAATGTCCGGTTTTCTTAAACTATAATTATATATTAAACATTTAATGTTTAAACGGTTTGTATTAAATACAAAATAAATACATCACAAAAAACAGTTCAAAAAAATTCTGATGTGGTAAAATGAATAGTAGAAGTAACTATTTTAAAAAATGGTGGCTAAACTTCCATACGCATTATGTAATTTTTTATAGCAGATACTTTAACAAATTTTTTACTTGAAGGAATTTTATAAAATAGACTCTGTAAAAAGTTATAAAATATTTCCGATTCCTCAGGGAATTGTATATTAAATTTAAATAAAATATCAACAGCATCGTTAACATTTGACATTTGATATTTTGAATTTTCGAAGAATACATATACCGACTTACATAATACTGATCATTTCACCAACTACTAATACCATCCGATGGTTACGTCTCCCTTGCAGTTTTAATAGGCTGAGTTTTGCATCCAATTCTTCTATAGTACCAGCAATAACTGCAAATGTTTCCTGAGAGTCGGCAATTGAAGACTTTTTCCTGAATTTATATATGAAAATATAGCTTTGACATCCCGGAAAACAGTCGAAATATCTAAATCTAGAATTGCAATCTTGCTCAAACATTCTTCAATAAAATCAATCACGGGCTTTAGAAATAACTTTTCAACAAACTGACGTGTACGTTTAACGTTAGTACGAGAACAGTTATTGAGGGAATGTAATTCAACAATAAATTCCTATGCGTTGTCACAAACATTCAATTTATCTGCTCCTTCCGCACTAACAGTCACTCCATTGCCACATTCCATCTCTTCTGCATATTCACAACTTCGTTGGAGAAATGTATTGCCTTTATTCAATTTAGGCGCTCTTGTTTTACACGTTCAAAATGTCTAAGAAGGTGAGTCCTAAAGTTTCTTTTTACGTGAAATTTTTGAAATCAATTTTCGTGTAAGCAATTGTATGTGGCATAAGGCGGCAAATTGTGTCTTTTTGTTTATAAAAATTGTTTATATTAAGGTTTGTTAAGAACACATCATGCATATTTATATTAATTTAGAAAGATTCGCAGCAAAAAAACTTATATGCACTCAAAAATTAAACATTTTTAGCGCCGTAGATTAGCGCCTTGCCAACTCCAAGTTCTGTTGTAAACTCAAAACATAAATTGTAAATATGATTAAAGATTTAATTGATTCTATTAATTTTTAATTGAATTTTTTGAAAAAATTCAATTATGTTTTTAATTGAAATTTTCAGGCTAATATTTCTTTCTGTGTAGGTCAACCACTCGTGTAATAAATTTTGTGAACACGATAGTTATGCGAACAACTTCGATTATAGTCTTATTTGGTATCACGAAGGGCGGTATACCAGCAATAAACATCGAAGATAGCTGGTGTTCCTGATCATGAATGACAAGTCTGTGGTTCGCTTTAGGAAAATATTTTATTACAAATCGATTTTAAGCTCCCCATACACCGAAGCGTATTTTCGGCAAAAGCTTTGGCTTAACAAGCTTAACATTATAGCATCTAATATTTGCTGCATCGTTAAGATTACAGCATTTTCAATGAAATACTAACCTAACCAACCACCCCGATTTTGGCGGGACTCAATACTTTAGCCAAGACCAAATTTATTTTTCAATATCTGTCTCCTGTATAATCTAATAGTGAAAGAAATTAAATGAAGAGCTTTGGCTTCACATACCTGCACAGCTACCTTGTTTTCAACGAGTTTAGCTCTGCTTTCAGTGAAAAATAGACAAAATATCTCTTTAAAAATTTGAATTATTTAATTTAAGGATAGATGTTTATTGGCCAGTACTGGAAAAATCCACTCTGTTGACAAAAATCCAGAGAATGCCAATGGTGTGTATCAAGGGTGCCCTTCGCACAAACCCTACCGAAGGTTTGGGTGTTATCCTACACCTGTTTCTACTAGATTTGCTATGGTTGTAAATTCGGCAATCCGCCTAGGATATTCTTTGAAAGGGACCACCAGCCCATATGGTCATCAGTCGTTTCTGAAGGAACTGCGGCTATCCACAGTAAAATTCGACTACATGATATGCACTTCAACGTTTGAGAGATTCTTCTCCACTCATATCCCGGGCAGACAAGACTGGAATACTAGGTTATAGAAGATATTTAGGCTTCTACACTGAAGGTTTCCAACTAGATGACAAGGTAGGGTTTGGATTCTTTTCTAAAGAGCTGGGACTGACCTTGCATAAAGGCTACCAAACCATTGTAGTGCCCTTCAGGCAGAAGTCATGGCAATCGGAGAAGTCACCGTTTGAGTTGGGAGAAACACTATCGCCGCCTGGGATATCAACATCTACTCTGATAGTCAGGCTTTGTTCCTTACTACAATGAAGCTCATAATTAAAACCGAAGCTCTCAGACATGCGAAAGATAATACGAACTGCAGGATTACCAGGCAATTATTGCCACGTTATGACCTAAAGCGTACGCTATTCCTGGTATTCAATAATAGACAAGACATTTATAGGCTAGGAGTTGATATCACTAGAGACTGTTTAATTGGCAGACAGGCGGCTAGACTCATGATTATTGCAGATGCTGCGAAGATGGAGACGATGAGAGCGTGGAAATTCTCATATACTACTACCCTGCCTTTTGTAACAGTAGGAGACCATATCTAGGATCATACTTCATGTTGGATTTACCAATGAATGTGTGTATACTTGGCTTCCAAAAGACAAATATAAAAATGTAGTTAAGTTGAATGAAAGTTAAGCTGATATAATATAGTACTGCGACCAATGTACTTCTTTTCTTCAGCCACGTCCTGGAATATCATGATGGGGCATCAAATGGTTTGAAGGCCCCGTAACCATACCGGGTAATTTTACAGGTTCAACGATGTGGACGGAATATGACAGCACGTAATATCACAAAGGTCCTCATTGAAATAAGCGTGTCAATTGTGACATAATCTAAGCCTAAGCTGATGTTTTCCTTTCTTCATTTTCTTGTATCAAACTATTTTTACTTCGTCAGAAGTTAAGGGACGGTCCTTCCCTCTAATTTACTTTTTTTTGCGCCGAATTGAACTTTGATACATGTAAAAATCAGTGTAAATGAATTTTTGTGATCCGGTTTGAAGGGATCCGTATAAACTTTCAAATGCATTTTCCTCTGAAGTCTGGATAGCCAAAGTAATTAGATCAGTGGAACCAAGGTAATCAAGTCGATTTTAATTCACGTAGTAGCCAGTATTCCATACTTTACTTTGGGTACTTTTCTTTACTTTTTGGCGCACAATTGATTCGTCTGTGTCATCGATTCCTGTGGGTCGTAACGATATTGCTTAATCGAAAGCTCTTGATGATTTGGACATGAAAATACAATGCGATAACCGTTGGAATAAACAGTTACAAGCTCCCTAATGTGTGGGCTTTTTAAAGGGATGTAGGAGATTCTGTCAGTGGTGCAATGGTTAGTGTGCGTGCCTCTTGTACATGAGATCCTGGGTTCGATCCCTGCTCTGACCACCTTAAGTTTCTTTCGGCGGCGGTGACCTCGCATATTGACGTGCCGCCGTCGAGTATTTAGCCATGAAAAAGCTTCTCAAAATACCGTTCGGAATCGGTATCAAAACTGTAGGTCCCAATCAGTGTGTATTAAACTAGAAAGCGGACAGCTCACTGGTTGTGAGAAGCTCTCCCCAATGCCATCGTGGAGTGTAATGGGACATAATTTATTTAATTTATTTAGGAGATGCTTTACTCGATATGACCTCCTCAATGGAATGGAATATAACTGATTGAAGATGGAATCAAACTCTCAATTTTGGACTGGTGCCCCTAAACCCATATCATTAAAAAAGAAAGTGACGATGCCAATTGTGACATCTGTTGTAACTCTGTTTTCAAAACCACTCTTTAAAATTTCCAATGAACTCTTCTCTGAAAAATATGTTAACCGAATTGACTTTGACTTTTTTCCTGGTATAACGTTTTAGTTTGAATTGAAATAAAGATTGATCATTTTTTAATATAAAGCGAATTGTTTTAACAATTATCATTGGCGACGAGGATTTTACAAAAATAGATATGAATGCTCTAACGCAAATCCTGCAGCAGTTCCAGGAATCGAACCAACAGTTTGTTACACAAATTCTGACCCAAAACAAATCTGTTTTGGAAGATGTCGTTTCAAGAACCAAACAGGGGTTGTCTACGCCACCATTTGGAAAATTTAATATTGATACGGATAGATGGTCCACGTACCAGATCCAAATAGAACAATATTTTAAAGAAAATGCCATATCTGATGAAGGTACAAAACGTTCCTGTCTTTTGAGTTGGGTTGGAATTACTTAAAAAAATTTTTGAAGGTAAAGCTGACCGAAAGCCATATATAGACCTAATGGGTGCGTTGGATGATCATTTTATTAAAAAACAAAGATGAAACCAAAACAAACATATGCAGAGTGGATAGCAGAACTACGGGCAGCTGCTAGAGAATGTTTTTTTGTATGTGGAAAAGAGAACTGCAAGGATTCATACACCGATAATCAAATAAGAGACATGATCGTCATACATACACCTCATGATAAGGTGAGGTCTGCCTGCCTACAGAAATCGAATCTAATATTGGATGAAGTTTTACAAATTTGTACAATTTATAAAGCCACTGTCAATGCGTGCAAAGAAATTGAAGGTTCACCTTGTACTTCTTCTGAAGTTCTTGCAGTACAACGTTCATCAAATTTTCAAACCCGTTTTGAAAATAAGTCATCAAAGAATGAGCTCCAGTCATGCCCGGGGTGTGATAAGTTACATCAACGAATTAACTGTTACCACTTCAAAAACAAAATCCAATGCAACAAATGTCTTAAGTTAGGACATATATCGAAAGTATGTCAATTACCATCCATTTTTCAACGAAGGGTCAACAAGGAAATAATCGTCAAAACATACGCAAGTCGATCAAATATCTTACGATGAAAGCAATGCGGGTCAATAAGGAAATAATGGTCAAAACATACGGCAAGTCGGTCAAATATCTTACGAGGAAAGCAGTATAAGTCAAATTGAAATAATTAAAGCATCAGCATCGAACGTTCATCATATAAAAAAAGATTCTGAAAAGTTAATGATTCAAGTAAAGGTAAATAACCAGAATTTCACAATTTCGATTAGATACAGGAGCTACATGTTCCTTGATTGGTTTAAATGTCTACAGACAATTACACAGTCCAACATTTTCTCCAACCAGCAAAATCTTAAAATCATATGGTGGTACACTATTACCAATTAAAGGAATAATTAATGTTGAAGTCGAGCTAGTGAATCAAATACAAAATGTAGTCATTTATGTTGTTGATATGGAAGATGTTATTAGTATTTTAGGATACGATTGGTTTAAACAATTGGGCTTTCAAATAAAATATCCTCCTAATAATGTGCTAAACGAAAATTGCTGGCAAATGGGATTTGAATCTCAGGAAAGTTTAGACATTGCCGTAAATGAACTTCAACAACGTTTCAGTGGAATATTTTCTGAAGGACTTGGTCATTGTACTACGTTAAATGCTAATATTGTCTTGAAACAAAACAATGTTCCGAAATTTATGAAACCTTATAACATACCATTTGCTTTGAATGACAAAGTACATGAAGAAATCCAACGTCTTGTAGATATCAAGGTATTAAAACCAGTAAACTATAGTGAATGGGCTTCTCCAGTTGTGGTAGCAAAAAAACCGAATGGTTCTTTCCGTATATGTGCGGACTTTAAGACGACGGTCAACTCACAAATTGAAATAGACAGATATCCCATTCCACGTATTGAAGAATTGTTTCATAAACTCCAAGGAGGTACTTTTTTTCGAGAATAGATCTTAGTGAAGCCTATTTACAGATAGATTTATCGGAATCTTCTAAGAAATGTATGGTAGTCAACACACCTTTTGGGTTATATCAATATCAAAGACTACCTTTTGGGGTTTCGAGCGCACCTGCAATATTCCAAAGATTTAACAGTGCAACACGAAAAAAAATAACCATATACGGACACCACTACGTGATAAAAGACTAAAAAAAAAAAGACCCGTGTCTCCCAATTTTTCCCAAAGTCATGCACTTTTTTTTTTATGGGCCGCCAAAGATTTGGGGCCTCGGTATCATTTTCGTAAAATGTGATCATTTTCTCGGGCTCATATCTTGCAAACCGTTCAGAATTTCGATTTACTCTCTGAGGCAAAGTTGTAGCTCTTGTCATAAAGAACAAAAAAACATATAAAATCAAAAAAACTTCACCTTCCAGATCAAAATTGCAAAAAACTTAAAAAAATTCGATTTTTTTTTACCTTTTTTCCCGTGTTCAGGTCCATAGGTAGCAAACCGTTCAAACTTGAAGGAAACAATCAACTACAAAAATTTACCTAAGATCTCAATAAACAAATTTGTAGAACATATAAGCTTCCTACAGATGATTCTTAACACTGTTTAGGTAGCACGCAAAAGTGAAAAATTTGCCGAAAATTTTTTAATTTAATTTTTTTTACCTTTTTCTCCTGTTCAGGTCCATAGGTAGCAAAAAATGAAATATGCCTGGCCAGAACCATGTGCATTCTTCAGTCTATGTTGTTGTATTTGTTCATCCACACTTCCTCTTGGCCTCCACGAGTTGCATTGGAATTGATTCAGAGGTGAGCGTGAATCCCAATTACAAAGAAAACAAAAGAATTTTGGGAAGCTGCCCTTATCGATGATCCCTTGCAAAATGTTGATGAGCTTCAAATCACAACAGAGTCATCTGAATTCCCAACCACTTTAAGAACTGAATCAGAAACCTTAGATCATAAGCAAAACCTTTTACAATGGCGCAGTGTCAAGCGACATCATCAGTTCACTCCTAGGCGTTCCGGAAGAATTAGAAAGAAATTTCGAACTGAACCAAAATAGGTGCGAGGGAATGTGGTAACTCTGTTTTCAAAAACACTCTTTAAAATTTCCAATGAACTCTTCTCTGAAAAATATGTTAACCGAATTGACGTTGACTTTTTTTCCTGGTATAACGTTTTAGTTTGAATTGAAATAAAGATTGATAATTTTTTAATATAAAACGAATTGTTTTAACAATTATCAACATCAGTGTAGCCAACTTTGTTATGTTCTTGGAGAATTGTCGAAATCTAATTTACGTACGATATCAATTCAATCGATATTTCCATGCAGTCTTTCCATAAGATATATGACCTCATATCGGAGGTAAGAGTAGTTAACCGTGCAGGACGGTTGTCCAGAAATCCAAATCGGTTTGATGTCACTTGACCAGTAGACCGCACAGTTCTTATGCGGAATACACTTCCGGCGAGTGAATTACCCATTAATTATGATATCAGCAACTCGCAGTCAATCATCAACAAACACTATTTCCACTGCCTTCCTACTTCTATCCCTGTCCAATACAGTTCAGTGCATTTGTATTTAAAAACACAAATACCTGAGTTCAGCCGTGGGTTGTAAACTAAGTTTCGAATGTTCAAAATTCATTGTACTTTTACATATTTACAAATAATTACAAGAGGGAGACTGACCCCTTTTTAGAGTTCTAATTGTACATTCTAAGTTGGGACAAACTTTGCTATTTTTGTATAGATCAAGGTGTACAATTTAAAATGAAACTTAATTAATTCTGTTCCAAAAATGTATCATTGCGTCCCACTGCTGTCTAACCAAATGAAGTACATAAAATCCAACCAACAAAAAAATGTATGCGCCGCAACATCATTCGCATTGAAAGATACGAAAATATTTTCTTATGGCGTGTTGAGAAAATGCCCAAAATGAAAATGGAAAATATAGAATATGTGGGGATACACTCACAACAACACGAGTGTACGATTATATAGGGGTACGTACATATGAGTATAATGAACATACGAAATGTTTATGTTTCATTTTAGCGTTTTGTTTTCCACTGCTTTGTTTTGTTTAAGATTGCGATATTTTCGTTAACTTTTTTTTGTTTTGTTTTGATTTTGCAGTTTTTTTTTTATATAAACATATACGATATGTAAATATAGAATAGGAAGGAAAACAAAAGTAAATGATGAAACGAAAGAGGAGAGCATGAAACAGAGAACGCCAGGCAACCAGGGAATGCGAATTAAAATGTATAGAAGATAATTATTTAGCTTTTAAGATCAATGGTACATTTGGAGAGCGCTGGGAACTGGGAAATTGTGGGAAACAAAGAGAAAGATGCTGGGGGAGAAAATAAAACACACAGCCAGATACAGAGAGTGAGAGAGTGGAAAACATAAAATTGGGAAATTTATTGATGAAATCTATGGACACAGTTGTTGTGTTTTTCTCAAACATTCTTTTCTATTTTTTCACTAATGACTTGTCGATTTGTATGAGCATTTTCATCATGATCATCATCATCGGCTGTTCCTTGTTGTATTCATTCTAATTATCACAATGTTCTTCTATTCTTCGCTTTATTTACAGATTACTATGGAAAAGCGACGTAATACATTGGATCGTTTTCAACGTTTAGGTTTTGGCCGCAAATCTACGCCAAATACAACTGTAGCCGCCAACCCGTCAACATCATCGAACTCAAAACAACGCAAATCGTCCGAGAAAACTGAACGACTGCGTGAACTAACCGAACTTCTGAGAGTGGGAGGTGGTGGCCAACGATCGTCACCCACTCCACCACCGGTGCCGCCGCCGCGAAAACAGCGCTCGTCCACACCATCCTCAACATCGACCAGTTTTGATAAGACGGATGTCAGCGAGAAATCATCACCTTCCACGTCATTATTGCTAGCGGAAAACTCGGCCAACAATAATAATACGAATATGAATAACAACAACAACAACAACAGCAGCAATAGCACTGGCACCAGCAACAGCAATCATTGCAGTGACAGCAGCAACAACGAGCCAATTCTGTCGTTTATGTCGACGCATTCCGATGATATATTGCTAATGGATCAAGATGAGCCAAGTAGCACCTCAAAGTCTCTGCGCCATCTACAAAAGCAAATCTCCATGGAGGCTGGGGTGTTGGAGGAGAAGGGCATCGAGCAATTAAAAGTAAACAATGTCATCGATTCGAAATATCGAACGTCTGCGTCGGCCTCGACAACGCCGCTCTCCTCTCCAACACTCAAAACGAACGCATCGCTCTCGAATCTTGAAGTGTTGCTAATGAAACGTGAAAATTCCAAATCACCGCCAACCCCTGAGTGTGTCCCGGACAACAGTACGCATAGTGCCACCAAAGCAGACAAACTGGAAGGGAGCTCCGCGATCGGTTCGTATACCCCAAAGGGAATACCATTTCGTTCGGCATCTTTTTCGCAAATCGACTACACGTCGGGTAAATACAAAAAATCGGCCCTCAGTGCCCTACGAGATCGTTTGAGACGCGATAAATCGGTAGACTGTTCGAGTCCCACGAGCTCCATACTCAATAGTGTTGTGGAAAATCTAACGTGGCCTCGCAAGAAGGCCGAAGGAAAGGCCTCGGAACCACTGCAGAATTTAGAGACTATTGAAGAACCACAGGCGAAGAAAGAACCCGACTGGATATATATACCCTTAAGGGAAAAATCAGAACTCAGTATTAATTTGTGTTATGGTCAAGACAAAAGTTTAGAAGACGTTATGGAGTCCCCGGAGATAATACCCGAGGAAGAGGTGTTCATGGCGGATACAATACAAGAAGTGCCCGAGGGTAAGATGGAGGCGTGTATCTCCACAATTCAAGCTGCCCATGCAAAAATGGAGTCGCTCACGGATACTATACACTCCGATAACGATTACGTTATAGACGAATCCCAAGTTCCGGTGACAGTGGAAGCAAATGATCTAATGGAGGCCAAATCTGATAGTGCCGATGAAAGAGGAGTAAGCCTACCGACCAGTCTCGATGTTGGCCATGATATATTTGAGCCAAATGTAGCTACGCTCATGGAAGAACAGATGCCTCTGGAATCACCACCTGATAACTTTTTACAAACTGCTACCACTTGCTTAATACCGGTGCCCGTTTACGAGTGTGCAGCTCAAGAATGGGGCTTGGAAAATCCTCCACAGGAATGGGAAGAGGTAGCACCGGAAGAATTTATTGTGATTCCCGAGACTATAGAGCCTTTGGTTACCTTGGAACAGTGCAATATAGAAAAACCTGAAACTAAAACAGACAAAGAATCATTGCCAACAATATCCGTAAGTCATTCGGCAGATGAAATGGAAGATGACTCCATACTACGAAAAAAGGTGGACAACAACGACAGTGTAGATGATACACAAGAGGAAAAACACCAGGAATCCGTGGACCACAATGAAATTAATAAATCCAGTAGTCACGATGACATAGATATGGTTGCTGAAAATCGAACATCTCTTGACAATATTCCAACGCGTCATAGCTCCGATGAAAAACGCAAAGCCGATATGTCTAAGAGGCGTAAAGGAATATATATAGAAAACTGGCAAGAGCCTACCGATAGTACTGATGGTACTCCGCCAAAGTCACTGGCCTTGGACATATCCATAGCTAACTTGAATGCCATTAAACCAGATTCGGGCGAGGAGAACATGATGTTTATCAACAGCCCATTCACAGATGAAAACAGGACTCCGGCATCATTGCATTCATTTGATTTAAATACACCCGAATCCGAAAATCGCCATTCACCTGTGTGGACAAAAAATCATATGCTGTCAAGTTTTAGTTGTCAAAGTTCTGAGGAGAAGGATGATATACCCTTGGCCTCACCACCTGTCTCCTTGAGTACATCTCACATTAGTTTACCGCGTCAAAATAAAAGTTTCCCATTTCTACGTAACGATTCCGTGTCGGATAATGAAAGTGATCGTACACCGCCGCCATCTAAAGACCGCAGCAGTCCGGTTTCAAGTGAACATGATTTCAAACGGTTTTCAAAGCGACCCTTGCGTGGACCATATGGTCAAATGCTAGAGGCTGAAATGAAGAAACCACAAAAAATGCATTTCGAGGAAATTTTGGAAGAGCTAAAGGAGACTGATGGGTAAGTAATAGAAGGAATGGTTTTATAGATTTGTTAAATATTTTGACGGAAAAGACCTAAATCAATTATAGAGACTTAAATGTTTAGTGCTGAAACGTGAAAATATATTTTGTCGGAAAATGTGGGCAGTGACGGGAACACAGCATCAGTGAAGAATAAAATTCGTTTTAGTCTCATTTTTTATAAAAAATCTTAATTATAATTTTTATATAAAATCAAACTCAGCACATATATGTATATACCAACAATAAAAGTAAACAAACATGTACAAAAACAAAATACATACGCATTTGACAGTTGCAGGGTAAAGCTCATAGAGAAGGAAATAAAGAGTGCGTATGTTTGTTTCAATTCTACCATATTTCCGTCGAAAATCACTGGGCTAACGACAGATTTAATCATAGAATAATGTCATATAAAGCTGTCATTCTTCTCATCTGACATTTCTTTTCACACTCTTCGTGGTGAAATTTATTTTGTCGTTTTGAGACTGTGAAATTTAAAGGAATTTTTGACTTTTTTTGTTATATTTTTTTGTTAGTGTATATTTGTGGTGTGTTGACACAATATTTTCAACGCACAAAACGAAATGCCATTGCTGATTTATTGTAGATAGGTTTGAGCTATTGCCTATAGCTGGTACTACGAGTATTAAAACAATACTTTCCAACATACAACCGCCCATTTGCAACGGACCAAATGTCATCAGTTTACTGAGAGAGTTGGTTACTCTATACGTCATTACTCTATGGTTCTCACACGATTGTATTATGCCAGTTTTATCTTCTAGAATTTGAACGAAATAGGATTAAAAGTTAAAGAATATTGTTGTGTTCTTCAAATCAAACCTAATTTATTGCATATAAAATATGATATATAAAGTCATAAGTGTATAAAAGTATAAAAGTCATAAGTGCAAATAAAATCTAATTTAAAGTTACTTTTAGGGGGTTTTAATGCCATACCTGATCGAATTAGAATAGCGCAGCAATTTCTCTCATGTGACGTTTCATTTCACACGCTTCGTCATGGGTTTATGCCAATAGATGTTCGACGAAAATTAACTTACGCCAGGTGGAGTTATAATGACTGTTGACTCATCTTTTTCATATCGTTTTGGTGGCGAACTGTGTACACGAAATGCCGTTGGTGTTGTCTTGTTGGTTGATTTGTACTAATGCCTCTATCTAGTATTATTGAACCCATGTATTCCAACATCAAACGTTTACATGGAACCATACCTATGAAGTTAAAAACATTGAGAGAATAAACTTCTCCATTCTATATGAAGATACTGAAGTCAGCTGTCCTAATGTTTCCATTTTGTGAATACAATTTACCAGGAATGATTACACTGTGATAGTCGACAAAATGAACTTCGATGAATCCTTTTCGAACTATTAGGGGGAGTCCCCGGAGTGCGAAAGTACATTTGGAAGTGTCAGATTGGCTCCAGTTTTTGAGAAATCGGTATATATGGATATAGCTAAGTCCGCGCTATTTAAACAAATTTTACCGGCCATAGGCCAATTTTTTTTTTGGCCTAAAAGGGCTTAGAAAGCTTATTAAAATAGAAAAAACAAATGTTTGCGTTCGGTCCAACTTCTTGAGATATGGGCCTTTAAAGCTTGAATATATAATTGGCCATATCTCACATCTTTATGGTCCGATCTGGTTCCAGTGAATATCATTACAAAGACCATTAAAAACTCTTTAAATCTGCATATAAATATATTACATTTTATTAACCCATTGGGGACAAATTTAAAAAATACGATTTTTTAACCTCACTTTTTTGCTAAAAATCTGATTTTCTCAAAAAACAGCCCTAGTAAACCTATTTTCTACCTAGACTCAGGTTGTAGGCAACACTTCAGGCTTTGGTTGAAGGTATAATACGTCGCATTAACCCTTGTAAGACCGGAGATGATGATGAAGATTAGCATTATATTTATGTAACGGTTATTTTTAAAAATTTTTCATTTCTTTAAATTAATTAACTTAAAAAAAAACGAAAGTAATATATAAAAGTCCAATATTTTGATTTTGAAGGTTAACTTGAGGCCTATGCTAGGAAAATAAATAAAATTTTGGAAAAAAGTAAAAAAAACTTTAATTTTTTCTTGTGTTTCAAACTTTGAACATAAATATCTCCGGTCTTAGAAGGGCTAATGCGAAGTATTATACCTTAAAACAAAGCCTGAAGTGCTGCCTACAACCTAAGTCTAGGTAGAAAATAGGTTTACTAGGGCTGTTTTTTGAGAAAATCAGATTTTTAGCAAAAAAGTTGGGTTAAAAAATCGTATTTTTTAAATTTGTCCCCAACGGGTAATATATTTATATGCAGATTTAAAGAGTTTTTAATGGTCTTTGTAATGATATTCACCGGAACCAGATCGGACCATAAATATGTGAGATATGGCCAATTATATACTCAAGCTTTAAAGGCCGATATCTCAAGAAGTTGGACCGAGCGCAAACATTTGTTTTTTCTATTTTAATAAGCTTTTTAAACCCTTTTAGACCAAAAAAAAAAGTTGGCCTCTGGCCGGTAAAATTTGTTTAAATAGCGCGGACTTAGCTATATCCATATATACCGATTTCTCAAAAACTGGAGCCAATCTGACACTTCCAAATGTACTTTCGCACTCAGGGGACTCCCCCCTAATAGTTCGAAAAGGATTCATCAAAGTTCATTTTTTTTTGGGTCAAAAACTATCACAGTGTTATTATTAAAAAGTTTTGATTGACCATTTATTCCATTTACGATATAGCCAATTTTTCCGGGTCCTTTTTTGCGCTTACTGTGATTGAATGAGATTGAATATACCGGGTTGAGGGTAAAACTTTACTATAGTAATCTTATCCTATTGTATTAGAAGGGGTCGTTGAAAACTAAATCCGAAAATTGTGTAAAACCCATTCGTCTTTTGTTAAAAATAGTTCTATAGTGTTACTTTAAACGGCTTTATAAGTGGATCTTAAGCGCACCACAGACTTGTCATTCATGAGCATGAACATCAGCCATCGTTGATGTTTATTGTCGGTCTACTGCCCTTTTTGATACCAAATAAGAATGCAATCGAAGTTGTTCGCATCACTATTATGTTTATAACATTTTTTGGTAAATTATTTTTGCAAAATTCTCAGCCAGATAAAAAGTTATCGACCAAGGTGATGCTCATGAATGACTAGTCTGTGGTTCGCCTTTTATAGGCTGCTTGGATTTGAAAATTTTCGCACATTAGACATTTTTCTTCATTAAAATTTGCTAGTTCGCCTTTTCATCGACACCTAATAAAATTCACGGATGAAACTTTTAAAGCTGTATGGGTCACATTCTTAGTCTTTTTTAACAAGTGACAGAAAGGACTCTTCCTTAAGATTTGTCTTCGAGAACCCCCATAATTTTGTAACCGTAGAAAATTGTGCTGTCGACCCCCATCGACACGTAATAAAATTCACGGATGAAACTTTTAAAGCTGTATGGGTCACATTCTTAGTCTTTTTTAACAAGTGACAGAAAGGACTCTTCCTTAAGATTTGTCTTCGAGAACCCCCATAATTTTGTAACCGTAGAAAATTGTGCTGTCGACCCCCATCGACACGTAATAAAATTCACGGATGAAACTTTTAAAGCTGTATGGGTCACATTCTTAGTCTTTTTTAACAAGTGACAGAAAGGACTCTTCCTTAAGATTTGTCTTCGAGAACCCCCATAATTTTGTAACCGTAGAAAATTGTGCTGTCGACCCCCATCGACACCTAATAAAATTCACGGATGAAACTTTTAAAGCTGTATGGGTCACATTCTTAGTCTTTTTTAACAAGTGACAGAAAGGACTCTTCCTTAAGATTTGTCTTCGAGAACCCCCATAATTTTGTAACCGTAGAAAATTGTACTGTCGACCCCCTACAGACTGACTTGTGCAGTGCATTAAATTGAACCGAACTAGTAGATTTTTCCCCGAGAGATACTGATACTGCAGTCGCAGGATTCATCACGTTAGTTCACACTAAAAAACTGCGATTAAACATATTTTACAATTGTTTTTATACTTTCTAAATTTAGACAAATTTCGTAGTATGGAGTCATAAATTTCATTTAATATACAAATCATGGCAAACTAAGAAAGGTAGAAGCAGTAGGAATTACAGGCATTTCGTTTTTATTTCAAGAGCCGACCTTGTCAAATTCAGCTGATCGAAATTGTCAAGATGTATTTCTTTCAGGTTATCGCAGGAGAAATTGTTGTAATTTTGGGCAACAACCACAAGGAAAAGAACAAATGTAGTCTGCTGTTTTAACGCTTCCACCTGTACTAGATACAGCTTGGAAATTGGTATAAACAACATTTTGACAAGGTCGGACCACAACGACAACAAACAATTTAAATCAGCTGTTGTAACGCTTCGACGTGTAATACATACGTCTTTATACAAACTTTCTCGGAGTTTTTAAATTAAGCTTTTAACTGAAACTCGCACTTAAACTTTTAAAAAAATGTTTAAGGGCGAGTTTCACACTCATCATTTAAAAGCTCCCAGAACATTTTCATATTAAATGACAAACATGGCGCATTTAAAGTACATTTAAATAGATAATTTTCAACTGTGAAACTGGCCATAGGTACTTTTAAATCACCCCTAGTCTACAAAACTTAATTTAGGCAGGTCTAAGTTTCGTCATATTATTGTATTAAATTCTGAAACCTAAAATTTGAGTCACAGTTTTTCGTTGAACACTTGGAGCAGACGTTAAATATCTCGCAATAGAACCACCATCAGAAATAGAAATGCCATTAAGACAAAGTTAGTGCTGAAACACAATGCTTCATCATCAAGTCCAATGGAGGTTGTTAATGACTTTTCCCATTCTTCATGTTCTTCATGCTTCAGACAGTAATTGGTCGTCTTTTCATCTGCGTCAGCATCTTCCGATTCAGACTTTGGTCTGCAGGGCAACTGCTGTTTTATCGTTAAATCAGATGGTGATATGCTTAACAACATATTTTTCAAATTCTCCACCCGAAGCAGCGAACTATTTATTGATGTTGTCATTGGTAAGTGTACAAATTCTTTAGGTCTTTCAACCAGATATCTACAACAAATATAAAATGTAACTGTAGATATTTCTGTTTTTAACCCTTTACCTGTTAACCTCGTTCTGAAATGGAATCCCAGGACTACCGTCGAAACTTGGTATGAGATGCATTAGGCGTGAATTTGGAATTTGATATGCATATTTCTTTGAGAGCCACACAGTATCGGATACTGCCGATTGCCATGAGGCATCTGAGATTGCACCATAATCTCTTAAATAGTACACATTATGTCATATAACATATATTTCATGTACATAAAAGGGACAGGGACATTTTACTCTCATACCTTTTTTGTAGCTTAAAACGACATCCTTCCTGTATAACATTCATAGTTCTTGGTAGGGCAGATTTCATAAAAATCCTGACGTTTTTCATTGCAATATTTATAAATCCCTGTCTATGGTGCATATGACAGTCTTGGGTTAAAGAGAAAAGTTGTTTATAAAACCGAAAGGAAGTTTATTTAAAGAGGTATAATCACAAGGAAAAAAATTGAAAATTGTTGGAAAATTTCAGAACATTTTTTCGTTGAACACTTGGTTTGAAGTTAATATAATAATTCAAAGTGTCTACACGCTGAAAAATAGCGACCCCAGAAATATATTGGAGGAACCATATACATGTTTATGAGCATTGTTTTATTTAGTTGGAGATCTGCTGCTTTTTGTTCCTTTATTGTCTGTCACGTTTTTGTTTTCAGCAGTTTTAAACAAACAAAGTCACATTTGGGTCACAAATACATATGTATATTATATCCTATTAATCGGTGTGTCCCAAACATGTTATATTGAACAGCAAATGCAATGTGTTTGGCCACACGTATACTATATATTTTTGCATCAAGCTACAAATACGTTATATTTGACTCCAAACAACAATAAAAGATATCGTCAGCTACTTTATTACGCAGGGGTGGATTATAATGAGCTAACATCAAATTAGATGTGAAGATGTCCTCGAACTTTTGAAGTTCATCTGACCATTAGATCTTTAAGACTCAGTCTTTTTTTTGAAGGCGCTAATCAGGCCGTTCTCTTACTTTGCTCATATCTTTAGCAGATTTCCCATAGTACTTTATAGATCGGAGAAATAATCTGAGTTCCGTCGTATTGGTGGGGTGGTGGAAAGTCCATTATGAAATTGATATTTTCCGTGTCTGCCTGAAAGCTGGTTGAAGTCACTTTTTTCTCAAGATATTACACATCTTTGTCTAAAATCTGGAATTATTTGAGTTTGGTGTGAGAATTATACTCTCGAAGTCTTTGTTGATCTAAGTATATAAATACTTCCCAATTACATCCCATTAGGATATAGTGGAGAGATTCTCGCAAACTGTAACTTGTGCGCTTTATTGTTTTAGACACACTGTTTGGGCCCTACAGTTGTCCACGGGTTGCGATCGCTCTTTTCATGGCTAATTACTTGATAGTGTCGTGGTCACTAAGCGAGGTGATGGTCGTAGAACGTAATGTAAGGTGGCCATAGCACGTTCTCATGTACAAGAAACGCACGCCCTAACCTTTGTACCACCGACACACAGTTGTTCAGAATCGATTTCCCTCAGCCAAAATTCAATATTCTTTCATCTAGTAAATATTTTTAAGTTCTGTAAAAAACCGATTGTAGGCAAGGAGTCAAGGATTACTGCGATATATCAATATTGAAAATCGCACAGTAGGGTATATTTCGCAAAAAAATTGCAATATCTCTAAAACTGAATGAGATACTGCTGAAGATATTCAAAAAAATTATCAAAATTAATACGAACAATTTATTAATTTGTTGTTATGTCAAAATTTGTTAAAACATTCAAAGAAAAAATTATAAACTTTTCATTTTCTTGGAAATCAAAATAAAAGAACAAAAAGGAGTGAACTTTGGAAATTTTTCTAAAATATACCCCAATGTGCGATTGCCAATGTCGATATATCGCATTAATCCTTGACTCCTCGGCTACAATCGGGTTTTTACAGAACTTAAAAATTATTGTAATTTCCTTTAAGGCTAAGAGATCACGTTTCTCCTGTTAGTGAAAAAAATGTAAATGAATCACTAACCGGAGAAAACACGATCTCTTAGCTTTAAAGGAAATTACAACTTTGAACATAACGAGGATCTAAGACAACGAAATTTGAAACATATGTTAGGGCCAAACCAAAAACAGAACGAGACAACTACAATTAGAATAGTTCGTTCTATAAATAGAACTTTCAAAACTTCTGCATTAGTGCGTGTAAGTAGGAAAGCAATGTAATGTGTAAGTAGCGACAAACAATCACTCTGCACACAATCAATAAATGTCTTCGGTTAGTGACTTGTGTAAATACACACCGCAGTGGCTTAACGGGCTAGACGCTGCTGAAGATGATTCTTCACAAACATCGAAATGATCGTCCAGCGAATGTGCGTGCTTACATTTTTTTTCACTAACCGGAGATAATATGATCTCTTAACCTTAAAGGAAATTACAACTTTGAACATAACGAGGATCTAAGACAACTAAATTTAAAAATTATTATTAGATCAAAATTTATTGACTTCTGGCCGGCGGAAATCTAGTCTTAATCACTGCGCGACGGTCACAGTTATTTCGATTCCCATGAGCATAGAAGCCATTAGCTCTTGGAATGCCTCTGGGACATTTTTGACACCAGGTTCTAAACGATTGAATGTGTAGAGTTCCTTGTGAGTATTGTTGTAATTTATTCTCATTCCGGATAGGCTAACAGGTCAAGGTAACTAACTATACAACTGTTTCCCACATTTTCGTACAAGTCTAGGTATGTCAAGCACATATATGTGTGGTTCCAAGCCATCATTGAGGCTTGCCGAATAATTTCCGTAAATACACTCCTTTCCATTGCTTTTTTTTATCATTATCAGCAACGATTCTAAATGTTGAACTATGGTGATAACATTTGGTCACTGCAATTGTTGTAGTTCGTCTTCAGCAAGTGGGGGCTATGGACCTCTTTGCCCTAAATGCCGGAGTGGCATTTTCTTTGAGATGAAGATGAAATTTATATTTTGTACATTTTAGAGGAGTGTCTAGAAATACTTATATGTCGGCATATTATAATTTGGTTTTTGCCCAAAGGTTAATTTGTCGGTGTTGGATTTTGGATTTGATATCATTTGCTATTTAATGGTTTGACCCATAATCCAAAGTTTTCACAACAATCAGCACCAGACCGCTATTGACATGAATTTATGTACTTCTACTGTACTGTTGATGTAGAAAAAACATTGTTTCCCATTACATCCCATGAAGGGATTGGGGAGAGCTTCTCACAACCAGTGACCTATGCGCGTTCTTGTTTTGCACTCACTGATTGGGGCCTACAACTTTACACCGGTCCTTGACGGTATTTTGAGAAGGTTTTTCCTGGCTAAGTACTCGTAAGAAATATGAGGTGGTTAGAGCAGGGATTCAACTCACAGCATCATGTATAAGAGCCGCACATACTACAATAGCACCACCGCATTTTCCTTAAATTGTGTTCCAGGTTTCTCTTTCTTATGCTGGATAATCTTACCGACAATTGAGATGTCATTTGCCGTTACAATTTCCATTCATATATCATGTCATATATAAAAAAAATAATGTATCCGGATTTGGTTATTGGAACCGGTCTGTTATTCCACTATTTGGAGCCGGGTTTAACCACCGCGGAATCAAAAAATTGCAAGAGATGAAATGACGACATAGGTTATGTGGTCAAACCGGCTTAAAGCCCCGGTCTTGAGGAACGCAGCCCGTTTGACCACATGACTTATATTTTAAATTCATCTCTTGCAATTGTTTGATTCCGTGGTTGTTGAACCCGGTTCTAAATACTGAAATTAAAGATCGGTGCCAATAATCAAATCCGGATTCAATAACAGTTTCGTACAAACTGATTTTTAATTGCGAGTGTTAATCCTGGGTTTCTAACCGGTTTCTAAAACCGGTTATTGTAATCAATTGTCATATTCGATTTTATAGAATCAATTTGAGTATATAACTTCTGTTTTAGCTCATCCTTTGAAATTTTTATGACTTGGCGACCTTATAAGGTCATCTCGTGTTCTACCTTATTGTAAGTGTATAGACTTCTACCAGAAGGCTTTGGTATCCCAGTTGAATATTTTTGGCAGTTAACTACAACTTTTGGGGAAAAAAAGATTCCAAATCTCTTCCAAAAATACACACCCCTCAAGTTGTGGAATTTTACTCAGATGTTTACAACTTTGTATTCAGGTCTAACTAAATCAATGTGCAATTTTTTATTGAAATGAACTGAGAAATTAAAATTTTCTAGTGTATTCCAAGTTACACCCAAAATGCCAAAACCCGAAAACTTTGACCACAAGTCGGACCGGCGTAGAGTTATCCGATTGTCCTCAAATTTTCACCACGTCAGTTTTAGAACAAATGCCATAAGAATCCGCTTGGTATTTGTTAAAAATCGAGAAAAATAATTGCTCAATACATTTCATTGCCACCCTATTATACATACATATATTGACAATTGTAGCAAAATTTGTTTGAAAGTCATACAATGTTGAAAGTTTTGTAGTTTAAAGTTTCTACAACAGCGCTCGGATGGAATCGCTAGACCTGAGTATTCAATTAAAACCCAATTGTAAACAAAAATTAGGTGAACATCTTACACTGTACACACTTTTGCATATTCGCGCCAGCAATTGACATGATTCCTACGCGACCACGGACAGACATCCATCGATACACAAATGTATGTCAGATATTGATATACATATCTGACAATATTAAATATTCTAAAAAAAATTAAAATTGTTTTTAGCACTTGGTTCTTATTATTTATTATGTCTGGTGTTGCTTGTTTTGTTATTTTGCAGTTCCTTACCAACGAGGCGCCAGCGTTCTTCACCAGATGACGCAGGTGGCCGGAGCAGTACAACTAATGTACTGCCCCACTACTCCAATTCGATGCGTGTGCGTAAAACCAATGCCAATAACAACAACAACAACAACAGCAACAGAAACAACAACAATAGCGACAGCACATATTTGCCAGTGCCACAACATACGCGTGCCGCCTCAACACCTTCAAAAATGGAAAATGTCAGCGTCTGTGGTGGTAGAGGCGGCGCCACCGATAATGATGTGTGTATAATTAAACCGCTAGAAAAGAAATATCAAAGTACGCTAGATACCACATCAATAGGTCGAGACCCTGAAGATTTGGTTGAACCAGCAACAGCACCCGCAACTGCACCAGCATCGCCCAAACTGTCTGCTGCATCGCCAACCTCGAAAAATAAAGCCTCCCAGTTGCAACGCGAACAGAAACGTGCTTCTTCGGAAACACCCTGTACCAAGCCGGGTCACAGTAAGCGCAGTCAATCGATGAGTAGTGGAGACAAATCCGCGGCACACTTGCAACATTTGCATCAGCAGAAACGCAGTCTAGACGTGACAAGTTCCGCGTCGAAACAACACAAAGGTGGTGGTGTTGCAACAGCCGGAATCTCGCCGTCATCAGTGGCGGTAGCAGCGACATCGGCATCGGCATCGTCATCGTCATCTGGCAACTCAACGAATATACTTCCTACGCCCGAATTATTGGCACAGTTGCTAAAGGGTTCCAGTGAAAAACTGCTCTCCGAACAACGTCAACAAATGTTTGCGGTAAGTTTACCACACAAATTTTTACCTATAAATTGTGTGTATTTTTCTTCCTTTTTATACTTGTGTTTGTATTTCATATATCCATTAGGATGTGATGTAAAACGGGTTTTGTTTATGTGTTGGAATTCTGCTAAAATGTAGTTTTAACAAAATTAGTTTTATGCGCTATTACACAGAGAACTAATTGTTTGAAAAGAAGTTGCAGCAACCATAAATTCGACTGTTGCTACCGAATTGCAGTTGCCACAACCGAATTGAGGTTGTCACGACTCAATTTAGCCTCCACAACTAAAATTGGGTTGAAGCAACATCTAGTTTGTGACAAACTGTTTATGGTTGTGACAAACTCTAGTTCCGATGCGAATATAATTGGGTTGTGACAACCTGTAAACTGGGTAACGGTTATTTTCCCATTTACGAGGGCAAATAAATATATGAAATTTGGATGAAGTATTTTGTTATTTATAAAATTAAAGCTAAAATTATTTTATTCCCTTATATATGATACGATCTGGAATTATTCTTGGAAGAATATTTTCAATTTCCTTAGCGCTAAACAGATCAGGATTTTTTTTTCTGCAATTAGAAAACTGTAAACAATCGGAGCCAGGACTGGAATTCACATTGGCGGACGATAGTTTCAAAGTTTGTGACTCTTTTCGCCAGTGCATTGGCGTTGTTCAGTTGTTTACAAGTTTCAATTTTAAAAAATTAATTAGTTTCACTTCAAGCCTTATCACGATTTTACCAGTTTTGAAAAATTTTTTACATTTAAGAGAGATAACCAGGTTTTTTAGTTCAACTAAACCTAGTTCAGTTAGTAGGGCAAGTATAAAAAATTAATAAATATTAAGTTTAAATACTTAGTCATTATTAGAGTTTACAGACTTTCTTTTGATTAAACCAATTTACAATTTTTTTATACAATCTTATCCATTTTTGTTTTATCTGTGTAACAGTTTATAGGCCTCTGCCACAAAAGTCATATTTTCCGCACACCCTAAATAATATGCACAAGTTAATTTGTATACACTTAAAAAAACACACACACAACGTACGACTACATACATGCATACATCAATGTACACACTCGTAAATTGTAATGTATTATTACGTGTAGTAACAACAGCCAACAAGTTAATTCAGGTGATTTTTGTGTGGAAATTATTTAGCATAAAATTCGATATGGTTATGATTTTTGGCGTTTTATATTATGGTACAGTGCAATCGATAAAATCAGATATTGTATGGTTCACAGCAGCGGCATTGTTTAGGTGTACGCCAAAAATTCTTGTCAACGTTAGCCCAATCTCATGCCAGTAACCCCTGAACTCTGAGAAGTATCGGGATGTGTTATGTGTACATGCCATAGGAGCATCTTAAGGTACTAGCTTCTTTCTGTTCGAGTAACAAATGGTCCAAATACAGGTATATTTTTAAATCATATGTTATTTTGACACTGGAAGTTTCTTTCTGTTCGAAATATTAGCTCTCATTCGGTATCAAAGTTCCGCAAACCTAAATGAGTCGCTTTACGTTGAATAGCGTTGTGAAATACCAAAGCTCTAATCGGACATTGAATTTGAGCGAAAAATCACCCGGAAAACCCGCACGTCATTGTCGTGAAGCCAATGCATACATAGAGAGTGACAGTTTGGTGGGGATTTTGGAGTGGTGGCTTCAATGCCAAATGTCCCTAAACACGAAAATCAATTTAAAAGATGTTTTAATGGATATTTTCGTTTAGTTACTTGGTTTAGTTACACCTCTAACCTAAACGCAAACATTGATGATCGAAATTGGTTTATTGTTGTTGAAAATATTTTCCATGAAGATCAATACACTTTTGCATGCGATTGAACCAACGCACCAACCGTTTCTTTAGGCGTCAAAAATGATTGATTATGCATTTGCTTTAATGTTCGGTAATAACAAAAAAACATTTGGAATCATCACCCATCAATCAACGATCCATCCATCAATCAGGGATCCATTTTGCTGCCTCTCCTTTTTTCCTATATATTAACGACCTTCCATACCAATTGTCTTATTGGAATATACACATGTATGGGGACGATGTGCAGATTTACCTTTCTCGTACCTTACATTCACCTGACAGTTGTGTTGTTAAACTTAACGCTGACCTTTCCAGTAATCACCGGTAGGCCATGGCTTACAGCATCTATTTAAATCCTTCACAGACTAAATGCAATTTTGTTAATAAAAGAATCAATTAATCCCATAATTACTGAGAAAATAATTTTAGACGGTCAATCCATTACCGTTGTCGCTAGAGTCAAAAATCTTGGAGTTATTTCAATAATAATTTAAGTTGGACTGACCATGTTAGCTCCTTAGTAGCACAAACATATTCAGAGTTAAGGTCCTTATGGATAACACAGTCATTCACAGCGCTTAATGTTCGTCTGATGCTCGCCTAAACATATGTAATTCCGGGATTGAGAAGATTTGAAGTATATGAGAATTGTGACAGCTTAACCATGCATCGATTGAATGCTATTTAAAACAATATTGTAAGATATATGTACGGATCAAAAAGGTATGATTACGGATCAAATAAACATTGTGGAGTTTCAGTGCAACACATAAAATGCAAACTACTTTTCGTGTGAAATTTCGAAACTAACAAAACTCTAACTGGGTTTTGCTAGTTTATTTGCTGCTCGGATTTATGGCCTCATGAATATTTTGTTTAAATTAAATTTTTCCGAAGAACATCCAATTTTTCTAACGACTATATCTCGGAAATCAATTGGAATTTTGTTTTCCTGTCTTCGGCAACATTATAGCTATAGATTAGAAGAAAAAAAGTGTAAAATAAACTAAGCCCAAAAACAATGTATCTAGTGCCTCAAAATTGTGAAAAATTAAAATTTTTTTTTTTATCTTTTTTCATTGCCTGGGTCTCTACTTCTTGCTGTATCTGAATGAATACTTACATATTATGAATTCCTATAGCTTAATATCTAATGTTAATGTTGTTTATTTATTTGCTAAGAATATTTCGGTACACGTACCGATATATTTATTATTTTTTCATTTAATTTTAAAACTCGTTGCTATTAAATAGTTGCTGTACTTTAATTCTAAGATTTATTCTTGATTTACAGAAATATATATAAATAAAAATAAACTATATTAAATCCCACTGATCCAAGATTTGTGCCAATCGGTTTATATACTTATGTAATTATGTACTACATAGCAGTCAACTCCAAACCCGTGACATCAGTAACTTGGCGAACCATCTTCAGATATCACCAACTATTTGGTCGATTCTTTTTGAAAACTCTTAAGTGATATAATCGGTAGTGATGATGAAATCGCGTGGTAACTCTATCTGTTCTCGAATATTGTAGAGTTCCAAGCGAATTCATCACCTGGTCGTGGTCAGATCGAATGTGATAGACACGGCATATTTTTAGGCGTACTTAGGTGAGTTCAACCTAAAATGTTGAGTGAAGGCTGAAATTGTTGTGAAAGCTTGTCTAATATAAAAATTTAAACTTTTCGTAATGATCTTATTTTTGTTAGTTTTGAATGTTAATTGTTGAGAAGTTATTTCATCATAGTACGGTTTCAAATTCTGATATATTTGTTTATGTGAAAAATTTCTGGTTTTCGTTGGAATAATATATAATTCAGGAAAGCACACTCACTAGCACGACTAGTTTCGAACTCTGTGACAAATGCCAGAATTGGTACCATTGTTAAGGTCATCAGTCGTATCGTATACCAATTTTATGTGGAATTTATCGAATACGTATTATTTTGCTTTCGACTGTATGTACATATATGTTATCCCTAATTTTCATACTGCCCTGTATTCTCTCATTTTTTTTGACGACAGCAACAGGTTCTTAATTTTTCATTTCATCTACGCTCCCCATCTGTATTTCGCTGATTGACGTTGCCTTATTTTACACAATTTCACAACTCTTTGTTTTTGTTGTTTAGCTGTTTTGTTTTATTATTAATGTTTCTCCCCTTCCAGAGTAAATTGGATGCTCTCCAACATAGCCAGATACAAACAACATAATAATGCTCATACGTATACACGGTCTCAGCACTTGTATACACATCCACACAATCTTGGTAATTGTTCGATTACGTTATGTTATTGTGCTTTCTTCCATTTGTCTCGTGTGTCTCTTGCAATTTTCCATGTTACGCATGTTTACGGCTGTTGTACGGAATTGACTCATTATGAACGCATGAATGGAAATGTGGCAAAAGAGATATGAGAGAGGGTTATCACCGTGGAGCAGCATATCATTTGGTTAATCATGTGCTCTTTTGTCTGAATTGTCTTGTCTTATGCCTAACAGCAACAAAAAGGAAAAAACACCATGTGGTATGTGTGCGTATACATGAAGTTGTGTTTTTTTCACACAAGGCCACTGAGTAGCATACTCAATAGTTGGTTGTACAGCTTTTGTTGACAGCGCTTTTTGTCCTCCCCATGCTTTTATGATACTTGGGAGAAGATAAGCAAGTTTTTTTGCAAAAGCTTATTAAGTTATTCTCTTATATTAAATTTCAACTGGTTGATGATATGTATGTACATTGTACAAAAGAAAGCTTATATTACTTATAAGCTTTTCATATCCTGTTGGAATTCTGGCTGTGTGTACTATTTTGAACAGTAGAGACTCGATACGTGCAAAATACTGAAAATCTGATGTGTTTCTGTATGAATAAAAAAAACCGAAATCGAGTTTCTTCTCAAATTTTGGAGCACTTTTTTTTTTAACAAGTTTGTGTTGTCTTCAGCCATGTTCGATATACTTATACATGTATTAATTTTGAAGTCATGTAGCCGTGTTTGGCTTGAAAATTGCACAAAAAAATTTAAAAAAAAAGAAAAATTAAAAACTGCTTAAAAATAAAAAAAATTTAGCCAACTAGAAATTGAAAGTGTCCAATAAAACAATATATTAAAAATTGAAACAGCAGACAGTTGTCCGAGGCCTTCGGCCACGGACTGTCCCTGCAGGCTGTGTCAGAGACACGGCCATTAAATTTAACGTAGAATACGCCATCCGATAAGACAGAAAACATATATACATTGTTGCTGTTGCGCCTACAAATTAATTAACATTTTTAATAAAAATATATATAAACAAGGGAACACAAAACTTACCTGAGTATTTATTTCTCTGCATAACAACCACTCGTTGCTTTCTTGTATTTCGTGTAGGTGCCATTTTGATTAGTAGTTTTTATTTTAATTTACTAAACGTCAACTGTCAGCTGCTGTCAAACAGCATTGTTATTTTGCTTACTTGGCAGCACTTTCATTTAACATAAAAATGTATGAATTAATTTTTTCATATATTTTTTATAATTATATATCCATGTTAAATTCAAATTCACATTTAACATTTAGTTTCACTTAAATACATAAGTAAATATTCGAAATTTCAATATTTCTTCAATCAAAACAACAGTCGAAGGTTTGTGTCCACACTGAAACAGCAGCATAGTTTGTGTTCACGCTACAAACTCAAACACTCAACGAAACACCACACATATGTTTGAGTGTTTGTGTTTAAACAATTTTCATTTGAGAAATTTAAATATTAGGAAGATATCAACCAATATGAAATGTATATCAAACGAAAGATAACATCTTCATTTACCTACAAAAAAAATTTTAAAAAAAGTTATCTCGCCGTTTCCTCATAATCAATGAAATAAAGATTACAACAATAACAATCTGACATGACTCCCTGTACCGTTACCTTATTACCGTATTCTACGTCAAAACTGAATTTATGATAATAACTTTACTACTAACAACGCAGGCAGTAGAGGGAATATTCAGAAAGTATTGCAATTACATTAAACAGCTTTGCTAAGAACTTGGTTTTTAAAAATCTGGAAAACTGATTGATTTGATGAAAGAATAATGGTACCTTTTCGCCAAAGTTTAGCATTGTTTGCCGATTGAAAAACAAAAATTTTAATACAAAAAGTTTAAAAAATTTTCAATTTATTTTTCCTTAACCCATTTTGAGCCTCGTTGGAAAATGTTTTGAATTTTTACTTTTCTATGGTTGTTAGGGTCCGCTGAACTCAAATCTGCCGTCAGAATTTAGCTATCTCATATAGTTTCACCGATATAAGTTGTCCGAAAATTCGAAGATGGGCATTTGAAGGACTGCAAATCCTTTTTTCGTACTGGAGGCACCAGTACTTCAACAATTTCTTATTTTCTTTTAATGTGTCTTGGTTTTGGTTTAAATTTGGTTTAAATATAAGGCTTTTTTTCAACACCACTAGAGCCCATAAAGGGAAATTTAATTAATTTAATTTAATTAATTTTTGAAAGCCAACAAAATTTATACAGCGTCACAAAAAAAATTGGGTTGAAAATTGTAAAAATTGCCGTTCGAAAACCCCAACAGTGGCTAAAAAGGGGTTATATCTAGTTGCAAAATACCACAGTTGTTAGCAAGGTTTTTGATTCCAAATATCGTTATACCGGTAAGATTGTGTAGATTTATTAGATCCACAGATTCTCAGGATCTCGAATTTGAGCCCAGGAATTGTTTCTGATTTATTCGCATAAACCCGAGATTTCGCATAACTCCAAAAGAAAGAAATCAATCGCACGGAGTTAAATCCCATGATATTTGGTGGCCAGTTATCATTAGATAATTTGTTCTGGAAATCTTTGTTGCAATAAATCGATTGTTTCATGCGCGGTGTGGCAGGTGGCGCCGTCGTGCTGAAACCACATGTCGTCCAGAGTCATGCCGTCCTGTTGAGGCCACAAGAACTCCGTTATCATGTTCCTGTAACGAATGCCGTTCACAGTCACTGTAATTTCGGCCTCATTTTCAAAAAACTAAGTCCCAAAAAAGCCGCCCGACCAATATCCTCACCAAACAGTTGCTCGTTGTTAGTTCATTTGTTTCTCAGCCCCAAATTCGACAAATTTGTGTATCCACGAAGCCATTCAGATTGAAATGCACTTCATCGAAGGCATGACTTTTTTTCTGATTTTTTGGTCTCAGCATAACATTCAAAATTTGAAATAAGTTTTCACAATTATAACGCGTTGTTCTTTCGTAAAGTGCTGCCTTTTTGATACTAGAGATAAACATATGTGTACATGTTTCTGAAAGACCGACTCCTCCTCTCTACAAATATCTAGGACATTTTAAAAGGATCCGGCCAAGAGTTTAGAAGTTATGATATTATTACCACTTGGTTACAGTCGGCCCAACTGTGCATTTGCAAACCAATTTGCATCCCTAGACAATCTTCATGTGTATACTCTTACCCCCGGTGTATACTCTCCCACAAGAATTATCGATAGATCTGCAATACGTTACTTACATGTTGACAATTTTCCTATAAGATAACAAAGTTAGCTACCCTGCTATGTTATATTATCATCAACGCTTTCCTCTGTTTACGATCTATACGCTAAGGGGCACCAACCCAATTATGAGAGTTATATACCATCTCCATGGGATGTAGATATTGGAAAGGCCAGAGGGAGTGAGGAATTTCCTACACCGCTTTGAAAAGCCCAAGCACTTGAATGCTTCCTTCGACACATACATGTTTACATGTTTATACCATCGGATATCATACTGTATTTGTATGCCCACAACATCAAGAGCTTCAGTTTCTTCAATGGCTACACCACCTATAGAAATCGAGGACAGAGATGAGTCAATTGTGCGCTTGTGCGAACGTATACAAAACTGGGTCTGGCGTGCATTAAACTCGACTCGATTCGCTTCACCCCCACGCAGAAAGCAAATTCATATCATGGTTAAGAGAATCGATCATCACCTGTATCTTTCTTGTACCTCAAAAAGACTTGGTCGACGATCAAACGAATATGGGTTACATATATTGTTGTCATCTGCAAAAGAGTAAATAGAGTTAGCCGTCCGACAATTACAAAGAGATAACTAGAGAGAACAGAGCCATATTGTACACCCGCATTAGATTTATAGTAATCGGATTAGATATCGTCTGTAACAACAAGTATAGAAATATCCCTGAGGAAGCTCACAGGAAATCGCAGTTAAAGTTAATACCCAAGCCTTGATATGACCCTATCAAATGCCTTGGAAATATCCAGAGCCACTACATTAAACTCGCAGACTCCAAAGTTCCAAGAGGAATGACATCACATCACCTGTAGAACGGATTCTGCGTAAGCCATATTGTCGATGACTAAGTAAAAAAAGACAGAACGTGGGATCGACCCCTGCTCTGACTACCTTAAATTTCTTTCGACTGCGGTCACCTCGATTAGTGACGGCGACACTATCGAGTATTTAGCCATGAAAAGCTTCTCAAAATACCGTTTGAAACCGTCGTAGAACTGTAGGTCCCAATTAGTGAGCGTAAAACTAGAACGCGCGCAGCTCACTGGTTAGTGAGAAGCTAACCCTAATCCCTTCATGGGATGTAACCGGAAAGCATTTTTTTCCAAATGCGGAAGATTTGGTTTGCTGGAAAGTCGCTTCATCGTATCCAAATATTCCTATTCCAAGAAATATCAAACTAAATTTAAATCAGCAGGTAATTCGAAATATCTGCATTTGATTTTAAGTGCATAATTTTATTTACTACATTCTCGCTCCAGCGAATGCATTACAATACTTAGGCCCATCACTACATAGAGTATCGTAGGTTATGAATACATTTAGCCATTGCCCACGTTTGCTTCACTCAGCAGTTTCTTCACCTCAAAACGCCTTAACTAGTTCGATCGTCTGACACAAGAAGAACCCCATTTAAATGTAAATGAATGAATTACTCAGACAGGCAAATTTCCACATTATTTCACACCTCATGCCAGTGGCTTCATGGAGGGACAGATGGATGGTGCTGGGTAACTGAAGGACGGCTGTGGATGGCTGGGTAGTTCGGATACTCACTCACACGCCAAATTGGGTGATATCTGTTAGTAATAAACATTTGCTACAGATTCGGACGAATAAACTTTTGATAAACAAACTAGACCAAACGCTATGAAATGAAGTAAAATAGGAAAAAGTCAAAAAAAAAACATATAAAAACAAATACAATAAATACGCGCGCCATACGCCATATGCAATTTGCCACTTGTCGAATGCAAAATACACACAACGGGAACAACAACAACATCAGCACAGAGTGGTGGTATACAGAGAAACCAGCAACTGCTGATGAGAAAGAAGGAAACGAAGAAACATATTGAGGAATCGAACTCATCAAAAAAGTAAACATTCATTGTACATACATACATACATATGTGTGTGTGAAGAGAGAGAATAAAGGGAAAACTGTTGCTATTCCCATATGAAATTTAACAGCCATGGGTGGTGATGTGGTTGGGTGATAAATGCGAGTGGGATATTGTGAGAGCGGTGAACCTCCATGAGTTGGATTGCTGAGGTGAGGAATATGTATGTATATTCGCTAAGAGGAGTTTACAAGCGCATGAATTTAAGAGATTTCTTTTGTATTTGTATAAGAGATTTCCTTGGGCAGAGATGCCAGTGTGTGCTTTAGTGACAAAGTATATTTTGGGGAATCAGATAAAATCTTTTAAATTATTATTTTACCCACTGGTAAATAGCATTCAAACAACACTTAAGTATCAGCCGATTACAGTTACAATAAAATTAAAAAACATTTTTCGATCCAACCTAATGAAATGAAAGCTAATTAAATTCTTGCTACCGGAATGTGTAAAATATTTAATCGCGTACATAAATTTGGGACATAGCAGGCATTTTATTACGCGACCATACGTCAACTGTATTCTTATAAAAGTATTTATACCCTCAGTCATAGTAATAGTTAATACACTCACAGAAAATTCGGTTGAGACAACCGAAATTAGACGTTGTCATAACCACCCTAGAGGTCATCGCAGCCAAATCAGAGGTTGTCTCAACCGAATTTTTCTGTGAGTGTATTAAATGGCATAGGCCTCCGTCCCTATGACTGAGAATATAAATACTTTTATAATACTACAACCTCATTAGATGTTGGCACAACCGCATTAGATGTTGGCACAATCTCATTAGAGGTTATCGCCTTGTTAGACGTTATCGCCCTCACTAGAGGTTGTTACAACCTCATTAGACGTTGTTACAACCTCATTAGATAGTCACAACTGAATTTTGTTTTAAATTATTAGCTGATGATTTATTTTCCTGTATTATTATAAAAATAAATTACAATAGGAGAAAAAAGCAATTTATTCATTCTACTTCCGACCGTTTTTGAAGTCCCAGATGTCATGGGCCACCGCACCAATTATGACGTGTGGTATCTGTTGAATTACCTAAAAACTTCAAAGCTGTTGATATGTGATTGGACATTTTCTGCAAAAAATACGTTTTGAGACATAAACCATATACAATATTTTCACTTAGCTTTGTTAGTACGACATTCTTTAGCTTTTTTTTAATATAATATTTGTTTTTTTTTTTAAATTTTAAACGTCAGGTTTGAAATACATAGCAGTATGTTGTGGTAATCGAGTTGAAAATTAATTTGGTTGTACCTACAGAAGTCATGGTAAATTCGGCTGCAGCAACCGAATTGACGACAAATTCGGTCATTGCTACCGATTTGAGGCTAAATTCGGTTATTGCGACAGAATTGAAACCAAATTCGATAGTAACAGTCGAATTGATGCCAGTTCGGTTTTTGCAACCGAGTTGATGGCATATTCGGTTACACCAACCGAATGTAGTACCAATTTCGAATGTTGTAACCGAATTAATTCCAAATTCTGTTGTTCCAACAGATAGTTTAGAAAATTTAGTTGACAGAACGAATGTATTTCAAGATTCAGTTGTCACAACCGTATCAATTATGAAACGAGGTTCCTTCAACTGAATTTCAGTTGTGGCGACTAAATTCGATCATGACAACCTCAATTGGCTTGTAGCAACTGCAATTCGGTGGCAACAGCCGAATTAATGGTTGCTACAACCTCTTTTCGAACAACTAGTTCTCTGGGTGTATGGAAAAAAATGTAACGAATAGAAGAGCCAAATACTATCTGTCTGTCTGGCTAGCTTCCGGCTCAATACAATAACTGCAGTAAATCTTTACCGATCGGAATGAAAATTTATCCAAACTTAGGTTATGATTGAAAATGGGCGTTTTGACCACGCCCCTTTGGGAATGTCCCATACAAGTTGACACATTTAGTACAAAATCATGTCTCTTCAAAAAATTTTTTCTGGTCTATGTGCATTTGGTCAGGTAGTGCAAATGCAGGTTATGGCATTGGGAATGTGGGAATGCGTTTAATTATTTAAAAATTGTTTGACTGCTGACAATTCTGATTTTAAAGTACTTTGTATGTAAAGGTTTGTGGCTTCGATAGGTATTGCCTCGTGGTACTTTCAAATTTATAAACCTTTACTGTAGAAAATATTTCAAAACCAGAACAGAATATGAATATGAAGGAAATGCTTGGAAAATAAGTAAAGAGTGTCTCAGTAAGGTTGCACTTTTTAATGTAATTTTTTTGTGCACGTGGTCAAGTGGAAATTTGGCAGCTGTCACATAAACATATTTTAAAAATGGAGCTTCTTACGAAAGAACAACGGATTATAATTTTGAAAATTTATTACAAAAATATTTTAAGTTATGGTGAGACTGCTCGCAAACTTCGAAGAGTTTTCAGTCGAGAAAGTGCACTCAACGTATCAACCATTCGAAGAGTGGTAAAAATATTTGAAGAAACTGGGTGGGTTATGTACAGAAAGACTCCTGTGCGTCAACGTACAGGTCGGTCTCTTGAAAACATTGCGGCTGTAAACGAGAGTGTCGCAGAAAATCCGAAAACATCAATTCGGCATCGTACTCAACAACTTCATATTTCACGAAGCAGCGAATTTTGACAAAATACCTCCACCTTCATGCGTACAAAATTCAGGTTACTCAGGAGCTCCAACCAGCAGACCATGGGAATCACCGGCAATTCGTTCAATGGGTAATGGAGCAAAGTGTAGTCAATGCCAATTTCGAAATAAAAAGTAATTTTCTCCGATGAAGCACATTTCCGTCTGAATGGCTTCGTGAATACACAAAATTGTCGAATTTGGGGCTCAGAAAATGCTCATCCAATCCATGAGAAACAAATGCACCCACAACGAGCAACGGTCTGGTGCAGATTTTTGTCAGGCGGCGTAATTGGGCCTTACTTTTTTGAAGATGGGGCCAAAATTATAGTGACCGTGAACGGCAATCAGTACAGGAACATGATGACTGAGTTCTTGTGGCCTCGTTGTTTGCCTTAGAGAATTAGCGATTGGTTATGTTGCTAAAGATATATTTTTGTCCCAAACGAACTCTAAACGTTTTTTTCTTTGCGTGTGTATATTTGCAGTGAAATTTAAGGGCACTATGCACTTTTTTACATCTGTTAGATTTTGAACTTCTGAACTCAAGCACTGCAGTTTTCATTATATATTTTAAAACTACCATTATTCAAAGACAAGGGTTGAATATCAACTACGTCGTATCGAAGTATTTATCCTCCAATATTGATAAAGCATTTTACATAACAACTTTCGGGCAGATACGTCATTACTGTTGTCTTCCCACGAGAACGTGAGACCGAACATTTCGTTTAATGTACAATGTCTTTTTAATGGTGGATCGAATTTCAAGGAGTTTGAAGTTATTTGGAAGGTTTTTGTTTGTTTTAAATTTCATCTTAAATTTTTTTTTATATAGGGCAAAAAAATACATTTTGCAGTATGACCTAGGCTGGACCGACCCATATCTGCAGTTTTGGGATAGCTGTGGAGGCTTCATATATACATATTTTTAATAGAGTATTGAAAACTGAATCCAAAAAACAGGCCAATCAGATTAACCAAGGTTTATATTTTAAACGTATGACAGGATTTCTACAATCCTAGCTTTCGAGCAAATCGATAATTGCGTTACTTTAGTTGTCGTAGATCCGAGATATTTTTAAAGTTGTATAAGAAATTTCCTTTAAGGCAAAGAGATCATATTTTCTCCGGTTTGTGAAAAAATTGCACGATCGTTTCGATGATTGTGAAGCATTATCTTCAGCAACATCTAGCCCGTTAAGCCACTGCGGTATGTTTTCATACTTGTCACTAACCGAAGTTTTTTTTTTGAGATTGGTTAACGTTTCTTACCCAAATTGTATCGAATGCCATTAAACAAAATTAAAAATTATTTTAAAAACTATAATTTTTAAATTTAAATGATAATCTTGAATTAAAAAGAAACATGATTTCTACGAGTATTTCCAAATCTTAATATGATTTTAAAAGGTGACCGAAAATTTATGCTACATTTGAATTTCGTGCAATGTATGCGTTAACCCTTTGACGACTGTATGTTTGCTCTAAGATTTTGGGAACCTATAATTGTTCAGGTAGGAGATATAACAAATGTATGCGTTATTTATAGATGACTATAGAGGCAACAATTGTGTAGTAGGCAACAATTCTTTGAATGATCTGATTTGACCCCTATGAGGCATCAAAGTGGGTGCTTTAGGACGTTTGGTAAATATGTAACTGTTATTAGGACATAGATCACGAAAATAATCAAAACAATTGTATGGTCGTCAAAGAGGTAAAGTGTTGCTGTTGAAGAAAAAAAGTCCGCCTGACAGCAAGGATATCTAAAATGGAACTCTAAATTGATGAACAAGGCGTTATCGTTGCTGCGAAATATCCATAAAATTATGAAGGGTTGTCGAACAAAATAATTTTTTTTAGCGATGCAGCTCATTTCCGTCTAATGAGTTCGTTAATGGCAACATATTCGCATTTGGGGTTCAGAAAATATTCGAGTGATTAATGAGAAATAAATGCATCAAAAACCAATGCAGCAGGTCGGGCAATATCAGTTAATGAGGCTCTGTAGGCACATGATACGGCAGTTTTTGTTCCTAAGTTGTTGAGGTAGCATGTGTTACAACAAGTCGGTGCCACATACTAACTATATATCCTGTGACTTCTTCGCCTTTTATAATATGAATAAAATTATCACATCTAAACAATATCATTGTAATCTACAAAGTAGAACACCATTAATCTGATTTTTTTATACAATTTTAATTTGAAAAGAAAACACATTAATCAATATTTTTCCTGTTATAGATTTGAGTTGAATTACATTGAATTGGGTTTAATTTGATTGAACTGAATGGAATTGAAATGAATTTAATTTAATTGAACTGGATTAAATTGCATTGAATTGAATTGAATTGAATGGAATTGAAATGAATTGAATTGATTTGAATTAAATTGAAGTGAATGTATCAGTATTGAATTGAATTAGATTGAATTGATTTGAATTGAACTGAATTGAATTGAATGAATTGAATTGCATTGAATTGAATTGAATTTAATAACATTAATTTGAATTGAACTTAATTTTATTGAATTGGATTCAGTTGAATTGAATTGAAAAATATGGAAATATTTAATGGCATTGGGTATTTTAATTTTCCACCTAAAACCATTAACAGCTGTTTCGTGAAAAGTCCAACAATTTTCTTTTTTTTAAAAATCGTCAAACAGATATTTTTGTTGAAATGGGTTAGCCGGATTCGCCGGGGTTTCTGTTTCGAACAGCTGACCAACTACTTTCAAATGGGGATAATTGTAACCACATTCTGAAGTTACCTACAAATGTAAAAATTGTCAAAATAGTAAAACAAATATTTGTGCAGCTTTGTTAGGAAAAATCTGAACCATTATGCACGTTGTCTTTGTTTGTCAAGAAACCAATCAATGCAACGTCATGGAGGTCCAAATTGAATTTTTCCAATACTTGCCTTGCCTTTTCCCTAATGGTTTAAGCGTCATAATGGTAATGACGAAATATTATGTGCAGACATCAAAATTGTACGAGTTCGAATGGGTTGGATGTAACGCTTTAAGATTCACATTTAGCTATTAGTCTGCGTTTAATAGCTACTCAGTTAACATTCTATCTTCATTGCAACTGCGGATTTTAACAGGTTTTAGTAGAATTTATATTCCCTTGGAGCTGACACAATTGTTAATAAGTGGCAACTCTGAAATGTTTATGGCTTACATACGAATTCGTAGCCAGGAAACCAAGAGTACAACACATACAAATTGTAAATGGCAAGAAAAAAAACAGAAAAGATCTACAAAAATGTAAATCATTTTGTGTAAAGCAATAAAACTGAAGTAAATGAGTAAAATATTCATCAATTTAATAAAAATAAAATTGAAATATTTAAAAAAAAATTAAGAAAATAATTTAATAATCCAGGCAGACGACAACATGAAAAAGCTTTTTCCTGGACTTAAAAAAACAGCACAAACAACCACTTGAATTTTCCTGTTGCTCACACGTTACTGAGCAGTTCCTCCGTTGGTGGCAGAGAGTTGAGCGCGTAGAAGAGTTTTCGCCCCAAATGTTGGCCTAAACCTCACGCTGCAACAACAAAGGCAATAACTGAGTGTGGCACTAGCTGATGGGGTATAAGTTCATAGTAAATAATCTCCACCAGCCGCAATCATATCAACCGATACCGTAGTAGACGGAAAAAAGGCACTAAAAGCGAACGTAAAGCGCTTTTTTTATTGCTTAATTGCAAACGAATCTAAATGGAATTGAAAATACAAACAGAGTGACATATAGAAGTACAAAAGTTGATATTTAAATGATAAAAAAAGACAAAATTGGCAAAAAATCTAAAATCTGAAATCCAAACGTTTTCCGTTTTGTCGGTTCGCTGAAAGTTGTGCGGAATTTGCAAAAGTGTATTAGTCAAAAGAGAAAAAGTCTCTTTGTGTTGTTTAAATTATTTTCAAAATCACTTTGGAATATGTGAAAATTTCTATTGCTGTCTGAGACGAAAATATATGTTTTCATTATCAAAAAGAAAAAAAAAACCAAAAATGATTTAACGTATACAAGAAGAATTTAAAGGAAAAGTATGAGAGCGAAAAATGAAACCAAATGAAAAAACATGCAAATTTGTTTATAAAGAGTTTGTTGAATGAATAAAGCGAAGACAAATTAAACAAATAATACTCATGAAAAAAATGGGAAATTTTTAGACAAAATAAGAAAATATGAGTCTGAAAGTAGTGAAACAAACTAAAACGTAATAAACGGATACAATTTGTGTAAAAAAACATAACATTTTACGTCCAACTAAAGTAAATTAAAGAAATTTCTTAAAATTTTTTAAGATTTCTTCCCCCATTTGACTGTAGCTGGGGTAACATAAAGAGATTCACTTCAACTATGGCAGGAAAATATCTAGACTGTTTTGCACTTCCATATTAAACGCAAAGACAACCAACTCAAATCCTCCCTTTGTGAATAATTGTCTATATTTTAAATTAAAAAAATTGTTTTATCACTCCTTGGAATAGTATTTAAGTTTTCTTTCGCTGTATCCTTTTCTTCCTTTTTATACAAATATAAATATTGTGTCTTTTCCATTCTTTTCCGTATTTTTTTTTGTGCCTCATTGTTGTGTACACATAATAATTGCACCTGCGTATAATGTATGTGTTGAGCAGTGCTATTACTGCTGTTTCAGTTGTATGTGTGCTACGCCACTACATTAACATAATTCAAACATTCTAACCTACACACATACACACACACACACACACACTTACACATGCAAAGTGATAAACAAATCACACGCACACTTATGCAGCCCACTGCCATCATTTGCATACGCACTCACATACAGACTCACAATCTACATGTCATTGTGTGTACTCCTTTGGTATCCTCTGTTCAAGTATTTGTAGTAATAGCAGTAGTTTTTGTTGTGTCGTTATAAAAACAAAGAGGAAAAACCTTTAGCTTCGTCTGATAAACTTGAAGGGGAGTAAGGAGGTTTATTTATGGCTTATCCTTAAATGTGTGGTGTGTGATGTTGGAGCAGCAGATATTCTTGGAAATTTTAAGTACACACATAAATTAAGCTACACTCCACTATAAATTGCGCTGTAACGAGAACGTTCGAAGACATCGCAACAAACAAAACAACCACCTTTTGGGAGGAAGTCTTTGTTTGTTGTTGAACAGATTTACGGAATAAATCATGAACAAACTGTCAAATCATTTTAAAGAATTCAACATTTTTCCAAGAGAGAAGCAAATCTTTTCAAAACATTTTAAAATTTCAAATGAAATATTTTTGTATTCAAATAAAATTGAAACAAAAAAGAAAGGTTTGTTCACAATTTCGTAAAAATTGTTGTATTTTTTTACAATACAATTATAGCCTGCAATGAAATGCATCCTAAACAAATTTCAAAGCTCACTGCTAACTAATTATAAAAATTCTACGGGAAAATGATTTGGTAATTGGTCTCTGATTCGCAAGGATCAGACCGGGTTCTTACACATTAACCCTTTGACTTCTACATGCAAGTATGTTTGCTCTATGGGTTTTGACACCCATAATTGGAGATAGAGCAAATGTATGCATGGATGATTTATAGAAGAGGGTAGGGGCGACAATAGTGTGGTTGGCGAAAATTCTCTAACTCATTCGATTTGACCCCCATGAGCCATCAAATTTGGTCAAAGAATGGGTTCAGTTCAAAAGGCTGTAACGGGTAGCAAAATGAGTCAAATGGGCCGAAGGTCCAAGCTGGAACCCATCACTTTGAATGGGCCTCAAATAAAGCTTGCAGAGTATGTCACATAATTGGTTGCTATTTTCGACAGTAAGCTTAGTTGCCAACCAAACATAATTGAAAGGACAAAAAGGTGACGATATGTACCGGGAAGGGTATGTACCGAAATAGTGATTCTCCCCGCAGATTGCAAATAGTGATTCTCCCCGTAGATTAGTAACTGGATATTTATCGCAGAGGTGAAACCATTATTCTCTAAGGTTATGGTGTGGTGCACGTACTTGAGAAACCAAAATAGAGTGCCCTACTGACTAAGTTTCGGGAAATGAACACGATGTGCATCCGGGTTGCTCTGCGCAATTATCCTACAGATCCAATGATACCATTATCCCAATGTCGCATTTGCTGCATGTGGGCATTATGGGAAAGCAGATTGATTCTATGATTCCCATAAGGTTAAGGCAACTGTGACAATGAGGCATGATCGGAATCGGTCGTGGAATAGTGGTGAAAGGTGTTTCGAGTACCCGTATATGTGTTGGCCGTTGGTGGTGCAGTGGTCAGGGTGCGCGACTCTTGAACATAATAACGGCGGACTGCAGTCACCTCGCTTAGTGATGGCTACACTATCGAGAAATTATCCATGAAAAAGCCTCTCAAAAACTCTAGGTCCCATTTAACGAGTATACAACTATAAAGCGCATATCTCGCTGATTGTGAAAAGCTGTTCCCAGTCCCTTCATCGGACGTAATCGAAATTTTTTTATTTATTTGTCTATATCGACAACGCGAAGTGAAATCAATATTGTATAGAAATTATCACTCTCTCATACCGAAATGGGACTTCCTGGTAAAGAGAAATGTGACTTTCTACACGGATGGTTGTAGTCCTGCGAACTAGGGATATTGTTTGCACCGAGAATATTTGTCCAATATAGCGTCTGTGGATTAAGCAAGTACCCGGTTGGCTAAGGGATAATAGTACAAAAGTATTGTCGGTCAATCACGACCATCTACATTGGACTGCCCCAGATCTCTTAACGAGATGATTCTGCAATACGATATTAACCCCATAAGTGTTCCAGTATCCACGCGAACTGCACAACGGATGAACTGCCAAGACTAGGGATAACTGAACGATCATATTCGATAGTACAAGAATCGAATCTGGGGCACATAGACTGTGCACACTCAGGGAAAATCTGTGAAACATTGGATCGGGGGAGTTATATCATCTGTCTCAATCTGGTCTGAAGGTTTCAATCATTGTGTCAGCATTGTTGGGACACTGTGATAGGAAAGTTTGCGGCGAGACTTAAGGTCAAGTCAAATGACTTTTGCAGAAGTTGTTACGATAAGAAATAAGAAAGGTATGCTGAGCATCGTTTCTGCCTGTGTTCAGTACCAGTCAGTAAAAGGATTCCTTCTATGGGATTTCTATTCTTTATAGACCTAGGAAAATTAGCTCGTTCGGCCATCGGTTGGATTCTGAGTTTATTGATGTAAACTAAGTAGTTCTCTGGCGGGGTTAGCGCTTTTAGTTCGTCGTATCACAATGAACTAAAACATCTACGTAAGTCGTTTATCGACAGCTACTTACACCTAACCTAACCAAATAGTTAAGCTGATTAGGAAAACTAAAGCTAAACTTTGGTAGTTGTGATCAGTTAGGCGATAGCTGTCTAAAGTTTAAGCACCTCTTATAGTTAATTTGTGTTTGACCGTCATTGATGTTTTCTTGAGATAATTTGTTATGGAAATCGTGACTGCAATAAATCGATTGTTTCACGCGCGGTGTAGCAGGTTGCGCCGTGTTGAATTTTGTACATGCATGACTTTTGTCAAAATTCGCTGCGTAGTGCTTCATGAAATTTGAAGTTGTTAGGAACGATGCCAAATTAAAGTTATCGGGTTTTCGGCGACACTTTTTTTTAAAGCAGCAATGTTTTCAAGATACCGACCGGAACGTTGACGAACCGTTTCATAAAATTTGTTGACCACTCTTCAAACGGTTGACACATTAGGTGCACTTTCTCGATTGAAAATTCGTCGGTGTTTGAGAGCATTCTCAGAATATCTTTCTAAATTTTTGTAATAAGTTTTCACAATTATAACGCGTTGTTCTTTCATAAAGCGCTCCATTTTTAATAATCGGAATAAACATATGTGACAGGTGCCAAGTGCATTTCAGAGTTGGCACTTGCACAAAAACAACTAAAATAAACACTATATTTAAAAAGTTAAATTTTGAATGAATTTTCTTACTGAGACACACCCTTTAGTAATGCGAACTTCATCGGTGCCATATTTATTTTGTATCAAGAAAGACGGTAGATCGATAATAAATGTCAACGATAACCGATGCCCGTGGTAATGAATGACAAATATATTGCCCACTTTATCATACTTTAATAAACTACTTTTATCGTAGCATGTTAATGGAGGGATTTATGAAAGCAGGAAGCACCTCATATATGCAATTGTAGAGCATCAATCATCATAAGCTGTTAAATCTTTAAAACCGTAGAACTCATCAAATATATTTCAAAATCCGTAAATAAGTTTTAGCTGTTCAGTAAACCTATTTTATTTAAAACAAAACATTATTGAATTAAAAATTTTCTAAAAACTGCATTTAATGCCCTCTATTAAACCTGTCCAATGAAACTCTAAAGAATAAATCTTTTATTTCATGGCACCAAGTAAACCAGCAACCATCACAAAATGTCAATATTCCTTAGGTCTTTGTTTCCAATTCAATCTGGAGGAAAGCCCACTCAAAACCTCGCGTTGAGTTGTTATTCTCATTGTTATCTTTTACTCGTTTATGTGAGATTTTTTTCCATTTTGCCATTGCTTTTGTAAGTCGCTGGTATTGTCGTTTCGCGTTTTTTTTTTTTGGTTTATCATGAAAAGTGTTCAATAAGGATCATGGCGTGCCGAAGTGTGTGTGCGTGTTGCGCTGTATGCAATTGTGCTTTTTTTTTGTGTGAGTGTATTGCATAAAGTATTATGCATACTCTTGCAAAAAAGCCTGTTGCTTTAATTGATTCTAGTGCAGAGGTTTGCAACAAGCTTTGTTTATGGCGTGCCCTTAAAGAAAGGAGGAGTGTTTAGAAATAAAACAAATTCAAAATATATGTGAATGAATGTTGTATGTACGAAGACAATCTTATCATTTTACTTATATTGCATAAAAAAAATCAGATGAGGTGTCAGGAGACATACGGTTGGAACGAAGTTCGTTTCGCTATATATTCTGTACTATAATGGAACTAACATGCCTAAGGCGCCCGTTGAAAAATACGATAATTTAAATGTTTTTTTAAGAAAAGGTACTTTTTGTAAAATTATAAACTTTTTTTAAGAATTTTTTTTTGTTTTTTAAAAATATTTTTAAGTCGTTTTTGTAAGAATATGTAATATATATTCCCGAAAGGGTCCTTTTTTAAAGAGAGGAACTTCTTTTATTAAAGATAATGTTTTTTTTTAAGAGAAGTTATTACTTTTGAGAAGAAGTACATTTTGTAATAAAAGTCTTAAGAGTATGATGTTTTTTTTTTTTACAAAGAAGTACTTTTTTTAAGAACAGGTACTTTTTAAAGAAGTGGTACTCTTTTCGGGAAAAGATAGTTTTTTAAGAAAATGTACTTATTTTCAGAATGGATACTTATCTCAAGAAAAGAAACAAAAGGACTGTGGCTAAAAGTATGTGTAAAATGTAAAAGTTTAAGATAGACAAAACATTGTAAAACATAATTTTGTAGATCAAAATAAACATCTCCCTGAAGAAGCCAGGAAAATCCGGAGAAACGTTGGAGAAAATTGAAATTAACGTTGTTTAATTTTCATTGATAATTGTTGACCAGTACAGCCAAGTTAAAAATATCAAAAAAAAAAAATTATTTATAATCTCTGGTCTAAAATTAAACCCAAAAAGGTATTATTTTATTTTTACGAAAAGGTACTTTTAGGAGAAGGAATTTTTGTAAGAAACTGTTATTTTTTTAAAAAGAAGATATTTTTTTGAAGAAAAGTTTTTTTTTAAGAAATGGAATTGGTAATTTTTTTAAGAATAGGTAAATTTTTAAGAGTAGATACTTATCTCGAGAAAAGTTATTCTGTTTCACAAAAAAAGTCACTCTTTAAAGAAAGGGTAATTTTTTACGAAGAGGCAATTTGCTGTAAGAAAATGTACTTTTTTAGGACTAGGTACTTCTTTAAGATAAGGAATTTTTTTAAGAAAAGGTACTTTGTGAAGAATATGAATAGGTGGTTTTTTGAGAAAATTTACTTATTTAAGAAAATAATCTTTTTTTAAACTTTTTTCACTTTGGGTTTTCTAAATTAACTTTTTATTGGGTTAAAAACTACAAAATATAGTAAATATTGGTTACAGGCTCCACATAGAAAACTTCCCATCGAACAAGAAATTTCTCAACATATGTTAGCCTAGACACAAACCAAAGCAAAAGTACCCAATATAGTTGATAATACAGGGTTGTACCACAATAGTGTTGAAAACGTTGTTTAATTTTTTTTCATTTGGCCCCCATACCGCAAAGTGTGATAAGAAACTTCATTCCGAAAATTTAAATATTTTCTGGATATTGCCAGATAATACGAGAGAAGCTTATTGTTCATTCAATAGTACTAAAATATTTTATTAATGTTCGCCATACGAACTACAGTGTGAAGTTTTCTTTATTCGCTCGAAATTTAATTATTCAAAACCGTACACTGATGTAAAATATAATAGTTACTGGAATAATTTATTCGAAGGACCAAATTTAATAATTTTACTTTAATACAAATTCAAATTTCATTACCATTTTAAGCAAACTGACAAATTTATTATAAATGCTTTGAGTCCATGAATGGATAGGGAGGAGCTTGTAATAATCACCTGGATTGTGCTCTTTCCAATTTGTCGACTTACTAGTAGGGACCTGCACTTTTACACCAAATTCACATGAACTGAAGTTCTTATAGCTCAGTAGTATTGCAATCAGTTAACGAGGATAGAAAGAATTTAAAAACTGTCACACACAGTGCAAAAATGTTGTATTTTTGGCCACCTATTGATATCAAATTCGAGAGTTTACTTGATATTTTGTAATTAATTGATAAGTTATGTTGATTACCAGGCGTCGATGTAGTAGTGATTCATTGCATCCCCATTTCATTGCATCCACAAACGCCGGTAGGTTGGTAGGCTGGTTTCTCTTTGTACCACCGGGAGTACCCCATTTCTCCTCATAGAAAGTTCGTACTGTTCACAAATTTCATAATTTCATCTGACAATGCATTTTGCAAGGTGTGACTGCGTCCAGGTGTTCATAATATCCACAGATTTTTTATTCCTTTCATCCGAGTAGCGTCATCCAGTCATTTCAAACTTTACGGGCTGCCTTAGCTTCTGCTTGAAAAACAGTGTTTTAGTTTGGAAGCCGATAGTGCCACCTAATATTCAATAAAATACACAATACCAGTCCCACATCATTCCTAGATTCGTCAGTGTAGCAGGATATTATTCGTCCGCTGTCCGCTGTATCATTCGTCCGCAGTTCAGTGAAAATATTCTGTTTTTTGGTTGTTGTATATGACCATCTGTTTGGACTCGTTGTATGTGGTCATCTTCGATTTAGCTGTGAGTTTAATTCATCTTCATTTGAGGTATGTTCAGTAGGCCGAGTCACATTTTATGGTGAAGAATAAAGGGGTTTTTTGTCCATCCTTCAAAATATACATCGGTTTGTTTTATTATGAATCCTAAAATTTATCGTGTCTATCATTAAGATGCCGTGAGGTGGACCGTTTTAATTTAGTTTAGTATTTTTTTTTTGTTTTTCAAAGCAATTTGAACTTTAACTGAAGACAATATACATATATATAATATGAGTATCCTATGAAAAGTTTTTTATGGCGCTTCCAACGGTATATAGAACAAGTTAAAACACGTCCTGACACTTCCCTGTTTTAGTGATATTCAGAAAAGTCCGGAGATTTTACTGTTTTAAACGTCAGATTGTAATAATTCTAAATAATAGAGTATAAAAAAAGTATAGCTGTATCTCCTTGTATCTAAAAAAGTATTGCTGTATCTCCTTGTCCAAAAAACAAAAAATGATTTGATATTCATTTGCCGAGTTAAGAACATAATATTTCCAAAACATTCTTTAAAAAGGGGTGTGTCAGGATATGCATTAACATCTTTTATATACCATTGGGCAAACCTTAAAAAAACTCTATCATATGATACTACTATTGTATACATTGTCTTTAGTTTCTTTTGATAAACAAAAAAAAAAAACTTGCTTTAAAAATGGTCCAGGACACGGGATATTAATGCTAGACACGAAATATTTTCCTTTAGATGCGGCTGCTGAAATGGTCGAGAAGATGATTTTAATTGGTATGAATTCATTCATCCTGACGAAAATTATTTGGTTAAAGCATCGGTAAAAATGTTTGTAACCAGCGTGTAATAATGCTGTCGGATCCAAAGGGGACGGGTTCAGAGACTGTGGTTCTAACAAAAACGTTAATACTGAACTGCTACGCAAACAGGCAAGATTCAAGTGTGCCAAAGTACTTCGACGCGAAAAGTTTCTTCATGAATAGCGTATTCGTGTTAAAGTCCTTTCTTTTCCTAAAGGAAGTAAGAGCTTTTGTTGGTGATTTGCAAGAAAAATAAAAGATAGTTCTTCCATTGTCCCAACTCTTGTTAAAGATGACGTAACATTCTCGGAACTGGTTGATAAAGCTAACCTTCTGGGTGAAATGTTTGCAAGGAACTCTTCCTTGCCGGATCAGAATCAACCACTCCGCGTGATCAATTACGTATCCTGTTCCATGCCCAAGATATTTTGTCAAACACTAGGAGTTAAAAAGGTTCTCGCGAATCTCGTCGAAAATAAATCACCGACCCGAATGGCATATCTGCACTGGTCTTGAGACGATGCTGGCACGTCTACTGCGAAAGCCTTTTAAAACTTGCATACCGTGCGGTAGTCGTCCCGTCGCGTTGGAAGGTTGCTAATGTCCATCCAATCCCTAAAAAGGTTATGCAAGTATTCCTGCAAATTACCGAGCAAGTGCAACCTATTCTGCGCTCTCGAACGTTATGGATAGCATGCTAACCCATCATCTTGTGAAATATCTGGGGTCCAATGACCTTCTTAATGATCGACAGCATGGCGTCCGTAGAATGAGATCTAATGTAGACCTAATGGCGTTCCAGTCGGAACAGTGGAGTCGATCCCTCAACCGGCTTGGTGAGAGTAGGGTAGTGGCTCGTGATATTTCCAAGGCCATTGACAGAGTATGGCACAATGTACTCTTGTCAAAGTTGCCTGCTTTTGGTGTCGGTGATAACTTCACTCGATTTATATCGAGCTTTCTCAGAGATCGCACTATATGAGTTGTTGTAGATGGGGTTTCATCCGACGAGCATAAATTGACTGCAGGCGAACCATAGGGCTCTGATCTTTCTCCATCTCTATTTCTTATTTTCATTGACAATCTCCTGGGACAGACTGTGAATCCAATCTACTCTTTCCCCGACACTCGACCGGGATCTGGTGTCCATTTTTGAATGGGGTCGAATGAATAGAGTAGATTTTAATGTGGGTAAGACCAAGTGTTGTTTTTATCGCATAATAGGATTGCTGACCCAGGTGCATCGTCAATGTCTATGGACGGTGTGGATATTTTCGAATCTGACGCTCTTGTTGTTCTGGGCAATGTGATGTTCGTTGGGCAAAACATGTATCTGAAGAAATACTTCACTCCATCTGATCTTCTTAATATCTACAGCACCTGCATCAGGCCAAATGTAACTCCCATATATGGGCAGGTGCTCCTAAGACATCTTTGGAGCTACTCGACCGTGTCAAAAGAGACCGACGGTGTAGATGGGGGACTGTAGGTTATCCAACTCTATTGCCTCCCTTGAGCATCGTCGAAATGTGGGGTGCGTATCTCCGTTCTATCGATACTCCATGGTATGTGCTCCTCACGTTCTCATGTACAAGAGCCGCGCACACCAACCAACCGTCACGCAAACGACTGTCGAAATTATTTCCCCTTGCAGCCTTTCACGGCACACTTTTTCCCTTGTGTCTATATTCTTCTCCCTAATGATCTGCACCTTAAATCCTTTACTGCCCGACCAACAACAAGCCGGCTTAAAGAACTGAGAAATGAATATGATTGATTTTTATAAAGGGTGTCCAAAATGCACTCCAGATTGAATTGTGATAGCATTGCTCTCGGGATATATGGCATGTGGTACCGTCTTGTTGAAGCCACTTGTCTTCCACATTAATGCCATTCAATTTAGGATCAACAAAACTGGATTAACATGTCGTAGAAAAACACCATTAACTGTTATTGCCCGACCAGCCGCATTTATCCCAGCCTAAAATTCAGACCATGAAAAAGCTTTTCAAAGTACCGTTTGGACCCGGTGTAAAACTGTAGGTCTCAATTAGTTAGTGTAAAACTATACAGCGCACAGCTCATTGATTGTGAGAAGCTTTCCCCAATGCCTTTATGGGATGTAATGGGAAACTATTTATGTATTTATTTATTAAAATTCACACCAATCAGTGACACGTTCTTGATTTACATTTGTGTACTTGGCGAGTCCCAAATGCGATAGTTTGGGTGATAAGATGAAATGAAATGATTAGTGATAAAGTGATAAATTTGGAGTCACTTGCAGTTATACTGAAAAATGTGAAAACAAAATTTTTTTTTTCAAAAAAAGTGCAGCAAAATCTGGGAATTTGTAAAAATCAATTTTTTCAAAAATTTGACGTGACAGACATTTCAGGGATACCGATCACGGATACAATCTACTAAAACGCTGATAAAAAATTTCATGTTAAAAACTACAACAGTGTTACCAATTACTATCTCCCATATGTATTTTGAATGTGTTTACTCTGCCAGCAATGTTGGATTTAAAAAAAAAGCTGAAGCAACAGGATTTGGTTGCTAACAAATCGTTCTATGGGTGGAATATACACAAAATCTTAGAAAAAACAATTAAGCCCTTAACGCTCCGCACTGCACTTGAAGCAAAATCGAGATGCAATTTCATATTTAGGAAAATTTTAAAATAATTTGGCGGCATTTTCAAAATTGTAAGGATTTTAAGAAAAACCTTGAGAAGATATATCGTTGAGGAATAAAGAATACAGTGCCTCGTGTGAGGTCCACCCATATAGTCTTGACAGTGTGGCCGATGAGCCCTTTCATGTGTCTTGGGCTTAGACTTAAATAGAGTTTATTTTGAATTTAAGAGAAGTAAAGGTCGATTTTGCTGTTCTTTAGCCCCACCGGACAACCATTTGGTTTGCTCCAAGATGCACAAGATCTTGTCTCTACAGCTATCTCAGATAATTCTCCCGGTCCCCTAAATATGTAGGATCCCATAGGAGACATCGTCCAGCCGACAATATCAAATTAATAATATTTATTGTAATAACCAGTGACAATAATTCAGATGACATGAAGTTGGTGTAATTAATTGGAATTACCACATCAGCTGAACGAATTTAAAACGAAAATCTAAGTGTTGTTTCCATAAACAACACATCGTATAATGCAGCCTAGATTTATAGCCGAGTTTATATTATTTGTCACCTATATTTTGTTTTGAATGTCCAGAGTTTCGATAGCTTAAAATTGACTAGAATTTATCTTCTTGCTAAAATGTTTATCAATTGAAATTAAGACAACTCCATGATATGCATAATTGTAACCCAAATAAGATTAACCTTTGACTATCTTGAGAGTTACACCCCATGTACATATATCTACTACAATTTATATGTATTATTGTAATACACATACATGTATTTACAAACATAGATATAATTTGATAAAAATATTTGTTTGTGAAGAATTAAAAGGACTAAACTTGTTATCGTTTAATTAAGTTTATTTTAATACCTGCAGTAACTGTGTGGTCACCGCTGGTCTAGACTGCAGAGGCGTTTTATACCCAACCAAACACTTAAACATATCTGTGGTACTTGCACGCAAGTGCTGACTAAGTACGAAGCAATAAATGCATTTATGCATTAATAACAACCAAACAAACAAAAACAAAAAATCCGAAATAAAGTTTCAAAAGTAAAGGCATATACGCAAATTCAATCAAAAGTAATTGCCATGGTAGATAGTTGCAACTCAATATGAAAGGTAATATATTTGGACGTTTTTATTTAAATATGTTGCAAGCAATTTAAATTAATCATTTCAGGTAGTCTTCTTTGATTTGTTTCGTTAATTGATATTGAATATGAATTTTTCCCATAACTCACTTTAAGGCTATGGAACTTAAGGCGACATAATTGACATAATTTTGTAAACAAATGGAATAATATCAAAAACCGGGTTTCCATTATAAAATATTATGCGGTTTTGTAATTAATTAAAAATCTTTCATGTTTATATTTTTCTGTTAAAAAATTAAATGTTAATAAATTTCCGCATGAGATTCCAAGTCTTAAGTTCTTCCCCAGAACTAAAAGAGCAACTTCGATGTAAAATCCAAACATTAGATTCATTAGCAGCGTTCAGTCTTTAAGACGTTGTAGTAGACTCTCGGCCTAATTCATAAAATGATATAACAGGTTTGACAGGCGATTTGTCATACAACAATTTTCTTTCAATCCTCTTATAACTTTATACGAATATTGGCGTCTATATTTCATAAGCCTTGTGGTACTCAATGCAATTAATATTTGAAATTTTTTGCAGGCTTTCAATTCTAATATTACTAACTGAATTCAGATTTGAAGTTCTTTTAGAGTTTAATGCGAACATTAGGTTTGATTTCTTAAACAACCAAACGCTTCTATTCAATCTCTTTTATTCGAATTCCATTCGTAAGAAAACTTTCTGTGATTCCACTATTTCTTAATTTTGTAGTTCAAGGTCGAGTCAAAAGAAAACATAAAGCATTTTTATTACTTTTCAATTCAATTATCGGTTCTCCAATTTCCACAACAATTAATATGGCAATATTTTGAAAATTTTCAAAAATTTCCAATGGGAATAATGAAACCATCTCCACATCATCACTGGTTGTGAGAAACTCTCCAAAATCCCTTCATGGAATGTATTAGGACACCATTTTTTTATTTTTATAAGGGCCAATTGGGAGTTCCCAGCCCACAACCAGCGAGAAGAGTTCTTTGTAGGTTTTCACTCGCTGATTGGCACCTACGGTTTTACAAAGGTTCCGAACGCGGTTTTGATAGATAATTACTCGATTGTATCGTCGTTACTGGTGGCCGTCGGTGGTGCAATGGTAGTGTGCGTGCCTGTTGCACATGAGATCAACGCTTGGATCCCTGCTCTGACCACCCTAAATTTCTTTCGGCGGCGGTCACGTCGCAAAGTGACGGCGACAATATCGAGTATTTAGCAATAAAAAAATTTCTCAAAATGCCGTTCGGAACCGAAGTAAAACTGTAGGTCCCAATCAGTGAGTAAATAACTAGAAAGCGCACAGCTCACTGGTTGTGAGAAGCTCTCCCCAGTTCCTTTATGGGATGTAATGGGAAAGCATTTATTTTATTTTATTTACTTTATCGTCGTCACTAGGTGACCGTCGTCGTAAAAATTGGAAGCTTCCCAGAGCAGGGATCGAAATCACAATTGTACTACCATCCGCCATGTAGACCTTGGACTTTTTGTAGACCCAAAGAAAAACCAGTACATAAATTTCAGTCGGGTGAACCGGTTTAAACGTACCCTCACCCTAAGTCATCCATTGCGTCCGAGTTCTGTTAAAACGCTTTTAAATTCACCCTTACGTTAAAATAATGGGCGGGAAAAATTCGCTCATATTCAATTGCAGAGTGACATTGCGCCAACCACTATCTAATAAGCTACTTAATTAGGATCCTAAGTGGTTTTGGGAATCTTTGTGACCACCACCCAATTGTCCGCCCAATATTAATATGGGAGATGTAAAAAAGGGCATGGTGAAATTGTTAATTCTTTATTGCTCAGTAGCTTTTGCCAAAATATTTATCAGTACCATATTTTACTAAGATCGGCTGTGGTTTACTGGAGATATCGACTCGGCCAACCGAAATTACGTCGAACTTTTGTAGGGGTAGTAAATTATTAATTGCACAGTAGGTTTTGGCAAAATATTGACTAGTAGCGAATTGCGTTAAGATCGGTTGTGGTTTACGAGAGCTATTGTGTCGATCAACCGATCATCCGCCCAATTTTTGTATGGGAGGTACCACAATGGGTGTGGAAAACCCGCTTATTTTCCGTAGAAGAGTGGCCAAATAATGTTGAGAATAAAATTCCATAAAAATTGGTTCGGTTTAGCGGGACTTCTCGTGTCGAACAACCAAACAACTTTTGTATGGGAGGTACCAAGATTGGGGTGGCAAAATCTCCATTGACTTAACCGGTGGTTAGAATTTAATAACGTGAGACCTTATACCAAAGTTCATTAAGGTTGGAAATGTTTCACGGGATTTATCGGGCTGGCAACCCGGAAGCCAATCAAGATTTTGTGAGGGAGGTACCAGAATGGGCGTGGCAATCTCGCCCAATTTCTTCAGTTAAGTGATAGTGGAAGTTAATCACATCTATCAGAAAAAAGTTGTAGAAGAAATATGATTTTGTGCTAAATCTGACGATTTGTATGGGAAGTACCAGAAGGCAAAACGCCCATTTCCAATCCCAAACTAAGCCTGGACAAATACTAATCACTGACAATATTTGATTGTGATAAGTGAAGATTTACGGCAGTTATAGTGTTGACCAGTCAACAAGCCAGACAGACAGACGGACTTGGCTCAATCGACTCAAAAAATCTGACAACGAATTTCATCCAAAAATATGGATGCGTTAAATTTTTTCCGTATTAAATGATACATACCCCCAAACCTATGGGTGAAGCTATTAAAAGGCTGTCAATTCACTGATCCGAAGCGTGAAACTAACTGTTGACCAAATTGTTGTTGCAATAATGGCCCGGTTTAATGGGCTATGTGACATGGCTCCGTCTTGTGGGAACCAAATCACGGGCTTCAGAAAGGTAAATAGTTCGTTATCATGGCTTCGTTATCATGGCTTGACAGCAGGCACCATTCATAGTTCCGACCGACCTAATTTTGGAAGAAATATGGACCGATGTTTTCCCCAGCCCTTATGCCAAAGCAAACCGTTGTCGTGTTTGCATGTAATGAATCGTTTAGGGTTCTACTTTAGTTCAGTGTCAGGACCACATTAGAAATTTTCACAACCTCCATTGTGCCGTTTCAAACGCGATAGCCTCAATTCGGTTGTGGCAACTGCAATTCGGTGACAACATCCGAATTTGTCGTATCCCTATACCGATTGGGACCTACTGGTGTCCGTGGAGGGGAAAGTTTCTGATAGCCATTCACTTGGGAGTGGCCAGAAATGATTCCTTCATTGGGCAGTCCAAGCAGCTCACTACTTCCACGGAGTATGTCCTGGGCAATGGAAACCTCCGTTAACTACCTAGAGCGAGAAGGCGAAACAAATGAGCAGCAAATCAAGTTTAGTAGGTGACTGATGTCACTGAAGCTCATCAAATAATCGGGCATATTCTTTTGTCATTAGAATGCGGATAAGCCAAATATACGGGCCAACGGGATGTTCATAATGGCAGTGAAAAAACAAAAAACGAATAAAGCAAAAGATCGAACTGGTTGGTGAAATATGTTATCTTCGTTTTGCAAGGTCCCTGACCCCTCCGGGGTTGTCCGAGACCGTATAAGTAAGAAAGATTGGGACCTACAGTTTTAAACCTGTTCCGAGCGGAACTTTGAGAAACCTTTTCATGGCTATGGACTAGTTAATGTCGCCGACACTAAGCGAGGTGACCGCCGTCGAAAGAAATTTAAGGTGGTCAGAGCTGGGATCGAACCCACGTTCTCATGCATAAGAGCCGCGCACACACTACCGTTGCACCACCGACGGCCACATCGCTGTACTATATGCCTAATTTATTTCAGTATATCGGCCTTAAAAATCTATAGTTCCTTTGCGCACGTCAGTATTGAAATTGATGTCTAAGTAGTGGAAATGATTTTGTGAAATCTGAACATCGAAATTCTTTGTCCTTGATTAATTAAGTGTCCAAATAGTTCATTTACTGCAACCTTCACATCTGAAAATACTTAAAATGGGTCGACTATTTTTCTGTTCGATTTTCCTTAATCCTTTGTAGAATGTCAATAGAATGTCCTGATGCCTTTTCTGTACAAAATCAAGGAAATGCCTAAACTCATAAACCTTTGTGCGACACATAAATAGGGTAGATGGTCGACAGGTCGGTGATATTTTAATTTCCTCTTGCATGGCACATTTTTCCAATAGCAATTTTTTACTCTAATGGTTTTTGGATTATTGTTGCTCTTAACAAACTGTTGCTAACACAATTTGCTGCCGAACGAACAGTCGATGTTTCAGCACCAAACGCTAAAACAGAAAGAAGAGAAAATAACGGGGAAATCATGACAACAAGAGCAACAACAAACAACAACAAATACTGAGCTTGCTCATATGTACCAAGATTAATACGTGCATACACAAATATTAACATGTACATTCGAATAATGAAAAAAGTTGGAAAAATGTTTTGGATAATTTATATAAAACAATTTTTTTTCATATATGTACATATTTTAAGCAGCATGTGCACACACGCGCACACATGAGCACACACACATACAGTTACAGACAGAATGAATGTCTGTATATATCGATCCATTTATTCGTTCATATGCGATTTATTGATGTGGAGAAGAAGGAAAAGAGCGTCACAATAATTTACCAATAAATAAACTTTGGAATGAAGATGAGGAAATATTGAAAAAAGTAGTACGAGCAAAAAGAGAATGGAATTGTGAATATTCAGAATCAAATTATATTTATTGAAAATGTAATGAAATTTAATGCAACAGCAGTCACATGGACAAACAGTTTCGAATAAAATATTCATGGATATCTTGGTAGTCTTCCGGCATCTGACAACTCTATTGTGTGTTTCAATTCGTTCTTAAAACATATTTTAATATTTTTGAGTGAATCTTAAACCATTGATATTGGTGGTATTTATAAAAACTTGATAAAGTTTCGAAAACTTGCACGGAAAATGACAAAACAAAAATTGTTCGCAGACAAAACAATTTGGGTAAATGTATAAAAGTTTCGAGTCAATTTTCTGCGGAAATATAAAAACGATTCGTGGGGATATTCATGATTTGATGTCATGTGTTTTGACACCAGGAATTCAGAGCATCTTTGGTCAAGGGCGTAGCAGGGTCTTGGCTAGGGAGGGATAAGAAAAAGATTGTTTATCACTAGAAATTGTCGTTCTTTTAAAACTTTCTGTGGATTCTTTTAAGTGGAAATTTTGATATCAATTGACAAAATACAAGAGGAAATTACCACCTTGTTTAAATAAATAGCCTCCCATTACATAACATGAAGGGATAGGGGAGAGCTTCTCACAATCAGTGAACTGTGTGCTTTATAGTTTTAAACTCACTGATCGAAACCTACAGTTTTTCACCAGTTCCGAACTGGTTTTTGAGAAGCTTTTCATGACTAAGTACTCGATAGTGTCGCCGTCACTAAGCGAGTTGGTCGTAGTCGGAGGAAGTGTAAGGTGGTCAGAGCAGTAATCGAACCCACGTTCTCATGCACAAGACCCGCGCATACTAGCCATTGCACCACCGACGACCAACTCTCATTTAACTCTACTAAACTCTCATTTAAGTTGATGATCTAATAAAAATGGTTTATAGGTTATGGGTTGTATAAAACTGAATATTATATTGAATATTACATGAATACAAATTTTCCCCTATTATACTGCAATTTAAACGAAAATATTTGATAGCCAATGGAATTAGACTCAAAAAAATCGTTTGAAAATTTTATGAAATAGAAGCTTAGCAGATATTTCTGAACCTCAGCTACATCAACAAAAGCATCCAAGGGGCTGCGTACAAACTTTTAAAATATGTACATGTGTATCAGCTAAAAGCGAGCGGGAAAAGGGATGGGAAAAGGGTAGAGAAAACACCGAAAACGAAAAACTGCAATTAATGACCTAATTGAACACTGGCCTGGAACGCTAAGGCACTGATGAGAAGACTGACAATCTTTGGAACGAAGTTTATGTAAATAATCTTCAAAAGTTTGTTTGTTTTGTTAAATGAATGATGATTGGGTTTACAATGCATCGAAAACATGACAAAAGCTTCTAATTGTATTGCTTTCTGCGGTAAATGCTTACTATCTTTGTTTACAATTTTCTTGCTTTCACTTTTCTAGTTTTAGTTGTTGTTCGTTGTATTTTCTTTGAAACTTCGCAAACCGATATATTTGCATTTTCCATAATTAAATGAATTAAATAAATCAATAATTTCATAACTAAATTTAAAATAGAACGAGTGTACGATTTCTCTCAAGTTAACAAGAGATTCATTCCATTGTTTTTCCGCAAATCCTTCCATTTGATCCGATAGTGTAACATTGGGTTTATAGTCAATTCAATTCATGAATAAATAGACCTACAATTGTGAAAGTGCCGTGAAGAGTCGAATGAACACCTCGTTCTTACGATTTAATGCATAGTATAGTCCATAGAGTAATGACACGTAGAGCTGGAATTGTTCTCATCTCACATCTCTGTTCACACTATTCGTGATGCGGTAGGTGCGACAGAGAGTTAGCTGACATAAATTGACTTACATCAGGTGGAATTACAAAATGTTGGTTAAGAACTGTGAAATGTAAACATGTTTTGGACCTTTTTGTTCTATTTTATTATTAGTATATATTTGTGGTGTATTTACACAAAAATTTGAACGCACAAATATAAATGCCTTTCCTGATTTATTGTTGGATGGTTTGAGCCATTGCCTCTATCTGGTATTATTAAAGCTATACTTTCCAACATCCAACCACCCATCTTCAACACACCAAATGTCATCAATTTACTGAGAGAGATGGCGTCATTACCCTATGGTATGGACACGTCAAGTGTGTGTCGAACATAGAGAGTATGGGGTGATACGTCCATAGACGAATACATACATAGATACAATTATTCCCTCAATAAATGAAACGTCATAGGTTCGGTGGAAAGTAAACATTGGATGGTGGAAAACATGGGTTCAATAATACCAGATAGAGGCAATAGTAAACAACGTCCAACAAAGGAACAACAACCGCATTTCGTTGCGTTAAACACAATACAAATGTATACCAACGATAAAAGTCAATAAAAAAGTGCAAAATACATTTAAATTTTTCAGTTCTACACCAAAACGACATGAAAAAGTTAAGTGAACATATTTTGTAACTCCATCTGGTGTAAGGAAATTTTAAATTTAATTGCTCTCATTTCCACAAACCTACGACGAAGAGTGTGAAATGAAACGTCAGATGAGTGAATAAATGTATCTATGTATGTATTATTCTATGGTTTGATCAAAAATGACACAATTTTGCGGGGAAAATTATAGGCAGCCGACCAGAAACCGTACGTGTTTTCACTTCATCATTCAAATAAAAATTAATGTTAACAATATTTTACCAATATATTCACATTTTTCACCAAATCGCTTGATGTGTCTATATCCTGCATAGCGCCGCTGGATTTCTTTTCTATATTAAGTCGTTGGTTTACGCTAACAAGCCAACAGCTCTAAAGGACCTAGGGAACAATATCGAACTCGATATTGCCAAAGCTCCGGCCGATATGTGTCGAATAGTTGTGGCAGATTGGTGTCGAAGAATCGATCACTGTAAACTCGTTCACGGTGCTAATATGAACGAGATTGAACTCCTAAAGTAAATTCTGACAAAACAAAACTGACAGTTGCCACTATTTGCAAAAATTATAGCATTAAGGTGATTGATTTTGGGCCACGCTTTGAAACGAAGTTCCTTATCCCAAGTTGTGGGATGGCGGCTAAATGAACAAAAATTAAACAACTTTTTTTTTAAACACTATTATGCTCCAACCCAGTATTATTAACTATATTAGGTACTTTTGCTTTGGTTTGTATCTAGACAAACATATGATGGGAAATTTCTTGTTTAAAGGGAAGTTTTCTAGATGGAGCCGGTAACCAACATTTAGTATATATTGTAGTTTTGAACCCAATAAAAATAAATTTAAAAAAACCAAAGTGAACATTTTCTTAAATATTTGTCTTTTCTTCAAAAAAGTAAATTTTCGCAAAAAAAAAACCTATACATATTCTTAAATAAAGTACATTTTCTTCAAAAAAAACCCTAATCTTAAAGAAGTACCTTTGCTTAAAAAAACTAAATTTTCTTTCAAAAAGTACCGTTTCTTAAAAAAGTTATTTTTTTTTTAAATAAATACATTGTCTTAAAAAAGTAAATTTTCTTACAACAAATTGCATTTTTTTAAAAAGCTACCTTTTCTTTAGAGAGTACATTTTTTGTGAAACAAAATAACTTTCCTTGAGATAAGTACCTACTCTTAAAATGTACATATTCTTCAAAAAAGGACCAATTAATAAAAAATTGTCATTTCTTAAAAAACCATTTCTTCAAAATAATACTTTCTCTTAAAAAAATACATTTTCTTACAAAAATTCGTTTTCTTAAAATGAAATAATAGCTTTTGTTGAGATATGTAGCATTTCTGAAAATAAGTAAATTTTCTTAAAAAAATAACCTCTTCCTAAAGAGAGTACCACTTTTGTAAAAAGTACCTATCCTTAAAAAAACTACTTCTTTGTAAAAAATTCATACACTGATGGGGTTTCTTAGAGAATAATGCACTTCTTCTTAAAAATAATAACTTTTCTTAAAATAAACATTAGCGTTTAATAAAAGAAGTACCTCTCTTTAGAAAATGACCTTTTCGGGAAAATGTAATACATATTTTTACAAAAAGGACTTAAAAATATACTTTAAAAAAAAAAATAAAAAAAAGCTTATCATTTTACAAAAACTATCTGTTCTTAAAGATCCATTTAAATTATCGTTTTTTTCAACAGGCGCCTTAGGCATGTTAGAACTAACTAGTACTTAATATATAGCGAAAGGAACTTCGTTCCAACCGGGTCAGGGGAACCTCCTGTAATTTTTATATTATTATTCGTTCTTCGAAATAAACACAATTTATGGTTTCAAATATATTTTTGGTATTCTATAGTTTTTAACAAATATTTGCATTAAAATAAATGACTTCGTTAACATCAATATTTTACCGATATAATATCTAAATTGATTGATAACTCTAAATCCTTAGCCTTATCAAAACAATGTTTACAAGACTTTCGTGGCGAATTATAAAGGACGACATATCTGAATTTTACATGACAACTTGCGATTGAAATACTTATTCTTATATGAGTATAATGAAATCCATTAGTGTCAATATTTTGAGCATAAAATCAGGAATTTATCCATCCTATTTTAGTTTATCATATTACTAATTTCATTTTAACATTATGGAACCCTACGTTGACAAAATTGAGCCTTTAGCACACAAACCAGTGCATAGATTCCACTGCAATTACATCGAAAAATCTGGTAGATAATAAAGGGTGTTTTTTTTTAGCTGCATGAGAAATACCGATATCGATAACAAGAGAGTGTCAAGCTGTGTTGACATTTCGGTTCAGTAAGGTTTGGCTAGTCATCATCAATCGTTTGACGTTCCAACAACGCTTCCAAATTGTGGAAATTTATTTTCAAAAAGTACACCTGTCCGCAAAGTTCACGAAGATTTTTATTAACGCATTGTGTTTAGTGATGAAGCTCATTTTTGATTAATTAGCTACGACAATAAGCAAAATTGCCATATTTGGAGCGAAGACAGTCTTCAAGCCGTTAACGAATCACCATTACATCCATTAAAATTTATTGTTTAGTGCAGTTTACACGCTAGCGGCACCATCGGGTCTTATTTATTTCGAAATGAGCAAGGAGCTGCCATGCTGACTGAATTTTCCAAAAATTAATCAGCTAAACATCAATGACATTTGGTTTCAACAAGATGGCACACCTTGCCACACAGCGCGCTTGACAATCGATTTATTGCCAAATCAATTTTGTGAGAACTTTATTTCCAGAAGTGGTCCTTTTCACTGGCCCCTCAATCGTGTGATTTAACGCCTCTGGATTACTTTTTTGATTTTGAAGTGGTAGATGAATTTGTCTACCTTGGATCCGCCGTGAACAGGGACAACAACAGTCAGCCTGGAGATAGATAGGAGAATTGTGCTTGCAAATATATGTTATTTTGGGCTCAGCAAGCAGTTTAGGAACAAAGCCCTCTCTCGAAGGACAAAAGTCCAGCTATATGAGACTCTCATTTTACCTGTTTTCGAGAAAAAAATTCTCCGTAAAATATATGGGCCTGTTAGGGAAAACGGCGAGTACCGACGTCGCTGGAACGCAGAGCTATATAATCTCTATTCTGACGTGGACATAGCTAGACGAATCAAAGTGTGCCAATTGCGTTGGCTAGGCCATGTTATCACAATGGATGAAGATGAGCCAGCGCGAAAGATCCAAGACTCCGCTGGAAAGACCAGGCAGAAGAATCCCTCCGTATCCTTGGTGTTACCAACTGGCGAGAAAAGGCGAAGGATAGAGCCAGTTTGAAGAATATGTTGAAATTTGTTTAATTTGTTTGTTTAATTAACCTCATGAGGTTGTAATATAGTCAATAAAAGTAAAAGTAAAATAAAGGATTACTTTTTATGGGGCTATATTAAGGCATTGGCTTATGCCTACAAACCAGCAACTCTTGAAGCAGTGGAAGCCAAAATTCAAGCCACCATTGACGTCATACGGCCAGATTTATTGGAAAAGATAGTCAAAAATTGAGCTGGTCGAATGGACCATGTAACTCGCAGCCAAGGCGGATTAATGCCGGAAATCATATTTAAAAAATAAATGTCATGAAATTATGTATCAGATTATGATAAAAAAATTCATTCCAACAATTATTCCATTCCCATTATCATTTTAATTTTTCATGCAGCTATAATCAAGATTGTTACATCCATGATAATGATGGTAACATCAACAATGTTTTTGAAGTCCATACTAAACTCTAATGCTATATGCAAGAGTGTGGTTTCGCCGAAGAAATATAAATACCTATACATGCAAAATTACACAAAATTACACTTGTAAATTCCCCGGGTTTCTTGGTATAGTTTCCCCCGTCAACCTGTGCTCACATCTATCCCATCCATAATTTTTTTGCTCTAATAATATTGGCTAAAAATAAACCAGTGCACACAAGTACTCAGTACTAAAGGGGTGGGTGTTATTCCATTTGATGTCTTTTTATATTTTGTTTACATAAAAGGCATTATTAAACAAAGTACCAGCAGCAGCAGCAGCAGCAGCAACAGCAGCAGCAACAAACTCAGCATCGGCCATAAGTTATTGCTAAACTTTATTGAAGTACAAGTTAGCAGTTTATCGGCGAAAGTGTCTCCAACCCGAAGTTGGCAAAAGAGGGACATGGTCAGTCAACAACACCCTGGCGGGGGTGTCTATGTGGGTTTGTTTACATTGGCCATGTGCTGTTGACAATCTATAATAGTTTTGTTGCCACGTTAGCTGAACGATTACGATTTTGATTTCTATTATGGCCACGATAATGATGTTGGTAATGATGATGATGAATATTGCAATATTTTACATAGATGGGCGTCACAAACCATGTTTACACATTGATACCTTAATGCTGTCAAAAAAATAAAATTAGTTTTTAATTTTAAAAACATAAAAAGCTTCGCGTTTAAATTTCGCCTCAAACATCAAAGCGTACGTCCATATATTAATATGTTATCTAGCGATATTAAAAAATGGACTAAATGAGATTTATATTAAGCAATCACATTATTGCATGTTAATGAGTGGTATATTTGTTCTATCTACTAAATTAAGATTTTTTTGTGAAGAGCTGTATTTCTTATTTTCCTTTAAGGTCGGGGTATAAAGATTTGTACAGCAACTGACCTAGCGACTGAGCAGAAAAAGAAACTGCATAAAATAGAACGTCGCTGCTGGACTCAATTCAATATCTCAAGCAAAACAGGTTCCTTCAATACCAATAAAAAAATCGTTTAAACGTTTAGAAATTAGTCAGAAATTGATCACAAAAATATCATTTCAAAATAGGGGACATAGGGTTCTATAGTTGATATAATAAAGCCACCCATACCTTAGGCAGTTTTCAGCATAAGCATGCTCACTGTTGATAATGTGTTCTCTAGGTTGTCAAAACGACGTCAGTTTACTAAAGCGAACCACAGACTTGTCATTCATGAACATGAGCTTGGTCGATAACTTTGTATCTGACTGATGAATTTTAAAAAATATTACCACAAACAAATTTGTGAACAACTTCGATTACATTATTATGTGGTATCAAGAAGGGCGGTTAACCTGCATCAACCATAGCTGATGTCCATGTTCATGAATGACAAGTCTGTGGTTCGCTTAAAACAATTTGCCAGCAAGATGGTGATGACAACAGCAACGATATAATTCCTGAACGATATCGAAAATAGTGATTGCATTTAGAAACGAAGAGTTTGGCAAAATAAAAACCATAGGAAGTGAAACTAATTAATTTTGTTAAAAAGCGCAAGCCGATTTCTTTTAAAATAAATATATACCCACAAAATTTGAGTTTGAAATACACTAGAAAATAACCAACAACAAAATCCGAGTTACTGAATGTCAGTGGGATTGTCTAGTCAAAGCGCACTATACGCAAGTAATCGAAAATTTGATGAAACTAAAAGAAGTTTATGCTCAAGAATGACATCCTCGGTTATTTCATATGTATTGTTACGAATATTCTAATTGTCGTTTTAAACGCTGTTTTAATTCCCGTTAATAAAGCAAGATTTTGTCAGTAAGATTGCTCTTTTTAAACTTAGTGTAACTATTTTTGTGCAAGTGGCAATTCTAGAATTTGGCAGCTGTCACATATGTTTATTCCGATTATTAAAAATGGAGCGTTTTACGAAAGAACAACGCGTTCTAATTGTGAATACTTATTAAAAGTATTTGGAAAGATATGCTGAGACCAAATTTCGAAAGATTTTCAGTCGAGAAAGTGCAAATTTGAAGAAATTGTTTTGGATATAGACAGTAAGACCCCTGTGCGTCAACGTACCCGTTGGTCTCTTGAAAATATTGCTGCTGTCAATAAAAGTTTCGCCGAAAACCTCAAAACAATAATTCGGCATCGTTCTCTACAACTTCAAATTGTACGAAGCACTACGCAGCGAATTTTGACAAAGACCTCCACCTTGTATAAATTTCAGCTTACTCAGGAGCTCAAACCCCGCAGACCATGGAAAGCGCTGGCAATTCGTTTAATGGGTAATAGTGCCAAGTGAAGTCAATGCCAATTTTTGAAAGAAAAATCATCTTCTCCGATGAAGAGCAGTTCCATCTGAATGGCTTCGTGAATACACAAAATTGTCAAATTTGGGGCTCAGAAAATCCTAATGCAATCCATGAGAAACAAATGCAGTGATTGGGCCTTAGTTGAGGCCGATGAAGATGAGGCTCAAATTGCAGTGACTGTGAATGGCATTCGTTACAGGACCATGATAACGGAGTTCTTGTGACCTCAACTTGACGACAAAGATCTGGGCGGTGGTTTCTACCTGGGAAACCGTGCATGAAACCATCGATTTATTGCAGCAACGATTTCAAGAACAAATTACCTCCTGAACTCTTCTTCGATTTACGATTTTCTTCAGGGTTTTGTTAGATTTCGGGTTATATGTGAATAAATCAGAAACAATTCCTGAGTTCAAATTCAAGATCCATCGTATCATCGGTGAGATACAGCCACATCTCTGTGAAAAGTCAAGGAAAATTTCATGAAAAGATTAACGGCCTGTCATCAGAGCCGTGGGGGCAATTTGGTGGATATTTTATTCCATTCCTAATCGGAACATGTCTGCTATATAATGCAGTAAAAAATCACAACTACCTCAAAACATATGTACGTGTCTTTATTTTAAAATGAAAAAGTGCATTCTTACTGAGACACCCTTTATAACAGTCTTCCTTATTTTAATTGAACAGTACAATCTTAGTATTTTGCAATAAATCTCTACTCAATACCACTATTTCTCGACGACTTGTACTTTTACGCGTTTGAAATCAGACCGATCGGTTAATTTATTCCACACCAGCTCGAAAATACCACCATCTATTTTTGTCGATTCATCTCGAAGGCTGTTAAGCGAATATATCAACTCTTGTGGTGACATCGCATATGGTAGCAAAGGCTTATTTTTGGGCGTAATTAATATTAGGATACAATCAAGCTGCATTATACACCACAAACTGTTTGTTGATATTATAATGTTATTTTGACATCCTGCTGATATAAAGGTTAGTTAAGCCAAAAATGTATAGCATTTTATCGTAAAAATATCAAAAGTCGTCTTTCGATTACACAGTGATACAAAAAAGACTAAAGTAGAATGCATTTGTATGCTTTCCGTCTGATATTTTTGTAGGAAAAAGTATCGACTTCTAATACTTGTGTATGATGACTGTAACTACATATTATCGCTGTTGTTCAGTATTGCATTTCTTATGAAAAAATGGAAATATTTCCAACGGCTTGTACCATCATAACGAAATTGTTCATACTGGAGCTGCACAGTGTGAGTTCAAAGCTCAAACCTCGGCCATCAAGAACAAATTGTTTTTCCATATAATTATGGCGCTAGTAAAGATCTAAAAAACATGGTTAGATTAGATTCCCTTGAGCTTATCGAGACATTTTGGAAAAATATTTTGTTTTTTAAAAAAAATTATTCTTGTTTTTTGCTTTTATTGGAGAATATCGTGACTAACTGGAAATCTATATCATACTGTGATATACATTGAAACTCACCTCAAAGTACGCCAACACTGCGAGTATGCCTGAGGAAAAGAAGAACATGGTGGTAAAAAGCTGTCTGCCTTTGTGTTGGCATTAGGGATTTCGATCGATACTGAGTAATTCGCACATGTGAATTGCAGAATTGAGTTTGTATGTATAGGATTGATGATCTACCGATGCTATCAATTCAGGTACAGTAGTAGTAGTAGTTAGGTATCATGCCAGTGAGTGTGCTTAACTGGATGGGCTATTATTTTCAACAAATACCAACCATTTTTCAACTAGGAAAATGTTCCTGACCTTGTAAGCAGCTTGTAGTTTGAATTTCTCTTACATTAACTAAAAAATAAAGTAAATTGTTTGAAAACATTCAACTGTTTTATATCTCTTTTAGAGATAACTAAACGTTCATTGTTCTTGTGGATACCGAACTTTTTTATCTTTAAAATTTTTTTCCAAAATTTCCGAAATTTTTGCAGAATATTTCATATTAGGCCAAAAATATTTCGACGTTCAAAACTGCGGCGCCACTTGTTTAACCCTATTGTGATATCTGCATGTGTTCATGTTTAACATTTTTGCTAAACATGTGGGAAATTCAGAGAATTTTGTAAAACATCCGATATTTGGGAGTTTGGGAAATTAGTTTGCGAAGTCTGGGAGTGTAGTGATTGGGACGAATTGATTGTGTTTTGCTGTACATTTTCCATATTTTTTGATTTTTCAATCATAATCCGGTTCCAGATCATTTTCTCCATTAAAAATAATTTTTAATAGAAAAAGTTTATAAAACATAAAGTAAAATTGATTATTGCGGTGGATGGTTGGGAATATAGCTATTTCGATGCCCACCAAGGCATCTTATCAGGTCCCTTCTCCACATGTATTTAAGTATATCATCACAATAAGCAATACTCAATTCTCAAATGAACGAGAATTGTTTCTACAACACCTACTAGTGCGAAAACATCCAAAACAATACTCTACCGTGCCCAAACAGTAATAAAAGAAACCTGCCTTATGACGAACAGCTGTCGTTTTACAAACAAGAGTCATGGCTATTACGGTTGCATTTGGCTAAAACAGACATGCTCATATTATTATTAGGCAATGGATAAATGGACTGTGAAGAATCAAATCTTGACTAACGAGTGACTAAGTATAGAAAAAACATTCTTATTAGACACTCGTTGTACGTTACGAATATGGGGCACTGTTAAAGTTTATGTGTATTTCTCTATTTTACACCAAGCCGAAACGAAAGCACAATCAGGCAATACTTTTTTGTTTAAATAGTTTCTGTAGCAAAATCGTATCCAGATGCGTAGTTTATGGAATACTCGTATTCAATACTGGGGTCTTGCCAACTGTGAAACCTTGCAGCCGTCCACTTGTACTAATGTTTGTATAGTGCTGTCTGTTGCCTGTTTGCTACAACCTTAATAAAATTTTAACATATGAATAATCAAGGATCAAAGACCTTGACTTTCAACAGTTTACAAAGGCTACGGACCACAATTACAAGTACCATTATGAGTTGAATGTTTGTGACATGATGCAATGTCACAAAATATGAATATGGCATGCAAATATATGAATGTCCAAATATAAGTGCTTACATAGTCCTAGTACATATTTATGTATGTGCAAAAGTAAATCACTGGAGAAAACAATTCATGTCCATGAGAACACAAATGTCAAGATCGAGAATAACATTGCGCAATTACAGCAGCGACCCGACAGCAACAAATGCAACAACTACTGCAGTAGTTGCAGTGGCAAATCATGTAATATTTTTAGTTTTAACATCAGCAACAATGAATATAAACAACAACATTTATTTAAATATAAATGAATCCATTTTTTTTATACACAAATACCTGACATGTTGACGATGACTGGAGGAGCCACACTGCAACAACACGGCAACAGAACAACAGAGAACCGTCCTTCAGCCACCACAACGTGTCACAGCAACCCACTTGTTGATGTCGTTCTGACATCAACAACATCCACAACACGGAAACAAAGGCACACACGCCATGTAATACGTGTATACATATATTTGCGTTTTAGATACACTTGGATGTATAGCCCTTCTATGTTGGTATCATAAATGTATAGATACACACATTGAAGGGAATACATAGAAGCGCAAATAAAGGACGACTATACCCTTGAGTGCACTAAAATGCCAGTAATTTGAGGCCAACGAAATTTTACTTTTACTTTATTACGTTTTATTTTGTTTTACCATCAAAGTCAATTCATTAGCTTTCAATCTGTTAAATAGTAATTTGGTTTATGCACCCATAGTTTGAGGATTACAAATTTAGTGGCAAAATTAAATGACATTTGATACTGGCTGTATTTAGAACTGCACGCTGCAGCTGAAGCTCTTAATGCTATACTTCATATTCACCAATTGACCTTCACATAACAGCTAGTGCGCCCTGGAGTGCTACCCGACTAAATGCTCTTGGAATCTGGAAGAGCAACGCATATGGACATGCGAGAATACTACAGATAGTCCCAAGAGAACTCAATATAACCACCGAATACTGCACTTCCTCATTGACGTTCGATAACATGTTTGACGTCAGGTTTCCCAGGAGAATAGAGTGGCATAAATGGGATCCACTGACAGGTTCTGACACCAAAGTATTTACGGACGGATCCAAAATAGAATGTGAAACCGCCTCGGGTGCCTTCTCCGAAGAGGCAAGCCTCAATTTATCACTCCCAGACAAGTGCAGCATTTTCCAAGCGGAGGTACTGGCCATAAAGGAAGCCTGCGCTGCAATTATACTATAACCTATCAGTTAAATCTGACAACACTGCATCTAAACTCGTTAGCGAATGTAGGGGAAAACTTGTCGAGTTAGGTTGACTGGCTAATGTGGTTCTTCTTGTATACCAGGCCAGAAGGGTCTCCTTGGAAACGAAATGGCAGACGAACTAGTCAGGGCAGGATCCTCTTCCATCGAACTTAATATGTGATGATGTTGTGACGCCTATAGGGTCGGTCAAACGATGTATTTTCCTGCATTACCCTGAACGATCAAAAATCAGATGGCATAGGACGGAACCGCAGATCAAATTTCCTAACAATTGTATTCTGCACAGCAGCAGCCGGGTCAATTTCCTAAAAAATAGGAATAGCCGCCGCCAGGTTAGTCTACCCAGCCGCCGCCGCCGAAGTAGTAACAATCGGCGTAAACCTCTAACTGTATTTTGTATTGTTCTCAGTAAAAAAGTTTGATCTTAAAGTGAGTGTTTTAAACACGATTATTTCACTTATATGTGATTCTATAGATTTCAATTCATAATTTATATGCTATTGACTGAAATACCGTGTTTTATTTGTTCGTATAAAACATTAGTCTTCTCTTAGACATCATGACGTTGTTGGAAAGAACTTCTCATAATCAGTGAGCCTTCTCATTTTAGACTCATTGCTAGGGACATCAAGATTTGACACCAAACACGAATGGCTATGTTTTTAGATAATAGATTTGTTTATGGAGAATATTTCCTTTCGATTGAGAGGATTTTTAGATCGGTTAATTTTCACCGAGTTATGATTAAAATGTTCCCCATAATTTTATAATAAAATTTTATAGGAATTTCTTCAATATTTATTTTTAATAACTCCTAATACTTTAGCACGTGGCCTTCGGCAGTGCAATTACTGGGCGCGGTTCTTATACATGAGAACGTGTTAACATTAGCCATGTTAAAGCTTTACAAAATACCAATCGCAACCGAAACTATGAAGCACACAAGTCACTCATTGTGAGAAGCTCTCCCTTCATGAGTTGTATCCCTTCATGGGATTGTATCATGTCTCAGTAAGGATACACTTTTTCATTTGAAAATAAAAACACATATTTTTTGAAACATTTGTGACTTTTTTTTTGGATTATAAGGAAGACATGGTCCGAATAAGTATCTTGGTGGCCAGTTGACATCAGAATTTCTTGATATAATTTGTTCTGGAAATCGTTGCTGCAATAAATCGATTGCTTAATGCACGGTGTGGTAACTGGCGCCATCTTGCTGAAACCACATGTCGTTCAGATCCATGCTGTCCAGTAGAAGCGACAATATCTCCGTTGTCATGTTCCTGTAACGAATGCCGTTCACAGTCACTGCAATTTCGGCATCATCTTCATAAAATTGAGGCCCAATCACGCCGGCTGATCAAAATCTGCACCAGACAGTTGCTCATTGTGACTGCATTTGTTTCTCATAGATTGCATGAGAATTTTCTGAGGCACAAATTTGACATTTAGATGGAAATGCGCTTCATCGGAGAAGATGAATTTGTTTTGAAAAATTCGCATTGACTTCACTTTGCTCCTTGAACTGCTGGTTTGAACTCCTGAGTAAAGTGAATTTTGTATGAATGAAAGTTGAGGTCTTTTGTCAAAATTCGCTGCGTAGTGCTTCGTGAAATTTGAAGTTGTAGAGAACGATGCCGAATTGTTGTTTTCGGGTTTTGGGCTACACTCTCGTTTACAGCAGCAATGTTTCCAAGAGACGGATATTACTGTCCATAAGCGACTTGAGTTTCTTCAAATTTTTTTACCACATCAGCATAACTTTCCAAATTTTTGTAATAAATTTCCACAATTATAACGCGTTGTTCTTTCGTAAAGCGCTTGATTTGTAATAATCGGAATAAACATAAATGGCAGCTACCACATTTCAGAGTTGCCGATTGCGCAAACAAAAAATTACACTAAATTTAAAAATTTTATTCTTACTGACACAACATTTATATAGTAACATCAAGCAATGGTTGCTACTTGGCTGCTATTACAGCAAATCTACTGCCATAACAGTTTAGTTAGTTTTGTATTGTTTAGATGCAAATATAACGTGTTTGTTGCTTTTCACAAATACTGTATACTTCTGTCCAAACACGTTGTGTTTGTTATTCAATATTACATGTTGGAGACACATGTTGAAGACCCAAATGTGACCTTATTTGTGAAAAGCTGCTGAAAGAAAGCATGGTACATAACAAAGACACAAAATAGCAGCAGATCATTTAATTCATGAGAACAATGTTGCAAACATATACATAGTTCCAGCAATATGTTGCTGGGGCCGTTTTTTTCAGCGTGCATATATTTATAGAAACAGGAAATATGTTTTCTTTCTCATTTTCAGAAATTTTTTCTATTGCTTTTATTAACATATGATTTTAGTGTAAACATTTTTTAGACCATAACTGAGTCAACAATTCAACTATGTAATGTATCAACTATGTAAATGTATCATTTGTATTATTATTAAATATCAAAGGTAGTTGATGCTTAGGAAAAGGTTTTTGAAACGCCATATAAGTTTGTTCAAATTCTGCATTTATATGGACTTCATCAATATTTGTAATTTTAGTTAAACGATGGACATACATGACCTTTGTAAAATTCCCACGAAAAAATGTATTGTAGTGTGGGAGGTTTTACATGGAGATTAATTAATGCTTTCATTTTCATTTGTATAACACTAATTGTAAATTTAAATGCAATCATAGGTAAAGTAAATCAATCACAAGAATAAATATTCATTCCATGTATGGCTCTCCGAGGATGAACTGAAAAACTACTGCCATTTAAATTACACACACCTGTCCCTGCCAAATGTCTAAACAAGAACTAGTGAAGCACTTGTAACACTCTGATTTAAATATATGTAGTTCATGTAAAAATACCTACGACAAAAGAGCTGCATACTGCCGTAGTACTCACCACTCATATGTGAAAAATGTCAAATGTATTTGAGTGAGAAAGTAAGGGGAAAGTGGTTGTTGTTCGTCCTGATGCAACTTTTTCTGCTTCACACGACGATTGTTTTGTTGTATTTGCCTTTTGATTTATATTGTTATTGCAGTTTTGTTGATTGTTTTACAATGTTAAATAAACACCAGCAATAGTAACAGCAGCGCAAACTATTGTTTGCCAAGGTTCTTTGGAAACAGCGATTCTTAACGTGGAGCAAAGGGCTGATCAGAAGTCAAACCTTTAATATTTTATTAAAAATATTCAAAAATTAAAATGTTCGGGCGTTTGGTCGTTTTCTTAAATACTTGTATTCTTCGATAAATTTAATTTTAATTTAAGAATTTAAAATTAGGCATTCGTATTCCTACCTCTGAATGATGGTACATTGATGTACTTGGGTAATCGGATTGGAAATTTTATCCTGAAATCATTGCCAATAAAATTTCGTTAGTGTTACGTCAGGAGGTTTCTATGATTTGGGCATTTAATCGTCTTTGTCTTATCGTACATACATTATAAATCGACGTAAAAATGCAGCTTCATTGTGGTGAAATATCGCCAAAAACTCTACTTAAATATTTTCACGACGCTGTTTTTTGTCAATTGAAAGCAAGCGCGGCACCCATATTCAGTTCACTCACGCACCTTCAACCGACGATCATCCAATACCATTTTGTGTATTTTCTTAATCGTGTCTGGCTTGGACACATCAATTGGTCGGCGACTACGATGTTCATTTTGGTAGCTCGTACGGCCTCATTCAAGCTCTGATACCCAATATGTTACAGTCGTAAACGAAGGAGGAGACTCCCCCAGATTAGAATCTACGTCGGCTAATATTGCTTGGACTGAGGCCTTTCAAATGGAAATATTGAATTACATAACGGTGACCAATTTTTTCCATGATCACAAATTTGCTGAGATCGTTTACTTTTGATGGCTCAAATAAAAATAATAAACAGCGTGGAGCCTTGAGACTTAAAACTTTTGTCAGGTTGTCACTTTCCACCAAAATATTTTTTTTCAAATTGCTGGCACCATCTATACGTCAGGTCGACTAGTTTTTGGACCGCTCTCTTACTATCCAATTGAAGGATGACCAACTGTATGGCAATTGACTTGATAGATTCCATAATAATTTACATTGTACATCTGGTGTCAGTATTTATCTTTCAGGGAAAATTGTGTTTTGCCAATCTGTTGAACTCTCTGATTTCGTAGATCGATAAACGTTATATGTTTTATCTTGAATGACTGGGTTAAGATTTGTTAACCATTGAAACAACATGCACACAAAAAAGTTTGAGAAATACTGTCTTAGGTTATTCTGCTGCCATCGTTGTTGTCCTAGTTAAAACTTTTGTTAGTGTTTTCGGCGGAAAAGGAAACAAAAACAAAAGTGAATGTTAAGGTTACCATCAGGGATGTACATTCAGTATACTCTAAGTATTCTCTTTAAAAACGTATGTGTAAACAATAATGTATAAACAACATTTTACACTAACTGCGTTATTTAAGATAATTTTGCAAGGACCTTAAATTAGATTTTATACTTCAAGAAAGTTCTTGAAGGTTACTCCATGAAAATGCATAAATAAGTTTTGTGGTATTTTACAGGGAAACTATTAGCATTATTGTACACGGCAGTGCCAATAATTCAGAGACTTAAACTTTATGTATAGAAGAGAAAACCACAATCAATGTAATCATTTCCAAGCATAAATAAATCTATTATGTGCGGACTTGAAACAGATTTCTATTAATTTGTATCAAAATCTATTTAGTTAGTCTATAACTAACTAAGAACTTTTGTAAAATAAGAGATTTTGCTTATATGTATCTATAGAATGGTTGTTGTTGACATATATTTGTGCTTCTTTACACCAGATGTAAATAATGCCATTTAAAATATTCTATAGGCCCATTTAAATGGTAAAACATGCTGTATCAAAATATGAATGTAAATGTGAGCAAAAACCATATACTTTATATTAAAAATAGGTGGAACTTATTTCGGCTCCCAGTTCCTTGTTGAATATTATGACTAGGCTTAAAATGCTAATAGGTTCCGGTAGACAATAAGAAAGGTCGATCCAATCAAAATATATGTCCTTAAGCTGTCAACTTTTAAAATCATGTTCGTTCAAAATTTGGAAATTTAGAATATGCCTTGAAACCTAGGAGAATTTTTTGTTTAATATTCGGCCGCAGATACCGAATTCAGGAAAAAAGTCGCACACCACTGGGGAGATAAATGTGGTGTAAAAATACCTTTCCGAACGGTATACAAAAAAAATCAATCAGTGTTCGAACTAACGGGCGATGTGTTAACACCATTTTGCTACACGGTATCTGTTCGATTTCTATGAACACATTAGTAAATGTTACACTGGAAAATACAAAAATATAGTTTTTGTGCTGAAGGATCTTTTGCTATTGCACTTTCTTTTTTCTTACTTCTGCTTTAACATTATATGAAATATTGTTAAAATAAAGAAAGCAATATTTAGCTTAATGAAATAATTGTTTTTGTTTTGTGATAGAGCGCCGACAAAAAGCATTGAGTAGTATAGAGAACTGAGTGCACTCTTTTTCCGCTCTCATGTAGAGTGTCTGAGTAAAATAGCATAAAGGAGTCTTATTCTCTTTATAGAATACTCCAATAAAAATGCACCATTTCGACAAAGTTATTACATAAAACAATACAAAAAACATAAAAAATACCATCATACTTATTTTCAGGTAGAGACTATTGTTGTACAACAACCACGTGTGTGATGCTAACGCTGTGTGTTGTTTACATGTGTTCACTTTGATGGATTGCCCTTCCCGTGCGTATAGATTTTAACACATCAAAAAAAAAACGACTCCATTTTCATGAATTACAGATCTTTGTTGCATTTTGATGCCTTGATCAAGAATATTTTTTCCTTTTCACGTATTTCTGATTGTAGTTCGCGAATTAGCTTTGAATTTTATTTATTGTATACAGGGTGGTCGAAATGCATAGATGTTTATAAACATTAAATAAAATTAACTAATAAATAAATGAACTATAGTATTTATTGAACACAATTGCGTGAATGTGGCTGCCGCGGCTATCTTCGCAACAGCTCCACCTGTCAGTCCAATTATCCTAGATTTTGTTGCGGGTTTCTGGTTCTATCTCACAACTGTCTCAGACGATATTAGCCTTGGGGATGTAGATCGTTTATGAATTATTCACATAGCATCGGTATTTAACGGTTCCCCAAAGAAAAAGTCTATAGGGGTCAAATCGCAGCTCCGAGACGGAAAATTTTCATCACCAAGATGGCTGGTAACACGATTACCGAATTTAGTACGCAAATTATCGACTGTTTGATGAGCCGTGTAACATGGTGCGCCATCTTGCTGAAACCAAATATTATCCATGTTCATATCGTAAACTCTAGCTAATAAAAAGTCCGTAATCATGGGTGTGTAGCGCTCGCCGATGACTAAAGTGGTTTTTCCACCAAGATTTGCGAATAAGTGGGCCAATGATTCCACCACTTCCAAATCCACACCATACTATTACTTTCTGTGTATGTATTGGCTTCTCCCGCGGGGTTTCCGATCACCAGATACGGCCATTTTGTTTGTTGGCATTACCGCCGTGACAAAAATGCGCCTTTTCAGAAAAGATGATGTTTGGGCCAAATGTATTATGTCCGATTGTAGCTTCGGAGACGCACAAACAGAGAAGAAGAACTCGTTTATCTTCAATTTCTGAGTCAACTGGACCTTGTAAGCGAATAATCCGAGATCGTTGTGCAAAATTCTCCTCATGCTGGTGCGTGAAATGCCGAGTTGTTGAGATCAATGGCGAGTCGATGTTCTTCGATTGAGTTGCACACTTTCGGCCATCATGAGTGTTGCCCACTACTAAGCCAGTCTCCAAAATAAATTTTTCAGTTTTTTATTGCCGTACAATTTTTTGAAATTGAATGAATTATTGCCAATGCTTATAAACATTTACTAAATTCAAAATACATTGAAGACGTCACTTACAGTGCTGTAATGAAATGGTAAATTTACGCATCAGTCGGTGTCTGGTAAATTTACTTAATTGTTTTTGGAACGAAGTTCGTTATCGCACGCTGCTGGATGGGGGATAAATGAAAAAAAATTAAACAACTTTTGTTTTAACACTATTATGCTACAACCCAGTATTGTCAACTATATTGTTTGCTTTTCCTTTGGTTTGTGTCTAGACTAACTAGATGTCTCAGATATGTTGGGCAATTTGTTGTTCAATGGAAGATTTCTAGGTAGAGCCTGTAACCAATATTTAGTAGGTATATATTGTAGTTTTGAACCCAATAAAAAGTAAATTTAGAAAAGCCAAAGTGAAAGATATTTAAAAAAGAACATTTTCTTAAATAAGTGCCTTTTCTTAAAAAAAAGTAAATTTTCTTAAAATAATACCTATTCATATTCCCGAACAAAGTACATTTTCTTTAAAAAAAATCCCTTATCTTAAAGAAGTACCTTTCCTTAAAAAAATGAATTTCCTTACAACAAATTGCCTTTTCTTAAAAAACTACATTTTCTTTAAAGATCAAACTTTTTGTGAAACAAATTACTTTTCTGAGATATGTACCTACCTACTCTTGAAAATTAAAAAAAATCCCATTTCTTTACATTAAAAAAATACCATCTCTTAAAAAATACCTTTAAATAAAAGAAAAGAAATAAAAGAATAGAATAAAAGGATTTTCTTGAGATAAGTAGCCTTTCTGAAAATAAGTAAATTTTCTTAAAAACAACCTTTTCCTAAAACGAGTTCACTTCTTCAAAAATTACATGTTCTTAAAATAGATACTCCTTGGTAAAAAAAACCATACTCTTGTTGGGTTTTATTACAGAAAGTACTTCTTCTTAAAAATTTAACCTTTTCTTTAAAAAAAACATTAGATTTTAATAAAAGAAGTACCTCTCTTTAAAAAGGGAGCTTTTCAGAAAAATGTAATACCGATTCTTACAAAAGGGACTGAAAAATATACTTAAAAAAAATACTTTTATAAAAAAATGCATTCTATAAAAAAAAATTTACTAAAAAAAATGTTATCGTTTTACAAAAAGTATTAAATTATCGTATTTTTTACGGGCGCCTTAGACGTGTTTGAACTATCTAGTACATAATATATGTATATAGCGAAAGTAACTTCGTTCCAACAGGGTGTCCCCTGATACCTCATGTGATTTTTAATGCGTTTCTAATTTGTTTTATGTATTTTGTGGCATCTCTAGTACAAACATATCAGAACAAATTATTTTTTATCAGTGTATGTCAGTAGATATAAAATATGTAACATAAATTTTGATGTTTGTGTGTCATAAGAGTACCGATCTAACAAATTTACTATTTTTGAGGTTTGTTTTTATATTTCAACCCTCATAACTTTTGAGCCCTTGAGAAAATTGACCCACGTGCACCGCTGTATTTTGCCCCAACCTGACTTTATCACTTGAAAAAAATTTGTGGACAACGCAATATGACTTTTTACAAAAAAAAACCCAAATTTCAAAACTTTTCAATTTGAAATATTATTTTTTAAACGAAATAGGATTTTCTTGAAACCCAATCCAGGTTTTTTTTGACAGCGCTAACTAAGTACTGCGTAATTGAAAGGAGCTACAATTGGCTTAATTCTTTGCAGTTTTGGTTTTAAAAGCCACAGGAATACACCTTCAATTGCCACCTATTACTCACGGCGCCGTAAATTGAAGAAACTGAACTTTGTTATCTCAGAGCTGCTCTTAACCCTAGAACACTAAACCCGGCCTGTGAAGCGACTCGAATTTTTGTTTACACGATATTTTACGAAATGTTGCAAATATCAACACGTGGTTTCATGTCAATTCAGTCGACTGCTGTATGAGCATGTGAGTAGACGATTAATAAACGATTGTATTCTTCAAGAAAAATCGTTCTTTTTAATAAAAATTATTTTAAACATGAAAATTTTGTACTTTTTGAAAAAGTAGCCCCACAGCCGAGGTTTAGTTTTAGAGTGTAAAAAAAGAGGTTTAGTGTTCTAGGGTTAAATAAATGTACGTCCAAAAGAACACTCCTGTCTATTTATAAATATTACATGAAAATACAATCAAAACTCTTTAGAAAAGTGTCAACAAACTGAAGGAAAGTTAAACAAAACTACGCAGTCAGGTTTTTTTATTACATCTTCTTTTTAAAATGCAAATACTTTCTCAACTTTCCTCCACCCACTCGCATAACTTGTAATTATCGTATTTATCTTGTTGGTAATAATAGTGAAATAAATTTCGTCTCTTTTGTCGTTTGTTTAATTTTGTGTAATAATGAATAATTTGTTGTACCCCTTCCCACGTTTCGCCGTTTTCTATTTTCCTAACGATTTATAAAGTGCCCCGTTTCATGCCCTTACGTTTATTAGAAGTGAGAAAATGTTTCACGTAGCGTGAATCATTCTTGTTATTAATTGATTCGAATTAATTAAAGGACATAGACTAATACACATATACATATCTCAATACATATGCTTAATGCGGACATACATTGCATTTCCGTTTCCCCTCTGTTAGCAGAAGCTCATCAAAGAAACAATGCTGTTAAATTATTTATAAATAAACACTTAACATAAGAAACAATTACTAATTAATAACAACAACAACAACAAAAAGTATAAACAATCAACAAATGAAAACCAAGCTACAACAATAATTGATGATTACAAGTGCAAAATTAATTTCAATCAATCATTGGTATCATTACCCAATTACAACAACAACAACAAGAAAAACTACAAACACTCAGGTGTAATATTCCCCTTAACCTCCCACAAACAAAAGACAAGACAAGAACATCCCACAAACGAATCCTTTAGCAAACGACATCAGCATTTTATTAAATTCTCGCTTAATTCAAAATGACACACAATCGTGAAAATTTACGTTTAAGTTTGCACGATTTGCAACAGACCACCACAGCACCCATAAACTCATCCTCCAGTTCATCCAGTGTCTCACAATCCATGTCAGTGATAGCTAACCAGGCCATAACCACAGTGGCCAATAAATTCGCCAAGGGAACGGCGTATCAGAATGATAAATGTGAACGTTTAAAGAAAATGACATCGATAACATGCTCCGATTCCGAAGATGATTCCGAGCGACGCATACAATTAGATGGGAATAATAAATGGAACATTGGGGGCTATGAAGGTGTAAGTTTGTACACAGAGACGTGGAGGAAGTTGTAACTGTTTATGTTGTTATTGTTTCCAGACTTTTGTTATTCTTCATACAATGTTATTCCATAATACATATAAGCCTCTTTCGTTACTTTTGTTACAGGACACCCGCACTCATATTGTCCAGGAGATATTTCGCAATGAACAATCTTATGTGGACTCTCTGCACACCATGGTCAATCGTTATTTGAAGACATTAAAATCTCCTGAACATGCTGGCATCATCGAAGCTCGAACTGTGGATGAGATTTTCTTTATGGTCCCTGACATATTGGAAATTCATGAGAAATTTTTGTCCGAACTCCGTAATCGTTTAGACAATTGGGATACTCAGCAGAAAGTTGGTGATGCGTTCATGGAAACGGTGACTATTTCTGTTCCATAGTGTGGAATTTGTATCTAATTGGATCTAACGCTTATATTTCATTTTAGTTTTCCAAACTGGAGGTTTTAGAGGTTTACACTTCGTTTGTTAACAACTGCAGTCGGGCCAAAAATGCCATTCGCACCACAAAACATCAGCGACCATCGTTTGCTAAATTCCTGGAGACAACAGCTCGAGAGCATAAGGGGAAATTAACGCTGGACTATTTGCTAATAAAGCCGGTGCAAAAGTTTCCCAAGTAAGTACATAAATGTAGTAGTAATTCGACCGCTTGTCAGGTGTGGAATTTGATATGAAAGGACCATTAACGAATTTATATTACATCCTATATATAGACTGATTGTGAATAAGGATTGTAGTTAAGTCCACACAAAACAATTGAATTCCACCACGTTCTGAATAATCATACAATTTCTCTTTAAGAAAAAAGTATGCAAATTGGTATCAGTCTCTCCGGTATAGATATTCATGTCTTAGATTAGCTCTAAATGCCCGGTTTTAGCCATGTGTTTTTCAACTGACTTACAAAAAAATTAGGCACCGCATGATCATTCCCAAAAGCAGCATAACTCCCTGAATTGCCTAGGTCCAAATAATTGTAAGACCCAACATTTTCCCTCCTACTCACAAAAAATATGGGGCAGGTCCATATCAGATGTTCGACAGTCTTATGTCTGCCTACACCTGAGAAAAAACTTACCGAAGTAGGGGTAACCGAATTTAGAGGTTTTAATCATATCACCATATTAATATCATCACATACGAATTAGAGGTATTAACAACCTATTAGTCGTGACAACCACAATTCGGTTGTGGCAACCGCAATTCGGTGGCAACGGCCGAATTGACGGTAGCCAATACTCACAGCTACTAGCATAGAAATATCCTGCCTAGGAGTGGATATCAGATTCTTTGAATGATTGTAATAATCAGCCACCCCTGTCTGGCGATCCTGCAATTTGTGCCTCCAGACCATCTTTCGTTAGCATGTCTAAGAGATTCCATGCTAAAGATGATCCTAAATGTAAAAAGGGGCATACCCATACACTTTATACCCAGTGAAACACGTAAAGTAATTCCTAATCTCGCCAGCTCATCTGGTCTGTCGTTTCCTGACATGTTCCTGTGGACGGCACCCATATAAATTGGATACCAAACTGCTTGGGTATCTCATTTAGAGATGCGCTGCAGTAATGGCCAATTTTGGTGAGGAATACAGATTTCAGAGACTTTATAGGAAAAGTTAAGCAGAGTAAATATTGCTATACCTGGCGGTGATCACGTTACACCCCAGCTTGAGTGCAGCTTATCCGAGATTTACATATGTCTGCAATACACCACAACGGTCTGGTAGCCTCCATGCAAGGTCAAGGCCCACCTCTTTGGAATAGACTCGAAAACCTACTAACCTTTTAGTTTGCAGCCATTTGTGTAGGAACATAAATATTTTCTATTGCCGTGTATACTTGTTTTCAAGTCCCGTATGTCTGTGATATGAGTGGAGAAGTTTCTCTCTTCATGTAATCGCTTTAGGCGGCGATTGCCGCATACCCCTTTAATTTGTACTGTGACCGTAGGAACTGCTTATCCATCGTATAGAAAATTCTAGGTGTATTATTGACGTTGTCGCTATTTACCTGCCTAGCAAATGTACAAGCTGAAAACAAACGGCCGCAGCAACATATTGCTGGGAACATGTATGTGGTTGCAAGCATAGTTTTCATGAATTGAATATCCGCTGCTGTTTTGTTTCTTTGTTGTCTGTCACGTTTTTGTTTTCACTAGATTTCAACAAACAAAGCCACCTTTGGGGCCCTAAAATATATATTATATCCGATTAATCAGTGTGTCTCTAACTTGTAATGACACAAGTACTATAAGTATTCTATATTTGCTAGAAGGTATAAACACAATATATGTATTTGCATCCAAACAACAAAAAATTACAGATTTTCCAATGTGTAATGGTAACAGGTGAAGGATTAATTCTAAACCCTCGGTGCATGCTGAAAAATTTGACTTTTTGTTGTTTAGATGCAAATATAACGTGTTTACAGCTTATCGCAAATATAGTATACTTGTGTCCAAACACATTATGCTTGCTATTCAACATAATATGTTTGGGACACAGTGATTAATAGGTTATAATATATGTATTATGAGCCAAATGTGGCTTTGTTTGTTGAAAGCTGCTCAAAACAAAGTTACATAAAACAGCAGATCTTCAATTCACGAAAACAGTGTTTGAAAACATGGACATGGTTCCTGCAATATGTTGCTGGGGCCGGTAGTTTTCAGCGTGTAGAGTTTGTGCGAAGGGCACCCGTACACACCATTTCCCTTTTTTGGATTTTTGTGGATAGACTTAGGTAAGTGGATTCCTCCAGCATCGGCTATCATTCGACAATACCGTAGACCAGTGGTAACCAACCCATAGCCTCGCGAGACAGACAATAATTGTATTTTTCACACACAGACGGTCGGCAAGTCACATGTACACAACAACTATGCTTGATTCGAAGCATCAGTCTATGCCTGTGCGTTTGCGACCGCACACAAGCACATAATATGGTTGAGTGTGTGCGTTCGGTTTTGCCTACCACTGCCGTAAAGCAACATCGGGCAGATAACTGCTGTATAAATCCAGTAAACTATTTTCGGGGATAGGCCCATCGACCTGCGATTGACTTTTGCAAAAATAATTGTATCCATAGTGTTAGGTTGAGTTTTCTGTCCAGAATCACACCAAAGTCTTTTGACCTATCTTTCAGGCAAATGCCTATACCACTTGGAGATAATGGCGCAATATACGGAACCATCTGGTTTCTGGCAAAGAGTATAAGCTCGGTTTTATCTGGATTTACTACCAACCCATTCCCCGTTGCCTACTTAGAGAGACTCCTGCATGTGGAAGGTTAATTTGCATGTACTGAAATTGCCAGGTCGATAGCATACGCTTCCACTTCGCAATCTGATCGCTGTAGCTCTAGCAAAATATTCTTCAGTACTAAATTCCAAACAATTGACATTTCCACTTAAGCTGTTGTGCTCCAATGTCGAAGTTATGCGGAAGTATTCCATAGATTAAATTAATGATCCCCTGGTCAACAGGAACTGCAAATAAGGTAGATTTTATAGATCGCGGTAGTACGTTGTTGAAAGCACCATTTAAATCAACGAATGGAACAAGAGTGTACTGCCTCAGATATATAGATTTGTCTATGAACCTCACAAGAGCGTGCAATAGCGGTACGTATGGGTTTACAACTTTCTATTGCCCAGTGTAGTTTTTCCACATTCTCGTAAAACAATTGATGGTACCCCATCAGGGCCTGGGGAATAGGTTGGTTTAAGCGATATGAGACTTATATAAACATCGTTATAGGACAATGAAAGATCAAACATCACATAAAATTTTTGAATACTGTAAGGATATTCAGACGATGAATTAGCACATTTTAAATAGGTAGATTGAAAGAATTTAGCAAAACGATCCGCAATTTCACTATCAGTTGATTTTAAAACACTTGCATACTCCAGAGAACTGGGGTAACCCCTTACCATCCTTTTAGAATTGACAAATTGATAAAAACACTTAGGATCCAAATTTAACTTGGCCTTAATCTTCCTAAGATAATCAGCATAACATTTACGATTCAAAGTGTCACACTTATGCATAGCAATAGAATAATTCATATAATCAACGCAGGACCCACTTTCCTTGAACTTTTTATATAATCTAAGTTCCCTTGTAAACCAAGGAGGACGCAACGAATTACTCTTGTCACTAGAAACTGGCACCGATGAACAAAAATTGGAACGTAGCATATCACAAAATTGATCAAAATCAACACAAAAGTCTCCCTTAAAGGAAGGCCAAATAACATCCAACAGAGAATTCCGAAGATCTATAAAATTAGCATGTTTAAAGTTATAGAAATGATTGACTTGCCCTATCGATCCATTTAAAGAATCATTGAAAGCAAGATCAATATTTGCGCGTAAAGTCGGATGATATTTATCCTCAGGTAAAACAAACGGTAAAGTCCTATGGAAAGCCAGATCTGAAACATTAGAGTACACTAAGTCAAGAAGCCTATTAGATACATAAAAAACATTATTCAACTGCATGAGTCCAAATCCAGATAAAATATCAAAAAAATTATTCAGTCGGTTACAGCTAGAGGGAACCATAAATCCGCGTTCAGAACAATGATGCCATGATGCATCAGGAATATTAAAGTCACCAAAAATAAAAATTATATCTCGCAAAGACATCAATTCCAACACCTCGCCAATAATTCTAGCATGCTCCAAATATACAGCAGTATCCGAATTCGGAGGAATATAAGAACAAATAATAAACATATTGACACCACAAAAGGTCAACCTAATACACAGACATTCCGTAACAAACATACCAGAAATTGACACTAACGAAGAAGGAATGGAAGAATAAACTGCAAGAAGCAGTGGTAGGTCGGTAAGTCGGGTCATATGTCTTCGTTCCAGTTTTCTATGAAGTGATTGTGAAGCAGCAGGTCTGACGAGTCAACACTCGTTGCCGCCCGCAGCTCAATTTTTTTCTCAGCTGGGAGTCGTCGAGAGGACTTTGCGCAATCCGGATGTCTCTGATGCCTTCTCGAATCTACCGCAGAAATGTTTGGAAGACCTTAGCTCTGTCCTGCATTCCTTGAGTTTTAATTTGTAAACACTCTAGTCTTGGATCGCTCTGGAGGACTTATGCTCAGTGTCACTGTAGAAAATTCTCCAGTTAAATGGGCTTTAAATGCCCGATGTTGGTCATTTAAATGTCATTTAATATGAAAATTTTCTATGAGGTTTTAAATTGAGGTTTCATATGACGAGTGCGAAACTCGCTCTTAGCCTTGTTAAAAGGCATTCTGCAATATTATCTCAGGATGTACAGGTGCTTGCTCAATCGTGAAAGTTTTTGTTCCTCGATTTCAACAGTTGTGGTTCGTAGATTCAAGTAATCTGTTGAGGGATGAGATGAGACCACCTGTAAGGTCATCAAACTCAGCAGTATTAAGTGGATCAGAGAGGGAAATGGTCTTCATAAGGCAATTCAAATTAAGTACTAATGAACTTAATTTTGTAAAACTGTTTTGTACCAAAAGATGGGACACAATTGCCCAATAACTTTATATTTTTGAAACAATATAATCTTTTCGACTGCAATTTCTTAGCTCACAGACAAAAGGAATTAATAAAATGAAAATCTCAACTCAAAAACAAATTCACAAAAAATGAACAGATGTTTTTTTATACACAGGCCCATAATCGAACTCTAGTGTATAATTCCATGGGGCTTGTGCTAATAATATTCGACAGAGTTGAACTTTGTGAGGGAATTATAGGTTGACTGCTTTAATTAAATACAACTCTGTTCGAACGTAATTGTAAGATATCCGTATATCGTAGCTTAGGGTGCTTATCTGGTATCTAATATAAAACAGAATACGTAGTAATAAATTTCCATTGTAACTTGAAAAACTGTCAAGACTTTTAGAAAATTTTAACAAATCAATTGGGTTTTAAACAGTTCTGCTATTAACATGGCTAATTTCTTTGTATTCATTTTCTTTTTCCATTTCCCATTCCAGTTACGAACTTCTATTTCAAAGACTTATTAAACACACCGATCATGATCATCCTGATCAGAAACATTTACAGGATGTCCTCAAACTTGTACACGATATACTCGTACACATCAATTGCAGGGAACGAGAAATCCTGGAAAATGGCCAAAGGGAGGCCACACTGCGTGAACTAGAAGGTGTCATAGAAGGCATACAAGATCTCATAGCACCAGATCGACATTTTTTGCTATTCGATTTGGTGGCGATGCCATCGGGTCAAGGGCCACGCAAGGAGAGAGGATTCTTCCTATTTAATGATCTCTTAGTAGTGGCGAGCATCAAGAAGCGTAGCGGCACCATAAGAAAACCAAATACGTAGGTTAACATTTTTGGAAACTATGAAAAATAAATTACAAATTTTCTGTCAAATTGTAGTACCACATGCCCAGGAACGGTTGCCTCAACCCTAGATACCAATAAATATAAATTTTTAACCAAAGTCTCATTGGATAGTCTGGACATTGTTAAAAGTAAGTTGATTGATCTCGAAACAATTTTTTGTATTTAACATTTTATTTAGCTAAAGATGAGAATATTCAACGCATTATGACGGAAATTGAAAACTTGGCCGAAGATTGTAATAAATTGCAACAAATCAGCGATATCACATCCTCTCTTAAATGTCCACATCAGAATTTGGAAGAGGTCATCAAAGAATTGCATAGGGATGTCCAGCGACAATTATCCGAGAAACAAACAAATGATGCTCAATTGAATATGATCGAATTAGCGTTTAACACGTCGTAAGTTTCCTGGTGTTTTTCTCGTTTAAATCTTTCTTTCGTCTCATAAAGGCTTTTATACTTCTTGCAGCGGCAGTGGAAATGTTAATCAAAAGTTGGCCGTAGTATTCAGTAAGTCTGAAAAGAGAACTCAGTGGGAGGATACATTCTATGAAGCCAAACATAAACTAGGTAATTTTTAATTCAGAAAGTGTGAGAATATCCTTCAAAAAGAAGCCGTACACCAAATTTGTTTAGACATAGCGAGATAAAACTGTATTTTTGCATTGCATTACATTTTAGCCGCCACCTTGGAGCGCCATCCCATACCAGAATTCTTAACCTCAATACCGATACGCAAAACACGAGCTGGTCTTCAGTTTACCTGTGCCGCCGCCACCTTAAGTGAAAAACGCGATGTCTGGGTCTGCAATAGTGACGGCTATGTGGGCCAAGTCTGCATTATGTCTCTGCATCCGGAGCCCAATGTTACTAGTTGCAATGGCGTTTGTAACGCTCGCATTTTATGTGTTGCCTCTGTACCTGCTTACAATCCTCATAATGCTTCCATCAAGTCAACATCCTCAAATGAAGATCAATCCTCCTCCGCGTCCTCGACATCTGCCCAACCCCTCCCGAATCAATTGCGCTCATCACTACCTCCCCTAAGTTATACTCAACAGTTGTTAGATTATCGTAAGAGCATTTCACCCAACTATTCCACACCGTCATCCCTGATCGGTACACCGGAGAAGAAGCGCGACAAAGCCCAAGCTGCAGTGGTCACCAGCAGTTCATCACAGGCAATAGGCAGTAGTAGTGATATTCAATTAGATTTAAATTTAAGTTCCAGTGATGAAGAGCCTGATGCGAACGCAGTTGCCAGTGGAAATGTGAGTATATCGTCGACTGGTATTGCGTCTCTGGGCAGTATTGGTGTTTGCGAGCGGGTACCAAGTCCGGCGCCTTCTACACATACAACGGGTTCGACATCGACTGCCTCGACGGCAATTGTGGGCAGCAGTGGTACATTATATCATGGACATCAGGTAAATACAAAATAATTTAAAACACAATTGGAGCCCCTGGTGGAAGAAGGTGTTAACTCGCTTTTTTTCAAGAACAATATTTTTCTTATTTAATGTTTCATGGTATCTGCTTTAAAAAAATTTAAAAAAAAATTTTAAAATTTAATTTTGATAATTTAAATATCAGATGTGACAAAAGCAGATACCATGGAAACATTAAAATAAGGAAAATATTGTTGTCAAAAGAAGTGCGTTAACACCTTCTTCCACCAGAATCATCAATTGACTGAGGTAGTGAATTTAGAAAAATCTCAGAATCAACCAAAAGTTTACAATAACATAAATTATATTTGTTGAGTTGAAATAGTGTACAAAATTTAAAACATGAAGTAACGTATTCCAAAGATAGACTCTATTAAAAATATTGGTGGTATTCATGTAAACGCGAAAACTCGAAACCTTTTAAAACTTGCACAGAAAACTTTAAAACAACACAAAAATGTTCTCATACAAAAGGATTTGCACAAATGTTCGACGCTTCGTTTTCGATGTTTCCTCAGTAAAATTGAAAAAATCTTTCCTACATTTGTGCAAGTCGTTTTGCATGCAAAGAAATTTTGTTTGGCGTTTGCTGAGAAAGTTTTCTAGGTTTTCCAGGCTTTTGCACGTTAACATGAATACAACTATTATCTTTTAAAATTTCCCATGCTTATCATCCCTTAAACCTGAGTTGACTTATACAAATGAAAGCATTATTGATTTTTGATTGTAGCAAAGATTCCTTCTCGAAGACAATAAGATTGTAATTGCCAAAATTTTCTACCTTTCCATCCATTAATTTTCGACAGTACTCATATCTAAGGGTTTCTCAAATTTCACGCTCGAAATAATTTAAATTTTTTGTTCACACATGCTGGGAAAAACGCTTCCAGCAACATATTGCAGGAAACATGTACATGTTTGAACATGATATTAAACACAGCTGAAAATACGACTGGAAAGTGCAAGTAAACATATTTGTTATTTCAACAAACATATGTTCACTGTTTTAGCAAATATTTTATCTCATAAATTATCAATCTGTAAATCGATTAGCAAACACTGTTGGCTATTAATATCAAATTTTAGGTTTTGATAGCGTGGACTAACTTGATTTAGGAACGTGTTCATGTTAGGAAACTCCACTTTTGAATAATATTTTATCGCAACGTTATGTGAACTACGATTTCTGATCATTGTTTCTGGATACTATTTTTAGGATTCCAACCCAGAAGAAAGCGATGGCAATCAATCAACCATGTGGATTGGCACCGAAGATGGTTGCATCCACGTCTACAATAGTACCGATAATATACGCATCAAAAAGAACCGCATTAAAATTGAACATCATTCAGCAGTTTATTCAATTTTGTAAGCATAATTTAATGCTCTGTTCCGCAATCTTGAACGAATGCCAGCCACTTGAATTCGACTGAACTTGGGATACTCTAAGTCAAAAGGATTCGTTAGACTGATTTAACCTTTTACGGCAAACTGACAGTACATTCGAAAAATAAATGTTACCTTTTCGCTTGAGGATCCAATTTCTTTCGACTAGAAACCCATCGAAGGCTTTCGTTCAACATCGGGGAACAGACACTTAACCTTAATCTAATCTTTAAATATGGGAATACAATATATTTGTTGCTCTCCTAATAGGTACCTCGACAATCGCGTCTTTGTGGCTTTGGCGAATGGAGACATTTGTGTTTATCTGCGTGATGGTTCTGCCTGGAACACCACTTCATCGCATTGCTTGTCAATAGGAACGCCAGCAGGTCCAGTAACGAAACTGCTCAACGTGCATGGTAGACTATGGTGTTCCATACAGGGTGTCATTAAAGTTTTAGATATCGAAACGTTAGTGGTAAGTTGGACTTTAACTACTAAGGGACGATTTTGTGAATAATGTGTAATCTTATTTTCTAGGTGCTGACTCAGATACAAATCTCATCCGATTCGAAACCTATAACCAATATGTGCGTTTCGAATAATTATGTTTGGGTATCGATACAAAACTCAGCATACATTAAATGTTTCCATTCCAATTCGTAAGTTTGGAAATTATAACATCTCTTTATCATTTAATAACAATTTTCTTTTTATGCTACAGACATATGTTAATAACTGAAGTTAATTTGGCTCTGGCTGTGAATAAAATGCTTTCTAATTGTGATGAAATCATACGTCAACACAAGGCTGCATGTCTCCGAGTCACCTCGCTGCTGGCGTGTCGTGATCTCATTTGGATTGGCACCAGTGCCGGTGTTTTGCTCACCATACCATCTCAGGGCTATGAAAAACTTTCGCCTAATGTTGTGCCCACTGGTGTGCCCCACGGTCATACGGGTCATGTGCGTTTCTTGACATTTGTCGAAACGACTGCGCCAGCATCGAATAACTCCAACGCCGATAATAATAAGGATCACGATGCAGCCGGCTCAAAATCACCCAAACCAAAGGGTGAAACTGCAGCAGCGGCAGCTGCCAATGCCCCCGGCAATATTCTGATTATTTCTGGCGGCGATGGCTATGAGGATTTCCGTAATTCCGGAGCCAATTCATTGAGCGAAATTGCCGGACGCGAAGACAGCACCAATCATTTACTGATATGGCAAATTTGAAGCCGACGGCGTAAGAATCGTTGGCGAGTCTTACTAAAACGTTGGAAAAACAATAATTAGCATTAGCTAAACGTGATCTTAGGTAAAAAGTTCCAAACCTTATAAGTTCGATTTTCCAGCGTTATGGATGATGGGTAACATTGAAGATGATATTTTTTTCTTTTCGTATACACCTAGTAAACTGAAATATGTGCCAAAAGGTATTTCCCAAATATTATTATGTTCGAAAACATAAGCTGAAGAAATTTGATTAAAAAAAACGAATGATTTTTGTTAGGGAAAGAGTAGGAAACCAAAGTGCATGTTGGGAAAGTTCAGGATAAATGACATGTAAACTGAAGTCCTTAAGCTAGAAAACGTTATCTCTGTGTCAATTGAAGATATGATAAATATAGGATATATGAACGTTGAAATTAAATGCTAAAACTTGGTTTGAAATTAAATACTGACAACTCTAATCGGTTTCAAGGGAAATAATACCAAACGCTAACCTTGAAGCGTTTCTATTGTAAATGGGAAATATTGAAGATCCCACGTTTCAACCGGAAGTGTTAGTAGTTTGTTAGGAATCTATCGCTGTAGGATACACTTAGATTATGGAAAGAAATATTGTAGGAAATCAAAAACATTTTGGCACTAATTTTTCTGCACAGAGTTTCTATAAATTAAGTTTTGTATACATGGTATTGTTTTTCTGATGTGATAAAATTATTGTCATTTGGGCCAAAATATATATATGTATTTACATTTGTGAAAGGGTTTCGTTGCTTACAAAAAGCCCAACAGTTTTGCACATATTGATATCTGTTAGTTCACTCAGAACAAAAGGTACATACATACATATTATTAACGAAAAGTACATCTTCGTAATAAACTTTTGCATGAAAGAGCAACCAAAGAATAAATTCATTCAAATTATGACTCATGTTTCATAAAACCTCGCTTTAAAGAAAACTATTCACTAAAGAGAAAAAAAATTGTCTATGAAATTTTAATAAATGTTATTGAAATCATTCGTGTATTTAATGAAAGTATTCTTTGGTTCGTATTTCATGGAAACGTACATGAGTAATAATGAAACGGTTCATAATTTTAATTAAATTATTCGTAGGTTTTTGTTTTATTACAACTTTCAATAACTTTATGAAGTATCCACTAATAGAAATAACTTTTTCTGAAGTTAATAGTTTATGAAAAGGTGCAGGATCTAGCAACAAACCGTCATCCGCGGTTGTTCGAAATGATGCTATTGAAACAACCATCAAGCTATATGCGAAGAAGACTCTAAATGAAATGAGAATTCTTTAAAGGCATAGGATTAAGAAAATATCAAAAAACATAAAACATCTGTAAAAAGAAATTTAAATTTGTGTTAACAAATTTATGAACAAATTAACGGGTTTATGAACCCATTTAATGACGTCGTCATTATATAGTTATGAAGAATTTATTCAATTTACAGAACTACATATAACTTTATGGAATTTGTTCATAAAATTAATGAACCAAAGTTTGTGAGCAGATAATTTGAAATTTTATGAATTTAATTTTGTCAGTGTTCGGTTTCCGATTTAATTCGAACTTTTAAAGTTTTTGATAAATTTTTGTACTCAAGTAAAAACTTGTTTTTCTTAACACAGTTTAACTTTTTTATAAAAATTTTTTGAATTGTGTAATTTATTGTACATTTTGGTAAACATGTTGGTACACTTTGTATACTTTTGGGTAAACTTTTAGTTCGCTTTGTTGCAAAAGAAAATCTATAGAAAATATATATAAATATATAGTATTTGTGCTAGCATAGTTCTATACAATTTAAAAAATAAATATCATGTTTGACCATATCACTAAGAAGTAGAATTGTAGGGAAAGGAAAATCATTTTTAAAATGTTACTCAAAGCTAAATTTCTTTTCTCAGTCATTCTATTTTTCTGGAAGGGAAAAAGAAATTTCAAGATAAACATTTTCGAAATTTTAAACCTTTTACTAAGTTCAATAAAAACTTATCAGGATAACAATTTGGGACAACAGGTAATACAATCGATGACAATTAATCGAATACTTTTGAATTTAGGTGTTACTTTTTGTATATGAAAAGGAAATTCTTGTGAATATCTGCTGAAAATGTAACCCTTTGAATCTAAAGACTTTTATAGAATTTTAAAAAGACTTTATATTTTGAGGATTAATTATATTGTCTATAAAAACTTTTGCGATTCAGAGGTTCTGAGAACTTTTAAACTTCGAAAATATCTCAGATTCTCTGAAATATTAACGATTTAAGGTATGCAAGAGACAGAAGTTCAGATTTTTTAAATGTTTTGAATATACACGCAGAAAAATAGCCCTGTGACATATTGCAGGAACCATGTATATGTTTGGAACATGCATATACTTACACGTTGAAAAATAACGGCCCACCAATCTATTGCAGGAAACATGTACGTGTTTGAAAGCATTATTTTCATGAATTGAAGATCTGCTGCCGTTTTGATTCTTTGTTGTCTATATGGTTTTTGTATTTAGCGGTTTTCAACAAACAAAGTCACATTTGGGTAACAAATCCATATATTATTACCTGTTGATCATTGTGTCCCAAACATATTATATTGAATCGCAAGTACAACATATTTATGCATAAGGATACTATATTTGTAACGAGCATCCAAACAACCAAAACTGGCAAAATGGCAAAAATGAATTGAAGATCATCTGCTTTTTTGTTTCTTTGTTGTCTGTCACGATTTTGTTTTCAGCAGTTTTCAACAAGCAAAGCCACATTTGGGTTACAAAACCATAGATTATAGCCTATTAATCACTGCGTCCCCAACATGTAATATTAAATAACAAACACCAAGTGTTTGTACACAAGTATACTATGATATTTTTGCGGTAGGCTACAAACACATTATATTTGCATACAATCCGACAGGTTTTCAGCGTGTATCTCTTGAAATATGTAGGACTTTAATTGTTCTTAGGTCAACAATTTTGGTGAATAAGTTAAAAAGTTTAGTATCTGTTCCTCGACTCAAGTCGAACGAAAACCTACAATTTCTCAATTTCTAATTTGATGTAATTTGGTATCAAAAATAAAGTCAGTCGAACGAAACCTTTGACTTAGATGAACACAATTTTGCTCGAGATCGAGGGACAGGCTATTAGTTTTAAAATCACTCAAGTTTGTTATGTACTTTCGTTAACCATAACATTTATTATAATTACCATAGAGTAATTCATACACCAAGAGCAGCGCTTTTTCTCAGTAAATTTACGAAGTTTAGTGTGGTTGCATACGGATGTTGCATGTTGGAAACCATTGTGTTATTAATACCAGATGGAGGCAATGCTTTAAACCAACCAAGCAGAAAACAGCAACGGCATTAGAGTTGGGTAGTTCATGAGCTATATAGTTCATTTAGGGTGACCAGACATCACCATCACTAACATAATGGACATGTTCGATATGGCGGGTATGTTCGTGATTGCTATATCCGGGCACCTTAATTGAACGAATTCGACAACTAGTGAACGAGTTCGACACAGTCCTAAACGGCATTTCGTTCTGTGCGTTAAGTTTTTTGTGTAAATACACCAGAAGTATATACAAACAATAAAAGATATCAAAAAAGTCAAAAATTTGTTTAAATTTCACAGTTCTTATCCAAAAAGACATGACAATTGAAGTCAAGAATTTTTTAATTCAACCTGGTGTAAGTCAATTTACGTAAAATAACTCCTTATCGCACCGACCGCACCATAAAGAGTGTGAAACGAAACAATTAGACGACCAGAAGATGCGCGCAATTTGGCAACCCTGGCAAAAGAGAACCAGAAAGTGCTAGAAATTCACTCAAAGGCATTTCTCTCACCCGTCATATCTTGAATATTTCAAACGTTTTGCATAGTTTATGTAATTTTACTTCAACATGGTTGGAATTTGTATAGTTATGTACAATAACACTATCAAAAAGCTGCTCGTGCATTGAAATATTCAATGAAGAGAGTTAGAAAGAGAACAGAGAATGGCTAGGGTTTCACTCGCTTTGTTTGTTGGGATTTGAGTGAACAGAAATTTTGACTGTCTACTTGTACATCGTTTTTGACGAAACGTCAGATGAGAATATGACAGCTGAAGGTGACATTATTTTATGGTAATTACGAAAATGATTAGAAATTAATAAAAAATTGATATCAAACTGAAATTATATTTATGTTACATACAGAATACTTAGAAACCCTTAAATTAGGCAAATAAATTTTAAGTTTACAATTTAAGGCACAAAATATTTATTCACCCAGCTATAAACTTTGCTGACTAGGATTTAGGGAGTTTCTTGAGTGGATACGGTCTATTCTTAGGCATCGTATTGATACAATTCTTTTTATTTCCAATACTTGTCCTGTCGCTTAAATAATCCTACAGAGTTGACCTAAGAACGTGCAATTAAGAGATAATCATACTTTTTAGACATAACTATTAAATATTACATCAGTCCTAAAAGTTCCAACAGCTTTCAAGATACTTTTCCTTTCAAGTCGAAACGAGTTAGGAAAACGGTTTGGGGAAAAATACGACTTCAAGAGAAAATTTCAAATTTTTAACTCAAAAATCGAAAAGAGTTCATTCGGCTTAAAAACAAACAAAAATGCTTATTTGTTATTCGTCTCTGAGATGCAGGTATTCTATCTAGTGATGTACGAGCGGAGGGTTAAACTAAGCTATAGGATTAAATTTCTCCAGGAAGTGAGCAATGAATGTTTTACTTCAAGTAAAGGAAACCACTTGAGTTTATGAGTTACTGAGTTACCTATGAGTTTATGAGTTACTGTAGAGTTCATATGTTGCGGTAAACTGCACGTACCGTAAATTCTCGTTAGGGTCTGCTAGAATTAATAATTCGATTTTCAAATATTTTTTTTTATTTGACGACGGTCACTATCCGCGACACTCTCGAGTAGTTATCCATGAAAAGTGTCATTAATCAACTCCGAACCGGTGTAGAACTATAGGTCCCAATTGGTGAGCGTCATACTATAAAGCGCAAAGCATATGGAAGAAGCTCTCCCCTGCCACTACTTCGTTACATTTAGTGGGATAATATTTTGTATTTTACGATATTTAGGTGGTGTTAAAGTTCTTGAGAAATTAAGGATATGTTATATGTATATATTTCGAGGGCAATCTTTCAATATTTTTATTATAATTTAAAATATATTCCTCCATTTTGTTACACAGTCTCGTATAGTTGACGAACCTTATAAAATATATAATCATATCGAATTTACATTAGTTCACTTTCCTCTCAACACTCTTTCCTCTCATTCACTTTGGTTAACTGACTCTACTTCGGGTTTTTACTATTTTTAAAAATAATTTATAATTTATTTTAAACTGTTATCTGTAAATTATAATATAAAATAACATTTCCTTTTTGTTTTTGAACTGTAATAGAAACAAGAGAATCTTAAGATAAATAAATGTAAACAATAAATTTAAAATTTTAAAATAAAATTTGAATTTTTTAAAAATCTAACAAATAATAAAATGACTGTACATTGTGTTTTTTAAAAAATATTTAAATTATCAGGATCTATTGAGTTTCATATTTAATTATAACAGGATAACACATTATTCGATATCATTACAGTTGACAACATATATTCAGAAAAAACAAATGTTTTAACTAATTTTGTAATTTCATAAGAAAATTAAAATCATTAAATTGTACTTAGGATTTTGTTTGAAATTTGTTATAAGCTTTAGTTGTAAGTCTATGCGAATAGTTTCACATTAATACATACATATACATATTGTTACTAAGTTAAACATACAAACTTAGTTATATATAACTTTGTGTGTTTGTATTTAAATTATAATAGTTAAATTTCACTTTAAGTAACAAAAACCGTTTCAGAATCCTATTTGACATATTGTTTACATTGAAACAATCAATTGTATTTACATACATACAACAATACATATATATATATATATATATAAATAAATATATATATTTTTTTTTGTGAAAATTAGTGTTAAGCATAAATTAATTGTATTAAATTATAAAACAAAATTTAAAATTTGTATGTTTTAATGTTGTTTATTAGTAACAATTGCTGTTGTTACTCTGTTGTATATATTGAATAAATTATTTAATTAAACGAATATTTAACATTAATTGAAACAAATAATGAATCTTTAAACAAACAAAGCAAAAATGCAGATAAAATTAAATAAAATTTTGTTCGAATTTATTTATGAAATGGAAGCAAACAAATTAAACTACCACAGAGTACTATGAAATAATTATAAACCTGAAAATTAATTATTGCTAAATTTAATGAAACACAATAAAATTGAAAATGAACAAACAAACAAGCAAGTATAATTATTTATATTATTAGAACAGGCCGAATAAGCAAGTGCGATGTGCGGTAGCTTCTAAACTGTATGAGAGTTTTCTGTTTCGTCTTAGCTACAATTAGAAAAAATTTAAAAAATGATTCAGTTAATGAAACTCGAAAAGAATAAAATTATTTTAATATTTAAAGCTTGTAAAATTGAAATTGAGTAAAGGGAAAAAACTAAAGTCTTGTGTGCGCATTAGGAACAACTACGTCAAAATATGCCAAAAAATATAAAGACAAAAATACTAAAATGCTAGATTTTTTCAAATCGTAAAATAACACAAGTGGTCAATTTTGGAGTAACTTTTAAAATACACCCAATTATCCGATCTTCAAAGATTTTCTAAAGATCTTTTTGAAAAATGTTCGCCAAATTAAAAGTTATTAAGTTTTGACCGGTGGAACCAGATTCTGAATCACTGTGCGCATTCGAAAGAATTGGAGGGTGGTTTGAATGTTAAAGTGTAGGAAGCATAATTCAGGAAAACTCACTGGTATGACTAATTTCGAAATTCGTACACGCTGAGTAGATACGGCCTCTGTAACATACTCTTCCAAATATATTCTGCAGGACCTATGTACATGTTTGGAACACACTTCAAACATTTAAAGCAAGTCCCAAACACACTTGTATTTAAATGCAAACAGTATCATGTTTATTTCACCCAAACCTCCAAATACTTACGTGGAAACATGTGCGTATTTCCTCCCAAACATATTAATATTTAGAAAATAATTATTCTTTATTTGTATTATATTTATTTATATATATATATTATATATATTTGTATTAAGTTTTTCAATCATAATCTGGATCAAGATCATTTTCTCCATTAAAAAAATCAATGAGTGTTCGAACTCACGGGCGAAAAGGTGTTAACACCTTTTTGTTACACGGTACCTGGTCGATTTCTATGAACACATTAGTAAATGTTACATTGGAAATTAAAAAAATTAATAGTTTTTATGCTGAAGACTCTTTTGCTATTGCACTTTCTTTTTTCTTACATCCTGCTTTAACATTAAATGTAATATTGTTAAAATAAATAAAGCAATATTTAACTCACTGATATAATTGTTTCTGTTTTGTCATAAACAGAGCGACGACAAAAAGTATTGGATAGTATAGAGAACTTATTGCACTCGTTTTCCGCTCTCATATAGTTAGTCATCTTTATAGAATATTTCAATATAAATCCACCATTTCGCCAATGTTATTATATAAAATAATACAAAAACATAAATATTTCAAAAGCCATACATTTTTCTATTCTATACTATACTACTCAATACACTTTGGCGAAGACGACCTGCTTTTTTCGCTGTCTCTACATCAATACCATCATACTTATTTTCAGGCAGAGACTATTGTTGTACAATAACCACGTATGTGATACTAACGCTGTGTGCTGTTTGCATGTGCTCACCTTGATAGATTGCCCTACCTGTGCCTATGGATGTTAACACATCAATAATTTTTAGATTAACTATTCAAAATGTAAAGCCCATTGTATTTTAGCACCCTGCATCACTAGATTATCCAGCCAGGTGTATCATCAATGCGTAAGTTAGACGTGTACTAAATATTGCTTGGAACCTATATTTTATGTTCATGTCGAATATTAGCAATAGCTACAAATATCAGTAGCATAGAAATTTTATGAAAGATGCACAAAAACTAAACAGCTAATGAAATCGGTGTGAAATGGGACGAAACGAAAAACTGCAGGCTCTTGAAGAATTTTCTAGCGTCCGTCGGAATTTGAAGCGAGATGTTTAATATATCAAAATTTTTCTCGAAATTGTGGACAAATTTTAAAAATCCATGTTATTTCAAAACTGGAATTAGTTATTTTATGTCGTCCCCAGATTAAGAGTCATCGCTTCATAACTCACTATAGTTGTACCCCAGTGTTCTGAAATTACAAGACTTACACACTAATTAATCATCACAAACCAAATTGTAAATTTTTACTGGTCAAAATATTACATATCCAGGCACAAATATATGGTTGCATTTATACCGTGATGAAGATATAAGTAGCCGATCTGTCAACAATTCCGATTCTCGTAATAAAATACGAGAGAGCTGTAACCACTTTATATATTGGCCCAGTGGTAAAGATTATCAGTATTTCAGCGATGAATTCCCGATGATTTGGTAGACCGAATGCATTTACATTCTCGATCAACTTTCCACTTTACATTTACCCAGGGGTGTCATAGGCTTACGGTGTAATCGAAACGCAAATGAGGTGGTGTCATTGACACAACCTGACTAATACAATAGGAATGGGAGTCGATTATATTATACCTCTTACTATATTAACATGTGAGGTTACACATGAGGTCTGATCCAGAACCTTCATTAAAAAGTAATGATGCTATAATAAGTACTCATTTGTTTTCCGCTTTTTCTGTAAGCGAAGGCAAATGATGTAATACATGTTATACCTCCTTAAAATATGATATTAAATGAAATCATGGGCGTTGAAATCAAATTGAATTTGGTCCTCATATGCGTCCACTCTCATGGAATTTCACAACAATACTGACTTTTCCAAATAAACGACTTCGCAAAAAAGAAAAATGTAACTAACGGTTCTGTTTATAAGTCTAATTCTACGAACACACCACATTCGTTCCCCATGACAGCATAAGCGGGTTCGTAACTGGGTACGTCTGTATTTTGTTTCCAGATTACGATTGTCATCCCATCTCATTCGTTCATCCTTACAGCGTAAGCAAAGATTGTAGTAGCTATTTTTGTACATTACCATTTGTTTCGCTTTGGATCACTTTACATTTTTCTAATATATCAGAATTTGATCATCGATGATTTTTAAACTCCATTACAAATTTTACCACTGGGGGGTGTCTTATTCATAAAAACTTGTGAGAGATTTGATAGAGGGTTTTTGTCTCCATATAAGTTTTTATGAATTAGGCCGTGACTGTTGGTTGAATGTTCTACAGAGTATGCCTAAACATATGCTGCATATTTGAATCATTTTTAGAATTATAATTTATTCGAGAGCTAAAATAAAAGCCGACCGAGCACTAACAGCCAGCGCAGTTGTTAGTTTTCTGACCTGATAGCCGCTATACAGTGGTTCAGAAATTATTTGCTTCAGTCAAAATTTAATAGCTTTTGATGTAGCAAACGTTTTTCTCCATGACACCAATTATTGGTAAGGAGTCAAGGAGTATTTTGAAATAATAACATAAACTCGAACAATATATATGTTAGAAATTAGAAATTAGTTAGAAATATGTTAGAAATGAATTATTTTCGATTTAAAAAACAAAAATTTTAATATTTTGGTTTTTATGTTTATAGGAATATTTTGACCGTATTGTTCATGATGTGCATAAAGTAATTTAAATTATTTCATGTTTAATATTTCATGTTTTTGAAGTTTTGAAAATTTAAAAATGGTTTGTTTTATTTTTCGATATTTTTGAACTGCATCTCAGTCTAACTTTAGGTGTGGTGAATATTTAATACAATATTTATTTTGAAAAATACTGTTTTTGGACTAACATAACGTTATTGCTTTAAACCCCGGCAGGCAGTGTATGAATTATATTGCCTTTTAGACAACAAAAAAAAATCACATCTAGTGGGAATCGATGGTCCTCTTCACATATAAAAAAGTTTTGTGAATATTTCTGCTTGCGAAGTTTTTCGAACATTTGCATTATATCGTAAGGGATTCTCATTGCAATTGAGTTTTCGTTTGCTTTTAGTTTGAATATCATCATTCCAAACAACTGCTACCGAAGGTTTGTGACTACATCTAAAATAGGTATAAGATTTGCCCGGATTTACCAGGATGCATTTTGCTAAATCTCTTTTAAGAAACTATATCTCAATAGAATAGTCGTGATCTTCAATAAAAACATTTTAAAATTATCAGTTTGATAACTAGAGTTAAATACCATTACGCTGAAATAGGGGTTCCTGGAATCAAAAGTATTCCAAGCATTTTGTGCTGCTTATATATTTAAATAACATGGAACCGATATCAAAAACAACTGACCTTTAATTTGAAAATGGGTATAAAATTAAAGTTTTAATCGAACCAAGCATTAGATGCCTACTTCCATTTGGTAATCGGTTGGCAGGTTCAGAAGATATTAACATATTGGTTTGACTCGTTCCACTAGAAGCGGTTATAACAAATTGGTCTGACTTTAGCGATTTTATCGATAATGCTTACATATGGTCTCTTGGATGATCTAATTCCAAATCCACAATTCCGCTTGGACCGAAGCGTACGAATATCATTTTTTTATTTTTAAAATACAAAAAATCTCCGCTTCTGTTTCCTGTAGTTAGAAGAGCTGGCTTAAAATGATAACTATTTTGGCTGATAACCTCGGATCTATAGGCGACACCAATTTCAGAATATGTACAGTGGGAAATATTTGTTTAAGGACTATCAGTTAAATTACAAAAAAAATAACTTAAAGAACTGCTTATTGAGATATTCGATTTTAAAATAGATATCCTTAAATGTTTTCATTCAGTGGAAATAAGAGAGTTATACATCATCTGAAAGGAATTTTCAATATATATTAAACTTTACCAGAAAAAGGTCAAAGGCATTTAAGTAAGGTTCATTTTCATGGAATCGTGGCACTGAAACGGTACTGTAGAAAATATATAGGTGATTTTTGTCACTTTCTTGCGGGAGTCGCTGTAATATGTACAAAATTATGGGACTATCAAAATATACATTTCTCACTGTGTAAATTTAATTTTTAAACAGTCATTCATTGGCTCTTCAATAAAATTGTTTAATCAGAATGCAGCTTAACAATAATCTTTCAGGTTTTGCCATTGATACAAATTTTGCTGGATATTGATTTTCCTCCTTATAATCTTTCAACGACCATTCAACATTCACATTCAATGGAATGAAACACAATGTGTGGATGATAGTGGATTATTTCAATTATTGGTTGCGAGAAGTTTTCTTCTATCTCTTTATGAGATGAAATGGAAAACTAACTATGAAATTCAAAGCCATACGGTTTGTGGTTTTTTCTTTGCTTTTATTGGTTTGAATAAGCAACAGACATTTAACTGTAAAAAACAGTATCACAAAACATTTAAGAAATAAATGAGGAATATCTTCTTAATTTCGAGAACAGTTTCTTATTTCTGAGTCATTTATTTCATTCTACAATTAGATTACAACAAATTAAATTTCATATTTGATATCTACAAAAATAAAATAAATTAAATTAACTAAAAAAAAAAATTTTCCTTTGAAACTTGAAAATGCAGTCAGAGGCTTCTCCAAAGTTACTCTAAAAATTAAAAACTGATTTAATGAAAATATTGTGCGGTTTGTAAAAGTCAATAGCAAATGTTGAATGGTCGATAAACTATTGATGTTTAAAAAATAAAGACTCTTTTGTGTCTATAAAGTTTAAGAAAGGAAATTTTAGTAATTTTTAGGGTCAACGTACAGATAAATTTGACTTCGATATCCCGATTTTATTTTTCCGAGATTGCTGATACAGAATAATACTGGTCACTCTGAAATGACAACAGTCGTTAATATTGTACATTTTAATCCAGTTATAGCTAAAATACCAGTTTTGTTGAAATTGATCACGTAACTACCCAGCATAATGTTCGATGGCTAGGTATCAGATGTGGTACGTCTTATGTAATAGAAGCATTCATAATTTTGGTTCTACCACCGATTATATTTGTACGAGTTTGCTCCAAAACTAACACGATGGTAAAAAGTTCTGGTACAACACAGAAGTAAATGTAGTTCCCGGGTTCGAATCCCAGCAGAATTAAATAATTTTTTTTTATTTTTGATTTTGCTTTATATATAAGTATATAAATTAATATTTTTTGTTGGCAAAAGGTTTAGCATAGATTGATAAGTTTTCCCATTAGCGTCTGCTACATTTAAATGTAATTGTTATATTTCATAAGCTGTCAAAGCTACCAAAGACATCCGGTGAAAATAGTCAGAAAGGTTTGTCATTTCATCATACTTCGTTTTACACTTGCCGAACGTGTGGAAACTATTAAATAATAGTATCAAAAAATCATGTTCTCGGACAATGCCCATGTTTGCCTCACCAGCTATGTCAACGAACAAAATTGCCGTTATTGGGGCGAGTACAATCGACCAAGTATCACTGCATCCACAAAGATTGAATATTTGGTGCGATTTATATCATGGCAGCATCATCAGACCTTATTTCTTTCGAAATGACAAATGAGAGACCGTTACCGTCAATGGTATTCGGTATAGAGCGCTATAAATCGACTTTCTGTTTCTAGACCTCGAAAACATCGACATATCCCAGCTATGACAAGCAACGCACCGCTGGAAGTTGTTATGGAAAAATTTAGCATCTCATGGCAAGCGATCATCAATTGACTGATCATTTGACTTGATACCTTTCATTTATTTTATCTAGGACTATGTCAAGTCCTTTGTCTACGCTATTAACCGACCACTTTGGAGAAACTGGAGGCCAACATTTGAGACACTATTGCCGAGACCCACTTACAAATTGGACTGACCGCTTGAAGAGCTGTCATCGAAACCGAGGCAGACATTTGAATGATGTGTTATTCCATACAATGTCATAAATGTAGCGTCAAAATAAAGCCAGAATCAATTTGATATCTCATATCGTGGTTGTTTTATTTACATTTCTCTTCCTATCATTCTTGTCAGCACCGGAATTCTGTAAGATTTTAACGATAAAATACGGTAGTTAAATTGAAAAAATTCGGAGATTTTGTATTGAAATTTTATGCATTTTGACAATTCAACTACCGATCTGCATCGTTCGGTAGCGCAGGTCGCCCTATACCTTTTATGTTTATTATGTTTTCCCAAATTTTCCACACAGTTGGGTATTTCGTAAAAAAAATTGGCAATAATGCAGCCGTTCCTATCAAGATAAAATTTAAATTTCGGCCTCGTCTTCAAAAATGTAAGGCCTAAACACGCCGCCTGACCAAAAATCTGCACCAGACAGTTGCTCGTTGTGGGTGCATTTGTTTCTCGTGGATTGCATGAGGATATTCTGAGCCACTAATTCGACAATTTTGTGTATTCAGGAAGCCATTCAAATGGAAATGCTCATCATCGGAGAAGATGATTTTTTCTTAAAATTACTGTTGACTTCACTTTGCTCCATTACCCATTGAATGAATTTTGGTAATAAGTTTTCACAATTATAACGCGATGTACTTTTAATTTTTAATAATCTAATAACATTTTTTATAATCGGATTAAACATATTTGACAGCTGCCAAATTCCAGAGTTGCCACTTGCACAAAAAAATGACACTAAATTTAAAAAGTGCAATCTTACGGAGACACGCTTTATTCAGTTTACCTGGTTTCAATTGGGAAATTATTTTTTTTTCATCGAACAGGAAATTGCTTCTAGAATATATAATACTACTGGCGAATCAAAATAGCCTAGATCCTATTAGTAGATGAAATTAAAATGATCCAAAACAAATGTAGTTCATACGACGACGTATTCGAAGGAAATAACAGGTAGATAAATCCCTGCGAAAGCTTAGTGTCACCAAATGGAGAGAAAGTACAAAAGGTCGAGCCGGTAGGCAACATACGTATACGTATTTATCTGTCTAATCTAAACGGGTTGAATTTGCTTAATCAAGTATTTATAAGTTCGTCCTAAATATTCTAAAGATCGATTTACCACTGGCGTCGGATTTAGCTTCATTGATAGAAAAAGAGGTATTATATTCTAGATAGTCAGAGTTTGTGTGTTTTGAGCCCCGTCAAACTGTTGTGATCGCTCAATACGGATTAGATAGTCTCCTATGTAAATCCAAAAAAAGTCATTGGTTGTACAATTGCAAATAATATGTTTGTGTCTCGATTTGCTTTAGCATTTTAAGCTGAAGAGTACAACAAATATGTATTTAATCTCAGAAACCCATTTACAGTTTATGCCAGTCTTTTGATTATATTAAAAATTACCCAAATACAGTTACAATCTTTATTTAAACATCCCCTTGTAATTTGCTGTTGTTATTTAAAAATTCCTTTGAATTTGCTACCATGTTACCGGTTTTAAAACAAATACATGGTTATCATTTCCCTTGGGATTTTATTCAGTTTATTTTGTTGTCTAACCAAATGTTGCAGAGATAACCTCTAACATGTGGTTTAGAATTTAATTAGTCCCTTTTGGTTGAATTTAAGTCTAAATAATGCACATGTTGTCTGGTCAATGCAGGTGAAAATATAAAATGAAATGAATTTGTATAAATAATATTTCCCAACAAAATACACAATGCAAATGTGTTAAAATAAAACAGCACAAAACTAATTCCGAACTCATCTTAGAGATACTAATTGTTAACTAAGGAATTCTGACAACTTAGTAATCAAATTTCATTAATAAAATTTACAGAACGAAAAAAAAAATATTTATATTTCGGAAGAATCTTATGTCTTACAATGATAGATAAATCTTGTAGCATCGATAACAAATTATACACCCAGAGAAGAGATTCGTTGTCACAATTATATTTATTGCTAACTAAAATTTGGCGGTTCGTTGTGTTCCGTATAACTAAATGTTGTTCACATCAATTGATTTGTAATTCAGTTTTCGTTGCAAACACTGAAATTGCAAACACTGAAATTAGCACAAACACATTGAATTTAGCTGAACCCACAACAACAAGAAACAAATGTGATCTGCCGTATTACAGACATCCATTGGTTAAAGCTTCCTATGGCGGTAACAAAGTTATTATTTTTGCGATTGGACGCACTGTTTCCGACTTATGGCCATTTTTCATTTACGAGATTTTCTTATTGCGAAGATTTTTTTGAAAACAATTCCTTCCATTAGATTGGACCAATTTATGAAAAACCCTCAGAAAGCCGTAAAAATTAGTTATTTTTCCGTTTGGATGGTCCGTTTCGTAGATATTGGCATTAGGGCGTTTTAGCGTTTTTTGATTCGAGTAATTTAAGGTTTAGCGATTTAAAAAAAAATTGGCCGTATTCTAGACATCCATAGGCTAAAGCCTCCTATGGAGGCATCAAAGTTATTACTTTTTCGATTCGACGCTCCGTTTCCGAGATATTGGCATAAGGGCGTTTTAGCAATTCTTGATTCGAGACATTAAAGAAATTTAAAGATTTTTTAAAGAAAAAAAGTTATGCCGTTTTCAAGACATCCATAGTTAAAACCCCCTATGGAGGTAAACAATGTATTAGTTTTGCGATTGGACGCAGCGTTTCCGAGTTAGCGATTTTCTTATATTAGCGATGTTCTTATATTTTGCGATTAAAAAAAAAAATTCTTCCATACGAGTTGGATCACTATATGAAAAACCCTTAGAAACTGCCAAAATTTAGTTAGATTTTCGCTTGGACGCTCCGTTTCCGAGATATTGAATTTTTTTTAAATTTTTCACATTTTCGATCAAAAAATGGGGTTGGGCCACCGTGGGTAAACCATTTCCCATAGCCGGGTAATGGGTAAGGGCCGCTTACCCATTCTGCATGTGGAATGGATAATCGTACAGAGTAATTTCCCATCGTCGTGATAAGCTCGTCAAAACGTCGTTACATTTGAAGATCTCTGTCATGTTCTAGATACTTATGTATTTTATTTGTATCCTTGTATACATATGAATATGGTTTGTTTGTTTCATTCTGATAACATGGTCCAGCCAATGCAACTGGCCTAATTTGATTCGCCTAGATATGTTCATGTAGCCAAACAAATTACATAGCTCCTGGTTCCGAAGTCGTCGATACTCGCCGTTTTCTTTAACAGGACCATATATTTTGTGGATAATTTGCCTCTCTAATACTCCCAGCTGTTTTTCATCCGCTTGCGATATAGCCCAAGTTTCGGAGCCATATGCCAGGACTAGTAAAACGAGAGTCTAGTATAGCTGGACTTTTGGTATTTGTTCTTAAACTGCTTGCTGAGTCCGAAGTGCGAACCCAGTAGAGAGGTTTCTCTAGTCGTTGGACACAATCAATTTTGTCTTGTCCTCATTAACAGCAAGACCAACCATCGCAGATTCTTTTTCGATTCTTGAAACTACTGCAGTGACCTCTCGCAAATTTCGCCCAATGATGTCTATGTCGTCAGCATACGCCAGCAACATATGGCTTTTGGTGTTAATGGTCTTGTTCATAATTACTTCAGCTGTTCTTATTATTATCTCCATTAAGATGTTGAAGCGATTGCACGAAAGTGTGTCACCTTGTCTTAGCCCTCGCTTGGTACAGAATGGTTCGGTGAGGTATTTTCCCACCTTCACTGGTGATTTGGTGTTGGTCAGCGTCATTCTACAGAGACGCATCAGTTTTGCCGGAATCTCAAGTTCAGACATGGCATCGTACAATTTTCCCCGTAAGGGCCTATCGAAAGCAGCTTTCTAATCGACAAAATATTTACCGATATCTGGCCAGTCGTGGACTTCCATAACTACAAATAAAGATACAGTTTCTAATTGAAGTCTTTTGAAAAACGTGACTCGCAGTTGACAAATGATTAAGACTTTCTCTATCGGCATTCAACACATTCCTTAGTAAGAGTACGACATGACATAAGGCTGACATTTCACTGGACGATTTTACATAAATAGTTACATACATAGCAAATAGTAACATATCAAGGAGATTTCTTATATAATTTGTTCAAGACAAAATTTCCCACTGGGTAAAAATAAATACAAAAATTTCAGTCTAAAGTTTAAAAAAAAACCTGAAAATCGACAAATATTACTCGCAGTTGACAAATGAAATGAAAAGGAATTATTGCATCAACCTTCAGCATGGACTTCAGTGTCAGCCATTATATTGTGCTGAAAAATCAATAGGACAGTCTTATGTCCTTCAGAATTTATGTCACCTAAGTCAAACTAGTGTCTTATTTAAATTGGCATCACCAAATGACATAGTCCTTAGGAAGTATTACGGAAAATGTATTGTGCGCTGGTGCAATGGTTAGTGTGCGCGGCTCTTGTACATGAGAACGTGGGTTCGATTCCTGCTCAGACCACATTGCATTTATTTTGAAGACGGTCACCTCGCTTACTGATGGCGACACTATCGACTACTTAGCCATGAGAAAGCTTCTCAAATCACAGTTCGCAACGGTGTAACACTGTAGGTTCCAATCAGTGAGTGTAAGACTAGAACGCGCACAGTTCACTGGTATGTTAAGCTATCCCTAATCCCTTGATGGGATGCAACGGGAATCATTATGTTATATGTAAAATATTTAATGCGTTTTGGTTTGTCGTTCACAATTCATTGTTGCAGTGCGTTTTTACAAAATGTTAAGTATGTCTGAGTTTTCTGTATACAAGTATTGTGTTCTTTAGTTTTGTGGTAGACAATGTAATTATTTTTAGATGTTATTTATCTTTGCAAGTCGTATAGAATTTACGTAAGTCTTATAGAATGTAAACGCTTTACCGTTTGAATAATAATAAACGGCCCTAAGCAACACATGTCCTTTCAAACTTTGATGACATTTCTTTGGTTGAAATTCTTGTTATTTTCCACTACGTTGAATCAATAGTGACTCGTGTGTAGTGTAACATGAAGATAAAATAGCTCAACTACGCTGCTCCACGTTGACATATTTTCCCTTCTATTTATATTCAACCGCAAGAAAAACTGACTTTCGTGGTTGTTTCTAGCCGCAACCACACAACTAACGCTTTCCTGAAAAATGCAAAAAGATTGTAACAAAAATGTCAGCTTCATCCAAAGTCAGTATAGTGTCAAGTATACATGTAGCTGAAATATTTTGTAATTATGACGTCTAAATTTGAGACAATTACAACTTGTTTGCAGGTTAGTTGATGAGATGAATATGATAGAAACTGAAGGCATTTTTTCCGGTGCGGGAGCTTTGTTTTTAGGAAACTATGACGTAAGTTGTTGTAATTAGGAAACGCATTTTATTTTTAATAAATATATTTATTCTAACAGGGTATAACACACAAATACTAACTGAAAACTTGAAAATGTTGTTTAATCTGGTTCGCGTTATTGGTATAGCTAACATAGCCCTCAGGTTCTTGGCGGCACGTTTCAACTAGGAATTTAGTAAGATCGTGCACAAGTAAATATTTAACAGAAATTTTAATTCCAACAAGAGATGTAGCGGTATGTTCGATTTTGGTTACTGCAACCGAAAATCTCATAAATTCTATCATGACGAGGAATGTTTGTTGTAATTCATTTACAACAACCGAAATTTGAATTTTGAAATTGTTAGTTTATTTCATAGAGGAAACTAGAATGGAGAACCCATTTCTCTTATCAGACGTTTCAGTTCGCACTCTTCGTCGTAGGTTTGTGCGAGATATATGAGCGATATTCGACGAAAATTAAATTACACCAGGTGGAGTTACAAGAACATCTGACTTAATTTTCTCATGTCGTTTTGATATATAACTGTGAAATTTAAATACATTTTGCACTTTATTGGTAACTTTTATTATTGTTATACGTTTGTGTTGCATTTAAGGGCGGATCAATAAGTCCGTGACTTTTTGAATCAAACACAGTTTTTTTTTCAAAAAAAAAATTTTGTTTTTCAAAATAATCTCCTATCAGCATCGTAGCATCAACAAACTCATGCACTTTTACTCTTCGATCGGCCAACACCATATCGTGGATTTTTTTGGACATTTTCGGGTGTATTGACCTCAATTGGCCGTCCAGGACGTTCAGCGTCACTTGTACTTGTGCGAGCACAACGAAAGTCAGTAAACCACTTTTTACCATTGAAATGGATGGTGCATAGTATTTATCAAGCTCATAGTATTTCTCAAGTTTTTCCTTGGTTTGATTAACGGGGTTTTTCGCAAGAAATAATGCTTCATGAGCACTCGAAATTCACTTGTGTCCATTTTTAAAAAAATGTACGAGGTTGTATGTTTTGAACAGCTGTTAAACGCAAAGTAAATGACGGAACTTACTCAGAATTTTACAATAGCCTACTAACAGGTGGTACTAGATGGGAGCAGTGTTGTATTTCATATAACTACGAGGGAAGTTCCAAAAGTCACGGACTTATTGATGCGCCCTCTAACACAACTAGTTTACCGTACAAACACGAAATGCCGTTGGTGTTACCTTGTTGGACGTGTTGTACTAATAGTTGTATCTGGTATTATTGAACCCATCCTTTCTACCATCCAATGCTTACTTGCAACCATACCTATGAAGTTCAAAATATTGAGAGAATAAACTTCTCTATTCTAATTTCCTCTATGGTTTATTTGCTAATGTATGAGATATTCACACTATAAGCTTACAAGTTCTGAAACATTTTTCTAAGAAAGGTTTGCTTTTGTTGGAATAACAGAGCATTCAGGAAAGCACACTCACTGGCAAGACCAGGTTCGAACTCTGGAACAAGTTCATGACCAGATGTCTAGCTGCCGTGCCTGAATTAATACCACCGGTGGATCATCAGTCGTATATGTACCAACTCGTATGAGAAATTTTACACATGCGAATTAGTATCGATCGAAAACCCCAAGTATCAAGTCAGAATGAAAAGCTCAATTATTCCAACACAAGAAATTCTTTAGTATTCGGTCGCTGTGATTCAATTTTGTTGACATAACGAATTGTATAAATTTCAGTATTTTTTCTTCAGAAGTAGAGAGAATCGAATAATGGTATTAAATGTTCGGAAGAAAACGAATTATAAGCTTTACAACAATATAAGCCTGCATTCTAAAGCCCCATGTGGCAACCCCTAGGGTGGCTTGTGACAATCTCAAGATTCGCTTGTGACAACCTCTAAAATCGTTTGCGACAACAAGTCGGTTGTGGAAATCTCTTAATTCGGTCGAAAAACCTCTAAAGCCCGTTGTAACAACCTCTAAAGTGCTTTGTGATACCGTCTGAAGTCGGTTATGACAACCTCTAAAATCTACTGCCAGTTGCTTGTAACAAACTCAAAAATAGATTGTACCAACTCTTATGTCGTTTGTGGCAACCTCTAAAATAGTTTGTGATAACCTCTAAATGCTGTCGTTATCAATTCGGTTGTCTCAACCAACTGTTTCTGCGTTTGGTGAAATGCACCATAACATTTCCATACATTCTCCATGAAATATTTTGTTTTAACTAAAGGACTTACAATCACTAGTAAAGATTGTACATAGTATGTAGCCCGACCTCTTCTTTCTAAAGAACCACAATTCTTGCGTTGCTGTCCCGTTAAAGGAAATCCATGGATTCATTTACTTGTTTGTTAATGTGGGGTTTTTTACGGCCGGTGCAATGAAGGATGACTTCGGCACTAAATAATTCATTGCAGATGTGCGTTCCTGACTGTACGTTTGATGGTTTTTTATGGATTTTAATTTTACTAACAAGGTCGCATGTCGTTAGTCCTCGAAAATGCGATGTATGAAGGCATCACGTGAAGACCAGTGGTGACAAAGTGAGAACTGTTGTGAAAAGCAAACAAGTTCAATTACACATAAGACAGGAAATGAAAAGGTGTTCTAGAGAGACTCAGCATCACCTCTGTTAGCGAATTCAAGTACATTGTCACGTATGACCGTTGATAGTTTATTGTGGGTTTTAAAGGTTGAAGAGGTCAGTTTTTTGTGAAAGCAACCATTTGTACCATTTATAGAATGTGGGTAGAATTTATAAAATTGTGTCGTTAGCAGTCGGTATTTCAGGTGTGGGTTGTAACATTACACTTGAAACAGTCTTCGCTCGTTTCCCGTTCGTACGAAAAGAGATTTTGATGTTTGCATGAAACCCACAATTCCAAGATTCTAAATTATAAGGGCAGTTTTATTTTTGGGTACTTTGCGTTAGTTATTTTGCTCATGAGTAATGAATTCTTTTATATGCAAAATTATTAGAGCAAGGTTTTGTACAACAGTTTGGGGAATAAACGAATACATTCGTGAAATATTTAGAAAATAGAGTATGAAGTTAGTATTTATGTCGCAAAATTGTAAACGCTTAATCACCAGTCGTCAATTTTACCGACAGTTCTTTTTATTTATTGGTTCTAGTGATTAATTCTTTAAAGACTACTCTCAAAATTATCATTGCTATCAAGTAACCACTGACAAAGCTACAAATTTAGAAAATTTATTACTGCAAAGCTAGTAAGGTGTAACATTCAAGTGACCAAGATCTTTCAGCAAACTGCCAAACCTAAAAAAAATCCATACGTGTTCGAACTCACGGGCGATGTGTTAACAACTTTTAGTTACACAGTACCTGTTCGATTTCTATGAACACATTAGAAAATGATACATTGGAATGTGAAAAAAGAATAGTTTTTATGCTGAAAGCTCTTTTGCTTCTTCTTTTTCTTCTTTCTTACATCAGCTTTAACATATTAGATGTAATATTGTTGAAATAAATAAAGCAATATTTAGCTCACTGAATAATTGTTTTTGTTTTGTCATAGACACTGCAACGACAAAAAGTATTGAATAGTAGAGAGAACTTATTGCACTCTTTTCCCGCTCTCATGTAGAGAGTCTGAGTAAAAGGGCATAACCGAGTTTTATTCTCTTTTTAGAATATATCAATATAAATGCAATATTTCGAGAATGTTATTACATAAAACAATACAAAAGGCATCAATGTTTCACATCAAAATTATCAATGGACCAAGTTATGAGAGAGTAATACGTTTTGAATCATTCGCCAGATGTCGCCAGTGCTTTTGAGTCATACAATTTGTTCATTGAGTTCTCTATACTATTCAATACTCTTTGGCGGCCAAGACCTGCATGTTTGTTCGCTGCCGCTAGATCAATACCATCATACTCATTTTCAGGCAGAGACGCTGTGTGTTGTTTGCATGTGTTCACTTTGATAGATTGCCCTACCCGTGCCTATAGATGTTAACACATCAATAAAATCTCAAAAATTATAGCAAGACCGATGATTTTTTGGCCACTCGTCCATTATCGACGACAGGTTGCCCAATATTGCAGATTCAACTTTAAATGTTGGCTCAAATTTATTACTAGTTTTTGTCAAAATTATGAAAACTGTATATACGGATGAGAAAGGATACAAAAAGTTAGTTTTGTTTTAATTTTATTTTAGATAAGCAAATTTACTGAGCCCTACAATCAAAAGAGGACATTAAGATTTATTTTTGGTCCTATCGTTTTTTTTTTTGGTAAATTTGACGAAATACGTTTAAATGTCTAGAGCTACGAACGTGTTTGTGAGTACCTCATTAGTTCATCTAAAGAAAGGAATTAAGATAGAGTAATGTCATATGGAGCTGCCATTGTTCTCATCTGACATTTTCTTTTACACTATTCGTGGTGCGGTCGGTGCGATAGAGAGTTATTTGACGTAAATTGGTGGAATTATAAAAATTGTTGACATGATTTTTTGAATGAAAAAGATGTAAAATTTAAACGTATTTTGTAATATTGTATTGTTACTATATACGAGGGTTGCTATTTATATTTCGGATCCAGCAAAAAAAAACAATCATTTATTATTGGAATTTTTTTTGTTATTTTTCACAATATTCTCCGTGAAGATCAATACAGTTTTGAATGAACTCAACTCAATTCTCGAAGAACTTTCTCCACTCCGATTGAGACACGTCCAAAACATGGTCTTTTCTTCGGGCGTCAAAAATCGTTGACCACGCAGCAAAAAGAAGTCATTGGGCTGTACGGCGGATGGCCCATCAATCAGACAATAGTTTCATCTGATGTGCGAGAACTCGCATTATTCTGATGTAAAATGATCCGTCTTGTCTTGTTGTTTCCCTTATTTATTCGAACACTGTTGGCAAATAGATGGTCGTAAAGCATTCAGAATTGACCGTCCTACGTTTCACTGAAAGCACTGTGGCCACATGTCTGGTTAATCCCAAAAAAAACATACGTTTCGATTGCTCTTTTGTTTTGCGCTCATGTGCATAGATCCATGATTCGCCACCAATGGCCAACCTTTCTTTGCTCTAATCGACACGAGGCTTTTTGAGCATTCGTCAAATTATATGGGATAAAACGAGAACAAATCTTTTTCACAGCTTGTCATACTAATGCCCAATGATGCCTCAATCGAACAGTATGTAACATGTCGAACGGCGTCCGAGACGGAACTCTTGGTACTAGCGATTTACAGTAGGTATTAATGGTGTTTCATCAGCAAAAGTCAAGCAAGTTGATTGGGACACTCTTGTCTCAATAATCCACGCCGAAAATCGTAAAAAATTATCACGGGTAAATTCCATTTTTTTTTTTACCGAGATGTATTTTTTAGTACACTGTAAATGCAACAAATAGTGCTCTTAGTTGAAAACGTTCTATGTATGTTTAAACTGAAAAATGTCAAACTTTCCAATGGAAGTTCCAGTTTGCACCTGGAAACACTAGTACTACCAAAACCCGAAATATAAATAGCAACCCTCGTGTTTGTATTGTATTTACACAAACATGTTAACTCACAAACTGAAACGCCGTTGCTGTTTTATTGTTGGTTGGTTTGAGCCATTGCCTCTATCTGGTATTACTAAAGCAATTCTTTGCAACTTGCAACACATTAAACTTCGTAAATTTACTGAGTCATTTGAGTCATCATTTCACTATGGGAATTAAAATATTTGCTCACTATGTTCATTGACATTTGAAATTATCGAGACATTCTATGGTACTCGTATACGTATCTTTTTTTATATTTTTCCAGTCAAACTCATACACTTCAATAACCTTATAATTGGCTATTGAAATTATGTTTCAGTAATGATTATACGTTGCTTTTGACATTTATTATTGGTAATTACTGATATTTTTTTAAATATGAGCCAGCATTTCTAGCCTGCGTAAAATGCTTGAGTATTAAAATAAACATGTTACTAGGGATATGAATGTTTGAATTTTTTTTAAAAGAATTAAAAATAAAAGAATCACAAATGCTACAAAAACAAATAAAAAGGTATTCTTGGTTAATTTGGTGACGAAAAACCTTTCCCATGAAATCGATCAAAGTTTTCGGAATTTGGAATTTTAGCACTGTTTTCAAATGTTGTAGAAAATTTCCAGTATTTATTTAGTTATTAATTAATTTTTATTTAATTTTTAATTAAATGATGCAAGTTTTAAAATTCCACGAAATGTAAGGATTCCAAATCTGTGTTTGAAAAAGTTAGGTTTTGAAAAAATTAAAATTTCATGTTTTTCAGTTTTATTTTAACAAAAAATGCATTTAATTAATGTATGAGAAATTCATACTACATACTTACGAGGTCAGGAAAAATTTTTCGAATTGAAAAATATTTGGGTTTTTGGAATAATAGACAATTCAGTTAAGCACACTCACTGGTATGATTAGTTTCGAACTCCATGAACTCCGCATTTAGTTGATCAATCAACGGTTTTTTAGCTGAATCGGCTAATACATGTCAGACTTTCTGAATGATTTCATGGTGAGATGGTGTTTCAATGTAGGCTACCTCGAGAAGAGCCCGTCAAGGTGGTCAAATATGGGTGCTAGATCACTAATAAGCTAAAATATGAGTAAGAATGATAACTCATGTACTCCTACCGGTTCAAGACAAATCGAATTTAAGAAGTAGAACAATATCCACTTTTATTCAAAAATTTTATTGTCCGAGCGTTAGGTCGTATTTTCAATTAATTTTATCCTTCAATATTTCGCTGCCCTTTGGATAGCATCTTCAGGAAGATAAACACAATTATTAATTAAAGACGAAATGAATGAATTAATAATTTTTTTTTTTATTAAATTTTGTTTATTAATTTATTTTGTTACCCAAAGGGAAGCGAAATATTGAAGGATAAAATTAATTGAAAAAACGGACAAACGCTCGGACAATTTAATTTTTGAAAAGGTCGGATAAATCATGACCCATTCAATATCCACTTTTAGTAATCGGTTTGAAGAGCGGAACTTAAAATCCGGTTTCAAGGTACCGTTTTAGAAGCCGGGTCTGAAATTTGGAAATTTGTTCAAATATTCAGTGTTAAAGCCGTTTATTTTTATAAAATCGGTTTTATTGATTGAAATCGGTTGAAATTGTCTGTATTTGGAACCAGGTCTAGAAACCGGAGTTTAAACTCGGGTCTTTAAACCGGTAATTGGATCTACGCGTCAAACCCCACTTTTTGCAACCAGTTTGATTACATGAGTTTTGTTTCTCACTCATATTGTGACGCTTTTCCTCGATGTATTCTTGTTTGGCCCACCAACTGACTACAAAATCGTTGAGAATGTCTGGCATGTAAGCGAATCCAATTCAGAAAAATACTGTTGTAATTAGAATGGTTAACTGGTTCATCTAAATGTAGTTTGTTTCACTTTTTTAAAAACGGAAGATTTTTCAAACTCAGAATTGGAATCATTAGAGTTTGTGGAATTTTTCAACACTTCCAGAATTTACTAGTTTGCTTATGCGTAATCAATTCCAAGGAAAACAGACTTAAATAAACATTTACAATTGTTATAAAATATTTGGAAAAGTTCTAAAATTCGAACACTTTGATTGATTTTCAAGGGGGTTGTCACCAAATTAGCCAAGAATACTTTTTTATTTATTTATTTATTTTTGTAGTGCCTCTGCTCTGACCACTGTAAATTTCTTTCGGCGGCGGTCACCTCTCGTAGTGACGGTGATACTATCGAGTATTTAGTCACGAAAAAGCTTCTCAAAATACCATTCGGAACAGGTGCAAAACTGTAGGTCCCAATCAGTGAGTACAAAACTTGGAAGCACTCAGTTCACTCGTGGTGAGAAGCTCTCCCCAATTCCATCATTGGATGTAATGGACAACCAATGCCTTTATTTTTACCGTTTCTTATAATGTATATCCATCTAAATATAATTTAACAAAAAAGTCATATTCCTAGTGTTCTAGTGCAAATATGCTGACATATCAAGTGCTGTGGATACTGTTGTGTCACACGCTGATATGTTTTTCTGAATTTTATTGATTTTAGTCGATATATATGTATCTTAGCCATGCATATTAGCTGTTTGTTTGGCGTAGACACTCTGTAAGCTGAAGTATTAATGTCACGCAATATTAGACTGCAATTTCAGTATAACAATTTCATTACAATGCAAAATCAGTTCTGTCATAATCCTTCATAACTGTCGAGTGGATTTCATTAATGTTCTTATAAAAAATGCTTAACCTCAAAGTTTTCAAATTGGTTTAAAAACAAGTTTGTACATATTATAGCAGTAATAAGGTTCACAGAATATTGGTTACCGTATGGAGTTTGGTATTATCTGCTGCATAGAAATGTCAGTAAAATTCAACTAAATCAATTTGTTGCATAATTAATAAATTTAATTATAATATAATTAAATAAAAATCCATTTTAAATTGAAATTATAGCTATAATTAATTATTGGTCTATAATTAAATTTCTAAAGTGTCTACTATGGTCGCCAAACTTTTGCCAATTTACTTAATCAAAATATTCTTCCCTACATTTAATGGAAAAAAAGTTTCCCGTTTGTCTTTACCAACCCATTTGTAATCTAGAAATTTCACCTGGTGGCGATAAAGACGAAGAAAACTTAAAACTCAGCTGTAACTATTAAGACAGAATATCAGTTTTCCAACAAATTTAATCTATATAAATGAGCAAATAAAGTCATTTGAACAAAAAGCAGAGGCATATCACGCGAGCGCAATTTATATAATTATATGAGAGACACCAGAGAACAGTGGAATAGAGAAGCACAGTGGAATGAAATGCTTGAATTTTGTGTATGCAAATAAAAAGATACACTCTAGGTTACTGCTTAGATACTTAGTGTGGACTTATTCAGGAAAAGCTAAAATGTCCTTAAGAGAATTTAAACTGAATGCACTACCACAGAATACAATACATTGATATAATTTAATGCTAAATATTGCATAGAGGAAGGTGATAGTGGAAAACTTTTGGGTTTGTGCTGTGTTTTGAAAAAATATTTTTTGGGTGCTTAAAGATAACATGAGCGATATGTAAATAAAGCAGCATAAATTAAGTAATGATATACCCGAGGCTGTGGAGTCTGTCCAAATTTAACGACTCCGACTCTAACTCCGACTCCAGTAAATTAAAAATACATGACTCCGCTCCTACTCCGACTCCAGCAATTTGAAAATACGCGACTCCACGCCGACTCCAATATTAAATTCACCAATTTCCTAAGGTATCGTTTAGTAACATCTATACATGGAACAAATTAATTATTATATGACAATTATAAGATGTATTTTAATTTGAATTAGCTCTACAAATGCAAATTCAAAAAAATTAAATACACATTTTCAAAGAATTTTCTCAAATCTGGCTGTTTTGGTTGTCAAATATTTTATATGTACAGTAGGGTGTACTGAAAACGCTTTTTTGGAAGTTCAAATTTTGGGGGTGGGTCTCAAACGACGCGTATTAAAGAGGTGATTACGGGAACGTCAAACTTTTTTTTATTCTGGGGTACTTATAGTATCCTACAGGCCGTTGAAGTTTCGATTCCTAGTACATTCTCGAAAAAAATAAATTTTTTTTTTGGACAGTATAGGACTCAAACGACGTGTCATGATGAATATATATAGAAAAAAAATTTACGAAATTTTGACAGAGCATTTTTTTTCACTACGTCATTTTGAATACATTTTGTCTTCCCCATTTTGCTGTATTTTACATAAATATAATTGTAGCTGATTTTGTGTAACAGAACGACAAACCTACGAATCAAATGAGATTTTTTAAAAATTGGCTAGTTGATTGAATATTTATGTAAAATACAGCAAAATGGCGAAGACAAAATATGCATGGTACATATTTCAAAATGAGATCGTGAAAATAAAATGCTCTGTCAAAATTTTGAAAATATTTTGTTCTCTATATGTTTACGATGACAAATCGGTTGAGCCCCATATTGTCCGAAAAAATATTTTTTTTTCAAAAATGTACTATGAATCGAAACTTCAACGGCCGGTAGGGGACTATAAGTACCCGCGTGGAAATTTCTAAACACAATTCCGTAATTTAGCATTGTAGTAAAAAAATCGGAACTAATTTTTCTTAAGCCGTTATGGTTTCAGTTTTGAAAAACCGGATGCTATTAATCATTAACGATTTATACTAAAAATTATTATAATTCGACAACATATCGAGTGTAGAACAAAATATTATTGACAACATTTTCGATTTTTTATTTTGAACGAAAATTGAAAATACATCACTGTATGCACTATCTAGTAAAATTTGCAAAAAGTACCATTATGAAATTTGAGTAGAATCAATTTTAACTTTAGTACACATTTACTTGGTTTCATTCGAACAAATCTTCTCTTGTAAAATTAAATTTTTGTTCGTTTATGTTATCTTGGCGGTGAACGCTCGATTTTAGATTTGTAAAGCATCATAAATCTACTACGGCATGTGTTTGTTGGTTTTCAGCTTCAATTACAGAGCTCAACGTTTTTTTTTTTTGTAGCACTGTAAACCGAGTACTAAATATGCTTAAATTCCAATTAAACCACTTGAGAGTTGAAAACGCGCAAACCGAAACCCTCTACCTCAAAAGAAAAATTTTTCTTCTCCTCTTTCCCCAAGGTGCGAAGCCAAAGGCTATATTTAAAATTTTCTTAAATCTGCTCTATTAAAACGAACATTCTAACCGTTGTAAACCAACCGACACATACACCGCACAGTGGGGCCGATTGGAAAAAACACGGTAATAATATCACAACTATTGTTGTTCTGATCATGTTGGAATGTACTACACATTAGTAGAGGATGAATCAGGCTTTGAGATAGTACAGTCAGGGGCAACCTGTGTCAACACAGCTGGTGCTACAGGGTGCCAAAGTTGACTACTTCTGTGCTGTTCAAAATCTGTTTCTTCAAAGCCTAGTACACGCCGAAAAATAACGGCTACAGCAACATACTGCAGGAACCATGTATATGTTTGCAAGCATTTCGTGAATAGAAGATCTGGTGCCTTGTTTTCGTGAATAGAAGATCTGGTGCCTCTTGTTTCTTTATTATCAGTCAGGTTTTTGTTTTCCATTTTTCAACAATCAAAGCCACATTTGGGTCACAAATACAAATTGTGTACCCTATTAATCAGTGTGCCCCAAATATGTTGTACTGAATAGCAAACAGAATGTGTTTGGTATACTATGTTTGCGACAAGTTACAAGCGCGATATATTTTCACCCAAACAGCAAAAAAAAAAATAAAAATTTTTCAGCGTGTACTTCTACACTTGTAGGCTGATTACAATAGATTTTTACTTTGAGAACCTACCAGGTAAGACAAAACAAAAATTCGCTAGATGTTGAGAGATATATTTTACCGTTATTAAGATATTCTCTATTAAATTTTACAAATTTTAATTTTTTCATTGACTTTTTTCAGTTTTTTTGTTAATAGCTCGGACATCTGATGACTGGCTTTGATGTGGTTAATTTTTTATATGTTATAGATCAATGCAAGGTCAAGTAAACTCAATTAAGGTTTGTTTCAAATAGTAATAAAAACTTGGGGATTTTTAAACCCAAACAAATCTCTTATGCACATTCGGCTTTGCTCCGCTGAGCTCATTTATGCGTAAGACCTCTTTCGTTTTTGGCGCGTCTTTAGAAATGTTTCAATCTAAAAAAAAACAATAAAAAATCCCAAGCGAAGTATTTGCCAAATATCGATAATGAAAAATTTATTCAAAAATAGCTCATTTGATCATAATTGTACATAAAAAATAAATAGATATAAAATATACATATATTTGCTGTCGGTTGTACAATGGTATTGTGAGCGGCTCTTGTGCATGGGAACGTGGGTTCGATCCCTGCACTAACCACCTTAAATAGTGAAAATCGGCAGTTAAATTATCAAAATTGGAAAATTTTGTATTGAAATTTTATGAATTTTGACAATTTTACTACCGGTTTTTATCGTTATAAAGTTACAGAATTCCGGTGCAGGCTTTGAAAGTTTCAACAACACAAAGTCGTCAATTTTTTTTTTGTTTGTTTATTTATTTACATTATAAATATTTTAATACTACAATAAACAATAGTTATATGATTGGTATATGTATATATACAACGACCCGGATAAGGGTGCTCTAGTATACTCTTATATTATGCTAAGCTGTTTTTTATTTTTTAATTAACTATAACAAATTTTATTTCGTATTTGAAATTAGTATTAATTATTTGTAATGAAAACTATTACAAAAACGTTACTTTTATAAATTTTGTGGTTATAATAAACTAGTTGTCAGATGGTTAAAAAAAAAAGGGGGAAGTAATTATTGTGGTCCAAGCCACCAAAACTTTTTATTATTTAAAGTAGATGTAATTATTCTATCTCTTTGAGGAATACTCGTATCAAACCTGACATTGTTTAGGTCGTTTCTATTGTAATCTATGGAGTTTATATTCGCCCGCCTATATAAGTGAATGAACAACGGGACGCCATTTTCATTTTGAATGTATTTTATTCTGTCAAGGAACAAAAAGGCTTCAGGTGGCACAAATCCCTTTAAGATGGAATCTTTTATGTATTTTTCATCGGTGTAGAATGGTGCCATTATTAAATTAAATTCTGTACAAAGTGTACATCTCACTATATGTTTTCTAATTAAATTAATTATAAAATTATCGATTCTGTTCACGTTTGTCGTATTGTAAAGTTTTGAGTTTGAAAAGAATTTTACGAAGTTGGATTGTGGGGATCTATACATAGAGGTACAAGCTCTAAGACATTTACGCTCAAATAAGCGTAACCTTTCCATGTAAGATGGTGATATATTGTACCAGATTGGGCATCCGTATGTTAGTATTGGCCTACATTAATACATTAATATTTTAATTCTCATTGTTAAATGTTTCGAGTAGAATAGTGTTTTGTACATGAAGAAGGCTTTTTTCGACTTCTCTATAGCTTTGACAACATGGTTATTAAAATACAAAAACTTATCTAAATAAATTCCGAGATATTTTACGACTTCTCTATTCTGTATTTTGTATATTGTTCAGCCTGGATTTTATCCCAAAACACTTCCAGTTCTTTTTTATGTTGTGGTTACATTTGTTAACAGGGGGTCGAAAAAGGATAGTTTCGCACTTTTCTGCGTTAATTTTCATATGCCAATCTTGAGCAAATTTTTCAACCATATTGAACGAATCTTGTAAACTGTTGTTAATTTGACTTATTTTGTCACCCGGCTGATATATAATGATATCATCCGCGAACGAAATAATGTTTTCTACGTTATCAATTAGATCTTTTATATAAAGGTTAAATAAAATAGGAGCATTAACCGTGCCCTGTTGTAGTCCATTGACCATTTCGTAATCCCTGCTAAACTTGCAATTATTATTTACAGTGAATTTTTTTTTTGCTATCATATTGTAAATTAGAATGACTACACACATAGGAAATTTGAAGTTGATTAATTTGTGTATTAATCCGGGAATCCAGACAGTGTCAAATGCCACACAACTTTTGTTCCAATTCCAATTTATGTCCGACACTAGTAAATTTATCGCATTAATAGTGGAATGCCTGTGTTTGAAACCGAATTGTCTATCGCTTATCAAGTCATTATTCTTACAGGTTGTATTGATAGTGTTATTGATACACATTTCGAATATTTTACTTATGTTTGGTAATAAGCTAATGGGTCTAAGATTTCTTGGGTTGGTAATGTCCTTATCTTTTTTGGGTATTACTACAACTTTAGCCTTTTTCCAAATATTTGGGAAGTATGCATTATTGATCATATTATTGAACAGAGTGCAGTAGTCTTGCATAGTCTTTTCTGGCAAATTTTTCAGAATTATATTAGGTATACCATCAAGGCCTGATGACACTTTACCTCTAAGGTTTTTGAATATGTATATAATATCATTCTGGGTAACGAAGTATATGCCAGCTTGCTCTTCGGTAAGAGAATTAGCCTTTTTTAAATCTGTAAAATTTGTGAGTTTCGTCTGACTACGCTCGAAGGAAGTTTTTGTTTCCAAAAACTCATTGAATGTGTTCATGACTTGTGTATGTGTATTATTATTGTTATCAATTTCCTTGTGAGAGTGTATTGCTTCAAAGTATGAACCAATTACATTCACAATCATTTGCTCGTCATTAATAATGAGGTTGTGGTCCCGGTCTGTTTCTATTAGCCTGGTATCAATACCAGCATTTTGTACAAAATGAGACATGTTATGTGTAATTTTTAACGATTCTATTTTTAATACTTCTATTTTCTTGAAATTTTTTCGAACTTTGCTGAACATTTCTGCGGAATTTTTTGGATTTATTTCTGTTAAATTTCTCTCAACCTGGTTATCAATAGCTACAGTGAAATTGTCCTCAATAAGCTTTTTAACTACTTTAAAAATGGCTTTCAATAACTTCAGTCTATTTGTTGATAGAGTGATTTCCATACGGTTGTGTCTTTTTATAATAGTCAACATGCGGCTTTTTTCCCTATGTAATTTTTCAATAATGTGATTTGTTATGATGGGATATTTATTCTCTTTAAATCTAGGTACTACTGACTCTATGGTCACCTTTATTATGGAGTCAATTGTGTTCAAATATAAATCTATTTCATCGTTTTATAAGTTACGGCAGTTCGGGACCACAATGTTATCACATGAGTTAGCAATAATTTTCTCTTTGAATTTCTTCCAATTGGTTGCTTTGTAGTTGTATTGTATGTTTGGAATTGGTTTAAACAACCGAAATAATTGGCAATCGTTTTGCATAGATGCGTAAATTTCTAACGCGTTATGATCGCTGTCATAAGGTAGAGTTTTAATGCAGTTTAAGGAGTTATTTTCGACTTGTATATTAATTCTATTGTCTGCAATGCACACATCTAAAAATGATTCTGACCTTGGGTATGACGGAGTTACAGAAGCGTAGAATTTACATCTAAAGTTCACATCATTTTCTGACAACCAGTTTCTTATCGCATTTCCCTTTGTATTATTGTCTTTATTTCCCCATTCTATTCTTTTACAGTTCAGATCTCCCCCTAATATATAATAATTATCTGTGTTGTGTAAATTCATGGATTCAAAAAGTTGGTCGATTTCCATTTTAAAATTCGAATCGTTGTTACCTGAAGGGTAGTATGCAGAAATAACGTATAGAGTTTTGTTACAATTCATAGGTATTTTTATAATAGTTGTTTCCAGATACTTGAAGGATCTTATAATATTGTTTGTATATACTTTATGTTTAATATCATTCTTAACGAGTATCGCTGTGCCTCCACCCCTATTTGAGTTTGGCCTATCTCTTCTTATAAGATTATACTTTTCATAAGAGAGTTTATGTTTTTTATTTAGTTTGGTTTCATTAAGTAGCACGATATCTGGGTTATGTACTTTAAGAATTTGACTCAAATCGTACCTTCTACTTATTTGTATTAATGAATTAACATTACTTTCAATTATTTTCAATTTTTTCGGTATAATTGTAGTATTGGGCAGATTGATCGAAGCCATTACTCTCTTAACATAGAAAAAATTACATCAATTTGAGAAGCTTGCACTTGTAATTGCTTTTGCATATTGATCAATTGGTTATTAAGGTTTGACATCATGTTTTTAATTTCTAAGAGAAATACATTATTTGGGCTATTTTGTGTGTTTGATTGTGGCATATGATCATTTTTTAAAGTGCTTGAAAAAATTATATCTTTATTAATGAAGGATTTATACATATTAACGTTGTGTTGGTTTTCTCTGATCGATTGTTTTCTATTTTGCATTTTTTTCTGGAGGTTTTGATATATTTTGCACCCCTTATACGACGCTGGATGACCAAATTGCTTGCATAGAACACAGTATACATCTTCCCTTGGGACGTCGTTCACTTCGCATTTTCCTTTTTCATGGTTTTTATCGCATTTGACGCATTTTGGTGATAAAAAACAGTTCGAGGCACTGTGGAAGTACTGCTGGCAATTTCTGCATTGAGTTATTTCCGGGCGCTTCAACTGTTCCCATTTTATAATACGATAGTCTATTGCCTTAATGGATTTTAGTTTGTTGCTGTCACTTTCAGGACTGATTTGCACAATATATATTGGCAGTTTATATCCTCTAGCCTCCGAAGTTTTGGTGCTAAATTGATTTATTTTCAAAAATTTTAACTCACTGGTTTCATGAGTGCATAGTTCATTAAATATTTCCTGCATGTCTGCATTTGATTCTAAACCTTTTAGAAGATATGTTTTGTTTTTCATACTTTTAGGCGTAAAAGTGAAAATTTTGTCTTGGTTTTTTCTAAATAAGCCTTTACTTTGACGTGATCGTTTAAAGAGTTAAGAAATAGAGATTTCTTATTTCTAAATTGTTTAATCTGAAAGTCATTTATTTTTAAACCGGTTTTAAGAAATTTTATTAGTTCTTTCGTATCAATATCAAAAATGTTTATTGGTGGAATTTTATTGTTTTGATTTTTGTCTTTGTTTGACGTTTGATCAGCATTTTGCCGATTATCATTTTGTTTTGTTATTGGTATGTTTTGGTTTGTTGTATTTAATGCACTAGATGTTTGGCATTTTTGTTTGTATTCATTTACATGCTTTTCGAAACTTTGTAATATTGTTTTATCGCAGTTATCATCTTCACAGGCGAGAATAGCAAAGTAATTGCTTCTCACTTGTTTTGAGAGTACAGCTTCATTCATGCTGATATTTTTTCTTTTTCTTTGTTCTATATTTTCTGTGAAACAATGTGTTTTTGCATTGTCCTTATCATCTGAATGGAGAGCATTCTGCTCACTCATAACAGGTTTTGTTTTAGTTTATTTTTTTTTTTACTTATGCAGTTAAATTTTGTTTTTTTTTATACTATTATATATTTGCACACTTGTCACAAGAAATTAATATAATAATATGGATATTAGCGAAATTGAAATAAGGTCCGACTATCAAAAGATAATAACGATCGCTTTTAAAATGATGGATGATCTTCTCAATACGTCTATCACTCATCACGGTCGCGAAAGAACCCCCACAAAGTCGTCAATTTTGTCACCCTGTAGCACCAGCTGTGTTGACACAGGGTTCCTCTAAATGCAATTTTCGAAACCCCTGCGTTCTTCTCTACAAATATCGGGTACATTCCAAAATAATCAGAACAATACTTTAAAAGTTGTGATATTATTACCGTGTTTTCTCCAATCGGCTCCACTGTGCACCGCCAATTCTCCCAAAGCCAACATTACCAGCCTACATATGCCAAAATGGTACAATACGCAAACAACGCTTATTAACACACTTCAGTCTCGAGTGGGAAGTGCAATTTATGGCTTCTTACAGTAGGGTGGCACAGTGCGCAACGTGTTCTCAGTAACACACTTCAGTCTTTGGTGTCAATTGTGATTTATAATTAACTGCCACATTTGGCATTTACATGATACTTATGTGCCACTTGATACATGATACATTTGTCTCTGCTGCTATATCTTTACAGTTATCGTCTAGTGTTGGCGTTCATTTTTCTTACTAAGTGCTGCAAGGTATTCATGTAAATAAAACAAATGTGTTGTACAAGGAATCTTTTGTAAATGACACCAGAAACTTAAGATCAAATTCAGACCTTTTTATTTACCAACATGTTTTTACCTAAAGGCTTTGAGACAGCCAGGGTTTATTCACATATGTAAGTGGTTCTATTAAATATATATATGTATATATATTATTTTCTATTGGTCTGCGTACAAATTTAAGTTCCATTATTTTCTTTCGCACAGAAATACCAAACATTCAATATATTTTCCCAACCTAAAAAAATACTGCATTATTTCTGCTATTTTGCACCACAAAAGATATTCCACTCATGTAACAACACAAAGCAAATTCGACACAGTTTCTTTAGTCTAGTGCAATATGTTTTTGTTCGCAGAGATTAAAAAACAATTGTATAAAATTCTTTAAAAGGAATTCTTTTCAAGAAAGGCATAACAATTCATTAAAGGATACAGTGTTAAGCATGTTGTGAATGAAATACTCATTTGCAGCCCAACGCACTACAATTCGTTAGGGTCCTTTTGCTTCTGAAATATACTGCTACAGCAAGTGCGGACGCCATTGTTGTAATTAAAGTGCAACATAAAATTTAAGTGTACTTACCAACCAACCTTGTTACTATTGGCTCCAGAGGCTGCATATGTTAACTAGTTGGTCTTGAAAAGGGATAATATAGGTGAATATTTTGATATAAAGACAATATTAACCGGTTTTACCATTAATTGGGTGCACGAGCTTGTCTTCATCTCAGAATAATCAATTTAGTAAAACGGGTAATATCAGTCAACATTTTGATTTAGAGCTCAGGCAAATTTTAGGCACTAGACTTGCTGATATAGGTTTCAGAGATTACAACTATTAACCGATTTAATCGAAATTTGGTTCGAAAACCTATGCTGGCTAAATGATATTCGCTGTTAATCGAGCCTCAATTATTCGATACAAAAAAACAAAAAAAAAAAAAAATACAGCAGACAGTTTAACGTAGAATACGCCATCCGATAAGACAGAAAACATATATAACAATAAATTCATTTGCTTATATTATTTATCATTTATTGTTATATATGTTTTCTGTCTTATCGGATGACGTATTCTACGTTAAACTTAATGGCCGAGTCTCTGACACAGCCTGCAGGGACAGTCCGTGGCCGAAGGCCTCGGACAACTGTCTGCTGTAATTTTTATATTTACCAACGGCATTTGATTCAAGTCCGTTTAAAAAAAAATATTATGTTCAATTTTTTTAAACTTAATTTAATTTATGTATTTTAATTAATATTTTTATTGAAATAAGTTCTGCGAATGTTGAGAGGGCCGCCCTAATATTAAAAAAGGTTTACCTTATCGAGTCTTCGCATTAGCATTCGAGCGTTGTGTGAAAGCTTTACGCTTTACAATTCAAAATTAATGTTACAACAGCTTTATTGAAGCTTTCGCAAAAAAGCTTTATTACGTTAGCTTACTGCTTGTTTCACTTTTTACTAGATACATGTTGCCAAGCAACATTAGCTTGCTGTTCGTTTCACTTTTTACTAGATACATGTTCCTAAGCAATGTTGAGCAACCAAAAACACTCAACCAAACACCACACATATGTTTGAGTGTATGTGTTTAAACAATTTTCATTCGAGAAATTAAAATACTAGAAATATATCAACCAATATGAAATGTATATCAAACGAAAGATAACATCTTCATCATCTTCATCGAATAACATAACATCAAATTTTAAAAAAATTCATCTAGCCGTTTCCTCAAATTCAATGAAATAAAGATTACAACAATAAAAACCTGACATGACTCCTCATACCGTAAGGTAAGACGTATTCTACGTTAAAAAATGGTTTCCAATTACTTCCCTTGAAGTGATTGGGAAGAGCTTCTCAAAACCAGTGAGCTGTGCGCGAACTAGTTTTCCACTCACTGATTGAGGTGTACAGTTTTTCCCGAACGGTATTTTTGAGAAGATTTTTCATTGCTTAATACTCGATAGTGTCGCAGTCACTATGCTAGGTGACCGCCGTCAAAAGAAATGTTAGGTTGTCTGAGCCTGTATCGAACCCACGTGTTCATGTACAAGGGGCGCGCAGAATACCATTGCACCAAAGACGACCACTATACGATGAGACATATCCAATATAAGTAGTACCACCAAGCGTGGTACTATTAGCTCCAGAGGTTGTGTTTTCTCAGTGAGCTTGCAAAATGAGCTATGTGTAATTTTCTGAAATGTCTTTTTCTGGAAAACTGAGAAGCTTTTTTAGGCGCACTTGTGCCAATAAAGCCGTTTTATTCTACAAGATTATAGTTTTAGCAAAGTCACAGTTGTCGAAGAAATATCCCCAGAATATTTTAGTTGTATTGCTTTACTGAAACGTTGTAGAAAAACTCATAATAAATAATCAATATTTTTCGAGCTTGAGGTCAGATTTGCTGTAGTTATATTTATTTTCCTCGATATTTCGCTACTCCTTTGTGTAGCATCATCAGGAGATATAAACAATATTCAACAATTAAAACAATTCAACAATTTTGTATTTTGTTTTGTTTTAATTGTTGAATACACAAAGGAGTAGCGAAATATCGAGGAAAATAAATATAACTACAGCAAATCTGACCTCAAGCTCGAAGAATATTGATTATTTATTGATAAGGAAAAGGTCGAACAACAGAATAAAAATACTAAAAACTCATAATGTTTATAAAAGCGCAGCAAGGATATTTTAACTGATTTCAACTATATCTAGTATAAAAATATTACTTATGCTGAGGACGATCGTTTTGAAAATTTACCATTTCGATCCAGGCGTTGATATAGTCCCAATACAAACTGTTCCAAATATAAATCAGTTCCAACAAAAATTTTTATACAAGATTAGCATACAAGATAATTTATCCAAAAACCGGTGAAACCTTATAAAAGGAAATTGTCGAACAAACCGGATAACCGAATTTTTCTCAATTAGTATTAATATCGTTAAAAGAATTAATAATAATAGATATGATTTTCGAATTTCATGGCATTTTGGAATTAAGAAACATGATTTTAATTTTGAAATATTATTTTATGCTTCAATAAATTCCAAATGATATTTCCAAACATTTTTTTTATTCAAATTTCAAAATGACTGTGAATCAATTAAAACAGAAGAAACCGAAAAAAAACCGGTTTCACCGGTTTTTACCAAAATTTAAAACCGAAAACCGGTTTCTTGAAATGTTGAGTTTTCGAACAAACCGAATACCGGTTTATTAAAAAATTAATTTTTCGAACAAATCGAAAACTGGTTGTTTAAAAATTCCGGTTTTTTGGACGCTCTAGTAGCTACCTTCTTGACACTATGGACTTTTATTGTAAAACGGTAACTTTTATTGTAAGGTGTTGTAAAGTCGGGTTTCACCGAATATAACATTGGTTACCTTCAACTTAGTACCTGTACCTGATTTCACCATATTCGTTCACCGTTCACCGTTGGTTGTCTAAAGAGAATTTCATCCCCTTTTGAAAAATATCCAACAATTGAATCTAAACCACTTTCTCCGAATATTATCGCAAAAAGGGTAAGAAAGCGATAATATATTCGTATTAAGATAGATTCCTCTCATAGGGCAGGAAATGTTTGATAAGATGCCCATCACCTCGACCAAATCCTAATAACGTCATATGGATTTACTAGCTTTTAAAAAGATTTTCAGAAGCTCTGACCACCTTATATTCTTTTGACGACGGTCAACTCTTTCAGTGCCGAAGAAACTATCGAATAATTAGTCATGAAACGGCTTCGTAAAACACCGTTCGGAACTGGTGTACGTTTGTAGGTTAGGCTATTTCCTATATGGGTTTTATTGAATTTTGGTTAAAAATTTATACAATGTGCTTTGTGCGGCTTCGGTTTTTATCACCAATACATCGATCTGCCTGTTGTCAAAACGATTAACTTCATCAACCAAGAACTGGAGAACGTGAAGCTGCAGAAAGAATTATACATGCATTGTAAATTCAAATGACCCTAATATATTATTTGACTACAGCTGTATATTTTATATGATGAAATCCGTAATGTACAGGATACAGCAATATTGGAGTAATCGATATCTATAACTCTATTTCTTGAATTGTGGTGGGAGTTACTCGCTACGGCAACTGAAAATTGTACACATTTAATTTAAAAGAAAAAAACTTATTTTATTTAAATGTTTATTTAATTTTTCCATTTCAAGAAATAAAATATGGGGAACATTTTATATTCACTATTTTTCTAAAAATTTTGCATATATTTAGATTAATGAATGGATTGACTACTAAAATAGTATATTTTATGGTAATTGGCCAAACCCAAATTTATATCTCAGTGAGACATTTATCCGTTAGAGGAATTTTTTTGTATACAAATTTTGTCGCCAAAAAATTCAATTCTTCGACAACTGTAGTTGATCGCATTGGCGTCTGACTGCCAAATATATTGTTACGAATAAGTAAAAGCTTTTGCTTACTGTTAATGACTCTACTAACAGTATGTAAACATCAGGCGGTTAGTGCTGCGCCTGAAAGTATGCATTGTAACAACGTACCAGCTCGCTAAACCAGTAGCATGAATTCACCTCAGTAAAGATAATTCTCCTGTGTAGGAGAATGTTCTACAAAGGTAAACAACAACAACAACATCTATTTTCTAGAAGGTTCTTGAATTCGCTAGATATATGTACCTTCATTTGTGTATGGTGAGTTGGTATAAATAGCGGAGGTCTTTGGAATGGAGAGTTCAGTTTGTGATTAAACCCCGTAAAGTAAGCAACGCGAATTGATAGTAAAATACAAGATATATAAATAAATAAAGTAAACTGTTGTACTGTATAAATAAATAAAAGGAAGTGATACCGTTGTAATTATCGTAATTAAAAACGAACCTTGTTTTATTATTGGGAATAAAACAACGCAAAAAGGACGAATAAGGAAATTCGTAACATTGGTGTCAGAAGTGGGATTACGAATTAAGGACAACGATGAAGTTTGAAGAACTCAAAGTTGAACAGCTAAAAAAGGAGTTGAGCAAATTGGATCAACCGACAGCTGGTAATAAAGTAGAGCTGCAGAGGCGATTAATAGAAGAATTTAAACGCTGAAACATCAACATTGACACATATCAGTTCGAGTGCAAAGACGAAATGGAGGTTTGTGCAAAAGAAGCAACTGGTAATGTAGATGTTTCTACAATCTTTGCTGCCATGATGGCCAAATTGGACGAAAATTCTAGAATTATGAACGAGAATTCTAGAATTGTGGACGAGAAATTGAGCGAAAATTCTCGAATAATTAACGACAAATTGAATGAGAAATTTGGTGAGAATTCTAGAATTATGAACGAGAATTCTAGAATTGTGGACGAGAAATTGAGCGCAAATTCTCGAATAATTAACGATCCTGACGTTAGATATTCGGTGTATGCCTCACAAAAAGCTACATTTGTGGAAACAGTTTCATTCGCTTTGGCGAATGAGACGGCGAGGGTTGTTGCCAGTCAACAGACATATCATGTGCGAAGGGTAGAAACGGAAGGCAAATCAAAAGATTTGAAAGGCGCCGTTAGCGAACTGAAGGAAGTGATTCGGATTCTCACGAAAGCGCTATGGCAAGCAACAAAATTGAAAGGTGACAGTCATGGCGAACGTGGCCATATAGGGCGTGACTGTAGAGACCTGAGAAAACGGTCAAGATCTCCAGCGATAGCGGCCGATACCGGACGAGTAAATGACCGTCCACATGTAATCGAGCCTAAACAGGATTTTAAGGCTGAGATCAAAGAGCAAATTATTGACGTCCGATCCCTGAGAATTGAATCCGACGACGAGTGGTTCACGGCACAGAGAAGTGATCCTGTATTGGCAAAAATTATTTTGGCAAAGGAAGAGGATAGACAATTAACGCGGAATGAAATCGCTTCAGAAAGCCCCGTTTTAAAATCATATTGGGCCCAGTGGAATAGCCTGAGATTACTAGATGGCTGTCTATACCGTGTATGGGAAAGTGAAGATGGTAAAACGGAGAAAAATCTAATTGTGGTACCTGCCTTGAAAGTGAAAGAGATAATTGCAGAATCTCATAATGGTCCGAGTGGTGGGCACCTCGGAAAAGGCAAAACTATGGAGAAACTAAGGGAACGTTTCTATTGGGTTGGTCGTCAAAAAGCTGTATCCGAGTGGATTGCAGGCTGCACCCAGTGCATGACAACTAAAGGACCAACGCGGAGGAGTTGCGAACAGAGACATCAGGAGAGCCCAAGTGCTCCCTTCGAGCGAATATCCATGAGTGTGGCTGGTCCATATCCAACGAGTAGCTCTGGGAACCAATATGCCCTAGTCGTTATGGACTACTTCAGTAAATGGCCCGAGGTGTACGCTATTCCAAATAAAGAAGCGAAAACAATAAGCAAAGCTATGGTGAACAACTGGATAAGTCGTTTTGGTGTCCCTTTAGAACTGCATTCGGAGCAGGGTAGAAATTTTGAATCTGCGATCTTGAAAGAAATATGCGAGAGGAGTGGAATTCGTGGTATAAGAACGACATCAGTGCGTCCTCGGACTGACGGTACGGTAGAGAAATTTAATCATGCTCTTGAAGAATATTTGAGCAAGATCGTCAGTAAGGATAGAAAATTCTGGGACGAACGCATACCAAAATTCCTTCTAGCATACCGGTCGGCCACCCAGGATACCACTGCCCGAACACCAGCTAGTGCCGTCTTTGGGACAGAGTTAAAGCTCCCTAGAAATTTGGAGTTTGGCAACTGCCTAACATCCGACAGTGGGGAGAATGATGGTATCCCAGGGGAGCTTAGCGAACTTCACGAGTTTGTTCGCAGCAGAATGAAGTTGGTCAGTAATAAGATGAAAGCCAGGTACGACCAAGCGGCAAATTCCGAAGGATTCCATGAAGGCCAGCTAGTTTTACTGTTCAACCCACAGCGCAAGAAGGGTTTATCTCCAGAACTTCAGACTCACTGGGAAGGCCCTTACAGGGTTGTAAAACGAATAAACGACGTGGTTTATAGAATCCAGAAAAGCCAAAGTCCAAGAGCTAAAATGAAAGTCGTGCATTTGGAAAGACTAGCTCTGTATGGAAAACGGAGGGTTGAGCCTGCTCGGGACGAACAGGCTTAAGTGGGGGGCAGTGTTACGAATAAGTAAAAGCTTTTGCTTACTGTTAATGACTCTACTAACAGTATGTAAACATCAGGCGGTTAGTGCTGCGCCTGAAAGTATGCATTGTAACAACGTACCAGCTCGCTAAACCAGTAGCATGAATTCACCTCAGTAAAGATAATTCTCCTGTGTAGGAGAATGTTCTACAAAGATAAACAACAACAACAACATCTATTTTCTAGAAGGTTCTTGAATTCGCTAGATATATGTACCTTCATTTGTGTATGGTGAGTTGGTATAAATAGCGGAGGTCTTTGGAATGGAGAGTTCAGTTTGTGATTAAACCCCGTAAAGTAAGCAACGCGAATTGATAGTAAAATACAAGATATATAAATAAATAAAGTAAACTGTTGTACTGTATAAATAAATAAAAGGAAGTGATACCGTTGTAATTATCGTAATTAAAAACGAACCTTGTTTTATTATTGGGAATAAAACAACGCAAAAAGGACGAATAAGGAAATTCGTAACAATATGTATGAATGTGCAAAATTTATATCGACCTTTGAGCTTAACTTTAACACTATTCGTTACACAGTACAATATTTTTCAGGCCATTGATTCGGAACTCTATTCTAATAATTGCACGTCAAAGTAGTCCCAAAAATAAGAACTTCGGCATAATTCGTTTTGTCAAAGTAAGCTGCATTAATAATTTAATGGGCATATGAATTTTTTTGCTCAAGGTGGAGTTTTAGCACTTTTCCTATATTTTAACACGGTTATATCTCGGTATAAATAAATATATATATATAAAAAAATAAATGGTTTCCCATTACATCCCATGAAGGAACTTCTCACAATCACTGAGCTGTGCGCTTTCCAGTTTTCACTCACTGATTGGGACCTACAGTTTTACACTGATTCCGAACGGTAATTTGAGAAGCTTTTTCATGGCTAGATACTCGATAGTGTCGCCGTCACTATGCGAGGTGACCGCCGCCGGAAGAAATTTTAAGGTGGTTAGAGCCGGGTTCGAACCCAGGATCTCATGTAGAAGAGCCGCGCACACTAACCATTGCACCACCGACGGCCACAAATCTCGGTATACCTTGCGTAATATCTCTTTTCTCAATATGCTTTCTGATGAAAGTATCCAACTCCAATTTTCGTCGAGATATAAAAGATAACAATTTAAGGCTCAGATTTTAGTTAGAGATTTGGAAATAGTACGTGATATTGCGAGTGGAACTTCTTCGAATATGGGGAAAATTTAACTTTTCCACAAACTATAAGCACTGATCAAGAGATTCCTTAATTGCGAGTTACATGTTTTAGTGGCTGTTGGTATTGCGGTTGAATGTGTGTCTTTTATAATGATGAGTTCCTTATAAAATTAAGGTAGTATTCGGTCTTTTTAATTGGTATAGGATTTTAATTTGTATTACGTTATCTAATACAAATGCAAAAGAATTATCATTTTTCAGAATTACAATTAAACAATTTTGCATTTGCATTTGCTCAGGCAATGCAATGTAAGCTACGTACTTGATGATTATTATTGAGATATATAAAGGATATATTTTATTATTTACTTCCATTACATACACATTTGGCTAATAGCACTCTCCACATTATTCGATTTAGTAAAGTTAGTCCAATGCCCTTTTGAAAGCATATACATTTTGAGATAATGATAGAAAATTGTTATTCACTGAAATTTCCTCGTCAATTCCATAGAAGCTTTTATTCGCTCAATAAATTAAACGTCAATAGGTACGATGGAAAGTAAACATTGGATGGTGGAAAATATGGGTTCAATAATACCAGATGGTGGCAATAGTATACAGCGATCTACAAAGGAACAACAACCGAATTTCGTGTTTTTGTGGCAAACTAGTTGAGTTAAATACAATACAAATGTATACCAACGATACAAGTCAACAAAAAAGTGCAAAATATATCTAAATTTTTCAGTTCTACACCAAAACGACAGGAAAAAGTTAAGTGAACATATTTTGTAACTCCACCTGGTGTAAGATAATTTTAAATTTAATTGCTCTCATTTCCACAAACCTACGATGAGAGTGTGAAATGAAACGTGAGATGAGAGAATAAGTTTATCTAGGTCTATGGTCAAACCCCTTTTGACAAAAAATGGAAACTCCGAAAAGTTCACTTTTCATTTACATAATTTGTTACTCCCCAGATCCGTGGAAATAATTAAGGTTATTCCTTTGATAATCAAGAGGCAAACATGTATACTTCTATTTATTACTGATAACAATTGGGTTAAACGGTAGGACATGGAATTAGAACGCATTATTATGTAACAGTTTGTTCTCATTGCATGTATTTGTATTTTTATATTTATTAGTATTTGTCATTTTGTTTTTATCCTTTTGCTAACACTTGTTATTTGGTTGTGAATGAATATTAAACAATTGGATTTTGCCAAATTTCCATTAGTTCAACCGCAACTGATATGATGCCAATTTGTAACTGAGCCAACCACAAAAACCCTTTAGATTTACAGAATAATTACTTTATTCTAATTTCAAAACAAATAGCTGATGCTGTTATTCAATTAAATGTAAATGAATAAAATGTGTATAATATATTTGTAAATATGTATAAGTATTTCTGATGGGGCTAATTGATAAAGATTAGATCATGTTCAAAAATGCACTAATCCTACGAACTGGTACAAAGAGAATTAATTCGGTTCTTTGACATTGTGTGAAACAATCTTCGGCCAAGTTTATAAAAATTATAGTGTTGTTGTGACGGTATCAATTCTGCGCGCCCTAACCAAGTCGAATTCCAAAGAACATCTTCTCTGCTTTAGTACACCAAATCTGTGGGTGTAGAATAGGTGTCAGATTGTGGGAAGGATATGGTAGTTTAAAGAATATATGATTAGAAGAAGATATGATAGTCAATTTTTGAAGTCTTAGCATACTGTGACCTGTTTTTAAAAAAATGCGATCGAATTGTCTGTTCCAAATATAGTGAAATAAACCTTTTATCCATTAAATATATTCTATTTGATAGCAGTCCTGATATGAGAAAAGGAAACATCTTGTCGTGCGATCTCTTCAACATCTATTTGGAAGTTGTAATTCAGAAAACGGTAGGAAATACAAATAAAGCCTTAGAACCAAAAACAGAATGATCCTCGCGTATCTTGATGCTGTAGATATAATTGTACCAACATTTTTAGAAGGTGCTGTATCATTTTCGAGAAAAATGTTAATGTTTTCTACGTACAGAGATTCCGCTCGACTCAAACAATACGAATTCGTCTAATACGGCCATCCTCCCGATCAAACTAAGAAGTGTGCTTGCGAATAGGTGTTATTTTAGGCCTAGCAAGCATTTCAGAGAAAAATGCTTGCCTCGATAAAGCAAAATCCAGCTATTTCAGATATATATGCTACCTGTTCCGCTGTGAGGCTCATGTGCAAATATTTATAATCTTCCAGAGAAGCGTTGTCTGAAAAAATTAGTTCTGTACCTGATAACGATAATGGCGAGTATCAACACCGTATGCCAGACGAGTTGTACGACTTACATAGCGACATTAGCGAATGAAAACACGCAGGATATGATAACCAAGACTTTGCTACAGAGTCTTTCCTACGAAATGGTGGGTTGGCTTTCTGGAATACCGCCAGGAAAAGACGAACTGGTTGGAAACAAATGTTATGTCTGTTGTGTTGTGATTAACACAAATTGTGAATGATTAATAAGAGTAAGTAACCAAACTAAATATGTACATGTTTCAACTGCCGAAAATTGGTGGAATGCTTTAATAGAGTCATTATGACGTTAAAGTTGTTTGTTGAATTTTCCCACAATTATGAGTAACAGAGCCGCGCAAATCCCTGCACAACCGCATTATACCTAAGAGTAACTAAAACGAAGACGTTTTGACATGTCATGGCATCGTATGGTTAAATATGTACATTAGGGATATGACTTCCTTGCAACTCTATACTTACATGGTCGTACATTATTAGAAACGTTACAAAAATAAAAAGAATACAATTTTTGGTTAATGTGGTCACAAAAACTTCTCCAGGGAAGAGGTCAACATTTGCGGATTTTGGGAATTTTAACAATTTTTTCCAGAATGTTACCTAAGATATTTTTAAAATTTATTAAGGTCAACCAAATTGCGAAATAGTAAAAGATTTAAAAATTACTCCAACTCCAAAGATTCCAACTCTGAGTTTGAAAAAGGAAGTTCTTAAAAACAAGTACAATTTCAGGATTTTCAGTTTTTTTTTTACAAAAGATGCAACTACTTCAGATTTTTACTTTATTTTTTTTTGAGCTTTATAAGATTATGTTTTTTTTATTCACAATTCGGTGCTAGATCACATTTACTATTAACACTAATTTTTAAGAGAAAATAGATTTTTCCAGAGAAAGTGAAATTGAAGAATTGGGAATATGGCTATTTCGATGTTCAGCAAGGCATCTCATCAGCTCCCCTGTCCGCAAGTATTTAGGTATATTCCACACACAGTATAGGGCTTAACAATTCTCAAATTAACGAGAATTGTTTCAACACCATATACTAGTGCGAAACATCCAAAACTATAGTTTACCGAAAATATTAATGTATCAATATCAATTCCTCATAAAAGAACTATTTTTTATTAGCAATTAGTTTTAATAGAAAATGTGATATTGGTTCGAAAAATTATTAAAAAATCAAAATGCATTTATTTGGAATATAAGACGATTACAACTACAACTTTCTTTTATTTGAAATCTGTAAAAAAATTAAAAAAGTCATATCCCTAATGCACATAGATTAAATTTACCCTAGCAGATGTGACATTGATCAATGATTTATTGTATGCAAGTAATGATTGACACAAGATTATTCTAAAGAATATTACGGTTTAAATACATTAGCATGTAATGGCTTTAATAAACACTATTTTGCAGTTGGCAACTGATATCGTTTGTAAATGATTTCCTTTTAATCCTGATATTAAACACAGTTTTCAGAGACATTAAAATCTTACTTGACTTGCATTGTAATTTGTAATAAATTATACAAATTCATAGTTGTTCATACAATAAGACAAATGATATAATGTTAGACTTAAAAATTAGTCTACTGCTTTCATAGAGAAGTTTTGTTATTTAAATTATTGTCCATTATTAGCTTTGGAGTGAATTTTGTCACAGTACTCCCAGTGCAGATATTCATTAAGATGGTTGTGTCTTATAGATGATTCAAGCTAATGTCGTTAGAGATTTTTTTTCATCGGATGCCAGTCTACTATGCCTGAATTAAGAGCATTCTGTGCCTGGTGTGCTATCTGGATAGAAACTTTAATTGAAATTTACATGTATTTATTACATACAAAATTTGACCCAAAAATTTAGAACAATTTTATGCTTTATAGTCAAATTGCAAATATATATTAGAGTGTATATTAATATCGCAAAATTAAATTTTTTAGATTTTATATGGAAACGCAAACAACCTTACAGATCTGGAAACACATACAATCTTATAGATCCTCGTCGTCATAAGCTGGAGGGTATTTTCGCGCTTGACCTAAATGAAAGTGTAAAATTTAAATGACATATAAACATGTATATTGAACAACGTTCTATATATTATACGTAGCATTTGCCACAATTTCCATGAATGTAAAATACATCAGAGAAAGGATTTCCCACACTCCCTCCCCCCTTTAAAAAAACAACGCAGTCATTGATGTTCATTTTAAGTTTCTGGGATTTGTTTATTGCATCATGACATAAGCAAATAAAGTAATTTATTTGTGCATTTTCAGGTTTTCCTTCCCTCTCTTATTTGTACTACTTTATTCTGCAACATTTATATGTAAAGTATACAACAGCTTTATCTGAATATGCCACATTTGCATGCGAGGGGGATTTCCTTTTGCAGTCAGTCCTTTAACAGTGACTTGTGATGTTCCGAATATTCATGGACTTTTTACTGAATATTCAGAGCAGTTACAGAAAATAAACAAATGCCCTGGAATGTGTCTGTTTCCTCCTACCATAGTTGAGAGGAAAGTGTAGTTTTACACGAAATGGTACTCGTGTAAGAATTTAAATACGTTCTGGCTGTCAAGTGTTGGTGTGAAATATCAGTTAAAGTATTATACTGCTTTATTTTTAGTGGGAAAATAAAATTCTAAGTTATTTCCTGCAACTGAATTGAAAGTGTGGTGTGATGAATGTGAAAGTTAATGCAAATAAAAATGTGAGTATGAATGTTATTGTTAAATTCCAAGCTAGTACTCGTTTGGGTACCTTCGTAAGCAGAGCATGAATTTTGTTATTTCGAGATTCGCTGTCGAGAAATGTAAGGCTTAAGGTAATACATCAGCAATCTCAGAAATAGTGAAAGTTTTCAGATACAAAACAGGATTTACTCAGATTTTTCAGAGGTACATGCTTAAGTTTTGTAACATCAACAGTATCCAATGCGTTTGGTGCGAAGTGGCAGATATCAAAGACAAGTGTAGAAAATATTGCCTAAAGAAAAGTTACCCAAAAAATGTAGCGAACAAATATTTTATAGTCTTTTGCGGCAAACACAATGTGATAATGTTCATGGAATAGTACTTAGATATCTTTGATCAGTAGCAGTTCCAATACGCAAGTTTTAGTCGGGGCTTGTACGTATATTGTTTTCAAAATACAAGTGTATTTCTGAACGCTGATTAATATTAACTAGACTTAATTTATTTTCGCATATTGTGGCTTTATTCCATTATGTATGGAACACGATTTAATTCATGTCAGTACTATTTTCTAAGAATTTGTTGATGGTTTCTGGTTCTATGTCAAAAATGACTCGGACGTTATTGGCGTTAAGGTTGTAGATTGTTTATGGATTATTCGCATAGCATCGGTCATTAACGGCAGCTCACAAAAAATTCTATAGGGGCATAAAGTCTAAAGGGGCAAATCAACAATAAAAGATAAAAAAAAGATTAAAATGCGTTTAAATTTAACTGTTCTCCCCAAAAAGGACATACCAATTTTAATGCACAGTTTTTGTAACTCCATCTGGTGTAAGTCCCTTTGCGTCGAATATCTCCCAATCGCACCGACCTCACCCGAAATAGTGTGTAATGAAACATCATATAAGATAGTTGTTACCTCTAGGAATATTTACTCTGTGAACGATAACGACAAAAAATAAACTATTAATTCAAAACGTCTAATTTATGAAGTTTGCATTGCGAGATTCGAAAATGAAGGTTTAACCTAGACGTAAACGTATTATTGAATTTTATATAGCTCATACGTCTGCGGGCAGTTTTCGCTATAAAGAACTGCACCGGAATTCTGTAACCTTTTAGCGATAAAAATCAGTAGTAGTTAAATAACCAAAATTCGGAAATTTCGGAATAAAGTTTTATGAATTTTGACAAGTTAACTACAAATTTTTATCGTGAAAAAGTTACAGAATTCCGGTGCTGATCAGATATAAATTCACATAAATTTATCTACTAAATGTATTATTACGAATAAGAGAAAATTGTTGCTTGCAATTCTACCTCTATCTCAAATTAAATTGAGTTTTGATTTGGGAATCTGTGTGTTTCGTTTATGGACGTTTCAACTAAATTCAGTGAAATCAAATAAAGTTTTTTGAGGAAAATAATTATCTGCGTATTTTGATAAAGATTTACTAACTATAGGGCAAAGGGATTAATAAAAAGTAGATTTTGAAGACAGCGAAACTTCTGGGTCATATATTCAAATCGTAGTGTCAGCAAATACAATCTTATGTGCATCTTTAGCATTTTTTCACAACATCTTCTGTCATAAGTATTTCTCTAAACATTAAATGAAAATATTTCAATGTAAACCACGTAACAAGTACTCGTATCAAGTAAAAAGTCGATACAATAGGACAAGACAGTACAGGAGCCAGTTGTAGAAATCATCCCAAATTTAAGGATTGTAAAGGAACATTGATTTTTAGTTAAATATAGATTAACAATTAAATATCAGTCTTAATATTGGTCTCAACTTCTTCCTGTTTTTTCTTATATATTATTCGATGTAAAATTGTTTCTTAGAAGAATATTTTTCCACTACCTATGAGCTGTATTCCTATAACTATGAGCCAATTCCTATATCTCAACCTGTGGCGTATCATTTATCGCGTCTTATTAAGGGCCAAACGTTGGTGTCTTCAATTACCGAGTTGTTCAACACTCTATATCAAACTTTGAATGAAACTAGTGTATTTTAAAAAATTTCTCTTCTCGGTTTCGTCGGTTTCGGTTAAACCGAGGAGTAGAAACCGGTTAATAACCGGTTTGAGGTTTTATGGCGAAATGCAAAAATATGCGATTTTTAAAAAATTTTATTTTTTATTCAGTTTTTTTGAATTTGGAGGTCGATGTTAATGTATGAGAAATTCATACTACAAGTTTACAAGTCAGGAACATTTTTCTAACTGAAAAAAGTTTGGTTTTTGTTGGAAAACTAGACAATTCAGTTAAGCATATTCACTGGCCTGACAAGTTTCGAACTCCGTGTCAAGTTCATTACGAGATGCCTTAACTACTGTGCCTGAATTGATACCATCGGTTGATCATTAAACGTATATATACAAACTTGATTCAGTATTTTACATGTGCGAATTAGTATCGATCGAAGATCCCTAAATATCGACACCCACTGAAAGGTCGACAATTCAAACAACAAGAACATACATTTTTTCCACCGTGTTTTTCCTTTCCTCATGCGTTTCGCATTGTTTCAGTGCTTTGAGATTAGTTTTAATCTGTATCACAGGGTTGTATTTTCCGTGGTATAGCTTTTTTTTATGACCGGGCTAGTGTCGGTTACGTTTATTTGAATTTTGAATTTTTATGAGTTTTTGGTTAATGTATGAGAAATTCATACTACAAGCTTACAAGTCGGAAACATTTTTCTAACTGAAACTAACAAACTCGGTCATAAAAATTCAAATACAAATAAATATTATTTCTTAGACAAAGTCCATACAGTAATACTGAAGTTAATCTCTTATAAAATCATGTTTCTATCATAAAATACAGTTTAGGTTCTTGTAAACGATTTCTTGGTCTATTTTTAATCTGTTACCTGAAATTACGAAGTACGCTTTCGCTGATACTTCATTCTGGATTATTTTTTTATGGATTTCTGCACATACACATACACAGGAGAAATCTATTAAGAGTTTATTTAAACACAAAATTACGATACTATTACTTTATTTGATTCGGTTACTCAAGTACTTAACTGAGGAAATTTATGCAAAAAATGATAAATACAAATGTCAGCAATAACTATAAGGTCATTTACATTTCCGGCCTTTTTGCGGACAATTTTTAATATTACCAGGTACAAACTGGCAACACCATAGGCAAGTGTTACAGTTTTTCAATGAACGGAACTCAGAAAGTATTGACGTGCGAGCATTATTGCTACTTTTTTCAGTGACTCGGGAGTTTCACATCAATCAAAAAATGGAATCAGCTCCTGAGCAATTTCATTGATACACTTAAATCTTTATATGTCGATGATGCAACATCCTGCAGTACAGTGAAAAAATTATATACAATGAATATAATTGGTAGCGACGTTCACTTCGGAACGCATTTCGGAACGCATAGGTACAATGAATTTATGGATCATCCGTGGTCAACGTTGAAATAGCGGTATGTTTTTGTTTACATTACGATAGTAAAATAAAAGTTTTCGAATATTTGAAAAAAATTTGTGAAAAATTATGTTTTTGCCAAAAAAAAGTAAAGAAATAATCCAAATTTATAGCAAATTTTTAACGATTTCTTAGACTTTTAAATGTACTTCTGTTGGAATGTTTTGTATGGACTAAGTCCAAAAATGGAACAAGGTAGTTCAAACTTGGAATTACTAAAATTAAAAATAACTTAATTTGAGGCGCAATGGTCTAGTGCTAGTTTATATACCAAGTTTCGTCTGGTTATTATAAAAACTAAAGTATTTCCTCCTGCTAACTTTTTCTTAAGAGCTAATCTAGAAAAATGGTTACCGTTTTTGGATTCAGCGTAGTTGATTTAGTTTAACCCACCGGGTGTCCTGCCTCTCGATTTTTTCAACTAGCAGAGTGCAATCAGTTTACCAAGATACATTTTAAATTCTAACTCACATCATAATCGTGTTGATTATGCTTATAATTGAAGATATTAAAAAATTAATTAGCTCCCTAGATTAACTTTGAACTCAACACAACTACACATTGTATTGAAAGTTTGGTCAATATTTTACTCAAATTTCATTAGCTGAAATTCAAATACAAAGGTCAAATTTCGTGATTGATTTGAGTATTATATTTTTCAAAGTAGATTACTTGTGTTGTCATCTGTTCCTGACCTTATATCTAATCCGGAGTTGGCAAATATGTCTCCCATTTCCATTGGACAACCTATTTCAGAAAACTGACGGCGAGATTTTTCGTTGGTAAAGTCTTTTGTGTTTGTCTGATCGATTTAGTGACCATAGAGTGAACTTGAAAAGTCGTTAGATTTATAATTCTGTATTGTAATATCAGTTATTTAAAAATTCTATAAAAACCGAAATGCGACTTCAAATAACCGGTGAAAGCGGCTCTTCGAAAATAGCAATTTTTATAAAACCAAGGTACGGTTAACCGGCCGAAAGTACATGTTTAGTATAGAATATATCCTATTCAAAAATCTAAAATTACACGTCCCAACTTGTTTTTATTAAAGCAGACGCCATTAAATATAACTATAGAAGCTGCGTAAATAGTAACCCCATGTTTGGCATGTGTTTTAATAAATTACATATCGCTGCATTTTACCACGAATCCTCCTGACGTTTATGCAATTATCGACATTTTTTTTAGAGACTTGATTGCAACTACAACTTCAAATCATTTGAGGATCTCCAACAGAATTCAATATTGATTTCACCTTAATTAACCCAAATTTTCAATGATTGTTGTCTATAACCTTTCCAGTTTTATTGGTATCTGAATATCGCCCTCATAAATCACTGATGTCATAAAAAGAACCTCAATGTCACTTCATCTCTTCCTCCATCGATGTTATTTATTACTATTTGCCAAAAAAGTGTCTCACTCCTTGCATTAACCCATGTACGGAAATGCTGTCATTTATAATTTATGTGATGACAGTTACGTGTACTTGCTCTTTTTTGTGATTTTCATTCTCTGCACTTGAATGAAATTCGCAAGTATGATTCCAATCAACACTTACCCCGAACCCAACAAATTGATTGAAAAGCCAAATTCCGTGAAGTTAAAAGTGTGTGAGTGGCAGGTTAGTTCGCAACCCAGACAAATGATAAGTAAGCAATGGGTGCTAAATTTTTTGGTAGTTCATCGCCGCCACTACATGTTAAAAAATGGCTTACGATAATGGCCGAATGAAGAGGACCAAAGGTCACAGGAAACACATATGTACACTAGGCTGTACTGAGAACCGGGTTTTTTGGAATTTCTAGTGTGGGGCTCCGAAATGATGCGTATTTGAGAGCTGATTTAGGGAAACATCAAACCTTCTTTTACAACGGTACATACAGTCCCCTACCGGCCGTTGAAGTTTCGATTTCTAGTATATTTTGGCAAACAAAAATTATTGTTTCTTTGGCCAATATGTGGCTAAAATGACGTTTCAGGATCGGCATATATAGAAAGAAATATATCAGAAAAATTTCAGGAGAGTACCTTTTAACACGGCGGTATTTTAAAATTTATGAAAAAACACAATGAAAAAAATACTCTGTCTAAATTTTGACACTATATCTCTCTTTTAATGCTCATCATGACTTGTCCATTTAAGCCCCATATTAACACAAAAATATATTTCTTTTGGAAAAAACTCTTCAGGAATCGAAATTTCGAAAGCTGGTAGGGGACAACAAAAATAATACAAAAAAATTTTGTTTGAGATATTAAAAATATCTACATTTCAGTTTATTAAAAATATGTTCCGGTTAATAATGAAAAATCATGTCGATCAAGTAACCCCCTTACTGTCTCGGCAGGCTTACAATCTTTTACCAAAATTCTCAATCACGTTTCACTCAATCATTCTTGTGAATGGTCGATATCTGCTCGATAAGGTTGTTTTTAAGCTCCTGAACTATTGTGGGATTATTGCGGTACACTTTCTATTTCAAAAAACCCCACAAAAACAAAGTCTGAAGGTGTCAAATCGCACGATCTTAAAGGCCAATTCACTCTTCCTCTGCGACAAATAATGCGATTTTTGAACTTTTCTTTCAAAAGATTCATTGTTTCTGTTGCTATGTAGTAAGTGGCACCATTCTGTTGATACCACATATTCTCTACGACTAAATCATAAATTTTCCGCCACAAGAAGCTTCGGATCATCTCCCTGTATCGATTTTCATTGACCGTATTCGCTTTTATTTTTTCGTTTTCAAATAAACACATTCTCGGTTGAACGACCACTACGTTGATAAATTCCGCTTCTGTTGCGGATCCAGTTACGTAAAATTTCTCAACCATCAGCTTGATGGCACGATTTGTTAGAGCATTTTATCTATCGAATTTTGTTCTAAATTGCGTAACCAAATGACAGCAAAATCAAAATGATACCTCAATTTTGTACACCCTTTGCAACATTTTGTTTGTTCCCATAATCAGCTCTACTATACAGATTTTTTGAGACCCCGTCACCAACAAAATGTTTTCAGTACACCCTAATGTACATACACACTAGAGTGTGAGTAATGAATATTGTGTTTTAAGGGGCGGTTTCAAACAAAGCGTATTAAGGGCGTGATTACAGGAAAGTCAAGCTTATTTTTTGCTAGGCTGGGTTTGGCCCGTTGCCGGTGACTGAAGTTATATTATTATTTTTTTGTAATTTTTTTGTCATACAAAGAAGAGTTGGCATAAAATATTCACTAAATATAATTTTCAGACAGTAATTATTATAGTGTATTGAATCCGTATATGCTCCCTGTATAGTAGGATGTACTGAAAACTGTTTTTTTGAGTGGATTACTACAGACTTTTTTATGCAAGGGCCCCTACCGGCCGTTGAAATTTCGAACCCTAGTGTATTAGGGTGAAACAACAATTTTAATTTTTTGGTCAAAATAGCTCTCAAACGCGTTATGATGAGCATAATTAACAAATTATGTTACTGAAATTATCTGGTTAAAATGAAAAACAATTTTAAACGTAATCCAAAGTCGTTTCGCAAATTCGTCAACTCTAAAAGAAATCAACTAGCTCCCCTGCGGTTCTAAAATTCCTGGATAATGAATCTGGGGATGATGGTGTCATTAGTAACTTATTTGCTAATTTTTTTCTACAACTTATTGGGATGCAGTTTTTGACGATTCTACCGCTTACCTATTCCCACTGACATCTAGCCAAGCAATACTTATTCAACTTCTGGATACTTCAATGGTTTCTAATGGTTTAGAAAGGCTTACATTTTCATATCACAGTGGACCTGATACAATCCCCAGCTGTATCTTAGTTCAATGTGCTGATGCTCTAGTTATTCCACTGACTCTCCTTTTTAATGCTTCAATTAAATATGGACAGTTTCGAAAAATATGGAAGGATTCTTACATTATTCCGCTTTTTAAATTTAGAAACAAATCGGACATTACCAATTATTGTTTTATTGTAAAATTAAGTGATATACCTAAACTTTTTGAACAACTTGTAACGGATCAGCTATACTATCACGGAAACACTTTAATATCTCCTTTCCAACACGGCTTCCAAAAAAGATGCTCGACTTCTACAAATCTTCTGCATCTTATAACTTTAATTAACCGTGGCTTTCTTCAAGGAAAACAAACTGATGCGGTTTATACAGACTTCAGCAAGGCGTTTGACAAGGTTAACCATGAGCCTCTTTGAAAGAAATTACATTGGATGGGTTTTACTGACCTCAGCTTAAAATGGATACACTCATATCTGGTAAACCGGAAACAAAATGTTTGTTATAATAATGTGTCATCAAAACCTATTGACATTCTATCGGGTGTACCACAAGGTAGCCATCTTGGTCCTCTTCTGTTTTCACTATTTATTAATGATTTACCTCAAATTGTTAACTTCTCGAATATCTTAATGTATGCTGATGATATGAAGATTTTTCTGAGCTACAGTCAGTTATGGGAACAAAAGTATCTGCAAAGTGACTTGGACTCGTTCTACACATGGTGCATATTAAATCTAATGGAGTTGAATAATGGAAAGTGTAAATATATGAGTTTCTTCAGACGGAAACCAATGTCTGCAAATTATGTGCTGGAAGGTCATCAGTTGGAAAAGGTTGATACATTCCCTGATCTTGGTGTTTTATTGGACTCCAAGTTGAACTTCACATAAATCTCACGATTAACAAAGGCAAAGGTGTACTTGGTTTTATAAAATGTTGGGCTAAAGAGTTTGATGATCCATACGTAACGAAACATTTATACACATCACTTGTAAGGCCTATCCTGGGATATGCATCTATAATTTGGGACCCAATTTACCAAATTCACATCGATAGTATTGAGTCAGTACAGAAGCAGTTCCTGTTATTTTGTCTTTGTAGTCTGAATTTTAATCGATTTAAACTCCCGTCTTATACTAGTAAACTTGTTCTTATTAAGCTGCCAACTTTAAAAAGCCGCAGAACCATGCTAAACATATCGTTCCTTTTGAACATAATCAATGGCGATATATGCTCTGGTTTCTTGATCCACAACATTACATTCAACATTCCTCAACGACCAACACGTTACTTCTCACCGCTATCTGTTCAATTTTGTAGAGCAAATTCCGCGAATGCTGATCCTCCAACAAGAATGTGTAAGGAATATTGCCTTATTGATTTTGGTACAAGTATTAATGTAATTAAAAACCATTTAATATTTTTTTTTAAATTCTTCATGATTTGTTTGGAATCTGGTCTGTAGTTCTATACTACCATAAATTTGTAAATAGTCTGCAAGGATAAATTCCATAGACAATAAATTTCTAAATAAATAAATAATTAGAATAAATTTATTTGAAAAATTTTGAGATAAATTTTTTTTCACGGCAGAGTTAGTTTTTTTTTGGTTATGCATCTCATAACACGTCTTTTGAGCCTCATCTTAACCAAAAATATTGTACTTTTTATCAAAATACACTTGGAATCGAAACGGCCGGTAGCGCACTATTAAATGTTTGATGTTTTCTTAACCTGCCCTTCAATAAACGTCTTTTGAGACCCCACGAGTGAAATTCAAAAAAAAAAACAGATTTTTAGTACATTATACTGTATAATAATCACCAGTACAAAATATTTGAAACAAAACTTTAGCACATGAACTAGAGATAAGAAAAAAAAACCAAAGCAAAAACTTCCTTCAATTTTAGTCATTCTCAAACTTCAACAATAACTACTTCAAAGGATATTCTTATTTCGATAAGATGTGATGCTGACTAACTTTGGAAACATTTTAATGCAATCAATCTGTTTAATTTTTCAACAGTTAAAACTTAAGTTAAAGTATTCTGAGAAATGATTATTTACGAAACTGGTGTGAAAGATAACATTTAAAACATGACTCTATACTAAACGGTTCTGCAAATTTCAATGTGTTTTATTCAACATGTGTTGAAATGCCTTTGAACGCTAATAAAATCAAAAGTCAGGAAAACTTCTTCTCTCTCCCTCAAGGTATACAGGTGGCTATGAACAACCTGATTCACAGGAACATGAATAACCAAAAATTTCCAATATACTTGGGAATTCTGGAATTAGGATGGGTACATGTTGATTTTTGCTGAGAAGATGTTTCTTAAAAACAAAACACAATCGAATAAAAGTTGGAAAGTCATACAACACCTCATCATATCCCCACACTTCTGTGCATAAGAGATTGTAATGCTGAAATCCACATGCTATATTAAAGACGCTTATGGGAAATAAATAACATCCTTGGGGGCAATTACACACTTTGGTGAGAATTTATGATGTATTCAAGTGGGAAGACATGGTATTCAACAAGTGTTATATTGTTCGAAGCGAATTCATAAATAAATTTGTATTAAGAAGTAAATTGGTGCAAATTGGAACTGGAATGAAGTTGATCGGAATTAACGTGAAAGCAAGAAAAGACTAAAACTCATTCTTCGGAGTAACTACTACAACAACTAGAATATTACATTAAAAATTTCAAGACACTTTATTGATATCGGATGGCAAAATTGTATGCTAGCTGTGCGTAAATGAGACTGAATGCACGCTGAGAAACACGGCCTCTGTAACATATTGTCCCAAACATATTCTGTAGGAACCAAGTATATATTTGGAACACATCCCAAACATTCATGTGTGTGAAACTCCCAAACGCACTTGTATTTAAGTGTAATCATTAGCATGTTTGACAAACATGTATGTCTTTACGCGGAAACATGTGCGTATTTTCTCCTAAACATAATAATTCAAAGAAACCTGCGCCGCATTTCAATATATATCGTCGGCTTAACCTGCAATCCTGCTAAATCCACTTGTTAAGTAAATTAAGATTTTGATGCCGTATGGTAGAGAAAAATACGCCTCGTTGACCAGCATGTAATTTTTCTTTAATTTGAGTCTTGAAGTGGGTAAAAAGGTTTTATAATATATATATAATATATAAATAATATAATATAATAATATCTATATTATAATATAATATAGTATGCTGAAAGGGAGTTAGCAGGTTTGCAGGTTAAGCCGACGATATATATTATAAATCTAATATTGAATATAAATCTACATTTATATCCAATTAGTAAAAAGTTTAAAGATTTAAACGGACCCCTTCACATTTACTCTCATTGAATGCATTAATTAACTTGTGCATTAATTAGCAGTTACACACTTACAAGGTAAACTATGAGTAATATTCCGTTGCCCCTCTTTTATTGTCTTGTCTTAATATTCGTATCAGAAACACAGATATAGTTGGGTCACAAAGCATATATTATAACATATTAATCCTTGTGTCCCCAACATGTAATATGGAATAGCCAACATAATGTGTTTGGAGACAAGTATACTTTATTAGCGACGAGCTCCAAACTTGGACTCTGGAAGAGCAACGCATATGGACATGCGTGAATCGGAGATACCTCAAGAGAACTCTATACTGCATCCGCTCATTGACGTTCGGTAATCTCTTCGAAGTCAGGTTTCCCAGGAGACACCAAAGTATTTACGGACGGATCCAAAATGGAATGTAGAACCGGCTCGGGTGCCTTCTCTGACGAAGCAGGCCTCAATTTATCATTCAAAGTCCCAGACAAGTGCAGCGTTTTCCAAGCGGAGTTACTGGCCATCAAAGAAACCTGCGCCGCACTTATACTACAGCGAAAAACAGAGCGCATTGGAATATTTGTAGATAGCCAAGCGGCTCTCCTATCACTTAAATCTTACAACACTGCATCTAAACTCGATAGTGAATGTAGCGAAAAACTTGTCGAGCTTGGATACCAGGCCAGAAGGCTCTCCTAGGGAACGAAAAGGCGGACGAACTAGGCAGGGCAGGATCCACTTCCACCGAACTCCACATGGTGTCAGTCGCAACGCATATGGGGTTGGTCAAAAGAGGTATTTTCCTGCATTACCTTGAACGAGCGAAGACCAGATGAGATGGGACGGAAACGTACCGCATATCCGGAAACACATGGCCAGAATATAACATTCACCGGACTAACTCCCTTATTGGTTATAATCGGGTTACTAGGCGAACTGTCGTGCTGACCGTGCACTGACCAATCGGTAATCGGTAATATGGAGCTGCTATATAATGACGCAGAAGAGGAGGAGATGGTGGAGCATCTCCTCTGCAGTTGCCCGGCTCTGATGAATAGACGCCTGAAGACTATGGGCCTACCAGCATAACCTCACTAAGATACACGGGATGGATCTAGGGGATCTAATGAGGTATCTCCGATTGACAGGCTGGCTATAGCTACGGTACTTTGGACTTACCGGAGTGATGTGGTATGCAAAAATGATGTCTCAAGACACTAATTGAAGCTAAAATAGTATCTTTAGCAACCACGAAACCAATCATGGCAGTGGTATAATTTTACAAGGGATCACTATAAAGTATATATAAATAAATATATATATATATGTCCTTTATTTATTTAAATATAATATAAAAATATACATAAAACAATATTACAAAAGTGTAAATAAAAAATTCACGAAGAACGTAGGACGTCCTGCTCGAGATGCACCTACGATTTACCAAACATAACGGATCTAGACTGGTAAGTCGCTAAAAATACCTCCCTAATACAGGGTGTAAATCTACCTGGAGGTTATCGGCAATCCCAGCACTAGTCTCGGATGCGGTGGTCTAATGAATCACGAGTCTTAAATTACAATCATTATAGAAACATACGATACGTAATACTGCAATATATTATGACCAATAAATTATTCCCAAAAGGGTGAAGATTTTTTAGAAATATATTTGGTGTTCGTCAGTATTATGGGACTCTCGTACATTAGAACGTGGCGTCGATCCCCGCTTTGATTATATTCTATTCTCTTCTATGATGCAGAGTGACGAATTCCCAAAAATAATAGTAAAAGAAATAATATGGAACTGTCTAAACGGTTTGTTGGATCAAGGTGAAATTTCACCTAGACATATTTATTTAAATAGAATATAAAAATATAAATTGTATTGTGCTATTGCAATTTTTTAGATAGCAACTCTGTGAACCCTACATGAAACGGCGGTCATCACAAAAATTTGAACCGTAATAAATTTGGAATTTTGATTCTACTGAAAATATTTATATATAAGGGTGTCTCAGTAAGATTGCACCTTTTAAATTTAGTGTAATTTTTAGACTTTTTTCTACAGTCTCTAGCTAAATAATTTAGTATCGAATAATTCCCCATTCTCGTTTTTGACTGATGTTGTATAGCCGAGAGTTTTTCAGTCAATATTAAAGTTGATATTATTTAATGTTGTGTGAGGAAGTTGTTTTTTTTGAGAGTAGTTTGACGACGAATAGGGACTTATTCGTTTTAAGTTTGTTCGCTCCTTTACCACTTAGATCAGTTCTCGACCTGATATAATTCAAAGTGGACCCCAAGAGTTGCATTGTCGCACAGATAAATTGTCTTGCTTGCACCATCGCGACTACTTCATCTTTATGCTCCATATGCTTCCAAACCTTATAAACTTAATCTGCTTGCCTTCGAAAGACACTCTGAAAAATGCATTCAATTGCCGTTAATAAATACAATGTTTTTATATTTGTTTTTTCTTCGCTTGGTATACCAAAAAGATTGACCTGGTGCAAAATTGTGCAGGCATTACAAAACTGGGCCTTTTGAGATATATTTTTATTCAAAACATCTCATAAAATACTTGTTTACGGGTCATCCTTGTGCACTTCGAATGATCCAATGGCCCTCGGAATAAGTTTATGCATTTTGTGAAACACATGTAATATTAGTGTTTGGTTAGTGAATAAAACACATGATACTAGGGCCATTTAGTTTTCTGTGCATGCAAATTTTTGGGCGAATGCTGATAGTGCCATCTCCTATAAATGGTGTGTGTCGTGGAAATTTTAAATCTCTAATGCAGAGCTAAAGACAGCTTGCCTGAAGTTTGGTGAAATTGGAAAATACTGCTTATATGATTGAGTTTGCATGTTATTTTGTTAAATCTATAATTGAAATGTTGACCTTACTCGTACATGGGCAAATTAATTATAGAAGTTTACAAATTCCGGTAAACTTTTGGAGCAGAACCAATCTTAACATAATTTGAGGCGCTGAATTCGAATCCGCGTTTCGTTTTTCAAGATTAATTCCACATTTAGAGTTCTTGCATGTTGGCTGCACTGCACTGTAATCACAAAAATCAAATGTTGGCATCGCTAGAAACATCATATCAATTGTATTCTTAAAGTAATTTTTTGTTCCAAAACCTATGAAAATGCAAAGAGAGAAGGGCAAAGTCGATTCTAAGTGTTTTTGTTATGTTTCTGGATGCTATATGATCAAAAAAAGTGAAAATAATATTACAAATGAGCTGAGAGATTTTTATTATTTATATTTCTGTTTATCTGTAGCAAACACGCACAAGCAGTGGGTACCGAAATTATTTTGCAAATTGGTTAGCACAAAACCGTACAAGTGGTCACTTGGTTAAGGAGTATACTTCTCAGAAGTATGCTTCTCTTTAATGCCAATATTATGGAGAGAGTCAACAAATCTGCAGACGATTGTTATTTTTGCTTGATGAATATGGTCGGTGTAAATGTAAAAAGACTATTAAAATATAAATATTCGGACGTGTCATTAGTGTCATGTTCTCCGTACGAGCAATTACCCTTTACCAATTTGTCCTGGTAAGAGTGCAATTTCCATGGGGACTTTCGGTTCATCATCGACGGCAAGTTCGTCACCTACCGAAGATTTTAGTATGGAAGAAACACATTCTGGTACCTCCCATACAAAAGTTTGGTGTTCGTCCGCGTTGTCAATGCGATAAGTGGCGGGTAACATTTCCGATCTTAATGAAATTAGGTTACAGGCTTTGTGTGATCAAACTCTATGCCAAAATAGCAGTGAATGTGAACGACATTCTTCTTGTGGCCTCAACTGGACGGCATGGATCTGGAAGACATGTGATTTAAGAAAGACGGTGCCACCTGCCACATCGCACGTGGAACAATCGATTTATTGCAGCTACGATTTCCGGAACAAATCATCTTAAGAAATTTGGGTGTCAATGATGATCTTGGTGATCATGCTATTTAAGGCCGTGCGATTTCATTCTATGGGGATTAGTGAAATTTCACATTTATGCGAATAAACCAGAAACTATTCCGCAGCTCAAATCCGAGATCCAGCGCGTCATCGGTAAGATACAGCCACGTTTCTGTGAAAAAGTGATGGAAAATTTCATGAAACCAGTAATGGCCTCTCAGAGGAGCCGTGGGGACCATTTCACGGATATTTTATTCCATACTTAATCGGAATATGTCTTCTTTACAACGCAATACAAAAATCACGACTGTCTCAAAAAATATTTGCATTTACTTTAAAATGGAAAAGTGCATTCTTACTGAGACACCCTTTAAATGGTATGATATAATGTGCTTTGAATATGAAAAAATATCTTTTAAAAAGTGTTCCATAAGTGAAGTGAATTCGTTTAATATTATTATTGAAATATTTGTGTGTTGTGCTGTCAGTTCAAATTATTTCGTTGGTTTTGAAACGGGCACCTTAGAAACTGGTTTTATATAATATTGGGGTCAGAGCGGAGACGTGTATTTCTAAAATGCTGGGGTCGAAGTCGGAGCGGAGTCAGGGATTTTTAAATTGCTGGAATCGGAGTTGGGAGTTGGCCCTGCTTCACCCATACTGCTTTTGCATGCCTTCAACTTTATCATGTGCTATTTAAAACAAAAGACGGAATCCGGCTTACAAATCTATGCCCTATAATTACAGGCCTGTTGGAAGGCCTTCCAAGACCTGCCTTTTCCCGTTGAGGAAGTCCACCTCAGACAATATTTCTTTTAGAGATGGGTAATAAATTAAGGCACAGAAGGAGCATACATCATCACCATGCAGACAACAATTTGTAAAAGTAGAGCTATTTTGGCTCGTACACCCTACAACTGTCATGCTTAAATATTTCAACCGTTTCGTGAAAAAAATAGATGGTTCCCCATTTCACCCCATGAAGGAATTGGAGAGATATTCGCACAACCAGTGAGGCGTGCGCTTTCTAGTTTTGTACTCACTGATTAGGATCTATAGCTTTTACACCGATTCTGAACGGTATTTTCAGAAGCTTTTTCATGGCTAAATACTCTATAGTGTCGCCGTCACTATGGGAAGTCAATCTATTTATTAAATCATCCAAAAAATATTAAGAAGTTATTTAAATATCATTAATTGATATAATGAGGACTATTAAAATATTATGTCCTTTCTGAAAACACAGGTAAATAAGTTTTTTACAATTTAGATCACTTTAGCGTCTACATTTACCTGCAATTGTATTTGTTTAAGTTTACATTTAAGAAACGGACCCAATAGAGCAATCTCGCACAATACCAAGCAAATGGGATGTCGTTGGTTTGTAAACCTCTTATAGCCAACTTTAAGGTTACTACTTTACATTTTAACCACGAAACTGAAGGTTAACCGTTCTTACTGAATTTGTTCATCTGTGTTTCTGTTTTGCTTTTTCCTCTGAACTTTGGTTTAAGCAGCCATTGTTGTTTCTCTTTGTTCACAGGCTGTGTTGAAAATAAAGATATTTTACGGGCAGTAGAATTTACATTTGTATGTACTTTGGTGCGGGTATGAGTAAAGCATGTTAAATATGTCAGTATGTTAAATGAATAGACGGGGAACAAAGCCAAAAAATTTCTTTTTCAAAGACCTATGAATGTGTAAAGTCCCTTTGGAAAGCATTAGAGGTATTCATCGAAGGGTGCTCAAGTGTAACTGAACAGAAATATATAATCAATCGGTCAGTGACGACGACACTATCGTGTATTAAGCCATGAAATAGCTGTTGAAAAAGCGTTCGGAAACGGAATACAACTGTAGGTCCAAACCAGTGAGTGAAACTGGAAAGATCATAGCCTATCCATTAATGGAATGTAATGGGAAAGTATTAATTTATTTTGACATTTTAAGTTTTCGAATAACTTTTCCTGCAAACACAAGTACACATTTTTGCATTTGTAGGACAGTGTTCCTAACGCCTCAGCCGGGAGAAACATTCAACTAAACCAGAGCGGGCGTAGCGCTGTGAAAATATCGAGGTATGTTCTATTCTACTATTGGTATGGGTGTGTTCAATGTTATAATAGTATTTATGTCGTGCAAGCCCTTCATTTTCCGTCAAAGTCAAATGCAATTACAATACACCTACAAAATACCATATTTATAAATTCAATTTACAACGAATTCTTTCAAAAAATTCACTTTTTTTGAAATTGTAAAATATTTTTTTATTTTTATATTTTTATAAAACGGCTGCATTTCATTATGGTCAGCCAGTAAAGAAATTCTGAAGAAAACATTGTTCTCATTGCTGAAAAATCTCAGAATTCATCAGATCATGCAATTTTTACAAGAGTTAATTTTTACGAGAGTTAGTAAAAATTCCCCTACCAAGCCGACAAATTCAGCTCCTCCTCAATATAAAACTCTCACTCCGAGTTTAAAAAAATTAAAATCTCGAGGGAATTAATTTTTAAAATTTTTGTTTATTTGAAGCGCTCAAATATAAAAATTAAAAATTCGTTTTGGAGTTTAATTTATATTTTACTGGGAGTGAGAGCTTTATTGTGAAGAGCAGCCGAATTTTTGGACACGCGGGTGAAATTTTTTCGAATTTGGATATTCATAAGAGGCAACTGCGACAAAAATCGATTGGAATGTTGTGGAAGGTGCAGAAAATAATAATCGTCTATCAGAAAGGCAAAATTTTAAAAAAAGTGTAAAAAATCGGTTAGAACAATGGGGACCAAATGAACCTATATAAATGTAAATAGTATATAAGTATATCTGGTGAAAAACTGCAAATAACGAGATTATTAGATTAGAATGATTGGGTCTATAGGTCGACTAGTAACTGCAATGTAAATTTAAATAAGCCTACTAAAGGCAGACCACATTTTGGTTTGGACAATGACTGTTGATATATTAAATATAGTGTGCGTGGTTAAAAAGGGGTAAGCATTGGCTAAAAATAGTTAGACTTCAAAACGCAATATAAATCATTTGGAATGATTGCGAATGTACTAAACATAGTGTCTGTGGGTAAAAAGGGGGACAAATGAGTAAAAATTGTACAACTTTCGAGAACGGAAAAAATATTTAGATATGATTGGATATTTATTAAAAATAATGTTTGTGGGTAAAAAGCTGTAGAAGGGTAAAACTTTAAAATGCGAGGAAAATCGTTTGGAATGTGTTAAATATAGTGTACGTGGGAAAAAAACGTAACAAGGGAAAAAAAGTGCAAAAAGCTAAACTTGAAATTGCAACAGAAATTTTCAACATTGGGAATATGTATGTATATCAGAAGCACTATATGGTTACAAGGGGTAGGAAAGGGTAAAACTTGAAACAAGACGACAATTAGTTTGGAATGATTGGGAGTATATTAAAAATTACATATAAGGGTACAAATTATAGAAAGTGTAAAAATTGATATAACGAGGAAATTAGTGTCTAATGGTTGGGAATTAATTAAAATAGTGCTGATTCTATGTACATTTGTCTCACTTATTGCACTTTGACACTTTGTTGTTACTTTGTTAACACAATTCCAACCATTATAAACTAAGTTTTGGGCATTATAAAATTATACTCCATCATACACTTTATTAACACATTCCCAATCATTTCAACGATTGTTCTCGCCCTTTGCCCCTATCTATTATTTTTTTGTACACATTCATAACCTTTTTAAAAGATTTGTCTCGCATTTTAAAGTTTTACCCTTTTCGCCCCCTTTTTACACATTCACTATTTTTGCCACATTACTGACCTTTCCAAACGATTTTTCTCACATTTTAAAGTTTTACCCTTTTCGCCCCTCTTTTTACACGATTTTCCACATTCCTAACCCATTTTGAACATTTACATTTTCGTCCCCTTTTGTAACGCATTTTGAAGATCTGGGTTCATCATTATTCGATAAGACTTTCCTTTTACTTTGGAGGCATACCCCGCTTGTCACCGTATCATCTATCAAACAATTTTCCCCCGTATCATCAAATTTTACAATTTCTTGGCTGATTATCTATTATCAAACACATACACATGTACATCTTTTCCTATACATTTAATAATTAAAAAATATTCGGAAATTTTGACTCTGGAATCACTCTTTTTGAATTATATAGGGAGCGAGTAATATTTTCATATCTTTGAAAAAAATTTCGGCGCCTGAGCTAAAAATAAAACTCGGGAGTTGAAAAGATTTAAATCTTCAATGAATTAAAAATTAATCTCCCTTCTCGATTTAAATTGTTCGAGGTAATCAAAAATTACTCTTATTGCCAAATCAATTTCGGATCTAAAATCAGCTTATCCCCTAAATAGTATTTAAAGTTGTCTTAACAATGTACACTATAATTTTATGATAGGTACTCATTGAACTAGGATTTAAACTCAAATGTTGTAGTTTTGTGAAAGGCTTTATAAAATAAGTTACTATATTTCACATCACAGTAAAATCAAGATAATGAAATATTATATTGCCACACATCAAGTTTCGTATCTAAGCCATGAATACCCCTACTAGCTCTCCATAAACGTACTGGTCGTATACTAAATTTTACATATCATTGTAAAGACATATGGAAGGGGGGAGCGGGAAGTCCTTTTACGATGTTACTTGTACTATTTTTATTTAACTGCTGCTGATGTTATTGCGGTCGTTGGAGTTTGTTACACGTATAGTATATTTTTCTGTAATTTATGATTTCTCTCGTTTATAAAATATTTCCAGCACTGATTACATTTTTATGCACGGCACATGATATTTCATTTTCATTTTCACTTTCGCTGTTTGACTTGATGACTGCTCGCTATTTCAAAGGACTATATTACAAACTGATTTAAGGAATATTTAAAAAGTAGAACAAAAAATAAGAGGCAGCAGGAGAACAAATTAAAAGTGTGTAGTTAATGAAGTAGAAAGTAATTTCGACTGTTATTTAAACGAACCTTGTAGTGCGTAGCACAGCAATAAGGCACAAAAAGGATAGAAGTATCAACACTTAAATGTTACATTTACAAAGGACTTTGATTATAATTGTACCTATAATTGCATAACTTAGCGACTAAAATGCCGTCAAGTTTTCGACAGAGCCTTAATTACATCAGACAACAAATCAAGTAATCTAGGATGCATTTTTGATTGATTTTATTTTGAATGCAATAAAATAAAAAACTATTAACAGGTAGTGATTGTTTGATGTTGTTATAATTCAAATCAGTGCTGTTAACATTTGCTCTACGTTGACGTCGCAAAACTGAAACAAGTGTTGCCAGCCAAATATAATCTACAAACTACCAATTTGCCAACGGCATCTTGCATATGTAAACAAATTTGAATTTATATGCTATTGGAAATGAAAATTTATCAAAAATATAAATAAATAGAACATATGTTTTATTGTAACATGTGCTATAGAAGTAGTGAAATAAGATTTATAAAATAGGCGATATAAGAAATAAGCTTCCGGCGAGTGTAGTCCATATTGCTTTCGATATTAGCGAGTACAAGTCAAACACAACTCAACACTATTTTCAATATTCAGTTAAATGCATTGCATTTATTGAAGGCATTCACCGAGTTCGAGTCAAAATTAATCAACAACAACTGGAGATTTAGAGTGCGATTGATTGCGAAAAAAGGCAACCTTAAACCTTTACGAACTCATGTAAAAATGTTGCATTCAAAAAATGGGAAATGTTGTACCTTCTGCCCTCTCAAACAGTAACGGCTTGATTACTTTCTTATTATGTATTATCTATTGGGTTTCTTCGTCTATAAGTAAAGTATATTGTGTGTTGACGGATATTCTGCGGTTGGGTGCATTAAAGTTACGAATGTTTTCACAAAAAAAAAAACCAATGAATGTTCGAAGTGACGGGCGATGTGTTAACACCTTTTTGTTACACGGAACCTGTTCGATTTCTATGAAAACATAAGTAAATGTTACATTGGAAATTAAAAAAAGAATAGTTTTTGTGCTGATGGCTCTATTGCTACTGCACTTTCTTTATTTTACATCTGCTTTAACATTAGATGTAATATTATTAAAATAGATAAGCAATATTTAGCTCACTGAAATAATTATTTTTGTTTTGCCATAAACAGAGCGACGACAAAAAGTACTGAACAGTATAGAGAACTTATTGCACTCTTTTTCCGCTCTCATGTAGAGAGTCGGAGTAAAGTAACATAAACGAGTCTTATTCTCTTTATAGAATATTTCAATATAAATGCACCATTTCGAAAATATTATTACATAAAACAAAATAAGAAGCATAAATATTTCACATCAAAATTATGAATGGACCAAGTTATGACAAAAATAGAGTAAAACGTTTTGAATCATTCGCCAGATGTCGCCAGTGCTTTTGAGTCATACAATTCGTTCTATGAGTTCTCTATACTATTCAATACTCTTTGGCGACGACGACCTGCTAGTTTGTTCGCTGCATTTACATCAATACCATCATAGTTATTTTCAGGCAGACACTATTGTTGTGGGATGTCTTTGAAACGATTGATTGTCATGGTACAAATTAATTACTTCTTCATTCTAGAAATGTTCGATTCGAATCGATCGAGTCAAAATAGAATCCATTGGAGAACAAATATATTGTAAAGTTCGTCTTAGTAAGAATACACTTTTCCATTTTAAAATGCTTATATAAACACGTAGTTTTCGAGATAGTTGTGATTTTTTATTGGATTGTAAAGAAGACATGTTGCGTTTAAGTATGGAATAAAATAACCGTCAAATGAAACCCACGGCTCGGATGGGAGGTCATTACTCTTTTCGTGAAATAATCCATGATTTTTTCACAGAGTTGTGGCTGTATCATACCGATGACGCGTTGGATCTCGAATTTGAGCTCTGGAATTATTTCTAGTTTATTCGCATAAATCCGGGATTTCACAAAATCCCAAAGAAAGAAATCGCGTGATCTTGGCGGCCAGTTGACATCAGAATAAGAAGACAATTTGTTCTGGAAATCGTTGCTGCAATAAATCGATTGTTTCGTGTGCGGTGTGGCGCCATCTTGCTGAAACCACATGTCGTCCATGTTAGGTCACAAGAACTTCGTTATCATGTTCCTGTAACGAATGCCGTTCACAGACACTGCAATTTCGGCTTCATCTTCAACAAAGTACCAAAATCTACACCAGACAGTTGCTCGTTGTGGGTGCATTTGTTTCTCATGGATTGCATACGGATGTTCTGAGGCCAAATTTTGACAGTTTTGTATATTTACGAAGCCATTGAGATGGAAATGTGCTTCATCGGAGAAGATGACTTTTTTTTTGAAAAATTGTCATTGACTTTACGTTGCTCCATTACCCATTGAACGAATTGCCGGCGCTTTTCGTGGTCTTCTGGTTGGAGCTCCTGAGTAAGCTGCATTTTGTGCGCATGAAGGTCTATTGTCAAAATTCGCTACGTAGTACTTTGTTAAAATTGAAGTTGTAGGGAACGATGCCAAATTGATATTTTCGGGGTTTCGGCGACACTCTCGTTAACAACAGCAATTTTGTCAAGAGACCGACCGGTATTTTGACGCACAGGAGTCTTACTGTCTATAACCGGCCGAATTTCTTCAAACTTCCACTCTGTCAATGGTTCTCATATTAGGTCCACTTTCTCGATCCCTGCTTGCGTCGGGGATTCTAGGGTTGCCGTGTGAGTGCTCTGTCGAAGAGGTATACTTGGGTGTCCCAAAACCTTTTTCTTTTTCGATGTTCACGGTTGCACATTGGCTCACTTAATTGGAAAGCTTATAGGATAATGTGTTTTTGGAATTCTTTTCAGATATTTCAGAAGAGGTTTGAATGTTGACTTAAATAAATAAATGGTTTCCCATTACATCCCATGAAGGGACCGGGGAGAACTTCTCACAATCACTGAGCTGTGCGCTTTCCAGTTTTCACTCACTGATTGGGACCTACAGTTTTACACCGATTCCGAACGGTAATTTGAGAAGCTTTTTCATGGCTAGATACTCGATAGTGTCGCCGTCACTATGCGAGGTGACCGCCGCTGAAAGAATTTTTTTTTTTAAGGTGGTCAGAGCCGGGTTCGAACCCAGGATCTCATGTACAAGAGCCGCGCACACTAACCATTGCACCACCGACGGCAATTGTTGACTTACAAACCAAGAAAATCGTGGTTATTGACCCAGTTTTAAGTAAAATTCAATAAACGCCCGAAATACCCGATTTTTGGGGCAAAATTCAACTTACCTCTAAACCACTTCCGAAAAATATGAAAAAATTCTCAAAAATACTTTACCCTATAAGTTTTCCAATAAAGCCTCAGAAAAAAAAGAAAAAATATTGATGGGACACCCTAGGTTACACTGATCTTCAATATCCGGAAGTCTATATTGTGTCATCGCTCCAATTACTGATCTGGTAATGATATCTCCGTGCCATCATTAGCTTTTCACGATGCAGTTGGCAACAACATGCTCAGCTTTTTTGTTGAATAGTAAACAATGCGGAAGTTACCTGTATTCGCTGCTTTTCCGGTTTCCTCCGCTATATTGTTCAGATAATAGTCATAATCTGAACGGACACTATAACCCGCTCTATATGATGAGTGCACGTAGTACATAAAAATATTTTGTTTAAAACATTCATTATTATTAATTTTATAGCATAAAATATGTGTAACAGTATTTACATCCCAAACTAGTATATTAGCAATAACTATACAATTTCTGTCTTAATATTTTGACGTAGAATACGTCTTACCTTACGGTATGAGGAGTCATGTCAGGTTTTTATTGTTGTAATCTTTATTTCATTGAATTTGAGGAAACGGCTAGATGAATTTTTTTAAAATTTTTTTTGTAGGTAAATGAGGATGTTATCTTTCGTTTGATATACATTTCATATTGGTTGATATATTTCTAGTATTTTAATTTCTAAAATGAAAATTGTTTAAACACATACACTCAAACATATGTGTGGTGTTTGGTTGAGTGTTTTTGGTTGCTCAACATTGCTTAGGAACATGTATCTAGTAAAAAGTGAAACAAACAGTAAGCTAACGTAATAAAGCTTTTTTGCGAAAGCTTCAATAAAGCTGTTGTAACATTAATTTTGAATTGTAAAGCGTAAAGCTTTCACACAACGCTCGAATGCTAATGCGAAGACTCGATAAGATAAACCTTTTTTAATATTAGGGCGGCCCTCTCAACATTCGCAGAACTTATTTCAATAAAAATATTAATTAAAATACATAAATTAAATTAAGTTTAGAAAAATTGAACATAATATTTTTTCTTTAAACGGACTTGAATCAAATGCCGTTGGTAAATATAAAAATTACAGCAGACAGTTGTCCGAGGCCTTCGGCCACGTACTGTCGCTGCAGGCTGTGTCAGAGACACGGCCATTAAGTTTAACGTAGAATACGCCATCCGATAAGACAGAAAACATATATAACAATAAATTATAAATAATATAAGCAAATGAATTTATTGTTATATGTATATGTTTTCTGTCTTATCGGATGGCGTATTCTACGTTAAACTTAATGGCCGTGTCTCTGACACAGCCGGCAGGGACAGTCCGTGGCCGAAGGCCTCGGACAACTGTCTGCTGTAATTTTTTTTAGATTAAAGTATTTTATTTATATTGTATTGAGTTAATTAAATTGAAATCTAATGATATTTGAAAATGCAATAGAAAACTGTTTAAGAAATATTATGACGATATTTTTTATTTTAATATTATTGGTTTTGCGTGCTTTTAAATATAAATCCTGAAGATGACTATCGAAGTTGGTCGAAATATTGGTTAACAATAAAGAAGGAATGGCACAAAACTTAATTTGTTAGATAGTCGACAGGATAATCAAGACTGTATTAACATTCAAATATATATTACAAATTATATATACCGATTTTGTATCTCATAAGAAAGAATATATTTGCCGTATTTATTGCCTATTATATTGCACAAATGTAGTCAAATTTTGTTAATATACCAGCAGCTTTAATTCTTTATGACCTTGATTAAAAATTTTAAAGAAGAGTCTTAGATACAACTATTTGTACATAAATGCATTACATAAAAGATAGCAAGACGCAAAATTAAAGGATTTTGTATAAAGACGGTTTTTGTAGGGTATTTGTGTTACGGAAGCTAGTAAAAGCATTGGTTTTAATTAATAAACTAAGTTTGAAGTACCAAAGTATTATCTAACCAGAGCTAAAGAAAAATGGGGAAAACAAAGTTTTCCAAGAAATTATATTTTTTGTCAACTACGGCACAGAATGATGCCTAAATTAAGTTAATTACGAAAATATTTTTAGAAGAGGTACATTTTAAATATACTAGTGCAAAAGAGTTGTTTAAATTACCATTTTTTTAATTATTTACTTAACGAGGCCATAGATTAATATAAACAGTCTATTGGCTTAAATTTGCAATTGCTGTTAATGAATCTTTTGCTGCATTGCCATTTTTCGGCAGCGATTTGTTCCTTTATAATATTTAAATCAACTTTATTATAATACAAAATTCAAACAATCACTCTTCAAAGCTTTATATGAAATTCAATACTCTGTTCTATAAATGTAAAATGTGTTACAAAACAAATCACTCTTTATGTAAATAATACAGTCTATTACATTACATTTATATGTGTAGACATCAACGCGAATGCAAATCGGATTTATTGATAGACATTCATTGTAAGTTCGTTGACAGCGAATGTGTAAAATTACACCGCGCTTTTAGTTCAAGATATTTTATGCTAGAATATGATAAATGTCAGCTCTCTATATGAAATTGAACGAACGAAGTGTGTATGTGTCAGATTTGAATTACTGGTACTACTGGTGTAGGCGGTCGATTGGAATGCGAAATGTATTGATAAATTAAATGAAATAAAAGAAGTACCTAACGGTCGATTTCACCATGTCCAGTTATCTTTAAGTTAGAGCTAACGAACATTTTTAGCTGTCAGTTTGTATAGAATTTATAATTCTTAACTGCCAGTTTTAACTTTGGTGCAATTGGGCGTTAGTTGTTTCCATTTAAATCAAAAATAAACTCTCCATTACTTATTAAAAAAAATTCATTCCTTCTACATTCTCTGAGGGAATTGGGGAGAGCTTCTCACAACCATTGTGCTGTGTGTTTTCTAGGTTTATACTCATTGATTGGGACCTAAAGTTTCGAACGGTATTTTGGGAAGCTTTTTCATGGCCATACACTCGGTAGTGTCGCCATCACTACGCGAGATGACAGCAGTTGAAAGAAATTTAAGGTGGGCAGTGCAGGGATCGAACCTACCAACTCATGTACAAGAAACACACACACTACCGTGGCGCCAATGACGGCCACATACCCTATACTTACTTTTCTTACTTAATGTAGATGAAAATAGCGTTTAATGGAATAATTATAAATATAGCACATCTTTAACCAATGTGAACCTCTTATTTCCTGGTCATTTCTATCGCCGTGCAGAGTTAGTACTTACCTTCAGATTCTGATTCATACAATTGGTACGGCAATTTAAACAAAGTTATCTTTAGTTTTTTGATCCAGCATATGAATTTGCACTACGCCATCACATTGAAGATCTGTAATCCTACATTTTCAATTAGTTGCCACAGAGGAAACAATTGCAACCTATAAAAAATAATATCGAAATTTTTAGAAGAAGTCCTCGAATATGTCAGATACTACGAATATATGTATGTCGTTTCGTCCCGCATGAAACACAGTTTTGGTGAAAAAGAAAATGGCTGTATGAAATAATGGCCAGTGGAATAACACCCAAGACATTATCCATACATTTTTGGTGCTTATTTTTAGGTTCATTTTGAACGAAATAATGCCAACAATTCGGAATTAGGATACGGGAGTATAGGCTTTTGCAATTTGAGCGATATGATTTCTAAGTGACGTTTCGGCCATTTACAGTATGTCATGATGTGTCATTCTTTTTTTATTGTATTATTTACAATTTCATCATGGAGAGATATACGCAAGAACTGCAATATTTCGTTCGCTATAGCCATTTTATGGTCGTAATAATTGTCTACCTGTGGTCGCTAATCGTCGAATTGTTGCAAATTACGAGCGTACATTTTCTTTACATAATGTTCAAGTGCCAATAAGACAAAGAACTGCTCGAAGTAATGAAAATATTGCTGCCGTTCAGGCAAGTGTTGCTGAAGTCTGCAATTCTTCGAAATGAATCTGGCAACAGCGTTACTTTGGATGGAGAGCAGTATATATCGATGATAACCAACTTTTTATGGCCGAAATTTGAGGAAGTTGATCTTGACCACATCTAGTTCCAACAAGACGGGGCTACGCGCCACACAGCACATACAACAATCGAACTATTGCGAGAAATGTTTGGAGATTCGATTATTTCAAGAAATTGTGACATTTAATGGCCTTCTAGAAGTTGTGATTTAACACCATTAAACTATTTCTTGTGGGGTTATTTGAAGTCATTGGTTTTTAGCAATAACCCAGACATTTTTTAAGCTTTGCAAGTCAATATGGAACGTGCTAATTATGACATACAGTGGATGACATATTTAGTGGAGAAAGTACTTGAAAATTGGGAATTCGTTCTTGCAAAAGAAGACGTGGAGGCCATTTGAAAGATGTTTTATTCAGAACTTATTTGTATCTATTGTACCTCACACTAAATAAAAAATTACATGGGCTGTCAGGGGACACCCGGTTGGAACGAAGTTCCTTTCGCTATATATTATGTTCTAGTTAGTTCCAACACGCCTAAGGCGCCTGTTGAAGAATACTCTAATTTAAATGGATCTATAAGAAAAGATACTTTTTGTAAAATGATTAACTTTTTTTAATAAGTATGTTTTTAGGCCCTTTTTGTGAGAATATGTATTATGTTTTCACGAAAAGTTTATTTCTTTAATGAGAGGTACTTTCTGTAAGAAAACGCCTAAGAGTATTATAGTACTCTTTTTAAGAACAGCTACTTTTTAAATAAGTGGTACTCTTTTAAGGAAAAGGTTAAGGCTACTTATCTCAAGAAAATAAAAGGAAAGTTATTATTTTATTTTTAAGAAAAGGTACTTTGAAGAAAAGGAATTTTTTATAAGAAAAGGTTTTTTTTATAAGAGAAGTTAAATTTTTTTTTGAAAAAAGGGGTTTTTTAAGAAATGGGAATATTTTAGAATTGGTCCTTTTTTCAAGAACTCGTACAATTTAAGAGTAGGTACTTATTTCAAGAAAAGTTGATTTGTTTTTTGAAAGGCAATTGGTTGTAGGATAATGTACTTTTTTAAGAAAAGGTACTTATTTAAAAAAATACTTTTTTAAGAAAAGTTACTTTTTGTAAGAAAATTTACTTTTTTAAGCAATTTACTTTTTACTTCATTAAGATAAGATATTTTTTTTAGGAAAGGGTGTACTATGTTTAAGAATATGAGTAGGTATTTTTTTTTTTAGAAAATTACTTTTTTTAGGAAAACGCACTTATTTAAGAAACTGTTATTTTTTTAAACTTCTTTCGCTTTGGCTTTTCTAAATTTACTTTTTATTCGGTTCAAAACTACAATATGTAATAAACAGACTCCACCTAGAAAATTTCCCATTAAACAACAAATTTCTGCCCATGTTAGTCAAGACTCAAAACAGAACAAAAGTGTGCTGCCAAAAGTAATTCCATGTTCAGGGTTGTATTTCATGGATTTGCCAGTCTTGCACTTTGGCTTTTCTAAATTTAGTTTTTATTGTGTTGAAAACTACAATATGTAACAAACAGGCTCCATCTAGAAAACTTTCCGTTAAGCCAAACGAAACCAAAGTACCCAATATAGTTGATAATAATGGGTTGTAATGAACTAGTTAAAAAAAAGTTGTTTAAAATTTTTTCATTTTGCCCCTATCCATATGACATATGACTTTCCTTACCAATTTTTGTGTTTTTTTTTTTAAAAAAATCATATCGCTCAAATAGGAAAAGCCTTTACTAATGTTCCCTAAGTTGAATTACAAAAATTGGCATCACCTACTACTCGTAGGATGGTTCTAAGGAGGTTTTCAAGACCAATTGTATTCAAGACCAATTTTCCAACTGCATAGCGTAAGACATTTTCTTTTAGTTCAATTTATATTGAGTTTGAATATGGAGAATTTATATTGAAAGTGGCTTCGATTTTTATTTTAAAAAATACGTCTTCTAAAATAAAGCAAATATTTGTCTAGTTATGCCAACAATTATATATAATATGAATTTCAAATAATTTCGTTGTTTCTGAAAATTATTTCTTAGGAAATTAATATTTTCAAAATGCCGGAGTCGAAGTCGTAGCGGAGTCGTCGGTTTTTATATTGCTGGGATCATCCAATTTTGGCCAGAGTCCACAGCCCTGTATCATTTGAATTATTCAGCTTTGTTTGGTACTACCACGTTATGACGGCGGTTTTTAAGTGCAAATTTACCACTCATTTCGTTGGCCAGAGATAATAGTCTAACGGGGTCAAATCGCAGGTGCGAAGCGACCAATGGACTTCCGAGTTTAAGCTAATTATGCGGTTTTCGAAAACAGTGCCAAAATATCAAATGTATCTTTTTTTGGAATTTGAATTTTTATGACCGATTTTGTTAGTTTTTGGTTAATGTATGAGAAGGTCATACTACCAGCTTACAAGGTTAGGATGGGTTTTGTTGGAATAATAGACAATTCAGTTAACCACACTCACTGGCATGACTAAATTCGAATTCCGTGACAAGTTCATCATCAGAAGCCTACCACACTACCATCGATCATTGATACCATCGGTTGATCATCAATCGTATATATACAAACTCAATTCTGTAATATATATGTGCGAATTAGACCATTCGTCGACCATTTTATCCTCTTCAACTTTTCTGGGGGTAATCGCTTAGCATGGCACGCTCGCCTGACGGTAACTGCGGCTTCTTGCTCATTTTCGACAAAAAATGAGCATATAATGATGACATGCAAACACCGCACCAAACAGTATGACGACGGGCGGATTTCCCGGGCCCTAAGCGACAATTATGTTTGTTAACGTAGCCCCCAAGGTGAGAATGAGCTTCATCTATACAGATGATTTTTAGGTAAAAATGGTCACCTTCAGCCAGGCGATCTTAAGCCTATTCGGCAAAGCGAAGACGCATTGGATGGTCACGAGGCTTCAGAACTTGAACTAATTTGACTTTATAAGTCGTCACACCGAGGTCTTTATGCAAAATTGTGGTGCAAAAATGTACGAGAAATGTTTAATTGCTGCGTACATTGAGGAGTTGATGTTGCTGGATGTTCGACCACATATTCAGCTACTGCAGCAACATTTTGGAGGAGTAGGCATGCATTGGAGGAGTAGGTGACCGGATGCACGAACTCCCTTCACAATTTGATCCACAACTGCGTTGATGGCACTCTATTTATATCGAATTTTTTACGCCAATTTTTTATAGTTTGAGGTGACGATTCAGAATTTTGCATGAAAGGTTTTAATATTTCCCAATTTTCTTCAAGCGTAACCATTGCGCAAATTTCTATCTTTTACTTAATAATTTGTCACTTCACAAATGTCAAGTCAGCCACCTGCTTGGAAATATCGGAGAGTACAAATTCAAAATTTTACAGGACCCACCCTTGAATTCTGTTGCAGGTGGTGATATTGCAATTGTGCACGTGCTCCAGTATTGTAAACAAGAATGCGGGTTCAATTCTTGAACAGAGTAACTCTTGCTCGTGTTGACGACGGTTACCACACTGAGTGATAGCGCCACAATTTTTTAATACCCCATCAACAATTTTCATTAAAAACATTTCGGGATCGGTGGAATAGTGTAAGTCCCATGAATAGTGTAAGGCTCATTTAGAAAACGGATTTCCCTCTTTGTGAGAAGCCTTCTTTCTTATCTCTTCATGGGATGAAAGTGGAACTATGTTTACATTATACGTGTAGGATATTATGTTGTCGGGATTTAACGCATATCGACATATTTTACCCGACAATGTCAATGCCTGTCCAACTACGTACATTTTCAACTTTGCAGCCGTCTACATGTTTGTACATACTTAAGTATTTGTATGTGCATTTGCTTGCAACTGCAGCAGTGTCGCCATATTTACAACGCTTAGAGAAAAAATGAGACAAGGATGAGATTGTGGATGAATTATTACGATGACTTTATTGAGGATGACGATGGCATTTCCGTTGATGCAGATTGTTATAGACAATATTGTTTCGCGTTCTGTCGCTTATTTACCTACTCAGCCGTGTTTGTGTTCGAGCTGGTGCGGAAGCGTTTTCGATCGTCTATGATTTATTGACGGAAATAACTGCCATAAATTACAAGAACATATTTGATTTAATAGACTTTTAAGAAAATTCTATCAAGCAGACATTATAAAATAATCTCTGCTTTATGTGTATAGAACTGGGGAACACTAAATGATGCTATGATTCTAATAAAAGCGCGTCCTACCATGACGCGTTCGAATGATTGATATTTCTTTGGAGATAAGGATTTTTAAGTTAATTTTTGATTAAATATTTTTATTTAATTTTCAAATGTTGGTGTTGACATTGTACCACAATAAATAACTGAACTAAAACATATTTTTTGAAATGGAAACTGGCTTTCTTTTTGTGGGAATAATAGATAATTCAGGAACTTGGCTAGTTTGTTTGTTCTTGGTGTTTTGTTTGAAAACAGCCACCTCGCTAACGTCTCCATTTATTTTTGCTCCTGTCTTTACTTCGTAGTTTGTTATTTTTCAATTACATTTATGTATATTGCCGAAATTTCCCAAAGTTAAACACCGTATGAGTGGATGGAAATATAACCAATATGTTTAATATATCTGCTGATATCTATGGGTCTATTTGGACTATCAGTTTTGGAATCGACAACAAATTTTCTCTCACTTGAGTACTAGTCCATAATTTATATTGGGTAATTACGTTGCTGTCGCATCCCTGGGTGTGAATCGCATTTGGAAAGGTTTTTCAATAGCTACGGATAAAATTAAGCTCATTGTCATAGTTGAGGCCCGAATTAGTTTTTAATGAAACTCTGTTGTATTTAATGGAAGTCATGATTTAACTAGTAAGCAAGCAAACCAGACTAAAGAAAAAACGTGGATAATTTAACTGACTCCTTTTCCCCTTATTATTAAAAATGGTGCCCCAGAATTCACGGAAGAATGTATTTTAATATAAAATATAAATAATAATTGTGTTTATCTTCCTGACGATGCTACCCACAGAGCAGCGAAATATTGAAGTACAAAATTATTTAAAAAAACGACCAAACGCTCGAACATTTTAATCTTGAATATAAAATAAAAATGTTTAAGAATTGTATATTTTTTATAGATTAAAATTAATTACGGAATAGCGGTTGTATCATAATAACAAATTTTATATTTCCAAATACTGTGTGTTGCTCATATTGTATAACTTTTCGTATCCAAAGTTACATGATTTGTATTATATAGAGCCACTCCAGCGTTAAATTTTAAACAGTATAAAAATGTAACCGACTGCAATCGCTTGACTAATATAACCACTTTTTGTGGACTTTATTACATACGCGCATGACATAATTCTGAACATTATCTTCATTGTCATCTCAAAGAGGATAAACGATGAGACAGTTACATTTTTGGCGGCCTTGTATTCAAGAAAGCATATGTCAAATGGTCGGTCTGGTCACATTCGTGATTGTTGTAAGAACTTTATAAGACAATTTTTATTTGAACAGTTTGATAAGTCATAAGTTTTATACATACGGGCCATATGCCGCAGTGCCAAATAAAAAATTATTACTGCAGTCACCGTCTAATCTACAAAACCAATGGTCATATCTAAACCGATTTCAAAAGTGAAGACTCTAATTTGATGCTTAGAACTGGAAAGTTTCTAAGCTTCCCCTTGTGCCATATATTTTTTTAGTGTCAAGGAAACTGCCTTACAGCCCAAAAATATAATTTTAAAAAGATTTGTTCTTGCAACATGTTAAAAGTTCAGATAATATTTATATCAATACCTTACACGTGATTTGACAATAACATTGGACCCGGCATCCACATGCTGTGCCAAATTCATTTGCTTGCTTAAAATACGTTCTACAAATTCATTTGTGGAACTTGACAATGAACTTCTCCTTTTTCTATGGTAACATCAAATAACAGCAGAGTGACAACATAGGGTGTTTCGAATATTCGTCGAAGGAAAATTTACCACAACCTTACACTGCACCAGACAGTTTTATACTGCCAATGTCATGAAACAGCCGTACAGGCGGAAACTTGAAACTCTGCATACGATTTATGTATGCCAAAATCTCAGTTATTTAATGGGATTGCTAAAATTCAAATTTAATTACCAAGAAGATGTACGCACGTTAGTCAACGCATTTAAAATATTGACAATATAAAAAAAAATTAAATAATTAAAAAAATAATAAATTTTCCAGCCTTGACCTCGAGCTCGATTTTTCGAAGAGACATAATTAATGGCTAAAAGGTCGAATAATAAAATCCATTACTTAAAAAAACAATCTATACATCTTTAACTAAAAACTAATAAAAAAATTACACATAAATGCCGTGAAATGATCATTAGGGTGCACTGAAAACCGAATTTTTTAAAAGGTGGTGCAGGGGGTCAAAGGATGTATATAAAAGTGCTGATTACGGGAACATTAAACTTCTTTTTATACGAGGGTAGTTGTAGGCCCTTACCGGCCGATGAAGTTTTGATCCCTAGTGGATTTTTTTTCAGTTCACCCTAATGCTCAAAATGTGGGCCTTATGTGCGGAAAAAGTTAGTAATTTTTGCATTTATAAAAATAAAATAAAGGGTTTCCCATTACATCCCATGAAGGGACAGGGGAGAACTTCTCACAATCACTGAGCTGTTCGCTTTCCAGTTTTCACTCACTGATTGGGACCTACAGTTTTTACACCGATTCCGAATGGTTTTTTGAGAAGCTTTTTCATGGCTAAATACTCGATAGTGTCGCCGTCACTGTGCGCCGCCGAAAGAAATTTAAAGTGGTCAGAGCAGGGTTCGAGCCCAGGATCTCATGTACAGGAGCCGCGCACACAAAACGTTGCACAACCCATTGCATTTAGCAATTATAATATTGGAAATTCTACCGCAAAACACCATGCGGTTGGTACACAGTGGCACAATGTCAAACGATTTGGCTGCCAACCAGACTTATATAACACGGAAGGCAACTACAACTACAAAATGTCCAATTGAAATTGAAATAAGTATCAATTTAGTTAAAAAAAATATGTATGGAAGTTTTAAAATTATATTTATTTGAAATTGAAAATATATCAATTGGAGTTTAAAATTGCTATTTGGAAATTAAAATACGATACATTTATTGGAATTTTAAATTTATATTTGAAATTTAAAATACATCGATTGAATTGAAATTTAAAACGTGTCGATTGAATTTTAAATACCTCAGTTTAAATTTGAAGCACGTCACTTGAAACTTAAACAGACATCAATTGAAACTAACGAAATAAAATTCGTTAGTTGAAATTTAAAAATTTTTGACCGATTTTATGCATTAGTTTTTTAAATTTCAACTGATGTCTTCTAAATGTCTATTGATGTCTTTTAAAATTTCCTTTGATGTGTTCCCAATTTGAATTGATTTCAATTTTTGTCTCGTAAAATTTCCATTGATGTATTTTAAATTCCAATAGATTTCATTTAAATGCCAATTAATGTTTTTTAAATTTAAATTTATGTCTTTTAAATTTCAATTAATGCATTTCAAACTTCTAACAGAAGTTTTAAATTTCACTTGGTTTTTGTTATTAAATTTCAATTGGAAATGGTGTGGTGTAGGTAAGTAAAACAATCGCTGGGCTTTGTAAAGTTGACGACACAACAAATATAATTATTCATTGAAAATCATGTAACAAGATGGATTTTTTAAAAAATTTAGTAATGGACAGTAACTCGGAAATGGTTAATGGTTTACATCCGACATCAATGTATGTATTTCCAAAGAGACCAATAAACAAATTTTGGAAAAAAATACTTTTATAGAATCAATTACATCAGTTCAGGGATTTAGTGAAAAAATATGTTTATTCTTTTATATTTCGTTAAATTACAGTCATAAACGTACTCCAACATCTTGCTGTCAAACATAATATTGGACACAGGAGCCCAACAAACAAATGATAATAAAAACCATAAAAAAAATAACCAATGCTGGTCGAGCTTTGGGAGCAGTTGGTCAACGAAATATTGCTTTGTTGAATTTCGTGGTGAATAACTCTTACATTGTAGGTGACAGTATCTCTCCTCCAGCAACAATATTAAATGTTAGAGATCAATAAACACAGAGAAAGAAACGTAATCTCATGTAAGGGATTCTGAGCAATTTGTCTGAGTAAATGTCAACTTTTTTGGGAAAAAATATTTTAAAAAATCTGCCTTAGAACAGGGGTTTTAAATGGGTTAATAAATCGACATTAAAGTTACGGTTTACCTCATGTAGATTTTATAAAGTTTCATCAAAAAGCTACACTATAAGCTTTAACCAAGCTGGGGCACACCTGAGAATTTATTTTTGATGTTATCACCAAAATATAAGTACATTTGACCGACTCACATTGTATGGTGGGGGAAAAAAGAGTTTTTTTTGTCTGGCCTACCCCTCAAAATTTACTTTGTTTGGGTTTCTGATGATTCCCAAAATATTTCGTGTCTAGCGTTGAGATCCCGTGAGCTGGAGCGTTTTTGGAAAATGTATTTTTTTAGTTTTTGTAATTAGTGAAATTCATAGAAGCAGTCATAGTAAACCCTCCGTATTTTTGGGCGAAATTAATTTTAGGACATTCTAGGACGAGGTAGAGAGGTATGGTTGGTCAACACGTTGGCAGTGATTTTTATTTGTACGAAGTAAGTTTGGTGTTTGGTGGTACCTGTTCCACTGAATATAAAGCATGTGGGTATGTCCCTTTCTGACCCATATTGTGTTCTCAATCCTACGTTAAATATTATATTCATTCACTGGGCTCTTTTTAATAGAGAAACTTGCGTTTGAACTTAGAATCTCAGCTTGTGATTACTGCGGAAGCTGTGGTAATAACGAGAAGGATGAGAGCGTAGAACATTCCATATGCTACGGCCCAGATTTTTGTATGAGCAAAAGCAAATATTTAGGATCGTACTTGATATTGGATCTAACAGACATGCAGGTAGTTGATCTGACTAGTTGTTTGCAGAGTACTAATTGATTTGCCTGGGACAAAATGTACTATGTCTCCTCTTTCATAGTGGAAAGTGGACATAGTGTGTAACGAACCTGCTGTCGAACTACATTTCCGGCACTGCTCAGGATTTGTGGTGGGGTTTTTCGACAACCAGTTACACAATTTAAAAGGATAGAAGTTGTAAAAATAGAGATGAAAGAAGTGGGAAACTAAAAGACTTGTTGGCTTAGGTTTAAGGTTCACTAATTAGGCTTCATGTTACGTCAACAAAATAAGAGAATTTAAAAATTAATATTAACAGAAGATAATTACGTAACTGCCTGCATGACAAGGGATTATAGGGATATAGAAAGGGTTAAATGAGATCTTACAGATATAGGTTTTAAGTGTTATGAATTTAATAAGTTATGATTTATCGGACCTTTCGTATTGTATTCAAAAATTAGATTGTTTCAGCGTTTGGTCGTATTTTAAATAAATTTTATTCTTCGATATTTTGTTACCCTTTGGGTAGCATCGTCGGGAAAATAAACACAATTATTAATTAGAAATGAAAACAATTGATAAACAAAATTTTTTCCTTGTCATTTGAAAGCGCAACAATAACAAAAATTTTGTTTATTAACTGTTTTCGTTTCTAATTAATAATTGTGTTTATCTTCCTGACTATGCTACCCAAAGGGTAGCGAAATATCGAAGAATAATATTAATTCAAAATACGACCAAACGCTCGAACAATTTAATTTTTTTTATGAATTTAATTAAGTGGGCGTGTAACTTATGTTTGATTTTGTAAGAATAAATCACTTCGTTGGTTTTCTTGCAATGGAGCGTGGCTGTCTGTGGTGCAATATGTAGTGTGCGCGCCTCTTGTAGATGAGATCCTGGGGTCGATCTCTGCTCTGACCACCTTAAAAAAAAATCATTCGTCGGCGGTCACCTCGCATAGTGACGGCGACACTATCGAGTATTTAGCCATGAAAATGCTTCTCAAAATACCGTTCGTAATCGGTGTAAAAACTGTAGGTCCCAATCAGTGAGTGAAAAATTAGAAAGCGCCAAGCTCACTGGTTGTGAGAAGCTCTCCCCAATCCCTTCATGGGATGTAGTGGGAAACGGTTTTTTTTATGAGCGATCGCTGCATCGGATTATTGTGGGTAATAGTAGGGGTGAGTAACTGTCTTTTGGTTCATTAGATAAATAAATCTTATCAATTGGTACTGAATTAAGAAATTATGAGTTAATTATGTTTTAAAACAAAGAATAAATTCGAGCAGTTTAAGCAAATCAAGAAACCAACTGAAAATTAGGTCACAAAAATTAAATATTTCGTTAAAATCAAATATAAAATAATGAATTAGATGAAAAAAATTATAATAAATTTTAATTTAAGTGCCCATCTGGATTTAAAATACAACTAATCAAATTAAAAGCTTGGATTATTACTGATATACATGTGTAATTTCTCTTAACCATTTCATAATTGTTTGTCCAAATGGTCCTTGTAGAAATCTAGTCAATATCCGCTTCCTTTTGTAGTGGGATACTTATTTCAAAATTTCCGTTCAAGTTTTCCAAAAAAAAGTTTTTTGCAGCGATCCTTTTAAAATTCTATGACATATATCCATTTTCTTCTAGGCTTTATTGCTATATTCGAAATTTGTAGTTCCTTTCAGGGCAATTAATTTGAACAGTTTCCCGTGGTGATATTCAGACTGTTACTCAAGATATTTAGACTGTTACTCAAAATGTGGGATTTTGGAGCTTTGTCAAAGACTTTATTCCGGTCGTTCCGAAAATATAACAATATTCTTTATATGAATTAAAACGACTTATTCGTGTTCAATTTTTTCTCCGAATCCCTTTGTAATTTCAGTTGTAGCTCGTTTAATCTAAATTGTTTTTTGTTTTTAAATAAAGTTATTTGTAGTCAAAGTAATTCGCCGCAATAGATAATATGAGGTTGTCATAACTGTAATATTGGACTGGCGTATCATATGACTTGAACACCCCTTATCGATACCAGGTAAATCTACAAGTTCAAAGACGTACGGAATGGTATCACGTGGATTGTCATTGGACAAAGTAGGTCAATAGCGGTAGAAACTTGTACCAAATCTATCCTAACCATGTTTGGTATTGAAATTGGAAGTTATGACCACAACCCTTCTAGTAACTCCCATGGAAAGTTGAAAATTTAGTACAAAATCTAGTTTTATTCAAACTTTTTCAAGATATTTGCAATTAATTTGATCTTTGGTGTTGCTAAATATTCTGCAAAGATGAATTTAAGTAGAAGAGAAAATTGACGAATTTGGTAGATGGAGGGTAGATTGATACATTGACACTCGTAAAATACAACCAATAGGAAATTGGGGAATATTATACCAAACGCTATACTGGTATTAAAAATGGGCGATTTTGCTTGTCTCGTTAGTGCATAATTGGCTGGTAGGGACGATAAATGGCAAAAAGAACTAGATACATTTAAAATGAACATGTCACACTATTCAGTTTTTTTTTTAAATTTTATAAAAAAAATTTCCTTCCGGTCCAAATATCCTGGTCAAGGAATTGCCAAAGAAATTTCATATAAACAATTAGGAGTATCTCCATAAAATTCGAATTTATATAAATACATTTGAAATGCATGTTTTCCGTTTAAGAAACATTTCGTTCTGCTTATTGAAATTTTGGTACGACAGTTTAGATCATATTTCCCAACTAAAAAAATTAAAATAGTTTCCCATTACATCCCATGAAGGGATTGCGGAGAACCAGTGAGTCGTGCGGTTTGTAGCTTTGCACTCACTGATTGGGATCTTCAGTTTTACGGCGGGGCTGAATTGTATTTTCAGAAGCTTTTCTTATGTAATGACTCGATAATGTCGCCATCACTCAGCGCGGTGACCGGCTTCGAATGAATTGTAAGGTGGTCACAGCAGGTATCGAACCCACGCTCTTTTCATATTTTTGTTATCTTGACTGCATTCATTGTAATTTTTATTTTTCGCGCCACGTTAGTATGTATATTCTGGTGTAATTTTTGCACGGATATTTTACCGTTAATCTCGTCTGTGCCAATGTGTTTGCGTGGGGATCATCCTGTTATTAATGTTCAGTTTACATCTTCTTTCATAACATAAATAAAATTGCAAATATGAACGATATAAATTACACCACACCATCTGCAATATAAAAATACTAGCAGGAACAGGACTAGGAACATTATCTGCAGAAGCTGGAGTGAGATCTAACTCGCAATCATACATCAAGAAAATTAAATCGACAATTAGCAAATTGTCGAAATTTCTTCGTGGTTTCTAACTAATGTAACTAACCGCTATATTTATTTATCACCTAAGACTAGATTGTAAAGCTCTGCATGCTAGAAAGTGAGCGCGCAGACTTAAGTGTGTATAAGTTGGAATGTTTTTTTGTGCATAAACCAAAGTAATGCGATATAAAGGGATTTTTTTTGAAGGGCAACTGAACTTGAAAAACAAAAAAAAAAAAAAAAAAATACCAAAGTAGAACTAAGCCTTTGCTGATGAAGTTCGCAAACTTTGAAATCGCAAATAGGAATTCAAATCCTGACTGTTGAAAATGTTTTATTAAAAAATCTATAACGTCAGAGCTAAATTACACTACTATTTCTAAAGAAAAAACCACATTAAGCGGGACTTCTCTGTAAAAAGCAGGATTGAAATCAAGGTGGGATGAGATATCGAAAAGCGGAATGGTTGGTCCGCTTACTTATGGACCATGTTTTGTAACTGCTACCATTCTACCATTGCAATGGTCAATGTGTCAAATTACATAAGCAATAGTTGCAGCGGAATTGGATGATATGTAGCCAAAGCACACAGACTTACAAACGAAAATAATTGTGCGCAAGTCGTTCGGCTATAGAAACTGCACCTCTCGGCTTCGAGAAATATAAACCTGATCCAAGCATTTCGCCGGTATCCTGCAAAATGATCTCAAGTCACATAATTGTGTTTCTGAGTTATTGGAGATTTAAAGTTTATGGCCGCTGGAAAAATCATTAAGTAGTTTTGATTTGAAAATCGATATTAAAATCTGAGAGTTAAAGCAGTTATAAATAAGATGAACTCAAAAATTGTAATTAAATTTTATTTATTTAACTTATTTTATACAAAAATAAAATGAAACTTTGGAAAAAATATATATTTACGGACATGGATTTTTATGAAAATGTGTTGTTTTTATTTAAATTTCCTAACCTTGATCTGATGAGAATCATCATTTATATCGGGTTCTGAGGCCTCATTTCCAAACCCATGGTCTCTTCTTCATTATCATTATCGCTTGATTCTTTGTTGTTTTCAGGCATATAATCCAGGTCATCGTCGTCGCTTGAAAAATCTTGGTTCTTTTTGAGTGTGTTGTTTACTGCATCCAGGAATTGATTCTTGAATATCTAAACATAAAATACAAACTGAACCTTAAGGTCTGCATCATCATTTTTAAAAGTCAGGAAATGCCATTTGATTCCGTGGAGTTTGCTATTAAAATACTGGGATTGCACAAATTTATTTCACAATTTTTATTGGAATTAATTTTTTTAGAGCAAAGGAAAGAGCTCAACATTTTCACATTAACAACTTTCAATAATGATCATTTCCCTAAATGCAAATTCAAAGCAAATTATAGCAAATGTATTGGAAAATCCCCTTATAACAAATTTTTAAGTAGGCTATGAAGTACTTGTTTTGACCAGGGTGTATTATCTTTGAATTTAGGGACATGACCACGGTTGCCACAGTTGGGAATATCCAACCACAATTGGTAACATTTAAACGGCTTGGTAACATGGCAACATTTTATTCATTTTGGTAACCTTTTGAAATGAAATAATTAGTATAAGATAAAGCATTTGATTTCATACTTCTATTAAAAAATTTGACGAAATGTGATCTAAAATGTTACTTACAAACAGAAGACAACATGAAGCAGTGGCAACACTATTTGGTTGTATTGAATTATTGAATGATAAATAACCAAATATAATGCCTTGTTCACGCTGCCACGAAATTGACAATTTCGGATTGAAATTGTCGAACGAAATTGAAATCGTTCACACTGGCATTTGAGCAATTTCGTTGAAAAATGACAACGGTTTCTTTACAAACATTACCATTAGTAAAATTTTAGTGCCTGGGCACAATAACCGAAATTTAGCTAGGAAATGAATGAAAACAATAAAATAAATGAATGGTACGTGAACTTTAACATGATGCCCTGATTCACCACGACTAAATAATTTATTTTCAGTACTCTATGTCGTCGAAAAGTTAAAATTTCAATTTGATGAATGAGGCGGCATACAATTGATTTGTTTTTTGTTGTAATTTTAGTAACCACGTGTTCGGTGAACGAAGCCGACCCATAATTATCGACGGCGTTGGAGCAACAAAAAAATTAATCGACGGCCGCAACTGAGTTTTTATTAAACGTGATTTTTCGGCAGACGTTACTTTTAGGCTCATCTCGTTGGTTGTGTAAAATAAAATTAGATATTTTTTTTTAGTAATTCGGGACTCTAAAAGCGGTTTAGGCGATAATATTGGCCTAGATTTTAAGTCAACTTCAAAAAACTTATCTACGACGGCGCCACACCGAAAATTTTTCTGTCGGCTTCGTTCTCCACGCAAATATGCAAAAAAGAGTACTACGTTAATTTTGTTGAGTAAAAACAGCGTTGTATACGACAATTTCAAGTCAATTTCAACGAAATTGTTGTAAATATCTCAATTTCGTGGTTGTCAAAATACATGCGAAATTGAGCAATTTCAACTCAATTTCGCGGCAGACCTCAATTTCGCGGCAGCGTGAACAAGGCATAATCGTCTTTCGCACTAATTGGTCTGAATATAAAAGTGTTAGTATTCTTGTGCAATAAATAAGGCTGACTTCCTAAAAGCATGTTGCTTCGTAGTAATCCATTGCAGCTTGTTCGTAAACGCAACCCTGAAAATGTTGACAATGTATTTTGTTCCCTTTTGTAACTCTGTTGTAGTTAATACGCAAGGAAAAGCAACAAAGGTTTCCAAAACTCAACGCAATACAACTTATTAAAAAAAGATCCAATGAGTTTTCGAACTCACGGGCGATGTGTTAACACCTTTTTGCTACACGGTACCTGTTCGATTTCTGTGAACACATTACTAAACGTTACATTGGAAAATAAAAAACAGCGTTCAATCATATGATGACGTTACATTTAAATAATTTTATTACTTAAAATTATTCAAAGACCAGTGCCAGCACGTGTGTCATTATTTTCTTGCTCAATACTTTTTGTTTTATTCCCACAAAAAACAAAGAATGCAAAGCAACAGACACTTGTATATTAATACATACATTGTTAATTCGTACATACACTACACAAGTTCACAAAATTTTCCTTGCTCTCTTGCTATCTCATTTTTATATACGTATAATACGTCATTATTCTCTTTGCTCTGAGAGTGCTCCGCGCCCACATTTTATTTGACTTACCTTTCACTATAATAAAAAACCAACACGTCAAAATCATAGTTTTTGACTATAAATTCTTTATATATGACCACGCCCCTTTGTCGAATCCCGCCCATATTTGCAGCAGATCTCAGAATATGTACACCTAACCAACATACCCAATTTTGTTCAAATACCGTTAACAGGAGCAGAAATAATGGATTTTTAATTTGTGATTTGTATGGGAGATACCACGCCGCTTTTTTGATAGTTTATTTTTGTCGTCGCCATTAGTTTGCCTGCGAAGTTTCAGATCGATTGGATAACGGAAAAAGGGTTAAAAATCAATCCAAAAATTTTTCGGCATACATGCATACAGCCAGGTGAAGTTAATATAAAGAATTTAAAAAGGCGTTCAATCATCTGATGACGTTTCATTTAAATAATATTAATACTTAATAACACTTAAAAATATTTAAAGACAAGACACGTGTAAATACATACATTGTTATGTTCGTACATACGCTACAGAAGTTCACAATTGCCGATGCTCTCTTTCTATCTCATTTTTATATACGTACAACCACGTCATTATTCTCTTTGCTCTGAGAGTGCTTCGCACCCACAGCATACAATTATTCGCTGCCGCTACATCAGCGTGTGTGTTTTTTCGCAGTTTGACAATCTGTGTTTCGCAGTCGGACAAATCTGTGTTCTATATAGAGGTGGGTCACCCTTCTCATTTGGGGGTACAAAAAATAGATGTTGGCCGATTCTGGGACCTACCCGATATTCACACAAAATTTCATACAAATCGGTCCAGCCGTTTCGGAGGAGTTTAACGGCAAACAATGTGTGAGCGCAGTCGGACAAATTGTGTTTGGATGCATTCACTTTGTGAATTTAGGACGTACCCGCGCCTATAGATGTTAAAACATCAAAAATTAACTACACAATGTATCAACTCGATTTTAGTACTGTATTGATACAATAAGCGTGTTTTGGTTACACCGCTTGCTTATATAATCGCTTATTTTATATGAAGCACTTAGCGAAGACTTAGCGAGAACTTAGAGACGCAAATCATTTTCGCCAAGTTTAAAAAAAAATTTTTTATATATATTACAATTTTCTACACTTTGTCATATTTTTGAATAAAATTACTTTTCGCTAAAAAGGTGTTTTCTTTGCAACTTAGCAAGCGATAATCGCTTGCTGTAACCAAAACACAACTATTGTAAATATACGTTTAGGAAGTCAGCCTAATTTTGCATTGCGATTGAAAGGCAATAAAATGCAAAGAAAGTGAAGATTATGTTTTGTTATGCCATATTTTATGTTTTGCTTTTGTTTTTTTTTTTAATCTTTATACTGATGAAAAAGCTTCTCAAAATACCGTTCGAACCGGTGTTAAACCGTAGGTCCCAATCAGTGAGTATAAAACTCGAAAGAGCACTGCTCACTCGTTGTGTGAAGCTCTCCCCGATCCCTTGATGGGATGTAATGGGAAACCATTTATTTTTTTTATTGATGTATGTATGTAATTTTCTGTACCGAATTATTTTCAATAAACATTTAATGTTCTAAATAAAAAAATTTAAAAATTTGGTATTTTTTGGTAACTTTTTTGGAAAATTCTGGTAATTAAAAAATTATCCCTGTGGCAACCGTGGACATGACATTTTTTGCAGCAAAAATAGAGAAAAAGATTTGTGGACTTGGTTTTTTTTCCTCCACACATTTGGGTGTTTTGGCCATAGAAAGATTTGTTTTGATACAATAACTACAAAACTACTTTAAATAGACATGGGATATTTTTATAGGGCACACACTATGACGTTGGGGACACTTTTGCATCATTAACTCCATTTCACAAAATAGTGGACTTGAGATCTTTTTGCAGGATACCGACGATTTATCATTCAAATGATTAATACTTCAGTGGACTATTATTTATTGAAACATAATGTAAAGCTTGTTCGAGTGTGTTTTGGCAGATTACAGTCTAATTATATTCAGACTATCGTCTGTACAACATTACGACTCAACAAGCTTTAAGAGCTGATCTTGAAGAGTCGCTTCATGGCTATAATATTTTAAAAATATATAAAACGTAATACGTAAAACTAGTCATGCCAGTGAGTGTGATTTCCTGAATTATTTATTACTCTAACGAAGCACCAAGCATTTTTCACTTAGACAAACGTATCACACCTTGATACACTTCTCGTACATTCAAATTCAAAACGTGTTGATTGTTCTTATTACCATCTGGACCTAACACGATTTCGCTTAAATCACAAAAAGTCTGCAATTTGTATTTATTTTTTGGCGACTGTAAAATGCATATTCAAAAGAGCTACCGAATTGTAAATTCTATTGGGCTATTCGTAGTATTTGTACAATGTTTTACTGATGTTATGGTAATGAATTCAAAAAAAAAAAGGAAAAAAGTTCTAAAATGGATATGCATTTTTGTGAGGACATTCATCACTACATTTTCCCTACACCGCTGCCCGGTTGTCATTCGTCAAATTGAATTGAATTCAAAAATACATTTCATTTCACAGGGCTCACATCCGGCTGGAAAAAGGTTGTCCATGTCATTTCCCATTGCATTCTATTGCATTGCACTGCCATGAATGCCTCCACAAACGGACAATTGAATTCAAGTTCCTCATCTAAATAGCTATGGCAGACACCAATTTTGGATACCCGCTAATGTCTGCCTGTTGGAATCCATTAGTTTCAAACTGGTTCTTCTGCAGTTTTGTTCAATACGCGGTCAATGTTTGCTCTCCAATAACTTCCGTCTAGTGCTTTCACCAGACAAAACAACTTGGCTTAGTGCTTCCTCCCACACGATTCCACATGTAAGTAATTTTTTGTCCCACTATTTGCGGCCATCAATTGCTCCCTTTTGTGTGACATTTCAAATACGTATGTGTGTGTGTGGTTCGGTCTATGATTTAGTTGCTTTGGCATTTCTTCATATAGTTTAGTTCAATGTTTTGTAACAAAATTGTGCGAGTAATTTAATTCTGGTTTATAACAAACTTATTCAATTAAAAGCTTTGAATTATATGTAAATTTTGGGATTTGCTGAAAGTGGCTTGAATTTTAAGTTGAAATTTTATTCATTGGTCCCAAGTATTTGGTGAACGTGCTACAAATAGGAATCAAAATTGAATTACATGTACAACTGAATGGTGTAGTTCCGTGTACATATATAAAGCGTATTGGTGTGAGATGGGCTCGATATAAAAGTTGGTCGAGACCAATTGCAGAATGATACAGATTGTTGCTTATGTGCTTGGGGAGGGGTGATTGATTTCTTGACAGGACAAAAGTGCTATTTAGCATAAGAAAATCCCAAAATTGATCGGTCAGAATTTTGTTTTATTGCCTTGCACAATGTTCATATTTCGTTTAGGATTCGAGGAACAAAGTTGAAAGAAAATCCCTCATCATATAACTAGTCAAATTGTACGGGTTTTCCTTCAAAGAACAATTTAACTGCGTGTATACATTTTTTATAAAAAAATTTCCAAAGAAATCCACTGCGACGAGAGATTTAAGAAGTTGAATGTTCTGTGTAAATGGTGTGGAGAAACTAAGAACACACAACAACGAAGTTGAAATTTGTTTCTGTTGTAAAAGGACAAGTATACATATCATTTTATTAAAAGGCAAAAAGATTATGGTAAAATTTGTTAAAAAAAAATATTTTAACTTCAGCAATTTAAAAACCTCTAATGGAATGAGTCCGCCACGAAACACAAAACTATTTAAATATATTTTTTCCTCCAATTCCACGGCTTAATTTTTCTTTCAATTTTGCGTCGGTTTGATATGTTTTAATATTTTGCCTATGATTAACATTTTTGAAACCCATAACAAAATGCATTTATTGCCAACAAAATTAATATGAGTAGATACAATTAATATGAGCAGATATTGATTTTAAAGATTTAACATAATTCAAAAATTAAATTGTTCGAGCGATTGGTCGTACTTTTAATCAATTTATTCTTGATATTTCGCTACCCTTTGGGTAGCATAGTCATGAAGATCAACACAATTATTAATTAGAAATGATTTAACATAATATTTTTAGGAATCAACTAGGAATCAATAAATCGTTCAAACATATGGTACGTATCCCAACAAAAAGAATTTGAAACTATTTCAATGGCAATTTAGTTTGCACTAGTACCAGAAATTAAATATGATCACTTTACTAATTTCCTAAGAATGCATCCTAACATATTACCAAAAAGTTGTTATCAAAATGTTGCTTCCTGTTTATGCGTATTTAGGAGTTAATATTGAAAACGTAGTTTGTTATAAAAAATGAATGAATGCAAATTTTTTAATAGACTGTGTCGTTTACACTTTATCAAATAATCATGGAATAATGTCCAATTAACCTAGAGTATGGGCCTAAATATCACCTATGTAAATTAAATGATTCCTGATAAATAGCAGTTTGTCCTGTTGCTTCCATTGACAGTGCGAGGTCCGCAATGGGAAAGAAAGTACAACTATTGTACACTATCACTCAACTGTATTTCCATATACACGTTTCTTATAAAAAAATATGCAAAGGCATTCCTCACACTATCCTTCTATCACTTGTGGCCAAAAGTATTTAAAATCGATGAATTTTGCAGTTAGAGGAAACATTCTGCCATCGCCTTCAGAATGCTGCAGAAAAACCAAAATTAAAGAAATGTAAAGAATGTGAGAAAATGGAAAACTAGCCCTCGCAGGGGCCTTGTTGCTCGTACCGTGTGGTAGACCTTTTTGAAAATCGATAAATTTATATTCCATCTAGTCGCCCAGCTCGGCACAGGCGAGGGGTTCAAATTCCCTCTGTACCTTAAGTGTGTGTGGCAAAATCAGAAAAATCGCGGGATTTTTTAAAAAAAAAAAAATTTTATTTTTCTGGATGGTTACCATAATCAATCTCATGGTCACTGTGCGTACAAAAGGTAATTATATGGGCTTACAGACATCCCACGAACAAAATAATGCCACCGCGGAATTTGTGAAGTACCCACACTAGCCTGTTCAAAAATTTTGAAAATTTTGGAAACGTCAAAAAACACTAGTTCATTTGCGCCAGTATGTGCTAATTCGTGCTCTTGAAAGTCAGAATTTCAGCATGTTTTATTTACTTTTTTGACTTTGAGGTCCATTTTCTCGATTTCTGTCAAGTCCTTGTCAAATCCATACTTAAAGATTATTTCAACGTTAATTTTGAGTAAAAGTTTTTTTATGAAATTGAAAAATATTGAGCATCTTAAAAGTTATGATTTTTTAAGTGAAAGTCTAAATTCAAAACTCCACGAAACAGACATGAAATCGAAATTGGCTCCGGCGACAGTTGTTTTTAATTCCAAAAAATTGGAAAAAATAGGTTCTAAGCTCAGAAAAATCGCAAAAATCGTAATCCGAGTGTGTTTTTTGAATTCGCGAAAATGTGAAACAGCCTAACCCATACTAATCCATACCCAATTGCCCTGGGTGTGCCGGTTTTTTCGACCCTGTGGGCCACATAGGTCCCTGCGAGGGCTAGTTTTCTTTATTTTGGTTTAAAAAGAAAAAACATTTTTTGCCTGCCTTTGGTAGTTAACTTCAACCGGAATCAAAAAGAAATAGGTGTAATATACGGAATCATATTTGCCTCCAAGTGCAAATATACTATTTTTCCATTCTTTTGCATACGTCCAACACCATCTTCGCAGCTAGCTGTTTAGGGTGTTAATTTTTCATCCGGGGTTAGGGATTTTCTTCTGTAGTTTCTGCTCTGCCAGAATGTGGCCCGTAAACTGAACATTAATCCAATATTTTGCTCTGAAATTCTTTCATATTTGGCTTAACTGTACTTCTAGTAGTTTCAAAAGTGATCACGCAATAATTTTTTTTTGTACGATGTTTATTTGTCATGTTATGGGATTCTAAATATTCTCAAATTTGTGTTATTTTAAAAGTAGTTTTTCGAACTAAAACAAAATATTAAGGTGAGTGACTGGTGTAGAAAACTGTTGGGTTTTTATAGAAAGAAAATCAAATAAAAAAAGAAAAATTGCTGTTTATGGGCAAACGCGGAAATTTTTCAACCCAAAGATTTTGTAAATTCCACCGCATTTTTTTTATTATTGTTTATTCCGAAGTTAGCCTGAAGTAGAGTTATATATGCAGTGGGACGAATCCGAGTTTAAGTTTTGCAATGAAATCAAAAGCAAAATTGTCGAATTTTCAAATTTTTGTTTGATATAAAATCGGTTTGCCTTATGTGTAAATCGATTTGTCGTGGGTTCCTTGGTTTCTCATGAGATGAATGCCGTATTAATGGCGTCCATATCTCGTAGCAAAACCGATGTATTGCTAAATTCTTGGTATACTTACAAATATTCAAAATAGACAACCAAAGTGCAAGTCATTTACAAAGTGGGGAAATAAGAATCGTTTGGCAGTTTGGTTATGACATTCGTGAAATAGACACGTGCGAAGGTTATTGTGATTCAAAAACGCGCGATAATTGTGACAATGTTGGCGCACAATAATTCATCAGCGTCCACAGCGCAAAGAGTTTTACTTCTGCAGACCCGATTTGAAGAGAGCTGCAAAAGACGTGACACACGATGCCCTGGAAGGCCACGAACCAATGGTTCTTCTGAAATCGTGGAAGCAGTGCGTCAAAATGTGATAGAGGATCTCGAAACATCCACAAGAAACGTTCTCAACAATTGCACATTTAGGGGCGTTCCCTACTCAGCATTTTGGTATTGGATTTGAAAAGAAGCATACAATATTCTGTTGGTCCAACAGTTGTTACCAAACGACTGTGGCGCCTGTTTAGAGTACCGCTGAACGTTTTTCGAACTCAACGTGGAAGTGGATAGTTTCAAAATTGATCACGAGCGACTGTGGTTATTCAAAAAAGCTCACCATCTCAAAGTCACCGTGTGGTGTACAGTTGCGTCGGAAAAGGTGATTGGACCTTATTTTTTTGAAGGAGCCAACGGAAACGCTATTACGGTGAACTCTGGCCGCTATAAACCATGCTGACTTAATTACACTTATCGGATTATGATGATCTGTATTTGGAGAACATATGATTCCAACAGAACTGAGCCATTTGTCATACTGCTCGTGACACAATGCGTATTTTCGAGGATGCCTTCCAGGCGCGTGTAATCTCGCGTTTGGTAATTTGGCTCCCGATCTTACAGTCCCGGACTTCTTCTTGACAACGTGAATATAACAGATGCTGCGTACAGTTATACAAAATATGTGATGATTTATCCGATCTTTCGTATTATATTCAAAAATTAAATTGTTTGAGCTTCTGATCGTATTTTTAATTAATTTTATTCTTCGATATTTCGCTACCCTTTTTGATAGCATTCGTCAGGAAGATAAACACAATTATTAATTAGAAACGAAAATAATAAAATTAATTAAATATTTGACCAAACGCTCGAACAATTTAATTTTTGAATGTTATACAAAATATTTTCAAATGACTCCAAATTGCTTTAATGCGACCAGTTGTCGGACAGATTTTTCCACAATTAAGTGAAACAAAAATGTATCGGAGCGAATAAACATAATCAGTTAAAATCGAAATGAGTTGTCACTTTAAACAAAAGTTATAGCGAAACAAAAACAAAAATAAAAGTCGAACTTCAAACTTTTTTTCAATTCGAGAATCTACGCCCAATATTTTGAAGAGTAAATCCGTCTTATATTATTTTGACAAGAGAGTCAACTGGTTTTCATTTAAAAAAAACCTCCAAGAGCAATGAAAATATTTATGAAGAGGATACTTTAGAATATGGTTTCATTTAATATCTGTAGTCGGAGTCGGAGCGGAGTTGTGGATTTTCAAATTGTTGGAATTGGAGTCGTTAAATTTTGGACAGACACCCCAGCCCTGCTTATAATACACCACAAGTTTTAATTTGGGATTGATATTAGTTCAATTGATATGTAGATAAATGTATATGAATGTCGTAATGTCAGCTTGTTTATGAATTATCGCATGAAAGCACTACGGTCATTTTCAAATAAGAATAAAAATCCACTAGATTTCGTTAGCATTCATGAAAATGAAACTACAAAAATTTATTTTTGTCGTGATTACTAGGACTAGAGAAAAAGTAACAAGTAGTCGAGACAAAAAAGTGCGTCGCTCCAATACCTAGCCTACGTTAAATTCACTAGTGTTGATAAAATTTTTCACTTATTCCTGTTCATGGTTTCTATTACACTTTTAATTTCGTTGGTAGCAATTTGTTTGCTGGGTTATTACTTCAGATTGTAGAATGTTATGTATTTAAACTAGTAGGACTCAGTCTAAGACTAGAGTGGAGCTATTTGGTGTTAGCCATTTCATCGGATACAAATAGAATATCTAAACAAAATACTGTTTCTTAAAATCCCTATCTGTCAACCTTTTTCATGTCTTATAATCTAAACAAAATACTGTTTCTTAAAATCCCTATCTGTTAAACTTTATGGTGTCTTATAATCGAATTTGATAAATAGATATTCGCGAGCTGTAGCAAATCATTCAGCATCTCGGGTAAAAATTTCCACCATATGGTTGGAATGATTGCACACATTTGTAGCATGATGGCAAGTAGACAAGCTCTTTGGACGTGAATTAGTTGCCATTTTCACTCTTGGGAAGAGCGAAAAGAAAATCCTGAAAAAACGTTGTAAACAGCGATTATGCTAGATGTCAAGATAATAGGATAATCGTCCTTTACAACTGTTGTGCAATATGTGCACAACATATCACAAATAAATGAACTACTACGTTCAAGGTAATTTTGTTAGAAACGATATCGATATTTATTTTCGTTTTGTCGGTGGTAAAGTTTTATGAAAGCATGTATTTTAAATGTTCTTCGAGTCAGCATTATCGGCATAACGATATCGTTTGGACGATTATCATCATACATAATGAGGCACAGGGAAAATGTTTCAAAATTCTTGTAAATCCTTATTAAATTGTTTATGGATACTTGTCTTAAAATAAATATATTCGTCGTTTCATTTGTTGCCTTTTGCCGACAAATGTGAAATTATTTGAAATGCCATATGTGTAATTCTAGGCTTAAATGTAGATATTGCAAAATCACAGAGAACCCCTTAATACCCAATGTCATATTGTGACATTTGTTTATAAAATAATATTAATGTTAATATATTTTTTGCAATGCACATAACCTTGCTTGAGGTCAACGCTACACTTTGTGTTCATGAGATGTGAATGTCTGCGTCCTTATGTTTTCCAACTAAAGCAAATTATATTTATTTCAATCCACATACATTCTATTATACATATAGATTCATCTTCCTTCCTTAAAAAGACATGAACTTAGATATGACAGATATGATTATTAGTTAGTACATACAAGTACTTGTAAATATATGCATTCGGCTGAGTTTCAACAGATTTCCTCTTACGGAGTCATGTGTTGTATGCTGAAATTAAAGCAGTATTGAGCCTGAGAGAGCAAGGGACAAAAGTGGTTTATATTATATAAGTATACGAGTATGTATGTGGTTATAGGATATATAAAGGATTTCGTGTTTCATTGGCAAAATGGTTGGTTTAGATTTCTGTGTAGGTTTGAGTTTTGAACTGAATGATGCCCCATGAGTAAGTTTTCCAAAGCTTCAAAACTGTCTAAAAATATAAAGAAAAAGGTAAAGATATCACAAATAATTGTTCTCAAAAGTCTGCATTACAATTGAATCAATTTATTTTCTTCTTCTTTGTTCTCTAGAAAAGTGATTAGACATTTTTTGTCTTATGAAAAAAAATGAGAAAGGATTGCACTTTATCTAGAACCGTTTTCTAAAATTAATTATTAATTAATTATTTTTAACTAATACGATTACGATGTTAATTACAATTCAATATCAGCTGCCCTATAAAGGGTGTCCCTGTAAGATTGCACATTTAAAATTTAGTGACATTTTTTTGTGCAAATGGCAACTGTGAAATTTGGCAGCTGTCAGATTTGTTTATTCCGATTATTAAAAATTGAGCGCTTTACGAAAGAACAACTCTTTACAATTATGAAAACTTATTACAAAAATTTGGAAAGCTATGACCGCTTGCAAACTTCGAAAAATTTTCAGTCGAGAAAGTGCAACTAATGTATCAGCCATTCGAAGGGTGGTCAAAAATTTAAAGAAACTAGGTCGGTTAGGAACAGCAACACTCCTGTGCATCAACGTACCGGTCAGTCTCTTGAACACGTTGCTTCTTTAAACGAGAGTGTCCCCGAAATCATAAATTCGGCACCGTACTCAATAACTTCAAATTTCACGAAGCACTACGCAGCGAATTTTGAGAAAAGACTTCCACATTCATGCGTACAAAATTCAGCTTACCCAGGAGCTCAAACCAGTTGAACATGGAAAGCCCCGGCAATTCTTACAATGGGTAATGGAGCAAAGTGAAGCCAATGCCAATTTTTCAAAAAATGCATTTTCTCCGAAGAAGAGCGTTTTTATCTGAATGGTTTCGTGAATACACAAAATTGTGCAATTTTGGGCTGAGAAAATCCTCAACAACAACAAATGTACCGACAACGAGCAACTCTCTGGTGCAGTCAGGCAGCGTGATGAAGAAGATGAGTCAAAAATTGCAGTGGCTGCATTCGGCATTCGTTACAGGAACATGATAACGGCGCATAGATCTGGACGACATGTGGTTTCAGTAAGACTGCGCCACCTGCCACACCGCGCATTAAACAATCGATTTATTGCGGCACCGATTTCTAGAACAAATTATCTCAAGAAATTCTGATGTCAACTGACCACCAAGATCATGGTATTTAACCCCTGCGAATTCTTTCTTTGGGGTTTTTGAAATCTGTGGTTTATGCGAATAAACCAGAAACAATTCCTGAGAACAAAGCCGAGTCCAACGCGTCACCAGACAGATAAAGCCACCCACATCTCTGTGAAAAAGTCATTGAAAATTTCATGAAAAAGGTAATGGCCTATCATCAGAGCCTAGGGTGTCATTTGGTAGATATTTTATTCCATACATAATAGGAACATGTGTTCTTTATAATCCAATACGTGATTTATTTTAAAATTGAAAAGTGCATTCTTACTGAGACACCCTTTACAAGTCGTCGTAGAAATCGAACATATTGGTGAGTGGTTTTACGCTATAACGTTGACAAGTTTTATACACAGCCGACGATTTTATCGTTGCTGCAACAAACATTTTCATTCACGATTTTTTGACAATTACTTCTTTCGTTGTTGCAGTTACCCAATTTTGGTTTGGGAATAGTTACATTAATTGTGAATTTTGGGAAGTAGTAACTGATAAAAAGAAGTAAGTTACGGAGATTTAATGAGTGTGGGTGGGCCAGGTATCAGACCGGCCAATCAGCCTTTGAGTCATTTAATTCCCCGCACAAACTGCAGTAGTCCTCACTATCCACAGCATGAAGATAATATGTACATACTCACCAACAACAAGAGTGATATGATTGAATATCCTAAACTTACATTCTCATTAGCTTTATATTTACTTTAGTTCAAATGACAAACTGACCATGAGTTAAGCACCCAACAGCAATAAGACAAAAAAAATGTACGAGCATCTTATGCAAAAGCAAAAATGCAATAAAGATCTCGACAATATTGAAGTGAAAGACACAAAATGTTTTCGTTCTATTTGTTAAATAGATTAGCAAATGTGACATTTCAAAGTCAAGTGGTTAGTTATGCGCTGACTAGAACTAAAGAAAAATAAGAAAAATCTGGAAAAAGTACTTAGGACAGAATACGACATTCATTGATTTTAAGAGAGTAAACTATTAAAAATAAAAGTATTTTGTATTGTCAACCGAGTGCAGTTTTAAGAATTTATGAACCACAAGCCATTTAAATGAATTCAAAATTTATTATTTAACTTTAAGGCTGACGACCACAATATCTGGATGCAGCTAACTACCAGATATGGGCATTTCCACAGAAAAGTCTACCATTTGTCGCATCACGTCACCCTCGTTAATTTCTTATATTTTCCGGCCAGTAAGTTCGATTGTTTTCTCATCTGTTATTAAATACAAAGCTTATTATTACATTCTGTATTTAGTAAATGAATAGAAAAGAATCAAACTTTATGGTCCTAAAATATGAACAATTTACGATTGTGACGTAACGTGAAATAGGGTGGCACTTTCTGTGGAAATGCCCATATGATTTTCAATACCCATACAAACAGACAGATAAATCTTTTAATTAGCCTTAACTGTATGATATCTGGAGTTGGCGGTAATGGAGATAGGTCGTACTACAAAAATCATATTATATATATGTTGGATATACACCGCGATAGCATTGGAGCTATTGATAATTAAAAAGAGAACATGCACACAGGTTGGAAATCAATTCAGGCATTGGAAATTCCACGATAAAGTCTATATTTTGATCAGAATTCGTAACTTTTAAACATAAGAATTATTTGTCGATGTTATTGATAGATTAAAAATCGGTCTTACTAAATACAAGTTGCTACTACCGAATTTTAGTTGTATTAACCAATTTGAGTATTTCTAAAACATCATTCATCTGAAATGGAAGATGCAACTAATAAAAGGTACAATATTAGAATTCGTGTTCAAATATTAGTCGCTGTAACCATAATTTAATTCCTATTACAAAAATACTTGTCACAAAGATATGTATTCGATTTTGCACAAGAGGCTTTGTTGTTAAAGAGAAACTACGTGTATCGGAATGTTACACGAGGACTTTACAGAAAAACTAATGTTTTAAACAGAAAGTCATAAACAAAGTTGTGAACAAACAATAAAGTGTATAGATATCAGCCAGCGAAGAATACTTATTATCATAAATTGAGGTGAAGTGAGACTTTTAAACATAATTGTTGAATATGACGCCACTATTGACGCCTTCACAAACAATTGTGTACACTTGGCTGGAGGAACTATTATTGTGGATGACACAAAATAACTTAAACATATATATGCTACCCAGGGTAACCCATCCCATTTATGAAAAATGTAGAAAACTGTCTGTATCTGGAAAACGAAGCGTCCAATCCAAAATATACAAAAATAACAAATTTTACGGGTTTCTAAGGATTTCTCACAAAGTGTTCCAATTCGCATGAAATAATTTGTTTTTCATAAAATCGCCAAAAAGAAAGAAATGGCTATATCTGGGAAACGGTGCGTCCAATTGCAAACATAACAAATTTTATTAATTTTGTTTATATTTAAATGTAAAATACACAATTTTAATAAAATATTATTTGTTTTACTTTTTTCTATAAAATTCATAGTGGGTTAAAGCATCACCAAATGGTTGTGACAGCCACCAAATTCAAGTAAATACTTTAGTTGAGCATACCAATATATTATTTGGTACAATCGAATTAGGTTTTACATTTTTCATTGATCCAACCAACAGAATGTTCACCACTACAGGATAATTTGATTGCTAGAACTAAAACAGATTGACAGATCACATTTATTTCTTGTTGCTGTGGCTTCAACTAAATATTTCAGTTCTTGCAACCAAAAATGAGTTACAAATCAATTGATATTCACAACATTTGGTGATACTGAACACAATTATTGGTAATCACAACTGAATAATGTGATAGCCCAAGGAACTGCCAAATTTTAGTTGGCTGTAAATATAGTTGTGACAACGAATCTCTTCTCTGTGTGTGCAGACTTTATATTTGAAAACATATTTTGCATTGCATATATTACGGCTGTTATTGCTGCAATTTCTTAAATAGTGTTGTTATTTTGCATCTGAATTGTAGTTTGCTTCATGCTGTAGAAATTTCGCTTCATTATGGTTTTTAACAAAGCCAAGTGACAATGTGCCTCGTCGCTCATCGAGCTGAAAACCCTTCTGGCTTGCTCGGCACATTATTTAAACAAAGAAAAAAATTCCGCAAAATTCTCTTCTCTTTACGTTCAACACGTTGTTGGGGCGTTAGATGTTCCATAATAACTTGTTATCGATTGCCCTACACAACTGTCAAATACAAATTGACAAATGTCAACTAAAGAGAAATGGCGGTCAGAAACCATGGGCCTGAAACCTAAAAAACACCCTGTATTTGGCCTGTCGTAAAATTTAATATTTTGTGAATCTCCACAGTAATTTGGTTTGCGTATAATTCATTGAATTCATTTAGAGAAATCTCACTTATTTTCGCTGGCACACAACACATTGGAAAAAGGTCAATGTCATTCCCAGAAAAGTGCTGACCAATTTGTTGGGGTTTTAAATAAAACGAAAGGCTGAAATATGTGTATTTATTTCTTATTCAGAAAAGATACAAACAAATTGGGGCTTTTCCAATAGAATGTTTAGCTTTTAGAAATGTGTTGCCCGATATATTTGTTCGGAGCTTCACGCATCACACAACTTTACACACGAAACACTAAATTCTATACAACCACTTCTGAGAACGGAATGAGAACACTCGAAATTAAAGGCAATAGAAGATTATGTTTTTCTGTTCGTTGTTTCCAACAGATCACAGTCATACGAGTATTGGCGGGAAATTACAAAGCCACCACTGCCAACAATGAAAAAGACGTTCAGGCGCCAAGATTGTTGAATGAAAAAAAAATCTGCGAAAAATGTCTGATGTTTTTCTTGGCAACACTTTTAATGGCTTAATTAGATGTGCATGAAATATTTATGCGTACTTTTTGGACAATTACCGAAGCACTCTCACATAGTAGATTTTATTGTGTTTTTTTTCTTGCACGCAAAATTGTGTCTGACTTTGGATTTCCACAATTTATTAGACAGAATGAATTTTTATAGAGATTTTACGAGCACTGACTATAAGACATGGTGTCCTTCATGGCCAAGAAAAATATATTAAAAGTGGGATAATATAAAATAAAATACTTTAAAATTGGATCCGGATTGTATAACCGTTTCAACACGGACACGAAAGATGACGACTAAATCGTCAGACACTGTGGTTCATGACGGAGTTTTATGTGAAGTTTGATGGTTTAACCAAAATAATGCTTAATGTCGAGCAAACATGAGGAAATATGTCATTCATAAGGTAAATCATTGTCATTGACTAACATGTTAGGAGATTGAAACTCGGTCTTTCGATTTTTGACTGAAGGGTTTCAATCATCTGCATTTTGTAAGCTTTTACGTTGGGACATCAGTCAGGTCGTAATACCCATAATGGATGAATGTAAAATATGATGTTGATGATTGACCGGGCACCCTTCTTGTGGATGTTGTTGGTGACTTCAAATTTCGTGACGCATCCCATTCAAAAGTGTAGTTACCTTTCACCGGCTTGCAGTATGAGGTTTTGTAGTAGCAAAGTCTGTTTTTCTATATCCGCCAATGCAGATTTGTACGATTGTTGATCGCAATCTCAAATATATTGTTAATTGATAAGGAATTTGTGATAAAATTAAATCAAATAGAAATGATTGGTAGTAGAATGACAAATAAAGCGATCGAGGTTTTAACTGAAATGGTTAATGTAATTGCAAGTGTTTTTTTTTTTTGGATGGACCAGGGATCTATGCTCAACGTGATAATTCTGTAGATTAATTGAATGTTGATTTTTTTATGACATAGAAAGTTGGCTTGAGTTCCAATCTTTTAACTCTGCTAAAGAGCAACTCATGATAGATACTTTCAACTCTTAAGTGGGTTAGTATAAATTCAAAACTGCTTTCCTACGGTTAACAATATATAAGTTAATTTAAAAAAAACTATTTAAAAGAGACGATAGGTTTGTTCCATGGGTACTATGACTATTTGAGTTCTTGAAATAATGAGTGAGTGATGGGCCCGTTTTTGTGTAGACCGATTTTTAGGTCAAAATCAACAGAATGACATACACCACCACACCCGTTTCGCATTACATTCCATGAAGGGATTGGCGAGAGCTTCTCATAACCAGTGAGCTGTGAACTTTCTAATTTTTCAGTCATTGATATGGGACCTACAGTTTTACACCGGTTCGAAACAGTATTTGGAGAAGCTTTTTCAAGGCTAAGTAAACGATAGTGTCGCCGCCACGAAGAGAGGTGTAAGGTGGTTAGAGCAGGGATCGAACTCACGATCTCATGCACGAGAGCAGCGCACACTAGCCATTGCATCACAGACTGCCACCAACAGAATGAAATGCCAGCATAAATAAAGTGGTAAAATATCAATTGAATGTAAAATCTTGAAAACGCAAAGTTTACTCGTTGCATGAAACTTCCTCTACCCCTTCATGGGATGTAAGGGGAAAATAGGAAAAGATCGATGGATTTTCTGGTGTGTTTGATCTTTTCAATTTGATAATATACATAAATGCCTCAGTAGGATTGCACGTTTTAAATTTAGTGTATGTTTTTTGTGCAAGTGCAACTCTGATATTTGGCAGCTGTCACATATGTTTATTCCAATTATTAAAAATGGAGCGCTTTACGAGAGAAAAACGCGTTATAAATGTGAAAACTTATTACAAAAATTTGGACAGTTATGCTAAGACCGCGCACAAACTCCGAAGGATTTTGAGTCGAAAAAGTCCACCTAATGTGTCAATCATTCGAAGAGTGGTCAAAAAATTGAATGAAACTGGGTTGGGTATGGACACTAAAAGTCCTGCTCAGCAACGTACTGGCCGGTCTCTTGAAAATATTGCTGCTGTGAACGAGAGTGTAGCTGAAAACCCGAAAACATCAATTCGGTATCGTTATCAACAATTTCAAAATTCACGACGCACTATGCATCGAATTGTGACAAAAGGCCTCCACCCTCATTCGTAAAACATTCGGCTTATCCAGGCGCTCTAACCTGCAGACCATGGGAAGCGTCGGCAAATCGTTCAAAGAGTAATGGATGAAAGTGAAATCAATGCCAATTTTTCAAAAAAGGTCATCTTGTCTTATGAAGCCCATTTCCATCTGTATGGTTCCGTGAAAATTCGAAATGTAATCCGTGAAAAACAAATGCACCGACAGCGAGAAACTGTGTGTTGCGAATTGTCGTCAGGCTGGTTGAAGATGAGTCCGCAATTGCAGTGACTGTGAACATCATTCGTTACAGGAACATGATAACGCAGTTATTGTGGCCGCAACTGAAAGGCCTGGAACTGGACGGCATATGGTTTCATCAAGACGGCGTCTCCTGCCACACCGCACCGGAAACAATCGATTTATTTCCAGAACAAATTATGTCCAGGAATTCTGATGTGGCCACTCATGCGATTTAGCGCAGTGCATTTTTTTCTTTGCAGTTTTGTGAAATCTCGAGTTTATGCGAATAAATCAGGAACAATTCCTGAGCTCAAATCCGAGATCGAACGCGTCATCGTTGAGATGCAGCCACAGCTCTGTGAAAAAGTCATGGAAAATTTCATAAAGAGAATAAAGGCCTGCCATCAGAGCCGTGGGGGCCATTTGACCGATATTTTATTCCATACTTAATCGGAACATGTCTTCCTTACAATCCAATAAAAAAATTACAACTATCTCGCAAAATACGTGTTTTTATTTTAAAATTAAAAAGTGCATTGCTACTGAGACACCCTTACTTGGGGTGAAGGGAGACGATGAAATGCCTAGGTGGACATTGAAATACCTACATTAGGGTCCACTTGATTTTTTAGATTTTGCGCTATAAAGCCTTTTTGGAAGGTTTTTGCATTACTAAATCTAATGGCGTTTTTATTTTTTTAAAATTCCAACTCCTTGGCCTGCATATCTGCGGCTACAAACGCGGATTTTGGGCACCAAAATCGGCTTAATATTTTTCAAATCTGATTTCACCATTCGATTCTTTAGGACAAATTATTAAAAATAAGCGTTATTTGAGATTTTCAGGATGGACATGTTAGTCGTTAGGGTGTACCAAAAAATCACTTATTCATAAAAAAAAATAAAAAAAATTTTTTGAACGCGCATATTGAAATTATGCAATCTCCTGCAAAAAATGGTGAAAAAACTTTTATTATAGTAGTTCCGGCTTAAAAGTTATCAAGTAATATGTAAATAAAAAAAGAGAAATTTTTCAAGTTTTGTGAGTGAAAAAAATGAACTTTGTAATATCTATTACAAAACTTGAAAAAATATCTCTTTTTATTTACATATTACTTGATAACTTTTAAACCGGAATTACTATAATAAAATTTTCTTCACAATTTTTTGCATTTCTTGCGTTCAAAATTTTTTTAAAATTTTTTTATTAAGAAAAAGTGATTTTTTGGTACACCCTAACGAAAATAATACATTTTAACCTAATGTTAATGTGTGGTTCATGGGTTGGTATTGTTATTAATCTATTAAATGAATTAGAAACTCGTGACGACATCTGCCCCACTGACACTAATTACTTAATCAAAACGACCGAAATTACATCTGAGATGCACCTCAAACCCCAATGCTTCAAGCCTTTTTCTAATGTTCAGTACACCTAGGAGGATTTTCGAAAACATTTCCCACACCTTTATTAGTAATGTGTGGATGTGTCAGTTGCCAAAATGATTAACTCTATCAATAAATGAAAAAAACTGTAGAAACTGAACTATCCGGTGTGATTTAAAATTTCGCGTTTATTACAAATCCAAACCAAAATTATTTATTATTTAACTGCAGCTGTATCTATTATATAGCTAAATTCAAAATGCACTGGGTGCATTACTTTAACCCATCGACACTAATGTACCAAACTTTTGGAAAATAGGAGCAAATCAGCTGGGCTTTTGAACGCCTCCTTTACCAAACAACCACTATTAAATGGGGCACAGTGAGGTTATGAAAAGTTTTTTCAATTCAGATTGTCTCACTTAAGTTACAGCAAAAGTTAAATGAATAGAAATGAGGATGCACCGGTACAAGAACTTTTTCATACTATCAAGGTGTCAAGATCAACAGCCCTCTATTTATAATTACAGATTCAGTACCGATGAATGTTGCAATGATACAGGTATTATGTGTAACAAACTGGTGCCTCTGCTTTTTTGGTTTTTATTTATAGAATTTTAATTAATACACTATTTTTCAGGGAGTAGACACTTTCGACATTACTAACTATTAAAATTGAATTTGGAAAAAAATCCCACAATGCTGCAAAATGTATTTATCCTTGAGGCAGGGATTGCCAATCTTATACACTTACAAGTTAACATTTTTATATTCATATCTAAATTTAAACAAGACATACATTTTTTTTTTTTTTAAACTGGTTTTATTGTAAAATTTCTACACATACTACTGGTACACAATATATACTACTTAAGATTACCTATTCTCCCTTCCCTCACACCCATAGGGTGCCCTTCGGAAACTTCCATCCTCCTATAAAAAACATTATATACGTACATCGAGTCTTAAATATAAATTATATACGCTGAAAATATAAATTTCCCGAAAAATTGAAGAAAAACAGGAACGCCTCGGTTGTCATCTCGACCTAAAAATAAAAGAAACTTAAAAATTAAATAACAACCTAAAAACTAAATAAAAAATAAAAAACAATATATCCAGCAAGCTGGATCGCATAAATCAATAGACTAGAAATTCCGAAGAATCTCCAGTCTCCACCTTGGCATGTACAATACTACTGAGCAGTATTATACACAGGATCATCGATACCCAATGTACCGAATCTCCTGTGGTAAAAAAGCAAATCCCCGTCCGCTCCTAGATAGCCCCCATTACTGAGGGCCAGAAGGTCCGTTGGTCCAAAGAACCAGCGAGACAGAAGATTGTCCGCATCCGTTGTGTCGAAACATGCCCTAACCAGGTCATTTCCCACACCCGCCGCTTTCCCCAGGAAGGATAGAGCAGAGTCCACCATGAACCTGTCAATCCTCCCAAAACCAGCACCATCATATACCCTCCTACAGGAGGGCGAGCGAAAAGATCCATCCGCCATCACCGTCATCCTCAGTCCCAGACAGGTCCTGAGTATCTTCCGCTCCCATTGCCTTAGCCTCTCCATCTGACACGACGAGATGGGAAACCAGGCCGGGAAAGCATATGTCATAACAGGTCTTATAACCTGCCTGTACACCAGCAGTCGCACCTCCGTACTCAGTCCATTCGCCCTCGCCAACAGCCTGTAGTATGCAGAAATGGCAAATCTTGCCTTCCGCAAAGCGTAGTCCACATGGCTCACGAAGGTGAACCGTTCATGGAACATCACTCCAAGGTACTTGATCTCCCTTGAAATCCCGATGTCCGCATCTCCTACTCTGAGCCTGGGGATGTAGCCCCTGGCGTTCGGGTACAGGTTCCCGCGCTTCCCCTTGAAGATGATCCCCTTCGACTTGGCCACATTTAGCCCAATTGCCCACTTGGAGAAGAAACCACTCAGGGTCTCAAGGTAAGTGTCCAGCCTCCGATTGACGTTGACAGCCCTAGGGCCAGAAGCCGCAATAAGGATGTCATCCGCATAAACCAGCAATAGATCCCCCCCCGGGGGAAGGGGCATATCGCTGAGAAGGATGTTGTACAAGACAGGTCCCAATAGTGAGCCCTGCGGTACACCCGCCGTCACCATCTTCTCCTCAGAGAGGGAGTCGCCAACCCTTACACGGAACGTCCTGTCCGCCAGAAAGCCAGCAACCATCCTGAGTACGTCAGCAGCAAATCCAGCCGCCTTCATCTTCACCAGTATCGCCGCTTGCCAAGCCGTATCAAAGGCCTTGGCAAAATCCAGGCTAGCAGCTATTGTGACGTATCTCCTGTTCAGACCCCTAGTCACGTGGTCAGAAAACACCATAAGCGCATGTGATGTTGAGTGCCGCCCTCTAAAACCAAACTGGTTATCCAGCAAGATGCCGCGGTCAGCCAAATGGTCCCGTACATGGTCCAGAATGAACAGCTCCAGAAGCTTCCCAAAAGGGGAAAGTAGTGAAACTGGTCTATATCCACTGACCCTCTTCCGATCCGTCCCAGGCTTGGGAATAGGCACTACCGCCGCCTTCTTCCAGGCCCTAGGGAAGTAGCCCAAGTTGACGCAATGGTTCAAAAGAACCGCCAGAAAGGTCCAAACGAAGGAATCAGTCCTCTTCAAAGCGACATCAGGAATGCCGTCCAGTCCAGACGACTTTTTAGGCGGACGCCTCCTAAGAGCGCCACCAACATCCGCAGCCCTGATAATCAGGTCATCCACACGCCCAGCACCAACTGCGCCGTCAGCCATGATCCCCGATCCAAAAGCAACACGTGGTATGTGGCTCACCAAATCAGCTGCCTCAGCAGCAATCTGTTCACCAAAGTCACCAGTCCTCAAGTGACCATTCACGCCATGCACCGCAGAAAATCCCGCCGCAAGGAGATTAGCCTTGCCCACCTCCTCAATAATGGGCACATTGCCCTCGTCCAACATATCCGGGACAGGATCCCTTCGACGTAGTCCGCCAGCCGCCTTCACCTTAGCAAATGTAGTGCTGTCCACCCTTATAGCATTGAGCCGATCCGTCCAGAAACCAGCCTCAAATTCAGCAATCGCACCATCGATGATCCGACTAAGCTGCCTTATCTCAGCCCTGAGAGTAGGAATGCGGGAGAAATCCCCCGTCCTGCAAAGAGTCCTCCGAAGCCTCTTTTTCTGTCCAATCAGGTCCTTTATCCTGGGGGGGAGGTCAGGCAGTCCACCATTCCCAGTTGTCATCTTCGGCACAGCACCATCAACAGCCTGTCGAAAAGACTCAGCCATAGACTCAACGCAGTCATCAATTTCGCCAATGGTAACATTACGATCCACCGGAAGAGCAGCAGAGGGGAGAGACCCCCGCAGCAATGAGTTGAACCGGTCCACGTTCATCCTCCCAAAATTGTACATCACCGGTCGCTCCCGCCGAACCAGCTCGCCACAGTCCATTTGAATCTCCACAGCCCTGTGATCCGATTCATAGTCCAGAACCCTCAGCTCCTGAGACACACGTATGCCCGGAGAAGCCATAAATATATCGATGTACGATGCTGCAGTACCAGAAACCCTGGTCGGCTCCCCTGCAGAAAAGACATCCAAATCAGGACATCCCAATAGGAAATTCCGCAAGCGTCGTCCATTCGTGTTAACCACCGATCCACCCCAGTCAGGATGCTTAGCATTTAAATCCCCGCCAATCAGTACATCTCCGTCTCTCACCAGCTCACTAAGTGTGAGTAGGTCAGAGTCGGAAAGTACTGCGCTGGGACGCAAATACAAACAAACTAACGAGATGGCGGTGCCACCCGGCCTGCTGATCCTGACAGCAGTGCTCTGCATAATTCCGGTATCCACTCCAAGCCTGATGCAATGAATCCCGTCCCGTATCAGTATCGCCGTCCCCTTACCGCGACCACTGCCCGAATTACACCTATGGGTCACATAACCCCTGACATCCAGTCTATGCCGGTCACCAAGTCCATGTTCCGCCATCATAAGCACGTCTGGTCTGTGCTCCGCCAAAAACAGCTCCAGATAGTGCCTCCGCTGCCTTGAAACGATGGAGTTCACATTGATGAATATACATTTCAGCCGTCTGTTCATGAATGAAACAGAGATTCCATAAAGGCCGCCATGGCCCGCATCCTTCCAGCTTCATCCCGGATTCCCGCATAGCCTCCTGCGAAATTCCGGACCTTCATCATGCAGTCGAAAACGCTGCCTCCCATCATCCTGCGACAATCCGCATTCAATGCACCAACTTCCGCATCAGTCCCTGTCCCAGACCTAGGACCTCCAAAAACAGCCGCCATAGGAGCCGTAGCACGGCCCGAATTCGCCCGTACACTGGGAGTACCATCTGCCGCATCCGCATATGACACTCCTGGTCTTCTCACCATCGTTGCCCGAGCATTCGCTGGTCCACTGACCCTCGGTCCATTCCGCGCTGCACGCATCTTCGCCGCAATCGCCATCTTCTTGGGGCAATCCCTTGCCCCAGCCGTATGACCCTCAGCATCACAGTTCACGCATTTTACCTTGCGTGGGGCCTGCATAGTCACCTCCCCGGTGATTTCATCCTCCACCGGCACCTCCTTCACAGCTTCACCCTTCTTGGGTAAAGTACATGCCTCCGACTCGTGCGGTCCTGCACACTTCACGCATCTCGATGGCATGTTACAATTCCCGGCCACATGTCCAAACCGCTGGCACCTGTAACACTGCGTCGGCCCACCCCTCTTAAACCGCTCAAATCTGATACGGCAATGCAAAATACTCGTCAGTTCATGGAAACTGACCAAATCGGATTCGTTCGATAGCTTTATCAGCCAAGAACAAGACATACAGTTACTTTCCCTTTATTTATATTTCTGTTAATCCCATTTTATTCAATTCGTAACAAGTATTTATATTTTACTGGCAGATGTTACGACATTTATATAAATATTTAATATATCTTAGCCAACGACGGTAGGGAAAGATACAGAAATAAAGTGTTAATAATGGATCCCAAGAGAGAGGCAAAGCAATTTCATTTAACCTTTTTCGGATACTCTTTTTTGTTGTTTGTCACTTTGTTGTTATAGTTCATTGGTGACGCCGGTATGATTTTCTGATTCTTGTTATGTCGTTCAATATTCACCATCATTCGAATCTATATCATTAAAATGGTGAGGCATGTCTCAGACGTAATCTTGTTAATGCCAGGCCATCACCATTACCACCAGCAGCAGCGTCATCATCTTCATTCCACACCAGCAAATCGTACAATCTGGCAATGTTGCGAAAATAGTTTGTAACATCCTTTATTGCCGCCATCTACATTGGAGTGGAATCATATCCAACTATATTTCTCTGAATATGCTTTGAATATTAAACATTTTGGCAACTTTTGTACTCAGTAAGTGACATTGTTACACCATATCTCGGCAACAAGATTATGATGATGAAAAGTGGCATGTGTGGTGATGGAGTCCTTGAATTACCATGTGAACATTTAAATGTTTGTCATGCCTATAGTGGTGAAGTGTGATATGACTTCCTTTAAAACTTTAATCTAGCGGCATAGGCAGATAATGTACTAAATCCTCATTTCGTCGGTTGTATACTTGCTGAATTTTAAACCTGCCATATACAGCTTTGGTGATTAAACTTGCATATAAGAATATGAGATAGACCCTTAAAGTCCTAGGACTATTATAACTAAACTGAGTACGTGGGATATAATTTTGGGTATACAAGTATTTAAGCTCAAACTAAAGCTAATGAAAACATTTTCTTTTACTTAATTATAATTGATACGCACTTGTCTGGGTTTTTTTTTTGGCAAAATCAATGACAATTAAAGATTTGATATTGTACTTCTGAAATTAATTAGGATTTGTTTCTTTCATAGACACATGAAACAAAATTCTTATTCTATTTCATTTTCATCAGAAAATCGTCTGTAATCTTATTGAGTGCCTATTTTTACTGTTAGTCCTAACAACAATTCAGTGCTTAAGGAATTAAGTCAATTGAATTGGCTATGAATAAGATGGGGTCCTTAAAGATCTAATCAAGAGGGCGTTTTCTAATGAAGCTTATGGTACAAATTACACTATGCAACAAACTGAGTATTATTCGCATGAGGTTTGTAGATGTTTCACAGTACTAAGGAAACAATTAGAAAATCAGAGCCAAGTAACTGTTTGCCTGTAAAGTACCAGAATTTTGTTTAAAGATCCCCCATAATTTCTATTTCTTTCGACTAGGATTATAGAAAAATAGTCGGGGGAAAATTGGAAATATAAGTGCGACTTTAGTTTAGAGTCACTGTCTCTGCGGTGAAATTTTTAAAGAAGATTTTCTAAGTTTATTTTCGCAGAACTGCTTTTGTTTGTTTCGTTCTCAGTTCAAATTGACTGCTAGTGTATTGTATTCAAGATATTGCAATTTTTGTCGTTAAACTGTATCTTAAGGTCTGGTACGGATGCACAAATTCTATTGAATACCCTAATCAGGATTAGAAGTTATTGCGCACCGCTTTAGAATTTTGAAAAATCGATAAAATGTTATCTAATTCGGTAATTGGAAAGTTAAGGAATTGGGTATGGTATTTCACTCCTGATACAGTAGTACTAGCGTTTTTTGATCCTAGCGTTTCACTACAAGTCGAGTGAAAAATGGAGAGTCGTTTGACGCTGAAGTCTCCTGCTGTCAATTTTGTTAAATACCATATATATCCAAATTTGTAGCACCTGTGATTTATCTGAGAGAGTCTTATTATAACTTTCCAACTTCAAACTTACTCCATGGATTTATACCCAGCATTGCGGAAAGGCAATATTCCTCATTGTCGAACTGCTTCGGAATTCCTTAAAAATATATTTGTCGTTAATGAGGCGGCCGAGCGTGGAGTTAAATTTATGAAAGCGATGACGAAGATCAGTTCATATTAGAAGTTGTCGACTCTAATAGAAAAAATAGACATCCCATACAACATAATAATTGAATGAGTAATCTTGAAATTTATAATCTTTTCCGCAATTGAACTAAAACATTTGATTTGCAAATATGGAATAATATTTCCGAATTTTAATTAAGAAAATTAAAAATTTCTGAACAAAATTCCCTTTGTTCATCTTTACCGAAGTTTTGTGTGCATTAATTATTCTCATATCAGCTTCATCTTTTTTAGGTTCTTCTTTTAGATAAAGAAAATTAACATTTTAGCTCATCGCTCATCGATATCATCATTTTGGAATATTTCCTAACAAAACGCGGCCAGGCTATTGTACATTTTTTTAAACGAATTTAACATAAACCCTTCTTTCCCTTGCGATTCTTTTATTATTATATCTATTGTATTATAACTTAAACTTTTTCAGCTTAGTATTTACCATCATAGTATTTTCCACAAATTTGGAAAAATTTTGCTGTGGTACTAGTTTTGATTCGGTTCGGTGCGTTCATCAATACTGTATATATCGAAATCTAGTCCTGGAATCACTGGACAACTTTTTGCTAAACTTCGGGCTCGAATGAATCAGCAAATGTATATTAAAGTCGAAAAGCATTCATCAAATACCAAATAAAAAAAGTCCATATATAGGCGTTTTAAATATATTGTAATTTTTTGTGTGCAATTGGCAACTCTGAAATTTGCAGCTGTCACATATGTTTATACCGATTTTGTAGTTCATTGTTTCCTTGAATTTTGAACGGTTTGCTACCTATGGACCTGAACACGGGAAAAAAGGTAAAAAAATCGAATTTTTTTCAGATTTTTGCGATTTTGATCTGGAAGGTGAAGTTTTTTTGATTTTATATGTTCGCAATTTTTTTATGACAAGAGCTACAACTTTACCTCAGAGAGTAAATCGAAATTCTGAACGGTTTGCAAGATATGAGCCTGAGAAAATGATCACATTTTACGAAAATGATACCGAGGCCCCAAATCTTTGGCGGCCCATAAAAAAAAAGTGCATGACTTTGGGAAAAATTGGGAGACACGGGTCTTTTTTTTTTTTAGTCTTTTATCACGTAGTGGTGTCCGTATATGGTTATTTTTTTTCGTGTTGCACTGTGTTAGTAAAAATGGAACGCTTTACGAAAAAACAACGCGCTATAATTGTGAAAACTTATTACAAAAATTTGGAAACTTTTGCAGTCACCGCTCGCAAACTTCGACGAATATGCAGTCAACCATTCGAAGAGTGGTCAAAAAATTTGAAGAAACTGGTCGTTTATGATTAGTATGGCTTCAAAAGGTATCTCAAGAAATTCTGATGTTAACTGGCCACCAAGATCGTGCAATTTAACACCGTGCGATTCCTTACTTTAGGGTTTTGAGAAATATTGGATTTATGCGAATAAACCAGAACCAATTCTTGAGCTTAAATTCGAGATCCAACGCGTCATCGTTGTGATACAGCAACATTTCAGTGAAAAAGTCATAGAAAATTTCCTGAAAAGAGTAATCAATCGCCTGTCATCAGAGCTGTGGGAACCATTTGATAGATATTTGATTCCTTATTTAATGGGAGCATCTCTTCCTTACAATCCAATAAAAAACTCACAACTATTTCTAAAAATACTTGTTTTTATTTTAAAATATAAATTTCATTCTTACTGAGCCACCCTTTATAATCAAAAATTTTTAAAAATATTCGAGCGTTTGGTCGTGTTTTTAAACAATATTATTCTTCAATATTTCGCACAATTATTAATTAAAAACGAAATGAATTAATAAACAAAAATTTTGGAGTAGAATTTTTTCCCCAAGAAAGCTAAATTGAAAAAATACCCACAAAATTGCAAAAAAGTAAATGGGCAAGAAGGTAAATGCCATCTAAACCATTTAAGTTTATATCTGAGAAAATATATTTCTAGAACCCTCTCAGAATATTTATATTAATACATAGAAAAGTAAATGAAACAAAATTCATGGACAATAAAATAATTTAAATTGAAAAAAAAATATTGATCGTTAGAAAAATGTTCCTGAGCTTGTATGCTTGTACTATGAACTTCTCCTGCTTTACCAAAAACTAACAAAATCCAAGATATATTAGAATTTGACAAGTTAGGACCACAACCATAGACGAATTTAATATGGACATATTAATTCTCATGTCATCCTCTTCGTCGTAGGTTTGCGGAAATGACAGGAATTTGAAGAAAATTAACTTACACCAGGTTGAAGTACAAGTACAAGGTGCACGAAAACACGAAATGCGGTTGTTGTTCCTTTGTTGGACATGCGTTCCACCATCCAAATGTTCACTTACAACAACACCAATGACGTTTAATTTATTGAGAGAATTAATGTATCTATACTAAATTCGTCTACGGCCACAATGACCTCAACACAATTAAACCAGCTGTTCTAATGCTTCAACCTGCAATAAATGCATCTTAATCCAACTGACTGAAAATAAATTTTTCTTTCTTTTTTTCAAAAATAAAAATTGTTATACTTGCTCTTTTATCAGTGGCCGCAATTTAAAATGATTTCATTCGGTTCGTGCTTTTTATTTTAGCAATGTCAAGTAATTGTCGATAATCACTTCAATTAGTACTAATCAATTGTGACTATCTATATTGTTGAGTTGTCTTCGTCTCTTGATTTGGTCAGTCGCACTGGAGCTGCACTTAATATTAAAACAATTCCAGCAGTTTGTGCGTGACGTGCTAGGTCATGGATTTTTATGCTCTAAAAATAAAACATAAGCCGTCTGTAGATGAGATAAAATACACTTGAAGGAAATTGGCACAGTGAATAATTATTATTCAGCTGTTTGCCATTGAATTGGTACAATAATTTGTTAATTATATATTTGTCGTATAGGAAAGTTTTTGGTTACGATGATATCCCAGTGAAGTGATATTAGTTACAATTTTAAGGGTTTTTTATGTTGTTATTTTATAGTATGTAAAATGAAAATATCGATGGTGTACCGCTTTGTATGGGCTATTCTTGTATATAACAAGGCGGGTACAATTCGCCCACTTAGAGATGGTAATGCTTTCGAATAGGCATGCATTTAGGGCTGTGCTGAGTTGGGCATGATGCTGAGTCGTTTTGGACAGCTGGGCACATAATTCAAAAGAATTCGAAAGGTACTCTGGAGTGTAAGAGGAATTCTATTCAATAGTGATATTTTTTACTCTTAACCCTTGTTTCATCTCAATAGAAATTTCATAATTCATTTGAAAATTTACAATAAAAAATTCTATAAATCCACCGATGGTATCAATTCAGGGACAGTATTTAAGTATCTGATGATAAACTTGTCACTGAGTTCGAAACTAGTCATGCCAGTGAGTGTGGTTAACTAATTTTAATAAAGGCAATTTGCAGTAAGAAAATTAAATTTTTTAAGAAAAGGTACTTATTTAAAAAAAATATTTTTTTTAAGAAGGTACTTTGTTTGAGACCATTAATGTGTTTTTTTGTTGAGAAAATCGACTTTTTTGAGAAAAGGCACTTATTTCAGAAAATTTTCTTTTTTAAACTTCTTTCACTTTGGCTTTTCTAAATTTACTTTTTATTGGGTTAAAAACTACAATATATACTAAATACTGGTTACAGGCTCCAACTAGAAAACTTTCCATTAAACAGGAAATTTTCCAACATATGTGAGACGTCAAGTTAGTCTAGACACAAACCAAAGCAAAATTAAACAATATAGTTGATAATACTGGGTTGTAGCATAATAGTGGTAAAACAAACGTTGTTTAATTTATTTCCATTTAGTCCCCATCCCGCAACGTGCGATAAGGAACTTCGTTCCAACATTTTAGGAAAACTTGCAGACTAAGTGGGACTACGTTCTTCTTTTTTATGATTTATAATACATAAATGATATGTGTGATCAATCAATTGAAATATGTATTGTTATTATGTATTAAATCTTGAAAACAGTCGAATCCGCTGGAGTTTTCATGGAGTTTCAACCTCTAGCCGCACTGAATAAATACGGTCAAAGTAGAGGTATACACTAAACATCCTAAGTTCCATTTAACTTTAATGCTATTGCTGTTATTATTTTTGTAATCTTAAGAGAATACCCTTTCCGATGGTAGTTAAGTTATAGATGTTGAAAAAAATTTTAAAAGTTATGGCGTACTAAATCCAGAAATTTAAGTGGTTCGAATCATGTGATAAAGAGCATATATATGTATAATATGTTTTACATAAAATGAGTTTATAATAAGAAAAATTCAATTCATGAATTTTTTTTGATGGTACGAATAAATATCTTCATTACAAAATGGTCCAAGATCTGGAATGACCTCTTAAGTCTTAATCCTTAATTAAATCAGTTCTAATTACACTGTTGTAGATTTTGACATAACATTATTTGATCAGCCTTCTAGTAAATTAGGTTAGACGCAAGCCTACTAAGTGGCTCGTTATCACGGAAGTGTCTGTATCACGTCAAACTTTTGATTTTTACCAATTCTTAGATTTTCGTGCACTTTAAAAAAAAAAAGATTTTTGCACTTTTTCGGCATTGCTTGAAGAGACTCGAATTTTTTCGCTGACAACATGTAGCAGAATTATTGATGAACGCGCTTCGCTCTTATTCACAATTTAGTAAAGGTACCTCATTTTGTTGAGAATTGCAATACATATTTTGTTTGGATTGCAGATGATGGGTGATACAATTCTTCACAAAATGAAATACCATCTCTAAATTGTGGATAAGAGATAAGGGCGTACACCGATTTTTATGATCCATTTCTTTTTCCAGGGTTTCTCAGCAAGCTTTCGAGCTTTCATGAAGACCACTAGTATGTAAATAACAGGGCGATTAATGCTGCGCCTAAAATTATGCATTGTAACAACATACCAGCTCGCTAAACCAGTAGCCTGAATTCGCCTCAGTGAAGATAATTCTCTACTATTCGAGATGATTCTACAAAGATAACTAACAACAACGACTAGAAGGTTCTTGAATACGCTAGAAATAACTACATTTGACTATGGTGAGTTCGTATAAATACCGGAGGTCTTTGGAACGGAGAGCCAGTTTGTGATTAAACCCCGTAAAGTTAGCAACGCGATTTGATAGTCTTATTGTAAGTGGTGCCTTATTGTAAAGTGGTGTAAATAAAGTAAACTGTTTTGCTGTTTGAGTAAAATAAAAGGAAGTTAAACTGTTGTAATTATCGTAATTTAAAACGAACCTTGTTTTAATATTAGGAATAAAACAGTGCAAAAAGGACGAATAAGAAAATTCGTAACAAGAGTTCTTCAGTTTTACCGCGGCTACAATTCTACTTTATGAAAAAATTCGTGTCCCTTTAAGTTATCGAGTCGCTTCAAGGTACAGGGAAATCTGAGTATTGGTAAAAATCTTTTTTTTTCAAAAATTTGACGTGATATAGGCATTTCAGGGGTACCGATCAACTCCGTAGGGTTTCCTCTAACCGATACATTTTACTAGAACGCTGATAAATTTTTCGACTACAACGGTGTTATTTATGGAATTTTATTTCAGTTATAATCACTTGCACAAGTCAAATTCGTCTATGACACAGAAGTATTTGTTGGCCTCTTTAACAATATTTTGGGTTTTAGGATAAGCTTATAATCCTTTTTGTATTGGGTATCGTCCACAAATTTGTCGGCTTTTTTTAGGGTCAACGCAGACTACATGTCTGATTTACAAATCAATATTCAAGTCATTTTATATCTAGTCAGGTACGGTTTGAGGCACCTGGTGATGAACATGTGCTTCCTAGATTAATTATTATTCCAATGGAAACCAAACATTTTTCACTTATAAACCCGTATCAGACCTTGAATGTTTGTAGTATGAACTTCTCGTTCACTAACATTCAAGAACTAATAAAAATAAGGTCATTACGAAGAGTTCTTCTCCAGACTTAAAAAAAAGATAACCTAAGTACCATAAAGTGCGTAATTACGATAACGTAGAGTATCATGAAACATGACTAACTAACAACTGTAATTTGTTTTCCAAATTCGTCCGTCACTACGATATCCTTTTCTAAATTCCAAATTAGTATTTGCATTCATGGGCCCCCGAAACCTCCACTTCTTCACGTGGCCTTGTGTTGCTATGAAACTCGTCGATGAAAGTGTCCTGTATGTGACTTATTTGCAAAACATAAATTTATTTCATTCAATTGAAGTTGTCTGCAATAAATAGCTTGCAATTGAAATTGTTTCTAGGTATCAAAAGAAGAGAAATGCATTGGGCGGAATATAGTATATTGGCATAATGGGCGTTAAGGACAAATATCACTGTTGGGAAAAATCGTACAAAATCGGCATTGATTTTCATGAACAATCCCAATAAATTAGTATCTAATATTGGAAACCATTGCATTTCTTATTCAAATTTACTTACTCTGCACCCAAAAATAAAATACTTCCGTATACTTTATATCCCAAATACTCCCATAATATGAGCTACTCATATACCAATTGATCTAACTCCACAATACATAACGTGGAGAAAAGTCGACAAAAATTTTTACAATATAAAACAAATGTGGGACCCAAAAATAAGTCATGCTCTTTTTAATGAAAATAGAAAGGGTATTTAATATGAGACAACATTCAGATGTGTTAGTTCTACTAGTGTTGAAGTCTCAACATTTTTAAACTGTGGACTTGGATCAATTGGCATCTCAACAACTCATGTACACTAACTTACTCATCCTCGATGGGTGTCGTTTAAATTATACAATTTTACTTCTGTAGAAATGAAAACATAAAGTTCTTCACAGTCTACTTTGTATTCAAAATGGTGTTTATTCATTTGCATTTGATTTCTATTCTTATTTGTTTGCAATGAATTTTGATGAGAAAGAAACTTGGATTTTAGAATGTGTTTAACAGTTTTTTTTCTCTGTATATTATGGACCGTGACATTTCTACGCGCTGGAGTGTTGAAGCAAAAGATGGGAGCGAACTGATGGGTGGACCAACGATTGTAATGTAATAAGTTACTGCCACCTGTTGAAACAAAGTGAAATAAGAATTATAGATGTAGACAAATTGGTTTCCTGGTGTCTTTAAAATGTCACGAATAAAAACATAATTTTAGCGAATAGACTTATAAAGCGAATAGAGTTATAACTGTAAATTTATTACTTAAAATACATTTTTAGAATGTCTTTATTATTTAAACATGTTTATTATAATCAACAAACATTTTAATAATCATAATTTAGCAAATACTCGTATCACTCCGTCTGAATGTAAGATAAAAAAAAAATATAAAATTAAAATTATATACAATTGAAATACGAACATATTTTCTTAAAATAAATTTTTCAAAAAGGTGTAAACTTATCAATTCATTTTGTTGTTTGGATGAAAATATATATTGTGTTTGGTGCTTCTCGTAAATATATAAGTAGTATACTTGTGTGCAAACAGATTGGTTTCTATTTAGTATTACTCACACAATGATTAATACGCAATAATATATGTTTTTGTGATGCAAATATTCATATGTTTGTGGTACAAATACAGCTCTGTTTGTTGCAATGTTTACTTGAATAATTTTTCTGCTTCTTTGCTCTGTCGAGAGCAAAACAAAAAAATACAGGCAAAGAAAAACTATATACAGTTCAAGTTAATGTTGTTATAAGTGTGTATCTATAGTTCTGCTTCATTCTATCAGTCAGTGACTCATAGATAATCATGAACGGATGTATAAATTTCAGACAAAATGAGTCTTTATAATTTTGCATCCAGTCGTCGGTACTTCATCGGACAGAGGATAGCAAATGCGTTCGGTCGATAAAGACTGCTGTGGAAAAAGGGGTATTAGTAGAAACTATTTGTGATAAATGAAAAAAAGGAACAAATAAAGGCTCGTGCGGTTAAAATGGTTTGCGATGATGCTTTGAAACTTGCGTACATCATTCGCACATACGTTTACTACCAAAGTAGGGAACGATGTAGAGGAAAGGAACAGAAACAGCAACAACTTGAAGGCCTTTGTTTGGCCGAGTATTTATTAATTGAAAAATAAAACAGTATTTAAACCACGCTCTGTTTACATTAACTAGCTGTGTATGAAGTTTACTGTTTATGTACCAATGTGTTGTAGCGTTTGATGAAGTTGAACCCTGCTGAAAACAAAAACGTTAGAGACATCTAGGAAGGAGAAACAAGAGAAAAAAAAAACAAATAATGCATTCGAAGCTAGTAAATGTAAAAAAGCCGGTTTAAATCTCCTTACTTCTTTATTAATTGGTTATAAATGTAGATGTTGTGGCCATCGGTGGTGCAATGGTAGTGTGCGCGCCTCTTGTGCATGAGATCCAGGGTTCGATCTCTGCTCTGACCATCTTAAAAAAAATTCATTCGTCGCCGGTCAGCTCGCATAGTGACGGCGACACTATCGAGTATTAAGCCATGAAAAAGCTTCTCAAAAATACCGTTGGGAACCGGTGTAAAACTGTAGGTCCCAATCAGTGAGTACAAAACTAGAAAGCGCACAGCTCACTGGTTGTGATAAGCTCTCCCCAGTTCCTTCATGGGATGTAATGGGAAACCATTTTTTTTTTTTTTATAAATATTTGTAAAATGAATTATAATAAATAATATTGAAGTGTAAACTAATTTGCTTCCAAAAATTATTATATTTGAGATGAAACACTCATATGATTGCACTTAAGTGGCGGCGTGTTTGGAAGAAACACACGAATGATTCCCCATAATTATGAATATGTTTGGGATGAAACATGCGTAAGGTTACACTTAAAAGCATGCATGTTTGGAAGTAAACATGCTAATGTTTGCTTTTATATATAAGTGAGTTTGGGTCTTGCAAATATATGTATGTTTGGAGTGTGCACCAAATATATACATGGTTCCTGCAGAGTGTATTTGGGAGAATATGTTACAGATGACGTTTTTTCAGCGTGCAATTGTGGTACTGAAATGATCGGAAACCGTATTCCGATTTAAATGCTGCCATTTCTACATTAATGTCTGATGGGTTTTCCTTCTCCAGTTGTTTTCCTGCACTTGGGTCGATCTAACGCCACCTTAGGGCGTTCCTCCTCTAAATTGTGGGTATAACCCGTCATACAAGAAACCTTAAAGCATCATTGGAATCTACAAGAAAAGTAAATTTCATTTGAGTGTCAACACTGGTTTTGTATGAGTTGAATTTGTAGTTTATTTGTGAGACCTTCCATAGTTTCCCAAAACACACAACAATATGTCAAACTGCTACCAAAGACGTAGTACTGGAAAGTAGCTGAACATTTTCTTTCATAACCTCTTACTTTATGGGAACATTTTTAAGAGCAAAGGGTCAATATTGTTCGCTCGGACATCTCTTAACTCATTGGTGGTATAGAATATTCTAATTTTAGATTTTTCTAGTGTATGAAACTATACAGTTTAAAAATATCTGTTATTAAGTTTTTGTCGATCTTTAGTTTCATTCAAACTTTTTTAGAAGAATAATAAATTGAGTAATTTGGAAGGCAGAAAATTTTGGTTGGAACAACTGCACTTAAACCACTTCCGGTTGTGGTAGCCAAAAACTTCGGTGACAACTCACTATAAAATAATTGTATACACGCTGAAAAATCTGTACATATTTCTTGTTTGGATGCAAATATAAGGTGTGGTGGGGCTTGTCGCAAATATGGTTTACTTGTTTGTGCCCAAGCGCATTGTGTTTGCTATTCAATATTACATATTTGAGGCATAATGATTAATATGTAATAATATATGTATTTGTCACACAAATATAGATTTGTTAGTGATACAAATACAGCTGTGTTTGCTGCACAGTTTACTTCTTTTTTTTCGGTATGCTCTGTCGGTAGCAAAATGGTCAAGGGTGGACAAATAAAGATTGTTTTCAGCCAAAGTTAATATTGTCACAGTGTACTGTATTTGTCCATTATTCTCTTAGTCAGTGATTTATAAATATTAATGAATGCGTTTTCAAATTAATTCGGTGTTTATTTTGGCAGATCAGTTGCGTTTGAGTTTCATGCATTAAGTCGCCAATCGTTCGTTTTGGAAAAAACACACAAATGTCTTCACGTAAAAGTATGCATCTTTGTAAGTTAACATGTTAGTGTTTGTATTTAAATATAAGTGTGCTTAGGACTTGCAAACATATGAATATTTGGAATGTGTTCCAAACATTTACATGACTTCTGCAGAATTTTTTTGGGAGAATATGTTACAGAGCACGCTTTTTTTCAGCTTGTTGGGTTAAAGGGGGATAGCTGTTAGGGCAAAAACCACCAATGTATGTTCGGGGAAGTCGAATTGGTCTAAAAGAAACTAGTAAGAACCAAATTTGTTTGAAATCTGGTAATATTTGTTAACTCTGGGTCCGACTTTGCTACACACATATATATATACATATTTGGCCTTCATAAACCAAGGTTATTTGCCAAAATTGTAAGAATGGTTGGTACACTTTGTATGGGGGCTTCTTAAAAAGACCAAGGGATTTGAGTCGATTAGCACTGGCCTAAGAAAAACTAATATTCCACACTTTTTAGAACTCATTTGGTTGTTAGAACATGCATTGCTATATACCATTTTCAATAGCAATCATTTCTGCCCTCAAAAAAGGATATGCACCAAATTTAATTGAAATCTATGAATATTGTGAAGCAGATAGTACCATTAATTTCGGAAGGATTTATATGAGGTTTATATGAAAATAAGGCCCATTTCCAAAAACTGAAGTCATACAACAATTTCTTTTTATAAAATTTCGTAGAAAGTGTGATATAAGTATCGGGCCCGGTTGGTAAATTTTGTTTATGAAGGTAGGAAAACGTATCCTCATCGCCGGACTTACAGAAAGGCAACATTAACAAATCTTTAGGGGCCCGAGTCTAATGAACCCCGTTGAATATCATGGCTAAATACTCAAAAGTGTTGCCCTCACTAAGCGAGATGACCGTCGGCGTAGGAAATGTAAGGTGGTCTGAGCAGGAATCGTACCGCTCACCACCATTGCACTACCGACGGCCATACTTGTAGAGAAGGGAGCTGATGATATGTCTTGAAGGGAATTGAAAGAGCTACATTCCCAGCCATCCACCATAATAATTGATTTCACATTATTTGTTTTAATAATATATTCTATGAAAGTGTTCTAAAAGTACTTTTTCAATGAAATTGATCTTGAACCGGAGAAATGATTAAAGGATACAGATTAAAGAAATTTTGCTATATTTGTTTGCAATATTATTACAGCAAGTTTAGTTCAGTTCAATTTCCTATAATCGTAAACAATATTCAGCGTCAAATGCTCGAAATGTACAGTATTTGGACATACATACATATAAGGACTGATGGTCAATACTTCAACTCAAAAATAAATAAGTCGTTTTTGCAAATGTACTTCGGTTAATGGCCACTTGCAATGAAAATAAATGTGTCTAAATTGACGACATAAAACAAAGTGGTTGGATGCAACTTTCCTATGCGATTATGGCCACCGCAACAGTGTTGTTGGTATACAGTAACTCAGGAATATATTAGAGCAGTTTGTTCATATAAAAAATTAGGCGTAATTTCCGTAACAGAAAGCACTTTTGGAAACGCGATGCAGGCAGTTTTGGATATGAATAATAGTGCCTCGTTTGCGTCACTAATTGTGAGAATTTATCACCAATCTTTCCTTGCACCTTAATGCTGCCTGAACTCGCAAACTTATAACATGCGTTGTATACGAATCCAATTTACATCGATCCATTTCACCCTACGCTTGGTAAAACAATGTTATTTGATGGTTGCATGTTTGCATATTGTATAGGGTGTCTCAGTAGGAATGCACTTTTGCATTTTAAAATAAAAACACGTCTTGTTGTCTCAAGTTTGGTTTTTTTTTTTATTTTATTGTAAGGAAGACATGTTCCAATTAAGTATGGAATAAAATATACCCACACGGCTCTGGTGATAGGCCATTACTCTGTGAAGGTCGAGGATTTTTGTCAAAATTCGCTGCGAAGTGATTTGAGAAATTATATGTTGTTGGGAACGATGCCGAATTTATGTTTTCGGGTTTCCGGCGACACTCTCGTTTACAGCGGCAATGTTCCCAAGTAACCGACCGGTACGTTGATGCACAGGAGTCTTAGTGCCCATAACCGACTCAGTTTCTTCAATTTGTTTTACCACTCTTCGAATGGTTGACATATTAGGTGCATATACATTTTTGTATATTTTTCTAAATTTTTGTAATAAGTTTTCCAATTATAACGCGTTGTTCTTCCATAAAACGGTTCTTTTTAATAATCTGCACCATCGATTGCAATGGTAAAAAAGTGGTTTACTGACTTTCGTTGTGGTCTCACAAGTACAAATGACACTGAACGTTCTCGACGACCAATTGAGGTCAATACACCCGAAAATGTCGAAAAAATCCACGATATGGTGTTGACCGATCGAAGAGACAGTGTTGTTTCGATTTCAAATGATCAGTTGGGTTTAAGAAAGATGTCAGCAAGATGGGTGCCGCGTTTGCTCTCAATTGACCAAAAACGTAATCGTGTGACAACTTCAAAGGAGTTTTTGGAGTTGTTTAACCGAAATTCGAAGGAGTTTTTGCGGCGTTTTGTAACTGTGCATGAAACATGGATCCATTACAACACTCTGGAGACCAAGCAGTAGTCTAAACAATGGGATGAACTGGCTGCGAAGAAGGCCCATTTTGTCGGCCAATAGGGTGTATTCCACATCGAGTACCTTCAAAAGGGAAAAACAATAAACGGCGAATATTATGCCAATTTATTAAAACGACCCCATATGGAGAAGAAAAAGTTATTTTTATCAAGATATTGCACGGGTGCACAGGTGTGTAGTCTCAATGGCAAAATTCAATGAATTGGGCTATGAATTGGTACCTCATCCGCAATATTCTCCCGATTTAGCCCCCAATGACTACTTCCTATTTACACACCTAAATCAAAGGTTCGGTGGAAAGAGATTTAGCTCCAACAATGAAATTATTGTTCAAACAAATGCATATGTTATGGACCTCGAAAAATCCTATTTTTTTGGAAGGGATACAAAAATTGGAGAAACGTTTGACTAAGTGTATTGAGCTAAAAGGAGATTATGTTGGAAAATAAATTTTTTTGCAAAGAAAACTGTGTTTCATTCAAAAATTTACGGACTTATTGATCCGCCCTCTAAAAAGAGTTCCGAGTTCGAGGAAGATCGAAATACCGAAATGAAGCTGGGAAAATTTGAGATAATAAATGAAAATATAAATTGAACTTTTATAGTTTTTATTTATTTGTGTGGACCTTGAGCCTGAAAAACACAACTCCTACCTTAGCATTGAAAATGAGAGGGTTGATTTAATGAACTTGTTGTAGTTTGAGTTCGAGTATAAAAAGTATAAGAGCGTAACCTATTGTTATTCTGTGAAAGGGAAGTTTAAAGCATTTTTCTGCATTTACTGAAAGGTGCAAGAGGTAAATTAATTTGTATGCATAGAGAAAGACCCTTTAAACTTGTATTTTTTTACACACGATTGTAGGTGTTCTATCGTAATGGTCGGTTTAAAAATAAAAATGACAATTAACAATGACACATTGCGGGTAACGCAAGACAGCACTGTCGGCGGTTTCATATATGAAGGGTTTTCAATTTAAATTTGGAAATAAATAAATTTATGATAATGAAAGACAAGATCCTACTAAAATTACCTCTAATTAATTTTTTTCTAAAAGCCAACTTGTACAAATTTCAACATCGAAAATGGCTCATATACAGATCAATAAAATTTTGTCTATTAATGATTTACTATTTATCACTTAATTTTGTTTATAAGAATTAACCCTTTATCATGACCCTATCATCAGTTGGATTACTGCCTCTCCACAATCAAAATCTTGTGTACAAAACCGATGTATTAACGAGTATTCTGATAACGACACCACTTGTAAATGAATTGTGTGAATTATATGGTAGTTGTGGATATTAAGGGCACTTGACAATAAACCAAAAACAAATATATTCGTAAACATGAATGTATAGTAACACTCTGCAGCATTACATACGTATATGTTCATCCAGAAATACTATAAAAACTTGAGTGTCCTGCTCAATTTTAAGTTGTCTATTCAACTTGCAGTATTTCTTTTAGTGCTTCTCTTTGCTTTCATTTTATATAATTTTTGTGCCTCAGCTGTTGATTTTTCCATTAAGTTTCTTACCCTGCAACATCTTAATATTACAAGTTGGTTTATAGCCATTCCAGTTCAATAAAGTGCAAAAAGTTATTTGGAAGCACGGAAGATGATAGTTACAAAAATAATACTTAAGATGTTTTCCTTTTTGAAAATATAATAAAATGGTTGTTATTTAAAGGAACATCGTGGTAAGTGTTTTGGGAGTTTCGAGTGTGATTCCGTATACACTTTATGGTATCAAAATGGTCGAAAGTCTCAAATTTGTTTTATATATCTGTCATTTATTGATTTAAACAAAATGGAGGAAAGGAATAATTGACTTTCAGATTGAGTTGGTACTGAGTCACGAGAGTCAGGGTGTTTCAGAATTATCAATTATTTCAAGCAACATACATCACTGTTCGCTGCGATAAATGTATCAGACCTTGATACAGTAAAATCTAGTTGACTATATAAATCGTCGTTAGAACTGTCCTCATCAGGCTCAGTAGGCGCATATGCCTGTACCACAGAAATACTCAGCAATACTCCGAATTGAACCTCGCGATGGCGATAATTGGTCATTGCCACTATAAAGCTAATGTACTTTGCTCAGACCTAGTATGCCCACTTTGTAGGATTCCATCGGGGTTTACCTGCTCAGGCCTCGATTTTTCCGCGACAGTTTTTACGTTCCAAGTGCCAACCATAAAGCCCTGCTTAGTGCCAAATGTCGTTATCCTTAAGTCATTAGACCGCTGCATCCGATCCAAGTGCTAGGACTGCCATTAACCTCTAGGCACGCACACGAGTTGAGTTTTGGTATTAGCATGATATTCAGGTTGCTCAACCAATCGCTTTCTCACTGCAGCTACTATCAGACGTGGCCATAATGCAAAGGAATTGCTACAAAGATCTTTAGACAGAATGAGAACACAATGTATAAAAAGCCATATACTAAAGACTTTCCGAAATTCGGTAAGAATACAAACAACTGCCCCGGAATTCTATAACTTTGAACGATGAAAGTCGGTAGTTAAATTGTCAAAATTCAAAAAAAAATTCAAAACAAAATTTCCGAGTTTTAAAACTTGCAGAATTGCGGACCTGATACATGTTAACATTTTAACTTTATGTAGTCCTCCCTCGCTCACACCATCTCGGACAGCGCGTCAACATTTGTAGCGTAGTGATAAAAACTTTTGTTTGGAATGACATTTATGTTTGATATACAGGGTGCCAATTGAATTTTGCTACATTAAGAAACTGGAAGAACTTTTTTTGTAATGCATGGAATTTATGCAATCTTTTTCATTTGAAAACCCATTGAATTGTATTAAAAACAGGTGCGGTATCTTAGCAAAAATTTCTTAATTACCGCCCACAAAGTTGAGGCTAGAATTGCAGCTATTGTGGCTCGAATTGATTGTTTTAGTTCATCAACATTTGTCGGTTACGATTTGTACACTTCGTGTTTACAATAACTCCATAAAAAAAGTCCGGCGGAGTTCGGTCAGGCGACCTGGGGGGCCAACGGAAGGTTGAGTTTCTTGAAATGAGCCTGTTAGGAAATTTTATGCCTATTTCGACCATAAGCGGCTATGTGTGGAGTTGCACCATCTTGTTGATACTACACAGAGTTGAAAGGAATTCTCTTTCGGCGTAGTTGTGAACAGAAAAATGCTTTTAGCACGCTCAAGTAACGGTATCCATTAACGATAACGCTGTGCCCGTTTTGTTCAAAGAAGAATGGCCCGACAATACAGCGTGAAGAAACTGCACGCCACACTGTGACGCGACTTGGATGCCATTCCCTCTCATGCAGTATTTGTGGGTTGGAACCAATTTTGTTTGCTTACGTTGCCGTTGAGATCGAAATGAGCCTCATCAGACATGAAAAGACAATTCAGCAAGTTTTCGTCCTCTTCCACGTTTCTATTCCAAGCGAATCGGGAAGTCTCCTGCTTTTAAGTTTATTAGCCATTTGAGTTTTGTAGGAGAAGAAGCGCATTATTGTCTGCAAGGTTTGCCTACTGACACCCACTTCAGAAATAATCACCTTGTTAAAACACTAGGGTTGTTTTGTCTGGCAGCAGCTACAGTTTCATCTGTTCGAACGGAAGGGCTTCGATTATAAGGCCTTCTAGCGACTGTTCCATGCTCTGCAAAATTATTCACTAGTCTCGTAATGGAGGATCAGCTCTAAACGTGCGCCTTTGTTCTCTTTGAACCAAAGTTACAGGTTACAATGCGTAAAAGCGGCGGATAGTCCAAATTCTTTTCTGACTGTCCTAGTTTTCCATTTTTATTAAATCCAAGGATGAATCTACAGAAACATAAAGTGAAAGAAAAGTTATCAAGTTTTGTTTTGGTAGCGGCTTTCATCAGCTGCCCTGTATTTCTAGTACGGACCATCCAATCAGAAAATTAACCTAATTTGCGCAGGTTTCTCGGCATTTTGATCTATCGTTGCATTTCATATTAGTAACAAATATGTTAATAAATGCAACTGTCAAATGACATACATACATAGATTTTCGTTAATGTTGCTTCCCAAAAATTTATCATATTCTAACTTTTCAATAGCTTTTTTAAATTTATTTCCATAAAACCCTATTATATATATTATATTGCACCTGCAACTTGTCATGGTGGACGCATCGTAGCTTTTTATTTTATTCTGTTCATATGTTCATTTCCAAATGAAATTTTGAGAAGAAGAAAACTGATAAGATAGCGCCGACAATTGTTGAGACGTTTACATAACAGCAACTGTGCAGACCCATCAACCTTCTAATATAAGAATATTTTACATGGCCAATGAATGAATAATCGCTGTTAGAGTGAAAATGTATTGTACAAATATCGCGGGAAACAAGTTCTCTTAAAACTGTACGAACTGCCTTAATGTAAAGAAAAGAAACATCAAATGAAAATATTCAGGGCATGACTAAAAGCAATTTAAAAAATTCAACCAATAACGTTATGGATGATAATGGCTTTTGTTGCACACCCACGCGAGTATGTGTAAGGACAATTGAGGTTGCCAACATAACAGCAAACGTGGCTTACATTCGAGCAACTTTAACATAGCAAAGGATAATTAATATTGCAATTCCAATTTGATATTCTGAGCATTTATGATCTCCCATATATCCCATATCATAAAGCCAATAACACTGACGCTTACGGAGCATCATTGGCTGTGGAGGAAAATTCATTAACTTTACTCTACTTTTCATACATATAAAGTTGTAAATGACTGTGTGTGTGTTGACTCATTATATGCACCAATTTCATCGTCACAATCGGCCTCGGCAATTGAAGAGGTCAATAGTATCTCCTCAACATTATACAGTAGAAGTCCACTTGTCTCATAACCATGTTTTGCACGATTATCCTCTTTGATAATACTCCATTTATAGCAGGCGTTATCACAACGAAGTCCATTTAAATTGTGACAAATATTTAGTTTGGTTATATAAGAATTATGTTTGCGATTCTTCGTGATGGTTAATGTATTTTTCTACACATCCAAAAACTGATGTCCTTAATTTTATAACTTAACTTAATTATTCGATACACACTAATGTGATTTCAAATTCATAACCTTTAAATTGTTCTTAAAGAAATGCGCATTTAAGTTATCAAGAAAGTTTTACAATTTGAATGGTAGTCATAACTTCATTACCCCGGGCTATGAATGGAAACAAAACCAGATATCAAAAATCTTCGGAATCAAACGCATTCCTCTAGCTTTGCTTTAATCATATAACTTAAGAAAATTTAATGACTTCATAAAACGAAGATTACATTGGCCGTTTCGTGCGATGATACATCAATTCAAGATTTGTCGAAACTTGTTGGTATAATGTTTTATAATAGACATAAAACTATGAAATTTTTCTTCAATAAAACCCTAAATACATTCCACTATATCATTAAGTAGCTCCTAAAAAATTAATGAGTGTTCGAACTGACGGGCGATATGTTAACACCTTTTTCTTACACGGTACCTGCTCGATTTCTATGAAGACATTAGTAAATGTTACATTGGGAAATGAAAAAAAGAATAGTTTTTGTGCTAAAGGCTCTTTTGCTATTTCTTGCACTTTCTTTTTTCTTACATCTGCTTTAACATTAGATGTAATATTTTTAAAATAAATAAAACGATATTTAGCTCACTGAAATAATTCTTTTTGTTTCCTCATAAACAGAGCGACGACAAAAAGTATTGAATAGCATCATGGTACAAGCAAATGGGAGAAGCACTAGCCTAGCTGATTTGAACTTTTTCTGGAGTGAGTTTTTCTCTTGTGCCAAAGTTTGTTTACTTTTGTTTGTATACAACCACCGTTCGCCCATAATTGCTGTTTTTAAAATGTTTTCTCCGTAAAAATCACATTGACACGTTGTAATTTTCATACTTAAGCACTTGCAAAATTTCAAATAAAACACACGCATTTTGTAAATGATACTTTTTTCAATTTTGTATACATTTTCATTATTTTTCAATCAGCTGCGTTGACACAATACATGCACTGAGCAAAAACAAAATGCATGTTGGTTTTGGCTTGTTGTATTTGTTGTCGTACTGCATCTACCATTATAGTTCTACCATGAATAGTCTAGAGAACTTATTGCACTCTTTTTCCGCTCTCATGTAGAGAGTCTGAGTAAAAGCGCATAAACGAGTCCTATTCCCTTTATAGTATATTCCAATATAAATACACCATATCGACTATGTTATTAAATAAAACAATACAAAAAGGATAACTTTTCAAAGGGCATAAATGTTTCACATCAAAATTATGAATGGACCAATTTGTGACAAAAAGAGAGTAATACGATGTTGCTAGTGCCTTTGAGTCATTTAATTCATTTCATGAGTTGTCTATACTAGTCAATAATCTTTGGCGACGACGATCTGCTTCTTTGTTAGCTGCCGCCACATCAACATCATCATACTTATTTTAAGGCAGAAACTATTGTTGTACAACAACCATGTATGTGATGCTAAAGCTGTGAGTTGTTTGTATGTGTTCACTTTGATAGATTGCTCTACCGTTGCTTATAGATGTTAACACATCAAAAAAAAAACAATCAGTGACCGCTTTTATCCAGTGTTGTTCAAATTTAAAATGTTCGTCAAGTTTTTTCCTTTGTATTTTGTCCAAAACCCTTTGTTTTTTAAAACACATTTTATGTGAATAGGCAGGCTTTCTACGAGATCTTTAAAAGTTTAAGGTGGAATATTTGCCCATTCCGCTGAAACTCTTGAACATCTAAGTTATCTATCTAAGTCATGCTCGTCGGTTCTCGTTCATATTGGCAGAATCTTCTTTGGCAATTGGCCACAAATTCTCGAAGGTGATCAATTATTATTTCGTCCGACCAAACGACACGTCTCCTGTCGTCGGTTGTTCAGTTTTTATTCGTTTTGCAAAAATTAGTCCGTGCCACCGCATTCTTGTATTCACTTTAATCCACTACAAATTGCACATTTATGTTTCGAACTTAAATTTTTAATTCAAATTTTTTTAGCGATTCTGACTTTGCATTTAGCATTCCTTGATATTTGGAAATTATAATCACAATTCTAGTGGAATATCCTTAACAAATAACAACAAATTACTTCTCAAGCAGCTCTTGGATATACAAGTGGATGGTATTAAAAATTATCTTGCGGAAACGTAATTAGCTCGTTAATAACCTTTTCTTGAGGATATTTAATGTGGAATGTCACAAGTGCCCTTTTACATTTGTGAGCAATTCGCAAGATTATGACATAATTTAGTTGTGGTTCTATTTTGCCGCTATGTGTGCATTGTGTGTTTTTTTTTTTAAAGTTGACATTGACTTCACTTGACTCCATTACCCATTGCACGAATTGCCGGCGATTATAATGGTCTGCTGGTTTGATCTCCTATAAGCCGAATTTTGTACGCATGAAGATCGACATGAAGTGCTTCGTGAAATTTGACGCTGTTGAGAATGATTCGGAATTGATGTTTTCTGGATTTCGGCGACACTCTCGTTTACAGCAGTATTGTTTTTAAGAAATCGACCGGTATGTTTACCCACAGGAGTCTCACTGTCCATAACCAATCCGGTTTCTTCAAACTTTTTGACCACTCTTCGAATGGTTGACACATTACGTGCACTTTGTCGACTGAAAATTCTTCTAAATTAGCGACCGGTCTCAGCATAACTTTCCAAATTTTTGTTTTTCACAAGTTTTATAATGCATTGTTCTTTCGAAAAGCGCTAAATTTTTATAATCGCAATAAACATATGTGAAAGCTGCAAAATTTCAGAGTTGCCACTTGCACAAAAAATGACTAACTTTAAAAAAATGCAACCTTACTTGGTGAAACTTCTTCTAAGGTTTCCGACTCCTGTAGTATCTACTGGAATTTAAACCAAAAAAATCTAGGTGTTTGTTCAAGGGATATCCGCACTTTCCCCTTTTTGGGTAAAATTTTGTAAGGCTGTGTTAGGCATAAATTTACATTTCGATATTATCACATAATAAATAAAAGTTTTTTAATGAGAATGAATTTTGTTTCTTGTTCTAACCAACATCAATAATTAATAAAATACTTTCATTTGATTTCACAATTCCAACCATTTAATTTCCCATATCTATTTTAAGTCATCTCTGATGTCATCCACCGAAAGGAGGAGAATGGCACTAGTTGACCACAAATTCACTATCATGTAATTAGGAAATAGTTCGATATGTTTGCCTCGACATCTTAAGGCATCTTGGCGAACCAAGTAGAATTTTGGTATGCAAATTATTGCACAAGTAAACTTTTGCACGACATATGGCAAGAATAGACTAAAGTAGTAAAAATAATATTCAAATTTGTTAGACTTCAATTTAAAACGAAAGGTTTAACGACATTATTGTCTCTATCTATCTTATGTTTTCCAAGAAATCAGTATAAGGCAAAATCATTTTAAAGTCCAGACATTTTATATACATACATACATGCACGTAAACTTTGTAGAAGAAAAGCAATCTTCTCGCAAATGCAAATTACCTGAAAATACGGTCTAAACCGTGAGTAAGAAACAGAAAAAAACAAATGTAACTTGGAACATGGAAGAATGAGTTTATTTCACTTGCACTCTATATTTATTCCCTCTATCAAAAAGGAGAGAATGCGTCTGTCAGAACACGTAAATCTAACCACACTCGTAGACAAACTAAATCCAATAATATTTTAATGATACGAAGATGCGACTCAAATAATGTAACAGTTGAAATAAAGATTTATTTTTTTTTACTACAGTGCACCTGGTGATGTATGGACAATAGTTGAGACATCATGGAGTTCGTCCTCCCCTAAGCTATGCATTTACTAGTATCAAGGGAAAACGTGCCATTATTATGCATTCAGGGTGAACTTAAGTTCCACAGTGAATCGGAGAGTAACTTGGTTTTTTATAGTTCTTTTTTATGTTCCCTTCCCCATTTCCCATTCATTAGAATAATTACAAAGGAAATTCGTGTTCTGGGCGTTGCACTGTGGGTCGAGATTCCAGTTTTTATTTATCTGAGCATTTTGGATTATTCGATAATGATTTTGTTTTCTAATATCAACACATTGAATTTATCGAGTAAGAAAATGCCAACGTTAAAGTTCATATTTGACGCTTTTTTACTTTAAAATAATATTAGAAATACCGAAATACCAAAATGCAACCATTTCAGGAAAAATTGTCAAAAATAATTATTTTATTTAATTTATGTATAAACTTTGGAAATTTTCGAGAGCAGTGTAGTAAGATATATAAGAGATTTAATATGATATGTTTTCATCAAAGGATTCTAAAAGCCATGTTTTTCGAAAAATTTGCGACCATATCTGACCGTTCATTATCAATCGTGTTACGGAGAATTATGTACATGAAAACCATTTTATATAATTTTATTAAATAATATATTGAACTCAAGATTTTATGTTCTTCTCAAAAACAATAACTAAGGCCCTTTCTGATGTAAAAATCTATGCTTCAATTCTCTTCAACTTCCTTCACAAATTGCAATTTTTCATACTTATTTTAATTCGGTTTTGTGCCTCTGTAGAAATCTTTATAATATTGAGTTATGGTCATTCAGTAATGACGTATAGAGACGCCAAATTAGAAAAAAAAGAATCTGCTGCTCTTTTGCTTCTCCTTCCTTTGTTGTCCTCGCGTTTTTGTTTTCAGAAGGTTTCAACTATGCATTGGTTATCACTATGCGTTGGTACACAAACAAAATACTTATATACAAAGATATATAATTACTTTTGATTCCGATTTTTTCCGTAGAGGCTCGTGCAGAAAAAGGGATTCACGTTACTGCCCTCTCCAGTTTCTTTCCTCAAATCGTTTCTCACTTTGGTATCACACATAAATATATGCGAAACACATACACAAAAACCAAAGCAACGTCACAAACCATTTAACCGTCCGACCGATTGCTTATTCTTTTTCCACTGATCAAGCGCTTTTGATATCCTCTGTCCGATGAACCATTGACGACTGAACACATAAAATTAAAACGAACTACATCAGCCAAAATAAGAAACCTTGACTTCATCTGCAATTTGCACGCACATACAGGAATATTTATGAATCACTCCCTAAGAGAATAATGCAAAAATACAGATCCACAGTTACAAGATATACACGCTCTCGAGAAAGCATAAATAGTACAACAAACACGGTTGTGTTTATATCTCAAACAAAGATATATTTGGGTCGCAAATTTAATATTGAATAGTAAACGCAATGTGTTTGGGCACAAGTTTATTATATTTGCGACAAGCTACAAACACATGTTATATTTGCATCCAAACAACAAAAAAACGACAGATATTTCAGCGTGTATTATTAGAGATATAGAATGGCCTTCAACTTGAATGATAAAATAAAAAAGGATTTCATTTATTGTTAATATTAGAAAATGGTAACAGAAGATGAGAAAAGTGGTATTCCTGAAAAAGAAAAAAAAAGAAAACAGTTGCAGGGAAAATTACCATCGAGCCTGGGCAAAAGCGGATCCAGTAAGGATGGCGCACAGGATGGTACACAGCAATGTGCCGAAATATTGGCTAGCAATAATGAACTAACTGTTATAGATTTTGTATAATTTATAAAGGTTGCTGTCGGTGATGCAATGGTAGAAAATTTTTTTCGACGGCAGTCACTTGACTGACCATGAAAAAATCAGTGAGTGTAAAACTAGAAAGCGCATAGCTCGTTAGTTGTGCGTAGCCTTCCTCAATCCTTTCAAGGGATGCAATTGGAACCCAATTTCTGTAAAATTTGTAAAGACCGATATTTGAACCGTATGTAAGAGTGCAGCAGAAAATTCTGCTGGAGAGCAACCGTCGGTGGTGCAATGGTAGTGTGCCGGCTCTTGTGCATGAGGACGTGGGTTCGATCCCTACTCTGAATACCTTAAATTTCGTTCGACGGCGGTCACATCGCTTAGTGACGGCAACACTATCGAGTATTTGGCCATTAAAAAGCTTCTCAAAATACCGTTTGGAACCGGTGTAAAACTGTAGGTTCCAATAACTGGGTGTAAAAACTAGAAAGCGCGCAGTTCACTGGTTGTGATTGGCTTTCCCTAATACCCTCGTGAGATGTAACAGGAAACCAATTATTTATTTATTTTACAACAACAAGAAACAGTTCATTCTCAAGAGCAAAGACAAATATCATTCATAATACTTTCATTATCAAAAAATAAATGAATAAAGATCTAACGTAGAAATGCATATTGAGTCTGTAAATTCCTGGAAGTAATTCTTTGGTTACAGGAACATAATTGAGGAATATTTGGATTTTGAAGTAATAAAGGGAAATAATCGACTTTGACTCTTTACGGAGTAATATATTTGACCCAGAATCCATTTAAAGTGCTTGCTTGAAGCCCAACAATTTATATTTCATAAAGAAATAGCGAAATATATTCATCATCTTGGCTCCGCCTTTTTGAATTTAAAATTTTTATTTTCGGTGCAGCGATTAAAAGTTCTTCCAGTGTGTTGAAAATAGTAAGTTAATAAATAGAAAATTTGGCCGCCATATTTGATCAGCCATTATGAGTTTTACATTTTTTATTTCTGATTCCTGGCCAGGGACCCTCAATCCTTCCTCAGTGATTTTGGTTTATCCCATAAGATATTGATTCCGCGGCTTTAAGTTTGACATTTTTGATTTCTGATTCGTAATTAACGACTCTCTCTTACTTACTTACTCTTACTTGATGCATTTTTGTTGGCCAGAATTGATGGATTCTGGCCCACAGTGCCTTGCGATTGCAGGCCAGTTCCATCTTAAATGCATTTCCTTCATTAATTAACATAATTCACTGTAAAGCTTCCGGCGATAAATTTAACTAGTTTACATTCATTCATTAAATTCGTTGCGATTCCAGGTAATGGTATAAACGTTAAATTAAATCATTGTTCAAAAGAACAAAAGAATAATGTACGTGGACGTTAAGAAGTTATAATTTTTTTTAGTCAAAGGTTAACAAATCGTTACGGTTGCTATACTTAAGTACAAATATGGATTTGTTAATGTAACCTAAAAGCTCGTTGAACGGATTTGTGTCAAAGGTGGTGTCACAGGTGTAGTCCGAACAATGTTAAACCGGCACAGACCTCAACTTATTTTTGTATTACCGCACTTGAGGGGGAGAGATTACCACAGGCCCGTGCGCAGGAGGGTTAAACTCCCTCCAAAATATTTTTGGAAAATTGTAATTTACAATTTATTTAATTTTGTAAATTGTTATGTGTGTTTATCTATAATTAAACGAGTTTATTTCAATATAAGTATAAGTAGATATTAAATTTTTCGGGCCGAGCAAAAAAATAATATTTGTAGGTAAATTTGAACTCACCTCAAAAAGTCATAGTGATGGTTAAAAATAATTTTTGTACTCCATTTTGGTAAAGTGGTAATAAGAATTAATACATAGCATTTAACTCGTAGTGCAGTTAGAACTTTATTTCTGCTCAAATCTTCTCCAATTTCATTAAATATTTTGTATTTTATTACTTCACTTTTGTTTTGCAAATGGCGTCAGTTTGATGCCTTGTAACGATAAATGTATGAATACCGGTTATTTTTCGTGACATTTGCCACTGTTGCCACATGGTAGTAAGATTATTTGACAAAGCACTGAAAAACTCGTGTCGTATTTTAAGTCAGATCAAACATATATCAGAATAAACTATCACCAATTTAAATAACCAGTCAAAAATTGGGCCTAAAGAGGCGACCGTCGTAGATATCAGTGAGAGGTAGTAAGCGCAGCTATTGGGTCCAAACTCCTATGTTCAAGAGCTGCACACACAAAATCCAAAATTACGCTATCTCAATCCCCGTTTGAAAACTATCTAACTATCTGACCAAATCAATTTCACTATTACACCACATATGCAAAACTCAATTAAATCAGCTGAAGGTTGATATGCCTTGTCATGTAAACAACAAGCAGACACTATTATTATTATATTTGTGCTATTTTGTATAGAAAAAGTAACCACGCACTGGTTGATGAATAGACTAACATTTTGTGTTTTTATTTTTGGTACAAAACATAATTAACTGAATTCAGAAAATAATTACCATAAATGAGTCTGGCAAAATCAGGGACTTGCTAATCAAAGCTAAGATAGCAAAATGTTGAAAATAGAACCTGTTCACCTTCACCTACACTGAGATGAAATTTCACAAATTTAATGTCAGATCTGTGTCTCAGTTGATCGGCTCAGTTGAGAATCACTGCCCCACTTGAGGCCGCAACTCAAATCGCAATAAGTTTATGGTTCATGCGATTTCAACATTGAAGCTATTCTCTACATACATTTTTCGTAAGCGTTCTTGCTTTGTGCGTAGCTCAAAATTGTGCTGAGGAAGTGTTCTTTCGGAAATTAAGTTAAAAAAATTGGGTGTCGTTGAAAGAAACGAATTATTGCTATTTAATTCTCTCTCACGTTCACCTTTGCTAATACTTATACTTTGCAGATTTTTCATCATATACAACATTAGACCGGGTCTGGCTCCATATAAAAAACAATTCCCAAAGTCGAGGGCAAATATTAAAGGTCTTGTCGAGACAATTTAAAAAAAAGATTTTTTCTTTCCGACCCCGTGAGTCGCGAAAGATTTGCTATAATTATCTTTACTCTTTTTTATATTTTAAATGTAATAAAACCAAAGCAAGTCTAGGGCTCAAAAATATGCAATAATTTACGCTAAAAATTATGGAATAATTTTTTTTACAAAATTTTTTGAAAGCACCAAAAAGTATGCAATAATTTGCGGTAATAATGAAAAATTTTTACAAGTATTCTTATGGAAGAAGAACAAGAGCTGGCGTTCGACGTCGCTTCTGGCGTACACGACAAAAAATAGAATTCATTTTATTTCCCTGGCGTTAAAAAGGCAGATTGTTGCCAGCTAATATACATAAATAAATTTTTTTCGTGACCCGGTCTAATGTAGAAATGTGAAAATCTAATTAAGTTTTAAAGTGGATTTTCTATCCTGCACTGTTCCACAAATTTTCGACACAATATCGTATTTTTAAACCCCGGACCTATTTGGGTTGAATTTTTGTACTTGTATTCTACTGTCTTCTAAACCGTTTTTGTTGTCCTACGTATGAAAATATTAGCTATGGGGTTTGTTTTAAAACTTAAAATACGTTTTTGTTGATAATTATTAATAGATATTGATTCTGTTTGGTGATGCAACTTGTTTTGTCTTTTTTTAGGTCCCTGAAAACTTACTCGTTGGACATTCTGTTCGCAAATGTATGTTTCTACTTAAAATTTATTACTTAAATTTGATAATGAATGTTGTGTGGTTTTTACTTCATTTTTTAATATTTCCCTTTGTTCGTTAAAAATTTAGCAACTTTGTTTGCTTTTATTGTTATTATTCATCCATATAAAATGATTAACTAACCAGAGCAAATAGTTTGTTTTTTTGTAATTTGCATATGTTTTCTGCCAGTTGAGATACATGTCGCTCTGGCCTTAATATATTCCTGCAAATGCCACTCCAAACGTTTGACTCCTATCATAACATTCATCACATGAGGGTTAGTGGGTATGTGGTGGTAAAATACCTGAATATTAGTTAATATGATGGGAGATATTCTGTTTTTGGAAGGGAGACATTCACTTTCAGGCATTTTAACTTTTTTCCAAGGTTATGTAAATGTTTTTAGACGACAGTGGTGTCATACATATATAAGTATATACATTGTTACTTTGTGTGCAGAACCAAAATAATAGTCAGACGATTTACTGCATTCAAGAAATATTATAAAGGTATGGCTGCGGAACATTGGAGTACATTTTGGTAAGATTTCGTTTCCAAATGAAGTCTTGAATGCTTTTGTTGATAAAACTGGAACTTAGCTACCAACATTGTGATAAGTGAGAGTGCAACTTCAATGATTTTACTTGATGTGCGTCTATAATCATGAAGCGGGAAAGTGCAATTACAGTTGCTCACAACCGGCCAACCACTACATGCAAAATCACTTGAAATTGTATCCTCTAGTTGGCCACATAAATGTGTAATTCAGTTTTCTGGATTACTGGATTTAAAAATAACAATTACATAAGAATTACACATTGCTATTCAAAGATTATGATCTTGTATACTTCTTATGGATTTCAATGTGAAAACCCCGCAGTCACTATGTGATGCCAAATGCATATGATTTCTTAAATTTAAATTGCCAGCTAGGATAAAATGACTTCTCGTCCCAAAGCAATAGTCAAGTCACAGGAATCCCTTAAAAACAAATATTGCATGAGGTGTCAGGAGACACCCCGTGGGAACGAAGTTCCTTGCGCTATATATTATGAAGTAGTTAGTTCCAACACGTCTCACGCGCCCGCTGAAAAATACGATAATTTAAATGGATCTTTAAGAAAAGATACTTTTTGTAAAATGATAAACTTTTTTTAAGAAATTTTTTGTTCATAGAATGTATATTTTTTAAAAGTATATATTTATGTCCTTTTTGAAACAATGTATATTATATTTTCCCGATAAGGTAATTTTTTAAAGAGAGGTACTTCTTTCATTAAAAGTTTTTCAAAGAAAAGGTAGTATTTAAGAGAACTATTACTATTTACTATTTAAGAGATGGCATTTTGTTTGAAGAAAAGTTTGTTTTAAGAAATTTAAATTTTACTGGAATAGAATAGAAAAGGTAGTTTTTTAAGAAAATGCAATTTGTTGTAAGGAAATGTACATTTTGAGCAACGGAACTTATTAAAAAAAATTAATTTTTTACGAAAAGGTACTTTTTGTAAGAAAATTTGATTTTTTTAATCAAAGGTACTTCTTTAAATAAGGTATTTTTTAATAAAACGTACTTTGTATAAGAATATAAGAATATGAATAGGTATTTTTTTGAGAAAATTTATTTTTTTTAAGAAAATGCAGTTATTTAAGAAAATTTTATTTTTTTAAACTTCTTTTACCTTGGCTTTTCTAAATTTGGTTTTTTTTGGGTTCAAAACGACAATATATTGTTGCGAATTTCCTTATTCGGCCTTTTTGCGTTGTTTTATTCCCAATAATAAAACAAGGTTCGTTTTAAATTACGATAATTACAACGGTTTGTTTAACTTCCTTTTATTTTACTTATATACTACAACAATTTACTTTATTTATGACACTTTAACAAGTCTTATATTTTACTATCAATCCGCGTTGCTTACTTTACGGGGTTTAATCACAAACTGAACTCTTCATTCCAAAGACCTCCGCTACTTATACCAACTCACCATACTCAAATGAAGTTATATTTAGCGAATTCGAGAACCTTCTAGCCGTTACTTATCTTTGTAGAATCACCTCGAATGGTGAAGAAATATCTCTGAGGCGAATTCGTGTTACTGGTTTATCGAGCTGGTACGTTGTTACAATACATACTTTGAGGCGCAGCACTAACCGCCTGTTATTTACATAATGTTAGTAGAGTCATTAAGAGCAAGCAAAAGCTTTTACTTATTCGTAACAATATGCTCAATATTGGATACAGGCTTCACCTAGAAAACTTCCCATTAAACAAGAAATTTTCCAACATATGTTAGTCTAGACACAAACCAAAGCAAAAGCACGCAATACAGTTCATAATACTAAGTTGTAGCATAATAGTGTAAAAAAGCTATATCCAGGCTCTTATTCGACCTACCTTTCTGAATGGTGGAGAAATTTGGATCGTTGCGGAATCAAGTTAAACAACACTTTCGAAGTTTGGAACTTTTGTAGTCAGACAAAACCACATGGGAGACTTCAAAAGAAATGTCATCAGAAAATTATATACGAAAGGTGGGCCTGTCCTTTGACGGATTTGGATCAAACTTTGTTTTTTCTCTGGTTTGATACAAAAAATATTTAGCTACTAAATTGTCTGATAAGGAAGCTGCAGAATAATGTGACGAATTGCTTAGTGTGAACAACTGGAGAACAAATTCGAACCAGTAGAAAAGTGTGTTGTCTTTTCACGTAAGGGCCATTTACATAACCGATTCTAAATGACCAATGAAGGAAATTCCCCAGACGAATTTAAGTTCCACCATTGATATCTATCTATCCTGTCTCTGAGAATAAACAACTTAGTAATTTTTACAAATCCCAGGTTAACAAACCGTTGCAGACAAATGGGAATTCAGTGACATTTCATCAATAATTGGCACATACCTTTCGAAATTTTTTTGGTTTGCGACTATATACTTTCGACTATACTCGCTGTTGTAAATTAGATGTAAAAACTCCTTTATTGGGCTCATCCTTACGTGGCAATGATACTTTGGGGTAATTCAAAAATGATTCAAGTCACCGAAAATATATTATGTCGCCAATATATTATACTTGTGTCCAAACACAATGTGTTTGATATTTATTATTATATGTTGGAGATACAATGATTAATGTGTTATATCGTAATATATGTTTTTGTGACCCAAATATGATTTTGTTTGTTGAAATATGCTGAAACCAAAAACGTGGCAGACAAAAAAGACAGACATCTTCAATTCATGAAAGCAATGCTTGCACGTCACTATAGGAATATTCCAAACATATACTCTGAAAAATGTGTCTTTATTTTATTGTTTGGATGCAAATATAACGTGTTTGTAGCTTGCCGCAAATATAGTATATTTGTCTCCAAACGCATTGTATTTTCTATACAGTATAACATGTTTGGGACACAATGATTAATAGGTCATAACATATGTATTTGTGACCCAAACTGGACTTGTTTGTTGAAAACTACTGACAACACTGGTGTCTGTCACAATAAAACAACAAAAAGCAGCAGATCTTCAATTCACGAAAACAATGCCTGCAAAAATGTACATGGTTCCTGCAATATGTTGCTGGGCCGTTATTTTTCACCGTGTATACATGGTTCCAGCACAATGTTACAGAGGCCGATTTTTTTCAGCGTATGTAGAAGAGGGCATGCTCTTAATTTTTATTGGCCCTAAAAAGATTTATATTTCCTTTGTTCTCTCAACGAGGAAAAAACTTCACAAGGAACTAAAACGCGAATTCTAGCTTTAGTCGAGTAAGCAGTTACTATTTTATTTTTATTGGAAAGTATATCAATCTCATACATGTTTTATCTTGTGTCTTAGTTGCAGTTTTCGAAATTTCTTATAAAATCAATATTTTTAAATAAATGAGTTTTTCCTTTATTTAATTAAGAACTCCAAATACGTAACTATAAGTCAAAGTTTATGATTTATACTAGATGTATTTTCTAGTTTCTATGAATTGTTTGAAATAAATTTAAACGAAAGCTTGAAATGTCAGCTGTGCAACTGTATAACAAAGAACTTAGTTAGCTGATTAAAAACATTTCAAAAATAACAAAAACACTATATATAGTTAGTAAGAGACTTGGGCAGAATGAAGTGGTCAACTATCACATATTTTGAGGACCTTGAGAAAACTTATTATTTGGGAGGAACAAATAAAAAAATTATGGGATTCAGAAATGACACGGTTTTTGGCAAATTAATACATTTTTTTATGAATTTTTCTCGCTTATGAATTGCAGCGCGAACTTCAACCTACTAACAAACTCGTATATAATTGTTCTTTTTTAAGCCAGTCCTTCTTGAGCCGTGTGGCAACACAAGTAATGCATGATTGTGTGGCCACATGTTTACTCATTTCCCCGAATTTGAAAAGTTTCTGTTGATATATATGAATGCATATATGAATGCATACTAGCCTAGGCACTTAATTTCTTACCTGAAGTGGCATTATAACACTAGTTAGTAATCCCACACACGTATCTATATGTGTCGTTAAGTGGTGTTCAATGTTGACCGTAAGTCAATTATAAAAAGCGCAATATGCCAAAATTGTTAAATTGTTTTGAAAATGTCAAACGAAAATGCCAAATCGTTTTATTTATTAGCATAAGTAAAACTATTTGACCTTTTGGATTAATCAAAACGCGCGTAAACTACTTAACATACAAATAAATGAAATCGTATTTACCCCCATTAGCCAGTTGTCATACAGTTAAGACTAACAAAAAGTTTTAGCGGACAGATTGCATGGAACTTAAAATTATAACTGATAGTTGGGTCTGGTATTGTGATACTGACCCTTAGACTATTACGCAGCCAATAAGTGTTACAATACAAATTTTGTTTAAATTATATGAAGAACATACAAAAAATTTAACAATTTTGAATTAAATGATATCAAATTCGTAAGTAGAACCGTCCGACAAAAAGTCAATCGTCATTTCATATTCTACAGTCGCAAATGAACAATTTTAATCAAAATGTTGATCAATCAAAGCATTTTTTTTTACAACCCAAGTGAAATGTACCAAATAGCTGAGTTCGAGTTCCTGCATTCATCAAAATTTAGATATTCTGAGTCAAGATTATTTATTCAATCAGATGTACAACAATGTATTTTATTTAGATGTCACATGTGTCATGGTTTTTACCGAAGATGTCGAATGTGTAATGAAATATGCATATGAAAAACATTTGGATACCACGCAGTGTCTCTGTTGACTAATAACTATGAGTGAAACAATATCAATGTGGGATACAAGCCCACTGTGTTTTTGGAACGAAGTTTCTTATCGCACGTTGCGGGATGGGGGGTAAATGAAAAATTTTAAACAACTTTTTTTTAACTAGTTTATTACAACCCATTATTATCAACTATATTGGGTACTTTTGGTTTGGTTTGGTTTAAAGGGAAGTTTTCTAGGTGGAGCCTGTGTATTACATATTGTAGTTTTGAACCGAATAAAAGGTAAATTTAGAAAAGCCAAAGTGAAAGAAGTTTAATACAATAACATTTTCTTAAATAAGTGCGTTTTCTTAAAAACAGTAAATTTTCTCAAAAACAATACCTATTCATATTCTTAAACAGAGTAACTTTTCTCAAAAAAAATACCTTATCTTAAAGTAAATTTTCTTACGAAATGTACCTTTTCAATAAAAAGGTAATTTTTTAAAATAAATAACTTTTGTTAAAAATGTACATTGTCTTACAACAAATTGCATTTTCTTAAAAAACAAAATTTTCTTTAAAGAGTACCTTTTATGTAAAACAAAATAACTTTTCTTGAGATAAGTACCTAATCCTAAAATTGTACCTGCACTTAAAAAAGGACCAATTCTAAAAAAGATTTCCATTCCTTAAAAAAAAATTTTCTTCAAAACAAAAAATACCTTCTCTTAAAAAAATACATTTTCTTACAAAAATTCGTTTTCTTAAAAATACATTTTCTTAAAAATAAAATAATACCTTTTCTTTTCTTTTCTTGAGCTAAGTAAAGTAAATTTTTCTAAAAAATAATCTTTTCCTAAAAAGAATACCACTTCTTTAAAAAGTACATGCTCTTAAAAAAAGTACTTCTTTATAAAAAAAATTCATACTCTTAGGCTTTTTCTTACAGAAAGTACTTCTTATTAGAAATTGTGCCTTTTCTTAAATAAAAAACTTTAACTTTTAATAAAAGAAGTACCTGTCAATAAAGAAAGGACTTTTTCGGGGAAATATAATACATATTCTTACAAAAAGGACCTAAAAATATACTTTTTTTAAAAAAAAAACATTCAATAAATAACAAATTTCTTAGATTTCTTAAAAATTTCTTAAAAAAGGAACTAGCTAGTGCATAATATATAGCGAAAGGAACTTCGTTCCAACCGGGTGGCCCCTGACACCTCATGTAATTCAATTGTTTTTTTGGATAAATCTTTAGTAATATTTTATTGCACGAAAGTTTGGTTCATAAAAATTATGTACGAAATATAAAATTGGCTAAATTGCCACTTCTGGCCGCAAATTAACCATATTTGGCTTAACATTTATATATATCAGCTCTGCTCATTACTAAAACCTCAAATATAATACTCAAACAGAGTGTCGTCCATTGAATCAACCCCAAAGGATTTTAAGAAACACAAATTTTTAAAATCAGTAGATAAAATTTCGTTCTATTGCATGAATTAAAGACTATGAAGGACCGTAGATAATCTATCAAATTATTATTATTTTCTCCTTCAGTGTTTCAGCTAACAATTCCGTCACCTCATTTTTCACCAAGTAAGAGCCAACACTCAGCCAAGTTAAACTTGCAATAAACCCACTTATACCAGCAATCATCGAAACACTATTCTGCTCCTGACAATGCTGATAGTCTATGAAGAGAATGACAAGAATCTTAAATTTCACAATTCTTTGAAATCTACTATATTTCCACAGAGTAGTTGAAAATGCCACATGTTTTTTGTAACAACATCCCACCATTTACACGTCCTATACGCCCACATCCTGGCTACATATAGTAGTCGGTGCAATGAACAAAGTGCTCTTCATGTCACACTTCAATATTTAATGTCTGTTTTTTTAAGTAGCATTTGACATTTATATGGTGGACAAGAGCTTGCCACATGATACATGAACAATTCAGTCTTATCGTTTAGTGTTGGCTTTCATTTTTCTTCACTACTGTTTAAGATTTTCCACGTACATTAAATAAATGTGGGCCATTAGGAATTTTGCAACTGCCACCAATTGTTTCTAACAAAATTGAGACGCTGGCGTTTAACAAAATGTTTTAGCATTTCTCTAGGGTTGTTGCTGTTGGTGAAATCTATGAAAATAACACGTTACTGCTCCCTACAGCTGGTAAGTGATGGTAAAATACAAAACTGCATTTGACTGGATAATTTGGATAAAAAATAATTAAATTGTTTCCCATTACATCCCATGAATGGATAGGGTACAGCTTCTCACATTCACTGAGCTGTGCGTTTTGTAGTTTTACACTTGCTGATTGGGACATACAGTTCTACACCGGTTCCGAACAGTATTTGAGAACCTTTTTCATGGCTAAGTGCTCGATAGTGTCGCCGTTACTAAGCGAGGTGACCGTCGGTGGAAGAAACTGTAAGGTGGTCAGAGCAGGGATCGAACCCACATTCTCATGTACAAGAGTTGCGCACGCTTACCATTGCACCACCGAATTTGAATACACTTTTTATTATTATGAATGTCACACTTATTATACAATTAGATGTGCTAAATTTGCAAATATCGTATCCAAATTGGTTACAATATAAGGAATCCTTAAATAAGATGCAATTTGCACTCACCGGTGATATATCACTGATGGACCTATGAATCACAATTGTTTTTATTATCAAAAGCACTAGATTTTAGGTCAATATCGAATAATTAAAAGATATTCGCATAAGTTCAGTATATTTTTTGTTCTATTGATTATTTAAATCAGTTATTAATAAATTTGTTGGATACATTTTGTTAAATTGGTGCAATGGTTGGTGCACCTCTTGTACATACGACCAACTTTCACTTCTTTCGACGACGTACACTTCACTTGGTAAATGCTACACCATCGAGAAAGTTGCCATGAAAAAGCTTCTCAAAAATCCATTCGGATCCGGTGTCAACTGTAGGTCAGTGGGTTCAAGACTAGAAAGCGCATACTTTACTGTGCGTTTGAAGACCTTCCCAGTTCCTTCATAGAACGTAGTGGGAAAATAGTTATTTATTTATTTAATATAAAAACCAGTGCCTACACAACAATTGAGTATTGGGTAGGGTGTTCCTTATAAAGTTTTGTTTTTGAATATTCGTCAAAAAATTATAGTTTGAGTTTTGACCGAGACTCGAAGAGGTCAAATTTCACACGTTACGTTGCAATGAGATTATCACCATTATATGTCATTATATATTATATGTATATTAGGTTGTCCAAACAAATAAAAAAAATTTTGGTTTTTGCTGAAGGTTTTTTTGAAAGTTTATAGGGGAAAGTATTTCTTAGATATTTTCAGGTTTTTCGGAAGAGGTTAAGAAGTCACGCAAAGCGAATTTCCAACAATAATCTGGTATTCCCGACGTTTTTTGAATTTTATTTAAAACTAGGTCAATAACCACGATTTTCTTAGTTTGTAGGCCAACATTTTTAAAGATAAACGTCCATGATTTTATTGTATGTGTCTAAATTACCAGCTTTGGCAATGATTTTGCTCAATAAGGAACCATGTATTAAATTTTTTCGTAAATTTTGGATAAATTTTGTAAATAACGCCTTATACATTTTAGAATTTCTATGAAACTTTAAAATACTAATGATGCACTTTCAAAGTCGGATAAATTCCAAGCTATTTTGTAAAACAAATTTTGAATTTGCAGTTACTGTTCCAGAGTTATGCCATTTTAAAACTATTAAGCCATTGTATGAATCTAATAATTTTAGAAACTGTTTGTCATTTTTGCATCGGATTTGCTTAAAACATTTAATTATTGTAGAAATCTACATGCGATAAGTAACGACAGAGAATTACCGGCAACATTTTGCAGGAACCATATATATGATTGTAAGACAAACATCCCAAACGTGGAAAATTTTCCACACATCGATTTGAATATATTCAATAAATTATTTTATTTCAAACATTATTTACCGATTGCCATTGTGGTAATAATCTAGCGCTGGTTACTACATAGTTTCTTTCTTTGAAAATATTAACTAATCTAATCCGTGCAACCACAGAAAATCAAAATGTTCTCCAAAACCTCCAGCTCTTTTAATCATTTTCTTTTTATTGGAATTTTACCTCACAAAACCCGTATAGAATACATGAAGCACTGAAACTGAGTAACCGAAATTCGTTTACTACAGGTCTAAAGTATACATGATTTTAAATTACTCTATAAAGTCAATTCCTTACACAAATTGTACTCATTTAAGTTCTTGCGGTAACCAATAAAATAAGAATAATAATCTACTGCTACCCGAAGTTAATACAATGTTCACTAGACGACATCAACATTACTTTTTTGTCGTCATCATAAGTACAAATATTCATTTGACTCCTTTCACTTCTAGGAATTATTGCAGCAAAAAAAAAAGCCAGACACCGGAGTCTCAACTTAATTGCAACATAAAATTAAATTACAACACAAAACAAGTTGAGTATGTGAGTAAGCTCTAACATAAACACGTATGAGGTATTCCACATCATGCTTTCCTTTTTACTTGACTCTTTTACTTGTTAAAAATTTGCAATTTTAGGTTTGTGTTATATATTTTTAAGAAACCAATGGTATTTTTAAATTACGATAGTGAGAATAATTTACTAGTATTTATACCGTACAAAACATAATGAATCATAGAAGGTATATAATTAATAACAACAACGTTTATCTGTCACAACACTTTAGCTATTGCTCAACGGTGTATACTTTTACGTGTTTCAACACAGGCTGAAGGGTATTCACAACGCTCAGCTATGCGTCATTCAGATTTTTCCTGAAGCATCTCAAAATCTCTCCCGATTCTATCGGTTAGTTCCTTAGCAAACTCATCAACCGTTCGTTCATAAAATGTCCAGACTCAATGCCAAAGTTTACCTGTCGCACTACTTTTGGTAATACTCAACGATATATATAGTTTTTCGTGTGCCACTACAAAACTGGCGCGAAATGTGAACTAACCGGATATTCAAGTCAAACGCTTCTCGAACCATCTCGAAATAGTGCTACTTATTTCTTGATTCTTGCAGAAAGTTCCTCAGCGAATTTTTCAACGGTTCGTTAATAAAAAGCCTATACACAATGCGAATAAACTGGAAATAATACCTGAGCTCCAACGCGTCATCAGTGAGATACAGGAAAATTTCACCAAAAGAGTAATGAGCTGTCATCAGAGCCGTGAGGGCCATTTGGCGGATATTTTATTCCATTATTAATCTTACCATGTCTTCTTTACAATCCAATAAAAAACTTACAACGGCGGATCATTAAGTCCGTGACTTTTTGAATGAAACACAGTTTTTTTTTTTGCAAAACAAAAAATTTAGTTTTCAACTTAATCTCCTTTTTGCTCAATACACTGAGTCCTACGTTTCTCCAATTTTTGTATCCCTTCCAAAAATAGGATTTTTCGAGGTCCGTAGCATAGGTATTTGTTTGAACTCAAATTTTATCGTTGGACCTAAACCTCCATCCACCGAGTCATTTCTTTAGGTTTGGAAATATTTTTCACTCTGTTCTAAATCCGGAAAATATTGCGGATGAGGTACCAATTCGTAGCCCACTTCATGGAATGTTGCCATTGAGACAACACACGTGTGCACCTGTGCATTATCTTGATGAAAAATAGTTTTTTTCTTGGCCATATGTGGTCGTTTTTTTAAATCCTCGTTAAATGGGTCCAATAAGTTGGCATAATATTCGCCGTTTATTGTTTACTGTTGCCATCACCTTATTGGCCGACAAACTTACTTTGGCCTTCTTCAGAACCGGTTCACCCGTAGAAAGCCATTTTTTAGACTGCTGCTTGGTCTCCGGAGTGTTGTAATGGATCCATGTTTCATCCACAGTTACAATTAATTGAGAGCAAACGTGGCCAACTGATCATTTAAAATCGAAACAACACTGCCATATGAAATGCCTATGGCATCAATAATCTCACGCACTTTTACTCTTCGGTCGGCCAACACCATATCCTGGATTTTTTTGACATTTTCGGGTGTATGGACCTCAATTGGCCGTCCAGAACGTTCAACGTCATTTGTACTGGTGCGACCACAACAAAAGTCAGTAAACAAATTTTTTACCATTGAAATCGATGGTGCAGGGTCCCCATTGTATTTATCCAGATTTTTCCTTTCGAAATTCACTTTTTTCCATTTAAAAAAAAAGGCGCGAGGTTGTATGTTTTGAACAGCTGTTAAACGCAAAGTAAATGACAGAACTTGCTCAAAATTTGACAGTGGTCTATTAACAGGTGGTACTTCATGGGAGCAGTATTGTATTTCATATAACTACGAGGGAAGTTCGAAAAGTCGCGGACTTATTGATCGCCTCGTAGTTTCAAACCCCATATTGGTCAACAAAAACTATATTTTTGGTGCTAAAATGCAGCAAAACAATACCCATAAATAGATTTTAGATAATAAAGAAACGTTATGATCTAGTTAATGAATAACTGTCTGTCTGTCTGTCTGATTTCATTTAACGTTTGCATTTCTCTCTGTCTGGTTTTGACAAATGTTCAATCATTGCCCGGTATAGAATGCCATTCACATTAACAGCAACTTGTTTGAAAAGATATGGTCCAATGATCCTTTCTGAAATGTTTCCCCATATTTTGCAATTTTGTTTACTATCGTGACTATTCTCTCAGTTTCTAGGCACAATACTTGAAAACGGCAACTATATTGAATGCGTAATGTGACCGTCGGTGGTGCAATGGTTAGTGTTCGTGCCTCTTGCACATGAGACCCTGAGTACGATACATGCTCTGACCACCCTATATTTCTTTCGTAGGCGGTCACTAAGGCGACACTATAGAGTATTTAGCCATGAAAAAGCTTCTCAAAAATGCCGTTCGGAATCGGTGTAAAAACTGTAGGTCCCAATCAGTGAGTATAACAACTAGAAAGCGCACAGCTCACTGGTTGGGTGAAGCCCTCCCCAATTCCTTCACGGGATTTGATGGGAAAACCATTTTTTTACCTTTGAATATACAATTCATATTCGAAAGCTCAATAATAAATTGGTTCTTTGTAACTAATTTTTCCTTTCCTTGCATTGATTTCCTTTAACAGCCTAAATAAATATATTTTACTTCGAGCGATGGATAATAGATTGCTACGATAAATTTTGGTTTATTTAATAGATAGTTTGGTTTGGCTAACATATATGCCACAATTACATTAGCATGTTAACAAGCAGTTTGTTGTACATACTGCAGCTTGATTCCCAAATGTTAATTGCACCTAAAAGTATTCTATGCCGAATTTTCGGAAACAACCAGAGGACATAGCGTTACTAGGATATGGTTCGGGAATATGCGGTCTAATTGCAAATGGTTAAAGCTCTACTTCATTGAATATTTATTGTATAGTGCTAAGTTTGTATTCGGAAGAAATAAGAAAACTGTTGTACTTATCTTAATTGAAAAAGAAACTTGTTATAATAATGGGAAATAAAGCAGTGCAAAACAAGGGGCATCTTGAAAATTCGTCGCAATATTTTACGATTTGGTTTGCAATTCTCATTGCTGGAAAATTAATGTACCACCCTTGTGACAACACTAAACTATTGTAACCATATGAATTATGTTTCACTGGTGAAAGCAAATTAAATAGTTTTGTGGTCGCTAATTTTTGCGGTTCCTAGATACATACACATTTTATTGGAAATCAATTAAATATCATGTTGACTTATATTCAAAATGTTATTAACATCTGTATGTCTTTACTATAAATGTTAGTAGTATTGCCCCCGTTTGCGTGGTGGAAACCTACAGATAAATGATTTCATTTAGAACATTTGTTCATGTGTACAAAGCATCGTTAGCAGTCCTCTATAACCTCATATAAAGATTAAATAGGGAACGGATTGCCTATTCTGGCACCTCCTGTAAAACAGTACTGAACTAGTAACAAATATCGAAAAAATTTAACCGTTTCTCAGAAGAAGTTTGTTTAGATTGTTGTGTTTTTGTAAAATTTGTTCCAATTATAATAATTATATATATTTGTGTGCAACTGAACACCAATATTGAATGTGAAATAAAGTTTCAGCGACCTACCAAGTTAGTTTCATATTTTATGCTAATTTCTATAACTTATGAGAAAACGTTAATTTTATTGTAAATCCTAATTTTAACCACAGGCCGGATATAGAAAAATAGTGAGATGGGAATTATTTGTATGATACATCATCACATTTATATTGATTGTGATTTTTATATGTAATTTTCTGATTTAGTTTTTGTTTTATGCAAACGCATATGTTGAGGTTATATTTTGCACATTGTCCATTAGTTTGACCACAATTGTGCAACCAATTATATCCGTGCAAAAAAAAAAAAAACAAACAAAAAATTGTGGTTATTAGATTTAGCAAATTATTAATTTAAATAACAAACAGCACGTTCCGTAATTAGTTTAAAATCAATGTAAACAGAATAATGAATTAATATTTGATGTGATGTTTATTCACAGTATCCGGCAACTACATTATCCAATATGTTGCATTTTATAAATTTTAATGATAGAGTTCAATCATATAGGAACAAATGTAATCAAATGTAATCAAGACATGCATACTTGACATAAGACGTTATTATTAACAGTCTTCCGGCGCCCCATTGTTAATATGAGTTTAATATTTTAGACTGAAAAAGTTGATATTTTCGTGCATTTGCGATTAAGCCTACCATGAATTGCCAAAAAGTATTAGGACTTCTAAAGAATGTATAGCTGTATAAAAGAAGAAGGATGTCAAAGGAGAAGGTAATATATATGAAACTTCTTGTTAAAAAGTTCAGATAATCTTACGGAATTGTAAATAGTAAGCAGATAATTTGCAAGCAAATTTCACATAACTTTTATTTTTGATTTTACAAATTTGCATTCTTTTGAAAAATGCTTGCTTGATATTTTTCCTACTCAATGTTAATGTAGATCACGCTAAAAACGAGTGAAAAAAAGCATTATTTGGAATGAAATGTCAAAGTTAAGTTTAGTCTATGGAGGCAGGAAGGGTTCATTCCTAATAGAAATAAAAAATAAATTATTCATTTCGATGTCATATTCACATCGTGTAAGGCCAGATTTTTGAAAGTAATTGAAAAAATTTATATTTTAATTCTTCGAAATTCTTAAAGGAAATGTTACAATCTCAACCTACTTACAATAGATTACAATAGTGTCCGAATTTGAAATTCCAAACAAGCAAGCAAGAATGTAATTCGTAAACAGACCGAGGTTATGCCTAGATCGACGATGAGTCGAAGGTACAGGAGTTGGTTAGCAAAAAAAAAAATCGATCTATGGGTCAGGTAGAACACATACACAAAATTTTAGAAACAAGAATTAATCCCTTCATGTCCCTCAATACACTTTTTCACATTTTGAAAAATTTTAATTTAATTGCGAAACATTTTTAAATTTGTAAGGATATTGGTATGTGGTGGCCGGTATTGGAAACATCTACTTACTTAAGTTAGTTGACAAAAGTCCAGAGAACGACAATGGTGTGTCTGACGGGTACCCTTCGCATAACGCCTGCCGAGGGTTTGAGAATTATCTAACCACACGATTTGTTCTGAAGGCAAATTACCTGAATATAGGGAGTCCGCCCAAGGGCTGGATTTATGGCACTCTACAACATAACTCGATTACATGATACCCACTTCTAAGTTTGTGAGAAACCTCACCACTCATATCCCTGGCATACAGTACTATATCAGGGTAAAAAAGCTAATTAGGTAATTAATTGGTTGGCGAAATATGTTATCTTTCGTTGTGTAAGGTCCCTAACCCCCGGGGTTGTCCGAAACCGTATAAGTAAGTAAGTAAGTAATTAGGCTTCAACACTGGCAGCTCCAAACTTCGGATTGGAGTCTATTCTAAAGAGATGGGTCTAGATCTTACACAAATGCCACCATACCGTTGTAGTGTGTTTCAGGCAGAAATCATGGCATGCGGAGATGTCTTCTTTTGGCTTGGACGCAAAGACAATACCGCCTGGGGCATCAACATCTACTCGGACAGTCACGCTGCTGTAGAATCTCTGCAACCTGTATTATTGACTTCATGAACTTTTCTGAATTTCCGAATGAGATGGCCAAGCAATTTGATATCCACCTTATACTTATATAGGTGCAGGGGCAATAGAGACTCTCCAGGAAATCATAAAGCGAATAAGCTGGCTAGATTAGGGACTACCTTACCTGTTCCAATGCATATGGAGCAAGTGGGTGTGACCCTTTCTGCTTGCAAGTTTATGCTTAAGCCCGAAGCTCTCAAATGTGTGAATGCTAAAAGGTTTGTAGTCGCAAAATGATGGATGACCAGGCAAGTATGGCCAAGTTATGACGTGAGTCACACGCTTAACTTGAAATCCAGTCCTAGGCAAGATATCTCTATGCCAGTAGCTGTGATTACTGCACACTTTTTAATAGACAGATATGCGTCTAGACTTGGAGTTTCAGGTCATGATTGCTGCAGAAGCTGTGGGTATGAAGAGGAGGGCGAGAGGATCGAACATCTCATATACTACTGCACACATTTTGTATGAGTAGGGGTCAATTCATAGGATCTTGCTTCATGTTGGATCTAACGAACATTCAGGGAGTTAAGCTGAACAATATTAGGATCTTTTTCAGGGTGCGAATGGGTTCGCTAGGGACTAATGTATATCTCATCTTCAGCCACATCCTGTGGTATGGGAACAAGGTATCATATAACTTCAACGCCCCATAACCATACCAGGTCAAATTACAGGTTTAATGATGGGGACAGAATATGACGTCATGTGGTACCACAACAGTCCTCATTGAACTAAGTGTGCCAATGATGACATTTAAAAAAATTTTTCAACATTTTTCGCAAATACATTTTAATTGCTTATGGGTACAAATTTATGAATTCAGCCGATGATACACTGCAAATCACTCGAAAAAGGAATTATTTTGAACGTAAATATCATTTAAAGTGGCTGTAGGAGAATTCCAAAATTCATTACGAATAAAGTCTATAATCTTAGTATTAATACTGCAAAGTAAGAATAATTATATTTTTATTTTTTCTGTAATAAAATTGTGTTTTTTTTCTTTATTTGCATGTAATAAATTAATGGTTTTTGAATATATCACTTGAATAAGGAATTACTTTATATTGATCAAGTAAGCCATTATTCTTGATTGTAATGTATGAAAATTATCAAAAAATTATCTTGACACCTCCGAAATGGAACGGATATTACTTTTGACCACTTTCTACTTTGTGAAGTGAGGGTACGGTTTGGTTAATCCTTTCGACTGGGATATACTTATTAATATAATTAGTATTCTCACCTAAAAATATACCTGTATTCAATTTGTCTGGCTCTTATGTAGGGTATGCAATAATGATGTTATTAAATGCAACTGTTGCATTTGTCAACAATTATGATAGATTGCTGTGGACGGGGTTTCTTTAACCGCGTGATTTCTAAGAAGATCTTAAATTAACGACGTGCAATGAATCATATTTTAAATAAGAATTACATACATTACGTACACGCTTGCGTATTTGACATTGATTAATGACATACTGGGTATGAAAATTGTTCGATTATTGTATAATATTTTCTTAAATGAGGATGGCAGATTAACAAAATATTTAGCTACTATAGTATGAAGTACTAATACTTGAAATATAAAAATAAAATTAAAAAGAGTTTAAGTAGAAAAGCAAAATTTAACTTTGACATTAGTTTAAACCACACATTTGTAGTACAATGTTACTAACCGCATAAACATTGGCATCATTTCCAAAGAGCACGACTAAAAAAGAATAGAAAGGACAAATTATTTCTGTCCGTGTTAGACATGACGTAAATATGTTTTCGGCACATGTTATTGAAAAAATATCTTTCATAGCTTAGATTATATTTAAGGACTTTTGATCGATACATATCGTATACGTTGATGTGATACAGAATTGATCATCCACTAAAGAAACATTTAATGGGAGGTATGAGGTAACATTTAAAAATTTTTGCTATAACCCCTTAAAAGTTTTTGGGGTGTTGTATTTTATGACAGCTGTCTTCTTCCTTTTTGCTTTTTAAGCATGATACATCTACTCCACTAAACTATATTTTCACCCAGTTTGAATGGAAACCTAAACGTTTCTTAGTGATATTAAGCAACTCTGCATATATAGTGATCGAAAAGGGTTCAGTGATATGCACTGAACGATTGATATAGACAATTGCACAGAATGTGCCTCTACAGGCAGAATTTAAAAAATCTCTTTAAAAAATGACCTTTTCGGGAAAATATAATACATATTCTTACAAAAAGGACCTAAATATATACTTTAAAAAAAAAATACATTGTATAAAAAGAAATTTTCAGGGATGATTTTTTATATTTATTCGGCCTTTTATTGGTACTTTTTTATTTAATTGTTCAAGCTCAAGACCATTTTCTATATCTCTATAAATAGAGATACAGTTTTTTTTTGGAATTCTGCTTTTTAAAAAATTTATCAAACTAAATGCAAACGAAAACTCATCTGAGTTGAAAATTTTCCAATATGCAAGTGTTCGACAATATCGCAAGCAAAACACACAACTATTTAAAAAGGCCGATTAAATATAAAAAATTATGATAATCAGGTTGCGGATTAAAGGTAATGTAAGCTATTACATAGGCAGGTTTAGCCGAAGCTAAAATTGGTTGCATTCAACTTAAAGCCTGCCAATTTTTGCACTGCTCGCTTGTATTTATTTTGGTCTTTATAAAGAAAAAAACATATTGCCATAGACCAAAAAGCCGTATATACGCCGAATTTATACCTAACGCAAAAATTAAACGCGAAGTTGAAATTGCATTCTATAGTTTTCCTATCCTTCCAATGATGACAAAATTACTCGTGGTAGCTGAAGGGGGAGTTATTGTTATTGATGGAAACAATAACAGACAGTGTGCATTTGCTTCCCACTTACAAACAATAGAAGTAAACAAACATAAGCAACAACAAATTCATGTGCAGTTTGACATTTCGAATGTGGTTTGAATGTGGTAAACAAAGCAAAGCAGCTCTGCTTATGTATTTTGTTTGGACTGTTCACAACAAAATTTTAAATTAGAAAAAAACAATAACAACTAAGAATTATCGATATAATACAATCCAACTACAAATATAAATACAAGTTCCTACAACTACATATTTTAATTCTGTAAAATATTTAAATTCAAACATAAATTTGAAAACGGCTCTAAGATAATGTCAATTTTAATTTCTGTAACACAATATAATGCATTTGTCGTTTAAACTGGGCATAAAAACTATACATTCAATTTACCATCAAGACTGCATTTTGTTTTCCCCACAGCTTGACAACCCCTAGCTAAATGTTGAATTTTCAGTCACATTTTATCAAATTACATACTGCTCTTTTTTCTGCTTTGACTGACCCCAACTTTTTGTGCTCTTTAAAAATATTATAACAATAGACCACATTTGGGTCTTTTGTGGTTGCCAGTGTAACCCAGTTCACGTATTGTGGCTGGAAATGCTAAGGACCGCCTTTCATTTCCCCAACACGTATTTGAGTGTGGGTGTGTAAATATCTCTTGTGGCTTCTGATGCCTTCATTAGGACATTGTCTTAAGCCTCTTGACTTTATTGTGGTCTTACTGCACTAACAGTAAATCAATAAATTCACATGTCATTGTTTATTTACCGTAGATCGGCATTGGTGACTAAATTGCCACTCATACACAGACAGCCACACTCATTCTTAATATCAGGATATTTGGCTTTTTTAATCAATTGATTGCTCTTGGGGGCGGCACTAGTGGAATGACAATGTCATCCTTGAATCAGAAATCGTAAAAAACAAAGTCACGCAACTGTCACCATATAAATTACTTTTCATATGAAATCACTTCCGTTTATTAGTAAAAATGCACAGAGGCAAACTCGATTTTGGCAAATGTTGGTATCTGAAGGAGATGGGAAGCGACATTGAGTTTTTTTTCTACGACACAATGGCAAACCCTTTCGCCGTAACAGACATTTCTTTCGTATTCTATGTTACTTGTTTAGAAGTTATTAAGCAGCGTGTTTGTTTCACAGCCCATCTTCTGTTTGACACTAAAAAGGATGAAGATTTCCTATTTCCATATTACAATCCCAAAGTTTCTTGTGAATACATCGACCCATACACTAGTAATAGTCATGAGTGTGTATTAAAGTTTCAAGCGGAGGAACAAACTCAATTTATTTCCATATAGTGGAAGATGATGAATATATTATATTTTGTAGGGTCTCTAACCTATTATGTACAACCTTTCGATAATATAATTAAAAGTATAACTTAATTTGGAACATCTTTGAACACTCATTAAGGAACTCAGATGCATGTTGAAATCTGCTACAAGCGAAATCAAATACTAGTCAGTTATTACATGGGAAACCGATAAAATCATGGAGGCTCTACAGAATACAATAGTGGTCTTCATGAAAGCTCGAAAGAACCTCGTAAACTCGAAAACATCGTAAACTTGCACAGCAAACGTCAAACCAAACAAATTTCCCATACAAAGCGACTTGCAGAAAAGTGGAAAGTTTTCGAGGCAAATGTGCTGAGCAAACCTGGAAAAAGAAACGTGAAAACTTTTGGCATTTCAATGTCAGTATTTTTGTATTGAAAAAAAGATGGGGTGTTTGATTTATGAAAAAAAAATAAAATAATGGAATAGGTAAAGCATGTACCTTTAATTTTACTTTGTTTATTTACTTTATCAGCCTTTTTTTGACAATTGCTGCATCGAAACACTGAGCAACTTCATTTAGTGCCTCATGAAACGCTTCGCGCCAAACTTACGCTGAATACCACTAATATTTATTATATCTTCCTCCATTAGTGTACGAACACAATGGGAGCTATAACGTAGGCGTTGAAAATTATGGAAGAAGAACAAGAGTGGGCCACAAAAATTGGAATTCTTTTTATTTCTCTGGGGTCAAAAAGCCCAGAATTCAGTTTTTATAAAATTTTCGTTACCATAAGAAGTACGTGTACTAAAAATGACATTTGCATGGTACTCAGCTCTTTGCGAACATTTCGTACGCAAAATCAAGTACAGGGTTGTCACGCCGAAGTTATTTTGTACGAAAACAATTGTTTGGGACCTGAATTTTAAACATTTTGATTATTTTAGTAAACAAACGCAATACCACATGTATTAAAAATAGAGTGGAGTGCAAAATTGAATTATTAATGAAATATTTGCAAGATAACTCAGAGATATGTGGTAACTCTCTGTAACAAAATAACAAAATTTTCCGACAAATGTCAAAATTTCTTATGAAAATTTCGCAAGAACTGAATATGGGGCTTTAATACAAAAATTTTTAAGTGTTGGAAAACGTTTTTCTATTTTTCTGTCAATGAATTTTTCTGACAAATGAAAATATTTCGAAATATTCTAAGGAATATGAACAGAAAACAATTACAGTCGAAGTGACTTGTGTCCTTCCGCCCTGTAAGAAATACTAATTTCAGAAGAATTACTGAGATTTGTGTGTATGTGTTATTAACCAAACTTGGAAAAGTTAACAGGGGTGAAAAATTTTGGCACCAAGTGACAGTGTTTATCGACAACGTTTTTTGAATTGACGCCAACGTTAGCGCCCTGATTGTAGTTATACACTTACAGCCTTATCCATAAAAAGTTGTGAGAGTTTTGAGAGACACTTTATCATACAAGAAACGTATTTTAAATCTCTCACAACTTTTTATGAATAAGGCGGTTAAGTGGCGTGGCCATTAGTTGTATGGAGATTTTTTTTTGATTTCTTATATTCTCTCCCCCCACAATCGGTTCAGATTTATGTAAAAAAAAATACAAAAAAAATTCATAGCGATAAGTTGTGTTTTAGGGGGTGCGGCCGCCCCTCAAAGTTGTCCTTCAAGCCAATTTATTCAAATGCAATTTTTTTTGTATATGAATATCTTTTTAAAAAAACATTTTAAAAGAATATGATGTATGGCAATATTTTAGCTATTCTAGCCAACGACATTAGTCTTTTTGCTTAGTCTTATTTTAGAAAATAATGAAAAGAATTACCAAAAATTATAAATACCAAAATTATATTTATATTTTCTTCATTAGTTTGTAAAATATTAATGACTTAATGACACACCCTGACATTCTCATACATTTGGTAAAAAGTCATCAGGAATCTTTAGCAGTTTGTCAATAGGGCGACCACCTTATGGAATGCACACTTAAAAATCTGTACTTTTTAGTTGTTTGGATGCAATAATAACGTGTTTGCAGCTTGACCCAAATTTTGTTTACTTGTGGCCAAACACATTGCGTTTGCTGTTCAATATTACATGTTGGAGAGACAATAAGTAACAAATTAAACAAAAAACAAAAACGTGAGAGTCAACCAAGAAATAAAAAATTAAAATATCTTCAATTCACGAAAACAATAAAAAAAATGGTTTCCCGTTACATGCCATGTAGGGATTAGGGAGAGCTTCTCATAATCAGTGAGCTTTTCGCGTTCTCGTTTTACACTCACTGATTGGGACCTACAGTTTTACACCGGTTCCGAACGGTATTTTGAGAAGCTTTTTCATGGCTTAATACTCGATAGTGTCGCTTTCACTAAGCGACGTAACCGCCGTCTAAAGAAATTTTATGGTGGTTAGAGCAGGGATCGAATTCACGTTCTCGTGCATAAGAGCCGGGCACGCTACCATTGCACCACCAACGGCTAAAACGATGCTTGCAAATAATTTCAGCAATTTGTTGCTGGGGCCGATTTTTTCACATGTCCTTAAGTCACTACTAACTAGTCACTGGATGAATTTGTCATGACATCTTCAAATGTGGTGTTACCTTCTAAATAATTACTGTGTAGAAGTTGAATCTTTGTGATGACCTGTTCTTTAAAAACATCTGAAAAGTATGTGTTAATCTAGAGTGACTCAATTGTATTGCAGATCTTTGGGAGAAATTGATTTAGATATGTTAATTTTTTATTGTCGGACAATAGGTCCTACAGGCTTTGACAAATTTTTATACTCAGTTGATCCAAACGTATTATGAAATTCGTCGTTCAGCAAGAAGTGAATTTTACACATTGTGCGATTTTTTATGTCATTGTGCACAGCTATTGTACTTTTCCAACAGCCCTGTTCAGCGGATGTTAGCAAAACCCTATTTTTACACGCCAACAAAATAGAACTGCCACAGAAACTAAAATTTCGAGACCATTTGCCGCATAGTATTTGGACGCACTGCACGTAATACAACCTACTATAATATTGTTTATATTGTGGCTATATTCGTTACAGGCCCAACTTCCCATTAAACAAGAAATTTCCCAACATATGTAAGTCTAGACACAAACCAAAGCAAAAGTGCCCAATATAGTTGATAATACTGGGTTGTAGCATAATAGTGTTACAAAAAGTTGTTTAATTTTTTTTTTATTTAGCCCCCATCCCGTAAACTTATAAAATTACAGACAATGATTTGTGTCGCTAAGCCTTCGATAAGTGGTGCATACAAACCAAGCGATTAAATAAGCGAGCGATGTAACCAAAACACGTTTATTATTTCAATCCGTTACATAAAATATTTTTTTAAAATAGATACAAGATATAAATGCGTTTGGATTTACCATTCAAATTCATTGCTGGAGTACGGTTTTAATAAATGTTAAGTGTGCCTGAGCTTTATATCTCCTAGGTTTACGTTCTGCAGTTTTGTGGTCGAGAGAGAATGTAATTATTTTTAGATGTTATTTATCTTTGCATGTCTTCTAGAAACATTGTAAACGCTTTACCGTTTGAGTAAAAAAAAAACGGCCCTAAGCAACACATGTCTTTCAAACTTTGGTGACATTTCTTTGGTTAAAATTTTTGATTGTTATTTTCCACTACGTTGAATCACAAATGACTGGTGTGTAGTGTAACATAAATATGAAATAGCTCAACCACGCTGCTCCATGTTGACACATTTTTCCCTTTTTTCTATGCAACCGCATGAAAAACTTCTTTTTGTGGTGGTTTATAGCCGCAGCAACACATCAAACGCTTTCACCAAAAATACAAATATTATGTAACAACATTTTGTGTTTCATCCAACGTCAGCATAGTGTCAAGTGGCTGAAATATTTTGTAAGTATGACGGTTAAATATGAGATAATTACGACAACTCTGTAGTTTAGTTGTTACGATGAATATGCCAGAAACTTGAAGGATTATTTTTAGAACATCAGCTTTTGTTACTGGGGAACTGTAACGTAAGTTGTACTAATTACCCATTTAGTTTGTAATTTAGGGCACACATTGTTGATTTAATTGATATGTTTTTAAGAATTGAACCCAATATGTGTAATCCCCGCTATGGTCATCTTTAATTTCTCACGTGTGTGATGACTTCGCTGGGTGATATTATTGCCACTCTGTGATTCAGGCGATGCTTCGTTACGACAACACATAAAGAAAAATCAATTTTTTGTAATTTTGACAGTCTATTTTTTAGAAATTACGATAACAAAAATGTAACTCTCCGTTCTGGTTATATTTTGTAGGAAAATTCTTTAAAAACTAACAACATATTTGCAGAAAATTATTATAATTGGAAAATTTCCAACTTTGCAGTCTATTAAAAAACAATGCTGCCATTTATTTCTTAATGCTGGATACACGAATGAGATATTGGGTTCAGCCGATATTGAAGTCTTTTTAATATTCCGCCTGTTCACTATTAATGGTTAATTCAAGTGATGAAGTTATTCTAGATACTTGCATACTGCCCACTGTCCATTGTATTTGCAACACCTTAAAATATTTAGACTCTCTTCAGAATAAATATTAAGGATCTTCGTTCAGTTCTTAATTGCCTTAGCAATATACATAAAGGTTTTTTCAATAGAGACGCTACAAAAGTAAATCAATAGGGACAGCAAACGACGCCATATTTTTTCCCGCTCTTTTGACATTTCTCTTCAGTAAGGTTTGCCATTTCATCATGGAAAAATATACGAGCCAAGAACAAGTCGAAATTATTAAAATTTACTACCGAAATTTGGAGTCAGTGGCCTCAACTTTAAGAGGCCTCAACAATCAGCGATGAGGCTCATTTCTGGCTGAATGGCTTCGTCAATAAGCAAAGTATGCGTTATTGGTCAGACAGCAATCCACCCGTAATCCATGAGTCATCATTGCATCCCGAAAAAATTACGGTTTGGTGCGGTTTATGGGCCGGCGGCGTCATTGGGCCGTACTTCTTCCGTGATGATCAAGACCGGCACATTACTGTGAACGCGAATCGCTACCGTTCAATGATAACCGAATATTTTTGGCCCCTATTGGATAATATGGATTTGGAGGACATGTGGTTCCAACAGGACGGCGCCACAAGCCACACAGCGAATACCACAATCAATTTATTGGAAAGCAAGTTTGGTGAACGTGTTATCTCACGAAATGGCCCAGTCGATTGGCCGCCTCGGTCGTGCGATTTGACGCCGTTAGATTATTTCCTGTGGGGCTATGTCAAGTCTATGGTCTATGGCAACAAGCCAGCGACGATTGATGAACTTCGTACGAATATCGAACGTGAAATTGCAGCAGTATCGGCCGATTTATGCTTGAAAACCGTCGAAAATTGGTTCGTCTGGACTTCTGCAAGCGTGCCCGTGGTGGCCATGCAAAAGAAATCGAGTTCCATACATAATGGCATCGAACGTACTTTCACAGGAATAAAGAATTTCATTGGTATCTAAAACCGGGTTTGTTTTATTTAAAAAAACGTTTGTAGCGCTCTTATTGAAAAAGCCGTAATGTCTACAGCACTTAAATCAAACATATTTGGAAGTTATGGGTCCAGGAGCTACAATTCTAGCGATAACCATTGGGTTCTACGGACATGTGGCCATAGTTTTTTAGACAAGTGAAGCTATATACGAAGCGAATAGCAAATTGGTTCATTGTTTCTCACTTCTATTTATCATATTATTTCAATATATTTCTGTCTATGGATACAGGTTCCTTAAAGACAATCATATTTATATTTTACCATATGTGGCAAAACACATGAACAGTCCAGGCCTTAAATAAAAGATGATTATGACAAAATTTTGTTGCCTTGTAGACATTAATGGAAGTAATCAGCAAATTAACTTTTTATTATCTTTGACCAACTTTGTGGAGAGTTGGCAGACTTCAAACTTTATGAGTTTTGCCATGTATGCCTGCATTTATCCTTAGTATTATTAGGGAAACGTAGCGAATGTTTTAATGTAAACATTGATTATTTAAACATTTTGTATAAGCAGTTTAATACAGTTGTCTAGTTTGGAGAAAGCAAAAATATTGGCCGTTAAAATCATCGAGAATAAAATATAATATAGTTGGTCGAAATGATAAATGTTCGTTTTCGGGCCTCAGATATTACTGTCTACAATTCAACAAAATGTTATCAAAATTGGCCAACTTTTATTTTTGTCCTGGACAGTTTACGCGTTTTGCCACATATGTTCTATAATATATTCCAATAACTTATTCTAATATAGATAAATTAATTAATTATTATATTCAAGTGTAATGGGTTCTACTCGTACTTTATAAAGTATTGAAAACTCTCATAGATTTAATAATATCTTCATTTCAGTGACTTATTACTTTTAATCGACATGCAACTTAATATCCCACACTGACGGTTCATTTCTCAAAACTTCCTAGGAGTAATAGCATATGGCGGATTGTACATTAATCCATGAATTAAATTGTACCGAACAACTTGTTCGCGAATGTAATGAGTTCAAATTGTATGAAAATACCTTAATACAAAATTATCGCCCGTTTTAAAAGTCTGCAAGGAACTTTAACAAATGAACGGCAACAGATAACAAAATAAACAAAAGGATAAACTTCCTTCATTTACAGTCATGTACAAAGTTTAACAGTAATTACTTTTTTCTCCTTTTTCTCATATGCTCTAAAGCAAAGTTGCTTAAACAACAACAGTTTAATGAAAGCAGCAATCAGTTTAATTTTCATGCAGTTTAAATTAAATTCGAAAGCGAACTGAAAGCTATATGAGTAATGAAACTGGTGTGAAAAATAATTATTAAAACCTGACAACCTTCTATATGGCGTTGCGGAATTTAATGTTTGTTTTGTAATCAACCTTCTTATATCGCTCTTGAGTAGGTTTTGGAGATTGAAAAGTGTCGGGAAAAAATGTACAAAAAAATCCATTGTTTTAAAATACTCTGCCATTTTGTAAGTCATTGTGGAGAACATTCTTTGATATGTGAAAATGGTTGTGCTTAATATGTTCCCCTTTTTATATTTTCGTAAACAAATTATACTTGATGCTCTGTGCGACTTCGCGAAAGCCCGGGTGGTTGTTTTTGACTTTATAACCCGTATATGCATATGTGGATATTTGAAATTGGTAGTCTGACATTCGACTCTGACTCGGAGAGGTCAAATTTCACAATTTCCTTCAGAATGATTTATCGCCCATAGTTGTTTATCGATGAGATCGGAAAATAGTTTACTTAATATACAGTTAGATACGTGAAATATATATTCCGCAACATGCGAGATGGCGCTTCTGTTCGGTGAGTCCGATCGTATGTCTTCGGACCAGTTTCCTGGAAAATGTGTGTTAAGCAGACGGTCTAACGACGCATAGCTCGACGTTTTGATAGTCGGGATTGGCGACTAATTACGATAACCGGGTATAGAAACTAATTTCACAAACCCGTTCGATAAACGGGTTTCGAAACAGGTTTCTAAAGACAGTTATCGAAATCGATTATTGTAACCATTGACGACACGATTACTTGAAAGTTAAAATTCGCAAACTTTGACCTCGATGCGCCACGTTTGCCTAAGGACTAGAGCAGTGATAACCAACCCATAGCCTCGCGAGACAGACAATAATCGTAGTTTTCATACACATGATCGGCAACTCACATGTACGCAACAACTATGTTTGATTCGAAGCATCAGACTATACCTGTGCGTTTCCGACCGCACACAAGCACATAATACGTTTGTGTGCGTGTTTTCGGTTTTGCCTATCACTGGACTAGAGTCACAATATTCCGCGTTTGATTCACATCCTTAAACAGAAGATGCTAGTGTCGTTTCGTAAAAAATACAAACCGTGTTTTTATGAAATTGATTAGTGTAGACAACAAACGCAAACAACCCAGTATTTGAACAGTGACGGAACGAAGTTTGCATTAATTGAATACTTTTTCAAGTCCTGCTTATAATCTGTTTAATGTATTTGACTTTTAAATTGTACCAGTACCTTACGCATACTCAGCTTAATAAATACTACAAGTTAATTTCCCTGAATACGTAATTTTTAAACACATTCAATAAATTGAATTAATTTTTATTTTTTCACGATTCCCGAGAACTTCAATACATTTTCCAGTTTCCCAGAAATCAAAATATAACCAACAATTTCCAAACCCTACTCTTAAGTTATGTTATGTACGATATTAAGACAACGCAAAAACAAAAACACAAGCACATGAGGACACCCAGATTTTAAAGAAACTTGCAACAGCTGGGGTGAGGCTGGGACAAGTACTAACATGTAAATTATGTTTGCTTTTCAGATCAAATGATAATATATTAAAAACATAAAAGACAGCAAAAGTTGGAATGTGTAATAACAACTCATCATGTCGCTGTACTGCTGTGAAAAAAAATGAATTAAAATGCCAAGAAGTTTACACGTTTACATGTGGTTTTGGAAATAATTAGCATCCCTTGGGGTAATGATTGTTATGTACATAGAATTTTCTTTAAATATATGATGCACACAAGGTGAGATGATGTATGTATTTAATATCTGTGTTTGTATTATAATCAATTTGTTCACAAGTACACTTATGGTATCTGGATCTGGAGTGACGTAAAGTATGCTACAAGTTGTAAAGGATTGTACATTTTAAATTTAGTGGCAGTTGTCTTTGTGCGAGTGGCAACTCTGAAATTTGGCAGCTGTCACCGATTATTAAAAATGGAGCGCTCTACCAAACAGCAACGCGTCATAATTGTGAAAATATGTTATAATTAAAAACAAAAATTTAATAATCATATTAAAAATATATAATTCTTATCAGATTCCCAGGTCCCAAACCAAAAATATATCGCAATGTTTCCAAAAAAAATCCCCAAATTGGAGATAAATCCCCTTAACTGGCAACTGTTTTATTATTTTTGATAGAGAGAGAGAGGGACCAAGCAATGAATTTGTTTTGCTGGTTTCCAGTTTAGAGTGTAAGAGCTTATGTTCGGTGGTGGAATGGTTAATGTGCGCGCCTCTTTTACATGAGATCCTGGGTTCTAACCCTGCTCTGACCACCTTAAAATTTCTTTCGGCGGCGGTGACCTCGCATAGTGACGGCGACACTATCGAGTATGTAGCCAGGAAAAAGCTTCTCAAAATACCGTTCGGAATCGGAGTAAAACTGTAGTTCGCAATCAGTGAGTGACAACAGGAAAGCGCACAGCTCAGTGATTGTGAGAAGCTCTTCCCTATCCCTTCATGGGATGTAATGGGAAACCATTTATTTTTATTCGGTCTCCAGCAGTTACATATGGGACAAAATGGCACATTGTTGCAAAATAACACAATTAAGTGTCCCAACGGTTTTGTCACATTTTCATAAATCACACATATGTGTAAAATTTTAAAAATATTTTAAAGAGAAAGCCACGCTCATTTTATTTCTTTACTATCGTGATAACACTATAACTCAATTTGGTACTTTAAGGCTGCAAGATCAATTTGAAAAGCGCTGATGATCTGGATCCCCAAATTGGCAAATATTGCAGGAAATTATCCAATTCGTGTTATATATTGTCTAATTTATCACATTTTTTTCACTAAAGCAAGGTGGCATACATGTATACTACAACAAAAATGGTTTCCCATTACATCCCATGAAGGAATTGGGGAGAGCTTCTCACAACCAGTGATCTGTGCGGTTTCTACACGCAAAGAAAAAACTCGTTCCTCCCAAACGAAATCTCAGATAACTGAAGTTCGTTTGGGGACTGTAGTTGGGAGAAACTTACTTCTGTTAAGCCATACATGTCATTTCGTTTGGGAGAACCGAAAAATGTTTGCAGCAAACGAGTTATGAAAAACATAAGCTAAAAAAAAACGATAGCGAGAAACGAAAAACGGTTCCGCCAACTGTTCCCTCGGTTACAGCAACCGAGTTGTAGTTGATCCTAACTAAAAAAAACGTTTGCGAGAACTGAAAAACGTTTGCAGTAAACGAGTTATGAAAAATTAAAGCTAAAAAAAACGTTTGTGATAAATGAAAAACGGTTTCACCAACTGTTCTTTCGGTTACAGCATCGGAGTTGTAGTTACAGCAACCGAGTTGTAGTTGTAGTTACTCTACTCAGTACAACATTACTTATACATTGAAATTTATATTTATGGTTTCCATAAGCTCTTTTTTGTGTAAATTTCCAACTTTTATGATTTCGTTTTTACCCATAAAGTTTGTTTTTAAAAAAGTTTGAATTTTGGCCTATCTTTTCAGTGTCACTAACACGTCCGTCTCGCCTTGCATTCAAATAACAACTACAAGCCCAGCAAACTACAACGCGTCAGTTGTCCATCCAAGATATACTGACAAGGCAAAAGTCTTTTATGTGTATGCATGAGTGTACAACGAGTGGACTGTGTATACAGTCGACAGAATGAGAGAAATTTACGTTCTTCGTATTCTGTGGTCTCATTAGAAAAATGGATAATTTCAGTTATCGCAAACGGTTTTTAACTTGCGACAAATGTAATTTTGTACGCGTTTAATGCAAACGAGATGTCGTTTGCAACAAAATGATACACATTTGCGATATATGAGATTATTTGGGAGAACTACATAAACAGTTGCGATTAATAAATTAATACAAATCAATCAAAGTATTGTTGTGGCAACCGAGCAATAAACGTGTTTTTTCTTTGCGTGTAGTTTTACACTGACTGATTGGACCTATAATTTTACGCTGATTCCGAACGGTATTTTAAGAACCTTTTTCATGGCTATGTACTCGACATTATCGCCATCCCTAAACGAAGTGACCGTCGTCGAAATATATGTAAGGTGGTCAGAGGAGGGATCGAACTCACGTCTCAAGTACAAAAGCCGCACATGCATACTGTGCCACGACGGACTATGCCCCTAACTTTGACGGCATTTAATTCTTAGTAAAGGGAGACAAGTACTCACGACGAGTTACTCTCGAATTGCTGTACATAATTGAAGTTCCCTCAGGGTAAGGACTCAATTACGGAGACGATATTGACCGATGCCCTCGAATATATCGGAACACGATGGTCGAACACAATAGGGGGATTTTAGTTGAGGAATGCTTACAGACTAACGTTCGCGACTACGTTCATCTCTTTCTTGTGCTTTAAAATGCCTGCGATTGTTGCAAATTGTTTTGGTAGTCAATATGTTATTAGTGTTGGCAAATTTTGTTTGCAAACCCCTGCCGATAATTAGGTAGACTAATCGAAATGTTGGGAATAACAGGTGAATATAAACATTCAAAGTAAAGGTCAACAGTCAACATCATAAGAAATTGCTGTATATAATTATGTATATACCAGCCTTCACAGAGCGGTTTGTGGTAATCGCTGATATACTGCAAGTATTTACCCGCTCAATAGCGGTATCAAACAAAAACTTTTCCGCATTTGGCGGTTGATTTTGTCTTTTCGAATATAGGATCTAATTCCCTTCCAAATTGAATGAATCTCGAAAGTGATGCTTAAGACTATTAGTTTGACGACAATTGTTCCTAAGTTTACCAAATCGACAATACAAAACTATTTTAAACAATCCAACGCAAGAGTTTCATATCGTACTTTATGGCCAGTGTACGTTGTTCCTTTAATCCGGTTATTTAATTTGTAACAACAGGATAAATTAAGACAGGTTCCTACCTGCTTTGTAGTAAAATTTTTTGGTGATTGCAAGAGTTCGCGGAAATTAATCTGAAAATCTGATCTGAGAAATGATGAACATAATGCTGTTCTTCCAAGCTGAATGAGTCACATAATATATAGTTACTTGTAATTTACACTTTAATAATTTTACCAACATTTGCTGTGGGCTTTGCCATATTTCATTAGCAAACTGTCTGAACATTGAAGGAGAATATAAAACATTTGCTGAGAAATGGAACTTCCCCAAAATTAATTTATTCCAGAAAAACGTATGGAAAATATATAAAAAAGACCAACATCTATGATTCTTTAAGTTATTTCACTATTGAACCCCCAGATCTTTACGACGTCATTTGAAATATTCTTCTATTGTTTCACTGACCTATCGGTTTTTAGATTTTAATGCTTTAAAAGCCTTACGTTTCCCTTTAGCCTTAACTTATTTGAACCTTCTCGTCGGATAGCTGATTGGAAGGTATCAATGTAAAGAACCGCACTTTTTTGCCTCATTCACTTTAAGATGTTTTACTATTCGTACATTACGGTTGCCCATTGAATATAAATAATTTTTTACATTTTGGGCTTGACTAGACAACAGAGTTTATTGGTATTTCTTATTGAAATGTATACTCATTGCATACACATTGTGTACATTCATTGACATAGACACAGATATATACATAGATCCTTTTGATTTTATTTCCATTTTTAATGAAATCTGATACAATCTCTTTGAATCAATGGAAACTGTTTGCGACGGAGAAAGCAACGGTGTCATACTACAATTTACCACAATTCTAATTAAAATATTTGATCTTAAAAACCATTTTGATTTTCAAGATTTCAATTCAATTTACTTGATAGCCTGTGCAATCCTTTGCTTCGTACATATGGGAAAACTTTTTGGTTTCTAATTTCATTTCCATAGTTACTTTTCGTTTTAATATTCATTTTGCTGTTGTTATGGCTTGTAACCATAGGAATTTAAAATTTTTGCCTTCAACGTTGATAATTGTGAAAATGTTGATTGAAACCGACAATTTTCCTTTTCTAATGGATTTATTATCAATAAAAAATTTTGCAAGCTTATTTGATGTTCGGTGTAACTTATTACGGTTTCAAGGTTAATTACACTGTGTGTAATTTTTTAAGTCATGGCAAAATAACCATATACGGACACCACTACGTGATAAAAGATTAAAAAAAAAAAAGACCCGTGTTTCCCAATTTTTCCCAAAGTCATGCACTTTTTTTTTTATGGGCCGCCAAAGATTTGGGGCCTCGGTATCATTTTCGTAAAAATGTGATCATTTTCTCAGGCTCATATCTTGCAAACCGTTCAGAATTTACTCTCTGCGGCAAAGTTGTAGCTCTTGTCATAAAGAACAAAAATTGCGAACATATAAAATCAAAAAAACTTCACCTTCCAGATCAAAATTGCAAAAAACTTTGCGATTTTGATCTGGAAGGTGAAGTTTTTTTGATTTTATATGTTCGCAATTTTTGTTCTTTATGACAAGAGCTACAAATTCTGAACGGTTTGCAAGATATGAGCCTGAGAAAATGATCACATTTTTACGAAAATGATACCGAGGTCCCAAATCTTTGGCGGCCCATAAAAAAAAAGTGCATGACTTTGGGAAAAATTGGGAGACACGGGTCTTTTTTTTTAGTCTTTTATCACGTAATGGTGTCCGTATATGGTTATTTTTTTTCGTGTTTCACTGTGTTACTGAGCATAGTGGAAAAAGGAAGGTAGAACAGCTGATACAAATTTTTTCTTGCTTCTCTTAAACTACAGTTACATCTACCAATATTATCGCTTTTTTGGGATAATAAATGTCAAATTCCATAACGACGATAATCGAGAAAATGCGATAAACGTGGTAGGTGTAAATTCCGCTTTATGTCAAATCACATGTATTTGGATTTTGTACTTTTTGGAACCAAGTTCCATTTGGAGGTAAATGAAAAAAAAAATTAAACAAAATTTTTTTAACACTATTATGCTACAACCCAGTATTATCAAGTATATTGGGTGCTTTTGCTTTGGTTCGTGTCTTGACTAACATTTGTTGGGAAATTTCTTGTTTAATGGGAAGTTTTCTAGGTGGAGCCTGTAACCACTATTTAGTATCCTTGGTAGTTTTGAACCCAATAAGAAGTAAACTTAGAAATGTTTAAAAAAAATAACATTTTCATAAATAAATGCCTGCCGGAGAAATATGTCTACCACTTTCGGTTGTTGCAAAGGAACTGATTTAGGGTGTATACGTGACCTCTTTTGTCCTCTTTTTGTGCTCGCTCATTTTTTTGACTGGTGCAATGGTAGTGTGCGTCGGTGGTGCAATGGTAGTGTGCGCGGCTGTTGTGCATGAGAACGTGGGTTCGATCCCTGCTCAAACCACCTTAAATTTCTTTCGACGGCAGTCACCTCGCTTAGTGATGGCGACACTATCGAGTATTTAGCCATGAAAATGCTACTCATAACCGGTGTAAAACTGTAGGTCCAAATCAGTGAGTGTAAAACTAGAACGCGCACAGCTCACTGGTTTGTGAGAAGCTGTCCCTTATCCCTTCATCATTTATTTAACGTATGCTTGAGGTTCGAGGTTCTGTAAACCCAGCACCAGATCTCGTGGGGTAACATCATCGCAAATATTCTCCGCAACCGCATTTTATACTCAAACAAAAGTAACAAACGGACTCGTCTCTCTCCTATTCCTCTCCACAGCATACGCTGACCAATATCAAAGTGTGGTCTGGAAAGTGTGACAATTTTGAAATATTGAATATACAGAATTCCAAATATAATTAAGAAATAGTTTCTTAACAGTTTAAAAGCATCGACTTAACATTGACTGACACGAATCGCATATCAAACTCGGTGCTCACTATTAATTAATATTTGCCGGATATACGAATATTATGCCCGCAAAAATATATGTCTTCTTTGTCGTTTGTATGCAAATATAACGGGTTCGTAGCTCTTCGCAACTATAGTATTCTTGAATCCAAACACACTGTATTTGCCATTCAATATTATATGTTGGAGAGACAATGATTAATAGGATACAATATATTTTTTGTGACCCAAAGAGGCGAAAGATCTTTAATTTATGAAAACAATGTTTGTACCTAAGTATATGGATGTTCCAAACATATACATGGTTCCTGCATAATGTTCCAGGGACAGTTTGCTTTGTAACGTGTGGTAATCTTTATATATTTTTTAATACATCTGAGAAACATTTCTGCTTCTCCTCGATGACTTTTCTCAATTTCTTGCTAATTTTTGATTAAGTTTTAAAATTGTGCAATGTATTTATCGCTTACCGGCTGCATCACGACGTCGTTCAGGATAGTCATACATTTTTATTTTATTTTCGCATGAGAATGAATAGGCTATACCCGATTCAAACAAGAAATTTAACAACTGTTTTTAACAACTGTTCGTTGGCAAACATAAATTCACACCAATCCTAAAATTGTTGCTTTCATTATCGCAAATATTTTGAACTTTTTGCAATCTGACCAAAACATATTGTATGAAAGTTGACCCGTAAAAAGTTGATTTTCACAGTGGTTGTTTTACGGTTAAATTCGTAATTGTGAAGCTGCTAACAAGTTTATGTACATTTCATGGCACTTTGACTGGAAAAGTTTTTAAAAAGATAAATTTTAGCTCATCCCCATCGTTTAACGATAAATACCTTCTTTAACAGATTGTTATGTTGTATATTTTTTGTTACAATACAGTGATTTTGACAACAACCACATTACGGGTTTGTGGGTTCCTCTGAGTCCAATTCACAGATTGTGACCTAATATTCAGAAAGTTGTTATTTCCCCAACATGTTTTTATAGTGGGTGTATTAAAGTCATCGGTGTGTTGTGACCTCTTCATTTTACCATCTTTGTAAAATTCTTGATTCTCATGTGGCAAATGAAACTGTGCGACAATTTGGGTTTAATGATTCCTGTATTGAGTGAATACTCTCTGTTAGTAGACTAGAACACCCAAAACAGAGCCCAGTATGATTTGTGTCATCAGGAAGGTATCACATTTTTTGACATAATGGTATGGAAAGACTCATTTTTTTTTTTTTAATCAGAAACTGGTCTTAAGGTTTGAGAGGATTTTTTAATAACTCACTGGAAAGTCGTGAAAAAGTAAGCTGATCTCAAACACATGAATATTTTGCGGGGTTGTCAAAAAACTCTAAAAACACAGGTGCTTAGATCAGATTTTTCGGGTATATGGGGATAAAGTTTTTGTAACAACTTTCTTTTTTGAATAATATAAAAGTTTTAAGCGCGGACATCTCCATCTTTATGAGGATTTTTCACATTTCTTAACAAGAGGACCAAAATTAACCGTGCAAACTGAATATGAAGAGCTACAACATTTTGCGAATAAATTCCCCCCAACATTTTACTGAAGATTCAACATAGTTAAAATCTTTTGTTGATTTATAAAATTGTTTCATCTTTATCGCACAGTTAGAGAAGAAAAAAAAATCTGCTAAACCCTTGAGGTCTTAAGAATTGTACACTCCCCAGAAAATGTGTAGCGCTGTGTTATCATTACAATCCCAGTGTGCCATATGAATCCGTTACGAATTCGATACGAATCTGTTTCTTTCTACGGAAAAAGTGAACCGTTTTGTCTGCTTTTTCGAATCCGTCCGGAACTCGCAACGGACTTCATATTAGAATACGTTTCGGGTTCGTTTTTTGTGACTAAAGAGGATTCGAAACGGATCCACTTTTATAAATTTTTGCGGATTCCAAACAGTGATTAACCATATTTTCCATTTCTGATCCACAGAAGTTCTTCACATACATTAAATATTAATTTTTTCAAAAAAAAAAAAATCATTGTCAGCAAAATTTAAAACGTTTTAGAATTTTTTAATGTTTTTGAGTTTTTTCAATTTATTAATGATTCTGCGATATTAAATATTTCATTGATTCACTTTTTAATGTTTTTACGGACTCGTACTGGGTTCGTAACGAATCCCCGTAGTTGTAATTTCACTTATTCACGTTTCTATATTTTTACGGACTCGTAACGGGTTCGTATCGGATCCGCATCTATTTTTGTGTACATTGGGATGTTTCAATAAATTCACATACTATTGATTATTTAGATTGGGCAGCGAAGTGCGTAACCTGCCACTCTCACACTCATTCATAACGTCATGGAATTTATCTTTTTCAATCAATTGATTACTCTTGGGGGAGTGTAAATGGAATCGTAATGTCTGCATTGGAACTAAAAAAGTAAAGACACGTAAGTGTCACCACATAAATTACAAATGGTACCACTTCAGCCAACTCTTAATTGGAGAAAAGGAAGCTTAGATTTGGCAACTGGAAATAAATAACATTGGAAGAAGCAACAATGAGCGGACATGTTTTTTTTTTTTTTACATAAGTGGTGTATGGGAGTTCTGTACGTTTCGTTGGCAATTTATCTTTTAAGTTTAATTTTAATCAACTTTTCATATTAGAACAATTTAAAATTTCTAAAAATTATTTACAAAAATTATTTTGTAAGTTTTGTTTTGCATGAGCAAATAAAATTTCTAATAAAAATCGCTGATTATGGTGTATAAATTATATATTTTACCGGACAAGAAATTTGTTGCATAAACGCAGATAAATACTAAACATGTTTGCATTATGCATTTTAAGAAATAAGAAATTATTCCACATACCCAAACAAAATCTCGACTACACTTCGTTTGGAGAATGTAATTACGATAAACTCACATTTGCTGAATCCAACATAACGATTACGGGGAACTAAAATTTTTTACGTTAACTGTTCTTTCGTTTACCGAAAATGAGTTATAAAAAACGAGTTCAAAATAATTTTTACGAAAAACTAAAAATACTTGCACCAAAAGGTTCTTCGCTTAAGGCAAACATGTCATGTTTCTCTCAGTAGCATTTTTGCCTTAGAAATATAGTTTATATCAAGGAACTAATAGTGCAAGTTCGCGCCCTACCCTCTGAGCCACAGCATACGTTGCGCTATAAAAAATGTTAGTATTTGGATGTTTGTTTTAAATTCAATAGAATGTACAGTGTATTTGCATAAACTTACTTCCTTCTTCCCAAAGAAGAGCAATTCATTATAGTGATTATCTTTGATCAGGCCTCGTTATGCACCCCAAATCGAACTATGGCCATCTTGGGGTAAATGAATGCCGCTTAAAATCGCTTAATATCGCTTAGCTCCCCATACAAAGTCGTCGATAAATTAGTTTAGCAGGGAATAAAAAAACAGGCTTTAAGATACATTTTGTTATCATTTCTTGTGAATGAAAATGTTATCAATAAGGAGAGACTCAAAAGCAAAAATTTGTAAAATGGCTTACACATGGCAAGTTCATTTAAATTATTTTATTTAGTGGACGATAACTTAAATTTTTATACCTCTAAATTTGTAGGAAATAGTTTTCACAACAACGCCCGTTAAATGTTATACATATTGATCATGGTAGAATTATCTATCAAGTATAAACGTTTAAACGTAATTTTTCGTTTCACTTGTCAAAATGATATGTATTTTGTTTTTATACTTTTTTTGTATTCTTGTATTGTTGGTGTAGAGTTCGACAACTGAAACGAATGAATAAAAAGAAATATCTGTTGTTGTTTCCTTCAACTACAACAATATCTATCTGGTACCATGTATTTGTTGGCACTAGCTACAAACGTGTTACCGTATCGCATTTATTTTCATCCATTACAGTAAATGCTGCCACATTTCGTAGTAGTGAAGCCGTAAGTGGCAATAGTTAAATAGATTAAAAAAAAACAGCCCTACTGATATTAATTACTTAATTTTTTTGTTGCCTGACGAGACAGCCTAATAAGCAGTCTTTAAAACTTACAATTTATATATACTTTAAATTCTATTTATATATTATTCAAATATATAATTCAAATTATAACATTGAAAAACAGATTATTGAACATATTTTATATATAAACACAAAATTTAATACTTTTCTTCTAAAGGGTGTCCCAACAAAAATGCAAAATTTTTGATATTATTTTTGGTCTGGAAGTGGTAGCTCTGAAATTTGACAGCTGTCGTCTTTGACAGCTGTCGGAGCTATACACAGAAGAAGAACGCGCTATCACTGTGGAAACCCGTTACAAAAAATGTGGGAAATTACGCTGAGGCAAACTTCGCCTCAGTGCAATTCTAATGCGTCAACAATTCGAACAGTGATGAACAAAATTACAGCAGACAGTTGTGCGAGGCCTTCGGCCACGGACTGTCCCTACAGGCTGTGTCAGAGACACGGCCATTAAGTTTAACGTAGAATACGCCATCCGATAAGACAGAAAACATATATAACAATAAATTCATTTGCTTATATTACACTAGCCAACAGTCGTTTTGTTATTTGGTTCTAGCATAGTTTTTCTCATTGATTTTGACCTACTGAACACGAAAATGAGTTTTAAAAATTTTTCTGTTGATTGGTTTTCCAGATACAAATTTTTGAACTTTTTTTTTTAAATTTTTGGAGGTACACTTACAATTTTGAGCATATATGTCGTCTTCTTTGACGTATTTGATCCTACTACTACTCAAATTAAAGCAAATTGAGCCGTCTACAACTCATTCTCAGAAAATTTTCAAATCGGGTGAGTAGTTTTGATGTTGGCGGCTTAAAGAGGTTAAAAAACTGCGTTTTTTAAGTATAAAAGTTGCAGAAAAATTCATATAAAATATAAAACGCGATGCTAACAGCGATTTTGGTTTTTTTTACGTATAGCTGGCATTTTTCCAAAGAAAATAAGCACTTACTTAACAAAATCTGACAACAAATGGCGGACTTATAATTTTTTTGGTAAAACACCGAAATTCCGCTATTTCACGATATTTTGATTTTCATTATTTGCACAGCTTACCTACCACCCAACGCAAACGAATAAATACATTTGAACTTAATTTAAAATAAACAAATTAGTCTTAGTATATTATTTTTTAATTTATTTAGAGCACTACATACTCAATGTATGGCACAATTAGAAATGGATGTGCCAGGTTAGCTAAACTAACGAAATTAACCAAATCAACGCCCATAAAAAATGAGTAGAAACAAAGATATAACTGTACATTTTATGCCATGTGGAAAAACAGCTGACTTCTTCTTTGTTTTTTGTATTCGCTGCAATTGGTCTCACGTATTAGGGTCCAAATGTAGTCACCCATCATAGCCGTGTCATAGATGCCCTGATAGCGTCGTTCCATAGCCTTCAATTCCTGATGAAAGCGCTCGCCGTGTTCGTCGCTCACGTCTCCTAAATTCTCAGGGAAAAAATCCAAATGAGAATGCAGAAAGTGTATTTTAAGTGACACGTGCACTCCTACCCAAAAACTAAAAAAAAACGAGAATTAAAACGCTAGTTAAATTAACATTTGTTTCAAAAAAATTGTTGCCTGTAAAGTCGGTTTTACGGGCGAAGATTTTACGTGACAACGTCTTTTTCTCGGTAGAATATTTATTGATATGAATATAATTAAATTGCACAATAGGAACAAGGAATTGAATGAAAATAAGAATTGCACAAATTTTAACTATAGAAATATATTTTGTTTAGATTGATTTGATTTTCATATTGATTAGATGTTAAAATTCTTGCTCAACACAGTTTAAATCAAGTTTTCTTATATCTGCCACTTTTTCTTAATATTTGTAATTTTAAAGAATCAATTCGAAAATCAAACCATTTATTCAGATCGAAGGTTCAAATTTTTGCTAAATAAATTTGAAATTAATTAAAATTTGTAAAATAAAAAAAAAAACCAATGAGTGTTAGAACTCACGGGCGATGTTTTAACATTTATTGAAACTTATGGTTTAGGAAAATAGAAGTAATTTCAACACCATCTAGGTACCTGTGCGATTTCTATGAACACATTATCAAATGTGACATTATAAACAATAAACATATCCTTTATTATAAAATATAAACATTTCTTTTATTATAAAAAATAAACATTTCTTTTATTAAAAACAAAAGAAAATAATTTACTAACCAAAAAGTATTTCAATTCATCATATTCGCATATCGTTTTTAAAGCCGACCGCAGCTCTCTGTTTCGTTTTGGCTACCTAATTCATATGAAAATTTCTACACACAAACATACACTACACATATCATAAAGCCAAAAAACAAAAAACAAAAAAAAACAAAAAATAATACCTTATCCAATGCAGACTGATCTAAATCAATATTCATACACACGCACATATATACGCACATACATACTTGCTCAGTCGTCATATATATGATGTGCCAAAAAACAAAAACACTCACACCACCGACCAACAGCCACTAGAAGCCAGCAAAGCAAATCGTTTCTGGCACACAAGTAAACACACACATCCGCACACACAGAATTATTTATTGAGTGGGAGAGAGACGCAAGGCATTCGGCGGGCCTCTCTCTCGTTCGGTGACTCATCGTAACGTTACCGGGCGTTACACTTTTTCATAAGTGACTCCCAGCCGCAACCTAATTTAAGACGTTGTCACGTCAAAAACCTACCCATTGCTTCATAGTTCTTTACCAGATCCTCAACTATGTCCTTATAATTATGGCTTTTGTTGTTTCCTAAAAAGTTTTCCACAACAAGCCTGAAGGAATTCCATGCTGCGGCTTCGATGGGTGATAACAGCTTCGGGAATGTTTCATCTTTCAACATTTTTTTTATATCGGGTCCTGCGAAGACTCCTTCTTTAATTTTTGCCAGCGAAAGGTAAGGGAAAATTGACCGTAAATAGGCAAAAGCTTCACCTTCTTTGTCCAATTTTTTGGCAAAATTTTTTATCAAACCCAATTTTATGTGCAGCGGCGAAAGTATTATATTTTCACGGTTCTCTATTAGTGGTTTGCGCTGAACATTCGCTTCTCCAACTACAGGTTTCGTTCGTTCCGGCCATTTTTTTTGAATATAATGCTGATCATCAGCGCGGCTATTCCAAAGGCACAGAAAACAGCAATGTCGCGTATAGCCTCCTTGGAGTCCACACAGAATGGCCACAACTTTGAGGTCGGTGCATATTTTCCAATTATATTTGCTATACTCTATGCATTTCAGCAAAATGTTCATAGTTTCATAGTTTTCCTTTGAATGAACCGCATGAGCAATAGGAAGAGATGGCTTTTCATTCCCATTATGTAAGAGAACTGCCTTCAAGCTCTCTTTGTTGCTGTCAATAAACAACCTCCATTCATTGGGGTTGTGAATTTGGTGAAGCTCTTGGAACAAGCCGGAAATGTCGCTGCAAAAACATATTTGGTCTTTCTTTGTATGAAATTTTGCATACTGCTGGTGACGCTTCCTGTACGCTGTTACTTTCACTTCTGAATCCGCAAATCCACACTGTACCATCCGAGACGCAAAAAGTTCGGATTTCTCCTTAGTGAGACCAAAATCGCACACCCAATCGTTTAGTTCGGCCTGTGACAGTAATTTTCGCTTTTTGCACGCCCCAAATTCGCTTGCACTTGACTCGGACTCTTGATCTGACGAATCTGCTTTTTGAAGAGATGCACCAGGGCACACTGGATATGGTACATCATTCGAATGTGGTACTGGAAGTGCAAACGATCCCACTTGAGCGTAGTTCCATTTTAAAAATCTCCCTACCCCACTGTTTGTGGTGAGGCAAAAATAACAGTCTGTGGAATGGCATAGCGGCTTTTTCCACATCATTGGTGTATCGAATTTCATATGGCGCCTAAAATTAAAATAAATTACTATATTTGCTTTGCTTAATGTGTTTAAATAAAAATTCTTACCTTCCGCCAGCTGCCCAGTTGGTTAGGATTATATAGCAAAGATCACATAGCGACTTAGGTGTCCATGATTCTGTGATATTTGGTGAAATACCAAAATAATTCAAATAGTGCAATTGCACTGCTGGAGTAAACTTGTGTTCGTGATTATTCTTTATAAACTCGCCACAAACATTGCAGAAATTGTCTGGATTGTTCAAACACTCGAACACACGTAGTCTTTTACTCATTGTCTTACTTGTTGGGTAGGTATTATATGCACTTAAATTCAATTTGTTTCACTTTTTACTCGTACTACTCGCGTTCGTAGACACTTGTTGAATGACAAAAAACGATAAATGAACACCTATAAATACTATACCTGGCTATATACCTGATTCAGCAAGTGTGCGTTTCAAATTGTGGAAAACTTTCCAAATAATGACCACTCACAAATGTGGGGGGGATTTCTGTAAAAAAAATCCGATACAGGTAGCCATCGGGAAAACACACATCAATAAAAAAGTGTAATTCCCTTTAATTGACTGTGAACGGAGTAGCAGTCATAAAGGAACACGAAGAGCGTCCACGCACATTCAGAAGCGTATATTACTCTGCAACCACAATCATAAAAATTAAATAACTATTTGTGTATTACTTATTTTTTTTAATTCTGAGAATCATAAAAATTACGTAAACGTTTTTTCCAAACAATTTTGTACATGTAAAGTGGGTCTGCCAAAATTCGTATCGTAAAATGCACCTGTGTTTCTATGTTCTGCATTTTCATTATACCATTTTCTTAAAAACATCGACGAAACGTCCCTACGGTATTGTAAATAGGTTTTTTACAATTATGAAATATTTGTGTTATTAATATTAATTTAAAAATTTTATCAAAACTGCTAAGTGCTGTGACATTTGAAAAAAATTTCCAAAAAAAAAAATTGCTGATTTCACTAAATTTTTGAAATTTCACGTCCCTTGCCAGAACAGAAGACATTAACCCAGGGTGGTGAAATTTTGAACAGAAGTAACTTATGTATAGGAGCAACTGTTCCGTTCTATTCCAAAAGGATTATAAAAAACTTGCTTTTTCGATCCCTCCTAGTAGGTTAGCTGTGCAAATAATGAAAATCAAAATATCGTGAAATAGCGGAATTTCGGTGTTTTACCAAAAAAATTATAAGTCCGCCATTTGTTGTCAGATTTTGTTAAGTGCTGATTTTCTTTGGAAAAATGCCAGCTATACGTGAAAAAACCAAAATCGCTGTTAGCATCGCGTTTTATATTTTATATGAATTTTTATATGAATTTTTCTGCCACATTTTTACTAAAAAAACGCAGTTTTTTAACCTTTTTAAGCCGCCAACATCAAAACTACTCACCCGATTTGAAAATTTTCTGAGAATGAGTTGTAGACGGCTCAATTTGCTTTAATTTGAGTAGTAGTAGGATCAAATACGTCAAAGAAGACGAAAGATATGCTCAAAATTGTAAGTGTACCTCCAAAAATTTAAAAAAAAAAGTTCAAAAATTTGTATCTCGAAAACCAATCAACAGAAAAATTTTTAAAACTCATTTTCGTGTTTAGTAGGTCAAAATCAATGAGAAAAAGTATGCTAGAAACAAATAACAGAGACAATTTTGTTATTTGTGACCTAGTGTTATTTATCATTTATTGTTATATATGTTTTCTGTCTTATCGGTTGGCGTATTCTACGTTAAACTTAATGGCCGTGTCTCTGACACAGCCTGCAGGGACAGTCCGTGGCCGAAGGCCTCGGACAACTGTCTGCTGTAAGTTTTATATTTACCAACGGCATTTGATTCAAGTCCGTTTAAAAAAAAAATATTATGTTCAATTTTTTTAAACTTAATTTAATTTATGTATTTTAATTAATATTTTTATTGAAATAAGTTCTGCGAATGTTGAGAGGGCCGCCCTAATATTAAAAAAGGTTTACCTTATCGAGTCTTCGCATTAGCATTCGAGCGTTGTGTGAAAGCTTTACGCTTTACAATTCAAAATTAATGTTACAACAGCTTTATTGAAGCTTTCGCAAAAAAGCTTTATTACGTTAGCTTACTGTTTGTTTCACTTTTTACTAGATACATGTTGCCAAGCAACATTAGCTTGCTGTTCGTTTCACTTTTTACTAGATACATGTTCCTAAGCAATGTTGAGCAACCAAAAACACTCAACCAAACACCACACATATGTTTGAGTGTATGTGTTTAAACAATTTTCATTTGAGAAATTAAAATACTAGAAATATATCAACCAATATGAAATGTATATCAAACGAAAGATAACATCTTCATTTACCTACAGAAAAAATTTTAAAAAAATCATCTAGCCGTTTCCTCAAATTCAATGAAATAAAGATTACAACAATAAAAACCTGACATGACTCCTCATACCGTAAGGTAAGACGTATTCTACGTCAAAACTTAAAGAAACTGAGTTGATTCTGGCCAGTAAGTCTCCTGGATGCCAACGCACCGGCCGGTCTCTCAGAAACACTGTTGCTATAAACGAGATTTTGTCGAAAACACGGCAACATTAATTCGGCATCGATCACAACAACCTCAAATTTCGCGAAGCAAGGGCATGGGACTAGAGCCGCGGGTACATTTGCCAATGCAATAAAAATATCACCACTGGGTCAAAAACAAAATCGTACACGTTGCTTTTTCGATTTCGAAGAAAAAAATTTTTTGTGTTTTTATGACTTTCTTTTGACCGAATTTTTCGTAATAAGCAGAACAAATTTTACTTTTTTATTTTTAATAATTTTGAGTTTGACTAGGTTTGAAAATTAAACCATATTCAGTTTCAATCATATAGTTTAAGAGCAGTTCCGCTAAACGTACCTATGCCATAAAGTACGTTCTAAAACCCTTCACCTTCATTCGATGCCTAACTTTTGCTTGAGTCAAATATAGTTTGGTTGCAGTAAATATAAGAAAAAATATTGTTTTTTAAAAAAAATAGTAAAATACTTTTTGATTTCGAAGTCTTTAATGAATGTATTACTTTACATAGAATGTCGGGAGTATTCTCGTTCTTGCAGGGTAATTTTTGGCTGCTCAAAATTGCCCCTTTAGAAGATAGGATGAACATAGTGTAAACAAGGTCAGATTTTAGGTTTTAAAATATGTAACACTATTTTTTCCTTAAAAACTTTTAAATAGTAAAAATATACTGTATTCCAATAAAAAGCTCATTTGCCGCTGTTATGCACAAAAATACCTGTGCGCAGTATAAATGAACGGAATTTTTTTTTACTTTTAATCAATTATTCAATCAATCATGAAATCCTTCGGTGGTAAGGATCATGATAAGAAGCATATACGATGATTAATTGAATAAACAAAGTGCAAATAAACTGCCATACTGTCGGACAAATTTCCTGAACTCAGAGTACTAAACTCCAAATCCGACTGGACACCCCTGAGAAAGCATTTTCGCACATACATTCCACTTGAGGCAACCGATTTGACCTACAATGATTTTAGAGGTTGTCACCACAAAATGTATTGATTGCTTTTAGGATTTACATTTTTGCCTGCTAATTGATATTTAATCCCAAGACCCATCGTAAGGGATATTTGCACCAACGTAAGTAAAGACTTATAATCATCCAAAATTGTACTTGTTTGCGTTTGATCCCTGGGAAACTATCGACCTCTTTAAAAGTATCCAACAAACGACAGCAAAGAAACAAAAAGAAAATGAATTAAATTGAAAACTTTCCTTATTTACAGTTGTTCAAAAACTTTAACAAGAATTACTTGAAAACAATACTTATGTCGATGAACTGTATACCAGTGTCACCGTAATAACAAAACCGCTAACAGGAAATGGCAATATACTTTGAAAACTGAATGAACTTTGATTGTATTTTAAAGAAGAGATATTTAAAAGCATACACCATTTTATATGGATAACTTGGAAGTAAAATGTGGTATTTTCAATTCCGTTTTTGCCCAAATATCACCACATTTTCATCTAAACAAATAACCACGATTAAAAGGCACTCTTGTATATTAAATGCCTGTTGTATTCATCAACAAATTCGACATTCATAGAATGGTAAAATCTGTGTGTCTCAATTATTTGTTTGCCCGATGTACCAGGTTTTGCTTCCAAACCATTCACATGATGCTGCAAAATTAAATATGTTGTATGCAACATTTGTTTAAATTCCCTCGAATCTAAATAAAATCAAGGGCAAAGAAAATCGTTCTTCTCCTCCTACGTCGAGAAGCGTTGTGATATTAGCTCAAGGCAACACAGCAACACTATCGCATGAATACAAAAGATTACCAGGAATCTTGCAACATGTGGATAGGGAGAAGTACAGGAACTCAATTTTTTTTAGAGGGTGATACATGTGAAAAAGGGCGAGTAAATGATTTCACATTGGAATTGAAATAACTTATGAGTTAACACGAAAGTACCCAAAAAGTGGCGTTTCTTCAAACCCGGTTTGCGGTTTGTTCGAAAAATCTATTTTTCTGGGAACAGTTTTAAAGTTTTTAATTTTTAAAAGAAACCGGTGGAACGGCGTGTTGTAAAATAACTTCTTAGAATTACAATAAATTTTTATATTCTTCTTCATGTGTATATTAGGATGTACTGAAAAATGTTTGAAATGAGATTGGCAGTAGTCTTAAAAGATGCGTGTTGATTTCGGAACGCATTTTTTTTTTTATTCGGGGGTACATTGTAGTCACCTAACGGCCGTTGAAGTCTCGATTCCTAGTTTATTTGGGTAAAAAAATAATTTATTTGTTGGTCAAAATGTGGTTCAAATGACGTGTCATAATGAGCATAAACAGAAACAAATATTTTTAAAATTTTGGTAGAACTTAATTTGTACGGCAGCATTTTGAAATGTCGACCATGCAACTTTTTCTTCCCAATTGTTCGACTAAATTGTCAATTTCCTTTGTTTTTAAGTTTACATGCAAATAATATCCAATATATGAAATAAATATAACTAAAAGCTAATTCGCGAAATACAATGGGAAAAATCGGGGACAAAATGGTCTGTCAAAATTTTGAAAATATATTTTTCTATTTATGCTCATAATGACATAATGATCGTACATCATTGACATGGATGAGTTCTAAAGGCGGTCTGTATTGTATTTTACGATTTTGTCTCTAATAACGGTGAGAGTCGCTGGACGTATACGAAAGGTAACCGCTAAGAGAGTTATTGGTCGCTATCAATATCAGCACAGCATCTAGTTTTGACGTCCAGCAAGGAACAAAGAAACATCTTGCTGACAAGTATATGATCAATTTGTTTGAAAGTTTGAGCATTAGACGATTCCTGTGTATACTTGTGAATAGTACCGTACGCACGATTTTCTTTCGGGGGGAATCCAACTTGAAATATAGGTTAAAAAATAACACTACATTCAAAAATTACAACTGCGTACGTGCGTGCTTATGAATATTTCTTCCCATCATTTCCTGTAGGTTGTTGTTGTCATTACCCACTTTGGCATTGAAATCTTTCAATTGACAAGGAGCTTAGAACAAAATCCAATTGGCTATAGAACTCGTCTTTAACAATGCCCTCATTAGGCTCAGTAGGTACATACGTCTGTACCACAGAAATCCTCTGGAATTTCGGATTAAAACTCGCCAGAACGATGCGATCAGATATTCTTTGATATTGAAGCATTTCTAGCCCTAGAAGAAAGAAGAAGGCCGACTCTGTTTATACGTTGCGCACCACTGCCGGAGTAAATAACACAGTGGCCGTATGGTAATTGAGATTTGCCACTATTAAGCCTACGGCACTTCGCTTAGGCCCAGGATATTCACATTGTAGCATTCTAATTCTTCTAACCTGTCCGAGACTCAATTTTTCCAGATACCAATCATAATCCGATGGTTAAGGCCAAATGTCGCCATCGAGGAACGATATTTTTTTCTCTGAATTTATTGACGTTTCTACTTAAGACGAGTGATGCTTTAAGCCACCCATCGACTTGCCAGTCTGGACAGTAGTGTAAACAGCAGGGACACCTCGAGCCGTTTGTTGCTCTTCACCATGCACTACGTTCCAACTATGCACTCTCCCCTAAAAAATCGTATTAACTAGGAAAAATGTTTGGCCTGCTTGAAAATGTATTCCTATTCTTATTCAAAAAAATTTCTAAAGTTCCAAAAAAGACTGTTTGTTAGACTTTTTAGAAATTATTCAAATAACAAAATCATATTTGAAAATATACCACATTTCCTTAATTACAAAATTTCATTAAAATTTGAAAAATATTTATTTTCAAACCGGTAATCCGGCTTTTGGATTTTGGTTACTCTAGTTAACACACACGCCTTATCTTCTTCATATTGGTTAAATTTATAATACAACCAAGGTGAGAAGATTTGATTTTTTATCGTATTCAAATCGTAAATAAATCAAAGGAAATAAATTGGTAGGTGCGAAGTTAACTGGGATCGAGGTTCGACAAGCAAATTGTTAGATTAATAGCACGGTGATATAAGCAATGAGTTACAGTGCGACGTGGGCCTGGTTGCAGAGATTACAACCTTTTTATAATATTAGGTACAATCGGAAAGAGTGATTTAATGGAATAACCTGTGTTGTTGAGTATGTGGTGTTTCACAAGTTACAACGAGGTGATTTTTAAGGAGCTTTTAAATTTGTACTAAAATGTTTAAAAATTTGGGTTTATTTTCCCTAACTAGGCCTAGAAAACACTAGAGCGCTTCCAAGTATATTTTCACTGTAGTTTCATAAATAGTGTCCGAGGTAGGTAGTCCAATTACATGCTATAACATATTAAGCCCACAAAACTGTAATTTTAAATGAAAAATTCAAAAGTTCTTTGATTAACGAATATAAATATTTTGACTTATGAATTGTATTTCATGTCGTAATAAAATATATATCCCTTGTCGCAAATGTGGGTATATTCAACTTGTATTTTGTTTTAGGTATTTCATTCCGTGTCCCTACCAGCGTTTCTATTTATTTAACTTTGCTATTAGGAAAGAATTTCGTACAAGATCAAACAAATGTGATGTCATTGGTTTTCGTAAACCTCTTACAGCTCCTACTACTACGACACTCCATTTCACTTTAACCACAAAAATTAAGCTTAACTGCTGTTACAGGAATTTGTCATCTGTATACTTGTTTTCCTTTTGGCTCAGAACAATGGTATGTACATTCGAATATTTTCCCTGCCAGGGTTGATATATGCGTGTATATATTACAAGCAGAAATATGTACATTTGTACTTTGGTGCGGGTATCAGTTAAGTGTGTAAAAAACCAACAACAGATTCAAAGGCAAATAATACGGGAAACAAAACAAATATTCGTTTTTCGAATACCTATGAATCTTTGGAATACTAATTGCAAGAGTTAGAGGTGTACACACATGGGTGCTCGAGTTTCGATTTTGTCTAAAGTTAATACGAGTAATGGTATTGGGTAATGGAAAATATTTAAATTGCAGTATGGTGTATTAGACACGCCTCTTTTCATAAATACACCCAGACCGTGCGGATAAAAGGAACAGCTCTCACACAGCTCGGAGAAATTTCGATGTACTTTATATTCCCGATCCCTTTGTGATTGCCATTTATGAGCGAAATTTATTATACAGCTGTTCAGTGTTTGGCTAATAACACTTTGTATACACTACACTTGGAGTGATAGGCATGTTTTTGTATTAAGATGATGTAGAAATCACATGAGGTGTCAGGGGACACTCAATTGGAACGAAGTTCCTTTCGCTATGTATTATGCACTAGTTAGTTCTAACACGCCTAAAGCTCCCGTTGAAAAATACGATAATTTAAATGATTTTAAAGGATAAACTTTTTGTAAGAACAATTTTTTTTTCTGGAATGTATTCTTTAAAAAAAGTATACTTTTATAACCTTTTTGTAAGAATATGTATTATATTTTCGTGAAAAGGTCCTTTTTTAAAGAGAGTTACTTCTTTTATTAAAAGCTAATTTTTTGTAAGAAAACGCCATTTTTTACAAAAAAGGAATTGGATTAAGAACAGTTAAAATTTAAAGAAGTGGTAAAAAGGTTATTTTTTAAGAAAATGTACTTATTTTCAGAAAGGGTACTTATGTATGTCAAGAAAAGAAGATTATTTTATGTTTAAGAAAATGTACTTTTAAGAAAAGAAATTTTGTTAAGACATTTTTGAAGGCATTTTTTTGGGGAATGGGAAATGGGAATTTTTTTTGAATTGGTTCGTTTTCAAAAAATGAGTGAATTTTAAATAGTAGGTATTTATTTCAAGGCAGGTTATTTTGTTTCACAATAAAAGTACTCTTTAAAGGACAAACAAAGTGTTAATGCAAATTTTAATAAAAAGAGGCAACACATTTTTGGAAATTGTATTAAAACTTTTTGTTGTATCTAAATTTTTACGGATTTTATTAAGTTTTTTCCTCCTTATGTCAAGTAACAAAAAATCGAGTTAGGGCCTTTTTATATTAAGCCATCGATTTACTTTTTATTGGGTTCAAAAGTACAATACAGGCTCCACCTAGCAAACTTCCCATTAAACAAGAAATTTTCCAGCATATGTGAGACATCTAGTTAATTTCTTTCTCTGTGATCCAAGCCGTTAGTCTAGACACAAACCACTGCAAAAGTAAACAATATAGTTGATAATAGTCGGCTGCAGCGTAATAGTGTTAAAACAAAAGTTTTTTACTTTTTTTTTCATTTAGCCCTCATCCCGCAACGTGCGATAAGGAACTTCGTTCCAAAAATAAAATAATTAATTAATTTAATATTTCCTGTGCATTTTGGCAAAAACTTAATTTTTTTTTGTGAACTCCGTCATATCAGTATTTAGAAAAGTTTTGTTGTTGCGATCAAACATATTCTTCCCTATTGTTCTCGTATTTCTCAATTTCGTTCACGAGTTCGCTTCTAGTTACATTTATTTTTTATATATAAAAGTATTTTCGTGTAAAATTCAAGACAAAGTAAATTGAAATTTGAACTGCGAAATTGGAAATGAAAAGTATGATTGATAAAGTTTTCAAATTGAAATATGACCCAAATAAACCGGTGGAACGAAGTTCTTTCCGCTATATATAATGTACTAGTTAACTCCAACACGCCTAAGGCGCCCGCTGAAAAATACGGTCACTTAAAGATACTTCTTCTAAAATGATGAACTTTTTTTAAGAAAAATTTTCTTTTCAAACCATGTATTTTTTAAGGTATATTTTGATGGTGCTTCTTTTATTTTTTTTTTTTTTTTTTTTTTTTTTTATCAAACCAACACTCAGGGGATGCCCCCTATAGAGGGTGGAAAGAGGGAGTAGTGACTGTTGACATTTGCCTTGAATGTTTGTATGTCACAATTGGTGGGAAATACACTAGCCGGAAGTTTATTCCACATACGGACTGTACGGCTGAAGAACGAATTTTCTCTATAGTGTGTAGTGCGGTCAATCGGCCATTCGATAAAAAACGGATGAGAGTTCCTGGAAAGCCGCGTACATCGGCTAAATATCCTCACGTCCGGCATAAGTTGACGGATGTCCGAGGAACACATACCGTGGAAATATCGATAGAAAAGTGACACGCAACCCACATTTCGACGATGCTCAATTAACACCGTCGCTCTCTTCTGGACACGGTCGAGAAGCTCCAAAGAAGTCCTAGGAGCACCTGCCCATATATGGGAGTTATACTCCATCTTTGGCCTGATGTAGGTGGTGTAGATATTGAGAAGATCAGAGGGAGTGAAGTATTTCTTGCACCGCTTTAAAAAGCCTAGACACTTGAATGCATCTTTCGACACTTCAAATACATGTTTTGCCCAACGGACATCACATTGTATTTTCATGCCCAGAACATCAAGAGCGTCTGATTCATCAATATCCACACGGTCCATAGACAATGACGACACACCTGGGTCAGCAATACGTTTATGCGACAACAAACAACACTGGGTCTTACCCGCATTAAAATCTACTCTATTCTTTCGACCCCATTCAACAATGGATACCAGATCGCGGTCGAGTGTTTCATTCATCGTCCGGCGTTTGACTTCAATCTCTTGAAGACTTGGCCTACGATCGAATGAATAAGAATGGCAGAGATTACTGTCATCGGCAAAAGAGTAGATTGGATTCACAGTCTGACCCAGGAGATCGTCAATGAAAATAAGAAAAAGAGAAGGAGAAAGAACAGAGCCCTGTGGAACACCTGCAGTCAATTTATGCTCGTCGGATGAAACCCCATCTACAACAACTCGTATAGTGCGATCTCTGAGAAAACTCGATATAAATCGAGTGAAGTTATCACCGACACCAAAAGCAGCGAGCTTTGACAAGAGTGCATCGTGCCATACTCTGTCAAAGACCTTGGAAATATCAAGAGCCACTACCTTACTCTCACCAAGCCGGTGGATGGATCGACTCCACTGTTCCGAAAGGAACGCCATTAGGTCTCCAGTAGATCTCATTCTACGGAAACCATACTGCCGATCGTTAAGAAGGTCATTGGACTCAAGATACTTCACTAGATGGTGGTTAACCATGCTCTCCATAACCTTCGAGAGCGCAGAACAAATTGCAATTGGGCGGTAATTTGCAGGGTTACTTGCATCACCTTTTTTAGGGATTGGCTGGACATTAGCAACCTTCCAACGCGCAGGGAAGACTCCGGCACGGTATGCAAGGTTGAAAAGATTGCGCAGTGGACACGCCAGTGTCGAAGAGCACCTACTCAAGACCAGTGCAGATATGCCATCCGGGCCCGGGGATTTACCTACGACGAGATTCGCAAGAACCTTTTTAACTCCTCGCGTTCGAAAAAATATCTTGGGCATGGAACAAGATACGTGATTGATCACGGGGAGTGGTTGATTGCTATCCGGCAAGGTAGAGTTCCTTGCAAACATTTCAGCCAAGAGGTTAGCTTTATCAACCGGTTCAGTGAATGTTATGTCATCTTTAAGAAGAGTTGGGATAGAGGACGAACTATCCTTTATTCTTCTTGCAAATGACCAAAAGTTCTTACTTCCTCTAGGGAAAGAAAGGACTTTAGCACGAATACGCTGTTCGTGAAGAAACTTTTCGCGTCGAAGTACTTTGGCACACTTGGATCTTGCCTGTTTGCGTAGCAGTTCAGTATCAACGTTTTTATTAGAACGCCAGTCTCTGAACGCGTCCTCTTTGGATCTGACAGTATTCTTGCATGTCTGGTTACACCAACTTTTTTCCGATGGTTTAACCGAAATAATTTTCGTCGGAATGAATGAATTCATACCAATCAATATTATCTTCTCGATCATTTCAGCAGCAGCATCTATGTCATTGTCCAGAAAACAAAGCTTCCAGTTAAAATGCTGATAAAAGTTGTTGAGCTCTGCCCAACGTGCCTCTTCGTAGATAAAAATTTTTCGCTTCGGGACTGTGTTTGAAGCGAGACGATATCTAATGTTTTTTAAGAATCGGTACTATTTTTAAGAGAAGTACTTTCTGTTAGTAAAGCCATAAATTTACTTTTTATTGGGTTAAAAACTATAATAAATACTAAATAAACAAGAAATTTCCCAACATATGTGAGACATCTAGTTAATTTCTTTCTCTATCATCCAATCAGTTAGTCTAGACACAAACCAAAGCCAAATTAAAAAATATAGTTGGTAATAGTGGGATGAAGCATAATAGTGTTAAAAGAAAAGTCATTCAACTTGTTTTCATTTAGCCCCCATCCCGCAACGTGCGATAAGAAACTTCGTTCCAAAATTACCCAAAACTAAAAATGAAAAATCGGTCAAAACCAAAACGCTCAAATAATAATGAAAAATTGGCGAAACAAATGATGAAAACTTATCCACATTGAAAAAGAAAAATGGCCCAAATCAAATACGGAAAATGACCCAACAAATGAGTAATTTCTCGTTCAAAAAATCACCCAATAAAATTTATAATTTCGTTTACGAAACATCACCGAAATGCAACAATGTGTAAAAATTGGTATATATACGATATTCTTAGAATAACGTGGGTAATAGTATAATTTTTGACGTAGAATACGTCTTACCTTACGGTATGAGGAGTCATGTCAGGTTTTTATTGTTGTAATCTTTATTTCATTGAATTTGAGGAAACGGCTAGATGAATTTTTTTAAAATTTTTTTTGTAGGTAAATGAAGATGTTATCTTTCGTTTGATATACATTTCATATTGGTTGATATATTTCTAATATTTAAATTTCTCAAATGAAAATTGTTTAAACACATACACTCAAACATATGTGTGGTGTTTGGTTGAGTGTTTTTGGTTGCTCAACATTGCTTAGGAACATGGCAACATGTATCTAGTAAAAAGTGAAACAAACAGTAAGCTAACGTAATAAAGCTTTTTTGCGAAAGCTTCAATAAAGCTGTTGTAACATTAATTTTGAATTGTAAAGCGTAAAGCTTTCACACAACGCTCGAATGCTAATGTGAAGACTCGATAAGGTGAACCTTTTTTAATATTAGGGCGGCCCTCTCAACATTCGCAGAACTTATTTCAATAAAAATATTAATTAAAATACATAAATTAAATTAAGTTTAACAAAATTGAACATAATATTTTTTTTTTAAACGGACTTGAATCAAATGCCGTTGGTAAATATAAAAATTACAGCAGACATTTTTCCGAGGCCTTCGGCCACGGACTGTCCCTGCAGGCTGTGTCAGAGACACGGCCATTAAGTTTAACGTAGAATACGCCATCCGATAAGACAGAAAACATATATAACAATAAGTGATAAATAATATAAGCAAATGAACGAAGGCCTCGGACAACTGTCTGCTGTAATTTTTTTTAGACAATTGTTTCTCGAAGTAATTAATTAAGTAATTACTAAGTAATTATTTATATTGTACAATTTGTATTAAGTCTTTATGTATCTATAATCTGTAAGAATTCTGTAGATGATTAACTAAATAAATTAGAGATATGGGATCTTTTTCATAAAAAGTTATGAGTGGTTTCAGAGACGGCTTATCATACAAAAACGTCTCTCAAATCTCACATAAGTTTTATATAATAAGATAGATAAGATAGATAGATTTAAAGAATAAGATAGCTTTAACAAAAAATAGATGTTTTGCAAAACACATCCTCATTATTCCTGACAAACCGCATAGCTATTTCAGACATAGCCACAGATCTTCGTCAGCGGTTGTTTGGAATGATGCTATTGCAAAATCCATCAATTAATTTTTCCATTGAATATGAAATCCTCATTATTTTGCTAGTTAAAGGGCATAATGCTTTCAAATTTATAGTGGCCAGTAGCTCACACATTTTTTCTCATTTCGTTACATAGGATTCTTAGCGATAACATTTCAAAACACATTGAAATACCCACACACTTCACTAGTGCCAATAACGTAATAGTGTATCCTTAGTTCTGCTGCTCGTATAGTAATTTTGGGGTATCATTCTGAGGATATATCTCAGGGGCGGCAACGGAATGTTGTTTTACGATGGTACTTGTAAAATTTTCATTAAACAGCGGCTGTTGCTCGTTTGGAATGTTCGCATTTGTTACATGTGTAGCATTTTTTTTTTCTAATTTATGACTTTGCTCGTTGTTTGAATTGTTTATAAAATATTACAATTTTGTATAGGGAACATGATAACACATGACTGGTTGCAATATCATAGGGCTATACCACAAACACATTTAATGATATCGTAAACAAAATGGAATCATAAGCAACGAGAGACAAAAATGTATTACACACGATTTTTGTAGCTGATAATCACGATAATGTTGTTGCTTTTGCTATAAAAACCACAAATAATTATGATTTCTAGCGATGTTTAAATTATTCATTCTTAAATTCAACTTGATAAAAGGGTTACATATCAAATATTTTCAATACTTTAGTTTAACCAGGTACAGTTTTTAATGCTTCCTCAATTAACCCTTGTATGCGTTATAACAAATTGTTTGCAAGTGGTTGACTTCAACTGCAAGTGACTCCAATATCTGTTGTGTCCGTTTGTCGTCTACAACGGTTGGTCAAAATTTATTGGTAGATTGAAGAGATGAAGATATTTCTTAAGGTTTCCAAATAAAATTAAAAATAAATATTATATCCATGGCCTCGCATGACGGGACTTGGGAGATCTCTCACATTTCATGATTTGGCGTTTTCTTGTGTTGCACCTACTTATTTGGCACCTACAGTTTAACACCAATTTCGAACGGATTTTTGAGAAGCTTTTCTGTAGGGAATTACTCGTCAGCGTCGTTAACACTAATATAGGGGACCACCGTAGAAGGAAATCTAAGGTAGTCAGAGTAGAGATTGAATTAGAGGTGGGCACGGGCTGTGCTTTTTGCTGTGCCACGCGTGTACAAGATTTGATCGTGCAGAAAATTTGAATTTCGTGCGTGCGCCGTTCGTGTTTGTGCAGAGTAAAAAAATATGACTCGTTCTGTGTGCAGTTCCGTCTCATGGAGTATTTTTGGATTAGACTAACTTCACATACGCCAGTTTTGCTTGTTTACATTACCGGTTAGATCAAAATGGGTCACATCAGACATAAACAAGCATTTAATAAAGTTGATGTCTTCTTCGGCCATTTCAATAAGTTTTGCCAAAATTCTAGGCAAATAGGCAAATCGAGAGGGGGTAAGTTGCTTGTAATTTGGACTTTGTACGAAAACAAGTTGAAGTCATCATGAATTTTCCGTTGTAATGACCGTCTACTAACTTCAATTTGCTCCGATATGTTTTGAGTTGACTATGCTACAGCTGCGATTGTGACTTGAACCCGATCATAGGGATCTCTATGGTACGGTATCCGTGCGATGCTTCCAGATTCGGCAAACACGTTTACCCACCTCATAATCGGCCATCTACTTGGGGTAGGGCCGCAAAACTCCCACCTAAATTAACTTTGGACGGAAATGAAGATCTGCAAACCATGGTACAGCTGCACTTTCAAAATCGCCTTTTCGGTATCCCAAGCATTCATTTTAGTAAATGTTAATAGTAACCAGCAAAATAATATAAAAAAAAATAGCCGTTTACTGACACAGAGAAAAAGTTATTACGGTTTGTTTTTGCAGCACGATTCACGCGCCACCCTGTATATAATATAAAGCGATGTGTTTTGAATATAATCGTTTTCTTACTCTATAGTCATGTCGGGATGGTACGCGAAAAACGGGCCCTCTCACAACGAGCTGGAAGTTGGTCATGTTAAATAAGACAAGTTTTCTTTGGTTTAATAATTTAACCAGAGAGAGGTATGGACACTATTTCTTAATAAGTCATAAGTCATTACGTGCGTTTAATTTCTACTTTTCCGATGATTCTATTTTATAAATGACTGACACGTGATATTTAAATGAGCTTAACAATAACATTATACCCGGCATCCACATACTGTAGAACCAAATTCAATTACCTGTTAAAAATACAGTCCACAAATTTATTTACATACCCTAACAATATTGTTCCCCTTTTACATTTCTACCAGCAAAGAAAAAAGACGGTGAATATAATATAGGGTGCCTCAAATATTCACAAAAGGTAAATTTAACAAACCCAAGCGAAGCGATTGCACAGTTTCCACCTAACACTGTTATGTAGCGGTTGTACAGGCGGAAAGCAGATTTCAATTCCTGAAAAATATACCAGCATTTTAACACTTTAATGCCAACGTGAAAAGTAAAGAAATAGTTGCATGTGTATAAATATTTACAACTTAATAAAGAGAGACACAGACACTTAATCGGAAAAAATATTAATTTTTAGAATCACATAATAAAAACTAATCAACAAATAGCCGAGTAATGTAGACAAGTAAATAAAATATAATATTTAAACAATATAATTGCAAAAAGATAAGGCGTCAATGTTAAAAGTTACAACGTGGTCTATACTTATGATGTGTTTACGTGAGAGAGGCAGACATCTTTGTACTTTTTCCATTGAAATTTAAAATGGAATACTGAATTGAAAGTATTTAAAATCTCAGCTAATATCGAAAGCAAAAGTTCTAGAGATATGTATATTACATTTTATTTTGCGTTCCTATCATATGAAAAGTTGTAAACAAATTGCATATTTTTCAACAACTAAATCTAAACAAATGTTATCACATCAATGATTGCGGTTGGCTTTAGACGTAGAGTAAAACATACATGGACAATGTTATTCTCTCAATAAGTTTAACATCACAGTTAGGTTGCTAGGAATGGTATGATGATGGTATGAAATGCATAAATTCAATAATACCACATAGAGGCATTAGTACAAAACTTCCAACAAGGTAAAAACGACGACATTACCAGTTTTTATGGTAAAATAGCAGGGTTAAATAACTATAACATAAATGTATACCAACAATAAAAGTAAAGAAAAACAGTGCAAAATTATTTTGAATTCCACAGTTCTGTAACAACAGCATTGATAAAGTAAACTAGTAGATGAAATTTTCATCAAAAGGATATGCAAAATGTAACCCAACAATGTTTGTAATTCCACATGGTGTAAGGCAATTTACGTCTAATAACCTTCTATCGCACCGACCGCACCACGAATAGTGTGTGACAGCACTGGCAGCTCTATATGGCATTACTTTATGAACTAAATGGGAATTTTTTATTTCCAAAAAAAAAAATAAAAAGAAAAAGTATTTTTTTGTAGAAGAATTTATTTTTTTGATATGGTTTTTTTAAGAAATGGGATTTTTGACGTAGAATACGTCTTACCTTACGGTATGAGGAGTCATGTCAGGTTTTTATTGTTGTAATCTTTATTTCATTGAATTTGAGCAAACGGCTAGATGAATTTTTTTAAAATTTTTTTTGTAGGTAAATGAAGATGTTATCTTTTGTGTGATATACATTTCATATTGGTTGATATATTTCTAGTATTTTAATTTCTCAAACGAAAATTGTTTAAACACATACACTCAAACATATGTGTGGTGTTTGGTTGAGTATTTTTGGTTGCTCAACATTGCTTAGGAACATGGCAACATGTATCTAGTATAAAGTGAAACGAACAGCAAGCTAATGTTGCTTGGCAACATGTATCTAGTAAAAAGTGAAACAAACAGTAAGCTAACGTAATAAAGCTTTTTTGCGAAAGCTTCAATAAAGCTGTTGTAACATTAATTTTGAATTGTAAAGCGTAAAGCTTTCACACAACGCTCGAATGCTAATGCGAAGACTCGATAAGGTAAACCTTTTTTAATATTAGGGCGGCCCTCTCAACATTCGCAGAACTTATTTCAATGAAAATATTAATTAAAATACATAAATTTAATTAAGTTTAAAAAAATTGAACATAATATTTTTTTTTTTAAACGGACTTGAATCAAATGCCGTTGGTAAATATAAAAATTACAGCAGACAGTTGTCCGAGGCCTTCGGCCACGGACTGTCCCTGCAGGCTGTGTCAGAGACACGGCCATTAAGTTTAACGTAGAATACGCCATCCGATAAGACAGAAAACATATATAACAATAAATGATAAATAATATAAGCAAATGAATTTATTGTTATATACGTTTTCTGTCTTATCGGATGGCGTATTCTACGTTAAACTTAATGGCCGTGTCTCTGACACAGCCTGCAGGGACAGTCCGTGGACGAAGGCCTCGGACAACTGTCTGCTGTAATTTTTTTAGAATTGGTCCTTTTTCAAGAACAGGTAATTTTAAGAGTAGGTACTCTTTCAACAAAAAGTGTTTTTTTTAAAGAATATTCAATTTGGTGTTAGAAAATTTACTTTTTTAAGAAAAGGTACTTATTATTAAAAAAAATAATTTTTTTAAGAAAAGGGCATTTTATAAGAAAAGTACATTTTTATGCAAAGGCGCGTCTTTAAGATAAGGTTTTTTTTAGTAAAGGTACTTTGTTTCGGGACATGAACAGGTATTTTTTTGAGTAAATTTACTTTTTTAAGAAAAGGCACTTATTTAAGAAAATTTTCTATTTTCAAACTTGTTTCACGTTAGGTTTTCTAGATTTACTTCTGATTGGGTTATAAACTTCAATATATACTAAATATTGGTTACAGGCTCCACCTAGAAAACGTCCCATTACGCAAGAAATTCTCCAACATATTTTAGTCTAGACACAGACCAAGGCAAAAGTATCCAATATAGTTGATAATACTGGGATGCAGCATAATAGTGTTTAAAAAAATTGTTTAATTTTTTTCAGTTAGCACCTTCGTCACAAAAATATTTTATTTGCTCATGTGCCTGTTAATGTTGCAGATTTTGTTATTTCTTGTTAAGTTTATTATGTCTTTGACGAAAACTCACACATTTAGTGCTATCAAGAATTAAAATTGGATCTTAAACTTCATATAAATCGACCTTAAACATGTGTATGCATCTGTATTATCTTTTAATTTAAATTTCTAAATTTATTATTTAAAGGACAGTTTAATAATACTACAGGAGTCTCATATGAGTAATCAACGTTGCTCCCAAATTCCAGAAAACGAAAGTTTTTTAAAAAACCAGACGCTTGTCGCATAAACTCTATGAAGTTACGCAAACTAAGTATTAACAGGTCAAGGAGACCTTGTAGCTAACACTGTTCAAAAAATAAAATACAATACTGCTTAAGATATCATAATTTTCAACTTAGTGTTTGACCTTCCGTCCCGAGACAACAGGTAAAACATTTACCATCAGTTGCAAATTAAAGTAAAGCTTTTTACAGCACATGTATAACTGTGGTGGATGTGTTCGAGGAATATAATAAAAAAAAATATTTTCATTGTGATTATTTCCCATTATCCATACACCGCCATCTTACTGACTTCTAGATACTACAAAAAAAAGGAACACAATGTCTAATGTTGTTTGAAATTATAAAATAATTTAACACTCGAGCTGATGTACACTACTTTCTCAGTTTGTATAAGAATTTTGTGTACACAAATTGGTATTGTTTACTGTGACCATAGACTAAATATACCTAGGGAGACTATCTGTCTCATCTTACGTTTCATTTTACACTCTTCGTCGAAACCTAGGCGCCTTAGAGACATATACGAATAGAGACAAATTAACTTACCCCAGGTGGAGTTACAAGAACTGTTGACTTAAATTTGTCATGTCGGTTTGGTGGAAAACTATCAAGTTTCAATGTATTTGACACTTTTCCATTTGTGCTGTATCTAGCAAAAAAATGCTACCACAAAAACACAAAATGCCGTCGTTGTTATCTTGTTGGTTGATTTGAACTAACGCCTCTATCTGGAATTATGAAAATAATCCATTGCAACATTCAACGTTCTTATGCAACCACATCCACATCTCGTAAATATACTGGGAGAAGTGGCCCCTCTAGTCATATTAATCCTATAACTGTGCCCTTGTTGTGTGTATATTTTGTATTAGCAACATCATGGTATTGGTGTTTGGTTTATAATTTCTAAAACAACATAAAACATATGACAAATTTGCAAAGCGTTAGGTTACATACGACCACCTACAAAGCATATTTGACAGCAAATACCACTGAAAACAACAACAGTTACAAAATACTAGCAAGGACAATACTACAAAGAAAAGCTGCGGGAGCAGAAATAGCAACGCAAGCATTATCAAGCATAACGGCAGCAAATTCAATGCGAAAATCGTCAACAAAACCAAAAACCGACATTTAACACAATTACGACATTTCTTAGTGGGCTTTTATTAAGGCAACTAACTGCTTTGTTCAATTAGCACCATCAAGAAGAACAAGAGTGTCTACAGTATGTAAATGTAAATGTTTACAGACTAAAGAGGAATGTGTGTGAGAAAGTTTGTATCTGTGCATTAGAATTTGTGTCAACCTTTGTGCATATATCTTACTATTCTAGGACTGCAATTAAATGTAAAGGAAATTCCATTACGGTCGCTTAAATTTTCAATTCGAAAAAGTTACATTCATTTTATATACCAAGGGAAAGAACACGTTTGTTCCATAGAGTTATGACGTATAGAGTAGCAATTTCACTCAGTAAATTGATGACATTTTCAGATGGGCGGTTGGATGTTGGATAGTATTGATTTAATAATACCAGATAGTGGCAAGGGCTCAAACCAACCAACAAGTAACAGCAGCGGCATTTCGGTTGAGTGTCCTGTCCAAAGATAGAATAGGATAATGTCCAAAGATAGAATAGATAAATTTGACAGATCTAATAAAGTAAAAAATACCTTGTGGATGAAATGATAGTGAAAATTGTAATATGCTGTATGTAGGTACAACTAAAAATAAACTTAAGACAAGAATTGCAGGACATAAATCAGTTCAGAAATATAGACACATCTCAACACAAAAAACAGCATTATCATCACACTGTGCAAACTTAAATCATTTTCCAAACTTTCAAGATATGCCAGTTTTGAATAGGGAAAATAATTACAAGCGTCGATATATGTTAGAAATGTTACAGATAACAAGGACTCCAGTAGCAAAGAGAATACATTTTAAAGCAGATACGGATAATATAGCACAGACTAATAGACATTTAATTAGTAAAATGTAGAACGTTTCACCGAAAATGGTTTGATGTATCATTGAATTTGTCCTAGGCAACATTTTTAATATATCACGATGAAACATGTTGAATTTACCATGTATATACTTTTTTTCAACCAAATTATTTTTCTGACTGTAAATTAGAGAAACTATTTCTACACAAAAAATTTTTCTGGCTGTAACTTAAAACATTTTTCATATGAGAAGAAAATTTCGTCAATTGTTTAATTTTTTCTTTTTTTGTTATTGTTGTTTCTTCAAATGACAAGAAAAAAATTTTGTTTATCAATTCTTTTCGTTTCTACTTAATAATTGTGTTGATCTTCCTGACGATTTCTTTGCAACTTACCAAGCGACAATCCCTTGCTTGTAACCAAAACACGTCTAATAACATTTTACATGGTGAAAAATCTGTCGTTTTTGTTGTTTGGATGCAAATGTAACATGTGCTTGGAGCTTGTCGTAAATATAATATACTTGTGCCCAAACGCATTGTGTTTGCTATTCAATATTACATGTTTGAGACACAATGATTAATATATTATAACATATGTGTTTGCGACCCAAATATATCTGCATTTGTGATACAAATCCAAACTTGTTTGTGGCACTGTTTATGCTCTCTCGAGAGCAAGAGATTAAAAGAGGGGCAACGAGTGTGTATATCTTATAAGTGTGTCTGTATTTTTGCATTATTCTCTCAGTGAGTGATTCATAAATATTCCTGAATGTGCGCAGAAGTCAGTGTTTCTCATTTTGGCTGATGTATTGCGCTTTAGTTTCATGTGTTCAGTCGTCAATGGTTCATCAAAGCGCTTGATCAGTGAAAGAAGTATAAACAAACGCTCGGACGGTTAAATGGTTTGGGATGTTGCTTTGGTTTTTGTGCATGTGTTCCGCATACATTTATGTGTGCTACCAAAGTGAGAAATGACTTTGAGGAAAGAAACTGGAGAGGGCTACAACGTGAATCCCTTTTTCTTCCCGAGCCTCTACTCAAAAAATCGCAATGGTGGGCCATTTGTGAAATATAATGGAAAAAACACAAGTAATTAATACAAGCTTGTCATGCATGAACTAAATTTGTGTATAAGTATATTGTTCGTGTACCAACGCATAGTGATAACCAAGGCATAATTGCAACCTTCTGAAAACAAAAACATGAGAGACAACCGAGACAGAGCAGAAGATTCAAAACAAAACGAATAATGCATTTAATGCAAACATTGATACAATTAATTATAATAAATAAAGAAAGAAAGAATAATTCGTTTCTGAATATTATTATTTTCTGGAGAAAATACGCATATGTTTCCACGTAAGTGTGTGGAGTTTGGGGGAAACACGCGAATGCTTCCACGTAAGTATATGCATGTTTCGGTTGAAGCACCCATATGTTTCCACGTAAAGCATACATATTTGTCAGTAAACATGCTGTTGTTTGCATTTAAATACACCTGAGTTTGGGACTTGCAAACATATGAATGTTTGGAGTGTGTGCCAAACATAGACGTTGTTCCTGCAGAATACGTTTGGGAGAATATATTACAGAGGCCGTACAAAATTCTGATTTCTGCATTTTTTACCAGCCTAATATGTATCGGAATTACTGTGTGAATTATAATAAAATCTGACACTGATGGTTTTCCTTATCTTGGTAACAAGAACGATGTAGCAGATGCTTCTGTTTCTGTTTTCTGGGAGTTTATGTGATGCACACTCAACTGGAAGATAATGATAACAGTTATTATACTTTCAACGTCCTTCTATCGTCTACCACTTGGATTCCATACTGAGAATCAATTCGGTGTGTGAAAACTTTAAATAATTGTCACTGTACTAAGTCCAACGCAAATTTGTTTATTGATTGACCTTTTTTTTCAAATTGTTCTTACATTTAACTCTCTGGGCATCTAACGAATATGCGTTTCTATTCCAGATTTCCAACTGGAACCCCCTTTTTCGCAAACAACAGTTATTTACGCAACGTGCATCAGAAGCGTGTTCACGTTTATCTTCTGTGCATACATAATGCGTGTACTTGTTGTTAATGAGCTCGCATTTTGCAACGTATTGTTCTCTTTCAACACAGCTCACATGCTCTACTCTTCCTAGATTAAAATCTTTATATGCCAGCTATGATGAAAGGGAACTCTATTTTCGAATATAAGTGGAAGAAAAACGCAATTTTCGACAACATTCTCATGTTACGCCACGTAAAGTTTCTAAAATTCACGTCTCATGATGTGATGCTGTAATTAATTGTAGCATTTAAATCTCGACAAAGAACAGCGCGTTTAGAAAGTAATAAACTGTTGCGTTTTATTTAATTGCAATAATAAAATTTATAAAAGGTGACTTAAATAGTTGTCAAAAAGTACAGATAATGGAGAAGCAATTAGGCCTGCGAAAAAGTAAAATGGCTAAAAACATTGTAGGTTACATTTTGTAGGGCTAACAATTTTTAACTTACTTACAGATTTTATATCTATGTCTTTCGTTTGTTCAATGACTTGTAGTGAAATTTTTCGTAGAATACTTTTTCCATAACATGCAGGGTTTTTTTTTTAATCGAGCGAACCCATCGCCGCCACCCTTACCCGCCCCCCGCCCCATAGCGTGAGGACAGCGTACACATTATAGACCGGTCTATAACGGGAGAGCAAGGATCATAAGTTCACACGTTACAACCAACTACAGAAATTCTTCACCAGTTGGTATTACACTAACATAAATAAGTATAAAAGCACATCACGAGGTATTAATATAACAGACTTCATAATATATAATAATTACGAACAAAACGAAAACCAAATTATAAATCAGAGAGACAGACAGATAGTAAGGATAAAGTAACTTTACATATGTAAAGGAATATATAGCACTAATGAAATCTGTTCAAATGACAAATTATCCTAGACTTTGTAGTTTCCCAACAACCAGTGAAATCAATAAACTGATATAGCTCATTAAAGTCACGACACATTCTCCTAACTGGATCAAAGGACGCATAATTCGAACGCTGAAACTCGATGTGAATGAGTTTATTGTACCTCGTGGGTCTCAATGGGACATTTATGAAAATCTTAGATAACAGAAATTCAGAACATATACATCCATAAATTATCTTCAGAACTGTAATAGAGTTTATCATGGTACATCTACTACTAAGAGTCGGCAATCTGATCAATGCTAGTCTGCTGCTATACGAAGGAAGATTATGGTTCGGGTGCCATTGAAGGTTTCTCAGATAAAAAATGAGAAACTGTTTCTGGACCGATTCAATCATATTAACATACAAATTGTACTGGGGTCCCAAACAACAGATCCAACCTTATATTAGTCCAGCTCAGCATGGATTTGTCTCAGGTAGATCAACTACTACTAATTTAACAATTTTTACACGTTATTGCCTTAATAGCTTTGAAAAAGGTAGTCAAGTTGATGCAGTTTACACTGACCTGTCTAAAGCCTTTGATAAAGTTCCTCATAACTTGTTGATATTTAAATTGTCTAGGATTGGACTACATTCTAATATTTTGAATTGGTTCAGATCTTATTTAATGAATAGGAGTTGCGTTGTATGTATTGATGGAGTATTTTCGGATCATTATATTCCAACATCTGGGGTTCCTCAGGGAAGTGTCTTGGGGCCTCTTTTGTTTAATTTGTTTGTAAACGATATTGCTTTTTGTTTTGTTAATGCTAAGCATCTTTTGTACGCTGATGATCTAAAAATATTCCTAGCTATTCATTCATTGAATGATATCTTATTGCTACAAGAGGATATTGATAGATTGGGTATTTGGTCGATTAATAATGGGCTACCTATTAATCAATCAAAATGTTTTCATGTTACTTTCCATAAATGTCGCAACGTAATTATATCTCAATATAAGATATGTAATTATATTTTAGAAACAGTATTTGAAATTCAAGATTTAGAAGTGGTTTTTGATGCAAAGTTTACATTTACTCCACATCTTGACTATATCATTCCCAAAGCTTACTCATCAATGTACTTTATTCGTAGAAACACAGCTCAGTTCACTGATCCTTATGTTAGGAAAATAGTTTTTTCTTCACTTTGCCGCTCTAAGTTGGAATATGCCTCTTTCATATGGAGTCCCACGGCGTCTATCCACATAAATTGTATTGAAAAGGTTCAAAGGTCTTTTACTAAATTTGCATTAAATTCTTTAAATTTTGCTGGTTGTTTTCCATCTTATAATAGTAGATGTTTGCTTATATCCTTAAAATCATTAAAATCAAGAAGAGAAATTATCTCTTTAATGTTTCTTCAATGTATCATAAATAATTCTGTGGATTGTGCTGAATTATTATCTTTTATTCAATTTAATGCTCCCTCCCGCTCTCTTCGTTTTTATTATCCTTTTTATATTGGTGTTCATACATCTAATTATGCATTAAATGAACCATTGCCGAAAGCTATGATATTACATAATTCATTATACAATTTTCTAGATTTAACACTTCCTACAAATAAGTTTAAAAGTCTTCTTAATACTTTAATTGATTAAGTATGAATGTACATATATTATTAATTGCTAGTCTGTAAGGAATTATTGTCCATAGACTGAAATAAATAAATAAATAAATAAATAAATAAATAAATGAATATTCGAGAATAGGGCGGACTAGTGAAGTAAAAAGATTTTTCGTAACATAGGGATCTGAAAATTCACGTCATCAGCGTACATTAAAAATTCAGAGTGCATTATGGAGGCGGGTAAGTCGTTAATGAATAACAAGAACAGAACCGGGCCAAGATGACTGCCCTGAGGCACCCCAGATTACACAAAAATAGATCTTGAGAATGATCGGCCAAATGATACCATCTGTTCTCGGTTCATTAAGTAAGAACTAATCAAATTCAGAATGTTACAATTAAAACCCATTGACCCGAGTTTATATAATAACAAATTGTGGTTAACTTTATCAAAAGTCTTACTAAAATCGGTAAAAATCACATTAGTTTGATTTCCATTAACAAAGCCGTCAATAATGGAAGAGGAAAACTGAAGCAAATTAGTCACGGTAGAACGACCCTTCCGAAAGCCATGTTGACATGGATCTAAAATAGAGGAAACATGATGAGAAATTACCTCTGTGACTAACTTCTCAAAAAGTTTGGGAATGGCACTCAATTTTGCATTTCCCCTATAATTTGCAACATTTACTAAACTACCAGATTTGTGGAGAGGGATTATATAAGAGCTCTTCCACTGTGCAGGAAAATGACCGAACTTTAACGAAGTGTTAAATAAGAGAGTCAACTGTAAGCTGAGAGAATTCGAGAAGAATTTCAACATAGAGTCAGGAATACCATCAGGACCAGCTTTATTCGAGGCTTTCAATCTGATCAAGTTATCTAGCAACCACGAAGAATTTATGACAGGTGCATCAAACGGAATGGTAGAGCTTTCAAATTGAACAGCATTATCACACTGACATATTCTATGCCAGTCGGTATCACACATAAGATAATTCAAAAGAATAAAGTTCGCACGCGAAATGCATAGGCCAAGATAGGACGAAGAGCGATTGCAACCAACCTGCATGGTATCATATGTATAATTAATTCCCAGCGTTGCACAGTGGGCGATTGGGCCTCGTTAGCGGCATTTAATTAATAACTTCTAAACGAAAAAAGATATCTTCAGACGGTTTTTTTTCACAGCTCAGAAAAAAGTCATAGTCATAGTTTAAATTTATTTTTTTAATTTTTAAAATTTTTTTTAATTTTTTTTAAATTTTTTTTTAATTTCAAAAATTTTTTTTTAACTTCAATAAACAAATTTTATAAATCAAAATTATATTCGGAATCAGAATCAGGCATATCTAGATGCTTCATTAAAAGCAAGCTCTTAATATCATCGTCCATAATAATATTTTTTGCAGACGAAATTGAAGACCCATTTGACAATGAAGATATCAAAGGGTCAGACGAAACTAATAAAGCATTTATGATATCTTCCATTGTATTTTTCCTGGAATTTTTTGTTGTATTGCTCTCGCGTATGTTTCGATAGTCCTTGTTCCTGGCTTCAAGAGCTTCTTCGGACATCATACCAATCGGAAGGGAAAAATGGTTTATTATATCTGCTCCATGAATTAAAATTCTGTGAACAAACGATGGCATGTAAAACCAGGAGTATGCTTTAACAAAAATTTCGGCAGTTTCCAATGCGTAAGATCCGAATGCGTCCGAATTTATGTCGTATCCAAAAGCCAATGCTCATTAAATTATTGCCTGTAAGTAGAATGGCCGCTGCTGCCATCACAACCCCATTTGTAGGTAGCAGTTAATTGGGTGTTATTATTTTTTGAAAACTTTCTGGGTGTGCTTCAATAATCCTAGCAATCGTATGGTCTACTAAGCTTTGTAATGGTACTTCAGCGAAATGATCAGTGACCGTGATGACACTAGGATATCATTTTTTTTCGCACAACGCAGTTTGTGGTAGCATGGATATATATCGGCGTTTTGCCCTTTAGCGGCTCTCTTTGACAAATTCCATGTGTACTTGGTATGTCCAACATCTACAAATAGCGCCAGTGCTTTTTCATCAGAAAATTTTGTCGGTAGACGCTGAGGGGTACTCATAGTTTTCAAAATCTTACCTGTGAAGCACTACGTTTTCCACCTTTATACAAGCTGCAGCTTGCAGCTACCAACAATGCTTCTGATGGCACATCTTCAGTAAGGCCTGACAATTTCTTAACTTGCGTTTTTTTGCAACACTCCGAAATATCTTTTTGTGGACGTCCAATAATTTCGGAAGATGATCTTTCAATCAATACTAACGGCGTATCTAGCCATTCCTGGTTTTTGTTTTCAAAAAAAACCTTATTTCTTCTACAGTTTTTCCACTTTTCTACAAGCTTACTAGTAAAATTTCTCAGCTTTTTGCCAATCTCGTACTGCTCCTCCTGAGTATATTTAAGGTTTTTGAGAACAGTACCAAATACAAAGTTTTCCATGTTGAGAAACTTCTTGGTTGGGATCGCTTCTTCATGCCATACTAAAAAAAGTACCCGTTTTGCTACCGACATTGTTCTTAAAAAGTGCCATGATTTAAAGGTTAGCAGGTAATAGCAGTTCATATTACACATTTTGGACGTACAATGACTCATACTTCCAGCTAAAAAAAGAGTTAGACCTAATCCGTGCGAATCTTGTAAGTTCTACTCCACGAACGACAGGTGCACGCTAGTGCGGGCTAGTTGTTAATACACTTAATTACTACTACGTTTTATGAACAACACATTTATAGACCGGTCACAAACACTGATTTTTTATGTAATACATACCTTGAAGTTAATAAAAAGCCACACTTTTAATAAAACAAGTAAAAATTGTAAATTTCCAAGGAGCTCGAAATCAATGCGCACAACAAAGAAAAAATATTGTAAAGCACTTGCTAAAACATATTTTGTGTTTGACAGCTCACAGCTGATGATCAGCTGATCGTAGAGCTTATAAAAAACCGCCAAAAATCTAATCAAAGCATCTGTTATCGATTTGTGAAAAAAAATTAACGCTTTTTCAAATTTGAAAATTTGAATTAAATGCCGCTAGCGAGGCCCAATCGCCCACTGTGCGTTGGATGGTAACTATCCTCAGGAGAAATTAACGGATCAATTCGAGAAACATCAAAGTTGTTAGAATCATCCACTAAAACTAGATCAAGGACTCGATTTATAGAATTGGAAATGTCGTTCAATTGAATCAAGCCAAGTTCGGAAATATGCGTAACAAAATCAGATGACCAATCACATGGTGTCAATGGAGTCAGAGAGTTAAAGTCACCAAATACTAAAATACGGTCCTTTCTACTGGCTAACGCAATAACTTTTGCAATAGCGTCAATATGCTCTTGATATACCTCAAAGCATGAAGAGGGTTCAAAGCATGAACACGCGACAAACAATTTCAAATTGCTTAAATTAATGGACACCACAATAAACTCAAGATCGCCAATATCATCAACTGTAACCAACTCAGAAGATAAAAAATTTTCAATTGAGACTAAACCACCACCACCAATTTTACCAACACGATCTTTTCTATAAACTACGTACTTATTGCAGAACAACTTAGAATTAAAAACATTAGGTTTAAGCCATGTCTCAGAAAATGCAATGACATCAAACTCAAAACCAAAGCTATCAACAAATAATCTAGACAATTTAGTATTCAAACCGCGAACATTATGATACGCCATATTCAAACTCCCAATTAGTTTTTTGGAGCTCCCTTATCCCCAGACGGTAATCTAGCAAAATTATCAGGTCTACCATTATCCCGATACTCAAATTCCCTTACGAATGTTCTGTGAGGCCAAAATTCCGAATCCACCAGTTTGACAAATAGATCATCCGGTGCAATAATTTTGAAAGGCGACCTACATTTTGAAAATTGTGACTGCAGCTTGAAGCACTGTATGGTATCGTTGGAATTATTCCCGACTAATTTAGACGATATGTAAGGTCCTGGCACCGGGCCGGGATTACCACCCGGAGGAGATGACTTATCGCTGTCCGTGGAAGCTATAGCGACTACAGAAACGACTTCAGCAAAATTAGAAGGGGCAGAATATTTCATTGGACTTGAACCTGGAACTGGAGAATTAACGTCCATTAAATTCGGCGAGGAAGGAATTACCAACAATGGAGGGGCCTTCTTAGCCGTCTTCTTCCTTTTCGGCGAGGAAGCTTTCGGTGAACCCGCTCTCTTTTCCAATCCCGGATATTTATTAGACATCCCAATAAACTTGGAAAATCGACCAGATAAAGCCAAAAGCTCCTTTTCCATATCAGAAAACTCAGACCTCATGCACCTGAAAAATTTGTAGAACTCCAGATTTAATTTTCTACAATCCAGGCAACACCAACGAAGACCCTTGTCATCACTAAGATTGTCTACCACTCTTGCATAAAGGCCAACACATTTGACATGTAGGGTAGCAGTATCCCACAGGAATCATTTCCCATTACATCTCATGAAGGGTTTGGAAGACCTACTCACAACCAAGACCTGTGCGCTTTCTAGTTGTCCACAAGCTGGTTGGGACCAACAGTTTTATACCGATTCCGAACAGTTAAATGCTCTTTAGTGTTGCCGTGACTACGCGATGAGACCGCTGTCGAAAGAACTGTATGGTCAGCGCAAGGATCGAACCCACGTTTTAATATACAAGAGCAGTGAACAATGTCACTGAATTACCAATGACCAAATAAACTACTAAATACAACTATTCATATAATTTTTTGTTTGTTTTATTTTTGTGTCAAGTTGCTGTAGTTCAATAAGACGAACAGCATTTTAAACAGTTCGCATTAATAAATTATATAAATTATATGAGTTCTCACTAATAATTATCACTAATAATTATCATTAATATAATAATTATCTTTAATAATAATCATTATCGTCTTGCTCTTAGTTTTACTCAAGTATAGTTAAGCAAATAATTCAAACTTTTGTAAACAACACGATACAGTCCCTATACTATAAACTTGCGGCGGACCGTAATACAACAGAATTATATTATATAGAAAAATGTAGAACGGAAACAAAGATAATGGTGAAATAATTCCTCATGAATATGGATTTAAAAAGAATAACTGTTGGTACTAGAGCACAGGAACTAATTTATGTGCATAAAAAAATGCATGATTCAAGACATTGTATAAACATCGGCATTACATCTGCTATTGTTATACATTATTTGTATGAAAACTAAAATCAAATTAGGAATTTTTATCCTTATGCCAGAACAACAATGATAATGTGAACTTTATGAAAAAATTGTACTGTAGTATTTTGTTAGATATGCCTCCAAGAAACTGTTAGGGTATTAGATAGTAAACATTTTTTTGAGCTAAGTATTTAGGATTCTTGTATTAATAATTTGGTTGCTTGTGAATTTATCCGGATAATTAAAATCTACATGGTGGTTGAGTTATTCTCGTATGGAAAATATTTTGAACTGAACTTCCTTGCGGATTAACTAATCAATCTCACGGTTATAAAGAGTGGTTTAAAAATTGTCAACTTTTCTTACGCGATACGTGGTATATTGTTGAGGAGCATCTTCAGGAGTTCTGCAATCATTTTTCAAGACATATAAAGTAGACATATAAAAGCTCAAGCGTTTCGAAAACTCGAAAACCTGGAAATATTTTACAGCAACCGCCAAAACAACAACTGTTCTCATACAAAACGCCTTCCACAAATGTAGATAAGTTGCGAGTTAAAGTTGCTGAGCAACCATCGAAACGTAGGACATTTGTGCAAGTCGTTTTGTATGAGAAAATTTTTGTTAGAACGAAGTTCCTTATCGCACGTTGCGAGATGAACAAAAGTTAAACAACTTTTTTTTAAAACTATTATGCTACAACCCATATTATCAACTATATTGTGTAGTTTTGCTTTGGTTTGTTTCTAAACTAACATATGTTGGAAAATTTCTTGTTTAATGTAGTTTCGAAACCCATCAAAAGTATATTTAGAAATGCCCAAGTCTCAGTAGTTTAAAAAAGAAAATTTTCCTAATTTTCCTAATTCTTAAAAAAACACATTATCTTAAATTTGTCTTTTGCTTAAAAAAGTCTTTTGCTTAAAGTTGTCTTTTGCTTTCTTACAAAAAGTACCTATTCTTAAAAAAAGTATTTTTTTTAAATAAGTATATTTTCTCAAAAAAAGTACATTTTCGTATAACAAATTGCCTTTTCTTAAAAAACTATCTCTTCTTTAAACAGTAGCGTTTCTGTGAAACAAAATAACTTTTCTTGAAATATAATAAAAATATACTTTAAAAAAATTATACATTCTATAAAAAAATAATAATTCATTCATTTTGTAAAAAGTATCTTCTCTTAAATATCCATTTAAATTATCGTATTTTTCAACGGGCGCCTTATGCGTGTTTGAACTAACTAGTACATAATATATATATCGAAAGGAACTTCGTTCCAACCGGGTGTCCCCTAACACCTCATATACGAGTAATTATGTTTTGGCGTCTGCTGTTAAAGTTTTCGAGGGTTTCGAGTGTTGGGGTTAACATGAATACCACTAATAGAATGTGTTCACTTACAGAAATTTTGTACCAAACTTACAAAATAAAAACAAACAAAACCGTCGCCTAATGTGACACTATTATGGTCTGTTATCATTCTATTCTCATAAGATGTCGACAGTTTTCAGCACAGTTTTCCATATCCCTCTTGTAACTTACACGTGTTGTAGTCGTTACGTTTATCGTATTTCACATCTCTGAAAACTTTATTTTCCATAAATCTTCTCAGAGGCTAAGACTTTTACTTTTTCCAAGTCTGCATTGTGGTTAACAGTTGAACAGTGCATCGCTAGAGCTGTTCTTATAGCTATTATCTGGCTTCCTTGCTCTATATCTGACATGTGGCTAGATAACCGTCTTCCCAATTCTCTCTTCGCAGTCCGTCGGTGGTGCGATGGTTAGTGTGCGCGGCCCTTGTACATGTGATCCTGGGTTCGAACCCGGCTCTGACCACCTTCAAATTTTCTTTCGGCGGCGGTCACCTCGCATAGTGACGGCGACACTATCGAGTATCTAGCCATGAGAAAGCTTCTCAAATTACCGTTCGGAATCGGTGTAAAACTGTATATCCCAAGCAGTGAGTGAAAACTGGAAAATGCACAGCTCAGTGATTGTGAGAAGTTCTCCCCAGTCCCTTCATGGGATGTAATGGGAAACCATTTATTTATTTATTTAGTCCCGATACAGACTTAGTCGCAAGTTGTATTATTATTCATGTTACATTTGATGTTACTTATACATAATATATTGGTGCCCATCCCCGTCCAATTTTCCAATGCCCATGCGCTTCCAATCTCCTAGAGAATTTGGGTATGTATGCTACCGACGAGAATATTTCGGGTGGTTCGTCCGTGGATACCCAATTCGCTGTCCCTTTCATCAAAATTCTTTATCTTCCCAATTTTCCCCTTGTGAAATCGTCCGTGATAAATCGTCAGAACTCGCCGAATAAAGTTCGAAGCCGTATCGAACAGAAGCTCCTTGCGACACTTGTAGTGTAAGTTAACCAATTCCCTGAATTTTCTGGCTCTGGGTACCAGTTTATGAGTAATCGGTCATCTAGTTCCTCAATCTGCGTATCAATGTATGCCCATCAACTATATTTCCATATTTCACAAATAAATCGTTAATTTTCGTCAAAGCTATTGCATGCTACCACTATGTCACATATTTCACGTTTCCCAAACATTCCAAAGAGGTCGTTCATGTATAGCGCCAGTATCCTGGCCACCATGTCACAGTTATCAAAGTATCCAACCAATAGTTCGTCCGTCAGAATATCGCCTACTATCGAGGACGCTGCCCATCGCATAGATAAACCTTTGCCCTGCCGGTATATCCTGTCCTTGTATTCGATATATCGATTCTTATCGATAAGTATAAGTAAAATCCAAATAACTCTCTATCCCACCAACCGCACCACAAATAGTGTGAGGGAGAAGAATGGGAGCTTTATATGACATTACTCTATGAGTTTTACTCTATAGTTTTACTCCGGTTCCGGGCTGCATTTTAAGAAGCCTTTTCATGGCTAAGTGTTCAATAGTGTCTCGAGCACTAAGCGAGGTTACCGTCGTCGAAAGTAATGTAGTGTGGTCAGAGCAGGGATCGAACCCATGTTCTCATGCACAGGAGCCGCGAATACTAACTATTGTAATAACGCCACAAATGTGCAATAAAGTAATAAAGCTACAAACTCAGTTTGAATTTTGAAATGAGCGATGAGATGACCTGCCAAATAAAACAGGGGAAAAATGGCTTTTGGTACCTTTAGCCCCTTAACGTGACTAAATAACAACTTTTTTGGCAGCTTTTAGGCTCAGATTCTACCGCAGGTAGACCCACATGTCGGTTTTTAAATACCGTCCATTATATAAATGTATGAGCTACTCAGAAGCATTTCTAACATTTTTAAAATTTTGAGAGTTTAATACTATTGAAACCAGAACATCCCAATCTTGTCATTTTTGAAATCCACTAGTTTATTTGGGTATTTGGGCATCGCTCTAGTTTTGTGTGAGAGTACACAAAAGTTCCAAACTCTTTGTGCCATTTTCTCCACTTTTTGTTTTGTGACGTTAGATCAATTGGCCTCTGAGTGCCACATATATTTCTTTATTTAAATCATCAATTTTTATTTCTAGCATTTCAAGCATTTTCGTACATTATATATCAAGTTCTAATCTGTTGTGAATTCTTTAAACTCCGCCATTAAGTTTCCTGCAAAGCGTCAACAATTATCTGAAAGGACAATTTGGTTGAAGTATATTTTGACCACAAAATCAATTATTCCACCACGAGTTCTTCTCACATTCTAAAAAGATGTCCCTGTATACATGTAACGACATTAACAACATAAAAGTGTAAACAACGTAACAAAACTAAACAACGACATGAATCAATTAATTTTCCCCCTTCCAATTCCCGTATGTCATCAATTCGATTTAATTCAATTGAATTTAAAACGTATGGAACTACATCGGTCTGTCATCCGGCTAGAATAATATCACCATTGACATTTTCAGTACACATTCCATTGCGTTGCATTTCACGCTCATTGTTGTTTCCACAAACGGACGTATGTTATGTATATGTATGTATAAATTCACGTTCTACATCCATTTATCTTTGGCAGGTATCAAAGCATTTTTGTATTTTAGACGACAGTTTCCACATCTGTGATATTCGATTAGTTTCAGTCAGGTTTTTCATTGTTGTTTTATAAAATATGCAAATACAGTTATTTCTTGTACTAGAGTGTCCAAAAATCCATCCTATTTCTTAACAACAGGTTTCCGGTTTGGCCGAAGAATTCATTTTAACAGAAACCTATTTCGGTTTGTTGGAAAAATTAATTTTTCACAAAACCGGGGGCCTAATTGTGTAATTGTGTCAAACGATACTGTATGTAGGTAATGGCAGTTCATATGCTATTTAAAATTCATGTGTTCTTAAAACTTCACTAAATGAACTTAAAACTTCACTAAAAAACCGATAATAAATTCGATATCGTTTCATACACAATTAGCCCGCAGTTTCCGGCTTATTTTTTAAACATAAATTACAACAAATGTTTTTGCCGACCGTTTCATATTCTTATATGTGATTAAACTTAAGACTTTAATTTAATAATAAAAATAAAATCATATTAGATTCGAAAAATCCACATTTTGGAAATTTGAACCGAAATATGTTTCATCATTTCCCTGGCGGATCTGTTTTTTAAACTGTATTTTCCCAAATTTATTCAAGCTCAAAACTACTTTAATGTAAAGCTTTCTAAGAAATGGAAATTATAAAATCACATTTAGATTCGAGAACTAAAAAAATATGTTTCTATTTAAATCGAGAATTTTATTAATATTTTAAAATCGTAGGCTGATTTTCACCGGGTTCATTTCATTTATTATACCCGTTTTTAGAATTGATAATTTTTAATTCTTTAATATAATTTTTAATTATCTTATGGATATTTAATGCAATTTGTGTAAACCCCGGTTAACCGACGTAAAATAACTGGAATAATGTCGTTACAAAAATTAAGTTTTAAAGAACCCGGCACACTATTTTGGGTACACATATGGTTATCCGGTTATTCGGTTTCGTTTTTAGACACTTCGTTTTGTACTCCGAATAACATCCGTCTCGTATTCTCGACAGATTTTCACACAATAATATTATTCCATATAAATACTTTTGTCTATGCCACCTTTTTTCTTCCAAGTATACACGTTAGACCGACTCACATTGTATGGTGGAGGAAAAAGTGTTTTCGTCCACCCCTCAAAATGTGCCTTGGCATGTTTTATGATGTTTCCGAAAATATTTCGCTTTTGTCATTATGATCCCGTGAGCTCGATCGCTTTTAAAATAGGTATCTTTTTTTAATTTCTCATAGAAATTTCTACTTTAGCTAATGACAGTGTAAAGTATACGGTATTAATATCATATGAAAGGATTTTTTATGGTGCGTCCCCCCAGCATATCAAAAACTGTCCCGACACATCCTTTTTTCAGTGATATTCTGCAAAAACACGAATTTTTAAGTTTTTGGTATGTAGATGTTTCTGATTTAAATGCCACATTGGAATGATTCTAAATATTCAAAATTTGGTCCAGAGAAAATGTATTAAAAAATAAAAAAGGATATCTGTACAACATTGATCTCCTTGTCCAGAGAATTGATTTGATACCCATTTACCCCGTGTTGAACGTAATTTTCCCACCGGATTGACTTTTTGGTAAATCGCGAACTAATGCGAATTTCAAAAACCACTGAAACACGTATTTATTTAAATCGACTAAAGATTAAAATATGTCAATCTAACATTTAAATCAGATGATCTCCATACCAGAATTTTAAAAATTCGATTTTTTTTGCAGAATATCCCTGAAAAAAGGATATGTGTCAGGATATGGTTTGATGTATTTTAAATACCGTTAGACGCGCTCGAAATCTACCTTTCATATGGTACTAATATTGTCCACATTGTCTTTAGCATAACTACAAAATTCTATGAACAACTGAAAAAATATACCTTTTTTTGAAAATGCTCCAGCTCATGGGATCCAATATTTTGGGAATCATTAGAAAACAAACCAAGATACATTTGGAGAGGTGGACAAAAGCAATTTTTTTTGTGAGTCGGTCTAATACATGTATATTGTCCTGGACATGATTTATTTGCCTTGACATGCCTTCATTCGGATTTCTATGTTTGTAACAAGATTGTAAAAGTAATTGAATTTTGGTTCGTTACAAACCTTGTGAATTAAAAGCTTTTAGTTGTATGCAAATTTTGAGATTAAGTAACAGTGGCTGGCATTTCCGGTCCAGGTAGTAATTGTAGGTGACAAGTATTTCGAGAAGATTTAATAAATATCGATGAATAATAAACAGAAAGTACTAATGATTAGCGTATTTTTTTTCCTACATTCTTACATGTGTTTTATTGACGTCGCACGATATTGCAAAATCCATCTAGGCATTAAGTGGAAATTTCTATTGGAAAAATTTGAAATTTAAAGGACATCACTTGCAACTAAAATACATTTAAAATACATCAACTAAAATTTAAAAGACAGCAATTAAAATTTAGACATCAATTGAATTTTAAAAGATGTCAATTGAAATTTAGAAGACATCAATTGAAATTTTAAATTCTTCAGTTGAAATTTAAAAATGATTACCCGATTTTATATATTAGATTTTAAAATTTCAACTGATTTCTTTTAAATCTCAATTGATATTTATAAGTTGCAATTGATGTGTTTCAAATTCAATTGATGTGTCTTAAAATTTAATTACTGTGTTTTAATTTCAATTGATTTCGTTTAAACTTCAAGTGATGTCTATTAAATTTCAATTGATGTTTTTAAATTTTCAAATGGTGTACCTTTTTTAAATTTCGAATAGGATTTTTAAATATCAATTTTAATTTCTTTTTTTGAATTGATAAGTGTAAATGGTGTAAGAGCTACCTAAAAAAATATTTTCAAAATTTTTTCGTATTTCCTCATGGCTGCAGCAAGATTTATTTATGCAGGTTATAGCAGCAGCTGTTGATGAAATAAAGTGCCTAATATGTCAAAGTCAGCTGATGAAAACACAATGTGAACAATCCAATTTAATTGGAAATGTGTTAAATTTAGTGTTTATAACAAAGATTCAAGTCGATTTATGTAAAGCCCTTTAATTTTTAACAAATTGTTTTCGCAAACCACTCCATCTACTTTATTACAAAATCTTTGAAACTTTGTGAACAAACTAATAATCCTAACAAAACAGAAATGTAACCAAACTATGACATATTAGGCACGAACAAAATGAAAACAATGAGATCAGCTGTGGTACTGCTATAACCTGAATGAATAAACCTTGGGCTGCAGTTTGAAATTTCGGTCATACATAATTTTTCTACCCAATTTTTCAATTTAATTTTGAATTTCCTTTCACTTTGAAATTTGCACGAAAGTACTATCTCATACATACAATAAATATAACTACAAGCTCATTCGAGAACTGAATAAAATATTCTTAATCGAGGAATCCAAATGATCCTATGAATAAAAAATGATGTGTCAAAATTTTGAAAGTATATTTTGCTTATTTGTAATCATCTCATCAACACGCATCTTTTGAGATCCTCCCACACGATTGAAACTCCATTAAATGAGATTTTCAGTACACTCAATGATTTTGTTGTAAACAACAATTCCCCTACATAGGAAAAACTAAACGCTTCATCATAGATTACCTAAGTGTTCCATTATAAAACGAGTTTTAAAACATTAATATTTATTTTGCACTTAGTCTAGAGTATAAAATTGGCGCTTAATATCATAGAAAAAGTTGGGAAAATTTTAGTGTAAGTTTTAATGTTCTAGTTGTCGTTGAAAACAATAAATGGGATTTTTTTGTTCCTTATAAACAGTAAAAAAAATATGACATTAAAGTTTTAAAACTTCATATCAAATGAGAAAATCGTTTTCAAAAAAAATATCACTTTAACACAGGAATACAATACGTAACTTAAAATGGAATATCTGATGGCGATAATATTGCAAGGGCATGTCGGCCCCGGCTATGCCCTAAGATGTTGGTTCTTCTTCTGGTTCAGCAACCACTCCTGGTAGAGAGTCCTAGACTCTCTAACGGTTTCGCCATCTGCCACCACTGAAGTTAATTCAGTTTTTTGGCGGTGGAAATTTTAGATTAAAAACGCGTTCCTGCATGTTCAGAATTTGGGCTGTCTTACGGGGTTTCGTCTCCTGATATCTCTAACCCCGGCCTCATGGCTTTGAACCAGATTAATCTTTATAAGGAAAAAATGTTATTATAGTATACAATTATGTAAAATTGTCCACATTTTTCTTGTTTAAATTATTTTCACAAAAATTTCCCTAAATTTTGATTAAACGTCAATGAGAATTATGGGAAACTTCAGTGAAAGTGATGGTAGTACACGACTGCACCTATTGAAAAACGTTGGCATTGGTCGCTCTGTATCTATCAATTATTTCCTTGATCTTAATATGGTAATATTTTGTTTGACTAGACAAATTGGTTTTGTTTACCTGAAGTATTTAGAAAATTTTCGTTAATAATTTTTCCGATTCAAGATCTATTTCTATAAAAAAGAACTTTCATAACATACATTAATATCAAGTAGTTTGAAAATTTTTGATAAAGTTCAATATCATTGATCCAAAATGGAAATGTCACACTTATTTATTTGACGCCACTATCGTTATCCAGGTATTGCGATACCTACATTAATTTACGATATTTTGTTTAAGATTTCACGAGAAATCTCAACAACCCTGGTCGTCAGCTACAAATGGGTGTAACAATTTTTACTTTAAGGGCACGTTAAGGAGTAACAATGCTAAGCTTGACAAATTTTCGGATAACAGATTCGTAATCAGCAGTCCCAATTTAACCAACACTAATATTAGTGCTAGTACATTAATATACTCTCAACGCGGACTAACTAGGTTACATTTTTCGTCGGCGATCACCTCGCATAGTTATGGCGACACTATGTGGTTTTCAAAAAATAACAGTTTATTCCCAGTGTTGATACATTTTAAAACAATTTAGAAGAACTTAATAGCATTTTAAAATAATTTCTTATAATTTTCATATCATATGGGGTTTAAAAATTGGGTTTGAATAACGACAACGATAAGAAATTTATTAATTTAATTAAACTAATTAAAAAATATATATTTTTGGACTAAACCATTTACTCTAATAAAAACCGCCACAATTTTTAGAAACTACAGCCGGTTTTTAAACAATCTATTTGATCAAAATTGTGATTTCTAAATAAATGATTATTTTAAATAAAGACAATTGGTGAACTCAGTAATTTCCTTCAAATATCCTTTTGTGAAAAGAATGTGTTTTTTTCGGTTGTTCCCAAAAACACATTATATCAACCAAGGGAAAAAAGTGACGTTATCATTGTTTTTCAATGGCAGGTCCTAATAGTCTTTTACAAATATGAACATATTCGAAATGCTGTGTGAAACTTTTAATGTGTTTGTTTTGCTGCGTTGTAAAATTATTATTTTTTAACACCAGGTTGTTTGTCAAAATTTATCAGAAAAGTTGAAGTACCAACGAACAGACAAAGCATGAGCTCATTTGGAATATTACTCGTCGTTCTCCGGTATGCACATCACTTAAGCGTCAGCGTGGTAACAGAATGTATAAGTATACACATTAATATTGAATTCTTGACGGAGTTCTAGTACCAAACCATAGACAACATTTGTTGGTAGGTTTCATCGTGAAACTGAATACTTCACTTCGAGTACTAAGAAATTTAAGAAGCCCAAGCATTTGAAACGCACAATTTAAAGGAGCATATCGTACTGTGACTGTTGGCGTGGCGTTGATTAGCTAGGGCAATTGTTATACAGAAGACAGTACACACAGAGAAGAGATTCGTTGTCACAACTATATTTATAGCCAAATAAAATTTGGCGGTTCCTTGAACTATCACATTATTCTGTTGTGATTACCAATAATTTTGTTCAGTATCACCAAATGTTGTGCATATCAATTGATTTGTAATTCAGTTTTGGTTGCAAGAACTAAAATATTTAGTTGAAGCCACAGCAACAAGAAATAAATGTGATCTGTCAATCGGGTTTTAGTTCTAGCAATCAAATTATCCTGTAGTGGTGAATATTTTATTAGTTGGATGAAAGAAAAATGTATATACTAATTCGGTAGCACCAAATAATATATTGGTATGCTCAACAAATTATGTACTTGAATTTGATGGCTGCCATAACCATTTGATGATGCTTTAACCGCTTATGAATTTTAAAAAAAAAAAATTTTAAAAATAATTTTTTATTAAAATTGTTTATTTTATATTTTAATATAAACAAAATTATTATTATTTATAACCAGGGTTCGTATTTTGCGCCCGTATCGTATGTATGTTTAAGGTAATTTGTGTCATCCACAATACTAGTACCTCAAGTCAAGTGCCCACAATTGTTTGTATGTGTTTGTGAAGGCGTCAATATTGGCGTCAGATTCAACGATTGTGTTTAAAAGTCTCACTTCACCTTAATTTATGATCATATGTATTCTTCTGTGGATGATATCTATACACATTGTTTTTTCACAACTTTGTTTATCACTTTCTGTTTAAAATAATAGTTTTTCTGTAAAGTCTTCGTGTAACATTCAACTGTATGTAGTTTCTCTTGAAAAGCAAAACCTCTTATGAAAAATCGAATACACACATAACATTGTAACAAGTGTTTTTGTGACAGAAACTAAATTATGATTATAGTGACTAATATTTCACCACGAATTCTAATATTGTACTTTTTATGAGTTGCATCGTCTATTTCAGATGAATGTGGTTTTAGAAATGCTCAAATTGGTTAAAACAACTAAAGTTCGGTAGTAGCAACTTGTATTTGGTAAAACCTATTTTTAATCTATCAATAACATCGACAAATAATTCTGATGTTTGACAATTATGAATTCTAATCAAAATATAGACTGTATCATGGAATTTCCAATGCCTGAATTGAGTTCAAACTAATCTTTTCCCTGTGTGTAGGTTTATCTTCGCTCTCACCACATTTAATTTCTCTCGCCAGTAAACACATAGCATAGTGACAGCACAACTATCGAGTAATTAAATGTTTAGAAGGAAAAATTTGTGTTTCTGGGTGAGATGTAATTGGAAGTTAGGTTAGTATGACACAGGGTATGTAATTGTTACATACATATTCAAAAATTATAACGATTTATTGAGACAAACACTGATGTAAATGGAAATTTATGTTCCGTCTATTAGAATGAAAATCCATCATACTAAATCGAGACAAAATCTCATTTCAATTGTTGTTGCCTGTACGACTTGTGTTGTCTTTTAGGCAACAACAAAAATAATGTCTAATGGAAACCGATGGTTGGAAAGGAGATTTTTCGAATGTTTTCTAAAGTGCGATATTTATCGAACATTAGCATAGTGGGGAATTCTTGGTTAAACTGAGTTTGCGTTTGCATTTAGTTTGAATCATTTTTCAATAGCATCATTTCAACCCACCGGTGATGAATATCTGTGGTTAGATCTGAAATAGCTATACGGGTTTCCAGCAATCACGAGGATGATTTTTAAAGCTTATTTAAAAAAACTATATCTCTAGTAATAAAGATACAAAATGGTCTGGAGCTATAATAAATAAAATGAAATAGTGGTAGTTATTTAGTTTAACCCCATTACTTCCAACATGATGTTGAATGACAATCTGATGGAGGGTCTGATCATGTAAGAAACTTTCACATTCACTGCATTTTTCGGTATCATTTCTTATCCAAACTAAAGAATGGTTTTTATTAAAACATCTATTGTTTGTGTCTAGATTTACACAAATGTAAAATTAGTATGTGATGTTTAAAATGGCAAGTGAAGTGAATGTGACTTGTGCGATATGGTCGCAAGAATCGGTTTGCCCACCTCTGATAGCGAATATTGAATGAATGTGTGTGAGAGTGCAAACAAAACGGTATTTGATTTCATAGACAATTTTTCAAAATAATGCAGTACATTTCATGCAATACAAACCTACGCACACCCACATACAAGCAAAGAATAAGCGTGACATATTTCATAGCCTAGTCTCATCTATTCCTTCTCCTTGCATTCGCTTGAGCTTTATAAATACTTTTGTCTGCATAAATTCAAGTGTAAGAATAAAGGAATTGAAACAAAAATAATTTGTATCATATATGAAAGACAAATGCTAAAAAGATCATGAGAATATTTAACTTGTAAACTAACAGTTTATTCATTCTTTTCTACACAGTGTATTAGAAAAGAAAATTGCATTCCATTTGCAAATGACAAATATTTGTCACAGTTAAAGTTCAAGGTTAAAAGAACTGTTGTACAAGTCCTCTACACAATACAAAAAACATTATATCTTCCAAGGTTAAAGGATGTACTGGACAAGCCTACTACACAATACAAAACAACTTTTGTCTGCACATTTCTAAGCAATTTTATTTAGCTCCAATGAATTGAAAAAATCAAAACTACTCTTCCCATATTGCGAAAATGTACAAGTAAATTTCAATTTTGGTTTTTGGTGTCAAAGTAAAATGTCGTCAACAATTAACTTTATAAAATCGTTTTATCTTGGTCAAGATATTTAGAGAATTTAAGTCCGTTTATATGTAATAAACGTCGAATGAATGAACATTGAATGAATTAATATCGGGAATAAGGTACTTTAAGGGAATAAGTGTCGTCCAACCGCTCTAGAACTATTGTACATGAGAAGAGTAGGTTTGATCCCTGCTTTGACTAACTTACATTTCTTTCGACAACAATGACTTCGCTTAGTGATGGCGACTGACGGTAATTGGCCACTAAAAAGCATCCTGAGAAACATTTTGGGAACCGGCATTAATCTGTAAGTGGTCAATGAGTGAGTACAAACACTAACTATCGCATAGCTTAGGCATTGCGAGAAGTTTTCCTCTGTCCCTTAGTGGGATGTTGTGGGAAAATATTTTATTATTTGATAATTTTTAAATAATAGGAAAGTATACAAATCTCAATAATATTGAACACACTTTGATTTTCAAGTGCATGCTATAAATTTCTATAGATTGTTTTATTCTGAGCAAAAAGTTTTTCAGCACATTGGTTGTCACTCCTCAGATATCATTTTCACAGTTTTGCTGTGGGAAAAGTTGTTGAATTAATATTTTTTATGTTCTTACGTATTTGATGTATCTGATGTCAGTCTTTACATTAAATTCATCAATAAAGCCTGAAATTTATTATCAACATATTTTTTTTGTATATAAAGTTTCCTGGCGTCTCCTTTTTCTCCCATTCGTATTAAGGGTTTTCAGTGGATTTTCGCTTAAAGCTTACAAATTGTAAAAAACTGAATTTAAAATGCCACCGAATCAATTGAAAATGAATTCTGATTGCCGGTTAAAAAACACGTTGTGTGAAATTTGTAATCGTCGTTTATCCTATTCAAGTGACATCAAAAAAATTCATACCATACGGATTGTAATATGAGTTCCACATTCTCCTATTTTGTTATAATTAAAAAACTTTGAAAAAAATTCCATTTTTATTTCACTAATCGTTTTTAGCATCATGCAAAATAGTATATTTTAAATGCAACGTAATGGTACAAGTAAAAAAAATATCCAACATGATAAAGTAGTTTGGTAACAGATCAAGGGGTATTTTTTCTCAAAAAAATTATGGAGATACTCTCCTAAATAGTGAAGGGGACTTAAATGTAATCAAATCGATAATGCGAGATCGACACTTTCTAGTAACTTTCTTCACAGTGGACTATATGAGGCATTCAATGTCAAACCGGATAAAAAAAACACCCACGGCTCCGACGTTTATGAATATATAGTTTTTACAAAAATGCCCTCGTCAATCAGCGGTACACAAAATTGAATTTTTTATTCTAAATTTATTTTGAATTCATTTACTCTTTGAATACCATCATATTATCACACTTGAAAAAAGGTCAATGTCATGCACATGAAATATATTTGGCCCAATTCTCAATTGATTCTCAATATGTTAAAAAATTAAAAATCTGAAAAGCAATTTACCGATGGTCTTATAATGTATGTAGCCACAATTAACAAATAGTTGTCTGACTGATTCGTTCTGTTGTTATTAGACAGATGTGTATTATAATATCAAACAAGTGGTAAAAGCAAAATTAATAGAAAATTAAAAATATCTCAACACAAACATTTCAGAGGTGTCATTGGATGAACATTGAAAATATCATAAAAAATCGAAGAAAGAAAGAAGAAACATTAAACAATAATTTTTAGTTAATGTAAGAGAAGTTTATGCTACAAGCTTCCAAGGTCAGGAACAATTTTCTAATTAAAAAATGGTTGGATTTGGTGGAATAATAGACAATTCAGTTAAGCACACTCACTGGCATGAGTAGTTTCAAATAACTGCTTTCGTTGGCCCAGCGACGATTTGTAGCTCCCATAGCAATTTTGAACTTGGGACTACTTTGGATGTTTTGTCTCAAAATGTAGTCAAAATAGTGAAACTATCCCCCATAAAGCGCAAATTTCAAAACAATTTAAATCGAAATTGTTGTCACTGCTTTAGGGAAAGCTGTTTTGTAAACCAGTCCAATCAACAATAGAGCACGTCGGATTCGAAGAATATATTCAATTTTCAAACTTTTTACAGTGATTTTCTTAACAATAAAATAAAACAGAACTAAAACGACCTAAACTCCAAATATTTTCCATATATGTTTGGTTGATTTCTAACCCAACGATATTTTCTTCATAAGACGTTACTTCATTACGCATTAGGAGTTAATTCATTACTTTTAAGTTTTACATCTTCTTTACAATTGGGTCTATTTCACTTCATTCACTTGGATGTTTCCACCAGTGGCACAAGTTGTCTTCATTACACACCAACAAGGCGTATGTGTACGACGTTTACTATTAATGCGGCTTCCAGAAAAATCTTTCTTATGGAATGACACCCACTGATATATAGAAACACTTTGGATGGTACTTAATTTCATTGTGGGATATTAGTTCATTGGTTGTGTCTACAAAAATTGGTTATATGGCGTATACCCAAAAATATATTCTGCTCAAATAAATGGGTGTTATTTCATCTTGGGGAATTTTTTCGTTTTGTGTTTGGAGGGTTAATCCATTAGATGTTCTCTAAAATGACAAAATATATATCTATGTTTATCTACTCGACGATTTTTGAATATCTTTCGAGAGCGAATATTGAGGAGAACAATCGCATGTTTTGAATTTTACCCAAGAGTATTGAAATATGTGAATGTCACATGTCCTTGTGGCGCCGCACAGTGGTCCAGAATCCATTTTCTTCCTTCGAAATTCTATAACTTTTGATCAAGTAAAATTTAGTAAGTTCCGTAGAAAGCTGACTGTAGGTAACGAGTCAGTGATTGTGCCGAAATAATGGCATTACAAATAACACAATTGACTGACTATATTTTAGAAACTGGAGTTGTCTACTTTTCAAAGAATACAACAAATTTAGCGCTTCTGTTTTAATAACGTATTTGGGAGTGATTGTTTATAATGCACACAACAAATTTTATTTTTCATTTTGCAAATTTTAAAATTTTTCAAATTTGGAAAATGAGAAAAAAAATTATTTATTTTTGTAATTTCTTGAACTTAATCGACATTGACTAATTTAAAGAAATATACTCAATAGTCTGATTTTCAATATTTTGATTTGAAAATAATCCTTAGCTACTTAACTACAATTTCTACAGAACCCAAAAACGATTACTGGATATAAAAGTATTGAATTTTGGTGGGTGAAAATCTATTAAAGCTTATCAGAGCATACTGTACAGAACAAGTGTCGATCGGCGGGTCCTCAGTGAAAAGACGTTAATGCGAAAGTCTTTAATGGAATTTAATGGAAAAGTTAAATTTTTTATACAAGATTTTAGTTCTTTAATAATTCTTCGGTTCAAGATCAATAAGATCAATAATCTTCGGTGCAAGATCAATCATTAGAGAATATAACAACTGACAGATCGAATAATATGAACTTAAACAGATCCAAGACGCAGACGGTTTACTATACCACCAATCTCATGGCAATCGTTGATTCTTTTTTGAAACAACAACATCTATGCAATAGTTTTCGATGAAAGCATGCATAGGAAAGAAATCATGTTTATTTTCCATTGCGTTTATAAATTTTCTAAAATCCAGGAATACATTTTTGGAGTGTTCCCTGACGACTTCGATAAACGGTGACATTCGTACCGGGTACCAAAAGATTGTCCGACTTGAGAGCGAAGTCAGCACTTCTTATCTATACAATCTATCAATTAAATCAATTTGTTTTTGATTTACTAAAATAGGATATCTGAATACAGATGGCTCGGAATTACATGGGCGAATCATATATTCATATAATCAAATGGGAGAATCACTATAATCATATGTTGGTGTAAAATTCGGAACAGTCATTAAGATGAACATCTGGGCTTGAAGATTTTGGCAGAGGAATGTAGTCCGAATGTAGTCCCTTGTAACATCAACGTAATTGAACGATTTTTTTTCCATTTTTCTTAATGCGATTCCTTTATTAGCACATGCGTAGCAGTTCAATGGATTATGACCAAAATGAGTTTGTTTTGTTGTTGAAAACTGCTGAAAACAAAAACATGACAGTAGATTTTCTTACGTTCAAAAGAACAAAGGAGCAGATCTTCAATTCACGAAAATATTGCGTCTAAACGTGTATATGTTTCCTGAAATATGTTGCTGGGGCCGTTATTTTTCAGCTTGTACACACTATATTTGGCATCAAATTTGTTTTCACTATAATATGTTGGCTGAGGCACATCCCGTATGTTTGAACAAAATCTGTACTGAAAGTTCCCTCTTTTTCTTGGATTGGTACATACTTACCAAAGCAATAGCACACTGGCACACTTCCATTTTTTAATATACATTTAATGTCTAAAAAAAATAAATGGTTTCCCATTACATCCCATGAAGGGACCGGGGTCTATTTCCATGTAAAGCCTTAGGAATAATTTTGCTGAAGAATGAAATGAAAAATCACCAATGGTTCTTAAGTTATAACTGAAATACTAAATACATCGAGATAAAGAAAAAATATCAAAGGTGGTAGAGGAGGTGTTTGGTCTCAGAACGCAAAACCCTTTGGAGGTTTTACTACGCAGGCCTAGTACTATCGCGCTGCCTTGAAATTTCTCATCCCCCGATAATGACCCTGAAAATGTACCACAGTGATACGAGTATTAACACAAAAATTCGAGTTATCCTGTTAAAATTCAAACCAGGAGTGTACTTTCTATATTAGCTTTTTAATATTCCACAATATTAAATTTCGTTCAATTTGGCACAAATATTTATGGTGTAACATCAATTGTTAAGACATTTACAACAAATTAAAATACACTTAAGTAAATTGTGGTGGAAAAGTACGAGTTTATTACAACAGCTACAATATAATTTCATGAAACCTTCCTCGTTGTTTTCTCTTTCAACCCCCCTTTCCCTGCTTTATTTTATTTCTGCATTTGAGTCTGTTGCAATTTTTATGACTTTTGAGTCTCTCCGTGGCAGATTTAAATCTTCAACATTATTACCTCTCATCTCATAAAAATTGTATAACAAACATGTCTCAAACAAAGTCATGTTATTACAAGGAACGTCATGGCCATCGACAACATTCAGGAATATACTATTCATACACACATTCTGCAAACTTGGCTATCGATAATATCATCAAAATTACATAAAATCTGACATTGACATGGTAGCCGAGTCAATGCAACACTTGAAATTAGTATCATCCATAGCTGCCAGACAATCTGCATTGGATTGAGAGCATAGCAAAATTTACATTTCTCAAAATGATATGCATGTCAAACATTATCCCAACTTTTACGTAGATAGCAACATATTGACATTTCTGTGCATAATTTAACACTATTTGGGTGCAATAAGGATATATTGAGTGTAGTATCAGTATCCTGATGTGGATACTACAAGGATCAAGTGACAACTGAATTGTTTGTCTCGCACCACAAAATGGAATGCGTATCTACTGAATGTAGTATTTTGTGTATGCATGGTTAGGAAGTACGAATAATGCGTAAAACTATTAGAAAGGAGTATAAAAAGATTATCCTAGATTTCAGAACTAAAGAAAAAAAAATCAATTTCTGACCTTATTATGATCGCTCAGTGGAAAATGAATGCGACAAAAATCTGTTAAGTAATACTCTTTTAAACAATTGCAACCCCTGGTGGTAGAAGGTGATTCCATACACGTTGAAAAATGGACTCTATAAATAATTCTCCCAAACACAAACTGGATTTGTTCCTTTATATTTCTTGTCACTGATCACTAAAATTTAATACTTATAAAGGGTATCTCATTAAGATTACACTTTTTAATTTAATCTTTTATGTGCAAGCGGCAACTCTAAAATTTAGTAGCTGTCAAATATGATTATTAGAATTGGAGCGCCTTACGAAAGAAAAACGCGTTATACGTAATTTTGAAAACCTATTACAAAAATTTGTAAAATTGCGCTGAGAGAGCTCGAAAACTTGGAAAAATTTTCAATCGATAAAGTGCACCTAATTTGCCAACCATTCGAAGAGTGGTCAAATAATTTGAAGAAACTGGGTCGGGTATGGACAGTCGACGGTCGGTATCTTGAAAACATAGCAGCTGTAAACGAGAGTGTCGCCGAAAATCCGAAAACATCAATTCGGCATCGTTCTCAACAACTTCAAATTTCGCGAAGTACTACGCGACGAATTTTGACAAAATACCTCCACCTTCATGCGTACAAAATTCAGCTTACCAGCAGACCATGGAAAACGCCGGCAATTCTTTCAATGGGTAATGGACTGAAGTTAAGTGAGTGCCAATTTATCAAAAAAAATTTATCTTGTCCGATGAAGCGCATTTCCATCTGAATGGCTTCGTTAATACAAAAAATTGTCGAATTTGTGGCTCAGAAAATAAAATGCAGAAGAAACAAATGCACCAACAACGAGCAACTGGCTGGTGCAGATTTTGGTCATGCGGCGTGAATGGGCCTTATTTTTTGAGCATGAGACCGAAATTGCAGTGACTGTGAACGGCATTCGTTACTGCAACATGATAACGGAGTTCTTGTGACCTCACCTGGACGGCGTGGATCTGGACATTATGTGGTTTCAGCAAGATGGCGCCACCTGCCACAACGCGTATGAAACAAGCGATTTATTGCACCAACGCTTTCCACAACAAATTTTCTCAAAATCTTCAGATGGTAACTAGACACCGGTTTAACACCGTGCGATTTCTTTCTTTGGGGTTCTGTAAAAACTCGGGTTTATGTGAATAAACCAAAAATAATTCCTGAGCTCAAAACCGATATCCAATGCGGCATCGGTGAGATACTGCTACATCTCTGTGAAAAAGTCATAAACAATTTCATAAATTCATAAATTCATAAATTCATAAATTTCAATTTCATCAGGCCGTGGGGCCATTTGGCGGATATTTTATTCCATACGTAATAGGAACATGCGTTCTTTACATTCCAATGAAATTTTAAAATGGAAAAGTGCATTCTTACTGAGACACCCTATAGAACTTTTTTCACAACTTTCGCAGTCGACCACGATATTTGTATATCCTCTATGAGCGTTTGATGGCTGAATTCATTCACTTCATTTGCATTATTCACATGCACTTACGACTGTGAATAAAGTCTCTTTTCTCTACTTGACACAGCATAGCGGCAGAACAATTTTTGAAGTAAACGGTGTAAGAAACACAGTCGCATTTTATCACAAACACGTCTATTATAACATATTAGTCACATTGCCTAGAACACGTAATTTTGGATAGCAAACACAATGTGTTTAGACCCAAATATAATATATTTGCGACAAGCACCAAACACACGATATATTTGCATCCAAACAACACACAATGAAAAGTTTTTCAGAGTGTTGGTGAAATAAATACTGTGATTTATTTATAATATATCCCAAAATCTTGGAACCGAACAATAAAGTTGTTCCAAAAAATTAGTAAATACTTCTTCTTTTAATTACCTAATTAAATTGCCTAATTTTTTTCTAAGACATATAAAATCAAGAGTCTGTTCACAAATTTGTATTGAGTTATAACAGTTGGTTAGCAGAGATGATGATAATGGGAATTAAACAGACCACATTTCTCTTTCTATATTTATTGGTTTGATATAATTTTTAATTAAGTGAAACGATTGTCAGGCAAACGTGAACCAGTACCTCTTTCTTGTATTCCTCTCTTAGTCATATTAACGTAGGTCTGTATTTTTTTACACATGAAAATTTATATGTAAATGTTGTATGGCACATACTTTACATTATACTTACTTATAATAACATATACTAGAACAAAATAGCCACTACTATGTCACAGTTATTATTTTAGTAACAGGGGTTATTGCTATATCGACTCGTTCGCATGTATGCTTGCGCCTACTCTCGTAAATTCCAACAGATTTTAATAAAATTTGGAACAGTATCATAAGATTAGTAGGTTTGTTGCTGCCTATGCAAATGCTAATTAGGATAGGTGTGAATTTAGCCCATCATCAAATACTTGTTCGGAGTATGAAAGACTATAAGTAATTGGGTCAACATTGATAGCTACTACAATTTAATTTGTACATTTGAGATGTGTTATGTTTTGTGTAATATGGGTAGTTGTCGTAGATGTGTCTTAAATTAAATTTAATAAATTTATGTATATATATTTATTATACCAAGTTTTGTGTTACTTTTAAATTTTATTATAAATATTGCTATATTTGCTGGCGGTGGATACAACAATAATAAACGCCTGCTGTGAATTTTGATGCCTGCCGGAGAACCGTTTTGCGATGAGAGAAACGAACATTTCAAAATGGATGCACATGCTGGTTTGCGTAAAAGGCAATTATAATTTTAATAATAAACAAAGAAACCAGATATTGCATTAAATATTATATTTATGACCGCAAAATGTTAAAAATAACTCAACAAATTAGAGTTTCGTTTTAAAAACCAAGTTAAGAGAACAATTGGCTTATAAATGACTTAATTAAAACAAAAAAAAATGAAAAGGGAAAATGTTAAAGACTTACTACTGCCTGTTTTCATAAAACGAATTTAAACAAACGTATCTGCAAAAATTGAACCCTTAATTATACGAAAAATACGAAAAAATAGGTCAAACAAATTCTGCAGGAACCATGTATATGTTTGGAACACACTCCAAACATTCATATGTTTGAAAGTCCCAAACTTAGATATATTTAAATGGAAACATAAGAATGGTTACAGGCAAATATGTATGTGCTTCATCCCAAACATCCATATACTTGCGTGGAAGCATTCACATGTTTCCGCCCAAGCCTCCATATACTTAGGTGGAAACATGTGCGTATTTCCTTCCAACCATAATAGAAACAAATTATTTTTGATTTCAATATATATAATATAATATCTATATATATAAAAATCGTAAACTATGCATTTGATCATGTGATGATCTTTAGCAAAGTTCTTGTGCATGAGCCCACGAAGGTTTCTAAGTTGGTACGACCAATTTTCGTCAAATGGCGCCACTGTTATTCCAAAATAAAATTTTAAGGCAAAACAACGTTTGCCGGGTCAGCTAATTCATTAGAAATCATTATACCAATACATTTATAACCAATTAATAAAAAACTAAAAGTTTTCAAACGTCCATTTTTATATTTGCCCGAATGGATGAATGCATTATTTGATTTTTTTTAGAAATAGGAATATGGCCTCTTTTGGTTCTAATTTTTTCTTGTCTCTCAAGTTTATTTTCAGAAGGTTTCAACTTCGCCAAACGCTACAAAATTTTAAATCACGATTATCACTATAGGTTGGTACACAAACAATATATGTTTCTGTGTATACAAAGCTCGTCAATGCAAGCCAAGCGCGGCTTGAATACTATGTGTTTTTTTTGGAATTTCACAAATGGCACGCCGCTCCGATTTTCTTAGTAAAGACAGACAAAAAAGGATTCATGGTGTTGCTCTTTTCAGTTTCTTTCTGCAAAATCGTTTATCACTTTGGTAGCACACAAACATACATAAGACACATTTCAAAATAAAATTTTTTTTACCGGTTGTGGGTTCAACATATTACAAAGTTATCAAATCAGTACGGAAATGTTAGCCGGGTAAATCGATTCAAATCCGACTTGGATACAAATTCCATTTAAAATCGGTGATTCAACACTTGATTTTCCGCTTGCCTCTTCGTAGGTATATTAATGATATTCTTATGTTGCATTTAATTTCATATACAGTTCCTACTTTTATAAGAAACTTAGGTTAGTGATAAGTGCGAATTCACACTGCCGTGGCTTAACGGGCTAGAAGCTGCTGAAGACTATATTTCACAAACATCGAAACGTCATCCAGCGAATGTGAGCTCGAATCCTACCCACGCATTAACAGTTTTTTCACTAGCCGAAAAACCTATTCTGTTAGATTTAGAGGAATTACAACTGTCTGAAGACAAATATAGTTGTTCCAAACGTAAAAGTCTTTATTAACACAGTTCAACATGATTTTGAGGGTGAATGATTCATTTGTAGAATGAAAGCCTTAGGTAAGTGTATAAAAATCCCGGCAGGACAAACCCCTCTTAGACTTCACATTTTTGTTGTGGCCTGTTGAAATTTTTATTTTGAGCCGAAATAGTTTTTAAAAAAATGTTTCGGTGCATTTTCGTTACGGTGCATTTTCGTCTTCAGTGAAATTGAATGAGACTTGTTTTCTTAGAACATTTCAGTTTTCTCTTACGTGTCCTTTTCACCCGGCAGTAAAACAATAATTTGGCCTAAGGGGGTCTGTCCTTGCGGAGTTTTAATATAATCATCTAAGACTTTCATTCCGTAGAGGAACCATTCACCCCCAGATAATTGCTTCTATTTTGTTGCACTGTGTAATAGAAACGAATCAACTGTTCGCAAGGTTTAGTACCTAATAAAGGAACCGGAAAGATTTTTAAAAAAAAGGAAAAATACTGTTCCTATCTTTGCTATCTTATCCGACTTCGAAAATTCATTATTCTTCATCTTTTTCGGGTTCTCAATTTCAGCAATTCTTTGCAAATGTCGATAATCACATCTATTAGTACTAATCAATGTTGATAATATATCATTTGTTCCTCTGTCTCTTTTGTTCATTGACTGCACTTAACCTAGACAACTATTAAGCTTAACGTGCTTACCGGGATTTTGCGTCGTAAAACAAATTGTTAGTAACAATGATTGATTAACTGATTGGTCGTTTGATAAGAAATGCAAGTGATAAGGAGGGAAAGGATTTTCATGCACATTTGGTGGCTAAATGGAATAAACTGATATTCTATTTTGGTGGCAGTTCATTGTTTAAGCGACACCTTTAATAAATTTATAACTACACCATTTCCAATTGAAATTTGAAAAAAGTCAATTGAAATTTAAAAATTATATTTGATATTTGAAATACGAGTACATCGATTGAAATTTTGAAATATTTCAATTGCAATTTAGAACACATCAATGCAAATTTAAAATACACCAATTGAAATTTAAAAATCTAACACATAAAATAGGTTAAAAATTTAAAATTTAAAATACATCAATCGAATTTTAAAAATTCAAAGCTTGAAATTTGAAACACATCAATTGAAATTTAAAAAAAATCAATTCAAATTTAAAACACATTAATTCAAATTTTAAATGTACCAATTGGAGTTTACAAATCTAATACATAAAATAGGTTAATCATTTTTATATTTTAAATGACGAATTTTAATTTCAAATTGATGTCTTTTAAATTTCAATTGATGCCTTTCAAATTTCAATTGATGTTTTTCAAATTTCAATTTATGTATTTCAAACTTCAACCAAATTTTTATATTTCAGTTGATGTATTTCAAATATAATTTTCAAATTTCAATTGATATTTTTCAAAATTATATTGGTATTTTTTAAAATTCTACTGCACCCTTTCGAATTGAAATTTGAAAAATGTTAATTTAGTTTTGAAAAATATCAATTGAAATTTGAAAATTATATTTGAAATTTGAAACACATCAATTGAAATTTAAAAATTCTATTTGAAATTTAAAATACTTACTTTCTTACTTATCCGGTCTCGGACAACCCCGGGAGGTCAGGGACCTTACAAAACGAAGATAACATATTTCGCCAACCAGTTCGATATTTTGCTTTATCTCTCCAGTTGGCAATACCAAGTGTACGCAGTGATTCGTAAACCTGATCCCTCCAGCGGAGTCTTGGTCTTCCTATTTTTCGTCTTCCTTCGAGTTGGGTTTCGAAAACCCTTCGCGCTGGTTCATCTTCATCCATTCTAGTGACATGGCCTAGCCAGCGCAATCACGTTATCTTGATCCGCTTAACTATGTCAATGTCAGGATAAAGCTCATACAGCTCATGATTCATGCGTCGCCGATACTCACCGTTGTGCACTATAAAAAAAATAAATGGTTTCCCATTACATCCCATGAAGGGACTGGGGAGAACTTCTCACAATCACTGAGCTGTGCGCTTTCCAGTTTTCACTCACTGATTGGGACCTACAGTTTTACACCGATTCCGAACGGTAATTTGAGAAGCTTTTTCATGGCTAGATACTCGATAGTGTCGCCGTGCACTATAGGGCCATACATTTTTCGGAGTATTTTTCTCTCGACGACTCCTACAGATGTTTCGTCTGCTTGCGATAGGACCCAGGATTCTGCGCCATAAAGCAAGACAGGTTGAATGAGAGTCTGGTACAGCTGGACTTTTGTTACTCGAGAGAGGGCTTTATCTCTAAAGTGCTTGCTTAGCCCAAAATAACATCTATTCGCAAGCACAATTCTCCGCTTGATTTTGAGGCTGACGTTGTTGTTTTTGTTCACGGCAGATCCGACGTATATAAATTCGTCCACTACCTCGAAGTTATAACGGTTATCAACGTTCACGCTTTGGTCTAATCGCTAATTGTCTTGTCCTCATTTACCGTCGGACTCACTTTTGCTGACTCCTTCTCAATTCTCGAAAAGACCGTAGTAACTTCTCTAATTGAGCGCCCAATGATATCTATATCATCAGAATACGCGAGCAGCATGTGACTTTTGCTGGTGATGGTTTTATTCATGTTGACTGCAGCTTTTCTCATAATGATCTCCATTAAGATGTTAAAGAGATCGCACGATAGGGTGTCGCCTTGCCCGAGGCCTCGCTTAGTTTCGAAAGGTTCGGTAAGATCCTTACCAACTTTCACTGCGGATTTTGTGTTCGTCAAGTTCATCCTGAAAAGGCGTATGAGTTTTGCACGAATACCAAGCTCAGACATTGCTTCATAGAGTTTCTCCCGTATCGGACTATCGAAGGCTGCTTTATAATCGATCAATAGATGATAGGTGTCGATTTGATTTTCGTGTGTCTTCGCCAGGATTTGACGTAGCGTGAAAATCTGGCAGTTGTCGATTTTCCAGGCCTAAAGCCACACTGGTATGGCCTAAAGCCAATCAGGTCAGGTTTTAGTCTTTCGCACATTTTACTTGATAGAATCTTATATGCTATGGATAAAAGGCTTATTCCACGGTAGTTGGCACAGATACTCGGGTCACCTTTTTTAAATATGGGACATAGTACACTGAAACTCCAACCGCCGGGCATGCTTTCATCTAACCAAATTTTGCTAATGAGCTGTTGCATGGTCCTTATCAGCTCATCGCCGCCAGCCTTAAACAGCTCCGCCGGTAATCCATCGGCTCCTGCGGCTTTGTTGTTCTTAAGTCGGGCAATAGCTGTTCTGACCTCGTCTTGGTTAGGAGGGGGGCAATCGACGTCGTCGTCCATATTTTTATCGATTGTCCCATCGTCATTGGATATCTCAGGTACTAGTAGCACGGAGAAATGCTCTCTCCATATTCCCAACATGCTCTGCACATCTGCGACGAGATTTCCGTCCTTGTCTTTACAGAAGGGGGCCCTGAACCATGTCCATTAGTTCCGTTTTTTACTTTTTGGTAGAATTTTCGGGCTTCGTTCTTTCTTCTGTATGTCTCAATTTTCTCACTCTCGCGCTTTCTCCACTGCCGTTTCTTACGCCTAAAGAGACGGTTTACCTCCTTTCTTTTCTCCCTATACCGCTCAGTTGCAGCTCGCGTTGCATTTGACTGAAGCACTACCATACGTGCAGCGTTCTTTCGTCATTTGCTATGCGACATTCTTCATCGTACCACGGTTTATTGCGAAGCGGTTTTTCGAAACCAAGTACGGTTGTTGCGGCAGTTTTTGTAGAGTCGGAAATGGGTTTCCATTGCGCATCAGGATCGTCTTCGGGAGGGGGTGGGTTCTGTGCCAAAAGTTGCGAGAGCTTCCTTGAGTAGGCTATGGCTACCTCTGGTAATTGCAGCTTTCCGATGTCCAGCTTCCTCTGCGTCTGGTTTCGTACGATTTTTGCTCTACTTAATCTTGTGCGAAACTTTGCTGCTACCAGGTAGTGATCAGAATCGATGTTAGCTCCTCTGATCACTCGTACGTCCATTACACTGGATGAGTGCCTTCTATCAATTACCACGTGATCAATTTGGTTCTTAGTTCTTTGATCAGGGGATACCCAAGTAGCTTTGTGGATGTCTTTATGCTGGAATCTTGTACCACTAATGAATATGTTTTTTGCGGCGGCAAAGTCAATCAGTCTCATACCGTTGTCGGAACTGTCAGCATGTAGACTGAAATTGCCAATAGTTGGATTGAACACATTCTCCCTTCCTACTTTCGCATTAAAATCTCCTAGTACAATCTTAATGTCATGGCCAGGGCAGCGGTCATACGTTTCCTCTAGGAGCTCATAGAATATGTCTTTGGCATCATCATCTTTCGCTTCTGTCGGGGCATGAATACAAATTAGGGAAATATACAAATATTTCGCTTTTATGCGGATTGTTGCTATACGTTGACTCACAGGATTGAACCTAGAGGCTAGATGTCGCAGTCGTTTGCTAACTACAAAGCCGCAACCAAATTCATGTTTTTTTTCATGGCAACTGTAGTATATATAGCAGTTCCTTTTTCTTGTGCAGCCATGTCCTGTCCATTGCAATTCCTGGATAGCGGTAATGTCAGCCTTATAACTTTCGAGGACATCTGCCAGTTGGATACTTGCACCGGATCTATATAGAGTTCTTACATTCCAAGTGCATATCCGTAAATCGTGGTCCTTATAACGTTTGCGGGGGTCGTCAACAAATAGGGGTTGTTTATGTTTTCTTGTTCGTTTACGTATTTTCACTGCCATTATTAACGGTGGCGGGAGGCAAACCCAGCCCACCGTGTTTTTCCATTTTACCTACTGCCAGGAAATTTGATTGCAGCCGCCCATTATTGATCAGACGCTGACCAGGATGCGATATGTTGAACCTGGATTTTCTTCTTTTAGTTTCTATCCGCCGTTGGCCCGTATGTTAGGCTCATCCGCCTTCTGAGGACAAAAGAATATGCCCGATTGTTTGATGAGCTTCAGTGACATCAGTCACCTACTAAACCTGATTTGATGCTCATTTGTTTCGCCTTCTCACTCTAGCTAGCTAATGGAGGTTTCCGCAAAGCCATTGCCCAGGACATACTGCGTGGAAGTAGTGAGCTGCTAGGAAGGAATCATTTCTGGCCACTCCCAAGTGAATGGCAATCAGAAACTTTCCACCTCCACGGATAGTCCCATGTCCTTAAATACATCAATTGAAATTTAAAATACATCAATTGAAATTTAAAAAGTACTAATTGAAATTTGACAGACATCAATTGAAATTTGAGAGACATCAATAGAAGTTTAAATCACATCAATTGAAATTTAAAAGACATCAATTGAAATTCAAAATTCGCCACTTAAAATTTAAAAATTATTAACCGATTTTATGTATCAGATTTCCTGTATCAGATACCCTGTGTATCATAAAGAATTTGCACATAACCCTTTCGGAACTACTGCACCTATATGTTCCACCAAATAACTTCTAATCTGTTAGAAACATTTATTGGAAAATATAAAGTGCACAGAATGAAATTAAATTTTAAATCTTACAATGAAATATATTTAAAATATTCTTACGTATTCACAGTATATTATTTTAGCCCAATAAATACGTTTAAACTAGATCATCGCGGGTTTCAAAATACAATTCCATTCTAAAGTAGGAAAGTAATATGCTCTTCCAAGATAATAAATGTGTGCTACATTCTGGTTTTCGTAAAACAATTTTTGTTCACTGTAAATGCTGCAGTATATTTCATCCCATATTTGTATGTATATTGTGACCCATTTCAATGGCTTTGCACGCAATTATATTTGTATACAATGTTGACACGTCCTTTTGTCTGGAGTACAATAGTATACCATTTTATTTATAATAAGGTGAATCGAATATAAAAAATTGCAAATTAAAAAATGCCAAAATAAAAACAATTCAATCAGCTAGAATTGTTTCAAACAACAGAAACTTCGTTACATTTCAAAATATTATTTTCTCTGAATTAAGTGAGCGAAATCCAATCCCAAATTAGGACTTACTGCAGTAATTGTGCATATACAGTGAAAGCTCTCTTCGCGGACAGCTCTTATAGCCGGACAGCTCTCTTAAGCGGACAAATTCCTTGGTCCCAAAATGTTCGCCTTGTTTCAGGAAGAAATCATGCTCCCTTAAGCGGACGCTCCCTTGGACGGACGCGGACACTTTTTTGGCATCAAACATCTCCCATGAGCGGACAACAAAATTGTGAAAACATGATTTCTAACAAATTTTATTGTCGAAATAAAAGAAAGTATGAACGAGAAAACAACTAACAACGAGTTCATGCATCAGTCAAGTACGTAACTATCTGCGTTGAGCTGTGATTCCCCTTTTTTGCTCATAGACAAAAAAAAAAATGCGCAGCTACTGTGATTAACCTCTACCTTAGAAATGTGTTTTTTGCTGTTATATTTTGATACGCATAAGTTGAAAAGGATCCCTTGAAACGTGTGAATGTTGCCATCATCCGTCAACTTTTCCAGGAACGAAAATAATTTTGAAGTTTTTTTTCAGTATGTTTGATTTAAGTTTATGATTTATGAGTCTAAGTTTATGATTTATGAATGTTAAGGGCTTGACATTGCCATGTATTGAAATGATATTTATAGAACGTGTACATTAGTACGCATTTAAATAATGAAAATTTTGTAACAAATTGGTTTGTAATGTATTAACATATTTATTTGCTTAGTGGAGGGAGTGTTCTTTTTAATTTTATTTAATTTCCTTCAAATGCTCTATTGGGCGGACATCTCCATTAGGCGGACAAAATTGGTGCGACCGTCAGTGTCCGCTTAAGAGAGCTTTTACTGTATTTGGGATAATTAATTTTCAAATCTATACGCTGTATGAAATATTTAAGGAAAACTGCCATTAAATAAAGGGTGTCTTCGAATGATTGCAGTTTTTAAATTTTGTGTAATTTTATTTTGTGCAGGCGGAAACTGTGATATCTGGAAGCAGTCACATATGTTGATTCCGATTATTAAAAGTGGAGCGCTTTACGAAAGAACAACGCCTTATAATTCTGAAAACTTATTACAAAAATTTGGAAAGTTATGCTGAGACCGCTCGCAAACTTCGAAGAATTTTCAGTCGAGAAACTGCAGCTAATGTGTCAACCATTCGTAGAGCGGTCAACAAATTTGCAGAAGCTGGGTCGGTCTTGAAAACATTGCTGCTGTAAACGAGAGTGTTGCCGAAAACCCGGAAACATCTATTCGGCATCGCTCTCAAAAGCTTCAAATTTAAAAAAAAAAATCAGCTCAAACCCGAAGACCAGGGAAAGCGCCGGTAATTCGTTCAATGGGTAATGGAGTGATGTAGCGCATTTCCATATGAATTGTCCCGTGACGACACGAACTTGTCAAATTTGTGGCTCAGAAAATCCTCATGCAATCCATGAGAAACAAATTCACCCACAATGGGCAACTATGTTAAACAAGCGGCGGTCAAGCGGCGTGATTTTGCAGGACTATGAACTGCATTCGTTACACGAAGATGACAACGGAGTTCTTGTGGCCTCGACTGGATGGCATGGATCTGCATGACATGAGGTTTCAGCAGGCGATTTCTTTCTTTGGGGTTTTTTGAAATCAAATCCAATATCCAACACGCCATCGGTGAGATATAGTCACGTCTCTGTGAAGAAGTCAGGGAAAATTTCATGAAAATATTTGATAGATATTTTATTCCATACTTAATCGGAACATGTCTTCTTTACAATTCAATAAAAAACTCACAACTATCTCAAAAATACGTGTTTTTATTTTATAATGAAAAAGTGCATTCTTACTGAGCCACCGTTATATACATATGTACATTTTTTAGGGCAAAACAAATACTTATAAATTTCAGTTGCAGGTGAATTTTGTTTCAAGATCAGTGCGAGCGCCAAAGACGTTATGTGAATTTAATTCAACTTTGTACATGCATCCACTATGGTATTCTCAAATAAATTCTTTTCTGATTTAATCTCATATATTTAATTCTTTAGTTCCGATACACCTTAATAGACAATTATTTAATTTCAGTTTTATACTTTAGTAGTTTTTTTCTGATATTCAACATAAATAGGTGAAACAAAGAAGAGAAATAACCAGAAAAACAACACAGAAACATTATTACATAGTTAATACATATATTAAATTCTTTATTTAATTTACAATACCCGTCCAAAGGACATTTTTATTCACCGCATCCTTGGCGCATAACAAGGGAGGCTCGTGATTATTAAGCAACTGCCACGCATATATGTGCACGAGTAAAAGCGTACTCTTGTTAGGGCTGCTGGGTTTATCTGTATATTCCAAATAGTTTATTATTTTCTTTATTCTCAGATATATCAGTATATTATTTAGCATATGTATGTAGATTGTTAATAGTATTAGGATTGATTCTGAGTAAAATATATTGTGAAGAATTTTCAAATTAATTAATAGTTGAACGTCAGTTTAATCACGAAATAGGCGTTCCCAATAGTGATGGCTGGATTTTTGCAGTACGTCGGGGCTATATTTTTTAACCTTTCTCTAATTTTTGTTTTAAGTTTTATATTGCAGACAATAAGGACAAATTACCATGCTAAATTGCAGCGCCGAGTCGCGCGTGCAAGTGATGAATCTTTATTATTAAAAGGAAGATGCGGCAACGATGATCGTGATGCGCCACTTTTACAACAAGGCCCATTTTTGGATGTACGGCTATGTCAAGAAGCAAAATTTCAGGATTTGGGATGATACCATTCCTTACATACTACGACTTACTAACAAATTTTACAATACAGAATTTTATATAAAATTAAAACAAATAATGTCAATATGTATGCATACTCGTATACAATGTACAGCGATATATAATTTGATATAAATGCATTCTAAAATTTAAAGCAAATGTTTTTTGAAACAATATTTGGATATACATTTTTTTAGACTACTTGAAATAATATCTTAAATTTATAATATTTCAAATGTATAGTATTTAAAATTAAAATTTCTATTTAAAATGTAAAGGGTGTTCCAACAAAAGTGTACGATTTACATGTTGTGGCATTGATTTTTCACTGGATGTAGAAGTTCAGAAAGTTGACAGCTTTGGTCTACGATCATTCGGTTTTCAAAAATGGAGCGCTATACAAACGAAGAACGTGTTATTATACAAATGGGGGAGGTACGTTCAAACCGCTCGTAATCATTCCGGAATTCTTGGTCGTAAAACTGCAGCTAATGTGTCAACAATTTGAAAAGTGTTCAAAAATTTTAAAGAAACTGGATCGATTACGGACAGATAGGCTTCTGTGCGTCGACTTCCGGTCGGTCTCTCGAAAACATTGCTGCTGTAAACGAGAGTGCCGCCCAAAACCCGGGGAACATTAATTCAGGCATTGGTCAGAAGAACTTCAACTTTCGCGAAATTCAAATTTCATCTGAATGCATTCGTCAACAAACAAAATTGTGGAAATTGGGGCTGAGAAAATCCACACATGATCCATTAGAAACACATATATCCTCAATTGTGTGGATCGGGTTTTGGCCAGGCGGCGTGAGTTGGATTTACTTCTTTGAAAATGTGACCGGAAATGCAGTGACTGTGAATGATATTCGTTACAGGAACATGACAACGGAGTTCTTGTGGCCTCTACTGGACGGTATGGATCTAGACAACATGTAGCTGTTGCAGGAGTGCAACGCATATCACACTACACATGAAATATTAGATTTTTGGAGGATCGATTTCCAGGCACCAGAATCATTCGATTTAACGTAGTGAGATTCCCTTCTTTATGGTTTTGTGAAATCTCTAGTTTACGCGAATAAACCACAAACAATTCCCGAGCTCCAGACCGAGATCCAAATCATCATGGGCGAGATAGAGGCACATCTTTGTCAAATTGTCATTGAAAAATTCATTTAAAGGGCCGCAAGTGTTGTGTTTTATTCCGAACTTAATTTGAAAATCTCTACTCCACAATGCAATAAACATATCACCACACGGTCAAAAACTATCCGTTTTATTTTTAAATTAAATCGTGCACTTTTATTGGGACACACTTTATTTATGTTTTTGAAGGGAGCAACATACTTCAAGTTCACCATAGTGGGATGTGTATGCAATTTTACCAGAAGTAAGCGTACACAATTTTTGAGACCAGATCAGGTAGATTGAAAACCTTTTTAATTTTGTCCTTTTTTATTTTTCTCTCGTTTCAGTGCAGTTACGCAAAAAAATCTCTAAATTTTATTTTACGAAACCCACTACTATATATATAAACACGTGCCATTGGATAAAGTAATAGCAGTGTTAGGAGGGCCCAAGTGGTACCTAGAAGTAAATTAAACCATTTAATAGATAATCCTTAGCTAAGCATAATGTAACTAGTCATACAAAAGGTTGAAAACAAATCAATGAGTGTTCGAACTCACGGGCGATGTGTTAACACCTTTTAGTTACACGGTACCTGTTCGATTTCTAAGAACACATTAGTAAATGTTACATTGGAAAATAAAAAAGAATAGTTTTCCTATTTTACTTTCTTTTTTCCTACATCTGCTTTAACATTAGATGTAATATTGTTGAAATAAATAAAGCAATATTTAGCTCACTGAAATAATTATTTTTGTTTTGTCATAAACAGGGCGACGACAAAAAGTATTGAATAGTATACAGAACTTATTGCACTCTTTTTCCGGTCTTATGCAGAGTGTGAGTAAAAGAGCATAAACGAGTCCTATTCTCTTTATAGAATATTTCAATATAAATGCACCAGTTCGACAATGCTATTACATAAAACAATACAAAATGCATAAATGTTTCAAAAAGCATTAATGTTTCACATCAAAATTATGCATGCACCAAGTTATGACAAAACGAGTTTAATCGTTTGCCAGATGTCGCATGTGCTTTAGAGTATACAATTCGTTCTATGAGGTCTCTATACTATTCAATAGTCTTCGGCGACGATGACTTGCTTGTTGGTTCGCTGCCGGTACATCAATACCGTCAAATTTATTTTCAGGCAGAGACTATTGTACCAAAACCACGCATGTGATGCTAATGCTGCGTGGTGTTTGCATGTGTTCACTTTGATAGATTGGCCTACACGTGCCTATAGAGGTAACACATCAAAAAAAATATATTACTTCCGAAACTGGGAGCTTAAACAATTTCAATTCGTGACATTATTCCAGGTATTATTTCATATTAAGTATCTTTAGAATTATGGTAGTTGTGTTTTTCAAGCTCAAAGTCCAAGTTACTTAAGAGTATAAAACTCAAATTTATTTTCGCATTTTTTATTTTACATTTATATTTCGATATTTCGAGCAACAAGAGTTATATCCACTGTCGCGTTGGCAGAGGCACAACTGCACCAGTGGATATCAGTTTTTGCTGATGAGTTAATGCTGATGATAATGATGATGATCGTCGAAGATGATCCAAATATCGAAATTAAAACATAATTAAATAATAAATGAAAATATAAATTTCAGTTTTATACTTTTAATGTATTTGGACCTTGAGCCTGAAATGCACAACTACAATAACAAATAAGGAGGTCTAAAAATAATAATAATAAAAATCTATAGATTTGGTTAAGACTTTTGTACTGGAAATATTTTCAATTGTACTTAGCGGCAAAATGTAAGTAACCCACCCACACAAATTTATTTGGCACAAAATTTCTCCCCTATACAAGCCATAGAATTCAAATGATCCAAACAAAACTTAAATGTCGTCCAAATTGTACACTAACAAGTATTCAGTACTCCTTCACTGCAAGTCATATCATTCGCAGAAGCCAAATCCAGCACACTTAAAGTTATAGTTTACCTCGAGCAAAAACAGCTATGATTCTTTACAAGAAAATAAACAAAATCCAAACCAAGTTAATAAAACTATTTCTTGCTTATTTCCGCACTACAAACACACTTGGCCTTAGGGCAAAAAGGAAATGAAGCCGCATCCATATTACAGTCGCACACTCAACTTTAGCAATAAATAAAGATTGAACTAAACTGTATTAGCCTCAATGTGTCGGCTGCGTAAATAAGTTATAAACTATTTTGTTTGTATCATATTTGAACAACGAATTGGTAAAAGGAGGCAGCAATTCGCTGCACTATTTTAATATACACTTGTATACTTACAAGCTGTGTATATACAAATGATGCAAGAACTGGCAGTAGTTCAAGAATGGGCACATTCTTTGCACAGCGTGTGGGCTGATTTTGGTTTCAATCATGAAGATAATAACAGTTAAGGGTTAAGAAGTTTAGAAGTTAAATACAACGAACAGATTCTGTACTGTGAACCATTTAGCTTAAATACAAATTCTAATGGCAAAGTGTAAATTATTGACAATGATAATTTAAAAATTATTCATTAAATTTCCGTCCAGTCACTTTTAACCTTCAGATTACAAAAATTAAAAAGTTTAAGGAACTTGGCAATATGTATATATCACAGTACGATAAAACGGCAGGAGATTCTAAGGGTCGTAGTAATAAGCAAAAAGGTGCTACTTGTCTCCCAAGTTTTCATTACTTTATGCCCCTCCATCCGACAGTAATATCAGAGCGTCAGATTAAAATCACTTCTATAATAGTTGATAATGATTTCTCATTTTCTAATGTAATGTTGGTTATTAAGTTCGTTTAAAAATATGAGCAAAAACAGTCAATGGGTTGCAATCTTACGAATAAATTTGTTATATACGTTTGTGTTATAATAGTACATTGGTTAATGGACACATCTTTTCAGATAAAATGAAATTATTTTAGCCTAGACAAGTATAATATACTTTTTCAAACCCAGTGGAGGCGTTTTAATTAAATTGGTGCTAAATTTCTGGTAATATCACATAATCACTTAACTACCATTAACAGAAGTAAATTAATTTTAAGACAATAAATTTCATAATTGGCTTAGTGTACAAGGTGAAAAAAATAAAAAAATAACTTTTTTTAACACTATTATGCTACAACCCAGTATTATCAACAATATTAGGTACTTTTGCTTTGGTTTGTGTCTAGACTAAAATATGTTGCCAAATTTCTTGTTTAATGGGAAGATTTCTAGGTGGAGACTGTAACCAATATTTAGTATATGTTGCAGTTTTGAAATCAATAAAAGTAAGAAGTTTAAAAAAGCACTTTCTTAAAAAAAGCAAATTTTCTCAAAAACAATACCTATTCACATTCTTAAACAAAGTACGTATTCTTAAAAAAAATACTTTATCTTAGAGAATTACCTTTGCTTAAAAAAGTAAATTTTCATAAGAAAACTACCTTTCCTTAAAAAAAGTATTATTTTTTATAAATAAGTACCTTTTCGTAAAAAAGTACATTTTATTAGAACAAAATGCCTTTTCTTAATAAAATACATTTTCTTTAAAGGGTACCTTTTCTTGAAACAAAATAACTTTTCTTGAGGTAACTACCTACTGTTGTAATGTATCTTGAGATAATTAGCCTTTCTCAAAATAAGTACATTTTCTTAAAAAAATACTCTTTTCCTAAAAAGAGACCACTTCTATATATATATTCATAAAAAAAGTACTTCATTTTAAAATAAATTCATACTCTTATGAATTCTTTTTACAGAAAGTACTTCTTCATAGAATTAGTAACTTTCCTTAAAGAAAACATTATGAGAAATACCTCTGTTTAAAAAAGTTCCTTTTTGGGAAAATATAATACATATTCTTGCAAAAAGGACATAAAAATAGACTTTCTTTAAAAAATACATTCTTTAAAGAAAATTTCTTAAAAAAAGTTTATCAGTTTACAAAATGTATCTTTTCTTAAAGATCCGTTTAAATTTTCGTAGTTTGTAACGGGAACAAATTAGTACGTATTGGTACAAATTAGTAGATAATATCGTTCCAACCTAGTGTGCCCTGAAACCTCAAGTAATTTTCTATAGATACTAATAAACACGCAACTTTGCCCAAGAGAAAGTTGCAATCCTAAAAAATATTTAGTTGTTTCGGGTACAGGGCCTTCTTCGCTAACAAATTACCCTGAGCAACAAATTGAAAACAATTGTTTGTTCTACGGCAACCACTATCCTTTTCGGTTGTACGAGTATATAGTTCAAAAAGCCTAAAAATTTTAAAAGCTATCTATCACGCCAATAATTCATGAAGAATTTAAAATCAATATATTGTCGTTGGTTCACAATTTCGTCTTTATTTAGAGCCGTTCAATAAATGTGAGATACCATTACAAAGAATACTCACTGGTCACAAAATATGTTGCCATCCCCGACAAGTTTCATCACTGGTACAAAAGCTTGATAACAAGCAAAACCACCAAAAATATGGCCCCAGAACCCGATATAAATGATGATTCGCAATCAGATGAAGATTAGCAAATTTAAAATTAAAATAACACATTTGCATTAAAAAAAAACATGTTCATAAAATATATATTTATTCCAAAGTTTAATTTTATTTTTGTATATCTTATTTATAAATGCCTTAACTATCAGATTTTAATATCAATTTTCAAATCAAAAGTGCTTAATGATTTTTCCAGCGGCCATAAACTTTAAATCTTCAATAACTCAGAAACACAATTATGTGACTTGAGATCTTTTTGCAGGATACCGACGATATCATCTCCCTTATTGTATAAAGTACGTCCGGTTAGTTGAAATACTTTAAAGGTTTGTCTTTATTCCAGTATTTAGAAAAAGGCTCCAAAAAAACTCATTAAAAGGTAGACACGGTAGGAAAGTGAACAAAAAGGTTCAACAAATAGACACAAAAGCTGAACGAGTCTGCACCTTGAGAGTTTATCATTTAGGTTAGGGCTTGACACATGCATAGAATTTATGCTTGAAAAGTTAAATTAATATATCAGTTTTGAAGTTATCGTGGAATTCTACCGCGATTTGGAATATATTTTATATGCCGTAGTTGTTCAAAAATTATTATGTTAGGGTGCCACCAACGCAATGATAACTTGACTTAACACAGTCCTCACCTTGAGGGTATTGCATGAGTGCAATATTAAGTTAACTAAGTAATCGTTACTTTCTTTTTACGATCCCATGTAACAGTGATGAGTAATCAGTTTAGTTCAGTGTTAGATTTATATTTACACAAAGTGACTTTTAAAACAAGTCTGTCATTTTGAATTAAATCAATTCGCAATACCTGTTTTCACCAAATTCGCTTTCGCACATTGGAATTACACCCACGTTTATGTAAGTCTTAAGTATTTTATCCTCAAAAGTATTTTTGAAACATAATAATGTGGAAGTTTTTAAAGGATAACTGTGTATTTGAATTTGTTTTAGCTTTTTTGTACAAAAACACGATTCATTACATTGACAGTCAAGTTAGTCTGTCCACACAATTAGATTTTAGAATTTGTAATTTTTCTTTCGCTTTTAAGGTAATGGAGCTTGACATTTCAAGTGTTCGAGGTAAGTTAATAAGGAGATGTACGTGAGGGGGGATTGGATGAAAGTAAAAATGTTTTCCTGCTGAACACAAATTGGATTGTGGTATATTTCAAAAGTCAACAAACAAAAGTTTATTCTACTTAAAGGACGAAAGTGAGTAACATTATTTTTTTGTAATTCAAAATGTGTCTAAGCAGAAAAGGAATATACATTTTTGTAGCGGCTGTATATTTTGACAACTATTATAATTTTACTCATTTATTATTAAACATTTTAAATTATGATTTATATTAAATTTTTAAATTCATCGATTACTTTAAACGTGTATATCACTAACAAAGTTTTATTTTCTATTTGCTTTGTATATTCCAATTCCATGTCTTTTAGTCATCTAAATTGGTTTTACTTGTTAGTACCTAAGTTCATATCCTGGTGAAAATCAGTCAGTCTTGACCTAACATTTGAACAATAAAGTTCAATATCAAAATTCACAAAAAACGCCCTTCATTTAAAAAGGGTTTCTAAATAATACTATGAATAAGACTCTCACTGCTCGTCCGAGCTTTATAATCTTTATGAGATTACCTTATACTCTATTCACTAGTACTGATACAATTTTTCTCTGATTCAGGTGCAGGTTTCTATTACTTCTTTTACTTCCTTGGAAGCAATGTTGTTCTTGGAAGGTATTTAAATTTAAACCTTAATCAGGTATAATTCTCATCGAACTATCTTAGAAGAAAGTTAAAGCTCCAGCCTTTCACTGCAGAAGTTTGAAACTGATATTGTCGGGATCTTTAAGCAAAAAGAAAAAAAGGTTTCCCATTACATTCCGTGAAGAGTTTGGTGAGAGATTCTTGCAGCCAATGAGATGTGCGCCTTGTGGTTTTACAGTCGGTGATTGGGACAAACAGTTTTACATGGCTTACGACCGGTTGGTTTTGTGGTCATGGCCAATATTTAGGGGTGCAATGTATAGTGAACGCGGCTCTTGTACATAATAATGCGGACACTGCTCCTACTACCTTGCGTTTGTTTCCACGACGGTCACCTCTCTTAGTGACGGGGACACTACTGATTAGTTGAACATGAGAAAGGTTCTCAGGCAACCGAAACTTTGAAGCAACTTGCCTTTAAACTGCAAAAAAATTTACTTTTTTATTTTAATTTCAAAGATATTTGACAAAGGAGTATTGAACTAAAATTCCATATTAGAGGGCAGGGTTTGTAGTTACACAAACCCAGAAAAGTAGGCGATTCACGTGTGAAATCATAAATCCTTGGAATATTTAATATATTATAAAATTTGTATTAGGATAGTTAAATCTTCTTAATTGTGATAATTTAAACAAAGACTAGGAAGGAGTATGGGCGCTTATTAAAGCAAATTAGTGTATAAGGCGCTTACATGTACGATTTATAAATATTTTGGTATTCAACTACTATATCCTGAAGGACAATGTAGTTTAAGGCATTAAATATATTAAAATCGTGTTAAGAAACTTCTGTGCACAAACCAGTTCCAATTGGGAGAAAACAAAAGTTTCAACCGTTTTTGCATGCGAACTGTTGTGAACAGATATTTGCATTTATCTCACACAGGGATGCACGAACAATGAGTTACTGCTTGAAATTGTGGCGATGGTTAATATGCACTACGATTTAATCCTTTATTTTGTTTGAGGGTGTTTTTCTGTAATTTACAATGAACATAAAAGTTTTTTAACTTGACAAAACAAATATGTATTATTTTACCATATGACGACCACACTATTGTTGTTGTTGTTGATCAGAAACTGGTAAGCGAATTGGGCAAATTTAAAGGAATTAAATGCGGCTTTATTTATTTGCAAAATAATGGGTGAAAACAAAATCTTCATTAACTGACAAAATGGATTTAAAATAAATTTGTTCAGCTTTTTTGTGCAGTAGAAAAAACAGCTCGATTTCTTTATATGTTAGTCATAACTAGATACAGAAGCTAATTCTAAGGGTGGTCTGCTTAAGTCATATATTATTTTGACACTTTCCTATTTTTTCTATTCGGTATGTTGAGTATCAGTCTATGTCAGACCTCGGCGTAATAAATTTTTTACCAAAGTGGGTGCTGTGTTGCCCAAACTGTGGGTTTTTTGAAAATATGTTTTGACGGAAATGAAGTAAACTCCTCCCATCTTACGTGGTTATGTTAGCAATGGCGATGTCAGCATAATCTTATAAAAATTCTTAAAACGAACTAAAATTCGACCAAAAGTAAGAACTTTAGAATCGACGTCGCTTCCATTGACTTTGCCGATTATCTAAACTCAAAATAATATCGTAATATGTATAAGCAACCAAACAAATTTTAAAGTTATTCTTAAAATTGATTTAAATAAAGAAACAACTTGTCCCGAGGTATTGGAGTTTCTTTTAATGTTATCAGTCCAAAGAAATAACGTAAGTCGGGTGCTGTACGCAGGTTTAAGCAAAATTTTTTCGAAAATGCTGGTGCAAAAACACCATTTGAGTCAACGGCGTGCGCTACAGAGCCATGCTTGCGGGCTCTTTCTGGACTGAAACCGAAGATATTAACTTGGATAATCTTTGATTCAGCAGGATGGCGCTGCGTGTCACACAGCTCACCAAACATTCAACACTCATCAACACTAAGTTCGGTAAGCGTGTCATCAGCTGTCTTGGCTATGTCAATTGGGCGCATAGGAGCTGCGGTTTGATGCCTTTAGACTTTTTCTTGTGCGTTTAAAGACCGATTCTCTTCGAAAAATCCAGAAATGGTTCACATCCTTAAGGCTATCGTCTGAGCCATTCGTGAACCAGAAACCGCCAATAAAGCCTTGAGGAGTATTTGATATTCCTAATAAAGCCATAACATACCAAAAGAAATTAAGTCTGGTTGATATTATTTAAATTTGATCGCATAAAACAATCTTAGGTAGTAATTTACACCTAATTCTATTAAAATTAATATGAGTATAATTATTGGCAAAATTTAAGGAATTATGGCAGAAAGTTTTTATGTGCACAGGTAAATTCTGTCTGACATTATAACTTTTGTTCCTGCGGCGCGAGACATATCTATTTAGTGTTGGTGTTTGAAACATAAAGCAAATATTACTTATGTATGAAAAAACAAATAATTTTTGAAATATTTCGATTATGAAAGTTCATAATTTTTATTGTTTTTTTTATGTACACATATGGGAAATAGGAACGGGCAAATTGCTTCTGGTTTGTATCGAAAATCAATTAATTTTTGTCCCTCTACAAATCTTTGATTATATTGGAATCGAATATTCTGAACGACACCCATTCAATTACACCATATGCGACTGAAATACTAAAATGATTTGAAATTTAAAAATTCCATTTGCAATTACTGAATTGGAATTTAAAAATTCTATTTGAAATTTCAAATGCACCAATCGAAATTTATAAAACATACATTGTAATTTAGAAGACATCAGTTGAAATTTAAAACACATTAATTTTAATTTGAAAAACACCAATTGACATATAAAGATCTAATGTTTCTTTTGGAAATCGTGGAATGCGAATGGATCTGGAGAATGAGACAACTTTTACGCTCTGATCCCAACAAAGTTAAATAGCTGATTTTGTGCTCAGCGAATCTCGAATAAGCGGAAAATCCAAAATGAAATGAATAGAAGATACAACGAACAATGTCAGAATTTGGATACTTCTTTATTAATTCGAGATGTTGGAGGATCGTCTTACCAGTATGGCTGCTGATTTTACAAGAAGGAAGGGATCTTTTTTTCTATCGGAAATAAGTATCTGTGACATTTCACAATCGTTGACAGATGGTTTAGGCGTTAATGGGGGGAAAGGGACAGACAGAGATTTCGACACCTTTGTATTTTAATTATTTCAGGGTATGCATTACTTAGCATTAGAGAAGGAATTAATGCTAATGATTTGGCATTAACATTACCGATTAATCATTTTTAACCTTCAAATAACGAATCATAAATTTCAATTGGCGTCTTAGAAGTGTGAATATTTCTATTGATGTGTCTCAAATTTCAAATGATATTTCTTCGATTTTAAGTGATGTATTTCAAGTCGAAATTTTAAATTCCAATTGATGTATTTTGAATTTCAGATACCATTTTAAAGTTTCAATAGATGTTTTTCAAATGATATCGATATTTTTTGAATTTTTTGGAAATGAGAAAAGGCTGTCAAATTTACCAATTTTTGAGTTAAAGTGCTCTCCAAATATATTGGTCAACTAATTTTTTAAGAAGTGGACTATAGGATATCTGAAGTAAATCACACCTACATACTCAATTGTTAATAAAATCAAAAAATGTGATATGGAGATTTTAAACAATGGATCATTTCTACCTGCACTAGCAACGTAATCTCTTGGGCAATTGCGTTTCCTTTTTTCCACACACACACACACAACTCTCTTAAATAACAAAAAATTTACTAAAATCCTGAAATCGGGCATATAGTATGATTTATAATATCTACTACTTTTAAGTCAGGATACCATAATACGTCAATAATTTATAGCACGCATACATTTCTTTCAACGGCGGTCACTTCGCCTAGTGATGGCGACACTACTGAATATGTTGCCATGAAAAAATTTCTCAAAAATACCGTTCAGAACCGGTGTAAAACTGTATATCCCAATTAGTGAGTTCAAAAACTACACGCAAAGAAAAAACTTTGTTTCCCCCAAACGAATTCTCACATAACTGAAGTTCGTTTGTGGACTGTAGTTGGGAGAAACGAACATCTGTTAATCCGTGCAAGTTATTTCGTTTGGGAGAACCAAAAAATATTTTCAGCAAACGAATTAAGAAAAACGAAAAAAGGTTCCTCGCCCACTGTTGTTTCGGTTACAGCAACCGAGTTGTAGTTGCTCCCAACTACAAAAACATTTGCGAGATCTGAAAAACGTTTGCAGTAAACGAGTTAGGAAAAATTAGTGCTGAAAAAACGTTTGCGTGAAACGAAAAACGGTTCCGCAAACTGTTCGTTCTGTTACAGGAGCCGAGTTGTAATTAAAACTTTTAATTATGGCTTCCCTAAGCTCTCTTTGTTTCAATTTCCAACTTCTATGAATTGTTTAAAAAGTTTGATTTAAAAATAGTTTTAATTGTTGTCTATTTTGTCACTGTCTCCTTACACGTCTGTCTCGCCTTGAATTCAAATAACAACTAAAAGTACAGCAAACAACAACGCGTCAATTGTCCATCCAAGATATATTGACAAGGTAGAAACATTAGGGTGTGTGATCACTTTTATGTGTATGCGTGAGTGTGTATGCCAAACGAGTGGATAAAACTGCGTATACAGTCGACAGAATGCGAGAAATTTACGTTCTTCGTAATCTGTGCTCTCATTAGAAAAATGGTTAATTTCAGTTATCGCAAGCGTTTTTTTAAATTTGCGGAAACTGTAATTCTGTACGCGTTTGATGCAAACGAAAAATCGTTTGCAACAACATGATACACATTTGCGATACATGAGTTTATTTGGGACAACTACATGAACGGTTGTGATTAATAAATTAATACAAATCAATCAAAGTATTTTTGTGGCAACCGGGCAATTAACGTTTTTTTTCATTGGGTGTAGATTGTGAGAAGGTGTCTCCAATCCCTTCATGGGATATTATGGGACATAATTTTTTTAATAAAATTCTACTTTGTAGACTATGCAGAAATGTAGACCTGAGAAAAGTATATAGTTTCGTAAAATATCACCAAAATTGTATCGATCCTATATACTTATACACAAGTGTAATTTGGTCGACACCGGTGATGTGAGACTCTCTTATGTTCTTTGCACCTAAGCGTATGAAAGTCAATAGACCAAATTCCGTAACACTTATACGCCACGGTGAGCCAATACAAATATGATGTATGACTTTTAACCCTGCTGTTAGATTAGGACCATTTGGTCCAAATTTTTTCTGTTTTCCCTTGTAACTTTGGAACGGTGATATATACTGACTAAATTTTTCTGCTAATGGGGTCTTTTAATAAAACAATGTTATGTGCGAAAATTAAATTTTCTAACTTTATTCAGGACTGAGAAAAATACAAAATGACGAATCTTAGGTTAGAGGACCATTTGGTCAATAGTACATTTTTTCATTACCAAGCGAATGTAAATTCATGTCAAATATTTAGAAGATGTTTTTGATATGTCAAATACTTGCTTTAGAAATTATTGAACCAAAATAGTTACAAAGGATAAGATAAAATTATTATTTTGGATGAAAATTCCAGTATGGACCAAATGGTCCCTCAACCTAAGATTCGTAAATTTTTTCATTACCAAGCGAATGTAAATTCATGTCAAATATTTAGAAGATGTTTTTGATATGTTAGCGGATGTTTTTGATATGTCAAATACTTGCTTTAGAAATTTTTGAACCAAAATAGTTACAAAGAATAAGATAAAATTATTATTTTGGATGAAAATTGCAGTATGGACCAAATGGTCCCTCAATCTAAGATTCGTAAGTTTTTTCTAATCTAACAGCAGGGTTAATAAAACAGACCGAATAAATGAAAACCTCTCCTAAGCGAGTATTTCTTTACAAATTAAAAATTACTAAATTCCCCTAACTTCTATTCAGTTGAGGGCATATTTTACAAACACTAGGGTAGCAAAACGAATTGTAATTGTTCATTGCAATAAAAGATGAAGGATTTTCAACAACCCATAGTTGGATGACGTTTTCAATGTATTTCACCAATTTATAGAAAATATTTTCAAAACACACACATCCCTCGCAAGAGATAATAAAATCAAAATATTTCTTACAGATTTCGAATTGGAATTTTATAACCAATTTTGTACGTTTACATGTTAATGCATGAGATATTCATATACTAGCTGACCGGATAAGAAATCGTTTCCTAAGTGAAAAATTGTTGGGTTATATTGGCATTATTTGTAAATTAGTAAGCATGACCAGTTTCGAACTCCGTGACAAGTTCCGCATCATAACTACTGTAAGTGAATTGATACCACTAGTGGATTGGCAATTGTATTTATACAAACTCTTTTATTTATAATTTAATTACTCGCAGAAAAATCGGTAATTTTTCACCGTATTTGGAGCTTGTCGCAAATATAGTATATAACATTTTGTTTACTAATCAATATTGCATGTTAGAGACACAATTATTAATAGGTTATTAAACATGTTTCTGCAGAACAAATTGGTTTTTTTTTGTTGAAAACTGCTGAAAACAAAAGCGTCACACACAAAAAAGAACAAAAGTGCAACAGATTTTCAATTCATGAAAACAATATTCCAAACATATACATGGTCTTGCAATATGTTGCTGTGTCGTTTTTGCGTGTATATAAAATAAATATCTATCTTTGAGGACGAGGACTTTTACATTTTTTACTTTTTTATGGACTAAAGTAAAGTAAAGTATTTTGCTTGCCATCAAGGATATCTCCAAAACTGCTGATCTAACAAAATATTGGCTGTAGATAATTGGATTTCAATTTTTTTCCTACAAAACTTCTTTTAGCTTTTGCTGCAAACAATGTTTTGTGGGTCTTCGGTGAATTCTATAAAAATAAGAATCATTGAATGAAGGTTAAAAATTGATCCAAAGCTACTGACATTAAACAAATGTTATTTCTAAGTAATTGGATCCTAGATTCTTTGATACATACCCTAACTGCATTGGAAAATTCGTTATTGACTTTTAATAAAATGCGTAGAACCACAGTTTCGAAAGGCTAAAAATTATACCTAAATATTCCTCAAGAAAAATTATTCCGAGAAAACAACACTACACTACAGAAATATATACCGGCTACGGGATTAAAGAATTTGTCTTCATTTTGTTGCATTAAATAAGTGTTGATTCAAATTACATCCCATGAAGGACCTTTTCACCGTGGGAAGTGCTTCTCGCATTCAGGGAGTTTTGTGAGCTAATTACTCACTGAGCGAGGTGACCATTACCGGCAGAAGTGTAAGGCGATCAGAGCGGGGATCGAACCCCCATTCTCATGTACAATGTGATGTGAAGGGGCCCAACACCGTTACCAAAAAAAAAAGAAAACGTCCAGAATCCAGAAAGCTTGGATTATTTGATCTTCAAGGAGTTATGTTCTTTAACAATATTTCCGGGTTAAGATCAATTTCTATGAAAAAGTACTTTTCTAACAAAAAGTAAATTTGCATAGAATTTATTATTAAAAAATAATGTGAAATTGATTATTACGATGGGTGGTTGGGAATATAGATATTTCAATGCCCACCAAGGCATATCATCAGCTCCCTTCTCCACAAGTATTTAGGTAGACAATTGTCGCTTAGTTGAGATTTGTTATCCCTACAAAGTGTGATGAAATAACTAAATACTTGTGCCTTCGTGGGCATAGAAATAGGTATATTCCCAACCATCTTTCAATCAATTTCACATTATTTTTTTAATAATGTATTCTATGAAAGTCTACTTTTCTTTTTGTAAAAGTAGTTTTTCATAGAAATTGATTTGGAACCTCAAAAATTATTAAAGAACATAACGTTGTTACATTATTTATTTAACTAATAGTTTAATAATTATATGCAAATAAAATTAAAACTATTTACCTTAAATGGAATCGTAAATGCTGCCGATGCTGCAATGATAGTTTGCGCTGCTCTTGTATATATATTATCATGAGTTCGACCTCTGCTCTGGCTACTTTATAGTTCTTTCGACGGCGGTCAGCTTGCATAGTGATGGCGACACTATCGATAAATTAGGCTTACAAACCCTTCTCCAAATAACTTTGGGAACCGGTGTACAAATGTAGGTCGCAGTCACTAAGTGTAAGGTGGTGAGGTTGTGAGAACCTCTATCCACTGCCTTAATGGGATGTAATGGGAAACCATTTTTTATTTATTAAATGCCATTTTTTTGTGTACAGCATTTGACCACGTTGTGAAAGTCTTAAACGCTATATCTATCTTTATGGAAAATAGTCATATTCAGTTGATTCAGTTTCGGCATTTATAAACGACAAATTGAAAGACTGTAATAAATACAATTAATAATATATACCCACCTGTCGTTTCTTAATCTCAAAGGTGTGGATTGAGCGATTATTAAACGAGGACCGGCAACCATCTCGACAAAGAATGCAATGCATTATTTCGAACGATTTAGAATTTGTTGATATAAATTCGAAAATAGCGGCCTGATTTTCAGCCGAAATCTTCTTTGGCCTTTTAAATAAAAAGTGATAATCAGGGGAAGAATTGAGTGAGGTTTGTGATACCATATTCATGTGCTATCACAAGTTTTTCGTTTGGTTGAGGTGCTAAACAAAACCTATCCATTTGTCGCACTGTGTCATTTATAATACTAACTTAAATACTGGTAACTTTTATACAGTTCAATTTACATTCTAAAAATATTAGGATAGTTTGTTTGTTGTAGCAACAGCTTCGATAATATGAGTATTGGAGTCAGAGTTAAACAAACTTCTGTGCAGTTGTAACAGTAATGTACACACGTGGCCAACACATGTATATAATTATATTAGACCAATTCACTTCAAATGTAAAATGTGTCATGTTATATTAATTTGTAAATTTTAGAGAAATTTATTGTATCATCGAAAAAATATTTTTCATATTTATTATCAAAAAATATAACTTGGATTGACAATTAAAAGATAACTGGAATTGTTTCATACCTTTCCAACCGCCAGATAATTCGGATTTGCGATAAAAAGGCATTGACAGCTTTAATAAAAAATTATATAACTTTCACTGTCTTGATATTTTGCATCTTTTATAAATATCAGTGAGAATTCATTAGGGATGATCTTTATTTATCCGGCCTTTTTATTGACACTTTTTAATTTGGAATTACGACATTAACATATTAACTCAAAATTCGAGTTCTAGCTTCTTTTTATAAAAAAATCTATTTTATTTTAATTTCAATATTTCGACCTTCATCGATGATCATTGTCAGGAATTTAAAATCAACAAATTCCTTAAAAGGCTAAAACTGCCAGTTTTCTTCATCTGTGGTTGTTCAAAAAAGCTATTTAAGTTAGAAAGGGCGAATATCAAAAAGAGATACAAGATATTTAAATTTGTACCTAAAAATAAATATTTATATATTTTATTTATTATTCAAGCTCAAGACCAAAAATAGATATATAGTTTTTTAAAAAGAAAGATATTTTGCAAATTTATCCTCATGATTCCAGGCAAACCGTATAGCTATGTCAGATCAAGCCACAGATTTTCGTCAGCCGTTGTTTGGAGTGCTGTTCTGAAAATTTCATCAAACTAATTGAAAACGAAAACTCGTCTGAACTGAAAATTTTCCACTATGCAAGTGTTCGAAAAATATCGCAAGCAAAACACACAAGAAATCATTTGCAAACAACTTCTTTCCATCTCCAGAGAACCATCGGTCCGCATTAGAAATTTTTGTTGTTGTTGTCTAATAGACAAAATGTAGATTTTTTATTTATTCGGCCTTTTTATTGGTCCTTTTTTATTTTATTATTCAAACTCAGTAACAACTATATTTTTATTCAATAGCAGCATTCCAAACATGATTGCGATGAAAAAATCTCAACTAGGCGAGAATAGTCCAAACTCCTACCGTAATAATCATATTCCCAGTAGGACGGTGCCACCTGTCACAGCGCACATGAGAGAATCGATATATTGCGAGATCATGCGATTTAACGCCGTGCGATTTCTTTTATTTTGGGGTTTTGTGAAATCTCGGGTTCATGCGAATAAACCAGGAACAATTCGTGAGCTCAAATCCGAAATCCAACGCGTCATCTGTGAGATACAGCCACATCTCTGTGAAAAAGTCATGGAAAATTTCATGAATAGAGTAATGGCCTGTCACCAGAGCTATCAAGGGGCCATTTATTTGACTTTTATTTATATTTATTTATATATATATATATTTTATATATAATATATATTTATATATATATATATTTCTTTTTGACTTTTCGGCTTTGATTCACATTTGGCAGCCACTGTCGTCTATTTGGTTGGTTTTTTACTTTGGTTTATTATTTTCTACAAAATAAAGAGTTCAAAATTAGATATTTTTCTTCCTAAGTACTAATACTAATTAATTATATTAGTTATGGCAATACATATATACAAAATATTAATGGAGACAACAATGGAAAAAAACCTAATTGAAAAGTTCTTAATAATAAATTAAAAGAACCTAAAATAACCAAACAAAAATACTTGTTAGTATTTTAAACATTTTCAGTTATATTATAATATATTATACATCTTTTCTTGGCTATAAGTTCAGTCGTTCTAATGTGAACTTTTGATTGAGGTTACTAATGTTCATATATAACTTTGCGTATTATATTTTTGCTCTGGACTACAGCATTGGAAATTGGGGTCAACTATGGTTTGTATAGTATTTTCTAGCTGATTTGTATTTTGGTTTGTTGATATGTTACTTTTTTAAAACTAACCTTAGGTTTTCTAACTTTTGTGGGTGTTACCTCGTTGGCTATAAATAATAGGGTTAAGACCATTTGCAACAATATGAAATGCAATTTATGCAGTACATTTTTCAATATGAGAATTCTAGGGTTGTTTTAATGACCTCTTTGTATATTTAAGTCGACTATGAGAAGGAGAAACAATATTATTTTTGTAACTTTACACAGGGTATAGAAGAAGTTGTAAATCATTTTTCTGCAATTAGTTGCATGTACATGTGATTTAATGCTAAGGTTTAGAAACAACAAATGGTATTACGAAAATAAAATATTAAAGTATGTAATTTGGTAAAATTGAAATACTAAGATCTTTAATAACAAAATATTTTCAGGCATAACTGCTTGACAAATATATAAGGACTCTATCGAGTTGACTAAAACCAAACAATATTGGCTACAGCCATTTGGCTTAATTTATTTTGTTCATTATAATTTAGGTTTAGTTAAAATAAAATAATAAATGGTTTCCCGTTACATCCCACGAGGAGATTAGAGAGAGCTTCTCCCAACCACTGAGCTGTCCGCGTTCTAGTTTTGCACTCACTGATTGGGAGCTACAGTTTTACACCGGTTCCGAACGGTATTTTGAGAAGCTTTTTCATGGCTAAACAGTCGAGAGTGTCAAAGTCATTAAGCGAGGTAACTGCCGTCGAAAGAAATTTAAGGTGGTCAGGGTAGGAATCGAATCCACATCCTCATGCACAAGAGCCGCGCGCACTACCATTGCACCATCGTCGGCCACATTTACGATTTAGTTACGGGTTGAATAACTCTTACATTTAGTGGCTATTTGACAACCTCATGAGGTCATATGCCTTACATGTATTAAGTATATAAACAAATTTTAACATATTCTTCCACCTGGTTGTATTCTCTGCCTTTTGTCGCCAGTGAGTAACACATGGTCTTTCCAGTAGAGTCTTTGTCGTCTTCTGTTTCTGCTTCCATCAAGTACGTCACCGAAAACCATTAGCGCTTGTTCATCTTCATTCATACTGGTAGCATGACCTAGACAATGCATTTCCCCTAATTTGACTTGACTGTTTCTTTCGGAATACAAATTATACAGATCGTTGTGGTGACAGCGATGTCGGTACTCACCGTTTCCCTTAATAGGGCCATATATTTTACTGACAATTTTTCTCTCGCATACTCCCAGATATTTTCTCACCCACTTGCGATATGACCCAAGTTTCGGAGTCATGTGCCAGGACAAGTATGATGAAATCCTGGTAAATATAACTTCAGCACTCCTGTGCCCTCTAATAACACAAAATTTCCTCAATATTTGGAATATTTTCATTCAATTGTTGTAATAAGTCTTACAAACGAAAACCTTTTTTCCACAAATTAAGTTCACTCATTACCTAAATTAAGTACTAATGACATTAAAATTAATAAACTCTTTGAATAAAAATTTCCTTAAACTTGGGCAAATTTCTTCATGAATTTAGTGTATATTTAATCATTTGTAGAACAATTTTTTTTATAGAAGCAGCTCCTTCTATCAAGGAAATTAGTTACTCAAATCAAATACGTTATTTCCATAAATTTTGGAACAAGGAACTAAAAATTAGAACGTTCTCGTAAATCACTGGATAAAGAACTAATTTTCTTAAAATTACATTAACAGTCCTCATAAAGACTGGTAAGTACGTGTGTTATCGACAACCAAGCAAAATCGTATACATGACAGTCGGTGGTGCAATGGTTAGTGTGCGCGGCTCTTGTACATGAGAATGTGGGTTCGATAACATTACATTTTTTTCGACGACGGTCACCTCGCTTAGTGATGTCGACACTATCGAGCCATGAAAAGGCTTCTAAAAATACCGTTCGGATCCGGTGTAAAACTGTAGGTCCCAATCAGTGAGAGTAAAACTAGAAAGCGCACAGCAGCTCACTCTCTGTGAGAAGCTCTACTAAATCCCTTCACGGGCTGTTATGGGATACCATTTTTTTTGTAGCATAACCGCCACGAACTAAGCGAGAATTGAAAAGGAAACTTCACCACTGAATATCCAAATAGGATGAGTTTTTTTGCTCCAGTTATGTAAAAGGCTTCGTAAATAAAGTAAATATTTTTAGCACTTAACATTCCTAATTTTAATTTAAAACAATTAGAATTTAAAACAATTCTAAAGTCTATATGAACATAAATTAAGTACAACTGTGAACTCCATTTTAATATTGGGGATAATTTTAAGTTCGTTTGTACAATAAAGTTTCAGGATTTAATGAACTAAATTTTAATACGCTATTGCTAGAATTAAGTTTAAGTTTCTTCAAATTTCTACTCATTTTGAGAAAAGTTGAGATATTATTTTGATTGCATACTAAAGGGTGATTTTTTGCAATTTGGGATTTCAGTGTTAAGTTTTCCCCAATTCACGCGTGATTCGTGACATATGTCAAAGTCAAAAATGTGCAAGTTGCCTTGCCATTTCAACATGAATATACTTACAATCGAATAACGCTTGCAATTCATTGAGATTGTGCACTGTGAAAAATGTGTTTCGCAAAGTATTTCCATTTCATGGAATTGCCGAATTGCCTAATGTGGTCCAAAGAGCAGTGAGAGACTTTCCAAGAGCTGGCAATGCACACTGTTTTTTGCGTTTTAGGAGCAGGCGCCATCATTGGATCATGCTTCTTCAAAGACGATAACGACCGCAACTTTATGGTCAATAAAGCATGGTACCGTTCGACGATCACGGACTTTTTTACCCCAAATGGAAGAATTTGACTTGGTTGATATTTGGTTTCAACTGCACGGTGCCATATTATATACTGTAGGCGATACCTTGAAATAATTGAGGAGCGAGTGTGGTGAGTAATTAATAATACGATGCCAATTGGCCACCTCGTTCGTGCGATTTGACCCCACTAGAATACTTGTTGTAGAACACTTGAAGTCGGGCATGTAAAGGGATAAGCCACCCACGACTGCTGTCTTGGAAGACAACATTACACGTGTCATTGGTGAGATACCGGGCGCAATTTTGGAAGAGTGTGCCAAACTTTGACATTCAAAATGTAGTACGTGAACCGTAGACGAGGGCCACATTTGCATGAAATAACCTTTAAAAAGTAAATGCCAGGTATTGATTTGTCGAAACAAATAAATAGTTCATTCACTTGTATACATTGTCTGTGTTGTCTTCAATTTTCAAAAACCAAATAGAAAAAATCACCCATTATTTTTACGAGGACTATGATTAAGTAAAATTTCCTCAAATATGACTCAATTTCCTAATTTTGGGTACAAATGGACTTCAAATGAATAAATATTTTGAACTGAATGTCGTTTAATTTAGAATTTAGTAGTTTTGAACTCATATTTAGGAAATAATTTTTTCTGTGTGTATGTAAATAAACATGCGAACATTGGCTATGTATGTATTTCTATATTACCGCTTTCGTCTTTGTAATTTTAGGTCTTATTAAGAATTTGTTTATAATTAATATGTCCGTCTTTTGGTGAGCTAAAAATGGGCAGTCTTATTGAATATTCAAGAAAGTTTTGGAATTAATTTGTTAAGATAATGAGACTTGGATGGTTCGTAATTTAATGGGGGGAAATCTATATAATTCATCCCTTTATTCTCGCTTGAAATGTCGTTTTGATTGAGTGTAAGTTAATAATCGGCTGAGCATGCATAAAATGTATCTGCAAATAAAAACACATAAAGAATATCTTATCTTTTCTTTCTTAACATTAAAAACTATCGAAAAGATTTTACAGAATTCAGCTGACTACAAAATTTCTAAGCCTCTAGCCCTTCTACTTTTGCGAAAATGCTGCCCAAAAGGCCAATGAATGGTCAACCATAGTCATATAATTTTAACTTTTCAGAAGTGCATAACATAATTTGCTGTACTACTCATTGAAGAGATTTGTCAGTACTAAAATTAAACTAACTTGATGACAGTTATCTATAATGTCCACAATTTTATTGTATTATTTTAATCATAAAACTATAATTATACGTTTATCTGTATGGATAATATATAGGTTACTTGATAGTCGATCCTTCCTTTCGTACATGTTTATGCGGCAATAGTTTATATTTAGTACAAAACTACAACGCTACAAACAAGTATCTTTCAACTTTCATATGTTTCCAACCATTTTACGCAAACTGACAGGGAGTATCGCCACCATTGCTGTTGGTTTTAGAAATTGTAGTCTTTTAATAGTTTTCAACTTAAAGGACTCTTAAGGAAAGTGCACTTCCATGCAGAACAACGCACACATATATGTGTCGAAATCTTTCACAAAATGTAAAAGTTATGTTAACTTTTAGTTTGTCTATTAAACGTGTGAGTTTTTGTTTCTTATGCTCAACCATGAGTCCTGTGCATCAGTTGTGTGTTATCCATTCAAGTACAATTGAATAATATGGCTTTGTTTGGACCAGTGGCAGGCAATAAAGTTCTTTAAGTTACTGATAGCTCTTGTCTAAACTAAAGTATGAAGGTCGTGGAATAACATAATACTTGAGATAATACAACTCTACAATGTTGAAAACTTAAAAACATGTTCTATATTTAAAATACCATTAAGAAATTACGGTTGGTAAAGGGTGTCTCCCAGAAAGATTGCAGATTTATTGTAATTTTTTTGTGCAAGTCGGAACTCTGAATATTGGAAGCTGTCACATATGTTTATTCTGATTTTTAAAAATGGAGCGCTTTACGAAAGAACAACGCTTTATAATAGTGAACAGTTAGCAGAAAAATGTCGAAAGTTATTCTGAGACCCCTCTCAAACTTCGAAGAATTTTCAGTCGAGCACGTGCACCTAATGTGCCAACCATTCGAGGAGTTGTCAACAAATTGTAAGAAACTGGGTCGGTTATGGACAGAAAGACTTCTGTGCGTCAACGTACCGGTCGGTCTCTTGAAAACATTACTGCTGCAAACGAGAACATCCACTGCTGTAAACGAAAACATCCATTCGGCATCGTTCTCAACAACTTCAAATTTCACGAAGCACTACGAAGCGAATTGTGACAAAAGACCTCCTTCCACCTTCATGCGTACAAAGTTCAGTGAAGTCAATGCAAATTTAAAAACAAAAAAAGTCATCTCCGATGAATCGCTTTTCCATCTGAATGGCTTCGTGAAAAAAGGTCGACTTTGGTGCCCAGAAAATGTTCGTGCAATCCATGGGAAACAAATTCTCCCACAACGGGCAATTGTCTGGTGCGGATAATGGTCAGACGGTGTGATTGGGTCTTACGTTTTGGAATATAAGACCGAAATTGGAGTGACTGCGTACGGCATTCGTTACAGGAATATGACAACGGAGTTCTTGTGGCCTCAGCCTCAGAATGGATCTGGACGACATGTGGTTTCAGCAAGACGGCGCCAGCTTCCACACCGCGCATGAAACAACGGATTTATTGTAGAAACGATTTCCAAAACAAATTATCGCAAGAAATTCTGATGTAAACTGGCCACAAACATCATGCGATTTAACGCCGTGCTCTTTCTTTCTTTAACGTTTTGTGAAATATTGAGTTTATGTTAATAAACCAGAAACAATACCTGAGCTCAAATCCGAGTTACAAAGCGTCATCGGTGAAATACAGCCACGTCTCTGTAAAAACGTCAACAAATAAAAGAAAAGAATAATGGCTTATGATCCGAGCCGTGTAAGCCATTTGACTCTTTACAATGTAACAAAAAAAACACATCTGTCTCAAAAAATAGGTATTTTTATTTTAAAACGAAAAAGTGCATTATTACTGAAACACCAGTTATAAAGCCCATGGAGTCATAAGAGCAGGGCCGTACTTACAGAAAGGCAACTTACGAAGTGTGGGCGTTGGTGCTGCAAAGGTTAGAGTGCGTGACTCTTGTACATGGGACCATGGGTTCGATCCTTGCTCAACCACCTTCAATTTCTTTCGACGACGGTCACCTCGATTAGTGACGGCAACACTATCGAGTATTTCGCCATGAAGAAGCTTCTCAAACTACCGTTCGCAACCGGTGTAAATTTGTATGCCCCAATCAATGAGTATAAAACTCCAGTCTCCAGTCTCCAGTCTCTTCATGGGATGTAATGGGGAAGCCATTTTTTTTAAATTGGCAGTTGCCTAAGACCTCGTAGGCTTGAGGGCCCGTTTTTACGAAACAAATGTTGGCTTGTATTTCGTATACGTGATCGAACAAGTCCTTTGTGACACAAAAGTGTCATAAGAGTCGAGTCGAGTGATTAACGATGCCAACATTGGGAATGCAAAAATAGTGAACAAAATTCTAAAAGGTGCAACGTTTAAGCGCTACAATTTTTTTGCAGAATGCGGAATTTTTAAACAGATCAAATCAATATGGAATGTTTTTTTGTACTGTTTGATAATTTATCTCAGAAATACTTTGCCTGGTGCGTTGGCTTTCATGGTTTCCCATTACATCCCATGAAAGGATTGGGGAGAGCTTCTCACAATCAGTGTGCTGAGCGCTTTCTAGTTTCACACTCCGTGATAGGGTCCTACAGTTTTTTCTTCGATAAAAACACTACCGACTCACGACACGAAGTTCAGATCTTTGCGTGCAAATTCCGAGACCCAATATATTTGGGTCGTTTTGCATGAGTTAAATTTTCAAAACTATAAGGTGAGATTTCAACGGGTTTTTCTCTAATAAAGAATTAACATTTTCAGTTGCTTAGATTCGTAATTGTGGATGCCAAACTGCGCTTTCAGCTCTAATTAAATTTCGAAAAAGATGTCAGTATTTGAAAAAAAATTGTTTTTGACATTGCCTGTAAAAAAGTCCTGCGTACGAAAGCGACTATTTTATATCATACCCATAGCTTATATTAGAAGTATGGTAGGTTAGGCAATAAAATATCTAGATATGAATAATAATTTTTAAACCCTTATGAATGTCGCATATATTGGCACCTCAGACCTTTAGGAATAATAAAAGTTTAATATTTAAGTTTTTCTAACACTTCAAATTTACGTTAATAGAAAAATTGTGATTAATACAAATGTGGTGGACGCTAACAAAATAGAACTGCTCCCTACACACTTCATGTTTTTATTTATATTATGCCATTAATGTCAACAACCAACGAAGTTTTTAAATGGACTGGGGTCGTCCAGAGATTTAAACCCCCATATATTTTCCCCAAATCCTCTTATCCTATTGTGCACATGTTGCTTCAATATAAAGCTAGGAAGACACAACATCTACAACCAGTATTAACAATATTCTGGTAATAACATACAGGAAAATATACTGACAACCAATCTTACTTTCTTGTACTCAATGTGAGCCATTTGATGTTCCACTTGTTCCTTTCTATAACCATGGAAATAGCCATAAAGGCTATTATAAGATATACCAAATGAGGGAAGAAGATAAAACTGGCAGAAGCAACGACAACATTTATTTTGTGAACTAAAAGCAAACAAAAACAAAAAGGACGAAAAATGTGCAACTTTAAATGTTGGAGAAAATTGTTTAAGAAAGCTAAATGAAATTTAATATTTGTATTTGTTTTAATAAAGGAAAATTTCAGCGAAGGCGATCATACAATTTTGTTTGCCCTGATTGGAACGTCACATGAGGGCGTATGTATCTGGAACTGTAAGCCCGTTCAGATACTTGACGCACGGGTAAATATCGCACGTCCTCAAGAATAGTCTCGCAAGTTCCGAAAATAAAGTTTTCCGATTTGGAATCATATTGTAGTGTCTTTTAGTGAGAATGGCAACTAGAATAGTATCATAAAATACGTTTCTTTAAGAATACGTTATGACATGAGAAAATTTACTGAACTTACTAAATTGATTTTGAGGATTCGACACTATGACCGATATTTGAAAAGTTATTTCCTAAATGATTATCAAAATTCGCAAACTGAATAGCAAATATTTTTGAGAACAATTTCGAGTTTTGAAATTACAAAATGATTGTTGTTTTGAAATTTGGCTCCTTTCTTTCAGACAACTCTGGCCGCGATTACACCGTGTCATAAACATCATAAACCTCCGACCACGATTACACCGTGTTTCAAAAATTAATCCCAAATTTATATAAAGTACATGTCAAACCACGAGCCACCAGTAGCAAAACGGTGTATTCAGTTTTATATTTCGTAATCTTTTGTCCCCTTAACACAATATTCAAATTTTCAAGGATATCCATTTTAAAATAATTTTCTTGATCTCTATGACAAAGTGAATGGCATTAATATGCATATTAAATGAAATGGGACTGTCCATATATTGTCGATAAATTTTTGTTTAATTCTTCAAGAATCAACAACGCAAAATAAGGTCCTTTTAAAATCCTTGAATATTCTTATAAGTTGTGACGGAGAGCTGGAATCATTGGATCCTCTGTCAGAATTATAGACCTCTAAAATTCGTAGTTTAGCAATAAGAACTATTGGAATTGTACAGCCAAAGAGAAATATACATAAATCTTTAATATAGAAACATTTGAAATAATTTTTATTTTTAAAATGAAAATGTTAGAGCTTTAGGTATATTTTAAATTATTTTATTCTTCAATATATCTCTACCCATCGCTGGGTAGCACCGTCAGGAAGATAAAAAGAATTATTGTTAATTATTATTATTATTATCTTCCTGACGATGCTACCCAATGGGTAGCGAAATATTGAAGAATAAATTAATATAATTTTGTCTAATTTTTTTGATGCAAAACTTTCAAAGATATACAAGGATAGAATTTTACAGACAAGCGTCTAGACTTGGCATCTCAGCTAATGATTACTGTAGAAGCAGTGGAGATGAAGAGATTTTCGAACATGTCATACGCTGCTGCCGGGCCTTTTGAGTGAATGGCAACAAATATCTAGAATCGTACTTCATGTTGGACCTAACACACATTCAGGAAGTTAAGCTGAATAATCTATAGACCTTTCTGCGGACTAGCAATTGGTTCACCAGGCACCAATGTACGTATTTTTTCAGTTACATCCTGGAATATGATTGTATCGTGACGGTATAATCTGTCAGTACATATTTAAAAGTACACTTCCATACGCGTTGACATCCCTACATTTACTTACTTACATATGTCATTCTCGCGAACAACCACACTCCACTGACAAACAAACAAGCTCTGCCAACCTTGTCTATAAGTACATTGCAGCAACGCACTAATTTCAGTGGTAACACAATAGTAAGTATGTACTTTGATGTAGTTATACTACATTGGTATTTCATGCAATTAGAATTTAATTAATCAATTTATTTATGATATTCCATATTTGGTCCTTTATGTTTCCCACTCTAGACATATTTTCGGCAACATCACCTTCTTCTACAATATGCTTTGACAAACCTTGACAGGTTTGCAAAAACTAAGCATCAGTGCCACTGAATGGCAAATACATAAACAATTTTTCACTTTTTACCACATCATCGTCGCTCGCCGCCTCATCAAAGAGCATTTTTAAATTACTCTTGGGTATTTCGTCAGCTACGGAAAAATTACCATCGGCTTCTGCATTTTTCATTTGGGCAACGATGGCATCATCACTCATAGGCCGAAGGCAACTGTATACTTATACAATTCTGTGATGTAATTTTTCATATTGACCGACAGCCCAACGAGATTATTAGTTCGGTCATGGCGACAAATTGCGAAAACTTGCTTGGGCTCAGGTAGCCACTATAAATGAATCAAAAAATTTAAAAAATATCTATGACGCAATAATATTTAAAAATTTGAAACCCATTTTAAAAGTTGTATTACGCATTCACCCATATCTTGTGATGAACGAAGCCTATCCGTAACAGGAAGGCACCATAAGAGAGGTTATTAACTGGTTACTAAATGTGCCTCAATCAAACTTTTAGTCCGTCAAGCAGTTTGAGCTCAATTTGAAAAACTAACAGAATCTTGTAAAAAAGTTTCCACTTGGCATACTTTGAAAAATCAAGGAAAAATAGTAAAAAATACTAGAGATTTTAAAGTCCATTCCGGCCATTCGTTTCCAAATTCAAATGTTATCCCAATTTTAATAAATGTAGCAAAATTTAGATTTTAATGTTTTTTCTTTTGTAAAATGAAATTGTTTTATCAGTTTGCGTGCTCCTAAAATAATAATGCCAATGCATTGGATGTTTGTTTTTCCAAAAAATAGCTCGTTTAATTACAAAACCTGTAACGTAAGTCTGCTTTCAGTTTATTAGAGTGAGACGTAAAAAAATGAAGACAAAATAACATTTAAAAAATTTTGTTAATTTTGTGGCTCACTTGAATAGCCCCCAATTTATTTCGGTTTATACACAGAGCTATTTCTTTAAAAATTAGTTACTATTTAGAAGCAGTGCTGACTCCCTCATTTAGAATCCATTCGTATTTCCTGTTTGTTAGGTAATGATATAAATTCTGAATTAGGTCCAGGGAAATGCATGACCAGACGTATTTAATCGCATCAATGAACTCGGTTTTATTAGAGTATTACTTCGCTGGCTGGTATAATATTCTAGCACTCCATCGCCAGACATTTTCGATAATGTTGAGGTCAGGCGAGACTTGCGCCCAGTTCAGCACCTCAACGTCTTGATTTTCAGTTCAATTTAACCGAAATTTCTACCCCGAGTCTCAAAAAATTTCATTTTCCCCTGGAATAGCCTTTCCAGTATGGCTTTATACGACTTCGCGTTAATTCTTGACGACACAAACTGCAACTCTACGGTGTCATAATATGAAATGGTTCCCCATACCATAACACCACCTGCCCGATTATGTAAACCGCTCAGTAGAGATTATTCATTTTGCAGGTTATGAATGTAAACAGAAGTGAGCTGATGATATGCATTGATGGGATTTGAAATAACTATATTCCCAACCTTCCACCATAATAATCAATTTCAGATTATTTTTTAATAATATATTCCATGAAAATATATTTTTTGTTATAAAAGTAATAATTATAGCCATCGGGACCCTCTCAATTAAATTTTATTTCATCCAAAAAAAGAGTCACTCTATATCACTCTCTACTACACGTCATGTGGGAGCGGCACAAAATGCGGCGACGTTCCTCTCGGAGATCATCTACGGGTGTTATATCTTACTTTCATGCGTTTTAGATGTGCAGGTTTGGTAATAATTATTTTTACTGTAGATACGCTTGCACCTCGTCGGTGGTGCAATGGCTAGTGTGCGCGGCTCTTGTACATGAGAACGCGGGTTCGATCCCTGCTCAGACCACCTTACATTTCTTTCCACGACGGTCACCTCGCTTAGTGATGGCGACACTATCGAGTATATAGCCATGAAAATGCTTCTCAAAATACCGTTCGGAACCGGTGTAAAACTGTAGGTCCTAATCAGTGAGTATAAAACTAGAAAGCGCACATCTCACTGATTGTGAGAAGCTCTCCCCAATCCCTTCATGGGATTTGGCAGCAGAGTTATGTGAATTTATATTAGTCACATAGTTCATAGTCGCGTAAAAAATTGGATAAAATTTTGCGGTTTCTTTTCGTTTTTTTTTTGATATTTTATGAACGGACAGTCCGAACTCCTTATAAGTTGTAGTTTTCTCTCTTTCCTCCACACTTAATGTCTTAGCTCAGCCGATTTTGTTTAAAACTAATAGTTTTTAATCGAAATTTTCCAAATTTAAAATTTGAAGTTGATCTGCAACTTAAGCCCTGTATTCAGTTCTTGCGAAATTTTCGTAAGAAATTTTGTCATTTAACTCTAAACGGAAAAGTTTTGTGCGGAGAGTTACCACATGTCTTTGATTTACCTTGCAAATATTTAATTTATAATTCCTCTACGCTCTCCATTTTATTTTTAACACATGTCGTGTTGCTTCTAGTTGTTAAAATGATCAAAATGTCAAAATTTCTGCCCAAACAATTACCAACCAATTGATTTCGTACGAAATATCTTTGGCATAACAACCCTGTAATTGAATTGCCTACGAAATTTCGCAGAGCTGATACCAAGCAAATGAAAAGTGAGCGAAATTTTCGGTTCATGAAATTTTCATTATTTTTTATACACGTACTTCTTATGGAAACGAAAATTTCATTAAAACTGAATACCGGGCTTAAAACTGAAAACGTCTTGAGGAAACAATTGAGAAAATAACCAAAGCATTGGCATTATTATTTTAAGAGAAAGCAAGCCGATAAAACATAATCAAGGAGGGCGCTATTCAAGTTAGCGGCAGTGTACGTTAATATGCAGAACGTTTGAGCTACAGAAATGCTAAAAATATATCGTACGAAGGTTTGACGAACGTATTGAGTGATTCTCGATATGGAAACACATTGTTGGTTAATAATATTAGTATCGGTTACATTTTCGTGCCTCATCTTTTTTCATAAACTAGTTACAAATATAAGGGGGTATACAAAATGTAATTGGTAGGGTTAAAAAATGGTTGCTTCAAACCCAGTGCCTTTCCATTCCTGTTTATTTGTATATTCGCAGAAATACAGGAAGTTGCTAGCGAAACAAAAGAAACTCATCGAATTATCGGAAACTTAGAGGAGCTTGATGGGATGGCTGGCAGTTCCAGGTGAAAACTCATTTGGATTCGATGAATTTGTTAGATATTCGCATCGGTGGTTCTCCAAGTGATACCTCTACACTTGTGGAATTTATGAAGAGTAATAAGAAAAGTAAAAAGATGTTTGTCAATTTTGTTGATTGAGAGTGTTTTAGCTTTTTTTTAACACAAATACTATGCCAATGATGAACAACAACAACAACATTATCTATTTGTAATTGAACAACATTATCTAATTGTAATTTGTTGTTAATTAGTTTATATTTATAAATAAACTGGTAAATTTGCGGATGAACGAAGAATATTCAAGTTTATCCCATGCTGTGGGCTTTGCATATTTGGTAAGGCAACCTTAATTAGCTGCTACAAAGACGGAAAATTCCAATGGGTTGCTGTAACTATTTTTACTTTTCCCAGGAAATATGACCCCCTGTTATCCACCCTTTAAAACATGGACGATGGCACGATAATATTAATTACTGCGAAGGAATGACTGATGTGTTTTGTGATGAAGTGCTAAAAATTACACAAATTTAGGACATGAGGCACAAGAAGAGAATTAAAGGCAATTTGTGAATTTCTTCATACAAAAAATGAATTCCTTTTTAAAACCCCTTTTGGCAACTCATAATTTGATATAGGTAAGGCCACTATACATTACACAGTTTTAAATAGGAAACTTTTCCCAAAAGCAACAGGCTATTCATTAGGGAACTGGTCAACACTTTAAACAGACCCCTTCAGTTTCTTGCCACGAAATAGGAATATAAGCATAACAAGAAAAATATTCCCCAAAAAGGCTTAATCAGGCACGGATTCAAAACTCATTCTCTTCCTCTAACCGGAAGACTTCAACGACGAGAAAATATCTTAATAAAGTAAAAATAGCATAGATTCTTGTTCCTTGATGAGTTATTATGTTTCGGGTTTATCTTAGTTTTTGCGTCGTCATTTTTGGTAAAAAAATAAAACAAAATTAACATGTTTTCAAGTGTAATCTTCACAATTTCCTGAGAAAGAAAAAAATGTATTAAGGATTAGATTCTGCACCATTCTCAAACCAACCACCACCAAAACTCAACCACCTTTCAAACGAATTGTCCCTAATTCAAGGTGTTTATGTGTAAAGAAACGTCCTTTTAAGTATCGCTTGATTTTAATTATAAAATGTCATTGCAAATGCTTGTGGGGGGCAGGAAATTACTTTGTTTTGGTTTACAAACTCATAAACATTTTTAATATTTCACGTGAAATTGTATTTGTGTATTTTGGCAACAGTTTTTAATTGCAGGCTGTGAATATAAATTGTAATTCTTGGAACAATAATTACGTTTATGTTTTGCTTTGAGTTATGTGTAATAATGTTAACATCCGTTTAATGAATCACACATATTTTAAAAATTCCACGTGCATTGTGCGATACAAACGTCTTGGAGTGAATATGAAATGGAATCGGCGAGCCAGTTAATAATGGCATAACTTTTGTTTAAAATGAATGTCCATATTAAAATTAATGCCATGCAACACTAAAGCCTGTCAATGGGACTATTCACATGGTGAAAGATTTTAAATAACCCACAGCTGTAACTGACACCGCCACAAGTTTTTAATTGTCTTGGGAAAACGAACGCAAACTACAACGCCTTATGCTTATGCCTTATGCCTATGGTTGGCATTATTTTTTATTTTTTGAACAGTTTCTGTTTGTGTAGCGTCACGGGAGAAAAACGACGAAGTTCAACACATATATCTGGCTGTTTGCAAAAGTATTCGTATTTATTTTGGCAAACAACAAAAGTGGTTGTCTCAGTTAATGTATTGGAAATTCATACAACAAGCTTACAAGGTCAGGAATATTTTTCTAATTGAAAAATCGTTGGATTTTGTTGGAGATAATAGACAATTCAGTTAAGCACACTCACTAGCAGGAACTGATTCGAACTCCGTAACAAGTTCGTCATCAGATGCTTAACAATTGTGCCTGAATTGATACCATCGGTTGATCATCAATCGTATATATACAATTTCTGCAATTTCCATGTGCGAACTAGTCTCGCTCGAAGATCCCTAAGTCTCATCATACACTGAAAGGTCTATAATTCCAACACAAGAGAAGAGACAGCTTTTTTCCACCATTTTCTTCTTTTCCTCATGTGTTCTCGCATTGTTGCAGTGCTTTGAGGTGAGTTTTTAATCTGTATCACAGAGTTGTATTTTTCCGTGGTATAGCTTTTTGATGACCGGCCTAGTGTCAGTTACATTTATTTGAATTTGAATTTTTCATACATTAACTGAGAATTAACAGAAATCTTAACCAGGACAGTTTGGGCGACCTTCTGAGGCGGCTATTCGGAATCTTGAGACTAAATTTCGCACAAAATTTACATTACCGGACATTAAACCAACAAAACGCATATGTAGAGGGCGGATAGAGGAAAATATCGCAGCTGTATCCGCCAGCAGCAATTGGGCCTCTGTTACCTCGTGAGATTTAACCCCTACAGATTATTTTTTGTGGGGCTATGTTAAGGCTCATGTCTATAGGGACAAGCCCGCATCGGCTGACGCACTAGAAGCCAATATTGAAGAACTCCGGCCGATATGTTGGAGAGAGTATACCAAAATTGGACCCAGCGTATGAACCATTTGAGACGCATCCTCGGTCAACATTCACATGAAAACATCTTTAAACATTGAATTTTATAGACCGTTCTATCAACTTAAATAAAGATTTCATACATTTCTCTAAATTTTATATGTTTTTTCTAAATCAAATCCGAAAGCTCTTAAAAATTCACCCTTATTTCTTTTGAGAATTTTAAATGTCAGGTTTAAGATAAATAGAATTAAGTTTTGATAACTGAATTGAAAATCACTACAGACTCTTCAGTCGGGTGAACAAACTTACCTCACATATCTTCAAGTTGTACTTAGGGTCAAAATTCCATTAAAAATTTATATATTTTTCGAAGCCGTCCAACCTTCAGTTACCCCAAATTCGCCCCTTTTATATAGCAGGTTGCCCTTAAACAAAATGTTATCTAATTTGCAAGTTAATTACAAACCTTTATATTTTTGAGGATTTATCGCCCAACATTAGTATGGTAGGTAAAAAATGGGCGTGGAAATGTAGTAAATTTATATAATTTTAGTAAAATTGTAAATTTGTAGCTTTTAACAAAATATTGACCAGTACCAAATTTCATTAAGATTGGTTTTGGTCTAGGTAAGGTATCACATTAATCAACCGGACATTCGCTCGTATATTTTCTATGGAAGGTACCAGACTGGAGGTGGCAAAATTACCAATTTTTCATTGCAGATTGGCGTTTGACTAAATGTTGCCTAATACCAGATTTTATAGAGATTTTTTGGTTGCTACGGGAGGTATCTGGTCCACCAACCAGCCAGTCCTACAACTTTTGTACGGGAGGTACCAAAATGGGTGTGGCAAAATCACCCTTGTTTCACTAGCTGTTTGGCCTTGATAAAACTAAGCCTAATAGCTAATTTCATGAAGATCGAAAATGTTTTGCGCGACTTATCGTATGGGCAAACCGGACTACCACTAGTTTTTAAATGGAAGGTACCAGAATGGACGTGGCAGCATTGTCAATTATCTCCAGTGTCGTGAACATTTACTCATTATACCCATGTCTGAGTTAAAGCTAATCACATATACTAGAACAAGGTTTTAGGACAAAACATGATTTTGTAATAAACGAGTATGGGAGGTATGGGAAGGGCCGTCGTCACAATGCCTATCTTCAATACCAAACTAAATTTGGATATATAATGATCACTGTCAAAATTGCATAGTTATTGGTAAAGATTAGCGGCAGTTATCGTGTTGACCAGCCAGACAGAGGGACATATTTCAATCGTCTTAAACAGTTCTGAAACGAATTTTGTCCAAAGATAATAAAAATCTAATATGTTTACTTCTATCTGTGAAATCCTTTTCCGTATTAAATCATACACTCCCCCATCCCTATGGGGGTGGGGCATAATTAAATCGGTTGTACAGACAGAATTCATAAGAAATTTGATTACGCAATCGAACTACGTCGAAAATCGGTCTTGCAACCAACTAACGCCAAAAACCGTTATTGATACCAAATTCGATAGTTGCTACCGACTTGATGTCATAACCGATTTCTCGCCACATTCGGTTGTTGGAACCGAAATTATAGAAACATTTTGCTGATAGAATGAATATAATTAAGTATTTAGTTGTCACAACAGAATCAATTGAAACCCCTAGTGGAAGAAGGTGCTAACTCACTTTTTTTCCAAACCAATATTTTTCATCTTTTAATGTTTCCATGAATCTGATTTCAAAAAAATAAAAAAAAAATTAAATTTAATTTTAATAATTTAAATATCTTTCTTTGGGGGTTTGTGAAATCTCGGGTTTATGCGAATAAACCGGAAATAATTCCTGACCTCAAATCCGAGATCCAACGCGTCATCGGTGAGATACAGCCATGAAATTCCATGAAATTCCTATCACCAGAGGCATCGGGGCCATTTGATCCGCACAACTATCTCAAAAAATACGTGATTTTATTTTAAAATGAAAAAGTGCATTCTTACTAAGACACCCTTTATTTATGAGTATATATAAAATAAAACACACAACAATATATTCTTTTCTTAATTCCGTGAAAGATTTGGGAAGGAATTAGCGTATTCAATACCAATGAGTAGATATTGATGGGTAGGTAGACGATAAGAAGAGGCAAACAACAGCTCCCCCCTCTTCATCGTTTTATATTTCTTAAATTATATAGGAATTGCTTCCCCCCCCCCCCTGTTTTTTATACTCTATTCTTCCTGGTTTTCGTCATTTTGATTATCTTTATCTTTATTTTTATATCGAGCTTTATCCTACTTCTCAGTAGCCAAGAATACCACACATTTGCCCTGAGCACGGACGGTTTTAAAAATTAGCAAATCTAAGTAAATCTAAGGAAAACGCAACTTAATTTAAATTCCATTTTTGGATCCAGACGAAAGTAAAATTTTCCATAGATTCACTCCATTTTAAATTAAATATGGTTCTCTTTTTGTTAGAGTGTACTCGTATAACAATGTAGGTAAAGTTGTCATTATCTCCTTAATCCTTACGAACAAAGTTAGAGCATTATCAGTATTTGGTGAATGGAAACTGCCTGCTTTTATCCACTCTATTGTACGAGTAAGATCTATATATATTAATAGAAGATAATACAAAACTAATTTATTGAGTTGTCATTATAAATGCGTTGCACAGTCTGTTTCTATTTCGAATATAAATTATTCTATTTTAAGCCATTAAGTCGCCAGGTAATGCTGCGTTCATTATTAGTGACAAGGCAAGTGACTTGAGTAGAACACAACTTGCAGAAAAACGTAATTCGTCTAGAGCTTAATTTGGTTTAAATATTCTTTTTGCTATTGAATTTATAGAGTTTAAGCTACCGTGTAGTCTTTTGGAGATAGCTCAGCAGGATATAAAGACTATCACACTTTGACAAAAATTGATGAAACTGATTCAGCACTTTAATTTCCTGTGTTAAAATGCACCTGGTGGCAAATGAACAATAGTTGTAACAGCAAGAATTTACAATTATAAAGCGATAATGTGTTATCATTGCACATTAAGCCATCTTTGCCATGACCTACAAATTATTGTATGCCGGTGTGCCATTACTCTTGTGGAGCAGTCGCCATATTCCTTTCTCCATTTTCGGTTCATTACAATAATTCTAAAGCAATCTCCGTCTAATCACCGGTAAACTTGCTGAGGGCAGTTTTATCCCAACTGCACTTGTGCATTAATCACCATTATTCACAGAACAGTTTCCGGCGAAACAAAATTAATTTAATTCCATTCTTTCATTAGATATGTTGAGTTTGTATGTAATTGTTTAAATGTCAAATTAATTTATTGCAGAAGTGGAAGGATGTAAATGGAGTGCAGTTCGCAGCCCAGGGTGTGCAGTTAATGACGAACCATTTCTCTAATGTTCAATGCTTCCTTCCGCAAGCGCGACCCTGGGTTACCTGAAAAATAAAACCAAAAAAGGAAGTAATCAATCTGGGTGAAAATTTTAGGTTTGCTCTAAAGAGAGGGAAAGGTAGAGACAAATCCAAGATTAGCAGTCCTGAAGTAAGGACCTAATGCTTGCATCATCTCTTTCCAAGCTTCAGTTTACACATTACAGAGAAATATATGCACCCGCTAATATTAGAAAGGCCCCAAATTAAACATTTTCGTGATCCGATTTTATGAGACGCTTCAAATCGGCGCAATTCTCACAAGGGCGACATAACCACATAACATAGCTTCTCTTCTCCTTTAAATCATAAATATTCTAAATGAGCTACAAATAAAATGGGCTTATTCCATAAGATCCTTGAACAGACTACGGCCAGACTTTTCGACAGGATTTTAATGTGGATGCATTCAGGAGTGCATGAACTTACTTTTGATTTTGAACTGTTAATTAATTAATGTTGAAAAAAGATTGTTAATTAATTAATGTTGAAAAATGATTAACTATCATAGATCAATGAAATAAATGTAAATCGGAAACAATATTTATACCGTACACTGTAAGGCCAATCTCGAGGTAGTCATATTTTCTCTCTTGAAACATCAACATCTATCCTGTAGGATTCAACGAAAGCCCGTATAGACTAGAGGTTATGAAGGTTGATATTTTCCGGAAAGAATTATTTTGGATATTTTCTAACTAGTCGCTGTTGAAACAATTCTGATGAAATGCCTTAGTGGGTATCGAATTAGCTATATTCCGAACCATCCGCTGAAATGATGAATTTCACTTCATCTTGATTTCCCTAAAGATCATTTGGAATACAAAATAATTATCTATCTAATATATAAAAATATATCATTAGGCTTTCTGTAATTAGACAACTCTAAATATAACGTATATTGTCTTATCAAAATAGATAAATCTATTTTATTACTAATATTAATGTTCCTGATATTTGTGGTACCAATATTGCCGAACGCCCCATATTAGCCTGGTACTCCGTATGTAGCATATATCGAGATCTCATACAGCCGTGACTTCCAAAATCCTGGAAAGAAAGACGTCTGGAGCAGTCATATCGGGCAATCTTGCCAGTCACTGCAAATCGCTAAAACGAGACGTTGGGCAACCCGGATACGTATTTTTCCAAATGTTAATTATCGTTGGGGCTGTGTGAGTATTTGCACTGCAATGTTAAAAACACTTGTTCTCCAGTCCCAATTTAGCAATCGGCGGCAATAATGTCTGGCTGATTATGGTTCTGAGCCCTTCAACAGTCACAGTAACCATGTTACTCATGGCGTCCTCGGTGACACCTCTTTTTTTTTGGATTGCCAGTATCAAAGAAGTGTAAATTTTGTATGTTTAGGTATCCGTTCAGATGAAAATTAGCCTCGCCTTAGGGTTCAGGATACTGTGAAAATCGTTTAAACCCCATTGGTGGTCTGCGGGCAGCAGCTGATGAACGACCTGCTCTTTGCAAGGGAACATTTCGAAGTCTTTCAACAAATGGGCGATGTGTATTCAGTGTTTGTGTATTTTACAAATTGCAAAAGTTGTAACCTCTTCCGATAGGGTGATACATTTTGGAACAATATCGATACACAATATTCTTTGTAATAGGAACGTCGGAATTGTCACGATTTACAATGGATTCCTTCAACTATGTTTGGATTTTTTTAACTGAAAATATTGGGTGATACTTTTGATTTTGAGTTTCCACATTTTCTTATATAATCGCAATACGCTGCCGATAAACACAATCACTTGGCGTTAAAATTTGTCACCCTTGTTCACTTTTCCATTGTGTGGTGCTAACTCATGCACACAAATCTCAGCAATTATGCATAAATTAGTATTTTTACTAATATAAATTTTCACGAGTATAGAATATGAATTTAACATTCCCGTTCAAAGTTTTGAAAAAAAAAATATATTGATTTTAATTGAAAAAATAGAAAAGCATTCATTTTTCAGCACATATTGATTTTTTTTATTCAGATGGTAACAGTGTGCGTATCTGACGCTAAGAAATCAAAAAGAATTCTAATTTTTGTAGCCTATGCCATAAATGATGCTCTTGTTATTCGTCCATAAGAATACATGTAAAAATAATTTTTAGTAGTAAAACAAAAATGTGTTTTTATATTTTACTAATTACATATATTTGAATTAAACTACAAAAATTTTGAAAAATTTTTAAATATTTTGTAAACGATAAACTTTATACGGACTCGGGAAAACATTCGCCGTGAGCTCTTTAAAACATTATTTTTAAAATAATTTTGAGAAAAAATTATTTACCTGCAATGCCCAAGTCTAACTGTAAGGTCTGATTGATCTTTATTATTCTTTTATCACTTATAAACAGACTCTTGTTTTATTAGTCAAAAGTTTTATGTGTATTGATCTTTATTTTACACTTAACAGCAACATTGACAAAATAATTTTCTTAAAAGTGGCTTTATCTCTTTCAGGTTCTTGGAAATTTAAATATTCTGTGATATTTGTCTATCGCTAGACATCTTTCTGTCCAATGCTTCCGTTCTCAGATAGATAAGTTTATAATGAATTTAATTGAACTTTGAAAGTGAAAATTGTTTCCCCTTTTCTGCGGGCCTTTTCATCTTTGTCCTTAACTATCGTAATTTAGTTATTTTGTTTCTCCCCTACATAAAGAAATAATTTAACCAAACAAATAATTATCCCACTTTTGTATGGTTTTAGATATTTGGTTCTTACCCAGCCTTTACCATAATCACATAAACGTCGGGGAAAAAGGTTGGCTGTTATTATGATATGCATCGCATGGGTGCTCGCATAGGTCATTACCTATTCAACCATGTTGGTTGTATGACAGACAAAAAATAAAATTGTGGGTATGCACTGATAGCAAGAGCAGTGACCTTTACAATTTCTGTGCCGTTTAAAAGTTTATTTGTTACGAAAGTTTACAAAAGTGTTAACATCGGTCAAAGGGTTCGCGATAAAAAATCATCGCTAATTCAATTTGTTATAACTCATTTGCATAAGCTACTTCTATTATGTCTCTTAGCTTAAATTAAAATATGAAATTTAAGCAAATGCTGTAGCTTTGATTCGACTGTTAAGACTTTAGTATTAACTAATTTGTTCCATTACATTCCTTGAATGAGTTGACTAGAGCTTCTCACAATCAGTGAGATGTGCGCTTTCTATTTTCAGTATCACTGTTTAGGACTTACACTTTTACAGAGACTTTAAAAGGTTTTCGAGAAGCGTTTTCATGGTTGTTTATTTTATAGTGCTGCCATCAGGTTGCCGTTGTTGACAGAAGGGAAATGTGTCCATTTTAACCCACTTTTTGACTTATAAGCGCAGCATACGCTATCTATTACCCAACCGGTAGTTACGAAATATATTTAAGTAAATTGTGTGATTTGTCTAAAAAAATTATTAAATTAAATTTTTACTACACTCTTTGAAAAACGTTTGCTTTACAATAAGAGGTTTCACTTCCAAAATTCAGGTTAAATGTGAATCTTATGTTTTTATATAAAAAAAGCTAAAATATTGTAACGAATAAGTAAAAGCTTTTATTTACTCTTACTGACCTAATAACTTTATGTAAATAACAGTGCGATTAATACTGCGCCTGAAAGTATGCATTGTAACAACATACCAGGTCACTAAACCAGTAGCATGAATTTTCCTCAGTTAAGATTATTTTCCACTATTCGAGATGATTGTACAAAGATAACTAACAACATCGTCTGGAAGGTTCTTGAATTCGCTAGAGATATCTACATTTGAGTATGGTGAGTTCGTATAAATACCAGAGGTCTTTGGAACGGAGATTTCAGTTTTGTGATTAAAACCCCGTAAAGTAAGCAACGCGAATTGATAGTAAAGTATAAGACTAATTAAAGTGGTGTAAATAAAGTAAACTGTTGTACTATATAAGTAAAATAAAAGGAAGTTCAACCGTTTTAATCATAATTTAAAACGAACCTTGTTTTATTATTGGGAATAAAACAACGCAAAAAGGACGAATATTATTAATAATCAATTTATAAATTCTACTATACTATAGCCGGCGATGGCGCAATGATTTATGTGCGAGGACCTTGTATTTATTTATTTATTTTATATAATAGTTTTATTTATTTTATATAATAGTAAATAAACTGTCATAACAGCAAACAGTTGCTTGTTGCTTAAAACCAAAAATATTCTAGAGTTGTAGCAGATGGGTTACTCAGATAACTGCAGAAATCAGAAATGCAATCAGCCACTTATGTAGCAGGTGGTGTGAAACAAAAGACAGAAAATGGAATCTATATAACAATTTGCTCAAAAACTTTCAAGTATGACTGAAGGTGTCATGGTAATTGCTAGTTTAGGGGTAAAGTTCACAGGAGTCGAACACTGCCTTATGAAAGAAATTGACGTTTGCATGGGGAATCAATTATATTAAAAGCGAACAGCTCTTTTAGCCAGAGCCATTGAAGGGTTTATGTCAGATGTAATGATTAGAGAAGTTGCACTCAAATAATTTTCCTGGTCACATTAAACAACAGTTATGCGATATGATACATATCCCTCCAACTTAACCTTCGGTTAAGTAATTATACATTATGAACTGTTTATTGACAAACGATTCATGTTTCGATAGCTACTACATGTACGATACAAATTACTGACATGTGTCATATGCGTGATATAAATAAGTTTTCGAAAATAACAGAACTAATTGGATTTCCACTAAACAAGTTTTCTATACTTTTAAAGACACTTGTTAGTTCTTGAACTTTACCAACATATATTTGTGATGCCTTGTGTCCCTGTAGATTCTGGATTAAATGAATGTAATTAAAATTTACATTAGAGAGCATTCGCGCATATAATTGGTTTTAACGACAATGTCATTGCTATGAAAGTCAACCCTTTAAATTAGGAGGAACATGATAATGACTTAAATATATTTTAGATAGAAGAAACACAATTTAAGAGGAGTGAATGCAAATCGAAACTGGTGGTGATATATATATATACATATATACATACATAAGATAAAAGATATAAAAATATATATTTGTAATTAGGTTCTCCTGATTTCGGATTAAAACATTTTTCCAGAAAACATATTAAAATTTAGTTATCATAAGTAAAGACGTAAAATATGTATACGACGGTTTAATGTTAAAAATTTAACAAAATATTACAAATTCCCGATTTGTGAGTATCGCGGTGGTCATAGAATTCACATGGAGCTGTCAATTTGTGCGAAAATATTTGTGAAATCTTCCTTCCATAAAATAGATTTCTAGATTACGATTACGACTGAAATAGTAGATAACGAATAGTTAATAGGAGTGAGAACATTTGTTACTGCTAAAATAAGATCGATTAAACCCCTCGCCAAAATGTGTGATTAATCAGACATGCCACGAGACTCCTAGGTCTAAAAAATAGTACAATATTTGGAGTTCCAACTAGTGTATTTAAAGCCGAAACTGGTTTTTAAAAATTGATATTTGCGAAGAACCGGTTTTACCGGTTAACCAGGAACCATGTACGTATTTGAAATACTCTACAAACGTTCATATGTTTGCAAGTCCGAAACATATTTGTATTTAAATACAAACAGTTGCATGTTTACGGGCAAACATATACGTTTTCCGTGGGCATGTAGGCGTTCTTCATCCCAAACATCCTTATCTTCACCGAAAACCACCGTATACTTACGTGGAAACTTGTGAGTATTTTCACCCAAACATAATTATATTTAGGAACGCATTATTCTTTGAATTGAATATAGTTATGTCAATATTAATCACCACTTATTAATAATTAATACACACAATTAAAAGATTTAAAACGGCCCTTTTTATTATATGAGAGTCTGCTACTCTTTTGCTTGTCCTTTCTTTGTTGTCTCTCACGTTTTTGTTTTCAGAAGGTTTCAGCTATGAGTTGGTATATATATAATATTCTTATATGCATTTCAATTTCATGAAAGCCAAATGTGTATTAATTATTTGTATTTTTTGTCTATTATATTTCATAAACGGTCCGCCGTTCCGATTATCCAGCAAAGGTTCGGACAGACAAAGGGTTTCACGTTGCTACCTTTTCTAGTTTCTTTCCTCAAAATCGTTTCTCACTTTGGTAGCATACATACATATATACGAAACACATACACAAAAACCAAAACAACATCACAAACCAGTTAACCCATAGACTAATACTTATAGTAGACCCAATAGTTCTTCCACTAAATTTATGACATTTGGCCTGGTGATATTTACGTTTGAAGTTGAAAATAATTGCTTTACTAATACCAGATAGAGGCAATGGTTCAAAACAACGAACAAAATAACAACAACGGCATTTCATTTTGTGTGTTAAAATTATTGTGTTAAATACAACACAAATGTATGCTAACAATAACAGTCAATAAAAAAGTTTAAAACACATTTAAATTTCACAGCTTTTCACCAAAATGACATGAAAAATTAAAGCAAGAAGTTATTGTATTGCCACCTGGTGTATGTCACTTTTCGTCAAACATCTCTTTATCACACCGACCGCATCACGAAGAGTGTGAAAGGAAACGTCAGATGAGCCAAATATTTTCTCTACTAAGATTTACTCTATGATTTAAGCATAGAATAATGACGTATAGAGCTGCCATTGTTTTCATCTGATATTTTCTTTCACACATTTCGGGTGCGGTCGGTGCGATAGAGTTTTCTTGACGTAAATTGGCGTACACCAGGTGGAATTACAAAAGTTGTTGACTTAAATTTTTCACGTCGTTTTGATGAAAAACTGCGAAATTAAAAACTATTTTGGACTTTGTTGATATATTTTATTATTAGTAAATATTTGTTCGCAAATTTTAACGCACAAACTGAAATGCCCTTTCTGATTTCTTGTTGGATGTTTTGAACCATTGCCTCTATCTGGTATTATTAAAGCAATACTTTCCAACATCCAACTGGCCATCAGCAACACACCAAATATCATAAATTTACTGGGAGAGTTGGTGTCTCTATACATCATTAATCTATGCATATAACCGTCCAAACCTTTGTTTATTATTTTGTATACATGAGTCTAAAACGCAGTACCTCAGCCAAAATAAGAAACACTGCCTTTATTTTCAATTTGCACGCACATTGAATAATATTTATGAATCACTTACTGAGAGAACTAAACTATCCAGTTACTTCTCTTTTATTCCCTTGCTCTCGAAAGATAATAAAAAGCGAAACAAACACAGATGTATTTGTATCACAAACACATATATACTTGGGTCGCAAACACATATATTATAACATATTAATCATTGTATTTCCAACATGTTATATTGAATTGCAAACACAAGGTGTTTGCACACAAGTATATTATATTTGCGACAAGCTCCAAACACACATTATATTTGCATCCAAACAAGAAAAAAACGACAGATTGTTCAGCGCGTGCTTTTTTATTCCGTTATTTTCTGCCATATTATTGTTTTCAGCTCTCTTTAACAAACAAACCTATATTTGGGTAACAAAAACAGTTATTGTGACCTATTAATCATTGTGTCTCCAACATTTAATATTGACAGGTTAACGAATGTGTTTGGACAAAAGTATCCTATATTTGTGACAAGCTACAAACATGTTATACCAAAGAAGGATACAAATACCAAAGAAGCATACAAACAATAAAAATCGCCAATTTTTGAGCATTCAGTAACACATAGAACCAGTCTTGGACTTGGAAGCTAGTCATGTCAGCGAGTGTGTTTTCTGGAATTGTCTTTTATTGCAATGTCAAGCAAAGCCCATATTTGTCTTATCTAAATGTCGTTGATCTGTCAGCTACTGTAATATTAACTTGTCATACATTAGCATATAAACCTGATAAATTTTGTGATTTGATTACAATAATATAATTAAAATATGTGTCATTTTAGAATTTATAGATATTATACAGTTGTCACGGTGGATGTTTGGGCCTGTTCTTATGATTGTTTTGTTTTACTTGCTAAGCTAAATAAATCTATTCGGCACAGACTACACTAAGTTCGAACAGTTAAGCGCATAAAAGATTCACTAAACCCACTCACCTTCTGAAGGTGCAAAAATGAATTGAATGAAAGTCTATTCGTTTTCTGACAGTAATCGACAATGAGCACGCCAAGTAACGTATCTTTAATATCACAATTTTTTAATACCTCCAGTTTTTGCAAAGAGTAGTTGGGAATGTCGCCAACAACTTTATTTTTAGCGGAAGCCCTTTATAACTGCCTTTATAATGGCCACAGCCTTCATGTCACACTTCAATCCCCGGCGGCAATTTTAATGTATAATGTTTAAAAACTGTTGTAACCAGAATATGACATTTATGTGTTGTGCAAGTCTGTGAGTGTCTGCTGCCTGCGGCTGCTTTTGTTCTATGTTTGCCGTTTAATGAAAGCTTCCATTTTCTTCCCTACAGTTGAAGATTATGCACGTAAGTAAAATTAATGTATAATAATCTTGTAAATGCCACCCAACACACAGACTCTCTACATTTAAATTCTTTTTCTTCAGACATTGCTTTTGTTTTGTTGTTGCTAGTGTTATTAGTGGATGTAAAATCTTACTGCTTCTTAAGTCTTGTTAGCGTTGTCTTGTAAAAGTTGAAAATTAACTCTTACAATGCAAACTCATGTCGAAAATATTTAAGATTAGGTGGCTATAGTCTGTTATCATTTAAAATTTATAAAACTAACACAAATAAATTTGAAAATGTAATATACGTACATATTACATACGAGGGCAGTTTGATAGCTCCATGACTTTTTGAATAACAAATACTTTTTCGGCAAAACTCGTTTTAAATCTCTAAATCTAAATAAATTTTAGTCCATCATGTTACCAGTTTTGTTCCCCCCCCCAAGTAATGGGTTTTCTAGATGTCCTCAGAACAGAATAGACGTTTGTTTCGGTGCTGACTTCATCATTCGACCCACATTTTTTAAAGTCGAGCCAGTTTTTCAGGTTTGGAAATGGCAAGGAGCCACTAGGAGCTATATGGCGAGAATATGGCGGATGAGGTAGCAAGTCGTAGCAAAATTTATGTCTATTTGTTATGGCTACTATAAACTTGTGCGCCGATGCGTTGTCACGGTGGAAGAACACATTTGTCGTGGCCAAATGCTGTCGTTATACCCTCACCCATAGGGATGGAAGCATATATCATTTAATACGGAGAAACGCGTAGAAGGAGCCATATTAGGCTCAGTATCTTTGAACGAAATTCGTTTTGGGGCTTTTTAAGACAATTGAGCTATGTCCGTCTGTCGGTCTGGGTGGCTGGTCAACACAATAACTGCCGTACATCATTATCGATCACATCGAAATTTTATCAGTGACAAGTATTTGTTCAATGTTAGTTTGGGATTGAAAATGGGCATTTTGGCCACTCCACTTCTGGTACCTCCGATACACATCGACACATTTAGTACGAAATCATGTTTCTTCTAAAACCCTTTTTCTAGCAGATGTGATTAGCTTCAACCCAAACATTGATTAATAATCTGTAAATATCTCATTAATTGGCTAAAACGGGCGAAGTCGCCACGCCCATTCTGGTACCTCCCATGCAAAAGCATCCTGGTCGTCCGTGTTGTCTCGTGGAAAACTTCCGATCTTAATGAAATTGGGTACTAGGTTTCATGTCAATAAACGCCAGTCACATATTAAGGCAAAGGTGGGTTTGCCACGCCTATTTCGGTACCTAACATACAAAAGTTGTTCTGCCGGCGGGCTGTTCGGCCAGATAACTCCCGTAAATCTTTGCCGATCAAAATAATATTTTGTTAGTGACCAAGTCCAAGTTATTAGTCCAAGCGTAGGTTGGGAATAAAAATGGGCGTTTCTCCGATACAAATCGACACATTTAGTACAAAATTATATTTTTTCTAAAACTTTTTCTGGTAGATGTAATTAGCTTCAACTCAAACATTGGTCAATAATCTGTAAATATCTACTTAACTGAAGAAAAATTGGCGAGGTTGCCACGCCCACGCCTCCCATACAAAATACAAGGGTGATTTTGCCCCGCCCATGTTGGTACCTCCCATACATAAGTTTTTCGGCCGGCTGGTTGTTCTTTGGCACTAGGCAAAATGTAGTCAAATGCCACTTTTGCCCATCTTCTGTGGAAAATGAGTCGTTTTGCCACGCCCATTCTGGTAACTACCATACAAAAGCTTGGTGGTCGTCCGGGTTGTCAATAAGATAAGTCCCATGAAACACTTCCGATCCTAATGAAATTAGGTTATAGGATTCTTGTCATCAAACGCAAGGCACCGTTAAGTTGTGCGGCCGGTTTTATGTTGCGCAAGATAACACCCGCAAAACCGAACCAATCTTTTTGAAATTTGGTACTAGACAAATTCTAGTCAAGTGCACACAAAAGTTGGGCGGATGAACGGTTGATCGACGCGATAACTCGCGTAGACAACAAGCGATCTTGTACTTGAATCGGTACTCGGTCATGTTGGCCTAAAAATTACAGATTAGCAACTGTCCACGTCCATTTTCGCACTTTCCATGCAAAAGTTGATCGGCTGACCGACTCGATATCTCCGGTATACCACGACCGATCTTAACAAAATTTAGTACTGAGCATAATTTTGGGTAATACTATGTAAAATCATATGAACAACTTCGCCGTGCCGATTTTTGTACCTTCCATATTAATATTGGGCGGAAAATAGGCTAGTACTCACGATAATTCCCCATAATCACTTAGGGTCGTAATTAATTTGGGTATTGAATAATATTTAGCTGTCTAAATGCGCGACTTCGGTTGAGGGTATGTTTAAGTCGGATCACCCGACTGAAATTTCTGTACTGGTTAAAGTCAATGCCGATTCTGGTCATCAGCTGTGAGTAATATTCACCGGTGATCGTTTTACCCTCTTCAAGGTAATCCATGTGTATGACACCGCATTCATCCCAGAAAAACTGCGACCATAAAAAAAAACTGCGACAGAAGTTCTATTTATAGAACGAAACTATTTTTATTGTAGTTTTTGTTCTGTTTTCGGTCTAGCCCTAATATATCATCTCAAAAACTACAATAATAACTTCTATAAATTAAACTTTAAAACTTTGGCATAAGTTCCTCTAAGTAGAAAAGCAACGCGTAAGTAGTGAAAAAACATCACTCTACGAGATAAAAGACTTCGATTAGTGATTAGTGTGAATACACACTGCGGTGGCTTGACGGGCTAGACGCTGCTGAAGATGATGCTTCTCAAACATCGAAGCAATCGTCCAGGGAATGTGATTTGGAATTCCACCCATGGCATTTTAATTTTTTTCACTAACTGGAAAAAACATGATCTGTTAGCCTAAATGGACTTACAATCCGTTAGCCTAAAGGGACTTAAAACTTTCTAGAAATAACTCGCAGCAAAGACAATATAAATTTAGAAATCGAACGCAGCATACAATCCAATTATACTAATAAAGATAAAGACCTGATACGTTTTCCTTGTTTTTACATATAAGCTTTTACATTTTAGTTCTCAGAAAATCTCCTCTTAAAAAATGGTAAAATATTTTGCACATCTTCGAAAAACTTACTAGATTAACGAAACTCTTTACTTGCCAAGAGCTGTCAGTAAACTAATTCAATGTTTTGAAATACTGTATTGTCTGGCATTTGATGTTGTTATCGTTACGCCATACGGGAGCTCATAAGGGTCCATCGTACAAACCGTCGTCTATTATCCTAACCCAAGTGTGTATGGTAATATTTCTTAACCAAGTCAGGTAGATACCACCCCACTGAATCATGTACACAAACATTAATGTTGGAGGATGTTCCATGTGCACACAGCTCAAGTGTACCATTTTGTGCTCTCACAAAAGGCGTTTTAAGTTCAAAACAAATAACTCACAAGCAAGCCAAGTGCTATGATTTAGGCAGATGCTGAGTTTTAAATTAATTGCCACCCCAAACATTTTTATATTGTGATATTATACTATAAATATAAAAGTTGGTGGCGGGATATAGTTAATGAAAACTATGTACGGTTACGACATGAGATTTACATGCAAATTTACTAGTACAAATAACCCCTTGGTACTTGGTGATATTAATATATAATATTTGTTTACTACAGGAATGATTGTTTCAATCAGAACTTGAGTTTTTATAAATTGCTTGAAAATGCTATCAGAATTGTCAGAATTATAATAAAATGTATTATTGTGAAATGAAAATTGTGTGATTTGATGGTATTATAATATACTTGGAATTGAGATAATATTGTAACTTTAATATTGTTAAAATTTTTTGGTTTAACTAACATTTATGTCAAAATATCGTTAGAATGTCAACAAGCAAGTTCTGGTTTATATTTCAGTCTGATTGTCTAAGTTGGACAGCAACCTCGTACGAAATCATTACGAATGTTTGATGATATCGCATGAACAATCTGAAATAATCGAGATCACCCGGCAGCTCACCTCTGACCATTATGACGATGTTGAATTTTCGAGAACAGACAGTGTTACTAAAAGATGGTTCTGAAAACGACTAAACAAGTGTAAACAACTGATTTGCGCCGAAACTTCGGACGAACTATTTTAAGCGGGTAAAGAGATAAATCATCGAGTTATATTGTTATCGAAAACCACTTATTCCAAGGTGTTAATTATACAAATATAGTAAGGAAAAAAGTTGTACTAATCGTGATTTAAATAGGACCTTGATTTATTGACGGGACATAAACAGCACTAAAGAGGACTATAAAAAACGATGATTACACTAAGAAACAAAATTACAAAATAATCATCCAGAAGTTTCTTGTGTCCGTTTCTAATGGTTTAGTCGTCCAAACACGAAAATAATTAAACTAATATTGTATATGATATCAATTACCAAGATATTTTTGGAACGAAGTTCCATATCGCACGTTGCGGGATGGGGGTTAAAAGAAAAAACGAAATAAAACAACTTGCTACCCACTATTATCAACAATATTGTGTACTTTTGTCTAGGTTTGTGTCTATACTAACTTGATGTCTCACATATGTTGGGAAATTTCCCGTTTAATGGGATGTTTTCTAGGTGGACCCTGTAACTAATATTAAGTACATATTGAAGTTTTGAACCCACTAAAAATAAAATAAGTGTCTTCTTTTAACTAAAGTAAATTTTCTCAAAAAAAAAACCTATTCCTGTTCTTAAACAAAGTACCGTTTCTTAAACATAATACCGAGTTTTAAACAAGTACGTTTGCTTAAACAAGTAAATTTTCTTACAAAAAAATTCTTTTCTTAAAAAAGTAATATTTTTAAAAATAAGGTGAAACAAAATAACTTTCCTCGAGATAAGCACCTACTCTTCAAAATTTATTATTTAAAAAAAATCCCATTTCTTAAAAAACACCTTTTCTTAAAAAACTTTCCTTCTCTTAAAAACAAACTTTTCTTACAACAATTCCTTTTCTTAAACCTAAAATAACACCTTTTCTTTTCTTTTCTTTTCTTTTCTTGAGATAAGTAGCCTTTCCGAAAATACGTAAATTTTCTTAAAAAATAACCTTTTCCTAAAAAGAGTACCACTTCTTTGAAAGTACCTGTTCTTAAAAAAAGGAAAGGGTCCGCCATCTAACGTTTTTTTTTTCAACTAGTGCTTATTTCGTGAATGGAAACACTTAGCTCATGTCTGATTTGACAGATAATTAGTTTTATCCTTCCGCTGAACGAATATGGTTGGGTATATGCTTGAACAACGCTGGGAAATGTTGCGACATTACTTTGAAAATCATGGTAATGTTGCAGAATGTGTGCGAAAATTGCGTACGGATTTGGGAAGAAGAGAAGCACCGTCAGCTCCGTATGTTCGTTATCTTGTGAAAAAAGTGAAAGAAACTGGCATCCTCATCGATAAACCAAAGCGTGAAAAGCCAAAAATAGTGCGTACACCGGAGAATATTGCTGCTGTGGCAGAAAGTGTGCGTGAAGCGCCATCAACATCAATTCACCGTCGTTCTCAACAATTGAACATTTTAGAGAATCGATAATGTGTTTAAAATTGGACCGATCGTGTAGCCTACTGCATGGCCAGCTGAGGCAGCCATTTGAATGAAATTATTTTCCATTATTAACCGGAAGGGTTGTACTTTGAAATAAAAAAGAAATTTGCGAAAATATTCATTAGTTTTTTCTTTATACCATTTTCAAAAAAAAAAGTTATTTGGCGGACCCGCTACTTCTTTGAAGAATACTTCATACTCTTATGGTTGTTTCTTACCGAAAGTACTTCTTCTTATAAATAGTACCTTTTCTCAAAAAACATTAGCTTGTAATAAAAGAAGTACCTCTTTTTAAAAAGGATGTTTTCGGAAAATCTAATACATATTCTTACAAAAAGGACCTAAACATATATATTTTTTTTTTAAAATATATTCTATTACAAAATTTTCTAAAAATAAGTTTATCATTTTACAAAATGCATGTTTTCTTCAAGATCCATTTAAAATATCGTATTTTACAACGGGCACCTTCCGCATGATTGAATAACTAGTACATAATATATAGCGAAAGAACTTCGTTCCAACAGGGTGTCACTTGACACGTCATGTAATTTTTTATTTATGGGATCCATTTTATTCCCAGATGCGCAACCCTTCCCTACATTTGTCATTTGATTAATTTAAAATGACCCCATGAATGTACCATTCATCAGAACTCATCGTTTTCTCTTACTTCAGCAGAGCTTGTCCTTCACCCAAAATTAATAAGTAGAAGTAATAAAGACAAAAATCTTAAACAGTCCTGACATCAACAAATTTCTATAAAATTTTTTATGTTGGAGGACAAAACAACTTTAAAAAAGTGTAGTGTCTCTTGAGGATGTATAATGTCGTTGCCATGTGTTATTAAGGTTTTGGGGCCTGACTTCTTAATCACTATAATTCCGGACTACCTTTGCCGAGCGTAAACGTATGTATCCGATTTTGCTATTCGGATTGAGATTCAGTTCCTGCATTGGTTTAGCAGGCTGGTGCTGCTTCCCAATTGTTTTAATTTGTATTTAGGTATTAAGCTTTGGGCATTTATTTATTAATATTCTTGACTGTAAACTCACAACAAATCTTAAACCCCAAATTTTACGTCCAAGTTTTATCGGTATTATTTTTATTATTGCCTTTTTACACAACCAACAGTATTCCCAACAAGGAAACCAACAAACCAATATAAACCTAAATTTAACCGCCACAAATCCTTACACTAAATTTATAATTACAAATTACGTTATGTAGTCCAGCGAGTATAAAATCTTAAATTTTTTCACTGTTTTGCAGAAAACAAACTTTTATATTAATCTGAAAAACATAAACATTTTCTTCTCTAAAGACATTACCAGTTCACTAGAGGATAGTATTTTTATTTTAGGCAACGGACGAAACACTCACTAACAATCGCACAAACTTTGGCATGATTCCTTTTGCTTCAACAAAATGTTGCAACAACAAAAGCACACAGACACAAGTATCTCAAGTTAATTGCACCATAAAATTTAATTACAACACAAAATAAATTGAGTTTGTTAAAAAACAACAAAGAGAGTCAACAATGTCATAAATATACAATTTCACGGAACTATTGCAAAGACTAGCGACTTCACTAACCCACATGATCTGCCAGGAGTCTTCCTTCAGCATAGTTGTTAATACTTGCCAATGGGGAGTTTAAGAAGTGCATGTTAGGGAAATGCGTGGCCCATTTTACCGCAACGAAGAGATACCCTCAATTTAACTAAACTAGTATTAAACTGAATTTGGTTAGAGACAAGTAACCCCGACTGATTTTGACCAGGAATATAACAAGTTAATATTAAGGAAGAAATACAGTCGGCAATCCGTATATTGCCGTCTATTTATTGGTTAGTAAAAAATTAACAGTTCCTATTGTATTCTTTCACCAGCTTCCATATTTCAAATTTTTATTAATTTTGTACCGTAACTCGTACTCCAAGTCCGGTCAAATTTTGAACTCAAACTCCAACCACACACCACTAAACTCCAATTCCAACTCCGACTCCATACCCCGGTTAGAAGGCACATTTGAATTATGAAACCGTAATTCTAACTCAAAAATCTAATGATGCAGTTCGATTCCTTGTACCCGAATCAGCGTAAACCCGTTCTCTCCTGCCATTCTTCATTCTTCCGCAATGATATTAACGCCAGTGAGTGTACTGCTCGTCGAAGTCTTACAAGATTACGTGTTGAGGCTGCAAAGAAGAAAAAGGAACCAAGTTTATCAATAAATAATACAAAATAATTTTATAAAAATTTCTCCATTTATGGAAAATGCGCGACAGCTCCTTCACAAATGGAGAATATCATTATATCTGCTGTCATGTACTAGTGCATGAGATTTAATATGCCATTTGTTCAATGCCGCTCGAAAACTGTATTTGGTCCTCTGGTTTGTACAAAATTCCAAATGAATGAATGGTAGCTGGAGTGTTCTCCCCATGATGCGATTCAACCTCATCTTGCATGGTGAATATCTTAGAAGTTTGGGTAATCTGTCCAAGATACTGCCAATGAATTCATCAACATAAAATATGTCTGTCACAATCTCATCTCTCCGTAATCGTCCATATACTGGTATGAAGAAACTACATTCCGTGTGTACCAAAGCTGTGGCCGATTTTATTTTTGTGGATTCGTGAAATGGCATATGTTTCCATCACTTCACATCAGATGTGATGCCTGTTATAGTTTTTATGAAATATAATATGGGCAAAATTTGAACAAATATAATACAGATGAACAAATGTTGTTCACGAAAAATAGTTGGTGAAACCTGATCAGTGTTGTACACTTTGACATTTTCTTTGAAATTTAATAAATCTTTGCACTTTTACAATTTGTGTTATTATTGATTGGTTTTTATTGGCTTTTATTGGTATTTTTGCTACCACCGATAGAATTACACAATTCACAATTCAGTTTTATGTTATTTTGTCAAGTAGAAGCAAACAAACACATCGCATGACTAGGAACATATGTTCGCAGCTTTGACTAGAAGGAAAAATAAAATTAAATTAATTTAATTTTTCTATTTTCAATCGCCAAAGCCAATATAGCAATTAAAAATACATTTCGTTTTTTAGAATTTGTATTTTTTTTTACTAGTGGATAAATCAAATAGTGACACACACATTCAATAAATCACAATATAAATCAAGTATTTCTCACACAAGTATATCACAACAGCAATTTCGTTTCATAAAATTCTCCTCAAGAGTAACTGGGATAATTAGTATTTCGAAACCTGTTCGATAGTTGCTAGAATTAGACATAATACGAATAGAAAGCATAATACTTTTAAACAATTCATATCAACAACACAAAATTAAATTTAGCTTCCCAGTTGGAAATTTCATAAAGGCATCTCCAGTGACTAAGAAGTGACATGTCGGAGACCCTGCTGAATTGCCGATCCGCTCCCATATAAAATAATTCATGACACCCCCTCACATTTTTATACATTTGGTAAAAAGTCAGCAGGAATTTTCCGCAGTTTGTCAGTAGTGGCGATTACCTTATGACATGTACACAAGTCGTCCTTAAGTCACAATTCATCAGAGAGTCAGTTGGCCACGACGTCTACAAATGTGGGCACCTTGTGTCAATTCCTATCTTTATATATATAATTCAACTGCACGTGTGTTTGTGACTGAACTCCTCCTAAACTTCTAGACCGATTTGAATAAATTTTTTTGTATGGGTTTTTAGTGGCGCCCTGGGTAGTTTAGATTTACTATTCGGTCCAATTGGACAAAGGGGCGTGGTACCTCCCATACAAACCACAAATTAAAAATCCATTATTTCTGCTCCTGCTAACAGTATTTGAACAAAATTTGCAGGACAACGTCTGCCGGGTCAGCTAGTATACATATGTATATAATTAGTATATTAAAGTCTTTGAGATGAATGACCTCTAACTTAAAAAAAGCTGAAATAAATATTATATTGATAATAAGAAATCGATACATTCATGTAGATACAAACATACATACATACATATACATAATTCCCTGAAAATGTGCATATTCTTGAATAAATTTTCAAATATTTTGGAAATTTTTTCTGAAAATTTATGACGTACAATTCAAATATAAATTTTTCAGTTTTATGTTTTCTGAATAACTTGAAATTTTGACTGCAGGTAAAGACATCCTCTGTCGATATTCAGCATTGGCACTACTAAGAGTCACTCATGACATAATGCTGACGAGTCAGTAGGACGATCTTATTCCGATTGTCAGCCCGTTCAGAATTTATGCCATCCAAAGCAAAACTAGTGACATGACATGAATATGTCTTTTAGAAAGTGTCAGCACATGCTGACATTGTCCTAAGGAAATTCTACTGACAATGTCTTCAAGACAAATTTTCCAACTGGGTTATTTATACTCGCCTATCAATTGCTTCCCTGACCATTATGAATACTACCAAATCAAAATTTCCACAATACAGTGACACGTTGTTGAGGCATTTGGATCTCAACCACCATCCGTGTATTTTCCCAACCCCAAATCTGACAATTTGGACGATCATTTAAATAATCGCATCGAAAACCCTTCATTATTTTTAAAATACTTCTCAATAATGCAAATTCGACTAACTTAGAGTTCCGTTTCTACTAGCCCTGACTTATTAGCTGCCATGCTTTAATTTTTCTTTAACAAGAACGATATACCCCGCACGTGGATATAAAAGTGCACGAAGATTCTAGGTAATCCCTCCGTCGATTTCTGTCTACGGCAAGTGGTCTGATAGTCGAAAAAAATTTATTTGTTTTTTGCGAATTTACTGAATTGTATCTTATACAGTTTTGGAGATATTATAAACAAATTTCACTTAATAATAACACAGTTTTCTGGGTATTAACAAGACGACTAAGTTAAGTTTATAGCTAATCTAGTTAATATCCCTGTACATCCCATGAAGGAGGTGAACTGTGCGCTTTCTAGTTTCATACACAGTGATTGGGACCAATTCTGAAGGGTATTTTGAGAAGGTTTTTCATGCGTAAATACTTGATAGTGTCGCCGTCACTATGCGAGGTGACTACCGGCGATAGATAGGTGGTCAGAGCAGGGATCGAATTCAGGATCTCATGTACAAAAGGCGCGCACACTAACTATTGACGACCATATAGTTTGGTTGTACTAACTCTTTTGACATTTTTACAGAACACCGGTTAATAATCTCCATTTGTGATAAAGTAAACCAGTATCAGAAAGATAATTTCATCAACTTATGAATGGCCAAAAAAATAGTTATTCTAGTTTTGGGAAAACAAATTGAGGCGTTTTTCGTTAAATTGAATCTATCGTCTAAGGGTTTAATTTGGTGATGGCAGAGTTATTATAACTACGTATTGTGGTGGTGCAATGGTTAGTGTGCGCGGCTCTTGTACATGAGATCCTGGGTTAGAACCCGGCTCTGACCACCTTAAAAAAAAATTTTCTTTCAGCGGCGGTCACCTCGCATAGTGACGGCGACACTATCGAGTATCTAGCCATGAAAAAGCTTCTCAAATTACCGTTCGGAATCGGTGTAAAACTGTAGGTCCCAATCAGTGAGTGAAAACTGGAAAGCGCACAGCTCAGTGATTGTGAGAAGTTCTCCCCGGTCCCTTCATGGGATGTAATTGGAAATCATTTATTTATTTTTATTATATTAATTATATTCACTGAACGCGTTTGATCCATAAACTCTCTTTTGATCTAAAGTCAAAATTTTTTTTTCAAAAGTTATATTTTTAAATAAAACCGATAAATATAATTATATATTAGTTATAATCAAAACCTAGTCGACGTGCTAATGTCAATACTCTGTAGAGTAAAGGAAATTTTGAAACAATATCTCCCAGTCTGTATCAGATACAGTTCAATAAAGTCGAAACCAAATAACAAATTTCCGATTTTCAATACGCGAGAAAACGAATATCTGTAATAAGAAACAATTAAAATTGTTGTACGCATTACGAACAATTACGCCAAAATATGTTTAAAAAACATTGAAAGAAAAACTAAGATTTTGTATTTTCTTTACAGTCGAAAAGAAAGGAAAGTAGTCAAATTTAGAATATATTCTGAAATACACCCAATTATTTGAGTCTTAGCCTTAGTAACTTCAAATAATCCCTGACTTCTTACCTACAATCGGGATTTTACACAAGTTTCAACTGTTCACTAGACACAAAGATATTGAATTTTGACTGATAGAAATCGATTCTGACACACTGTGCGACGTCACGTTGCATATGATAATTTGCAGTTTTGCCTTCCATGTGAACTTATCCCACCGGATTTTATTCAAACTAAGGACTGCAGTACGGGCGTTATGTATGTGTTGCGTTTCTGCCTGTGAATAAGCAATAGCTTTGCCTTAAATCTCAATCACATGCTTCTTGCTTTTACGGAGAATCCCTTTAACTTAGCCTTGACATTATCAAATTTTTGATTCATAACACTTATGTCACCTGTATATCCAACGTTGTCTAGGTGTTCATACATATTTCACAGAATGTCCACTAGTTATTCTCTATTAGTTGTGTTCATTACCTCGACCATTAGTAGAATAAACAACGTGGGGGTAAATACACATCCGCAGATGTGGTGAAATGTTGGATTTTCACCTTTGAAGTGAACTTTATGTGTTGAATCTTTGTAAATCTCCCGTATTATGGATGCTATCCTTTCCGGTATCCCCTTGCTAATTAAGAGGGACTACTTTGAGTTCCGGTGTACACTATCGACCGCCATTTCAAAGTATTCCAAATGTAGGTACCAGATAAAGGTACAAAGGACAGTTGAATTCAACTGATTCCTTTATTATTGGAAACGGTTTACATGGTCAGCAAACGAATGACCACACATTTACTAAGATAATTTTCAATAAATTAGTAAACAATTTCCTATTGCCTGCTATGAGGGAATACGGGAGGAACTTCTCATAACTAGTGAACGATGAACGGTTTCGATAGTTTCGTTATCATTAATCGAGGTGACCGTCGTCGGGAAAACATTAAAGTTGGTGAGAACATATATTCAACCCAAGTTCTCATGTACAAAGGTCGCGCTCGCTCACCATTACACCATCGACGGTCAAGATAGTGGTAACAAATGTTTTAGATTTTACATAGAATGGTTCATACAACATTTGTATTAATGGCACGTTCCCAATACAACTCCGAACAATGTTCAATAATGAAAAAGCTAAATAGAATTAAGGAACATAACAAACTTCGTTATACGAAAGTTGAACATACCTGTCATCGTGTGTGTATATTTGATATCGTAAAAATCTAAAAGCGTTTCATTTGCCCCATAGGACACGAGTTATGTCAAAGATTTAAAATAATTGTAGCTATAAACTTGTTCCGTAAAAATGGGTGAAACAAACACATGAGTTCAGAAGTTGAGCCAAGCGAATTGAGTTTTCGTTGTGGTTTTACAGTTTAACACTTATGTACATCCGGATACACATGGTGTCCCATTCAATCTTCGATGTTGATTAAGAGACACTTAAAATGTAATATCAAGATTGGTTAGCTATGTAACTGATGTTAACATTTTAAAAATTTCAAAAGTTACTGCGCTGGTGCTTGACGCGTTTTCAATTTTCCAGCAATTTTTTCTTTATTATATACATGCCGAAAAATACGATTATTCTCAGCGGCTGAAGTCATGACCTGGAAGGCCTGAGATCATGACCAAACAGGCCTTCTTTAAAATACGGAAGGCCTTCCCTACACAACAAAATGCATGCATTCCGCAGGCCTTATTTTAGGAAGGCATTACAAAAGAACCATTCCGCATGCCTTATTTGTGGAAGGCCTTGCGACTTCCGCCGCTGAGCATATAATATGTTTGTGTGTGTGCGTTCGGGTTTGCCTACCACTGCAGTAAAGTACAACATGCCGAATTTCTCATCGATTTCATGGTGAGGTTGTTGGAAAAAGCCTAATGTGGGTGTTAGGCAATTAAGAAGTCAAAATGTGAAAGAGAAATAGAACACATTTACTGCAACAGGCTGGGAAAAGTTGGGTGTGACGAGTAGATACAATATCCGGTGTAAGGAACTGGTTTTAAATTAGGTTTCAAACCAAGGTGTTTTAGAAACTGGTTCCGATATTTGAAAACATGTTCAAACAAACAGGTTTAAATCCAGCAATTGTTGTTTTAACCCGGGTTTATTGTATTTGGAACAGATTTCGAAAACGGATTCTGGAAACAGGTATATTGGAAAACAATGTGAGCATAATTCATAAAATTCGCAATCTAAAATTTGAGCAACAATTTGAGGAACATTTTAAAAAAAATGCTATATCAATAGGTTATGTCGGGTGATTCATCGCTAGGTATAATTTTCAATGTAAAATAAAACACATAAATTTAAAAGTAAACTTGAAATTTTTACTATCGGTTAAAAGAACGATTTATGGCATTTACTGTTTGAAAATTATATCATGGAAATGTTGGAGGTGGTCCATTCGGTAGGTGCAATTTTGGGCGACTCATCAATCGTACCTGGCTTATTCTGAAAACCTCAAACTTCACATATCTCCAGAGAAAATTGTACCCAAAGCTGACCAACTTTTGTGAACATATTAACACAATCTGAACGTGTCTAGTCACCCTAAATAGCTCATAAAAACGACTCTGTATCTTTAAAAATGTAAGTTTTGTCCTTCCTAGGATGTTCATATGTTCTAGAAAGTTGTTTACTGAGATCTTAAGTATATTTTTGTTGTTGATTGTTGCCTTCATTGTTGAATCGTTTAGTACATATCGACCTGAACAGGGAAGTAAAGGTAAAAGAAATTCACTTTTTTAAAGTTTTTGCGATTTTGACTTTGAAGACGATGTTTTTTTGATTTTATATGTTGCGGATTTTTATTCTCTATGACAAGATCTACAACTTTCCCTCAGAAAGTAAATCAAAATTCCGAACGGTTTGGAAGATATGAGCCTGACAAAATGCTCACTTGTTTGCAAAAATGACACCGAGGCCCCAAATGTTTGGGGCCCATAAAAAACGTGCCTGACTTTGGGCAAAACTGGGAGACACGGGTCTTTTTTTGTCCTTTATCACGTATTTGTGTCCGTATATGGTTATATTTCCATGACTTAAAAAATTACACACAGTGTAATCATTGTTATTATTTCAGAGTATTCCTTACCTCCTTATCTGCATCGGCTTTTTTACAGAAATCAAAAATGTTTGATCTTTATTAAGTTTTGGCCGATGAGAATGGTTCCTGAACCACTGTTCGCGGTTTAATTGTATGATTTTTGGAATTTCTTTGATTATTGGAATTTAAATAATTGATACATATTTTATACCTTTTGAGTATTTTACTTTATTTTAAAATAAGACTGTATTTTTCACAAAAGTTCAAAGTTTTTTTCTCTTCTGTAATATTTTATAAATTTTCGAACTCTTGCATAAGGTCTGAGCATGGTCCATTCATTTAATCTCTCCACAATTTCGACCCAATGGTCGACCCAATAAATAGACCCAATGGTCAACCCAATAAATTGACGCGGTTTATTTGTATGACACGACAGTTTAAAGTGCCAATATAACGAGCCATGATTGCTTTCCACTTCATTTTGGTTGTATGATGACAATGACGACATTAAATACGTTAGCTAAATTTTGTCCCCAATCATGATTGATTAAGGTGAATGGTGCCCCTTTATCCGCGATATTTCTAAGAACACCTATTTCACATGTAATGATGTTTGACATGTAATGAATTGTATAATAAATATAAATACAACCATGATATTCACGCTTGCATCTCTGACATTGATCAATGAGTTATTGCGGTGTGAACATTATTCGATATATAAGAATATCTTAAAGGAAAGTGCAGTTCAAATTTATATTTATTGGTTCACACTTTGTGTTTAGTACATAATGTATCTAAGTAAGTATGCGTGAACACAATAATTGTCCCTTAGTGTATATAAGTATGCACTCGTTTTAAATTATGTTTTAAATGCTTCAATTTAGCTTATTTTGTCTTTCTATATACAACAAATTGTTTCTTAAAGGAAAGGAAATATCGACTGCATATGCAAAATAGGTTGAGAACGTTGCTATTTTTTTAGATTATAAAAAATAAATAAATAAATGGTTTCCCATTACATCCCATGAAGGAATCGGGGAGAGCTTCTCACAACCAGTGAGCTGTGCGCTTTCAAGTTTTATACTCACTGATTGGGACCTACAGTTTTACACCGGTTCCGAACGGTATTTTTGAGAAGCATTTTCATGGCTAAATACTCGATAGTGTCGCCGTCACTATGCGAGGTGACCGCCGTCGAAAGTAATTTTTTTTTAAGGTGGTCAGAGCAGGGATCGAACCCAGGATCTCAAGTACAAGAGGCGCGCACACTACCCATTGCACCACCGACGGCCACAGATTATACTCACAATTTTCTCGTATTAAATACAAAACCTTCAAAATTTCATTAACACCTTTCTAGTTGAAGCTGAAAACATCCCATACATTTTGTGCTCATCCGAAAATATACATTAATATATTTTGTTGTTCAACATTTATGTTACCAACAAAATTCAATGGTGCATCGACAAGAAAAAACCAAACCTGAGCTCAAGTGCGAATAGTTTGGATTATTTATTGAAATCATATATTTTTTAAAAATTTAATATTTAAATACCTTTACGCGAAGATAAAATAAACCAAAGCGCTTTTACCACGAAGATGATGGTACTGAAGATGGTACTCATTTGTGATTAGCAAGCGCTTGTCAATCTTCTGGAAACACTTATTCTTACCTCAATTTCATATCTGATAGGGGAAACAGTAATAATTTGTGATACTTTTGTTTCCAATTGCAGTAAACTCAACTAAAGTAATCTTAAGGTTTAAAAATTCAGATTTTGTCTTCAATACAAATTCGTCCCTCATATTCATCGAGGATTAACCATTTTCATTTAAACTTTACGTTTCATTTTAATCGCAACATAAATAAGAAATTAAATCTGCAAAAGCTATGTCGCAAGAATCAAAAGAGTAAATGTTAAAAAGTTGCCGCAATTGAGACGAGTTAAGGATCAACCCATTCATCAGAATAGTGCCGTGCCCTCAAATTGAATTATATGTAATGAAGATAATAAAGCAATACGAGGTAAGTATACAAATTAACAATTAATGAAAATTCAATATTAAGTTTTATTGATATGTTAAAATGGTTAATTGTTTGGATGCCTAGTAATAATTCGGGACACGACATGGACCGATATTAGTACCCATTACAAAAAATTGATCAAAAGATCAATACAATGTAGACATACTTGGAAACTATATCGAAGAACTGAGCAGTATCGGATAATCATTTTAAAAAGTTCATATGCCAATGACTTATATTTAAAATCCTATATATTCAAAAACACAAATTTTCAGAATAGTGAAAAAACGTATTTTTCACCAAACTGTTAAACCTTAAGCGGTGTGGTCTTTTTTGAAACGAAGTTCCTTATCCCAAGTTGTGGGATGGCGGCTAAATGAACAAAAATTAAACAATTTTTTTAACACTATTATGCTACAACCCAGTATTATCAACTATATTGGGTACTTTTGCTTTGGTTTGTGTCTAGGAAATTTATTCTTTAATGGGAAGTTTTGTAGGTGGAGCCTGTATTTAATATATATTGTATTTTTGAATTCAATAAAAACTAAATTTAGAAAGGCCAAAGTGAAAGAAATTTAAAAAACATATTTTCTTTAATAAGTGCATTTTCTTAAAAAAAAGTAAAGTTCTCAAAAAATACCTAGTCGGATTCTTAAACAAAGTAAATTTTCTTAAAAAATTACCTTATCTTAAAGAAGTACCTTTTCTTAAACAAATTAATTTTCCATCATTTCCCTTGCGGGAGTTTTTGAGTCAATCTGTTTTTTAAATTTACAATTTTCCATATTTATTCAAGCTCCAAGACCATTTGAATATAAAGTAGTACTAGTAATATAAAGCTAGTATATTAGCTTTCTATAATTTTCAAAAAAGTTGAGCACAAAAAGTGTTCGAATGACTATATAACTTTTTCGGATCGTGCCAACATATTCATCAGCAAACGTTTTTGGTATGCATTTCGGTGAATTCATCAAATATATATGTGTAGAATAGAACAATATGCAAGCCATGGAATATAGGCAAAAGAATTTTTTTTGACATACATGACATTCAGAATTTGGACGGTATGCGGAATTTTGGGCATTATGCGATTTTTGTTTTGGGCATTATGCTATGGGTATTATGACCTGGGGCGTTATGGCCCGGTCATTATGACCTAACATCATTTGTTTGTAACACTGTCAAATCCTCTCTTTTCTATGAATTTGCTAGAAATTGCCCAGCAAAAAATTTTTAGGGTTTTGGAAGCACTAGCAATTTTTCCTCCATACTGAAGCGCTTACTTAGAAGTCATTACAATTCTGGTATACTAAACTGCAATGAAGTATGGAATCACAAACGAAAAGACCATTCTATAGCATACAGTTGTTCTACCGAGATAGCGATATTGTAAGGCAATGCTAATTCTTTTCTTGTCGCTCGCTTACTGCACTGCACTAAAGTAAGGCAATAATCTTCATATCTTCTAGACTGCAATGAATGAAGTGCCTTTGGTCGCCTTTAAGTAGTGCTTCCAAGTGGGACATCCCATATTTCAGCAGGTTTGTAAGCGATTGCCACCATGTTTTCGCCTTACAATTCTGCTTCCGGGTAAACAGTGTTTTTTGCTGGGTGGTTTAGATTGACCTTCCTATGAAGTGGTTAAAGTTTGAGAAGAATCCAACAAGTATAGAGGTTTCAACTCGACAGTTGAACATTTAAGCAATTTTGAGATGAGTTTAAATATTTCGGTACTTTATGTTTATTTTAAGGTATGTATCTAGATCAGTGGTAACCAGCCCATAGCCTCGCGACAATAATCGTATTTTTCACACACGCACGATCGGCAACTCACATGCGCAAATAATGCATGCGGAATGGTTTTTTTGTAATGCCTTTCTAAAATAAGGCCTGCGGAATGCATGCATTTTTTCATCCGATATAACCAAGAAGAAGATTTTTAAAATTTTGAGAAATTTCTTTTCCCATTCTTTTTAACCGTAATTTAATTGAAAAATTTCATACAAATTTTAAAATGTATATTGTTTATTTAATATTTTCAGGGTATTTTTATAAGTTTAAATTTGAAGTTGGGCATGGTACAACTTTCTAAGATAGATTTGATTAATGATTTTGTGATGAAATAAATTATTCTAATTTTATTTTTGATTAACAAAAAAAAATTACAGTAAATTCCTTCTACCTTCTAAGGCCTTCTTTAGGCAATGAGCAAGGAAGGCCTTGCCTCCTAATCTCACGCAATGTTAGAAAGAAAGGAGGAGGTAATGTGTAGGGAGGGCCTTGCGTATTTTAAAGAAGGCCTGTTTGGTCATATTTACAGGCCTTCCAGGTCATGACTTCCGCCGCTGGGATGCTTGATTCGAAGCATCAGTCTATGCCTGTGCGTTTGCGATCACACACAAGCACATAATACCTACCTCTGATCTAGATGAAAACAATTTAAATTCGTAAACAACCGGCATTTTGTTGATGTTCGTCTGTTTCAAACGTTGTATAACACGCTATAGTTCCTCAACTGTCACAGGGTGAGAATATGGGGCATAATATGCTACCACGAGGAAGAATCACTAAAATTATTTATAGAGGATAGAAAAGTTAGAAACATAAGCTCTGTGCATAAATCGGTTTAAAACGGAGTTAAACGACTGATTGCAATAACCGGCTTCAAACCAAGCAAAAAAATAGTGCCACTCTACTAAATTTATGCTGATTGAGGATTCAAGTTGGGGTAGAGCATAATATGTTTGGCTTTGACCGACTTTGGCCCAGTTCGCCCATTTAAGTATACAAGCGCACGACTATATAGAGTGTGTCTCAGCAAGATTGCACATTTTAAATTTAGTGTAATTTTGTTTTGTTCAAGTGGCAACTCTGAAATTTGGCAGCTGTCATATTTGTTTATTCCGATTATTAAAAATGGTGTGCTTTACGAAAGAACAACGCGTAATAATTGTGAAATCTTATTACAAAAATTGGAAAAATTATACTGAGACCGCTCGCAATCTTCGAAATATATACAGTCGAGAAAGTGCAGCAAAGGTGTCATCCATTCGAAGAGAGGTCAACAAATTTGAAGAAACTGGGTCGGTTATGTACAACAAGACTCCTGCGCGTCAACATATCGTCGGTCTCTTGAAAGCATTGCTGCTGTAAACGACAGTGTGCCGAAAACACGAAAACATAAATTCGGCATCGTTCTCAACAACTTAAAATTTCACGAAGCACTACGAAGCGAATTTTGAAACAAGTACAAAATTCAGCTTTCTCAGGAGCTCAAACCAGCAGACTATGGAAAGCACAATTCGTTCAATGAGTAATTGAGCACAGTGAAGTCAACGCCAATTTTTCATAGAAAAATACATCTTCTCCGATGAAGCGCATTTCCATCTCAATGGCTTCGTGAATAAACAAACTTTTCGAATTTTGGGCTCAGAAAATCCTCATGCACTCCATTGGAAACAACTGCACACAACGAGCAACTGTCTGGTGCGGATTTTGGTCAGGCGGGCTGAATGGGCCTTACTATTTTAAAGATGTGGCCGAAATTGCGGTGACTGCGAATGGCAATCGGTACAGGAATATGATAGTAGAGTTGTTGTGGCCTCAACTGGATGACGTGTGGTTTCTGCAAGACTGCGCCACCTACCACATCGCCCATGAAACGATCGATTCATTGCAGCAACGATTTTCAGAACAAATTATCTCAAGGACTTCTGATGCGATTTCTTTCTTTGGGGTTTTGTGAAATCTCGGGTTTATGCGAATAAACCAGAAAAATTTGCTGAGCTCAAATCCGAGAACCAACTCGTCATCGATGATATACAGCCTCATGTGTGTGAAAAAGTCGTGGAAAATTGAATGAAAATAGTAATAGACAGTCATCAGAGCATTGGGGCCATTTGGCGAATATTTTATTCCATACTGTGTCTTTTTTACAATTCCATAAAAAAATCACAACTATCTCAAAAAATAAGTGTTTTATTATTAAATGCATTGTTACTGAGACACCCTTTGAAATATAAACACAGATTGAAAATTTAGTGAACAGTATGATCAGCAAATCCGAAAAACTGCTTAGTGTCAGTCTTCATTTGACGTGCATTTATTTACATTTACCCCAACGCTAAATACGAAATCCTTTAGGTAAATGTTAAGAATTTTTGTAGAATATTGAAAAATATTTCCAAAGTAATATCTTGTAATTATAAAAATATCCTCGAATGGAATATAAGCCAGATAAGGTTTTTGATTACATACCCAACGTGCATTTCCGAATAATAAAAACACACTTAAGTCGTTGATGTTCATTGTTAGTTGCTGGCATTATTATTTTTTTTTTTGGATGCAAACTACAGTGCATAATGAAATAAGTAAATAAAGTACTTTTGGGGTATTTTCAGAGTTTCCCTTCTCAACCTCCTTCTTAATACGTTGTTGTGCAACATTCGCATACAACAGTTTTATCGCAACATGCCACATTTGCATATGAGTGGGATTTTCTTTTGCATTCAGTTTGCTTTTCAGCTACCATTGATGCTCTGAATATTCACATGGGTTTTGCTACTTATTCAGAGCAGTCATTCGTAAGGTATATGTCCCATTTAGTCCTTAATTGAAAGGAAATTGTATTTTTACTCAAAATATAATAAAGCGGTTTAAAATGCTTCCACTGTCAAGTGTTGGTGGCAAATGACAATGTTTTCAAAAAAATACAACGCACGTTACTTCTGTAAAATTAATTAAAATTTAAAAAATATGAGGAAAATGCTAATTAGTATCTTTTGGTGGGGAGTGTTCAATAGACTGGCAACGCCCATAAGCCCACAATATTTTTAATTTGTATGATTCTTCGATAAGAACGATAAGGCAAAGCAAAGTAGGAACAATGTTGAGCTGTAAACGCGCTATGCTTAACTCGAAATAAGATCGAATTTTAAAAAGTCACGAAATTCATTCACTTCAGAGTAACAAAAGCGATCTCGTAGTAATCATTTAAATTCCTTGGATTTGTGAAGCGAGAAAATTACTTTAATAGATTAATTAGATTAAAGTAGTGGAGTCGTCAACACTTATGCCGCAGATATATCGGCTTCCACTGATTTTAGGGTGATACAATTTTACGAAATCTCGTAGTAGGACAGATGCTGTCATAATCTGATTACATTTAAAGGTATCACACATTTTAGTTAGTGAGCTCATACATATAATAGAAACAGAGAAAGAGGTTTTATATACGACTTCATTATTATACCCCAACCTATATGTATATTGAAATTATATATATATAAATATTTGTCCGAGTTTATATTATTCGATCTTTCATTGCCATTGCAGAACATGCAGACTTCAAAAAGGTAAAAACTAATTTTTTGAATTTTTTGCTTATAATGCAATACAACATCTTAATTGATATGGTAATAAAACAACTGCAACAATAAAGTTATGATTATGATACATAAGGATATAAGAATGTATATTGCGTTATTATCTCCACATGGTATGGAAACTTCCCTGGAAGATAACGCAAAATACTTCCGTTTGATTCTTGATAGAAAACTCGGTTTCAAATCTAACACCATTAATAGGATAAGCAAAGCTACAATTGCCCTCTATTCGTGCAAGAAATGAATGGAGCCCGATGAGACCCTATCTCCAAAAATTGTTTATTTGATATAGACAGCTGTTGACTGCGTGATATTGCCCTACTGCATTGCCGTTTGGTGGAAGGTGCTGGAGAAGTCCACTTGCCTGAGTCTGTTGACAAAGGTCCAAAGAATGGTAATGGTGGGTATGTCGGCCGCCCTTCGCACAACACCTACTGAGAGTTTAGGGATTATCCTTCACCTGTTATGAATTTATGTCTCTATGGTGCACACCGGCGAGTACCGGCGAGTAGCCACTTTACCAAATTTAAATACAAAAATAGCTTTTGACCATCAATATGTTTTTTTGAGGTGAGCTTAAATCTACATATATTATTTTTTATTGCTCAGCCCAAAAAATTTAATTTCTACTTATACTGAAATTTAATTTGCATTAAAAGTAAAAAAAAAGCCAAGGCACAGACAACGCAAGTCTGGTATGGATGGTTTTTCAAAAATGAACTCGTTTAATTTAACACATAACAATTTACAGAATTAAATAAAACCTAAATTACAGTTTTCCAAATATATTTCATCTTCTCACTTTCATCTGAGTGGTGCGTTAAATATACAAAACTGTCGATTCTGGTGCGGAGAAAATCCACAAATTATTCATGAACAACCATTGCATTCACCTAAATTGACAGTTCGGTGTGGTTTTTGGTCTGGTGGAATTAACGGACCGTACTTCTTTCAAAATTAAGCTGGTAACACCGTTAGCGGTTTAGATCGATGATAACCAACTTTTTATGGCCGAAATTATATTCACAACATCTGCTTCCAACAATACGGCTCTACGTGTCACACAACACGTGCAACAACGGAATTATTGCGAGAAAAGTTAGAGGTTCGAATACTTCAAGAAATTGTGACATTGAATGGCCTCCAAGAAGTGTGTGATTTTCTTGTGATTGGTCTTTAGCAATAAACCAGGTTCTCTTGAACTATTCACGACATACGACTTGATTTATAAGAAAAACTGCTCGGAAATTAGGTTCACCGAATTCGTTCTTGCAGAAGAAGACGTGGAGGCCATTTGAAAGACGTTTTATGCAGATCTAAATTATATAGATTGTAGTTCACATTAAATAGAAAGCATTTGAGTTTCCATTACAATTAGTGTGTGTGTTTATTTTTAAAGAAACCATATCACTCAGATTGGAAAACACTTTTCTATATCTGATAACTTGAACTTGAGCTTTGTCTGAATATAAATATAAAGAATCGGAAATAGTATGTATACAGTCACAATCAAATACAATATGGTTGCGGCTCAAAAATAATATTCAAAATTGCGAGTTAGAAGTTTGAAAATTAGCTGGAACAACTATAAATTCAATCAGTCACCGGAAGATTACCCATGGCTTAAAAATATTATCTGTCTGCATGAATACTACCGATCCGCTGTCAAATCCGATTTGTTTTTATAGTAAAGCGTTGGCCTAAATTTTCCTTAGAAAGGTATTTTATTATTTGAAACGAGATGTGCTTACTCTGCTCTAATCAATATAGAATCATCCATTTATTTATTCCGTCTAAATTGAAAATTGCCTTCGTTCTGTATTATTTAATAAACCTGGTATCAACTCGATGTTGTACAGATTAATGTTATTACATCGGCTAACTGCTTAAAACTTGAACATTCCATATAACTGTCGCTAAATTCTGCAGAAAACGCTAGCGAATGTCACATATAGAAGCTGTTTTGCCCACGGCGTATTGAATCGTGAATCAAGTTTGTAATGAAAATGAAATTATAGTTAATATTTAGTAATAGTATATATTTTCAACAGAAATGCCCACATTTTGTCACATCACTTCATCCCCGATAATTACTTATATTTTAGGACCATTTAGTTTGATTGTTTTGTTGTTGTGGGTAGACGGGTTACTTAAAAATTGCTGCTCATATTTGAGTCTGGTCTTATCACTTCCTTTTTGGCCGCCTTGAATGATTGTAACTTCGTTATATTTGTGAGTACCGGTGTAACTCGATTAATACCTTTCGGTAGACCTCTGCTGGAAATGGTTGCAGTCATCATTCATGTCCCCATCACGCTTATGCTTGTGAGAGGCTTGTGAACTCGACATATAGCCATCATTAAAAGGCCTTTGAGCGCTCTTGCCACTAACAGAAAATCAATAACAGGAATCAAAGTTTCAATAATTTTACGAATCATTGTCTGCTTGTGGACTAGCCTGCCGTTAAAAAGTGTGTGTGCCTTCGTGTCTATGTGTGTCACGTAGGCACCCGCACTCTAAGTCATTGGATTTGGCTTTTTCAATCAATATAATAGACTGGGGGCTAAATGGAATGATTTTATCCGTTTTTGAGAACGAATCACGGAAAAAACCAAATACACGTAACCGTTATCACATAAAATACAAATGGCATTACTTCCGCTTATTGTTGAACATTCCCCCCCCCCCTCCACCCCTTACATTAACAAAAGCGTGAAAGTTACAAAATCATGTTCGGCAAAATTAACAATTATCTGTAGTTTTTTAGGGTTGGTTATCCCGAGCTGGCTGTAATTTTTCCAATGCAAACCAATTTGACTTTTGATTTCCTAATGTAAGGACTTCCTCCAGTAAGTTTATACCATATTGCAAGTTTATTTCGAAAATTGTTTACTTAGTAAATAATTCAATTAAGCGATGAGGCTCATTTATTGTTAATTGGCTACGCCAGCACACACAAGTGCCGCATTTGACCTGAAGAATATCAAAATCCTATTACATCCCAAAAAAATAAATGTCTGTCACGCTTTTTGGTTCGCAGAAATCACTCGAACAAATTTTGACACTATGCGACAGTCAAATACATTATATTTTTGGGATTTATAGCCAATCAATCCAATGATACATATTGATCTGCTGATTATGGGAAATATAACTTCTTGCTAAACTTGAAAACTTGTTTAAAAAATTAATTTAGGATATATGATTAGTGTATTATAAGCCTTAATACATAAAAAATCACATACATTTCTTGCTCTTATGCAAACTAGTGTTACCAGTTCCTTCATACGCATGCATAATAGCATTGGCCCTTGCTGTAAATTGTGGTATAATTTAGAAAAATTAACCCATTTTTGGAAAAATTTAAATGCAGCTTGCGTATCTGAATTTTATTTCAGGAACTTTCACATTGCTATTACTACTTTATTTTGAACTATTAGGAATTTTCCGAAAGTGGTCAGTGGTACAGAAAATGAAAGAATATTGTTGTATATATTTTTTTCGACTTTTTAGCGCTGTTTTATTTCCCGTTAATAAAACAAGGTTCTCTTTATATTACGATGTGTTCACCAGTTTTCTTGCTCTTATTTAACACTTAGAATAAATCTTTGCTTAGCAACAGTAGTTCCAACAAACTGTATCTTAAACCGTTTAATCACAGACTAACGTCAAGTGCTTTCGAACTTCATGCACATCTCATTTAGGGCTGCGTGACAGTTGTGAGTAGTTCCTGAAGCCAGGAATCCAGATTGCAGGGATTTTATATCAGTGTGATTTTCAAGGTATATGTTCACACCCAAGGCGATGATGACGTTTCGTCCCAGCCAAAGGGCAACATCTTCGATTGTAGCCATTGTGCAAGGTCAAGACCCAGCCCTTAAATGTGACAATTTCTTGGCGGTGTATATGCAAATGTTTATACCAAACGAGTCACTATTTGAACGAAGAGAATATACCACTACCAGCAAAAAAGAGGCTATAACGATTACGAATTTATACCTCAAAATATACTTAGAACAGTTTCAGTACCAAGAAATTTCTGTGACAATGAGCCTTCAGTGCACGTACAATTATTTTGATCGTGCAAAAAAGTCATTTAAGAACAGAAAATCTCGATTAAATGTAACTTCTTAAATTTAACCCTAGTATAGTTAACGAAATATTAATTGAATGAAATTATTATTAATTATTTTATTGTGTTTATAAATATTGCTTTTTATTGCAATCAATATTTTGAAAAGGTTTTTTTTTTGAGCAACATTTTAAGCGAACCACAGACTTGTCATTCATGAAAATAAGCTTGGTCGATAACTTTTTATCTGACTGATGAATCTGAAAAAATATTACCCAAAAAGGTTGTGAACATGATAGTGATGGGAAAAATTTAAATCACATTCTTATTTGGTATCAAGAAGGGCGGTATCCGACAATAAACATCAGCAATAGCAGATGTTCATGCTTATGAAGGACTAGTCTGTAGTTCGCTTTAAATATCTTTTCCGAAGTTTTATATTTTATTTTAGTTTTTTTCATCGGTTGAAAATTTTTGCTGAACTCGTAAGCTAAATATCTTTTACAGCAATTGCTGAATTCAAATATAACATGTGTTTTTTGATGAGGAAAAAATAAAAATATGGTTTTAAATAATATCGGATGCCTGGAGTACGCCAATTCTGGCATCTGAATGTTGTTCGCCTTCGAAAAAAAAATCAAAAAAAAAAACTCGGATCTAACGAAAGAGTTAAAGATAGGGTATAGATAGGTCAGTTCACCCGAAACTTCATCTGAAATGCCCGCCAAAGCCCTATGATTAAAAAATTCGGTGTCAATGTTATGGAATATATGGAATATTGTTTCAACGGAAGTATTGTGCGCAATTATGCACGTGAGAATTATAGCTTTGTCTCAGCTGCAATTCTGGCTTTTTCGGTACAATTCCAAAACTGAAATTGCAATGTGTGAAATCCCAATAAAACAACATACTCCTTTATGGGGTCTTAGATGAATAGATCTAAGTGTCGCCTAGTCCGAAGACGCTATACAATGTGCACAGTGATGAAATAGTTGCAAAAAACATCATCTGTGATTAAATGAAGAAAGCTGGTTGAATGTGTGGCAATTTTTATTAAACTCAAATCTTCAGTTGCCTTTTAGCATTTCCGTTTTTAGAAACACTCTAGTACACTCATATACGAGTATTTGTTTTCGTATATAACATGTGATACTGCAGTAGGAGCCGAATTTTTAAAAACAGTTGAAAATATTCTGACAGAAGTAAGTATTGCGACGACCATATTGACGATGAGGGTGGCGTTTCCGTTGATGATGTTGATGTTGATAAATTAAAAGTAAATACTTCAAGTTCTTTAGTTGATTTATTTAGTTTTTAGAGTATATTAACAACAGATAAAGTGTGTGTCTTGATAGGGAAACGTCTTTCGTAGTCGATAAAATAAAAACATAGAATAACTGCATTTATGAACAGGAAGTTATTTAGTGTATTTGTAGGTGTGTTGCTACTTGTCAAGATATCCGGTTTGAAGCGGAAGTGCTCTACATGTCGAAAATGGTTTATATTTTAGTCTCGCAACAGTATTGTGCAAGTTCTCAGACGGTTTGCTCAAATTTACATTGAAATGCAAGAGTGTATGTTACTGACTATTTTGATAAACCTGAGGACGTTGTCAACTGAGTCATTGGGATGGATATTTTTAATCGTCGTAGGTAGAACCAATTTCGACTGGTGTTATTTCGAGAAATATGAGCACCTCCAATATGCTTGGGATGTGGTTGCAAATACAGGACGCTAAGTTGTAACTAGTTACCAAATTTCGTAGGTATTATAAAGTACATTCACATGCTGTAGTGTGTATGATATCAACCCTCGGCGTGAAATACACACTCACCGGCAATTCAGCACATAGGGGTTTTCAATAGGGACATAATAATCTTGTATTTTTATACGAACGTACTCTTACATTTTTTAATGATCTGGTAATGTCAAAATATTAGTCTAAAGTTCATGAACAAGCAACGTTTGGACATTATTAAAAAATACTACCAAAATTCTCAGTCGGTGGTCGCAGCTTAAGATTGAAGAAAATATTGAATTTAACCGAAAAATCATCTTCAGCTATGAAGCTCATTTCTGGCTAAATGGCTTTATCAACAAGCCAAATATGCGTTTTCGTACAACAACAAACCAACATGTGCATCAGGGGACTATAATTCTTCCACAAAAAGTTAGATGATCTCAGGAAGAATATTAAACTCGAAATTTCGAACGTTCCGGGCGATATGTGTGGAAGGGCGGTGGAAACTTGGCTCCAAAGAATCGATCGCTATAAACGTCATATGAACGAAATAGAATTCCATAATTAGATTTAATATATTGACAACATACATATATTCAGCCCGATATCTCAATTATTCAGTTTTTTATTTAAAAACTACATTGTTATATCCCCATTTAAAAACCCGATATTATATGTTAGTATTTTTTTTATGTAGCAGTTGCATCGGAATTTTTAAAATCGACCTAACATTTTTTTTATCTAAATGTTCATGTTTTCAAGATTTGTTTTTGTAATTTTTTTGAAGAGTTGAAATATTTAAAATGTGAAATTAATGGGTTTTCTGATTTTACGATAAAGGTCGATGATCTTGAACGGGTTAACCAATTTTATGAAATTTATTGCATATGAAGAGAACAAAAAAAATTAAAAAAAATTACTTATGAAGAGATCTTATGTCGAAAGTGAGTTAAGAGCACCAACATGATCACCTTGATCGAACGTATCACGATATTTCGGCCGGTATTTCCGGAATTTATAGACCTGAGACTTTTGATGTATCCCATTTTCTGTCGCAACTTGACACGGAATAACGTCCAAACTCCACACATATTTTCCAGTTTTTAAAACCAGTTTTAAAAACATAATTTTTTTATTCAAGAAATATATATCTGCGCCGAAAACGAAAAACGACTGATTGGAATTTTTCGTTCTTTTAAAGAGGGCACTTTAAAGTTTTCTGTTATTTTTGAAGAAATTATAACGAGGTACCAAATAACTAATATGTTTTACTGGAGCCTTTGTAAATTAAGAATAACGATGTTTTGTCGTTGAACATACCTCGTATTTAGTTTAGGAGGTATAGCTAAAAAAAAAAAAAAGTGATCTTTTTCCCAACCATAAACTCAACTGTCCCTCAACTTTACCTTAAGAGACCTGTTCAATTTCAGTTCAATAGGTCTACTCTTTAACTGATTATATGTATCAGTCATTTGTTTAGTTTTTCGTAACATATTTGGAGCGTCACTTGACCATTTGTATTTTTGCCTCAAATGGGACTTTCGGAAAGTTCGATTTGATGATTATATTTACAATATTTACATCAAAAAAAAAACGGAATAAATATTAAAAAATTATTCGATAACTCGGTAAATAACCGCAAGATTAAATATGAAAGAAAAATCGATCGCCTTTTATTGACTCGTTAGATAATTCTTAAATATAATTCTTAACGGAAATGCCTTTAGTTTGAGGAGGACCCGTTTCTTTTCAATCCAGTAGGACCCATTATCCCTTTGGTTTCTCCAATGTATTTATTTTAGTCCCGTCTTACCAACTGCAGTTTAGTTCAATTGACTCTATTTTAACATTTTGCAATCAGTTTGTAGACACATCCCCTTTTCACCTAACTCAGGACAAGTATTTACTTATATATCCAATTGACACCACATTTCCGGTAGAGTATCAAAAATAAACATGGAAAAATGACTTATGCGCTTATAAGACATCATTTCATTTAATTTTCTTGGGAGAAATGCTGGTTATGAGTCTATAAAATCTTCGAAATACTAGTTTTAGTTTAGTAAACGAGCTTATCTTCTATTTGCAGCTATATCTGAAAAATTGAGATCGATATGATGACTGAAAATGTAGCGCTTTACGAAAGAACAACAACGCGTTATAATTGTGAAAACTTATTACAAAAGTTTGGAAAGTTATGCTGAGACCGCTCGCAAATTTCGCTGTATATTCAGTCGAGAAAGTGCAACTAATGGGGTCAAAAAAATTTAAGAAACTGGGTCGGTTATGGACAGTAAGATCGGTATCTTGGAAACATTTCAGTTGTAAACGACAGTGTCGCCGAAAACCCGATAACATCAATTCGGCATAGTTCTCAACAATTTTCAAATTTCACGAAGCACTATGCAGCGAATTTTGACAAACGACCTCCACCTTCATGCGTACATAATTCAACTTACTCAGGAGCTCAAAGCAACATTGAAAGCGCCGGCAATTCGTTCAATAGGTAATGGAGCAAAGTGAAGTCAATGGCAATTTTTCAAAAAAAAAATCATCTCCTATGATGAAGAGTATTTCCAACCGAATGGCTTCGTGAATGCACAAAATTATGGAATTTAGGCTTCAGAAAATCCTCATGCAATCCATGAGAAACAAATGCACTTACAACGAGCAACTGTCTGGTGCGGATTTTGGTCATGTGGCATGATTGGGTTTTACTTTTTTTGAAGTAGAGGCCGAAATTGCAGTGACTGTGAACGGCATTCTCTACAGGATCATGATGATGTAGTTCGTGTATTTGGATGAAATGTGGCATGGCATGGATTTGGACGACATGTGGTTTCAGCAGGGCGGCGCCATCTGCCACACGCCGCGCATGAAACAACATTTATCTTGCAGAAACGATTTCCAGTACAAATTATCTCAAGAAATTCTGATGTTCGTTCTTTGGGGTTTTGTGAAATATCGGGTGTATGCGAATAAACCGCTATATCCGAGATCCAACGCGTCATCGGTAAGATACAGCCACGTCTCTGGAGAAAAATACTGATGTCACGCACGCTCACGGTAAATATTTGTCTAAAAGAAACAACAAATTTTATTTTATTAAGAAGAAAATAGTTCTGTGGCCGTCGTTGTTCATGAGATCCTGGGTGCAGGGTTAGCATTTCTTAAAATTCCTTAAAATTTCTGTCGGCGGCGGTCACCTCGCATAGTGACGGCGACACTATCGAGTATATAGCCATGAAAATGCTCCTCAAAATACCGTTCGGAATCGGTGTAAACCTGTAGGTCCCAATCAGTGAGTGAAAACTGGAAAGCGCACAGCTCAGTGATTGTGAGAGGTTCTCCCCTGTCCCTTCATGGAATGTAATGGGAAACCATTTATTTATTTTTAAATAGTCTTATTTTATTAAGGATTATTAAGGATTTTATCAAAAAATAATTAAATTTTAGTGCATTAAAATTCAATATTATAAAATAGATTGATTTAATTCAATGAAATAAAACCTTTTTATTAACACTGCATTTAACTATATATTTCGATATGAAATAATATATCGACACGTTCCCGGCAGAATGTATTAAGCGAGAAAATGGAAATTGTTCAGGAAACGAAAAAAACGTCCAGTCAAGTAGCTGATTTGTTTATTTTGTCGGTTATTACCATTTCATTTGCTTAAAAAGTGCTCTATTTCACGATGGCATTTCTGGTGGGCATATTTTTTAGTTCCTATTGAAAGTTGCTACGTAATTCATCGAACTATTACACATTGAAATTTCACAAAATAGAATTCTTGAATTTTCAAACCATGAAATATCAAAATCCGAACAAAAACGAAAAATGTACAAAGAGAAATTGAAAAAAATCCCCCGAAATACACTGCCAGGGCATTTCATGACATTTTTTTCTCCTCTCTTACTTCTCCACACCTCTTGCCTAACGAACGTAAAATTCACGAATTTTCCTGCGGGGATAAATTCATTGTGTAATAGAGCACTAACTCATGACGTGGTTATGCGAGGGACATTGTCTGTATATCGAAATGTAGAGCTTGGCATAATTTTTGAGAATATGAGAAAAAGTCGTTGAGGCCGAATAACGTTTCGATATAATGGGTTTAAAAATGTATGAAATAAAAATAATTCATTTAAGTATTAATCGTCTACATATTATTATGGAGAAATAAAATGTCATCTATATTATTACTTGAAAACCGACATCGCCTTTCTCTTAAATACGAGCAGACGTAGAAAAAACGCGTTCGCTAGTTGCGGAACTTGCAGGTATATTCAGAATCTGCTTAGCCAAATCTTTTTGTAAAGGAAAGTCGTCAGCGTTTTTCCAAAACTCTAAAACATTACATTTGATCCGTACTCCAATTCTGATACAATATAAAGAGATTAAATACTCACGCACGGTGTTTAATTTACAACTGACGCACGATCACGAATACGTGATTGAGTTTCACAGATTTCACGGCCACGCGTGACACGACAAAATCTCGTCACGCGCTCATCTCTAGTAAGTATACAAATCTGTGCTTGGATTTGTTTTTTTTTTTTAAATTTTGAAAATTTTTTTCACAATTTCGTACCATAATAGTTTTTTTTCGATGATTTTAAATTCAACAAAATGTAACCGCCTGAAAATTCTTGGTCTATATAATCTCTTTGTGTGGACTTTATTATATTTGCGCATGACCTTATTCTCTACATCGTTGCTCAAATTATCTTCGCATGAAGGGGAATAAGTTATCTACAGTTTGTAGTTGCTCTGTTATTTCTTTAACTTGGGACAAAATATCTTAATTCTTAGCGCAATATTCTAATATATACAGGTTAATAGAATTTTTAATTTATATCTATGAATGTAGTTTGGTCCGAATAATGCATCCTTACTAGTTTTTGGTTTAACTTCAATGTTTCTAATTCCTTTATGGGATGCAATGGGAAACGGGTTTCTCCATGTTGACTTACTGTACTGCAAAAATTATCCAAGAGGCAGAAAGGGCACAATTCTATTGCTAGTATTACTGAAATTAACCTCATATGGGTAAGGACAGGGGAAAAGTATACGCTCTTGCTTATTTGCATACATGTCTCACACGTGTTTTGCATATGAATTTAACGATAACATTTTACCCGGCATCCACACATTGCAGCATTAAAGTCAATTGCTTGTTTGATAGACATTCCACAAATTCATTTGTAGAACCTAACAATATTCTTCCCCTTTTCTATCTAATCAGCTAAGAATTGGTGGCGGTGACAGTGACGAACGATAACATAGGGTGCCTCAAATGTCCGCCGAAGAACAATTTAACAAACCAAAGCAACGCAGCCAAACAGTTTTAAACTTACGCTGTTATGAAGCGGTTGTACGAGCGGACAACAAACTTGAAACTCTGAATAAGATATCATCTATCCAAAGATTTAACACTTTTATGTCAATGTGAATAGTAAATAAACAATTGCAAGCAAATAAATATTTATAATTGAAAACAAAAGGTGTGAGAAGTTATTACTCGCCGAAAAATTATTCAAAATGTTTAACATAAAATATAGAAAAAAATCAAATCAATTTATAAAGATGCAACGTGATAATAATAATAATGAAGAAAATCGTTAAATTTCTATAATTGATGCAATAAAGAAAGCATTAAAATGTCAATAAATAAAAGTAGCACGTGTGTTTTACTTATAATGTACGTACGTGAGAGAGTGTAGACGTTTGCTCTTTCGTTATAGCGAGTTTTTGAAAAAAAAAAATAGTAAATGGATAATTATAGTTGCAACTGACTTTTGTTTGGGCAGCAAAGTCAAAAGTGTTTGTTAATTGCACCAGAATCGAGAATGAATTTCCCATTGCACGTTCGTTCGCAATGTCTGTCTTATCAATTGTTATAATGAAATTGTAAATGTTTATGCAACTGAAACTAAAGAAATGTTATCAAATCTCGGATTTCCGTTGGCAATAATTACTAGTTGCCGCTAGTGATTTTATTGAACCGTTGCAACGGAGTTTACTGCTTGATAGTCTACGCCTTAAGGTAGGAGATATATTTTCGATGTGGACACGGCATATTTATATTTATTTAATATTCAAGCTACGACGGACGGAACCATAACACGCAAAATGGTGGACCTGTTTTATTTTATCAAATAGAAAACATTTTTCCAAAAAAAAAAACAATTACTACAAATGTATTCTTTAATAATTTTTAATTTTTATTAAATTCTTCTACTCAAATTATTTTAAAAAAATATAATTTTGGACAAACCGACTTCAAAACACATCCTTCGAAGTTTTCGACCGTTTGTAAATAGATTGGCTATAAAAAATTTTGTTGACGTACTCTCGCAAGATTGTGAAAATAATTGTATTTTTCTGCGACAAAAGGGTCAAAGACAAAAACAAAATTAAAAATTCTTCTATTATTTCAAACAAACCCACTTAAATATGTTTAAGCTGTTTAGAACACACTTGACGATATTCGGATGTGACAACTAAAATTATGAAATTTTAGTATTTAAAAATTCTTTGAAATTTTGTATTGTTAACACTATTAAATAATTTTCAAAAGTGAAACGTTAACGTGTAAATGTCGTTTGTGCAATTTTAATTCAATCTAAATTTATCTATATGTGGTTTTTTCCTACATTGGTATTTTAACTTGTACCCCACAGTGGCCACATTGCTGAATATTTCATTACTGACCAGGTGTAAATAAATGCATTAAACGGATGGTCCAAATACAGATATCTTTTTAAATCATGTGTTATATTGAAGCTGATAGATTTTTTCTGTTCGAAATATGGGCTATCAGTTAATATCTCCGTGGACCAAAATGATTCCCTTTACGCTTGAATATCATTGGAAACTATTGCAAATGTTATTCTAAAGTGAGTGTTAAGTTGCCAAAAACAGTGCGTTTGTTAAAATTAAGTTTGGATTAAACTTTATGGCACAGATTTGTGGGCCATTGACCTTTTTTAAGTTTTGTATTCCTAATTAAAATTGTTTCTTAAACGGTGGCTCAAAAATATGTGTCATTCTTTTGAAGATTAAATATATTTTCGCCCTAGAAATGGAGAATCTGTCTAAAAGTTAAATTCACTCATTTAGAGCTTTCATTTGGTGAGGAATTTCAGTTTATACTTGAAGTTTATATTATTACCAAAATTTTTGGAAGACCTAGTACCAAGTCTTTCGTTTGGAAGGCTAACCTTGTTTCTATGTGTCAGTAGCCAACACTATTAACTCCCTCAAACAAATCCAGGAGAAAAACTAGAATCGCTGTCTGTGGGATAAATCTCCGCTACCATAAATTTGAAGACAGAAGTATGTGGAAAGGGTTATTGGCAAACTAGGTAATATATGTGCCAAATTTGGATTTAAACTTCTCGTGAAATTTGAAAGATTAGCCATATTTTTAATGATTGCTTAAATTCCGATATTTACTTCTTGAGCCAAAAACTGTATTACAGTTTTTTAAAAGTGAATAAAATACCAACAAAAACCCGCCGATGCTTAAACGATTCTGTAGTATTGTAGAAATTTGCTGATCTATGTGGTAAAAAAATACACAATTTTCGAAATCTAGTTCTTATAATTTTTATTTTCCAACTGTACGTAAGCATTCCTTTTAATTGGATTACTTTCAAGGATAGCCATCATATTTAGCCAGTACACCGATTTTACTACGCCATGATTTCGTCTTCCGTGTTTCTGTAATATCCCTTCAAACAAGAGGTCCTTAAAAGCAGCACAGAGGTTTAATAGACTTAATAAATATTTCGTATGTAATTGTATTGCATACGTTCAGGCAAAAGGTGTTAAATCTCAAAATGTATTTTGTTGCCTGAATTTGTATTCAAAGGAATGATGTTAATTTGTAAGGCAGTGGAAAGTGTGTCTATCTAAGTTTGATGATAAAGAGGACATATTCTCATCAAAATCGTTATCTTTACCTCTTTATAAAGTACGTGAGCAGTAGCCCTCTGGCGACGAAATAATTGCAAAATATTAAAAAAGTAAGGTGGGGGTTTAAAAGGCCATCTACTTTGTCCAAGAAACCTGTGTTAATTAGTATGATAAAAAAGATGTGTTACATATCTTTTTAATCGTTAAGACTTCTCTAGAACGCCTAAATAGAAAAAAGGCTAAATTTAAAAAGGTGTCGTACAGTTTTAGCTCAAGAAGTGGAAATCGGGATTTAAGAAATCGTTAAGAAATATCGCAAAATTTTACACTTTCAGGAAGAAGTAGAAAGGTAACATATTACCTAGTATACCTAGTAATCCTTCTCCATATGGGTAATTACACCGTCAATGACGTTACAGTCGCAATCATTTTTATCATTGCATTAATAATATCTAGTTCTTCAGATGTAGTGCCTGTAATTGTTAGTTTTAAATCCGATGTTGGCGTACATTTTGCAGAGATAATACACTGAGAAAAGATCTTAACTGCTTTAGCGAAAAGGGAACTTAGTCATTATGGACCACCCAATGCCTTTGATGTTTAGTTTTCTGTGTCTGTTTTAGAAATGTATGTATTAGTAATTGATGTGGTGTTTAAAACTTATTAGAAAATTGAACAGATAGGTGCTTAATTGGAGTATGTTGCGTCAATGACGTTACATAATTATTTTTGTTTTTTTTTCGCGATTTTTGAAATTCGCGAATATTCGTTCAGGCATTAATTCATCGTGTAATAGGGCAATAAATCTCACTATCCCATCTCGCTATTATTGTTGTTGTTACAATAAAAAAACCTAAAAGACCAATTTCTAGATTTTTATAAAAATGTCATAATTTACGTACAATTACCCATAGACTTTTGTCTTCCAAATGGTGGTAGCAGAATTTTATCCCACAAATAACGATTCTAGTTTTCTACAACTCTTTTAAATATTTGAGGCCTCAGCGCCGCGGCTTAGAAAGCCTCAATTTTTATGAAATTTCACAGATGGTGCTTTAGTGAGCTTAAAAATAAAAATAGGTTTTCAAATTTTAACTTGTGAAAAAAAATTCATTGACCACTCAAATCTTGTTGATATTGCTCAGACTGTTAAGAATATTTTATGCGTATTTTTTTTTAATCTATATAATTTTTTTTAAAAAGTTCTGACCAATTGAAAAGTTTTTAAATCAAGGAAAATGTGCCGAGGTGGGAACATTGAAAATGATGTAGTATGAAAACGCGATGGCAGATTTCAATGAGTGTATCTCGGTGGTGAATTCAGATTTTAACCGGTTTGGCAAAATGTTTTTTTTTTTTTGATTTGCATTTTCTTATGTGTTTTTTTATCATTATCCCCACAATGCTGCAAATCAAAAACAACATAAACGCATTGCCACAACGATTCCATACAAACTCTATAAATTTAAAAGTGTGCAAATAATGGGTAGTATTTTTAAAAAATTATTTACTAATAGAGTTATCCTAAAACGTTACTCTTTGAACGAATTTGTATGCACAAAACCATCAGTATCACCAGTAGTAGGAACTGTGCATTTGTTATACAAGAGTCCATCCAAGGAGCTCATTGGAATAATGACCACGTCACAATTCACCCAATAACAATTTACTATATCGACAACGGAGAAGAAAAATGCACTAATTACGTCGCAATATTTGAATGTCTGAAGCATGACACCGTAGCTGTTAATTTATTCCAGAATGGCCTTATCTCATTTGTAAAGATCACCTTTGGGTACATTGAAAAAAAAATTTTATATCTCTGATGGTGCAAGTGGTCAATACAAAATAAAGAAAAACTTCATAAATCTGGTCTTTCATGAAAACGATTTTGGTGTGAAAGCGGAATGACATTTTTTCGCAACTTTTCATGGAAAAAGACCGAGTGAAGGCCTATTAAAAGATTCGCCGCACGGACTAGTCTGACAAATATTAATCACCCGAATTATACTCCTGATATTATCTTCTCCTGGGTTAAAAAAAAAACTTAAAAAAGGTAAATGCCGAATTATTGACTACAGGGCAATACAAAGAAAATAATATTAAACTTAATGACAGTGTTAGTAAGGTTAAACCTATTCGTGGTACATTAGGTTATCACTGATTCATTTCACAAGAAAACAAAGAAATTAATGTGAAAATTACATCATACAGTACTGATTCAATCACTAAAACTATATTCGAATAATAATGTTTTCCTTACAGCTTAGAATGATTTTTTAACAACAGATTAATGTGGTCAGCTAAATTAATTTAATTATGCTTTTGTGTTTTCAAACCAATAAAAGTCTTACCAAGATATTGTTGTTACTGCCTTATTTATTTTGTTTTATTACTTTATGCATCAGTTGAGGGGTCAACAAAAGTGTTGGGAAATAAAACATACCTAACATCATTGATAACATAATAAGGTTTTGTGCATACAAATTCGTAACGAATTTGTCCACTTTTAAATATACAGGGTTTGCCCAGTATCGATATGTTGTTTTTGATTTGCAGCGTTGTGCGGATAAAAAACAGAAAAGAAACTGAATATATAAAAAAAACATTTATTTTTAACAACAACTGGTTAAAATCTAAATACACCACCGAGACGTACGCGTTCTGCCCTTTTAAATGAGCCTGCATTCATTGAAATCTGCCATCGCGTTTTCATACTACATCATTTTCAATGTTCCCACCATGGCACTTTTTCCTTGTTTTAAACAATTTTCAATTGGTCATAAGTAAAAAAATAAGTAAAAAAAATCGTTTTTTTCGCCCACTACACATCATCTATTTATTAAAGTTACATTATTTTGCCAAGTTTCAAAGAAATCAGAAAGAGTGATGTAAGACACGGAATGAACGATATGTAATTATTAGATGGTGGATATTTGAAATAAAACTAACAGCATGCAGCAGTATTGAGGTAAAAGTTATGAATAACTCAATTTTTTTCATTTGATTTTTTACACGTTTTGTGCGACAGAATTAAGTTTAAGTGTTGATTAATCACTTGTATTATTTAGCACAAGAGTAGAGTTTATTTGGATACACTTTTTGGCTGGTTTCAAATTAAGCAAAAAACTAACTGGGATTCAGTTTGGTGTACTCATTCTTCTAATATTATTTTTGCTTAAATCATAGTTTATTTAGGGTTATCGTGTAATAGACTCAACATGACGTGAATACCTAGAGTTCGAACGGAAAATATTTTTCGAAAGGTATTTTTGACTTACCGACTTTTAGTCCTCGGAGTATTCTTCTTCAGGATTATAACCAATTAATATTTAAAAAATTCTCAAATAAATAAATATAAACAAATAAATGAATGTTTGATAGCATTTGATGTATGTATGTCTCATGTGGGAGATGAGAGGCGACTTTTATTTGAAATAACATATATTTTTCCTGCCAAAGCTGACATCTTCTGAACCAAATACACTTCACACATTTTCATTATCTTGGCGAATGCTTTGGAATATTCATAAAATTAACTGAATGAAAGACATTGAAATAGCTACAAAATTATGTGTTTGTAAGCAATTATCACTTTGAAGTCTATTTAGATTAATTAAATCCCTTATGGGGAAATCTGACGAAATGCACTTAGGTGGAATATGATTTTATGTTTGAATTAAATTAGTCTAATAATCAGCCTTTCATAATTTATTCCATTGGTCGTTTTAATCAACATAATCATGTTGTATTTCTACTTTCTTACTCCCACTAATTCCTAATTGGTTTGGTATCCACATAAGTGTCATCCAGTGACCATATACACCCAGCAACAAAATTCGGTTCAGATAGTGGAATTAGCAGTAACCGAGCTTAGAGTTTGTCACAACAGAATTCAAGGGTTGTCACAGCCACAATACAGGTCGCCACAACCGAATTATATTTTATCGGAACTGTATTAAAGCTGTGGCCGTCGGTGGTGCAATGGTTAGTGTGCGCGGATCTTGTACATGAGATCCTGGGTTCGAACCCGGCTCTGACCACCTTCAAAAAAAAATTTTTCTTTCGGCGGCGGTGACCTCGCATAGTGACGGCGTCACTATCGAGTATCTAGCCATGAAAAAGCTTCTCAAATTACCGTTCCGAATCGGTGTAAAACTGTAGGTCCCAATCAGTGAGTGAAAACTGGAAAGCGCACAGCTCAGTGATTGTGAGAAGTTCTCCCCAGTCCCTTCATGGGATGTAATGGGAAACCATTTATTGTATTTATTTTATTAAAGCTTGGCACCCTCGAATTCGAGGTTGCCACATCCGAATTAGAGGTTGCCACAACCACAATAGAGGTTATCACTATCACAATCACAACCGGATGTAGAGGTAACCACAACTTAATCAATTGTATTTCTACTACAAAACGCAAATAACGAGAATTTTTTTAAGTTTTATAGCTAATCTATTGCCCTATATTCTCATTACTACTTGCAAAACAAGGAATTAAAGCACGTTATATCGGTTAGTCTTTAGAATATCATGGGTCATAGCTGGAGTGTCCAAACCCGAAAAGAAAAATCTGATGCAACCACTCAACCGATGTTTATGATATAAACCGTTTGCCGATTAAAAAAATACTTACTTTTCGAACAAACCAAAAGCCGTATTTTATTCAATTTGACCATACCTGAACAAATTTCAAAATTAAACAATTAGATATAATTTTGAAACTTTAGTGAAATTTTCGAGTTAAGAACATGATTTCTATTTCCAAACACGATTTTATAGTTTGCATAAATCTAAGAACGATTTTCAAAGAATTTTTTAATATGATTCTCCAACTTAACCAAGAACTAACAATAAAACAAGGTTTTGAAACAGATTCTTTTTAATTTAAAACATTATTTTAATATATAAATACATTTTTTAAACTTAACAAGATTTTCATACATGAAAATCTCTTTCAAATTTGAATACATTTGCCAAACTAAAAATGATGTCAATGTAAATTTTAATACAACTTTTAAACGTTATTAGACACACATTCCAGACCGGAATACGAATTTAATTTTACTTTAAAATGTAAACTTGATTTTAGAAATGAAATAATGGTACGAAATTCTGAGAAGAATATAAAACAATATATTTATTGTAAGTCAAGTAGTTAAAAAACGGAAACCCCGGTTTGACGGGTTTTTACCACAATTGAAAACCGGAAACCGGGTCCTTGAAAAATAAATTTTTTCGAACAAATCGTAAACCGGTTTTTAAAAAATTCCGATTTTTTGGACACTCTAGTTTTGTGGAATCCGAATTGAAATGTAATTGGGTTGTACCAAGAGAATTCGTGAGATTTTTTTTAAACATATGGTTGTTGCATCCGAACTAACGCCACATTCGGTGGTTATAAAATACGATTGTTACAACCGAGTTAAGACAAAATTCGGGTGTTACGACCGAATTGATGCCACGAAATTAATTCCAAATGCAGTTGTTGCAATTGAATTGATGTAGCATTCGGTTGGTGCAACCGAAATTATAGATAATTTAGTTGATACAGCCAATATAATTTGAAATTCATTTGTGAATCGATATTGCCTCAACAAAACTCCAGTTGTACGCAGTAGATTCGGTTGTGGCAACCGCAATTCGGTGGCAACTACAGAATTTACGGTTTACGTCATATGCCATATTAGAGCCACAACTTATCGGGATACCAATAACCATGTAGAATAATAATTTCAAAATTTCGGAAAATATTAGAAAAATAGTCATGATCTTCTGATTTTCTTTCGAATTAAAAATTAGTTGAAAAAAATATGAATATGTCGCATATGATGGGCTGAACTTTTATTTCCACAGATATTCAGTTTCATTCTTACAACGGTAATTTTTTAAAGTTTTAAAAAGCTAGCTGGAGCATCTGTATCATATTTAAAGGATGTAGTTACTTTAAAAACTGGATTTATGACCTTCTATATTAACTCAAATTCACTCTGCGAGTTCATCGGCTATCTTCACAGGGTGTTATTAACTCCACAGGGTAGCATTTTGTGTTTGTTAGAGACAGAAGCCTAAAAGTCTACTTGTGTTGTCGTGCTACAAGGAAGACAGTCTTTTCAAATCTAATTCAGTGATGTTGATACTTAGGGATCTTCGATCGATACTAATTCGCACATGTGAATTGCAGAATTGAGTTTGTATATATACGATTGATGATCAACCGATGGTATCAATTCAGGCACAGTAGTTAGGCATCTGAGGATGAACTTGTCACGGAGTTCGAAAGTAGGCATGCCAGTGAGTATGTGTTGAACTAAACTGCCCATTATTTCCAACTGAAACTAACCATTTTTCAATTAGAAAAATGTTAATGACTTGTAAGGTTGTAGTATGATTTTCTCATACATTAACCAAAAACTAACAAAAATCGGTCAACAAAATTCAAATTCAAATAAAAGTCTAATTAAATTTAACCCGATATCACTATATAACAAAATCCAAAATTTTCGCAGACATGAACCAGATTCTGAAAACATACCAGGAAAGGAAATATTCGCATTCTCCACACTTGCCGGATCAATTCGCCTAGAATAGTCGGATGTTTTTGTTACATAAATATATGATAGAATTTAAGGACAGTTAAGGAAAAAAATAAAAATTCAGGAAATAGTCTACAACCAAACAAAAATGTTCGGAAATGCTGTTTAAAGAAAACAATCGCATTTTAAGTAGAGCCGGAGCAAGAAAAATAATCAGTCATTCATCAGAATTTAGGAAATGTAATTGCCTTTCAGAAACAGAAAAAAATTTTTATTGCTCTCAAGTAGTTTCTGAGATACACCAATTTTGGTGGGACGACCTTTACGCTTGAACAGCCAAAATGCAATGTTTACAACTATTTCTCTTTATTGTTGTTCTTTACTTACCCATTAAGTGCTTATGTACTGAAAGTATTTTGAAAAATGCAATTTGTTGTTGAAAAATGTTTTGTTACATTTCCCTTAACAATAACTTTATTAATAAAGAAAACAAAAGAAAAATATTCTGTTTAGAAAGATATAAACAAAAGGATATTTTTGTGACCTCAGATTTTTCAATTAAATTTATTTTTTTAGAATATTTATTTTTTGTAACGGTATTTTCAAAAACGGTTTTGCTATCTGAGTAAAATTTACAATGAAAAACAAAATTATCCATAGATATAAATTGGTGGAACTTTTGAGTACTTTAAATTGTTATCGTGTTTCTGAATCGTGTTTCGTTATCTTTTTCATGTTCTATATGCTCATGTAAAGAGCAAAACTCAAATTCTATATTTGTAAAATAGTTTTCCGACCAATTAAAAAGTTCTCGAGGGCTTTGTAGAAAATTATTATTGGTTCGTTGTAAGCTCGCTCGATAAGCTTGTATTTTTAAAGCGCCACCAAGCTCCCTTTCCATGCGAAGTAGCAAAAAAATTCCACTCACATTTAATTCCAAGTTTTATTTTTGAAGAGCCAGATTAAAAAAATTGTACTTATTTTTATATTGCGACCCAGCGCCATCAGAAAAATATGCAATTTTTTTAATAGATTTTTCGCCAAATTTTAGACTTAAATATGTGTGCAATTTTTTGTTGAATAAGTCAACGGAATGCGCATCGTAGGTGAGCTTTTCAGATATTACGACAAAATTTAAATGTTTTTGTTCACCGTTGCTCCGAAAATATATATGTAACATATGGGTGGATAGTGGCTTGTGTGTTTGCCCAATGGTGCGATTGAATGGCATCTTGTATTTCAAAGGTATAGTTTTCAGAAAAATCAAGGCTCACAACGAATTCGCCCTCAGCAATAGCATCCCTGAAATATGCTGCCTGAGATTTAGCAATAAAATGGTATGTCAAAAGAGTTTTTAACTCGCTCTTAAATGCAACCAAAAACGCCACGGCTGGCTCCGTTTTTTCCTCGATTTCGGCCCTATAAAATTGGAAGTTTTAAAAATTTATAGACTCAGAATTAAGAATCCGTAATTATTTTACCTGTCAGTACTACACCAAAAACTAAATGTAACAACGTTGATACCATATTGTCTCAACAGTTGCAGTAAAGTTTTTTCAGCAACAACGAATCCTGGACAATTTTCACATTGCAACAAATAACATTGAGGATATGTATACACGCAAATACAACTGGAAAGAAAATCTTCCGCTTTTTCTTCCAACACAAAGCTTTTTTCTCAAAGCTTTCTAAGCACCACATATTTTAAGATCCACGTTTTGGTGTGGATCAAACACTGTGCATTCCACTTTGCCCAGCGTACACACATTGACGTGGTCTTAAAGATTTAAACTTCGATAAACTTATTTTTTTGAATTGAAATTGAAATTGAAGCTTGAATTGTTCGAAGATATCCTTTAAATTAAACAGAAGCAGCCGCTTTTGCTTGTGAACGCGTCCGTTTAGGGTTTTAATTGAAACAAAGTCCTTTCTCCCTGGCATGGCTCTACTTATATCATCTAATAAGTAGAATTGCTTCACTTTCACTTCCACTGAAGCAGCAAGGTGATGGCAAATTTTCTTTTTAGGCATCGATGCGGAGCTAAAATCTCTTTTTATCTGCTTTGCTCTTCGAGCTACTCTCCGCGAAACTCCGAACAGATTTTATACTAGGTCCATGATGATGGCAGATTAGTCAAAATTTTAACTTTCTCATTTCTTATAAATATGTTTGAAATGTGGATTTGCGATTGCTCTTCTTCGACTTCAGAAAAAAAAATCGGAAGCAATACTTTGAGGCTCCGACGTTTCATCATCCTCTTTTTTCTTATACATCGTCCTGCAGCAAGAATTACAAATAAACATGCCTTTGAATTTGTCAAAAGTTTTATGCCAGTCCTGCGAGATCAAAACCAGTTTTTTTCCAATATTTTTATGTTTTTTTTTCGCCAATGGATTGCAACAAATTTTTCTTTTCACCATATTGGACCAACAGCACTTTTTTCACTATTAACGAGTTCTTAAAAAGCTTACGACAAAGTTTTTGCTACTATTTGTCTGATTTACGATTCGCCAGAACAACAACTAAAATAGAAGGACATGAGAGAAGCGTCGAAAACAGAAAGAATAGACAAAAAATAACAACAACAACAAATTGCATTTTTCAAAATACTTTCAGTACATAAGCACTTAATGGGTAAGTAAAGAACAACAATAAAGAGAAATAGTTGTAAACATTGCATTTTGGCTGTTCAAGCGTAAAGGTCGTCCCACCAAAAATGGTGTATCTCAGAAACTACTTGAGAGCAATAAAATTTTTTTTCTGTTTCTGAAAGATAATTACATTTCCTAAATTCTGATGAATGATTGATTATTTTTCTTGCTCCGGCTCTATACTTAAAATGCGATTGTTTTCTTTAAACAGCATTTCCGAACATTTTTGTTTGAGTGTAGCCTATTTTCTGATTTTTTATTTTTTTCCTTAACTGTCCTTAAAAAACAAAATTTAAATATCTCAAGTCGTTTTCAAGATATAAAATTTTGAATAGTTCAGAAAAATACTAAATTTCTAAAATTTGCAACTTTCAAATTGCAACAACAACAACAACTTCAGGAATTTTACTTTTATTTTTGGTGAAGTTTTATATATTGACATAATCTTTCGATATATGGACCAAACATCAAAATCCCTGACCCACTATGTCACACTTCTCGTGGCCTGACCCTAATACAAAATATATGGCCTTCGAACAGATCTTTGTATGATATGTTAGGCCCACAAGCAGTAGATGCATTTATTTCTAAATAATTCATAGGCAGATTGAAGAGATAGTCCTTCCTTAATGCATTTTCCAGAACACCTGCTAAAGTCCTGGAAATTATATTTTTGTTTCAACCTACAAATTTTCCTCCAATATTGTATTTATAAATTGTCAGAATTCTATTTGCTCATCAGGTAATTGTAATGCTGATGCAAAGAAAATAAATGATTTGCTACAGTTCGTACTCACTCCCATTGAAGTGGTTGTCTGACATGATACTCCTCGTATCTAGAGTATTACATAATGAACCTTAACACCGACAAAACCTGGATTTGTCAAATAAACGTGTTAAATGTCATATGTAAGGGATCCAATACAAAGCTTCTGGAATTATGTTCTTAAAAAGGCCTAACCAATTCCATTGCTGGGTTATTGTACCTGTGTTTGTATTGAAGCGTGTGTTTGTATATGGATCACTGTGGTTGGTATTGTTGTTTGGTTTACAATAAAACGGACGACAAAGTTTAATGCGATAAGTTACACAATACCATCTCCTAAGTGTTCTGATAACAGATACAAATATTAGCAAGGATAATACTAGGAGTAACCGCTACTGGAGCTAGAGCAGGAGTAGCAGCTGAAGCATCAACCAGAACAACGTCAACATCAATGTCTGCACCTTCAGTAAAACCAAAAATGACATTTACGAAATTTCTTAGTGGTTTCTCATTCATGCAACTAACAACTCTGCTCAATTAGCACTCACGTCAAGAACAAGACTATCTGGAGTATGAAACTGTAAATGAAGCACAGATTTGGACGTGTTTGTGCGAATGTATGGGTAAAAAATGAAAGGGTTTTCATTAAGACCGAAAATAAGCTGGCTGTAAAAGAAATGTGTAGAGTTGTGCAGTGCGTAGACAACAACTTTGAAACTCGTGTCTCTTAATTTAACAATTTCGAGAACTTATGAACGAGTTGGAATCAACTTTAGCAGATGCCAACGAATTGTTCGACAAGCGAAAATAAGGGAATGAAATCTTCTACATACAAGGTCGAAGGTTGGTTTAGTTCGTGTACGGGGAAATTATAATCTTTTGTGCCGATTTAATTATTTTTTAAGGTCGATCTGCATGTTCTTATAAGACCAATTTCTGGAGATTTTCAACAATCTGAGTAAATTTTTTTGGATGATAGTGTGAGTCCAACATACAGGAAGTAGGAAATGTCTATAGAGGCTTTAAATTTGTTGGCGATCATATAATATATAAATACGTAAACACTCACAGAAAAATTCAGTGGAAAACCGAATTAGCCACAATCTTATTTAAAGGATGCCTCAACCGAATTTGCCAATGTACTAAATGTCATCACAACCGAATTAGACGTGGCCACAGCCGGACTAGAGGTTGTCACAACCGCATTAGACGTTGCCACAACCGCATTGATTAGGTTATCACAATCTAATCAAATTTGTTCTATAACTAAAAACACATTAAATAATAATTGCTGACAATTATATTCATATCTAATTTAATTTCCAATTTTCTCAAACAAAATTACAATACGAGGAAGAAATGCACTTCAACCTTTAGGGAAACATATTAAATTTATATGTCACTTTAGTGGGGTATGGATGTCCCAACCCAAATTCATGAATTACAACCCGAATGTATTGTGTCAGTAGATTTAGCTGTTAAACTCATCCATTCGACCAGTCGATACGCCGACCTAACCTTTGGCGTACATATATACCCAGTCGACTTACACCCTCCATTATTTTATAACTGATAGTATCCGTGGACGTCGGTGGTACAATGGTTAGTGGGCGCTGCTCTTGCACATGGTAACGTGGATTCGATCCCTGCTCATGGCTTAGTGACGGCGACACTATCGAGTACTCATTCATGAAAAACCTTTTCAAAAAGGTGTAGGTTCCAATCAGTGAGTGTACAATTAGAAACCGCACAGCTCTTTGATTGTGAGAAACTCTCCGCAGTCCCCTCGTGGTATGTAATGGGAAACTATTCATTCAGTATCTGAAGTATCTGAATCTGAATGCAGAAGTTAAAATGTATAAAGATTTTGGCGATATTTTCGCTACTTCCCACGTTTTCAGCCACCCAAAGTTAAAACATTTTAGGAGACAGCTTAAAGATTTCCTGTTTTATATGATCTCCTTTCATTTCTATATGCGTAGTTGGTTTTAGAGAAACGTGATCTTCGGAAAGATACAGATAAAAATTAGTGCGACAAATTTCTAGTAAAAAAAATTGGCGCACAATAGACCACTAGAGTTTTATTGGCCGTCCAAAATAAAAGAGGGTTTTTTGCCACCTTTTGTAATTTGGAGAGGAAAATGGTACTAACCATTATGAACATTGTGATATACCAAGATACCAAGGCTGTTTAGATGTATACCGTCAATCCTTTTCTATAAGTGGGTAACCGCTGTAGGCAAATGTCCCAGCAACATATTTCAGGAACCATGTATATTTTTGCAACCATTGTTGTCATGAATTGCATATCTGCAGCGATTTTGTGTGCTTGTTGTCGGTCACATTTAGGTTTTCAGCAGTTTTCAACAAACAAATCAGTATTTCGGTCACAAAAACGTATATTATAACCTATTAAACATTGTGTCTCAAACATGTAATATTCTATGACAAACGCAATGTACTTGGAAACAAGTATACTGTAATTGCGACAAGCTTTATATATTTGCATCCAAACAACAACAATTTACAGATTGTTCAGCGTGTTCGTATAGTCGGCGGGTGAAATTTCGATTCTTAGTTATTTTTGGATAAAAAGATGCAATTTTTTGGTCAATATGGAGCTCAAACGTCGTGTTGTAATGACTGTAATTAGAAAAATATAATTTCAAAATTTTGACAGATCTTTCTTTCAGGGCACCAATCAGAATTCTTGATCCAGCATATTTGCTTTCATTATAGTTCGCGAATTATCTTTTCATTACATTTATGTTATGTATTTGATAGTATTTTCAAGTAAAATTTTAAAATAACGTAAATTGAAAATTTAATTAAAAAATTGGGAAGAAAAGGAATGCTTGATTGAGATTTCAAAATGCTGCGTGAAAAAAATGCTCTGTCAACCAGGGGTCCATAGCCGTAACCACAGACGTAGGTCTCTGGATGTGGTTTAAAGCAGAACGACATCTGATGGTCAACTTTTGATCTATTATCCTATAAACTGCCTTGGTATTTTCGATATCTAAATGCACAAATATTTGTCAGCTTGAAGTTGGTAATTTAAAAAATAATAATACTGTATACTTATACAGTATTTTAATACAGTAATATACAGCATTATAAATGTTATGTTGACCTCAATACTCTTGCTTTTTAATGAACTTAAACTTCCATCTGGCAACCCCATTTTAGCCAACTAGCAACTATTTACGCCTTATATGCACATCAAAGGCGTGTGAATGAATATCTACTGTTCCTACGTAACGCATGTAGTTTTTGTTATTAAGCTTCCATATTGCAACATATTTTCGTTGCAATCATAGTCCCTTTCATGAGCTCTCAAACACACATGTCGTCTTTCGTTACGGCGTAATGTTCTAGTTTTCCGCGATACGAGTATGCAACTTTATGTGCTAGCAGTGCAAAGGAAACGAATGTAGACATAAGTGAAACGCACTTCTCGAGTACATTTTCATATTAAGCCTTGCCAGTTGCTGAAAATACATCTCGTTTGATGCACTAAGTAATAAATAGTAGATTTAATTTTCCACTAAGAATACTAATTTAGAGAAGAACTTGGTAAATTGTTCGTGTAACTAAGAGGAATAATACAACTTACAGAAGCATGTGCGAAAACTTAAAGGAACGCGATTAAAAAGGTGCAAGTAAAATTATTAATGTTTTTAAATATTTCTTAGTAGCAGTCATTAAATACTAAAGCAATTAAACATTATGCACGGTGTGCTTGAAGTAATTTGTGATGGAAGTTTATAGAATCTCTAATTGTACTTATACATATCCAAATAAATATTTAGGAAACTTACACTGCGACACGAAAATGTTTTGAAGAAATTTTAGAAATCACGTTACAAATGTGGAAAATTATCGACTTGAAACTATAAATAGAACGCCATTGTTGGTGGCCAGAGCAAGATATAAGAATGGGTTTATAACGGGATATGTTTGGGTTAGGCTTGGTTTCGTTAACACGCAAGTAGACATGTTTTCTTCAAAGTTGTTTAAAAAAACTTAACTTTATGCCGAATGGTTTAAATGAAGATCCAACTGGAGAATGCAATATAATACATAATAACAAAATATACAATCAACATTTTAAAAATTTGAATCAACATATTATTGTCAACTTTGTAGCAGTGTACCATACACTTTACTTAGGATCTGCTGTCAACCGACGGGGTAGTATCTCACTATTCGTAGGCTACTGTTGTACGAATTTTAAATAAAATATTTTCGACTAAACAGATATCACCTAAACTGAAGTTGAAACTGACCATTTTAAAATTATTGGCGTTTATTAAAATTTCATATATCATATAGTTAAAGCTAACTAACAATTTTAGCTGGCGGTTTGTATGGAATTTACAAATTATAGCTCTTAGTTAGCTCTAAATAGATAATGTGATTATGTACCCTAAACAATGTAGGATATCATTATAAATTATAAAATAAATTACATTCGCATAATATCCCATGGAAAGTTTAGGAAATGCTTCTCAAATTTAGAGAGCTGTGAGCCTGTAACTCCGACAGGAATCTGCAGTTGTAAGGAACTTTCAGAAACTTCTCATGGTTTCTCATTGCCGATGGTCAGTTTCAGTTATGCAGTTTGACATCTCCATGTCTTTTTGACCAAAGATATTGTCTGCGGCACATACATATTTCATCCCTCAAAATAGTCACATTTTGTTGTAAGCCATTTCAGCTTTACGATTTTACGATTTGTTCGATAAATCAGTTTTCCGGAAACTGGTTTTCGGTTTTAAATTTTGGCAAAAACCAGCGGAATCGGTTTTTTCGTTTTTTATGTTTTAAACTAAATTACACATGAAGCATTTCCAATACATTTGTTTAGCGACGATTTCATATACTTATTCGTGTTTAAAACTCAAAATTTTACAACTCTATTTAAATTTGACAATCACGTTTTAATTTTAAATTAAAATTTAAATCATATTCTTGTTTAGAATAAAATTTAAAACTTTTATTCAAATTCATATTATACTGATTTAAATTCCAAAACCAAATTCCAGATTTCAAATTTTAAAGAGATTTTCATGTTCGAAAATGTTATTAAGTTCAAAACATTTATTATAAAATAAATTTCGTTATGAAATTTAGGAAAAAAAAAATGTAAATTCTTATTCAAATCATGAAATAATTTTGAAATTGGAATAAAAATATTGTTTGGATATGACATTTAGAACTTTTTGAAGCATAAAATCATATTTGAAAATGATCCTTTATTTCATTTATTATGAATCAGAATTTTATGGCCGATTTTGGTTAATTTGCAGGTAATGTTTGAGAAATTCATACTACAAGCTTACAAGGTCAGGAACATTTTTTTAATTTAAAAATGGTTGGCTTTTTGTTGGAGATAATAGACAATTCAATTAAGCACACTCAAACTCCGTGACAAGTTCATCATCAGATGCCTAAACTACTTGGCCTGAATTGATACCATCGGTTGATCGTCAATCGTATATATACAAACTCAATTCTACAATTTACATCTGCGAATTAGTATCGATCGAAGATCCCTAAATATCACACACTGAAAGGCATATAATTCCAACACAAGAACAGACGGCTTTTGTCCACCATGTTCTTCTTGTCCTCATGTGTTCTCGCATTGTTACAGTGCTTTGAGGTGAGTTTTTAATCTATATAACCGAGTTGTATATTTCCGTAGTATAGCTCTTTGATGACCGGGCTAGTGTCAGTTACATTTATTTGAATTTGAATTTTATGACCGATTTTCATACTAAATTCATACTACGACCTTACAAGGTCAGGAACATTTTTCTAGTTGAAAATGGTTGGTTTTTTGTTTACTATTTATTTATTTATTTTTTATCATTTATTATTATTTTTTGTAAGGATATTAACACAAATTGAATAGAAACCATCTAACAGCTTAACCGACGTCACACAACCAGGTTTCCGTTTGTTCGAAAATTACGGTTTTTAAAAAACCGGCGCACAGTTAATGGCAAAAAACCCGGTTTTGGGCACTCTAACCACAACTATGATTAATCAATTAATTTGAATATTTATTGGTCATATTTGAGTAATTTTGTACATCGATCAAATAGGTTTTGGTAAAACATTCGGAACAAATAAAATTTGTAAATTTTAAAAACATTAGGAAGTTGAGAAAATGCAAACCGACAAAACCTTCTTCAAAATTCTCATTAATGAATTTTTACGATTAATCAATTAATCCTGAACATTGCTTAATTCAAATAAAGACTTATCGATTAATCGTAAATATAGTTGATCAAACTGTAAGATTAGTCAATTATTTGATTAATCAGGATGCGTAGTTATCAATATGTGTAAATATAATATTAGTTTCTAATAATTTGGGGAAAAGTTACGCCCATTATTTAAACTCCCTCACAAAGGAGCAACACATTTACCAATGAGCAAATGGTGGTGGAAAATAAATCGTTTTCTAAATTCCTAACTTAACAATATGTCATTTAATTTATTGTTAAAGAGAGTATTTTCTGTTGTTAGTGAGCCAAATACAGATGACCAATCTGGTAGCTTAAATACGAATAGGCTGAGAATGACAATTCGTGTATATTAAAGTTTCAAGTATCGAGTATTTAGTTAATGTTGTTAGTTATTTTTTATTGGGCGGAATAGCCACGCCTCGCTTGTTCGCAACTGGCATAAAAAAAAATTTGTGTCCTTAATATCAAAACAACAGAACTTTCAACTTCAAAATATTGTATGAATTTTATTATCTCAAATCTTAAACAACCCGACGATGTCTTCCACCAGTAATTGTATACTAATCTTGTGAGAACGGCTTTTTAAATTTAATATTTCATTAGCTGGTAATGGATTGTAATGCAAATGTATTCTTAATAGGTCTTAATACACCCAGATACCACAACGACAAAGGGACAAAGTAATAATAGTGGAGCTAGAATTCCTCATAAATATGCATTTAATGAAAATAATTGTAGTACAATAACAAAAGAAATTTATGTGGAAAAACAATTGTTATCAAGACATTGTTTGCTATTGTTGCAAAATAATTGTATAAAAAACAAAATTAGGAATTTGCATCTTTATTAGAGCAGGACAACAATGGCACCATGAACTGTAGTAACAAATTCTTCTCAAGTTTGTTTTCTGCCAGTTGTGCCAGGAAGGTGAAGGTTGGGCGTTTAATTTATCCGTAATTAAATATTAATTATAACCTTAACAAGGAAAATGCTAAAGATTTAAAGAAGACATTTTCAACACTCTTTTCTCCTTACTGAAATTTTAAATAGTTTATTACTGAACTATTTAATCTACAAAATGATTGCAATTTATAGAAAATCGTGCCTTTAATTATTTCGAATAGTTTAATGAATTCTTAATTCGAATCCAATTCTATATGTTTCAGAGTAATTTATGCACCTCAAACTTTACAATATCGACAAGTCATTGTTTAATTATTTGTGCTAATAATTTGACAGTAGAGTTATCATCGAGACATTTATTATATTGACCAATACCTCAGCATGCAAAATTTTCATATGTGTAGTATTTGCAAATGCCTCATGTATTCATATATAAGCCAATTCATCTTCGACCTGTGACCGATTGTTGTGGTTTTTAGTGCGCAGGCCTTTTAGACCATTTTTGTTTAGCATAAAAGGAACATTACGGTTTAAAGAACACTAAAGATGTATTGCACCCGGGGATTATGTAATTCATATTGGACATGTTCATATTGGACAATCTCTGAACAAGTTCGGCATAATCTTTTTAACAAGTTTAGCTTATGAATCATCAGCCATTTAAGTGACGTTGCTTGATCCGCACTGAGCCGTGATTTGACGCCTTTGGAGATTGTGGTTCGTTTAACATCTATGTTTTGCCGACAATATATACGATTTAGATGTAAATCAGCCGAAAAAAATATTTTCATTACATTTCTCTTCAACAAAGGATCAGAAACTTTAATCTTTGAGACGAAATTAACAGTTTGTGGTAATCAGACGTGTTTTCTTCTGCTAAAAAATTAAAAATAGTTTCTTTCTGTCAATTCAAAGAATGGCCGACTGCAGTAAAATAACACAAACATACAAAAAATGGGCTCCCACCCAATAAGCACATCGGATCCGAATCGGCGCCGATATAGAACAACTAAAGATATTACAACGTTTTCACAAAGTTAGCCCAAAAATGTAACCTTGTAACCGTTGAGTTTATGAAAATTGATAAAAAAATAAGCCTTAGAACAGCTGACTTAAATCTTTTCTTATCGTTATGTTCCGACCTTGTCAAACGCTGTTTAGAGCCATTTCCAAAATCTATCTAGTACAGGTGGTAGCGTTTGAATAGCTGATCTAATCTTATCGTCATGGTTGTTGCCGACAAATATAATTAATTAAAATTAACCTTAAATAAATCTTTGAAATTTCGATCAGCTAAGTTTGACAAAAGCGGCCCTTGACATAAAAACACAATTGCTTTCAATTCCTACTCCTGTTACCTTACTTATTTTGCCATGCTTGGAAATTTGACTTTAAAAGAGAGAAGTAAAAACTTTATAAAGGAGTATAAAAAAGTATCAAAATCCTAAGCTCATCCTGCCACTTTGGACCGTACGAAGGAAATGTGAGTCATGGACGGGCCAATTGTGTTGGATTTAATGTAAGCTCCCCAAAAGAGAAAAGTAGAATATTCGATAAATCAAAAATTCAGTTTTTGGCCTGGAGACCAATTTAAATGTCGGTCATCGTTTAAATAACAATGACTAATGACCAATGAAATAATTGTATTGTATTGACATTTTAATTAAAAAAACAATTAAATTTTTGAAAACCTAAATTCTTAGCCTGAAGTAAGATTATTTTATTCCAGGTTACAGCAGAAGGTGTTGTTGTAATTATAGGCAACAATAACCGGCATTATGCTTTTTTTTGGAGCGCCGGCCTTGTCCCAATCAACACAATGAATAAAAATAAAATCGAACAAAAAAACAATACATTTGAATTTGCCGAGGTCAGACCACAACATAAAAAAAGAGTCTCAAAAGATGACTATTGAAGAGCTGATCATGGGAACGTCAAACTTTTTTATATAGTCACTTAAAGTCTCCTACCGGGCGTTGAACTGCCAGCAACTCGTGTTGCTTCGTACTCTTCAGGATAAACGCCGTATGGTTGGGAAGTGGGTTTCGGAGATTATTTAAATTTTTGTACAAAAATAAAAATCGAAAGGAGAAAATACACTGAGCCAAGCCGGACGACCGGGCGACTCAAAAAGAAAAACAAAATATTAACAACATCGGAAATAATCGCTTTTTTGATTGGGGATTTAGATTTTGGGGATATTGTGTTACACCCTATAATTATATCCTTTATTCATTTAAACAAATTATAACAATGTAATATTACAATGTTTAACACAAAGACTTTAATTTATACTTTAATCATTCAATAAATTTAAATAAAGTTGAAATTTTAAATGGGGGTTATTATATTATTTTTAAACCAAAGCAGCAGATATACTTTATAAAAAGGACAATATATCGATTCTATATTTAGACCTTATATTTTGCATTGCTTGAAAATGTATTAATTTATAGCGGTACAAATTTAGAATATAAAGCAAATTATTAATATTTCATAACCTTAAAATTACCTTAGTCACTCCACCTTGAACTGGTAATGGAAATCAATGAATCCATCATTAAATAAAATATATATAATTTTACGATCTAATTGGTATCGTAATGGCCACACTCAACAGTCTCTTGACCTTAAATATCTCCCAGTTCTAACGGCAATCAATAAACTGTCGTGGACAATCGCCTAAATGTAAAAAATCACTGTCCTTTGAATTGAAATCAACCTTTTATTGGTACAAAGCTTTTAGTTACATTTTGATATATTTCTGTATGTGTGATGGTAGCCAGATGAAATATGCAAGGATATCAACAACATCTGTAGTCAATATAAAAAACTAAACAACGACATTCATCATTTACTTTCTACCACGCTAACGCCTGAAGCTGCCATCCATTCAACTTAATTCAATTGAATTCAAAATGTATGGCATTACAGCGGTATGACATCCGGCCAGCAAAATTTCACCACTCTCATTTCCTGATGCATTGCATTTTACATTCATGTTGGCCGCATAAAGGATATACTTTAGAGTGTAGTGAAAACACTTATTTGTTTGGGGGGAGGGGGACTCAGAAGATGCGTGTTGAAGAACTGATTGCGGGAACGGCAAACTTTTTTTATTCGAGGATACTTATAGTCCCCCTCCGTACCTGGAAGGTTCGAGTCCTTGTGTATTTTGGCAAAGAAAAAACAATACTTATTTTTTGGTCAATGTATGACTCAAGCGACGTATCACAATGATCATAAAAAGGAAAATGTATATACATTTTGACACTTCAGTTTTTTAGCTGCGTCATTTTGAAGTCTTGATCAAGAATATTTCTCCCGACTTTACACATATATCACAATGTATTTAGGAAATTCACTTGTAATTTCATTTATTTTATATACTTTACAGTAGTTTCGTGTAAAATAAAATGTAAAGTATATTGGGAAGAAAAATATGCTTAATAAGGGTTTCAATATGCTACCGTGAAAAAAATACTTGGTAAAATTTTTAAAAATATTGCTTCCTAGCTTCTTAATTTTTTTAGCAAAATACTCTAGGAATCGTTATTTATTCTCGGTACTAGAATGAAGAACTGTGTTTAGAATGAATAACTGTGTTGGAAAAAGCATGAATTTGATTACGGATTTGTAATTGGTAAAAGACTGCAACATCTGGTCAAAGGCTCAACACAGAGAGTGAGTGCGCATAACAGCGAAATACATCAACGTATCGCCAATTTGTGAACATAACCCGATGGAACAAAAAGCCGATAACACGAAGAACATGTTCTATGACCGCCTACAGAAAACATATGACAGCTGCCCTGGTCATGACGTTAAGATGGCTCTAGGCGATTTTAGTACCAAAGTCGGCGAAGAACATGTCTTTGAACCAACTGTCGGTAAAATCAGTCTACACGCCATCTCTGAATGAGACTGGTACATATTACCACGCCAAAAAACATGGTGGCCAATAGTTCGAGATTCCAACATAAAGGCATCCATAACACTACTTGGATATCCCCTGATCAACAGACGAAAAACCAGATTGATCACCTGGTAACCAATGGGAGTCGCTCTACTAGTGTAGTGGACGTTCGTGTGATTCGAGAATCAAATATCTATTCGGATTACTACCTGGTTGCAGCAAAGGTTCGCACAAGAATAAGCAGAGCGAAAGTCGTACGAAACCAGACATATAGAAAGCTGTACATCGGAAAACTGCAATTACCAGGGATAGTCACGGAATATGAAGAGAAGCTGACTCAGATACTGGTGCAGAACGTACTCTCACTCTATGAAAACTGCTTCAGAGACCGTACTTGGTTATGAAAAACCGCTTATAGACAAACCATGGTACGATGAAGTGTGTCGCATGACAACTGACGAAAAGAACGCTGCACGTATGGCAACGCTTGAGTCAGTTCCAACGCGAGCTATGATAGAGCACCATAAGGAAAAGAGGAGAGAGAAACCCCATTACTAAGGAAGTAACAACAAATGTGGAGAAAACGCGAGAGTGAGAAAATTGAATTCTACAGAAGGAAGAATGTGGCCCGTAAATTCTACCGAAAAGTACAAAGTCAAGCCAAAGTAAATGGATCAGGGATCCCCATTTGTACAGATAACTTCTCTGCTTTACTGCTCCCAGGATATTTCAATATAAATGAGTGTGGATCACATACAGAACGTTGGCGTCGACTTCCCCCACCTAGCGAAAGCGAAGTTAGAACTGCAATTTCCCAGCTTAAGAACAACAAATCTGCTGGTGCTGATGAACTACTTGCTGAGCCCTTCATGAAAGCTTCTCACAATCAGTGAGTTGTGCGTTTTCTAATTTTTACACTCACTGATTGGGACTTACAGTTTTACATCGATTCCGAACAGTATTTTGAGAAGCTTTTTCATGGCTAAGTACTCGATAGTATCGCCCTCACTAAGCGAGGTGACCGTCGTCGAAAGATATGCATGGTGGTCTGAGGTGGGATCAAATACACGTTCTTATGCACAACCCACGGCCGGCGGCTATGACTTGGAAAGGTGCATGTATCAGCTAATATACAGAATCTGGCTAGACGAATGCATGCCCGTCGTTTGGAATCTTTGCATACTGTGTCCTGTTTTCAAACATAGGCGACTCGAGCATATGTAAAAACTATCGTGGAATAAGCCTTTTATCCATCCTATACCAGGTCCTCGGTGCTTCAATGGTTAGTGTCCGTGGCTATTGTAGATGAGAACGTGGGTTCGATCCCTGCACTGACGATCTTATATTTCTTTAAACGAGAATCACCTCGGTTATTGATGACGACACTATAGAGTACTTAGCCATAAAAAAGCTTCGGAACCGGTGTACAAACGTCGGTCCAAATCAGTGAGTATAAAACTATAAAGCGCACAGCTCACTAGTTATGAGAAGCTTCCCTAATCCGTTAATGGGATGTAATGGGAAACCATTTTTTAAACAAGGTCCTCTCAGGCATTATGTGTGAAAGATTAGCGCTGTTGCTTGGAGACCTGATCGGACCGACACGAAATCTTCAGTAAATATCTCAACGAATCGTTTAGTACGAGGCGAGGACTCAGGCAGTATGACACTCTATCTTGCGATATCTTCAACATATTAATTGAGATCATTGTGAGAAAAGCTGCACTAAAGGCGAATGAACCATCAGCAGCCAAACCAACATGCTATTCGCGTATGCTGATGATTTGGACATCATTGAGCGAAATCTGTGAGAAGTTACTGGGGTACTTTCAAGAAGTGAAAGGGAATCAGCAAAAGAGGGATTGGTAGTAAACGAGGTCAAAACAAAATTAATGGTTTCGACAAGTAGAGCATCCACCTGATTTGACGAAAGGGTGACAGTTGATAACCGTTATAAGTTCGAGGTGGTGGACGAATTTACTTATCTAAGATCTGCCATGAACAGATGCAAAACCAGCCTGGAAATCAAACGAAAAATTGTGCTTGCATACAAGTGATATTTCGGGCTAAGCAAGCACGTCAGAAATATGACACTCTCTTGAGAAACTGAGATCCAACTATATAAAGATTCTCATTCAACCTGTCTTGTGTATGGAAGAGAATCCTGGGGCATATCGCATGCTGCTGAAACATCATTGGGGTCTTCGAGAGAAAAATGCTCCGAAAAATAGATGGTACTATTATTGCAAAGGGCGAGTATCTACGACGGATGAACCTCGAGCTGTATAATCTATGTCCCGACATCTGCGAAGTTGTGCGTATCGAAATAGCCCCTTTAGGTCTTGCTAGTAGAATGTATCAGAAGGAACCAGTGCGAAAGGTATTCGAAGTCTTACTCGAAGGGCATCGAAAACTAGAGCGACCAAGACTTCGCTGGAAAGACTAGGTGGAATATTACCTGCGAGAGCTTGGTGTTACCAACTGGAGAATAAAAGGTGAAGATCCAGGCGGTTGAAGACATATGTTATCCTTATTTTGTAAGACCCTTGACCCCTTTGGGTTGTTTGAGGCCATCTAAGTAAGTAACAAAGTAGTGGATTATAAGTACCCTCGTGTAAAAAAAGTTTGATGTTCCCGTAATCAACATTTTCAATTGGAATCTTTTAAGGCCCCCCCCCCCCCCGGGCATGAAAAAATTGTTTTTCAGTACACCATAATACTTCTGTAAATATGTACATATTTATATTCCGTATTCATTTATCTTCGGATATATCAAATTGTGATATCAATGCAATCCGACGTAGGAGAAGTCAGTTTCAATATCTGTGTGAATCAATTAGATTCAGTCGGGTTTTCCCGTTCTGTTTTGTCAAAATTTAGTATATCCTCCAAACAGCTTCTATCTCATGTTTTCCTCCGATTTTCACACAATGAAATGTTTGCAAATGGATGTTGGGCTTTGTGCAACATATACAGGCGTCATTGTATTGTACTTTTTGTTTATTTTCTTATAAGTGTGTATGTATTGTGTATATATGTATATTGTCCTGGTATTGAATTATTTGCTATGACATGCCGCCGATTGGATTCATATACAATGTTATAAAATTGTCAAAGGAATTGAATTCAAGTTTGTTAGATACTTTTTAATTAATAGCTTTCAATTTTATGGAATCTAGTGCAATTGTCAACTGCGGCCGGCATTTGAAAATCAAATTCTGACTGTTAGTGAACAATTTTTACCAAAAGGAAGTAAGTCAAGTTCGCTCTTAGGAAAGTCCTGATTAAGTGCACTACGGTGACCGCCGGAGCCGCACTTACCGTCAGATTCCGTTTTTGTTTCATTTGAACTATATTTCAGGAAGATATTTACCAGATATTTTAGATTTATCTGACTAAATTTAAGAACTTCACGTGTAAATTCCTCCTAGAAATTGTAACCTAAAAAATTTAAAATACACATAAGCCGATTCCCGTTATCGACACAGAAATAACTATTAATATTGAATTAAAAGTACAACTGTCATATATTATATATTACATGTATTCTCTACACTAAACGCTATAATTTAATATTTGTTGGATTCATATCTTTTCAGTTTACAAACATACACTGAATCCCAAACACCGTTTGCTGTCGTAAAAATATTTTAAATAATGTTTGCTTTTTATTACAAGAGTTTCTAACACATTCCTTCACAAGATAAATATAATGACAATAAAATAGTTATATATTCAGGTCCTGGTGCAGCTGCATCTATTACACAACCCTCCCAAACGAAGTTACGCCCGAGTGAGGGTGGCAATAGCATTGACGTCTCTCATTCCCAGGAAGGTTGATTAGTCAAGTAACACTGTTTACATTTGAATGTACTTTACTAAAAATACATAGTATTCATTCAAATATTATGCGGCAGTCCCTAATGTTCCTTACACCATATAATGCAATATACAATTACAACATTAGGAGCCCACAAAACAAAGCGGCAACACATTGTAAAGTTAAACACAGTACGACAAAATTCAATCTTGTTTCAGTACATTTAGGAATCAGAGATTTTGAAAATAGAGGAAAGTAAGAAAATTACCTATTAAGTTTGTAAAGCTTAAAACAACACCTGATGTCCTCCCTTCTGACCATCCGCAATATCCACACTTGTTGATCGCGTCGTCTAATTTGAAACTAAACAGCCAACAATTTTCAGAGCGCTCAGAAACTCAGTCACAGAAGAGGTACCTGTTCGATTTTTATGAACACATTAGTAAATGTTACATTGGAAAATAAAAAATAATAGTTTATTCAATTAAATTACTAAAAAATTAAATTACTGAACATCAAATGACTCGCTTTGTTTGGCCACAACAACAACAACGAAACAACCAAACACACAACATCACACATACTTTGTCCGAAGTAGCTGACTTGTACGTGTGTCACATAACCACATGTTTGCATATCAACAGAAACGAAACAGCCAAACACACATCACAAATACTTTGTACGAAGTAGCTGACGTATTAGTTTGTCACCATAACGTCGACTGCGCAAGCCCATGGGCTTCCAAATGAAATTTTGCGTGGCTATGCTTTATATCTCCGTTCAACAACAGCAACAGACACATGTAAATACATACATTATTATGTTAATACATACGCTATAGGCACAATTTCGTTTGCCTCACCCCTGCCACACCACTCTTTCATTGCTCTCTTGCTCGCTCATTTTTGTTTAACACGTCATTATTCCCTTTCGCAGTCGCAGAAAATCTGGTTTTAGCAGCAGCATAAAATCTGGTTTTAGCAGCAGCATAAAATCTGGTTTTAGCAGCAGCATAAAATCTGGTTTAAGCAGCAGCATAAAATCTGGTTTTAGCAACAGCAGAAAACCTGTCTGTGTGTTGTTTGCATGTTTTGACTTTGATAGATTTAGTCCCTATACGCCGCTATAGATGTTAACCCTGCTGTTAGGTTAGGAAAAAAATACGAATGCTAGGTTAAGGGACCATTTGGTCCATACTGCAATTTTCATGCAGAATATCAATTTAATCGCATTCGTTGTATATATTTTAGTTCACTATGCACTAAATATTTTTATTATTATTATCATCTTTGTTTTGAAAATAAATGTAAAGAAAATCAAAGGAAATGTAATATGGACCAAATGGTCCCTTAACCTATGACTCGTATTTTTAACGAATGTTAGCTTAAGAGACCATTTGGTCCATACTGCAATTTACAAACAAAATAACCATCTATTCGTATTCTTGGTATCTATGTTGGGTCAGTAATACTCAAATATTTTTATTATTATTGTTATTTTATATTTTGAACATAATTGTAAAGAAAATCAAAGAATATATTCCATGGGCCAAATGGTCCCTTAATCTGAAATTTGTAATTTCTTATTTGACTCAGTCCTGTTTCTAGTTAGAAAATTGAATTTTTGCTCATGCCATTGGTTTATAAAAAAGATCACGTGACCTGAAAAATGAAGTCATTATATATGACCGTTCAAAACTTACAAAGAAAACTAGCCATTATTTGGACCAAATGGGCTTAATCTAACAGCAGGGTTAACACATCAAAAATATGAGCAATTTCTGAGCATTCATAATTCGGAGTCATAAAAGACATATTTGGGAAATTTTTTTATGAGCCTTTCAAAATTTACGTTCTGAAAATAAACTGTTTTCTGAGTCTTATTTGCAACGAGTCGCAAAATGAGCAGAAAACTAACAACCAATTTGTTAGCAAAATGTTTGTACAACTTTATGTCTATGCAAAATGTATATTAAATTGGGTTAACATAAAATGTTGAGTTGAGATTTGTCGCTGACGACGATGGAGGTTTCAAAAACACTCTCATTTATATGTGTTCGGAAGGTTCGGATACTGTTTTTGCCTCTTTTCGGACTCAGAATGTTGACTGGGTATAATTTTAACTAGGAAGATTTTTATTTCGAACTCTTTCGTACTCAGAATGTTGACCGGGTTTAATTTTAAATACGGTGATTTTTATATTTCTTTTTTTAGAACTGATTGTTTTTCATATAATTTATTCAAGCTCAATAACATTATATATCTTTATCAACGAATCCTCTTTGATATTGTTAAATGCAAAAGTTTGATGAATTTTTTTAATAATATCATGTCAAACAACCACTGATGAAGATCTGTGTCTAGATCCGAAATAGATATATGGTGTGCAAGGTTTCATGTGAGTGCATTTGAAAAACTTCTTTTTTAAAACTATTTCTCTACTAATAGATGCAAAAAATGGTCTTGAACTTGAATAAATAAAATTAAAAATATCAGTTCTAAATTATTAACAATTACTAATACACTGTGCGGCAGTGGATTTAGAACTTCAACCAAACCAAAAAATCATTAAAGTACTTGAACGTTGTATAATAAAACATTGCCCGGTTTAGCTTTTAATCATCTCACTTTTTTTAACTAACGTTAGAAGATTTTTCGTGAGAATCAAAATCCCATTTCCGATTATATTTCAATAAATCCAAAACACTTAGAATTTTTTCGCTGCATTTAATTCTTCTTTTTAATATGCCAAAAAAAATTATACCAATGATCTATAAAAAGATGAAACGTCTAAGCAAAATTATGAAAATATTTGTTTGCTATTTTCTGGTTCACGGTAGAGAAATTGGGGTAACTCTATTCGAAGAAATTGTTGTTACCTACATGTTTTTTGACCCCAAAGTGGGTGTAGAAATTCAACATATATTTTTTTTAAGTTTCCACTAGTGCGAACTCTTTAGGAAGCGAACTATGCGAACTATTTTAGGTCAAATATGGAATATTTGCAAGTGAGTGTATTAAACGATTGTTAGAAAAATTTTTAACTCTGCAAGTTTGGGGAACGTTATTACATTAATTTTTTTATAAGCCAAAAATGGAAAAAGATGAAAACTTTTGAAAGGTTGCTATTATTTTGGAACCGTAACTGCAATTTTTGTGTGTTACTGACTTTTACAATGTTGTCAAACCACTTAAGGTCCAGAACTTTGTACACACAGTGAAGAGATTCGTTGTCACAAGTATATTTACAGCCAACTAAAATTTGGCGGTTCCTTGGGCTATCACATTATTCAGTTGTGATTACCAATAATTGTGTTCAGTATCACCAAATGTTGTGAATATCAATTGATTTCTAATTCAGTTTTGGTTGCAAGAACTGAAATATTTAGTTGAAGCCACAGCAACACTAAATAAATGTGATCTGTCAATAGAGTTTTAGGTGTAGCAATCAAATTATCCTGTAGTGGTGAATATTCTATTAGTTGTATGAACGAAAAATATAAAAACTAATTCGGCTGTACCAGCTACTATATTGGTATGCTCAACTAAGGTATTTACTTGAATTTGGTGGCGGTCACAGCCATTTGGTGATGCTTTAACCCACTATGAATTTTATAGAAAAAAAGTAAAACAAATAATATTTTATTTAAATTGTGTATTTTACATTTAAATAAAAAGAAAATTAATAAAATTTGTTATTTTTGCGATTGGACGCACCCTTTCCCAGATATAGCCATTTTTTCTTTTTTGCGATTTTCTTATTTCGGCGATTTTATGAAAAACAAATTATTTCATGCGAATTGGAACACTTTGTGAGTAATTCTTAGAAACCCGTAAAAAATTTTATTTTTTCGTTTGGACGCTTCGTTTTCCAGATATAGACAGTTTTCTACATTTTTTATAAATGGGGATGTGTTACCCTGGGTATCATATGTATGTTTAAGTTCATTTGTGTCATCCAGAATAATAGTTCCTCCAGCCAAGTGTCCACAAGTGTTTGCATGTGTTTGCGAAGGCGTCAATAGTGGCGTCATATTCAACGATTATATTTAAATGTCTCACTTCACCTCAGTTTATGATAATATGTATTCTTCGCTGGCTGATATCTATACACTTTATTGTTTGTTCACAACTTTGTTTATCACTTTCTGTTTAAAAAATTAGTTTTTCTGTAAAGTCCTCGTGTAACATTCCAATATACGTAGTTTCTCTTTAACAACAAAGCCTCTTGTGAAAAATCGAATACATATCTTTGTAACAAGTGTTTTTGTAATAGAAATTAAATTATGATTACAGTAGCTAATACTTGAACACGAATTCTAATATTGTACCTTTTATTAGTTGTATCTTCCATTTCATATGAATGAGGTTTTAGAAATACTCAAATTGGTTAATCAACTAAAATTCGGTAGTAGCAACTTGTATTTGGTAAGACCGATTTTTAATCTATCAATAACATCGACAAATAATTCTGATGTTTAGCAATTACGAATTCTGATCAAAATATAGACTTTATCATGGAATTTCCAATGCCTGTATTGATATCCAACTAATCTTTTCCCTGTGTGTAGGATATAGTCGCACCTAATGTTTAAAATTTTCATTGACTTTCCATCGTTTTAGGGAATATAAGTATGGAATTTTGTGAAAGTTATATTCGAAAAAAATTATAAACGGCTTGAAAAATACATTTTGATGATCAACTACAAAACACCGCAAGTTATCAAACCCATCAAACCAAGAATTTGTGCGAAATCCGCAACGAAAACATAAAATATGAATTCCAGGCAAAAGTCGACGAGTCGAGCTTTAAAAAAATAGACTTGGGAATTCAAGCGTCAAAATGTCAAACGCCTTACTGCACATTTGTTGACTTAAGCCACAACAATTTATAAATAAATTCATATATTTTTGGTTGACGCACGCCGACAACTCGCCCAGAAAATTCTTGTTCAACGATGAAAAAATTTCTACTGTGCGGGAAAAATGTAACAAGCACAATGACAGAGTGTTTGCACGGTCATATAAGGAAGATTCTGGACTGAGCCCATGGGTCGAAAAGGAAAATCGGTAATCACTTTGAAAACTGTTTTGAAGCGACTTAAGCCAAAGTCACGATATAGAAAGAAAACCTTAGCCGAGGAAAGCCAGTCACTATATTTCGTTATTATTTCTGGCTTTAAATGTTATTGTGTGGTTGTGTGTTTACAAAATCGGAACCCACTAATTATTTTCGCTGTCGTCTATGCGAACGAAAATTTTAAAACCACTCACTTGTCTTTTGGTTGTCGCATAGCTGGAAATCAAATAAAGGCTTGAAACAAAAACCATTTAAATACAATTAAATGGAAGAAACACAATGGACAGAAAAATATTGTCATTATATAATATTTTTTATTAAAATATATTTCCATTTCAACACAAAACGCTAACTTTGAAGCACATGCAGATACTGGTTGCTCGTACTCTTCTCTCTCAAACCCGAAATTAAATGGCGAACGTCAACTTCATGGTATGGCTTTGAACAACAACCACGCAAACACATGTAAAACCATGCGAAAGACGAGTCAAAAGATAGTGGGTCGCTTTTTGAAACTAAAGTAAATGACTGGTTTCGAACAATTGGATTTTGTGGGAGATGGTGTAAGTGGGGTCCGATTTTGTACTGAATTGTATATGTTTTCGTTCGCTTTGTCGCATGTCGCATTTGTCGTTATCTAACGTTCGATTTCGTGGTTTTGGCTCTAAATCATTTCCAGCTATTTATATCTCTACAAGTACGCAGTTTCCAAAATATACATAGAAAATATTGCTTTATTAAATTAATGTTCAAGTTAAGATTCAAACAATGTCAAAAATTCAAATCATTATTTTAACAAAATTAAGAATTCGGTATAGAAAACGACTTGACTCATAGTTTTAAAATAATTTGTCAGAAAATTGAATTATTGACAAAAAAAAAAATTCATAATTGATATAAACAAATCGGCTGTATGACAGGCTGTCTATATTCACTACAGTTTTCACTTCACAAAAGATTATGACCATTGTATTATAAAAAAGGGTAGACGTACTAGAACAGCTGATTTCAACTTTTTTTTGCTTCTGTATTTCTTTTATGTTTCTGTACATTTTGTTTACAGTTATTGTTGGTATACACATGCGATGAATTTATCAGAGAAAATTTACAAAAAAATCTATAGTCACGTTGTTGTTACCTACAACACCTTCTCCGCACAACTTCCTTATTCTTCCATGCTTATGACATAGTTCTAATCAACAACAAATCAATAAATGCATCACTTTTCATGTTACATACAGTTATAATTTTAATTAATAAATTTATAATAATTGATTTTTGATATGTACGATAAAGTACTGAATGGTTCACCATGCGATAAGTTTAAGTGGTGATATTATTAGAAATGTTGTATTTCAAATAAAATTATTGGGTACTATCTACGATCTAAATAACTCATTTCATTGTTAGCTTCAAATATAAATGATATTTGCAATGTTCACTGCAGTGGCTATGTATATAGACACCGAATGACTTCATACTGTCTGGTAACATTGTTTATAGCTCCTTATTGAAACTAAAGTTACACGAGTTTCCAGTCTGCCCTTTATAGTCTGTAACACAAATGTGTACGTAATTACAAAACTCTATACATTTTTATCGTTCCTCGTATTATCTCTTTAATTCTTATCCAAATATATTTAACTTTGATTCTTACATTCAGTTTACCCATAATTTCTTATCTTATTTGTAGTAAGTATATTGCCCGTTGTGTTTACCCTTTAGATGTGTGAAATGTACATATGAACTTATGTACTTAAAGTTATATATTTAGCCTTTGATGTCATATCATTGTGCACACTGGGTCAGAAAGCCCGATGCAAAGTCTAAATTCTGTTATAGAAATGATGAATAATTTTAATCATACCTACACCAGTAGAGTGCTTTTGGGATGGTTCACCGCAATAAAGCTGAATTTCTGCGTCGATTTATAACCACGGGGAGACATGGGTCCACCACTTCACACCTGAGACAAACGAACAGCCAAAACAGTGGACTGGAGTGGGAGAATCGTGGCCAAAGAAGACGAAGACGGTTCCACCAGCAGGCAAGGTTATGGCGTCTGTTTTTTCCGATGCGCATAGGAGAATTTTTATTGATTATCTTCGAATATTATGCTAATTTGTTGAAGCGTTTATTGGGAAAAAGGCCGCATTTGGCGAAAAAGAAGTGTTGTTTCATCACGACAATGCTTCAGTTCACACATCCACTATTGCGATGGTCAATATTAATAAACTAAAGTTCGAATTGCTTCATCACGCACCTACTTCAAGAAGTTTGACAGTTCTTACTATTAACGGAGTATTGACGCTATTGAATATCGCTGGAAAAGTGTATCTACCTGAAAGGAGATTATATTAAAAAATAAAAAAAAACAATGTTGTATTCTTTGTTAGGTCTTTAAGTTTTGGGACCATCCTCGTAGTACTTCTTCTGATTTATAGTTCAGTGCGGATATGCCATTGAACGATGGCACTGACAACCATCAAATCCACATTGAAGATTGATGAAGATTTTCCCGAATCATTGGATACGTAGCGTTGCTAAGAGCAAGGCGACGTGTGATCCCTTCAATATCCAGATGGAGATAATAATGGCAAAGTATTTAGTGAATATAAATGAAACCACCATCAGCAAAAGCCACATGATACTATGTTGGTCTTAGCAAGCAATTCAGAGACGACAACCTCTCTGAAGACACAATAATATACCAAAATAAAAATTATATAATAACTACCCCTCATTAAGAGAGCAGAGAAACAACCCTAAAGGGTAAACTCTCAATTCACTTGTTTATTACCACCGTATTAGCCATGGGAGTAAAACCTCATTCCATTCTTGGCATTCTCCCATGTCATTGTCAAGTGCGATAATTGCAGTTTAAGCCACAGGTAACATTTATACCCTCAGGAAAATGTGTTCGCAAACAGGAAATTCTATTATCCTTGTCATTTGGCACGATATAGGAAATGCGCTGTTTTTTTATGGCGGATCTACTATTGTACCCTTTACACGTGCAGTGAATATTCTACTCATTTTAATTGGCAAGGTGGTTTAGGTGAAAAGATAGGCACAGCGATGGACAGTCTCAATTTATGTGTGTTCCACTAACATCAACTATGAAATGCCCAACACCAGAGGCCAGAATCAAATTGCCTACATTACTGCCCCTGTTGTTTGTAGTCATAGTTTGTGTTCATACTTGTGGACTTCGCTTTAAATGTCACGTCTTCATTTTCAGAATTATTTCGAGCAGGTTTGTCAAAGATTGAGCAAGTAAACTTGTATACTAGGTCGTTATTAAATTTATTATTTACAATAAATGAATATAAACAGACATACGAATTTTAACTGATGAAATGGCTACATAATTCAATGATTAGTTTTCCTCATTTTATGGTAATATTTTATAAATTTATGTACCATATGTGCCATACCAAGGGGTTCAAGTGCCTTATGTTTAATTATGAGAAAAAGAGGTTAAAGTTAAATTGCAATAAAAAATGTTAGATGATATCTGGAATATTACCTTTTAATTAATAGATATCCTGAGATATATTTTAATCTAACAAGATAACAAAATACCATCTGTTACATATAACAAAATGCAGAAAAATTACCTTTGAAGTAAAGAAAGTCGGAATTATGCCCCTTATGCTTTAATTTTTTTAAATTTCTACATAAATTAACTTGTACCTCAAAAGAATGTCAGTAATAAATAAGAAGAAAACCACATAGACTAAATTTTTTAAAACATTTCATTAAGACAAACTTTAATGGTTCTTTGTTAAATTTTTTAGTCGCCATAATCAGATTCCATGACATCATCGGGCTCATCTTCATCCTCGGCTTGGCTTTCGATTCTTTCCGGAATTTCTTCCGTTCTGTCGTGAGGAAGTTTGTTGAACCATACGTGGTAAATTGGTGGTATATAGCAAAGAAGATCCTGAAGGTTCTTGAATTTCTCGAAATTTATTGCTTCGACGCTCTTTTTGGAGAAAGTTGTGGGACTAACTGCACGGCTTGGTCAACTTTTCGAGCTTTATTTTTTAAATTGGTGAAGTTTTCTTGCTTATTCGTAAGATCATCTTTGTATGAGAGGTTCCAAGTGCCAAAGTGTAACCATTGCATTTTTCGGATTTATCCGGTACACAATTTCCGAAAAATCCTTGAATGGGCTCTAGAAATATACAGTCCACATTTTGCGTTAGTGTTTCAGTAAATTTGTTACTTAAATTTGCCACAAGCTTCTCCCAATCTTGAGGTACATAAATTTGACGGGGTTTTTTTTTTGGTAATTTCTATAATTCCAAAATTTTGGTCACACTTCGTGACGGAGTGCCCAAAGAGTACACATTTGTGATTTATTCCTTGAATATGAGTATTTTGAATCACATACAGCCAAAAACTCAGCAATGTATTGGCTCTTATTCTGGTTACTACAGTTGTCGATATAAAGTGTAATACCAGTAATATTGTGAGGCAAAGAGTTACTAAATTTCAACAAACAATAACTAATTTCTTGACAGCCACGTGATTAATCTAAGAAAATTAGGAACTGAGTTTCAGTTCTCCAATCCATACAAAATTAAATTTTACTTCATATTAGTTCATTCGGACTAGGAGAATAATTTTGATTTAAAAACAATACAAACACCTTATAGAACAATTTTACCTGTAAGTTATTTTATACAAATACTTTTGGGTTTATTTTCCATATAAAGGAAATGGTGATAATACAATTGGCCTTAGATGCATTTTTCAAGATCATGTCAATATATTTTTAGACGTTGTAGCGTGTATGGTCTATCTTATATTCGATGTTTGAAATACAAAGTTACGTTTTGAGCATTAATACATACTTTATTTACCAATTGCCAACAACCAATGCAGAACACAATGTATTTAATACTTTAATTTTATAAGGATATAAGAGCATCTCTGAAAAGCCCGTAATTCCCTGTCATATCATGACATCTTCTAATATAGTATAAAAATATTTCGCGCGAAGATAAAGCATTGCTTTGTACATTCAGTTACATCGTAATGCTTTCTAACTCAATTAAATTATATTTAACAAAATCAACTTAATCCTCACATATGTTGATAAATATGACAACATTAGGCTGACTCATACAAGGTGGCGCAAAAGTAATCCTCCTATCAGAAAATGCTATAAATTTTGCGATTGGCCCCTAATGTCAGTTCTGTTTTGACATTTGTGTAGTAAACACATGCGAAATACACGTTAATAAACAATGTTACGCTACACTGTTCCAGAATGCGGAATATTGCTGACTATTTATTTGACCAATAATCGGTCGGTGACTTTGGCACAACGTGAATTTCGTCGCAGATTTCGTGGCCGTCCAACGCCTACTGGTGAAACACTGCGACGTTTAGCCGCTCGCCTCGAAGAGACTGGCACAACACGAGATGCTGCCAGGCGTGGCAGACCCCGGAGTAGCCGTTCTGCAGAGAATATTGCTGCTGTAGCCGAGGATGTCATGGAAGCGCCGTCGACATCGACCAGACGACGTGCCCCGCTACAGAGCAATGATCAACGAGTTCTTTTTGCCGCAATTTGACGAATTGGGATTGGAAAACATGTGGTTCCAACGTGCCACAACCGATATGCTGAAGGATGCATTTCCCGGGCGCCTAATCTCCCGTTTTGGCGATTTGCACTGGCCAGCAAGATCGCTTTTTGAAGTCGCGGGTTTATGTCAACAAGCCTCACACTCTTACAGCTCTTAAAGACAATATCTGTCAAGAATGTGAGGACCTATCGCCGGAAGTTTTGGCCAAAGTGATGGAAAATGGCATAAAAAGGGCTCAAATGACAATTAACTGTGGCGGCGGCCATTTACATGACATCATATTCTCGACTTGATGTAAAAAAAATTAAAAGACCAAATAAAAATAATCCACAAGAAGAATCAAAGTTTTTAATTTTTTTTTAAATTACAGGCAAAAAACATCGGAAGTTTACTTTTACGCTACCTTGTATTTCAAGCCTAAATGAGTCTTAACTCTTAATTTTATAATGACTTCTGAAGCTACGAAATATTCCATCCGCAATAATAAATATATAAAAATTAATAGTTTCCCATAACATCCCATGATAGGGGAGAGCATCTCACAAGCAGTAAGCAGTGCATTTTACTTATATAATGTTACAATCACTGATTGCGACTTACAGTTTTACACCGGTTCCTCACGGTGAGGAAAATGAAGCCGGAAGCCGGATCATTTTTAACAAAGAATAAAATAGAAATATTTTGATGAAATAGATGTTGCCTGTATGAATTGTGTTGTCTTTTAGGCAACAACAAAAATCATGTCTAATGATAACTGATGGTTCTCTGGAGATTGAAGGAAGTTGTTGGAAATGTTTTCTTTTGTGTTTTGCTGGAAATAACATATACAGGCTAGAAACCGACTACTATATTCTTTGTTCCATATTCCTCGAGTTTTCACACTTTTTGTGTTGCTTTTGTTACCAAATATATGGCTTTCCAGGAGACGGTGATTATCGGTTTTTGACGATGCGACATTTATAAAAAATTATTTTATCGTTCTACTGAATTATCGATGTCTGTTGTAATTTCTTTTTTTAGTCTTTTATAAACTTGTCAAGTTTTATAAGACGTAGAGTATTGCTTAAGACTGTAGTGTAAAATATATAGCGGTTTAGGAAGTATGGGCGTAACATTGAAAGCCTTAACCCATATTCACAAGTAGAATGTATTCGGAGCTATGAGAAAACATTTTTGGCGAGATAGAGCTAAGCGGAGATCGATGTTATACTAAAACATGCAGATACTTTCATATGACATTGGTTTGGTTGAGGTCCTAGACAACTTACCTTACTTTTATTTTCGTTTTCATTTCTTCCTTTAAGTGTAATTAATCAAAACGCTGAATTTCTCTTCCTTTGAAGAAGACTTGTAATTCTTGTTATTAATTTTTCTATTAGGACTTTTGCTCTTTCTAAGATTGACTAGAAACTGAGCCCATTTAAAACTGTGAGTCACTCAAAAGTTTTTCAAAACCCGCCTAACCTCTCTCTGTCTGATTAGTAGCACATCTGTTGAGATCCTAGCAAATTGCATGAGGATATTTAATTAAATTTCGCATAATATCCAACACAGACACGTCCTTTAAAAGAAGAAACTTATCAATACTATCAGAAAGTCACAGATGCAACTAATTTTCCGAGTCGGTCTAATTTACGTTTATATACATAAAAATACACAGGCAAAGCAATACAGTGGCGGAAATTATGAGTTGAAAGATATTTTATCCGGCCTGTTTTTTGATACAGACTGCTTTCCCGATACATTCTCGGTTTTTTTTTATTTAAAATTGTAGGAGATTGAGAGGCTAGGTCTTCCATGCCCGCTTTCTAGAAAAACAACTTTTGTAAATAGTTGAAATGGAAGGCAAAGCTTTGCGTCCTTGCGTTTAAAAGTTCCGAATTGAACATAGAAATCGAAAAACTCGAAATGGAATAAATAATAATTAATAGAAATGGAAAGCATTGGCAAGAACTCCCACAGAAATCATTCAGTAAAAGCCAAAAAAAATCATCAAGCCTAAAATGTCAGTACTATACATATATTTTTTTTCGATTTTTGTCCTCATTTGCTCCTCATCTGATAAAAGTTGTGCTTCAGCTTTCGGTGTTCTCTAACACGCGTCAATTGTTCTTAACAGAAAAGGCAATATGATTGAATTCTCTCGTTCTGTGGCAGACCTTCTTAAACAACCAGTATCTGGTTACTTGTATAGGTTTGAATTCCGCTGAATATGAATCTGAACTTAAAATTTCTCCATCAATTCAGTTTTTTACTATATTAGGGATTTATTAAACTTTATTTACAGAATTTATTGTGCCTTGTACAAGTCATACATGTTGCCTTCTAAATATAGGTATAATCATTCCAATATCTTGCTCTTTCTGTAATAAATCATCCGCTGAAGTTCAGTGGTATGGTATTTTCGCTATTAATGCAAAAAATTCTTATTTTTTTGATATCATTTATGGAAAATTTATAAGATTCTTTCTTTTTAGATATCTCGTTTATTCTGTGAAATATCGTCCGTTGAAAGCCCGTTGAGATTCTCATAAAGTTTCTGCAATTAGAAATCCAAAATGTAGCGAAAATTATTTTTTTTTATTGTATATGATTCGATCTGAAATTATTTCTTAGAAGAATATTTTTCTATTTCTTATAAGCTACACGACCGGGGTTTTTTCTGCAATTAGAAAAAAATTTGAAATCACATTAGCGGACGATCGTAGTTTCGAAGTTTGTGACTCTGTTGAGCTCATCAGAAATAGAAGAATTAATTTTTTCATTAATAGCGAAATCACCATTTTAATGAATTGTGTCGGACGATTTCTCAAAGAAGGAATAAGGTTTGGGAAAGATTGAACCAGCATTTTGAAGACAAGAGTTATAACTCTAAGATGGCTTTCCACACTTTGCGAATAAGGCTTAATATGTGGGTTTAATGCTTAATGCCTGATCTGTAAGTCTCAAGTATAGTGATAATCTGGGTTGTTTTTTAAAGCTGTGGGAAAGATATCTCGAAAATCTGAGGTTAGATTTGGTTTCAGCGAACCTCAAACCATCCCAAAGGTATACTCTATCTCGGGTATAGCATTTTTCGAAATTTTTTCAACTTGGAATATTAAAAGGAACACTGTTCCAAAAGTTTACATTATGATTCTTTTCTAAGCGAGGAGAAGAGTGTTTGAATTCTATCTGCGTTATTTATAGAAAGACTACATCATGATATCAAAGAAGAGGCAATGAGAATGTCAATAAAATTGTAAAAAAAATTTAATGGAAAGATCAGATATGCTGCCTAAAAAGGCCTTCCGCACGCCTTAAATGAGAAATGAGTTCTCAAAATCCGCTACCGGGAAGTGTGCTCATGTGTGACATTCCTGCGAGTAGATGTGGTTCTGTATTCACTTCATTCTAAATAAACTAAAGCTTATTAACATGCTGCATTCTTAAACGTATTTACAGTGATTTCCAAAGGAAGACTTTAATGCCGACCCATTTAAAAAATTATTTGATGTTTCTTTCAAGAATTCTATATTGCACGTAGAAGGGCAAATACTTCCAGAACCCCAGAATTGCAAATATTTTCCATATTTCTTTTGTGACTTAAGGAAAACCTCTCTCGATTTGCAACCACTGTATATAAAGCGGCATATAAATCATATAAGAAGTAGTTAGTAAGAGTGTGTGTCAAAAATATATATGTATGTTTCTAACCTTTAAATATGATACTCATATACTCTCACCAATTTATAAATATATATTTCGTCCATAATGAGCTGGAAGTACAAACAGAATCAAAATAAGATTGAAGAAGTACTGATGGACTTAATAGTTTTCACAATCTAATAATTTGTAAACATGGGTTTTTAAGTTTTATGAAAGAGTGTAAGGGTGGGAAACAATAACTTCTTAAGCAAAAAAAATAATTAAAAATATGAGATATGAATCATTGTTAAAATTTTAGAATTTTAAAAATTATGTGAACAAATTTATTAAAACATAAATGGTTTCCCATTACATCCCACGCAGGAATGGGGGAGAGCTTCTCACAACCAATGAGCTGAGCGCTTTCCAGTTCTACCATTGTTTTCAGAACAATTTTCAAACTTGACTACCTTTTGATTTTTTCGATTTCATAGAGAACAAACATTTTGGATTATCGTTTTATATTTTTTTTATATATTTTGATATACTTGTTCATAATGCGTAGAAAACTTAATGTTTTTCGCATTTCAGATATTAGCTATTTTCGAATTTTGTAAATCTAAAAATGTGTGACCTCTTCTTTTGAATTTCTTGAACTACATCTCACTCAGTTTTAGAGATATTACACTACCTTTGAACAACCTACGGTTATACTTCCATCCTTAATATCAAATATTATTTAAACTGCTGACAAAACGGTTTTATGGTTTTATGTTGGAGCACTAAATTTAATAACTCTAATCATTTCTGTGCTCAAGTTGAATCACTTGTTTACTAAGGACAGATTAATGCAAATATATGCGACAGGTATTCCGATGAATGCCTTAAAGCAGAAGCGAACAATCTGTTTATGTAGCTGTCATTAAATGAAGTAGAAAGTATCGGCAAACCTCCCACTGACAAATGGCATAACTAAATAATTATAATTACAAGACATCGTAACTGTTTTAAAAACGAATAATTTAATAAAATGTGGGGGAAGTGTAATAATATTGACAAAAGAATGAATTTTCCAATTAGAACTGGCTCTTTTATTACTAACTTTATTTTAAGTTATATTTAGCAATAGGTACGGATATCTAATATCGAGTCGGTTTGTCAACATCTGATAAAGAACATTGCTTGAATGTGCGTAGGTGCAAAATTGTGCAACCAAAACATTAAAGACAAAGTTGGCAGGTTACACAGCGCACCATACAAAGCTGGACCCACCCACAGACACAACAAGTATGACATTACTGCACAGCCTACACTTTTCTATTTCGTCTCCTTACACACTACTTAGAATTGCTATTCTTCTTCTTTTTCTGTCTGAATGTGAAAGAATAAACATCATAAAGATCTCGAGAATATTTAAGTAATAAGCAGAAAAGGAACAAGTCCACATTATTGCTCACATCAGAAACAAAACAACATTCAATTTACAAGTAGCAAGTATTTGCCACAGTCAAAGTTCAAGGTTGCAGGATTTGTTGCTCGTATGCTGGTATTAAACCAACAGTAGCCAAAAGGCACCGAGTCCATTTAAATTTCATTATTTCGTAGAGACAACAGTGGGGGTTATACTTTAATAACGCTGAGCTATTTAGAAATTACGCTTTGAAATTTTTTTAAACTGTATTAAAATGAACAATGGTTTTAAATTCGGTGGTAATCAGATTTAACATGACTGACCTTTAATTTTATGAACCTAAACCAACTAGAGGTAGATACGTACCAGCATTTGGGAGTTGGGAATAGGGATCAAATGGAAAGTAATTTGCAAATTTAGAATATTGGGATGAACAAAAATATCAAATTTATAATTTTAAATCTAATAAATAAAATAACATTAATATACGCTGTGCTAAAATAAAAATCCGGTAAAGGTAATTCGAGTACGGTGAATATTTTGTCAAGGTGGTGCTCGTTTTCTAGATATTTTCGATTCAAACTTCAAGGGAAATTAATAGATAAATCTTTCTATGAATACAAAATAGCGAATGGTGACCAAAGTGGCATGTTTAGTAATATTATATTTTGTGCCCATGCCGCATTCCTAAATTATAACTTAGAATGTAAATCTTCTCAGCCGTATATTGATAGTTCTCTCTCCCAAAACAATTAGATCATTCTGAGTATTGCTAAGCTTGTTGCTGTTCTACTAAACATCTGCATGAATTCATTCACACAGTGAATGGAAAGCCGCATTCATTAATAATTCATGCTCCTCAGTTGGCAAAAAGACCTTTGAACGGAATTGAAAGAATGCAGCCACAGAAGTTGGGTTGTACTTCGTTGTGATTCGTTTGTAAAATATTTATTAGTCTTATATTTTTTTATGGTAATTCATTTCAGAAATGGAAATCTTTGAGGGTGGTTTACGAGATATGAGTAAAAAAAAATAATTTTTTGTTTGAAAAACTGACGTGATGTCTACGTTTGGCAGCTATGCGCCGAAAATGGTAAAGAAAGATAGAAAAAATTTGTCGACATTTTTGCAACTTTGAGGCACTAGATGCGGTTTTTTTTGGGATAGTTTGTGTTACACCTTTTTTCTACTAGTCTAAAGCTACAATGGAAAGAAGACATGAAAAAAAAAATTCAATTGGTTTCCGAGATATAGCCGTTAGAAAAATTGGATGTTCTTCGGAAAAATTAGGACATATACATGAGGTCATAAAATCCGAACAGCAGCTAAACTAGCAAAACTCAAATATTGGTTTGTTAGTTTCGATAATTACTTCGAGAAATTGCACACGAGAAGGAGTTTGCTCTCGATGACTTCAAAAATTTAACAAATGTGTTCATAACAAAATTAACAATGGAATTCTAGATATCTTTCATAAAGGCCAGACAGATCGATTCAGTACAACAATTATTTAATTGAGTTTAGGCTGAAATTGTTTAAAGAAATTCCATTCTTTGAATCCATCTGCATATGTACATATATAACACATTGGAAAAAAGGTCAATGCCATTCACACAATACCTCTTGTTTATATCAAAACTTAATCGTAATTTTGTCTAATTTGTCAGGGGCCAGAAAATAGTACAGATGTGTGATATTGAAAAAAAAAAACACAAGTATTCCATTGTACCAAATATACAAACGACTGGCGATTTGAATATAAATGTGTTTGGTATTGTTGATACTCGTATCAGACTAATGTGTATTCAAGTATCAAAAAGCAATAAAAGAAAAATCAATAAAAACAATTTACACACACACATAATACCAACCACTTCAGAGAACGCAATGGGATCACTAAAGAGAAACATAAAAACCACAAGATAATGCTTTTCTTTTCATGGTTTACAACAGATAAAATTGCCTGTGGAAAGACGTTCAGGCGCCCACTTTCAATAACTTAATTTGATGTTCATGAAACATTTATGCGTGTGATTTGGACAATTATATTAAAATTATTTTATTGGAAATATTGTTGGATTTTATCATGTTGTGCTGTGATAATTGTGCCAGCCAATTTATTTCATGTCTACATACATACATATGTATACATATTTTTATATAATTTCAATAGTTTCTCTGCCAAGCACATAAAAATACTGTTGCCAAATCTTGAAAAATTAGACCAATCATTAGTTTAATGAAATAATACTGCAAAAGTACAATATTTACAACTACAGATTTAAAAAAATAATAAAAACAATGTGATACAATGAAAAATAATGTAATAATTATTTTTGGAAATTATTTTTTGAAAAACGGGTTTTGAAACAACTACAACATTAAATATAAGTAACGTTACTCTTGGTTGGTTACTTCACGTGGTTGTTAAATGCACCATTTCGCATCAATTAGTGTCTTCAGATACCGTTTTGCATACCAGACCACTCCGGACAGTCTAATGTACAGCTTCTATATTCAACCTGTTAATCGGAGATACCTCATTAGATCCCCTAGATCTATCTCGTGTATCTCAGTGAGGTTGTGTAGGAAGGGATGACCTATAGACTTTAGGCGTCTATTCATTAGAGCCCCACAACTGCAGAGGATATGTGCCACCGTCTCCTTCTCCCCTGCGTCTTCGCAGGCACGGCAGTGGTCAGTATATGGAAGATTCAGCCCTCTTGAGTGATTACCGATTGGCCAGTGCCCGGTTACCACGGTAATTAGCCTTGGTGTATTTGGCTAATCAGGGAGTTAGTCCAGTGGATGTTATATTCTGGTCATCTGTTTCTGGATATTCGTTCTATCCCATCGGGTCTTTGCTCGTTCAAGGTAATGTAGGAAAATACCTCCTTTGACCGACCCTATAGGCGAAGCGAGTGACACCATATGGAGTTCGCTGGAAGTGGAAGACTATGGCTTCCTTGATGACCAGTACTTCCGATAAATTGAGGCTTGCCTCTTCGGAGAAGACACCCGACCCGTTCCACATTACATTTTTGATCCGTCTGAAAATACTTTGGTGTCAAAACCTGTCAGTGGTTCCCCTTTATCCCACTCTAATCTTGTGGGAAATCTGACATCGAATAGGATATCGAACGTCAATGAAGGGGTGCAGTAATTGGTGGTTATATTGAGTTCTCTTAGGATTGTTTGTAGTATTCTCGCATGTTCATATGAGTTGCTCTTCCAGATTCCAAAAGCATTTAGTCGGGTAGCACTCCAGGCCGCACTAGCTGTTATGTGAAGGTCAATTGGTATAATATGAAGCATTGCATTAAGGGCTTTAATTGGACACATCCTCATTGCCCCTATTATGCCGATACAAACTGATCCGCGACAGGGCATCATAGGAGACTATAGGTCTAATGCTCCGTAGGAGACTATAGGTCTAATCGTGATAAAAAATGATGTCCCAGAACATCTCATGAAGGGATTGGGGAGAGCTTCTCACAATCAGTGATATGTGCGCTTTCTAGTTTTACACCGGTTCCGAACGGTATTTTGAGAAGCTTTTTCATGGCTAAGTACTCGATAGTGGCGCCATCACAAAGCGAGGTGACCGTTGTCAAAGAAATGTAAGGTGGTCTGAGCAGGGATCGAACCCACGTTCTCATGTACAAGAGCCGGGCACACTAACCATTGCACCACCGACGGTCACGGTCTAATCATGAATGAAAGATAAGTAGATTGAACATTGCGCAGGTTCGTTATGTTAGCTAAAATTTGTTTTGCATACTATGCTAATTTGATGGCACGCCTGCCTTTTTAAACATTTTCTTGAAAATATTATACAAAATGGTAGTATTGTCTATAAAATATCTCCTAAATAAAATTGCCTACAAAACACATTATATTCCCGAACATGTTACTCTAACAAATGTATTTAAATGTATTTCAAATTTTAGCTTTCAAAAGAATCATCATATTTTCTCCAAGCTTTTTTTTTTATTTTTTACAAACGTTTCACTGCTATTTACAATAATTTCTTCTGAGTTTATAGTTTTTGCTGAATCTTCATACAAACAGTTTCACAATTTACTAATGCATACTCGCTAATGTGACGTAGATGCGCAGACAGAGAGAAGAGTTTTTAAGCACCATAGGCGTAGTCTTATTATTAATTTCATTCATGGGTCTAATTATACTAGTATCCATATCACCAATTTCGGTCGGATACCTCATCGGCTTCCGACCATTTGCCGGCAAGTGTAGTACACAACGGTTGCTTTCTGTGCGCGGTGCTTTATGTTACGCTGCCAGGATATTTTAGGGTCTAGAATCACGTCCAAGTACTTGGCGTGAGTTGATCGTGGAATCTCTATTCCACTTAGTGACGGAAGCTGGCTTCCCGGTATTCGTGTTTTGGAAGGCCAACCATCAAGTTGCCCTTTACTACCTCGATGCAGGACCTTTTTGCTGATATAGTCGATTTTGAAGGCTCCTTGACCTTCCTTCACTTAGCGGGTTCTTCGTCCTCCACCCGCGAACGTTCCCGCTTTGTGATTGAGGGTATGTTGTTATCGCTCTGCAGGGAGGCCTTCTTCTCGTCGTACTCCTCAACTATTTTTGCGCATTTAGCTTTGTCCACTTCATCACGATCATCCAACGTACCATTGGCTTCATTCTTGGTAATCTTCTCAAGGACGAACTGCGCTCTTTGGTACAGTGTCCTCCGAGCATCAACAGGATATCTGCGTTTTGGTTTTTTAGAGACCGCCGCGTCTGACTTAACGGACTAGTCTAATTTTGTTGCTGTAGCTGTTGACCGTTTAGACGGGGGAATGTTTTTGACGACATTCACGGCGCTCTTTGGATCGTCTTCCGAGTCCTGACCGGATGCTAAAAGATCCTTTTCTGATTAGCACCAAAGCCCCCATCGAGGATTTTTTTCTCGGGTTGTATTTTAAAAATGCAATTTTGATGCCACGAGCGTGCCGTAAGGGATTGGACCATCGTGCGCTGTGACGATTTGCGCACACTAGGCAATTAAATTCCAACCGAACTGTACCCTGTAGTCAGATGGGAGAAGCTAGCGACCAGTTTCTTTTAAAACTCTTGCTGGCCATTCAGATCCTCGGCACAACTCCTTCACCTTGATTTTAAAAGTGCAGATACAGGTAGAGACATGACCTACAAACTTCAAACTGTAAACTGCCGCCTACTATAGGACAGACGCAGACCACGGAGCCGCCTAATGTAGGACAGACGCTTGTGGATTTTGACTCGTAGACGCCCTATTAAGGGCTAGACCGACGCTTCCAGCCTGCGAAAGGTAGTCCTTAGTTCAGGACAAGGAGTGCTCCTATCAAAATTTATGCTTAGTGTACTTATGAGTTTTTTGTTGGATGTAATTTCGCTTGGTAGAATGTTTGAATATTGTTCTTATTTTATTATAGAATGGCTCGAAAAAATATATCTGATAGGGATATCGAAGAATATTTGAAGGAATTAGAAAATGGTTCTCTATTAGAGGATGGTGCTGAGCTGGATGAAGAACACCTCGATGAATTTTTTACTAATATATCAATTGATGAATTTTTTAATAATATCTCAAAATATATCCATATAGCTAAAATCAAGCAAACGAAATATATCAATACAATTTATTTATTGGCTTTTTCAAGTTGAGTACGCCGGACCATGTTAACAAAATTGGTCGCTACTCTAACACGAAATGACTTTAAACTAGTGAAATTGGAAACCGTATCATATTTTTAAAATGATTATAATATTGATTTTTTGTAAAATTGCTTTGATAAATGACTGCTTTTTGAGGTTAAAAAAAGTTTGTTAAGTCAATAACGCATATAATCCTAAAAAGATGTTAACACCCACTTAACAATGGATACACGAAAGAAATTTCTGTTGATTCATACACATTTACACAGAGTCTAAAGTCCATAGCACCTTGAATGACGTTGCCGATGCTTTTCAAGATTAGCCCCATTTAATATCCCTAAAATTCATGCAATCTTCACCAGACTTTAACCCCTTCCTCTGAATTTAAGATAAGGCAGTGGAAAAGCTATTTATTGATATACATTTGGCCCGCTTCCATGCGCCCACTTTCATGACGTATGTAGACATGTGTGGTTATAAAAGTGTTTCGTTCACTGCGTACAATGACGTAAATACAGTTTCCTCGGGGTTATTTCTGTCCATCGAAACAGTACATCTAGGCCACTATGAGAAAATGCACACTAGTTCTTTTAACTTTTGGAAAGCTCATACCACGTCTCTATTAATTCTTTATAAACTTGGAGAGTGCAGAGATATAGATAATTTCAATCCGTTTCCTGAAATAAGTTTCAATTTTGTACCGCGTATAACTTTTTACCGATTAGTGATACCTATAATGAAATATATTTGAAGTTGAATAGACAGTGGATGTATCTCATAATTACAGTTATGGCTTATTATCAAATTACGTTTACGCTTGACTAACTCAATATTTGTTCGCAACTGGCAGCAATTTCAAAATAGAGGAACCTAAATTTTTACTGAAAAGTTCTGATAAATTTTACGCTTTCATTCGACTTGAAATGGCAACATGGTGGAATGTAAATCAACTTTGTTTCGAACTGAACACGATCGAAAGCTTTCGTTCGACATCGGGGAACTGACCTCGTCGTTTACCTTACTCAAAAATTCGGAAACCGTGACAGATATCAGTTCAGTGTCATTAAAAATAAGGGATGTGCGATTAGTCGATTAATTACAATTTTTATTAAGCTATATCGTAATTAATCAGTCAATCGAATAATCGGAAATTCTGGTTAATAAAAGACATGTTTAATCAATTAATTTTTTTAAAACCTACAAATATATACTTATACTATACAAACAAAAGAAAACCTTTGAACAATAGTGAAATACATAGATAGGGAAAATATCTCGTCTGATATGAACGCTGGATGTTGCAATTGCTGTAATAATATCAGATACAAGCAATGGTTCAAACCAACCAACAACAAAACAACCACTGCACTTCGTTTTGGGTGTTAAAATTATTGTATTAAATACAACAAAAATGTAAATAATAAAAGATAACAAATAAGTCCAAAATGCGTTTAAATTGCACGGTTCTCAACCAAAACGACATGACAAATTTAAGTCTACAATTCTTGTAACACCACCTAGTGAGAGCCGACCAGCTCCTATCACACCGACATCAGAACAGTGTGAAAGAAAACGTCAGATGATACAAATGTCAACTCTATATATATGTATTACTCTATGAGTTGAAAACTTTGAATAAAGAATTTGTCGAAAACTTTCGAAATTTTAAAGGCCAAAAATATAAAATTGCTAAATTATCCAAATTTGTGATTAACCAGTTTTAGATACATCAATTAATCACAAATAATGATAAATGAAGGTACAAATTAATCTATTAATCGTAGATATGATTAGCAAAAAATGCGTAATTCAACAAAGTGACAATTAATCAAGTTACCTGATTAAACAATTAATCGCACGGAACTATTAAAAGTAGGACCCTACATTAAAATATATCTGCCGTGACGAGGCTCATTTTTCGTCAGTTGTCAAATTTGCGGCAGAAAATAGACGAGTGAATGTTCAGAGACAAGTGCTTCAACTCTCTTGACTCTACAGAGCCGATCAGAGTTCTTGATACCACGCCTAACTCCTTTCATAATTTGTTGGTTTGGTTAAGGCACTGAACCAAAACCCTCCGTTTGATGTATTATTTAAGAAAGATCTATATAAAAATTTTAAAAAATATTTGTCCAGATCGATCTTTATATGATTTTGCGGGTTAAGTAAAAGAAAGAAACTCTACCCCCAAACTTTCATGGATTACAATAGTTATCCTTGGTTTGTGTACACGCTGAAAAATCTTTTCTTTGTTGTTAGGATGTAAATATAATGTGTTTGTAGCTTGTCGCAAATATAGTGTACTTTTGTCCAAACACGTTGTGTTTGCTATTCATTAATACATGTTGGAGGCACTATGATGGATAGGTTACAATATATGTATTTGTGACCGAAGCGTGGCTGTGTTTGGTAACAACTTTTTCATACAAAAACGTGACAGACAACAAAGTACCCAGCAAAAATTTTTTAGGGTTTTTGAAGCACTAGCAATTTTTTCTCCACACTGAAGCGCTTACTTAGAAGTCATTACAATTCCGGCATACTAAACTGCAATGAAGTATGGAATCACAAACGAAAAGACCATTCTATAGCATACAGTTGTGCTACCGAGATAGCGATATTGTAAGGCAATGCTAATTCTTTTCTTGTCGCTCGCTTACTGCACTGCAATAGAGTAAGGCAATAATCGTCATATCTTTCATATCTTCTAGACTGCAGTGAATGAAGTGCCGTTGGTCGCCTTTAAGTAGTGCTTCCAAGTGGGACATCCGATACAAAAATCATGTCTTATTTCAGCAGGTTTGTAAGCGATTGCCACCTTGTTTTCGCCTTACAATTCTGCTTCAGGGTAAGCAGTGTTTTTTGCTGGGCAGTAACAAAAAAGCACCCCATATTTTCAATTCATGAAAACAATGCTTGCAAACATATAATGGTTCCTGCAATGTTGCTGGGGCGGCTTTTTTCAGAATGTATCAAACAGTAATAGTAATAGGTGTTGAAAGTTTGTGGCCAAACACTGACATAATTTAAAATTTGTTTGAATCTTCTGACGAATGAGAGTTTCTAACAATGCAAATATTCGTAAAAAATCGCAATATTGCAAGCAATTTTTACTAAAAGGAATTCTAATTGCAATTGAATTTTCGTTCGCATTTACTATGATGAATATTTCTATATCATCATTCCAAACAACCGCTGATGAAGATCGGGGGCTATAACTGAAATAGCTGTACGGTTTGCCAGGATTCATGATAATGCATGTTGCAAAACTTGTTTTGTTTTAACTATATCCCTATTAATATACATAGAGAATGTTATTGAGCGTGAATAAGCACAAACAAAATTATCAGCCCAAAAAATAAAAAACAGATCAGAAGTAAATTTCACCCTAGGGACTGGCAAATATATTTCAAATTGATTTTTCTGGGAGTGAAATTTCTATCTTTATTTATTAAAATTTCAATTTAAAACATTTTGTTTACTTCAGATAAATTATTTATACTTTTTACGACAGTTGCTACAATATTTGCAACAATTTGTAATACACTTAAACAAATTGCGGTGGGAAAATATACAATGAAAAAATAAAAAATCAATGATGGATCCCAGGAGAAAAACAATACAAAACAAGGTTTTTTGTTCCTAAATATTAACATTCCTTTTTCAGCTTCATTTCACTGCTGAAGTTTATCCGGTGGCAGTTTTATAATTTTATGATTTCTGCCATGGCAGCATTCAATATTTACCATTCATCTCATTAAAATTGTATGAAATGTCTCAAACAAAAACATGTTCGTGCCATAGAACGGCACCGTCAGAGTGACAACACCATTTGCATACACACGTTCGGCCAACATGGGCATTGACATAATTATCATCACCATGCAACATCATCAAATTTACATCAAACCTGGCACTGTCGAAGCGACAGTAGCAATGGAATATACAATATTTGTAACGTCCATAACTACCACATTCTGTGTTACAGTGGGGGCGTATCCGAAATCAATTTTCTCAAACATTTTGGCACTTTTTCACAGCAGATAGCAATTCTACATTGCTTGGTATACTTTAACACTATTTGAGTTATGATAATAATGTTGGTACTGATGTGGTCATGTGTGTTCATCATATGACATTAAAGGGATGCATGTCATATGAATTCTTTTGATTATGTAGGGACACTTTGGCAAACCTTGTTTAAATTAGGTATATAATGGGTGTCCTACTAAAAGTGCAAGACTATGAATGACATTTGTTACAGGATCGTGATAACAGAGTTATGGTAGCCTCAACTGGGCGGTATAGAGCTGAACGATATGAAGTTTCAGCAGTACGACGTCACCTATCACACCGCGCATTAAACAATCGAATGATTGGAGCACGGATTTCCATACCGAAACATATCCAGATATTTCGATGTCAACTGGCCACCAAGGTTGTGCGATTTAACTCCATGCGATTACTTTCTTTGGCATATTGTGCCATCGAATAAACTACATCAAATTTTTGAGTTTAAGGTCGAGATCCTGTTCGTCATCGGTGAGATCGGTGAGAGAAAATGTTATTAACAATTTCATGAAAAGAGGAATGGCCTGTGATCATAGCCGCGGGGGCTATTTGCAGGATATTTTATTCTGAACTTAATCGGAACATGTCTACTTTGTAATGCAGGTACATGAAAGACATACACAAAAATCGTAGAAACATCACAAACCATTTAACCCATCCGAGTCATTATTTATTCTTTTTTTCACTGCTCACAAATAAGAAACACTCAGTTAATTTGCAATATGCACACAGATTCAGAAAAATGTATGAATCACTGACTAAATGAATGACGCATATATATTGTCACACATCTACAAGATAGGCTGTGAGTAATCTCTGTTGGTCCCTCTTTTCTTCTCTTGCTGTAAAAAGAAAGAATAAACAGTGCAAGAAACACAACTGTATTTGTATGACAAACAGATATATATTTGGGTCACAAACACATATCTTATAACATTTTAATTATTTTGTCTCCAACATGCAATATTGAATAGCAACCACGATGTGTTTAGTCGAAAGTATACTATATTTGTGACAAGCTCCAAACAGACGTTATATTTGCATCCAAGCAACAAAACTATTCAGAATTTTCCGAGCGTAGAAACTGAATTTTCCGTGTGTTTCAAAATTCCACCTTTATTATAAATTCAAATTAATTGTATATGTTATTCACTATTGCTGTATTTATTATCTATTATAGCTCTGTCTATTATTTAAATTCAAATTCTACTGGGTACATTCGTTTAACACACAGGCAATAACATACCAAAATTATGGAAATGTGGTGTTAATCAATTTGGCTTCTGAACGCCTCAAATATGTATCTTTGCCTAAGATAAATATTTATATGCGGCAAGAAATTTCATATATATATGTAGAATACATGATAGAATATTTATTAAAGAGTGGCATTATCATACTAGCGGCTGTCATTTTCTGTTTAGAATCCATTTTATTATATCTAAATTGTACTTTGTTGTAGTCGCTAATGCCGCTGTTAACAACAATGTCAAATGTGTGGCGAGAATTTTAATCTTAGCATCGGGAACGATTCGAGATGGATGAAGTACATGTTTCCCAGTGAATGCAGTACGTGTTGATTTTGTAAATTACAACAAACATATTTATTATTGTTAATTATAAACAAATAAACAGATTGCGATAAAAATTCCATTAATGATTGCAAAGTGTTAAAAATAACTTAATAGCTAAAAGTTTGGCATTCAAATCACCAAGTCTAATTTGATTGTTGACGACATAGTTGTCGGATGATTTTCATAATGATTTCAGAGTATAATGTGTTGATACTAAATAATATCAACACTGTATTCCCTAATAGCATTATGAAAATCAGCCGCCAACTATGTCGTAAACAATCAAGTTAGACTTGATGGATCTTGTAGCTATTAAGTTATTTTTAATACCTTATAATCATAGACTATGACTTCTAAAAAATTCTAATGTGGTCATTAGATCGCGTCACGAAAAAATGTTCCAAAGTCGAGGGCAAATATTAAAGATCATCTTTTTCAACCAAATGGGAAAAATTAATTCTAAACTCGAACTCCCATTATTTGTTTAAAGTTGTTCATCACTGATCACCACAGGCACCATTGAAATCGGACTCAATACATCAAGCTTAACAACAAAAATGGAAAAAAACTTTGCTTTAATGACAGTGGGGAAGAAAAGTAGGGAAATATAAAATATACTACGAGAAATGTTTCTGGAAGTGTATGGTCGTTGAACTAACTTACACTGTTGTAGTCGAGAAATTTATCAGCGTTCTAGTAAATTGTATCGGTTAGAGGCAAACCTACTGAGTTGGTCGGTACCCCTTAATTATCAGTATAACGTAACATTTTTTGAAAATATTGATTTTTAAAACTTTTTTTTTTGAAAAATAAAGATTTTTTCACGGTTTTCAGCATAACTTGAAGGGACTCGAATTTTTTCACTGACAATATTTAACAGAATTGTAGTCACGGTAAAGCTGAACAACTTTTACGAACATATTAATACAATCTGAACTCACGGACGATGTGTTAAGACCTTTGTGTTACGCGGTACCTGTTCGATTTCTATGAATACATTCGTAAATGTTACATTGGAAAATAAAAACAGCGTTTAATCGTAAGATGACGTTACATTTAAATAATATTAGTTCTTAAAATTATTTAAAGACCAGTGCAAGAACATGTGTCATTATTTTCTTGCTTAATACTTTTTGTTTTATTCCCACAAAAAACAAATAGAATGCAAAGCAACAGACACATGTACACACATACATTGTTATATTTGCACATACGCTACACAAGTTCACACAATTTTCGTTGCTCTCTTGCTATCTCATTTTTATATACGTATAACCAGGTCATTATTCTCTTTGCTCTGAGAGTGCTCCCCACCCACGCAAGGCAACTGTTCGCTGCCGCTACATCAGTGTGTGCCGTGTGCAGTCTGACAATCTGTGTTTCGCAGTTGGACAAATCTGTGTTCTATATAGTTATCATTTAGGGATATGAAAAATAGATATTGGGCGATTCTGAGACATACCCGATATGCACACAAAATTTCATACAAATCATTCCAGCAGTTTCGGAGGAGTTTGACACCAAACAATCTGTGATTGCAGTCGGACACACTGTTTTTGGATGTATTCACTTTGTGAATTTAGTCCCTACCCTCGCCTATAGATGTTAACACATCAAAAATCATTTATAAAAAGTATTTTTCAGCGGGTGACGTAGGCGTATTGGAACTAACGTACATAATACATAGAAAAAAGAACTTCGTCCCAACCGGAGGTCCCCTGAGACCTCATATAATTTTTGCAGCAATATTTTGCAATAGTATGAAATTGGAAATCTAAATTATAATTAACTGACTACTTCGGAAGTCAACAAAATGCTATGCGACTCAAATTTGTATTATCCATTTATTTGAACCAAAACATGATAAGCCGGAGAAACTTCAAATATCATATGTTATATATCATAATTCGTCAGCATCCGTTGACAAAAAGATTAGATAATTTCAATACAATAATAGAGCAATCATCACAGAGCAAACTGCCATTCAAAACCATACTCAAATTCTTGTTTCTACGTTTTTTTTTAGATTTTTCATAAAAGCAAACAATTTCCGCTAACTGCAAACCATTTACAGAATGTATGTAAAAAAAAATAAATGGTTTCCCATTACATCCCATGAAGTGACCGGGGAGAACTACTCACAATCACTAAGCTGTGCGCTTTCCAGTTTTCACTCACTAATTGGGACCTACAGTTTTACACCGAATCCGAATGGTATTTTGAGAAGCTTTTTCATGGCTATATACTCGATAGTGTCGCCGTCACTATGCGAGGTGACCGCCGCCGAAAGAAACATTTTTTTGAAGGTGATCAGAGCAGGGTTCGATCCCAGGATCTCATGTACAAAAGCCGCGCACACTAACCATTGCACCACCAACGGCCACACAGAATGTATGTAGAGAGTTGGTTATTATGAAAGAATATTTTCTGTAAAATTCGACAAATAATATCAGAAAAGTGGTTTAAGTAACAAACAATGTGTGCAGTTAATATCATACTTGTTTCCTCGAGTGTAGTCAGATGTGTATGCACTAGATAACACGCAAATGATAACACTCGATATCAATAATGTTACAATTTATGTTGCATTTAACCTTATGTACAATTTTTTTGTTATCAAAAAATAAACAAACATTATGTTCCAAACACACACGTCATTAATCATAAAACGTATTTATTTATTCAATCATCTACCCATCTGTCATGCCAAAGGTTTACAAAGAGAACAGATCGTAAATTAATCGAAAACAAAACAAATAAAAACCATCATATCAGTTTCCGAAGCAAACTATGTTTCTCCCCTTACGAGTTTTCCATGTTAACGGATATGTACTTTGTTATTGCCGACAATAGCTTCAATTTAAAGCTAATCAATCGTGATAATCTATATTATTTATACCACTGTCTGGCTGTTTCGTAGTATTTTCTTTTGCACGTTACAATGTATGTCACTATTTTCGGATGCATTCCGGGAGTTAGTGTGGTAACACAAAATTGTTCGAAACAAAGATTTGTTCGCACTTCATCTCATAGCAAATGATTGACTGAATGGTCGTTTGGAAGTTGAAGAAATCAGGGGAATGCATTTGATAAAAGAGGCAAGGACTTTTATTGAGTGTGAAGTAAAGTGTTGAAAAATGCAAGACAAAATGTTTGCTAAAACAACAATCATATATGTACTGAAATGGCACCAGTGTTTCTTTTTCCTTACCAGTCCTTTCTGCTATATATACTAACATGCACAATCTACTGACTATAGGAGGCCCTTCTCACAATATTTTTGGAATATTATGATAAATTAAATCTCAGTTTTGAATACATTTTTGACACAATTCAAGAGTTTCAAGATAACAGATGATTCGGCAATTACGGAAATGTGGGCACGAAAATTGTTACTTATGCGGCGATGTGGCCAGAATGCCAGTATCATGCTGGGGAATTATCCATGGGAGCCTACGAACTTTGGGTAGATGGGCGGATAAAAATGGACTAAGTGTAAACCCGACCAAGACTGAGCTGGTTCTTTTTATGCAAAGGTATTAAATTCCTTTTGTGGAACCTATCACTTTGAATACTTCCGAAATTAAGCTTCCAGAGTGTGCCAAATACCTGGGCATTATTAACAGCAGGCTTAGTTTCAGACCATACATTGTAGAAAGCTTGAAACTGGCGAGAATATCTCTATACACGTGCAAGAGGGGCTGTCGGTTGAAAATGGGGACTTCCACCGTGGATTGTTCTTGGAATCTTTACAGCGGGGGTGAAACCGATAATGCTCTATGGGGTTATCGTGTGGTGGCAGATGTAGTAGTCGATTTATATCTTTCCTTACATGTTTTATTATTGGACGAGAATAACGACGCCTGTACCATTTAAACACCGGCCTACCACTTGAGGTCAAAAATACCAATTGAAATTTGGTTTTCAGGAAATATGACAGTCATTTTACGGAAAACAATGGTACTCATACTCATTGAATTTCTGCTTAGACACTCAAGACTTATGGGTCAGAATAGCCTAGACGGAGTGCGGTTGACTCTGACGCCATGGGTAGCAGGTTCAAATCCCTGTGCATCTACTGCATTTTTTTTTTTAAATTGACCTTTATCTAATAGCAATTAGTGTGGCAGATTGGAAGAAACTACAGTTAGGAGCATGTGAGATTTTTTTTTCCTATTTTTAGAACAATAGATTCCATTAACTGAATAGATTGCAATTGGAAAGCAAACTTAGGTGGTATTTGTGTCGCCGAAAATTATTGGAAGAACTTTGTATTATAAACAAATTCTGGAAAACGATTGTCTAGAGCATAGGTTTTGTTGAATAGTGACCGACAATGAGATGTCATTTTGGGTTTCGTTAGCTGGCGCGTGCACATTGTCTGCGGAAAGAAAAAAATAGCGTTTGATTTATAAGAGTGCATACATGTGTGTTCAGTGTGAGAAATCCAGGAACTCTGTCCACTGAGTCCACATCCACATTATTCAGCTACCGAAGCCCAATTTGGTAAAGGACCAGGACTGGAGGAAATTTGCTCTCCTGATTCACCTTTAACGACAATCACATCGCAACAGAAACAGCAGAATTACCAATTTGGTCGCTTGCCGTTGGCCACCTTAAGCATACATTCACAGCCTTCCAATTGTCGATATTCGGTGCAGTTACGCAACATCCAATTCAATTGTTCATATTCGGGGACGTTACGCAATAGCCAATTTAATTGTCTATATTCGGAATATTGTTCGTGAGGAAATACCTACAATCGGTGTTGTTACACCATTGCAACAATAAGAGAGCATGGACCACCAACGCTAGAGGTGACCTAAATTCGCAGAGAATCGTGTCCCGACTTATATAGATTACCTGGATTTTACTACATTAAGGACGTAGGGGTCATCAAAAGCATCACCCACACCAATAGCGGCCTACCGTTTGAATATTTCATCACTACAACCAGCTGTTTTCTCAGAATATCATTAGATATTAAGATGACTAACTCTACAAACTACGAATAAATTACTTCAAATCAAACCGGCATCGGAAAACATTAAGTATTGTAATAATTCTAGGTATTCTCCTTCAGAAGGATTGAATCAATTCAGTTTAAAGTGTTCGCCTTCCAAAGCAAAATTTTAATTTTTTCTACATTCCCACAGATTGTCAAATATCACAACAGCACATGTACAACGAGGCCTCGGAGTCATCTGTAAATTCGTAGACCATTGGTAAGTGATGAAAATTCCTTGGATATTTCCAAAATTCAATTAAAAATTTGCTTTGAAACCCCAACATTTTGATATAAAAATCCGCTTAATATCCAAATGACAAGCTAAAGGCCAAATTTCGTTAAAGTTTGTTCTGAGTGTAATTAATTTTCATCCAATCTTGATTAACCTTAGTACCAGTTAATCTGGTTTAATATATGGCAAAGAGATAAAAGTTTACGTCATTTGAAGGTTAATATATGCATATATTGTATAATATGTATATGCATATAACCGAATTTCAATAACCTTGAATTTATCGATGAATTGATTGAACCCTTAAAATTTCGATTTTGCTGTTATTTAACGATTTTTTTTAAGAAACAAAATGTGGAAATGAATATCACCCTAAATGCCTTTGAAAGTTACATATATATTATCAACAGAAGTCACATTAAGCATTGTAAATTTTTAAACATTCTGTTGACTTACATTTGCCGTCACTGACAATATCAGTGCTGTTAGCAAATTTTGTTGAGAGGAATTATTAGTCTCATCATCCACTCCCGATTAGTATTGAGAAATTGTATGTAAACCCGTAATCGGTTCATATCTATAATTAGAAACTGTGACCTTAACATTTTTCTTCTCTGTCAACATCAAATAGAATACAGATCCAATTAATAGTTTCTGTTATTGATACTTTAATGTTAACATCCTTACTCTCGTAATGGTAGTTAGGAAAGTGATCAATGTAAAGATACTGCAAATATGTATTCAGAAGCTACAAAGTTCTATATTTATATGAGTATGCATTTACATTAGGATCTACATACATACATAGGGATATTAGAATAGAGTTATTTAAATTCACTACAGTCGTGTAAAAAAATTTATGGTAATTAAACAAATCGAGTTAATTAGTTTCTAAGTGAATGTTTATTTCTTTTGAATAAAATATGAATTTGTGTTACATTAATAAAATGAACGCTTAAGTTCGTCGAGATTCTTGCGGAGGGGGTGATGTAAAATAAAGGTAATAGAATCAACGTAGGGGTCTTACAAAATATATTTTACGCCGTTAAGACTAGGAAGGGATAGGGTTTCGAGGCGGAGAACTCCTTCAATATCTATAGTTCTCTATTTTGTCGATAACCTATGACTGGTATTCTTTGTTTATCTTTAATTTTTTTTCTTTAATCTAGGCCAAACAGGGCAGTACAAGTTTTGGTCAGAACCTTGCCATCCAGAATAGTGTTTATATTGGTTTCAGTTTTCGGGAGTCTATAATAATTGTTTATTTATGTTCTGGATTGTGACAATACTAATTCCAAACAGGACCGAACCTGCCCAACCCGACTGATAGCTAGCGTATCAATGGCTCCCACTGTCCGTTTGGTATTAAACAATATTCCACCAATACACTCCATCTGTTTACACAATCCGTGTTCTCCAAAGAAAAATAAATTACACCATATTGGGTTAATTCTTATGGCATGATTTTAACATCTGCCTTTAACATTTAACGGAGAAGTTGGTTTTGAACATTACATAAATAAAATGGCGCCCAACGTGGGGCGCGGAGTAATCCATCTGATTACTTTGGTTCCTTAATAAATTAGTTCTAATAGAGTTCATTACGAAGATTTTGTAAAATCCTGTATTAGTGGGAAAATGTGTGGCGAATAATTGTTGAACCTCTCTGGACTTTCAGATATATGACTGGTTCGAATATCCTGACCGAGTAGCTATTCAGCAATTCTTTCTCCTCCATTTAAACACTGATAGATGAGTTTATAAAGACTTTTAGTAAGTTTTTTTTAACATTTTGTTTAGATGTGAATTCATGTTGGTATAACCGTCCTGGTCGCTTTAGGGTTTACTTTCACCAGCTTGTCGCTATTGGCAGTCCAAAGTGGTCAGTTATATGATACAAAACCGTCGAAATTCTTTTGGTTTTCACATTGTATTGCAATTGTTTGCGAAAATTTTACTCCATAGACCAGTTGGAAATACCTGTATCAGTCAATGAGTTAATAGTTTTGTTTTCTTTACCTTTGTTTACTATCACTCTCCAATGCAAGATAAATCCTAATTAATTTATTTGTATATTTTTCTATTAATAGAATCGCCGTTCTGTTGAGAAAGGCGGTAATTTTGTTTGTTTGTGGGTCTGATTGATCTTTTGGATGAACTTAAGATAAATTTCGTTGATTGAACTTATAATGGCCACATCACGAACACCTCCACTTTCCACTTCCGAACCGAGGGAAATGTCTAGGTTTGATGTATCGAAATGCTTTCCTTGCAACGAAATTATGAATTTTGAATCACAAGAGTGCTACATTATTTCAAAATGTAACCACATTTTCCATCGAACATGTGTCGAAGAGGCATTATCATCTTCTTCTCAATGTCCGATATGTAAAATGGCCTGCGAGTTGTCGGACCTCCGGAAGCATAATACGATTCCGGTGGTGCAAAACGAAACTGCCACTCAAACTGGTACAAAAAAAAAATCACGGCCTACTGTCCGCGGCAGAGCTAGAGGAGCTATGGCTCACCGTCCGATGACTAGAAGTTATAGTAAAAATTTATTTGCTGAACCTATGAACTTTAGTCTGGACTTAAGCCCTCGCCATTCTGTCAACAATTTAATTGAGGTTGGAGAATTTACCCCTGCACGTATTCATCCACCTACTACCGAAGTTTTTCAGAATCCCAACTATGTAGCTGATAACCCAAGTCATTCACGTCAAAATAGATCTAGTGGCAAAGGCATAGATTATGACAGAATCAATAGGATGATGGAGGACAATATAGTGAAAATTTTGCAAAATATGAACTTGGTTCCAAGCCACACTCCGGTTCAGCAGCCGGTCAATTTTCAGGGACAACATCATGCTCATTCCAATATAACACCTCTTGTATCTTCGCCACTTCCCTCAATATCCAATGTACACCGGACAAATAGTCATCCTCTGTCTGCCGGACGGACAGAATCTGTACTTTCTATTCGCCCGGAGAAGGCGACGTCAATAATTCAGAACTGGAATGTTAAATTCAGTGGATCAAGTAATGGTTTGACAGTAGAAGAATTCTTATATAGAATAAAATCATTAACAGCTGAACATTTTGATAACAACTTTGAAGTCATATGCAAAAATATCCCAGTACTCCTTGCTGACAAGGCTAGTTCGTGGTATTGGAGGTACCACAAGCAAGTGGATGCGATAAGATGGGAGGATTTTTGTATAGCTTTGCGATATGAATATAAAGATATGCGGTCAAGCTTCGACTTAAAAGAGGAAGTTCGAAATCGGAAAATGAAGCCAGGGGAATCATTCGAGTCTTTTTATGATGACATTTGCTCTATGGTTGATAGACAAGCACAGCCCATGTCAGAAGAGGAACTGGTCACCATTCTTGTTCGAAATTTAAGACCTGACATTCGGCATGAACTGTTATATGTCCCGGTGTATTCCGTGGCGCATTTAAGAAAACTCGTTCAAATGAGAGAAAACTTGTTAAATGACGACCATTACAGGAAGACTTACTCGTCTAAACCAAGTATCCCATCTAATTTCAACGCTCGTCGCAATGTTGCCGAAATTAACTTCGAGGAAGAAGGCGTGAGGGAATCGAAAACTACCAACTGTGTTGATGCCTTAAACCAAGACCCAACATGTTGGAACTGTGATGGGGTTGGTCATTTTTGGTACGATTGCAGTGTGGAACGGAACATTTTTTGTTATGGCTGTGGGGCTAAGAATATTACCAAGCCACAATGTAATCGTTGTGCAAATAAGAAACTGTCGTTCGGTTCAAAAAACTTTGTGCGCCAAAATTCCCCCCAGAATCACACCTAGCTACCAACGCTACGACCCCTAAAAGTAATGTCGGATCGTCTTACGACCATACCCAGATTGACACCTTAAACCCTCGCCTTACTATTTTAAAACGTGTAACTCCAATCCTCTCTTACGATAACAGAATTTTGTATCCTATTCAGCCTTATCATGACCGTCTTCAAGCATATCTTGCAAGACGAAAGCAAATATTTTCAGTATCTGCAATGTCAACTGAAAACGTCAGGCCACCGAAAAGATCTACCCTTCGGATGAGAAAATTTTATAAATTACGGAAGTATGCTTCAAAATATATTATTTCATCGATTGTGAACAGTCCAGCTGATAGACGATTTTATGCTAGAGTACGATTTCTAAATTTTTTTGAATACGGTTTACTAGACACGGGAGCGAATATATCATGCATTGGGTCCGATCTAGCGCTTCACGACTTTTCGAGTTCTGACAATTTTGTTCCCTCAAAAGCTTCCGTAAGAACTGCCGATGGAAGAGTTCAGAAAACTACAGGTATACTAGAAGTTCAAGTTCATTTTCGAAATGAAGTCCATACTTTGAAGTTTTTGATAGTTCCGTCCATTAACCAACGACTTATATTAGGACTAGACTTTTGGAAAGCATTTAATTTGGCGTCTGACGTTTTTGAGGCAGCTATAGTTTCTGATCCAACATTTCAGTCTACCATGACTTACGGCGTTAATGGATTAGAAAAACCAACTTGTCCCAATGAAAATGTGGAACAGTACAATGACCTAGCCTATCCTCTAGCACCTGGTCAGAAAACTCAACTCAAGACCATTATTGAGCTTTTTCCAGATTTTTCGAAACAAGGTTTGGGAAGAACTAGTTTATTGAAACATGACATCGATGTTGGAGATGCAAAACCTATCAAGCAACGTTTCTACCCTGTATCTCCGGCGGTGGAAAAGTTAATGTTCCAGGAGTTAGATCGCATGCTCGCATTAGGAGTAATTGAACCGTCTGTTTCACCATGGAGTTCACCCATGCGACTTGTGATCAAACCGAATAAGATTCGTCTGTGCCTTGATGCCAGAAAAGTGAATATGGTTACCCGAAAAGATGCATATCCGCTTCCGAGCATCGAGGGCATATTTGCTCGTCTTCCCAAAGCGAATATTATATCTAAGATAGATCTCAAAGACGCCTATTGGCAGATCGGTTTGTCTGATGAAGCGAAAGCGCTAACAGCGTTTACGGTACCCGGTAGACCGCTATATCAGTTTGTGGTGATGCCTTTCGGGCTATGTACTGCGCCACAAACTATGTGCCGCCTTATAGACCAGATTATTCCGGCGGACTTAAGACATTGCGTCTTTGGATATTTAGACGATTTAATAATTGTCTCAGAGGATTTTCAACACCACATATCTGTGTTAGTTCGAATTGCACAGGAATTTCGAAGGGCGAATTTAACTCTGAACATCGAGAAGAGCCAATTCTGTGTGACATCTGTGAAATATCTCGGCTTTGTTATTGGAAATGGGGGGATAAAAACAGACCCAGAAAAAGTCGAAGCAATAATTAAATGGCCAGTGCCGAAAAACTTAAAACAGGTACGAGGTTTTCTAGGGCTTGCGGGTTGGTATCGCAGGTTCATTGAAAACTTTTCATCAATAACTTTCCCCATTACAGAAACATTGACTTCTAAGACCAAATTTAATTGGACTTCGGAGGCACAAGGTGCATTTGAGCATTTAAAAACTTTGCTGACTTCAGCACCGGTATTAACCAATCCTGATTTTTCAAAAAAATTTTATTTGCATTGTGATGCTTCAGATTTCGGAATTGGCGCGGTGTTGGTGCAATTAGATGCCGACGGTATTGAGAAACCTGTGGCGTTTATGTCTAGAAAATTAAACACAGCCCAGCGGAACTACAGCGTAACAGAACGCGAATGTCTGGCGGCTGTTGAGGCTGTAAAGCGTTTCAGATGCTATCTGGAATTACAAGACTTTGAGATCATTACAGATCATTCTTCTTTACTGTGGTTGATGAACCAACCAGATCTAACGGGCAGATTAGCACGATGGGTCTTTAAACTACAGCCTTATAATTTTTCCATCAGTCACAGGAAAGGAAAAGACCATGTAGTTCCAGATGCATTGTCGAGGATTCCCGATAATAACATTTCTGCAATGGAATGTATGGAACCCGAAATTGACTTGAACTCCCCAGCGTTTGATGATGCTGATTACGTTGTTTTGCGGGCAAAGATAAGAGAGAATGAATCTAAATACCCCGATATAAAAATTATCGATAACTTTGTGTATATCAGAATAGATCATTATTCAGGGGAAGTAGAGCAGGAAAGCCAAGCTTGGAAGTTATGGATTCCGGAAAAGTTGCGTGGTTCAGTGTTATCTCGCTTCCACAACTCTCCCTCCGCTAGTCATGGTGGCATGGGAAAAACTCTCGATTTCATTCGGCGAAATTTCCACTGGCCAGGAATGGTAACTGATGTCAGGAATTTTGTGCGTGATTGTAAGATTTGTAAAAGCACTAAGCACCCTAATATTGTACTCAAACCCGAAATGGGAAAACCCATCGAAACTTCTCGCCCTTTCCAAAGGTTATATGTGGATATTTTGGGACCATATCCTCGGTCTAAAAACGGATTTATTGGTCTACTCATTGTATTGGACCACTTAACAAAATTTCACTGGTTATGCCCTCTGAAGAAATTCACGTCCAATGTTATACAACATTTTTTATTAACACAAATTTTTCACACATACGGAGTACCGGAATACATCATTAGTGATAATGGTTCGCAGTTCAAAGCGAATGAATTTAATGCGTTCCTCACTCAACTGGGCATCAAGCACATTTATACAGCCCTATATTCACCTCAATCGAACGCTTCAGAAAGGGTAAATAGATCTATCCTTACGGGCATTCGAGCATATCTAAAGGACGACCATCAAATGTGGGATGAACACCTTAGTTCAATTAGTTGTGCCCTGAGGAATTCAGTTCATCAGGCCATAAAGTGCTCACAATATTTTGCCACCTTTGGAATGCACATGATGACACACGGAGATTCCTATACCTTATTACAGAATATTAAAAGTTTAGACGAACCAGGTGTAAAGTTGTGTCGACAAGATCAGCTACAACTGATAAGAAAGGAGGTGCGAAAACATATAAGAAAAGCTTACGAAACAAACAGAGGCCATTATAACCTACGTGCTCGTCCTATATCCTTTTCAGTCGGTCAAATTGTTTATAGAAGAAACTTTGCACAGAGCTGTGCAGACAAAAGATTTAATGCCAAGTTGGCACCAGTGTTTCTGCAGGCACGGGTTACCAAGAAGTTAGGATCGAACTACTATGAATTACAAGACTTAGAGGCAAAGAGTACGGGCATATATCACGCCAAAGATATCAAGTTGTAAATCGTCTTTTCCTGCTAATATCGTTACCGTTTGGTCGATATTATCCGGTTTGTAGTAGTCGATTTATATCTTTCCTTACATGTTTTATTATTGGACGAGAATAACGACGCCTGTACCATTTAAACACCGGCCTACCACTTGAGGTCAAAAATACCAATTGAAATTTGGTTTTCAGGAAATATGACAGTCATTTTACGGAAAACAATGGTACTCATACTCATTGAATTTCTGCTTAGACACTCAAGACTTATGGGTCAGAATAGCCTAGACGGAGTGCGGTTGACTCTGACGCCATGGGTAGCAGGTTCAAATCCCTGTGCATCTACTGCATTTTTTTTTTTAAATTGACCTTTATCTAATAGCAATTAGTGTGGCAGATTGGAAGAAACTACAGTTAGGAGCATGTGAGATTTTTTTTTCCTATTTTTAGAACAACAGATTCCATTAACTGAATAGATTGCAATTGGAAAGCAAACTTAGGTGGTATTAGTGTCGCCGAAAATTATTGGAAGAACTTTGTATTATAAACAAATTCTGGAAAACGATTGTCTAGAGCATAGGTTTTGTTGAATAGTGACCGACAATGAGATGTCATTTTGGGTTTCGTTAGCTGGCGCGTGCACATTGTCTGCGGAAAGAAAAAAATAGCGTTTGATTTATAAGAGTGCATACATGTGTGTTCAGTGTGAGAAATCCAGGAACTCTGTCCACTGAGTCCACATCCACATTATTCAGCTACCGAAGCCCAATTTGGTAAAGGACCAGGACTGGAGGAAATTTGCTCTCCTGATTCACCTTTAACGACAATCACATCGCAACAGAAACAGCAGAATTACCAATTTGGTCGCTTGCCGTTGGCCACCTTAAGCATACATTCACAGCCTTCCAATTGTCGATATTCGGTGCAGTTACGCAACATCCAATTCAATTGTTCATATTCGGGGACGTTACGCAATAGCCAATTTAATTGTCTATATTCGGAATATTGTTCGTGAGGAAATACCTACAATCGGTGTTGTTACACCATTGCAACAATAAGAGAGCATGGACCACCAACGCTAGAGGTGACCTAAATTCGCAGAGAATCGTGTCCCGACTTATATAGATTACCTGGATTTTACTACATTAAGGACGTAGGGGTCATCAAAAGCATCACCCACACCAATAGCGGCCTACCGTTTGAATATTTCATCACTACAACCAGCTGTTTTCTCAGAATATCATTAGATATTAAGATGACTAACTCTACAAACTACGAATAAATTACTTCAAATCAAACCGGCATCGGAAAACATTAAGTATTGTAATAATTCTAGGTATTCTCCTTCAGAAGGATTGAATCAATTCAGTTTAAAGTGTTCGCCTTCCAAAGCAAAATTTTAATTTTTTCTACATTCCCACAGATTGTCAAATATCACAACAGCACATGTACAACGAGGCCTCGGAGTCATCTGTAAATTCGTAGACCATTGGTAAGTGATGAAAATTCCTTGGATATTTCCAAAATTCAATTAAAAATTTGCTTTGAAACCCCAACATTTTGATATAAAAATCCGCTTAATATCCAAATGACAAGCTAAAGGCCAAATTTCGTTAAAGTTTGTTCTGAGTGTAATTAATTTTCATCCAATCTTGATTAACCTTAGTACCAGTTAATCTGGTTTAATATATGGCAAAGAGATAAAAGTTTACGTCATTTGAAGGTTAATATATGCATATATTGTATAATATGTATATGCATATAACCGAATTTCAATAACCTTGAATTTATCGATGAATTGATTGAACCCTTAAAATTTCGATTTTGCTGTTATTTAACGATTTTTTTTAAGAAACAAAATGTGGAAATGAATATCACCCTAAATGCCTTTGAAAGTTACATATATATTATCAACAGAAGTCACATTAAGCATTGTAAATTTTTAAACATTCTGTTGACTTACATTTGCCGTCACTGACAATATCAGTGCTGTTAGCAAATTTTGTTGAGAGGAATTATTAGTCTCATCATCCACTCCCGATTAGTATTGAGAAATTGTATGTAAACCCGTAATCGGTTCATATCTATAATTAGAAACTGTGACCTTAACATTTTTCTTCTCTGTCAACATCAAATAGAATACAGATCCAATTAATAGTTTCTGTTATTGATACTTTAATGTTAACATCCTTACTCTCGTAATGGTAGTTAGGAAAGTGATCAATGTAAAGATACTGCAAATATGTATTCAGAAGCTACAAAGTTCTATATTTATATGAGTATGCATTTACATTAGGATCTACATACATACATAGGGATATTAGAATAGAGTTATTTAAATTCACTACAGTCGTGTAAAAAAATTTATGGTAATTAAACAAATCGAGTTAATTAGTTTCTAAGTGAATGTTTATTTCTTTTGAATAAAATATGAATTTGTGTTACATTAATAAAATGAACGCTTAAGTTCGTCGAGATTCTTGCGGAGGGGGTGATGTAAAATAAAGGTAATAGAATCAACGTAGGGGTCTTACAAAATATATTTTACGCCGTTAAGACTAGGAAGGGATAGGGTTTCGAGGCGGAGAACTCCTTCAATATCTATAGTTCTCTATTTTGTCGATAACCTATGACTGGTATTCTTTGTTTATCTTTAATTTTTTTTCTTTAATCTAGGCCAAACAGGGCAGTACAAGTTTTGGTCAGAACCTTGCCATCCAGAATAGTGTTTATATTGGTTTCAGTTTTCGGGAGTCTATAATAATTGTTTATTTATGTTCTGGATTGTGACAATACTAATTCCAAACAGGACCGAACCTGCCCAACCCGACTGATAGCTAGCGTATCAATGGCTCCCACTGTCCGTTTGGTATTAAACAATATTCCACCAATACACTCCATCTGTTTACACAATCCGTGTTCTCCAAAGAAAAATAAATTACACCATATTGGGTTAATTCTTATGGCATGATTTTAACATCTGCCTTTAACATTTAACGGAGAAGTTGGTTTTGAACATTACACAGATGCTTGAGTATCCCACTTATTGTTCACTCCTGAGAATGGTGATGATGTGTATTTGCGCATCACTGCCACTGATGCACTGAATGCAAAATTCTATTTATTGTCGGTGGGCTTGATAAGTAGACAGATTGCTTTCACATCTCCCATCAGTTTAAGGCAACTATCAAAATGGGGCATGATCGGTGTCGGTCATGGAACAGTGCTGAAAGATACTCGCAACATTCCTGCAGTTGTCGACTACTCGAAAACGGAACCACGATTCAATCGGAAATTCCGCACTCGCATACTTGAAAGGGATTCCTGGGGCCTAATTATGTACCATCATACGATACTGATATACTGATACTGACATTTAAAATGCATGAATTCATAGAACTTCAGTAACGACAAAACAGTAATGAATTCGATATCTTTGTTACGTAATTAGCCCCCTGGGTCTAATTATGTATGACGATAATCGTCTAAACGATATCGTTATATCCATATTGCTTCTCAGACAACCTTAAGCGAACCAGACACTTGTCATTCATAAGCATGAACATCCGCTATCGTTGATGTTTATTGTCGGTTTAACGCCCTTCTTGATGCCAAATAAAAATTTAATTGAATTTGTTCGCATCACTATCATATTCACAAAATTTGTTGGTAATATTTTTTCAAATTCATCAGTTAGATAAAAAGTTATCGACCAAATTCATGCTCACTAATGACAAGTCTTTACATTACTACCGATAAAACGGTAATGAATTCGATATAGTTTCTTACGTAAGTAGCCCCTCTGGCTTAGATATCATTTAATATGGATGCTTCATAAAACTTCACTACCGAAAAATCGATAATGAATTCAATATCGTAATTTACATAATTAGCCCCCAGGAACAATGAAGTTCCTGGTATAGATTAATATGTAAATTTCTATACGAAATGAACAGGCTAGGCTTCGGTGACTACTCTAGGGAACTAGGAGTGCCCGTTCATCGTAGACTACCAGATCATTGTAGCGTATATAAGGCGGAAATTTTGGTTATTCGTGAAGTAACCAACGAGCTAGGGAGAATAAACAAGCAGTCATTGCGGTCATTGTCTCCGCGGACAGTCAGACAGTCATTAAGTCCCTATTTCCTGAATCCTGAATTCAACATCTGCCCAGGACTGCCGCAGTTCTCTTAGCGAGATAACACCGCAGTAGGATATTCACCTCATAGGTACATCCCGGGAACTGCATGGTGAATGAGGTGGGTAGACGTTACAGGTTCCAAAGGATATAACGAGTGCGTTGGCATTCCTCTAGCGACATTCAAGCATATCCAGCAAAAGTGTTCCTATATGATAATGGTGGAGAGATGGACGAGGGGCACAGATTGTGTACACCCAGGCCAAATCTGGTCCATGGTAGATAGCAGGAAATCCATGAATCTTGTGTCGTTAGCCAGGCCCAAGGTATCAATGCTGATTACAGATTTGACGGGGCACTGTATGATTGGTATAATTGAAATAAATGTCAGGGCAAATGATTTCTGTAGTAGCTGTCACGATGAGGAACTAGAAGAATCCACTGAACACCTTCTTTGCACTTGTCCAACACTAGCCGGCAGTGGGTTGTCTACTATGGTATCCGATCCATTTAAAAACGTGAGAGAATCATCTCAGATAAGTGCATACAAGATCTTGAACTTCTTGGATCAATCAAATGGATGCCATGTAGGGCTAACGCCAAATGTTATTATCCCGTGCTATCACAATATACTAATAAGTCTAAGTGACTTGTTCATCGGCTGCAACCAATACCTAACCGAACCTAATACAACTAAAAAAAATAAATGGTTTCCCGTTACATCCCACGAGGGGATTAAGGAGAGCTTCTCACAACCAGTGAGCTGAGCGCGTTCTAGTTTTACACTCACTAATTGGGACCTACAGTTTTACACCGGTTCCGAACGGTATTTTGCGAAGCCGACAGTGTCACCATCACTGAGCGAGGTGACCGCCGTCGAAAGAAATTTAAGGTGGTCAGAGTAGGGATCGAACCCACGTCCTCATGCACAAGAGCCACGCACACTACCATTGTTGGATGTTTTGCACTAATACATCTATCTAGTACTACTGACGCCATTCATTGGAACACATAAATGACACCACATATATTGAACGAATAAACCCCTTCAGGGATGTACGAGTATTATTCTATGCTATTCCTATATGGTTCGGGATTTCGATTTAGCGTTTTAAGAATTTTAAAAAAAATATTTATATGACTCCAAATTTTATATTAATTTGTTTATTGACTTAAATGGCCAAATTTATATTTAATATTTTTAATACGAGGGGCATGTCGATAAGTCTTAGAAAAAAGTTATGACCAAAAAATTAAGCGTAGATATTTTCTGACACAATATTAAATGGACGCTTTTTTTTAAAAAAATTAGTGTTTTATTTTGGGAGGAGAGGATTGATGTATTGTGACTCCATCTACGCAGATAGACATTCGAAGTGCTGATAAATGAAAAATTGACTCACAGTGATTATAAGTTTAGGTAGACGTACAATTGATTACAGCAACTTCATACCGATTCCTGCTATATAAGTATAGCAGTTTGTTAGCGAATTTGGAACTATTTTTGGCATTCAAGTATATTTCGAATAATATCAGATATCGCTGAATATCCGTAATATGAAGTATATTCACTTTATGGTCATATAGTGCAAATATTGGGAAGATAACAAGTGTCGAAGTCACAATCTTATTTTACCTTCCGTAAGTGAAAGACAAAACTTAGGAGGCATCTAGGTCAAAAAGGGAAATATATTCTTCCATTTACGAAAAACTATGAATTTTGATCACAATTATGACCATTGCTTAAGAGACAAAAATTAAATCCCCACAAATGAGGCAGTCCTTTCAAAGTTTTGAACAAGAACAACTTTAAAAAATTTAGTGTCTTAAAATTTTATAATTTATGCGTCGATTTGGAGGCTTACATAAAGGTAGAGTGGAGAGTTTCTCCCAAACAGTGAACATTGCGGGCTCTATTTTTAGACACACTGATGGAGACCTACAGCAATTCCGAAAATTTTTAAAGAAATATGTGAAAAGTTCATTGAAAAACACTAATTCTTCCATTCACCTATCGCATACTCGCCCATACAATATATTGTCTATGAGCACTCCAACTACTAAGTCGAACACTTGCTGCATCGATACCCTCTACCCACGACTTATACAACGTGGGCCTATGGGCCCATTTTACCCCGGGCGTTTTTTTCCAGCGAATTTTGCCATTTTGTATGTCCGGCTCTGTTTGGGAACAATACAGCCTTATTACGAATGTCGTTGTCGTATTTCGACTACGACACTTTTGTAAAAGATTACAGATAACACGCCAACTTTGTCTTTAATCTTTTACAAAACTGTCGTAGTCAAAAATACGAGAACGACATTCGTAATAAGGCCGATTATTTAAAGTGAAATAAACGCGGAACACCAATGTGAACTGCAAGTACAAAAATAGTTCAGAGTAATGTTATTTTTAAAATTGTTTTATTATTATTACGAAAAATGTTTTACATTTTAGCTGAACTAACATTCGGGTTAAGCTAATATCTGAATACCAAAGGGCATATGGGATGGTGAAGCTTGGATCTTCTGCCTCTTGACAGATTAGCGAAGCATAGTGATAGGAACATATCGATAAAATCATGGTGGCTGTAAATTGAAGACTAATTTGAAGAAGAACGGTTGGTGAATTTGCTAAGGAACTTGGAATGAAAAACTAGAGGGCGTTACTTTCAAAATGGTTCGCGAAGCTGCTGATGCTGCTGATATAAATAGCCGATTGGGTGGCATTTCAAGTCAATCTGTGCTGAAACGGGCAAAAGTACGGAATGTCAAGTAATAGTAAAGTGTTGACTATAGAGTAATTGTGAATGATAAGTTGGTATATGGTCACTATCGTAATTATAAAAGAACTTCGTTTTAGTAACAATAAACGAAGCAATAAAGAAATGTAATTTTGTTTTTCAATTATTGTTCGGTTCAAGATCAATAACTATTAAAAAGTTAATTTTAATAGAAATATTGTAAACAAAATATGTAAAATTTATTATTATGGTGGATGGGTGGGAATATAGATATTTCAGTGCCCACCAAGGCATATCATCAGCTCCCTTCTTCACATGTATTTAGGTATATCATCACACTTTATAGGGATAAACAAATCGAATTGCCTAAACTCCTACTTGTGTGAAAACACCCACAACAATACTTTGCCATAACCATCAATTGTTCTTAACATTTCTTTCCTATGGAGGCTTTCATCGAAAGCCATTGCATAGATGTTGTTGTTTCAAAAAAGAAACAACGATTGTCATTAGATTGGCGTTAGAGTCTTCAAATTGAGTCTCCAAATTGTTTATATTATTTGATCTTTCAGTTGTTATGTTTTTCAATTACTGTTCCGTTCAAGATCAATAACTATTAAACTATTACACGGATATAATTTGAATAACTATTAAACTAATAACCGGATATAAAAAAGACATAAGAACGTGCACATACCTTCAATAGCCCTACCTCTTACCTTTCAAAAATTACCTAAACGAAGCCCAGAGGTCTTACCGTTCCAAAGTGATGACCATTTGACTGAAATGCATTTTTTTTTTTTGGAAGCGAAATAACAGCACACATTTATTTGTTTTTAAATTAACACGTTTAAGATTTTATTACACTGGTTCAGAACTTAGCAATTGTACCCTAGTACCCTCCGTCCACCAATCTGAAAAATTTCAAACCGCTGCCCCCTTCACTTTCGGGGATGGTCGTAGATGGACATATTTTCATTTCACGAGCCAAGGAATACGCTGGTGAAATTTGTCCAGTCGTGACTGAACCACCCTATATTCTACACGCTGAAATAGCAGCCCCAGGAACCATATATATGTTTGCATGGAATGTTTTCGTTGATTGAAGATCTGCTGCTTTCTGTTTCTTTATAGTCTGTCATATTTTTTTTCAGCATTTCTCAACAAATAAAGCCACATTTGGATCACAAATACATTTATTATAACCTATCAATCATTGTATCCCAAACATGTTACATTGACTGGAAAACACAATGTGTTTGGCCAGAAGTATACTAGATTTGCCACAAGCTTCATTCACGTTATAGTTGCATCCAAAGAAGAAAAAAATAAATATTTTTCAACGTGTTATATACACCATTTGTGCTATTTCAAAAAAAAAGTGACTGCGGAGTCTGTCTTTATTGATAAATTGTTCAAATCTGGGTATTATTTACTAAAATTTGAAGTGTTTATCCTTTTTTTATTATTCTTCTAAATTCTTGTTAGCGTCAGTAATTTTAGGGACGAATTTCTCTTATTCTCATCGCAAACTCACATCGGAGCACAATTTTATAAACATTTCTTTATTTAATTCACAATACCGAAGATATTTTTCCCGCAACATGCAATTTTATATAAAAAGAAACAAATTGAAAAGATTTTAATTGAAATTAAAGTGCAATTCTTAAATTCAATTTCGTGTGTATTGTGATCATTTTCAATGACTTTGTGTGCAATTTCATTTGAATTCAATGGCTCAAGGTCCCTTTGTCTGGAGGACAATACCGTATCATTTTATGTCCTATTATGGAATTTACTTTTTACACTTCAACACTTTTGTTTAAATTTATCATAAATAAGTAAACACAAAAAAGACAACCCGAGCAGCAACATGAAAACAATATTTACATAATATAATATTCTTTTTTTAAGCCACAATTCGCGTAGCAAGGCGAATTGTATGGCAACTTATCCTTGGCACACGACGACAGACACCAACCTTTGTTTAGGGGCTACGTGCAGCATTCAACTATACGTTCAACCAACATAAAGTGGCGTATGTTCGTACTTTAGCCTGCAGTGCTGGGCTTATCAGTGGATTCCAAGCACTTTATTATTTGCATTATGCTCAGACATTTCAATAATTAATTTAACATAGTATGAATATAAATACGTATGTTACATATGCTCTACTCCGAGGTCAATTGATCTAACTCCACAAAACAAAAAGTGTTGAAAATTGGAAAAGAAGTATGGGTTCAAGTTCTTTTGGGTATTGTAACATAAACTTGGTGGGAATCCAATCAATACTGCATGTTCACTTCCCTATTCAGAGGATAATAAATGCGTGGCATTAAGGTATGACCACATAAAGATATTTTATTTTTAAGAGCGTTGAAATCTGAATATTTATAAAATATGGAGTTACACCATTTAGCACCTGAGTAGGCCATATAATAGCACGATTGATTGTAAGGGAAATTTGTTGTTAACAATTTTCAATTAAATTAATGGTTGAATCAAAATCAAATTAATAGAGTAGCTTTTATATGGGAATGACATGAATTGTATATTAATAGGCAAAGATAACTAATTAATATGCACCACACCAGACGTGACATAGGAAAAGATTGAATAAGTTTACAATATATTGATGTAGATTTGTTAATTTTTTTTTGGTATAACTACAATAAAAATGTCTTCTAGCATGTAGGAAAAATTTTTATATTTTGCTGAAAACCGATGCGCACTAACCTCGAAAGAATCATGTTACATTCGATACAACCTGGATCTACACGTAGGGAAAAATAATTAACTATAACGCTTTTAATTACATAGCAACGTTCATAATGATCGTATCACCTATATTGGTCCACCTTATCTAACTATAGCGTTACAAATATGAAGGAATTTTAGACGTTGCTCATAGTAAATCAATCAAATTTGCTAGCAGTCATCTGCAATATGCTAAAGTATTAGTGTACTTAACAAAAAACATAAAGAATTGTGTAACTTAGCAAACGGAAAAATTTCTTTAATATAGTATGTGTGGCCGTCGGTGGTGCAATGGGTAGTGTGCGCTCCTCTTGTACAGGAGATCCTGGGTTCGATCCCTGCTCTGACCACATTAAAAAAAAAAAAATTCTTTCGGCGGCGGTCACCTCGCATAGTGACGGCGACACTATCGAGTATTTAGCCATGAAAAAGCTTCTCAAAATACCGTTCGGAATCGGTGTAAAAACTGTAGGTCCCAATCAGTGAGTGAAAAATTAGAAAGCGCACAGCTCACTGGTTGTGAGAAGCTCTCCCCAGTCCCTTCATGGGATGTAATGGGAAACGGTTTTTTTTTTTATAGTATGTGTGTACTTTTATCCAAACTTAAGACAATTTGTTGACCAAAATATTTTCCAGAATGTTCTATAGTTAATAGTTAGTGCATTCATCAACCACTTATTTCCCCTCCACCAACAAAAGGCACCACCACGTACATATTAACATCTCATTAACATTACATTCCATTAACACGGCAAGACTGTAAGACCAACTGTTGCATAAAAATGATATTCTAAATTTAGTAGAACGAGTTTTTTTTTTGCAAAATAATTTAATTATTTTATGCATTAACAAAGTAAATAAACCCATGGTTTTGTGATTTCCAGCTTGTTTTTGAGTTACATTGCCAAGCGATGGACTCGACTACCACGTCAGTAATATATGTGTATAATAATGTTATATCATATTCACTGAAGAAATATATTGAATAGGGGGTTTTTCTTTGTAGCCGAATACCTTTAAGCTGGCAACGCTCTTTTCTGAGAAAACCGATTTTACAACTCTGGTTTTTTGGGGTTAGTCTGGTTTAGCAATGTGGCCTTCGGTTGTGTAATAGTACTGTGCCCGGATCTTTTACATAGGAACGTATGCTCAAAGCTTGCTCTGACCACCTCAAATCTCTTTCAAAGGAAGTCAGCTCGTTTAGTGACGGTGACACTATCAAGTATTTAGCTATGAAAAATTTTCTCGAAATACAGTTCCGATACTATGTAGAACTATAGGTCCAAATCAGAAAGGTATAACACAAGAAAGCACACAGCTCACTGGTAGTGAGAACTTCTGCCCAATCCATTTATGGAATGTAATTTTGTATACCCTCATCCATAGGGATGGGAGTATATATCATTTAATATGGAATAAAATGTAACGCATCGAAGGAGCCATATTAGACCCTCAGAATCTTTGGACGAAATTGGGTTTTGGGACTTTTTAAGACGATTGTGCCATGTCCGTCTGTCTGTCTGTCTGGCTGGTCAACACGATAACTGCTCGTAAGACTTTATCGACCACAGCGAAATTTTGTCAGTGATTATTATTTGTTCATTGTTAGTTTGGGATAGAAAATAGCCGTTTTGGTCATAGCTCTTCTGGAACCTCACATACAAATCAACACTTTTAGTATAAAATCATAACGTTTGTGGTAGATGTGGTTACCTTCAATTCAGACATTGGTTAATACTCTGTAAATGTCTACTTAACTGTAGAAAACTGGCGATGTTGCCACGCCCATTCTGCCACCTCCCATACAAAAGATTGGTGGTCGTCCGGGTTGTCAATGCGAAAAGTCGCGTGAAACACTTCCGATTTTTAATGAAAATCATATCATCAAACGCGAATCACCAATTAAGCCAAGGGTGATATTTCCACGCCCATGTTAGTGCCTCCCATATATGGTTTCCGGCCGGCTGGTTGTTCGACAAGATAACTCCCGCAAAACCAAACCAAGCTTTGTGAAATTTGGTACTAGACAAAATTTAGTCAGATGCCATTCTTCTATGGAAAATTAGTGATTTTGCCACATCCAAATATAAAAGTTTGGTGGTCGTCCGGGATGTCAATGCGATAAGTCGCGTGAAACACTACAAACATAAGTTGTGCGGCCGGCTGATTGTTCGGCAAGATAACTCCCGCAAAACCGAACCAATCTTTTTAAAATTTCGCACTAGCCAAAGGCACACCTAAAGTTGGGGCGACGACCGGTTGATCGAAACGATAACTCTAGTAAACTACATGAGATCTTAATGAAATTCGGTTTTCAGAAATATTATCCTAAAAATTTAAGATTAACTACTGTACTTCGCCCATTTTCGTACCTTCCATACAAGAGTAGGGCGGCTTTCCGGTTGGCCGACTCGATATCTACCCTATACCACAACCTATTTTAACAGAATTTGGTACTGATCAATATTTTGTCAAAATCTGCTGTGTAATAACAAAATTACAACTACACCATGCCCATTTGTGTACCTCCCATATAAATATTGGGCGGACAATTGGCTGGTAGTCACGATAACTACCAATAATCACTTAGGATCGTACTTAAGTTCGGTATTGAATAATAATCCCAGGAATTCCCAGGATGCATTCTCTAGTTCAATTCAAACTAGTTTGTTTGAGCTTTTTGCAAATGATTCACAATCACACATGTCCATGCAGTCTTTAATTGAATTTTCAATAAAAAATGCCCCATTCACAAAAAATACCATCAGAAACTTCGTTCAGAAACAATGACGTTATTTGGTTTGTTTGTTTTAAGCAAATCTTTTTAAAATTTTACCGATAATATGCCGTCATAATAGTTCGGTTATCGCATTGATAGCAATTATGGAAATTTACACGTGATTGACCGTCAACATTTGTTGATCCTCAATGGTATTTAATTTTTATCAGTTGAACACAGCGACATATTCATTCATTCAAACACACATTTGCGTGTTGGTGTGTAAAAAAATGTAATCAAAATAAGAATTATTCAATTTCTATTAATGGCACAATGTGTTGTTCAACACAAAAATGAGAGACGATTGATAATGCAAACAAAACATTTATAGTTTTTATACGAATACAACAACTGAATTTGTGCAACACAAATTATTTGTATTAAAATACAGTTCTTATAAAACCAATGTTGTTGAAGTGTCCATAAAAATATTTCTAAAAATAGAAAATCTTACACATTTTGCAAATAAATTAAAATTCTAAGTTAAAAATTCAAATCTTTAAAGCTCTCAAAATTATGTAAAATGTTTATCACATCGCCAGTAACACTGTAGAAGTCGAAAAATGCGACAAGGAGGGAGAGAACGGTTTTACCCTAATTCAGGAATGAGGAATCGACCTGCATCATTAGTTTTTTGAGTTATAATTACGGTTTCATACAAAATTTATGTTTTCAATACTTCACCAGTGCCAATGGGTTCGCCGAACAGAAAGAACGTCGTTCTCTTGCGGTAGTCTTTGTTGCAGAAAATGTCATTTCATTTAAATTGACGATTATGTTTTTTTTTTGTTATGGCCGCTAGCAGTGCAATGGTTAGTATGAGCGACTCTTGCGCATTAGAACGTGCGTCCGATACTTGCTGGACGACGGTCATTTCGCATAGTGAGGTCTGTACTTTCAGCTACTTGGCCATGAAAAATCATCGCATATTGATCTATCTTTTCATCATATGTTCTTCTGAAGTCATGGGAGAGGATAACTGGCTCATTTCTACGAAGGAGCATAAATATTTCAAGCTTTGTATATCCCAGAACGATTACTGTAAGGGAAAATCTAAGGCAACCGCTCTGCATGCTCTAGTCAGCTTTATAAGAAACAAGATTACCTAAAGGAACACACTCATATGTCGAAATAGAGGGTGCAGGTAACACCGTTTTACAGGGGTCGATAAAATCGGCTCTATCAGGCATTGTGTGTTGACCAGGGTATCAGAAATGTGGTCTACGTTGTATTTACAAAAGGGCGCAAAACCTCGTTCCACGGCATTACGACTTAAATCGAAATTTGAACAGAAAAGCACTTCAAGGGCGTTTAGCACTTCATAGGGTCTTACCGTGTGACCGTCGGTGGTGCAATGGGTAGTGTTCCGGGCTCTTGTACAAGAGAACGTGGGTTCGATCCCTGCTCAGACCTCCTTACATTCCTGTCGACGACGCTCACCTCCCTTAGTTATGGCGACACTATCAAGTACTTAGCCATGTAAAAGCTCCTCAAAATACAGTTCGGAACCGGTGTCAAACGTTTGGTTACAACCAGTGAGTGTAAAATCTAGAAAGCGAAAAGCTGGTGGAATAATGTTGCACAGTCGTAACATATGCAGACGACCTGGTAATTGCCGTGTAGCAAAAATACCAAACCACATGAAGAGATAGGGTCCAGGACTTAATCAGGAGACTCTCTAGGTTAGTCACAGAGAAGGGGCTGGGTGTAAATCCAGAGACACCCAAGATCGTACTCTTTACAAGGAAATAACATGTTCCGTAATGTGGAGAAAACTTTTGCCTAAAGGAGTATGATTCTCTGCATAAATCTTAGTTTCTTAGCAGGGCCTCAATGACCATATGTTCGTGTAAAACGGTCTTTGGAAGACGATGGGGATTATCCTCAAAAACAGTTACTGATTATATACAGCTGTTGTCCGCCCGATGTTGGTCTACGCCACTGTCGTTTGGTGGCCAGTTCTGAACAAATTTAAGAACCTAAGTCTGTTCATTAAAGTTCTATGAATGGTAATGGCAACCCCTACCAAGGGTGTGCGGAGTATCCTCCAGCTGTTACCACTAAATTTTCTGGGAAGGCAAATAGCTACAACATCGATAAACCGACAAAGATGTTCCGCGAAATGGATCGCCAGCCAATACGGTCATGTGACGATTTTGAGAGATCTGCACAAAACTACTAATGTTGTCTTCCACATGACACACACTTCCAGCTTTGGGAGCCACTTATTCACTCATATTGCAGACAGCAGGACTGGAAGTGCACCATACTAGATTATATAACTTATTTAGGCTTCAACACTGATGAATCCAAACTTGATGGCAAAGTAGCATTTGGGTTCCATTCTAAAGAGCTGGGCAGAAAGAGAAGGCAGAAGTCATGGTAATCGCAGAAGTTGCCGTTTAGCTGGGATGAAAAGTTATGGCCGCCTGGGGTAGCAACATTTGCTCTATAAAATCCCCAAAATCTGTCTTCCAGAATTCCCCCCAATTGCGGCACATCTCTAAATGAGATGAGCCAATCCTGGTTCACTGGATATGTAAAATGTGGATAATGCCCCTTCCTGCATGCAAGTTCATGCTTAAAAGTAAAGGTCTCAGACATGAGAATGATACAAGGCACAAAACGCAGGATTAGCGGGGAAGTATGGACAATTTATGACCCGAATCGTACGCTAAACTTGGAATCCGTTCTTAGGCAAGATGTATACATGCTAGTACGCGTCTCGACTTTAAATCTCAGCTCATGATTACGGCAGAAGCGATGGGTGCAGATAAGTACGAGAGCGTCGAACGTCTCAGTATCTACTATCTGGTGGTTTTTTATGAGTACGAGACAATACCTAGTATCTTTCTTCATGTTGGACAAGGTAAGCTGATTGATCTTAGGACCTTTATAAAGAGTACTAATTGGCTCGCTAGGGACTAATGTACGTCTCTTCTCCAGCCACATCCTGGAATATCGGGATTTTACTATTTCAATGATAGGCAGGGAACATGACGTCCCGTGATATCATAACGGTACTCATGTCACAAAGTATGTCAATAGTGACAGCGACTATCGACGATCCTTCTCCAAATACCATTCTGAACTAGCTATTTAATAAGGACAGCTCACTGATTGTGAGACTCTATCCCCTACTCCTTCAAAGGATGTAATGGAGAATATATAGAATTGTAATTTCAAACTTTTGAGACCGTCACTAAGCGTGGTGACAGACAGTTGACCATTGCACCACCAACGGCCACATAAATACCCTTTCTGAAATATTTATATTAGTTTTTAATTGAATTTGTACTTTTATTGTATTTATATTAGACACCGGGAATCATAGTTCGTGCAGTCAACCTATATAAATTTTATCAAGACCATTTTTGGAAAGGTACAATGATTTTGAGGTGTATGACGCATCATTCATTTATAATGACATTAAAATTTTAATTAAATTAATCTTACGTTACGCATATGTACATTAATTACAATTTTGGATACTAAATTATATGAATAGAGACACAGCAGAAATGACACGAAATGGGTTCGTACATGAAGGAGAATTTAAGATTAGTATTGAGGTAGAATCAGGTAAATTGTTGGTGGAATCAGGTAAATTTTTCCTGACCCAATATCATATAGTGGACGGAAATATTAGAAATGGGCACGTGAGTAATTTTGGCTCACGCTCACGCACGGTCACGACGTAATAATTTTGAATCACGCACGACGATTTTTTTTTCGCTCACGTTCACGCACGCTCACGTGAGTAAAATCAAATTTTACTCACGTTCATGCCTGAATCACGTTAGTCACGAAACTCACGCAAAAGAAAAAACACATTTTTATACAAAAAAAAAATTCTCATTTTTATTTAAAGAAAGCTTCAAAAACAAGTTTTATTTTTATGAATAGATTAAATTAACTTAAAAATATAAAGCAAAGTTTATATAATTAAAATAAAATACTTCAAGTTATAATTATAGTTAATGATTATAAAACAAAATTTTAATTCAGTCTCTTTTTCGTTGGGGTTAAAAAATTCAGGTAATTTAGTGTCTTTTGTAAAAACAGTCTTTTAATGCTTCAGACTCAAGCGAATATAAAATTAAATAAATTCGTTGTCTTAATAATCGTTTACAAACATTTTAAAAAAAATATTCGAAGTGTGTTTGTGGAGAAAAAGTATTTTGTTAACGTTTTCAGCAAGAAGTCTAGTTCTTCTTTCTTCTAGAATTCTTCCTGAAGTAGAGAAAACTCTCTCACTTGTTGCTGAACTACATGGAATACAGAAAATATATGAGGCGAGATTTCTTAGAAGGCTAGTGTCGGATGAACTTCTCCAAAACTCTAATAACTTGCAATCAGGTTTAATTTTTGTCTTTAAATATATTCTAAGTTCTTCTTCAATTTGCTCGTTTTTATTTTGAGCATGACTTTCTTGCGAAGTATCCATATATTCAACAAAAGGTTGATTAAAACTGGAGGAAGGTTCACATACAGGTTCACATTGTTAGCATTCTTGAACCAAATTCTGAATGTCGCTTGCAATTACTTTTATAGCTGAGTAAACTAATTCTTTTGTCTCTTGGCTGCAAAACTTCAGTTCTTTAAATGGTGGGTTCAAAAAAAGTGAAATATAGTGAATATCTTCTGGTTTTAATCTTTTTAATAGTGACTTTTTAATAGAAAACTTAAGATTTTTAATAATTTTGGAATCATATATTTCTTCGGAACATATTTTGTTTAGCTTTTCATACCACAGAACATATTCAGTTATTATTGGAACTTTGTCACTACTTAATTTTTCTGAACATTCTTTAAAGTGGCATAAAAACTTTAAGATATCGTCAATTAGTCCAAAGTCAACATCTGCAATTTTCTGTATTAAATTCTTTTGAATTAATATGTTTTGAATCTCACTTTTCATTAATAAAACACTCTCTAGCATAAAATAAACGGAATTCCAACGAGTTTTCACATGCTGTTTTAGAGATTTACTAAGGTTGTTATTCAGTCCAGATCGCTAAATAGCCAACCAGCTTTTTGCAAGCTTCAATGACTGTACTTATCTCACAAATTGTTTCCTTTTCAAAAACGTCATCCATTACTAGGTTAAGGTTGTGACAAGCGCACGACATCCTTTTATATTTTCTAAACGCTGCCACGACGTTTGCTCCATTATCAGTAACAATAACGCTTTTTTCCAATTGTTCTTGCAGTCCAAAGCCTCCTAGCATATCAATGATAAATTCCAAAATATTGGAACCAGATTTTTCACCTGAAAAATAAAATTTGTCACACATACGTATTTTTTTTTTTGATTTTTAATCTTACCAAACGTAAATTCGCGATTTCCTAAAATATTTACACACAAGTTGAAGTCCTTATCAATGTAGTGACAGCTTAAAGTTAAAAAGTTTTTTTGGTTATATTTGTCTGTCCACATGACAGTGGTGAATGCAAGGTGGCGGTCAGACAAAACAGTTTTAAGTTTTTTTTAACTTCAACATACTGCTCCAGAAGAATGTCCCTTGAAACCGTTCTTCTTGACGCTAAAACTTGCTGTACGTCAACGTTTCCGTATGTTGACCCAAGGTTTTTTAATGACTGAGCCAATTCTTTAAAACCATTTCCTTTAAATCGGAAAGAATGATTAAAACAAATAAATATATTTATGAAATTAACACTTGCCTTCAGTTATGGAAAGTGGTCTGATGTCTTTTGTAATAAAGTTTAATTGACTTAATGCAATACTTCTTTTTGTGGCTCCTGAAATTTTTTTGCATGCATATGTATCAATTTTTGGTTGAACTCCACTTGAAAGGGAACAAGCTGCTGGACACGAGTGTCTTAAAAGACTACCTGTTCCTCCTTCTGCTGTATACGTCAAGAGAATTTCACATTTGTTGCATCGTGCAAAGTTGTTCTCCACATTTAATAAGTTTAAAATTTTTCCAAACAGAACTTTTTGAAGACTGAGGACTATAAAATGTGTACTTATTTTTATATTTTTTAATATCAGATTCAATTTGAGATTTGCTTTTTTTATCCATAGCGAAAAAACGTGTGTTCGTCACAATTGGTGCTGTTTTGTTTGTTTACACAAGAAATATGAAAACATGCGAATACCGCGGGCAACTGAGTAAAAACTTGACGCCGCCATGCGGTAGCGGCCGACAACTTATTGACTAGCAACGCCTTTAAAATATGGTAAAAATGTTTGTGGTTTAAACAAACTGATGAAGAAAAAAGTTGGTAAAACTTGCTATTCCTACAAAATATGCAATTTGCGTATTTGACACATTAAACATCCAAAATAAGAAAAGTCGGCAAAAAAAACCGAATTTTTTATTGGAAAAGTTCGTGAATCACGAAATTTTTCCACTCACGTACGGTCACGCACGACGATTTTTTTTTCGCTCACGTTCACGCACGCTCACGTGAGTAAAATCAAATTTTACTCACATTCATGCGTGAATCACGCGTGATTCACGTGATTCACGCTAATCACGTGATTTGTGCCCACCTCTAGGAAATATATTACTATCTGCAGTAGGCCTAGTAAATGTGACATTGTTCGATTTCTTCTATAATATCGATCAATTTCGATAGAGTGTATGCTGCTCGTTTAAAGAATGTAACTAAATTTCTTGGTACATTTTATACGTCTAATAGTAGAAGGATCACATTTGCTATCATATTATTTTTAAACAAATTAGACACTATTTAACAGTTATAACGCTGCATGTAGGAGTTAAAAAATATACACTTGATGAAAATAGTGCAAGACTATACTCTAACAAATTTGAATAATTTTTAAACTACCCACAATTTGTTGTGTCCTATTCTTTGGTTTAATTATAGCAAAATATTCATTTACAGCATCCGGAGACACATTTTAATTTATGGCTGTAAATATATTAAAATACGCACAAACAAATTACAAATGGGAGGGACCAAAAGCTGTGACCATTTTTATGCAGGCGAACTCTTTCAAACAGATGGTTGCATGTTCCCTAAACAGGCAGTTACTGCAACTAAGTGTGGTGTTTGATAATAACAATGCTTCTCGGCTAAAACCCTCAATTTGTTATGGCCCTTTTGGATGCATTTGCAATGGAAAAAAATATTTTTTAAACTTCATAATAAAAAACAAAATAGATCGTAGTTGTAAATTAGAAATAGGCAACAACACTTATGGCCATTACGCAATTTTGGTGGTTGCACAGTATCGGGGGAGCATTTTAAACGAATTGAAAGTCATTAAATGCTAATTTATTTCTTTCCCAAAATGATGGGGAAAAATTATAATTCCCGTAACGGATAGCATGTTTTTAGAAACAATATGTATAGTATAGGTACTAAATTTAGCATATTTATATATCAATAGATTTGTTATAATGTTGTTACAAGGGGGGTTTGAATTCGTCACGTTCGATTAAATAAGTTGAACAATTTTACCCACATTTCTAAGTCAGACTACATGATCGACCCCTATATTATCTTAGCGGAGGAAACACAATCTGTAATTTAGGAAATTATTTTATGTGGCTTTGAAATTGCGAGCTTCGAAAGCAGTTGTTCATTTTATGTTTAAAGTTTGGCATGTTGTTATTGAGGTTTCTTAAGAAAAGAAAAATATAGCACCTTTTTTACATTCAATATCTTCGCTGATGTATTTTTGGCTTTAGCTACGAAGTGGCATAAGGACCATTTTCACAAAACTACACATGCATTCCCAGTTATCCAATGTTGCAATTACATTCCCCAGACATATAGTAAATTGTACAAAATTCTCCACTTCCTCTCGCACCCTACGGAATCGTGGACAAACGAAGAAATCGTGTTCGGGTTCTTTATCCATAACACCGCCACCGTCCTATCAAATCCTGTGTCAGATAATAATTTAGAAAACCATGTGTTCTCCCGATCCAGGCGATTACTTCGAGTTTAAATTTAGCCGTTTCAGATGCCTAAGCACCTTACTTGCCATTCAGTTATGCTCCCTTTCCACGCAGGATTACAAACACTTGCCCTATCAAATGTGGCTTTGGAGACCAATATAAACTACGACTTTCTAGTCAACAGATCAATGCGTAGCATACAGGCTATGACAATTGCTGCTTCATCTGACAAGGTTTTAAATACACAATAAATTCGAAGCGCTGCCAGTGTATAAGCAACATACATTTTCTTGAACTTTATGGACTCTGACCATATTGGAGCTGCATATAATATAATACGCTTCGCAAGCCTCGTTGATACATTTATCCTTAGACATTTACGACTCCTAGTAAATATTTGGCATAATCCGAATTAATGCTGCACAGGTTCCCCGGCTTTTACTTTTACAAGCTGAAAAGTCTACCTTTTTTTGTTTGTATGCAAATATAACGTGTGTTTGGAGCTTGTCGCAAATATAGTATACTTGTGTGCAACCACATTGTGGTTGCTATTCAATATTACATGTGTGGGCCACAATGCTTAATATAGATATAATATATGTATTTGTAAACCAAATATAAATTTGTTTGTGATACAAATACTGCACTGTTTTGTATTGACTTCTTTTGTTTCACTATGATTTGTCGAGAGCTACTAAATGGCGGACAAAGAAATATTACTTTCAGTCTAAGTTAATGCTGTGCTGTATTTTTGCTTTATGCCTTCAGTCAGCGATTCATAAATATTACTGAATGTGTGTACAAATGAGTAGAGTATTTATGTGGACCGATTTGTTGCTTTTTAGGTTCATGCGTTAAGTCGCCAATAATTCGTTTGGGAGAAAACACACAAATGCATCGTCGTAAGCATCTGAATGTTTGGTATGAAACACGCATATGGCTCCACGGAAAAGTATGCAACGTTAACATGATAATGCTTGACTTTAAATATAAGTGCGTATGGCACTTGCAATGACGTGACTTATATATTCAGGGTGTGGGCCAAACATTTACATAGTCCCTGCGGAATATGTTTATTTTTTCAGGGTGTATGTATTCCAAATGTGGCCGTCGGTGGTGCTACGGGTAGCGTGCGCGTCTTTTGTATATGAAATCCTGGGTTCAATCCCTGATCTGACCAAATTACATTTCTTTCGATGGCGGTAGCCTCACATAGTGACGACGACAGCCATGAAAAACGTCTCAAAATACAATTCGGAATCGGCATAAAAACCGTAGGTCGGAATCAGTGAGTATACAACGAGAAAGCTCATAGGTCACTGGTTGTGAGAAGCTCTCCCCAATTCCTTCATTGAATGTAATGGGAACCATTTATTTTTATATATGTATTCCAAATGATAGGCGACTATCTGTAATAATACCCAGATCCTCGTCCGTTTTGCAAAATTGACATTATTCCTGGTATTGCGGCATTTGGATAGGGTGTCTCAATAAGATTGCCCTTTTAAATTTGGCAGATATCACATGTATTTATTACGATTATTAAAAACGGAGCGATTTACGAAATAACAACGCGTTGCAATTGTGAAAACATTTTACAAAAATTTGGAAACTTATGATGAGAATGTGTCAACAATTCGAAGAGAGGATAAAAAATGTTAGGGCACTGGGTCGGTTATAGACAGTAGGTCTTTGTGCATCAGTGTACCGGTCAGTCTCTTGAAAACATTGCTGATCTCAACGATAATGTCGCCGAAAATCCGAAACATCAATTCGGCATCGTTCTCAACAACTTCAGCGAATGTGAGTTCGAATCCCACCCGCGCATTTACATTTTTTTCACTAACCGGAGAACACATGATCTCTTAGCCTTAAAGGAAATTACAACTTTAAACATATCGAGGATCTAAGACAACAAAATTTAACCTCAAAGTTCATGAAGCACTACGCAGCGAATTTTGACAAAAGACCTTCGCCTTCATGCGTACAAAATTTAGATTACTCAATCTAGATTACAACTGTCTCAGAAAGTAAGTGTTTTTATTTTAAAATGTGCATTCTTATTGAGACACTCTTTACATGAGAGCTTGGGTTCGATACGTGCTCTGACAACCCTACATTTATTTTGACGACGGTCACCTCTCTTAGTGACGGCGACACTATTAAGTAATTAGCTATGCAAGACTGAAAAAATTAAAATTAGTCTCTTTATGGGCTGGGAAAATGTTTGTTTCTTAATCCTTTTTTTTTTGCATTCGGCATGTGGCAACTCAACTGGTGGCGGCCATTTTATTATGTTCCACAAATGAGCAAAAGGACTTTACACGGCTCACAATTAACCAAAAATCATTTCACAGCATCTAATTTGTGTTCGTTTTTTATTATTACAGAATTAGGTAGATTAAGTGGTTCACCCTGTACATTGCCAGAGTACTCTAAAGTGGGTGAAGCACCGAAACGTATGAATTACAACCACTCATTATTTCACAATACGTATTCATCATTGTGAATGAATTGAAATGTTGAACAGCAACAATTTATTAAGGTACTCAGAGGGAAATTGATCTAACTCCATGAACCAGAAAGTGGGGAAAAATTGAAAAGAAGTTGTCGACTTCTCTGAATTTTCCATACACTGGTTTTTTAACATGCATTACTTTATCTAATGTAAATGCTGGTTCTGGAATCGGATGACAATTATAGTGAAATATGGGAATGCTCTAATTTATTTTGAATTTGTTTGACTGCTGGCAATTCTGTTTTTAAAGCATAGAGTAATGAGGAATAGAGTAGCCAACTCTCTCAATAAATTGATGACATTTGGAGTGTTGCAGATGGGCGGTTGGATGTTGGAAAGTATTGCTTTAATAATACCAGATAGAGGAAATGGCATTTCGTTTTTTGCGTTAACATTTTTGTGTAAATGCACCACAAATATATAAATACTAACAATAAAATATATCAAAAAAAAGTCAAAAATTCGTTTCAATTTCACAGTTTTTCTTCAAAATGCTACGAAATATGTATGTCAAGCACCACGAATAGTGTGACAGCAAATGTTAGATGAGAAGAATGACAGCCCTATATGACATTACTGTGTTTTAAACGATTTTATTTGTAAAAGTTTCTGGCTTCGGTAGGTGTGGCCTCGTAAACGCCGAAAAATTGTTATTTTTTGTTGTTTGGATGCAAATACAATGAGTTTGTAGCTTGTCGCAAATACATTCTACTTGTACCCAAATACATTGTTTTTGCTGTTCAATATAACACGTTTGGGACAAACTGATTAATAGGTTAAAATATATGTATTTGTAACCCAAATGTGTTTTTTTTTTGTTGAAAGCTGCTGAAAAAGATACAAAGCTGATCTTCAATTCACGGAAACAATGCTTGCATGTACATGGTTCCTGCAATATGTTGCTGGGGTACTCATTTTTCAGCGTGTAGTACTTTTAAATTCCAAAACTGTCCGATAGGAAGGAAATGCTTTGACAATTAGTAAAATCACAAATAGTATTTAAATTTTTTTGAATTTGGTTTTTTGAATTGTTAAAATGTGGAGTTAGTGCAATTGACATGCGAGTGGCTCAGTTAGTGAAGATACTCTCAAACATACTATAATGACTAACTGCATTAGGAATGTTTTTAATGTAACTTCTACAATAGTACATTTGAAAAAACTTTAGTAGACATAAGTTGTATACATTTTTCAATGCTTTCAGTTTCCTGTGCTTGACATTCAGCCGTAAAAAAGGAACACAAAGGCTTGGGCGTTAATATAACTTTCTGCAGATTGTATCGCAACAAGCACAATAACATAATTAAAAAAAAAGGATATGTAGAATACAACAAAAATGTACAACTAAATCAATAATTACAAATTATACTGCTAACATTTCAGTGCCGATGAAATGTATTTGTGGACTGAAACCAAATAATTTATTCAATATAATATTCGAAACTAAAGGTATTTACTATTAGTTTTTATTTATTTAGAAAAAGGCAATAATAAGAATATCTAATGCAGTTTACCATTTTGATAATTTTGTAATTATCAATAAACATTTAAACTAAAACTATTCATTAAAATGATAATGTATTTAATTTAGTTTTATACCCATAAATTAAATCAATCTAATGGGTATTTAAATTCTGTTACTTTGTATTTAAGCATAACTTTTTCGCATAAAAGTTTTGTGTTCGACTATAACATTGAAAATGGGGCAAATTTATGTCCGTACACTTATGCCAGGCGATTTGTAACTTTCAACACAGTTTGGTTCTCGCACAGTTGGGAAATAATCTCTTTTGTTTTTAACATTTAGGGATGATATCTTTTGGTTTTAAATACAATCATTAAGACTAATTGCAGTCATATGAATTCCAACTTATGCTATGCATTTTGCAATAAAAAAATACAAATTATAGGTTTGTATTAAGGACCTTTTTGAATACTGATATCGTCAAAAAAGAGGAAGAGGAAAAATATTTGTTACTACATGAAAAGGGTGTAACACAAGCTGCAAACTAATTCTCTGCAATTAAGATAATTGCATGTGATTTAATCACAAATGAAATATAGACCAAATTCAATATTAACTGGTAAACATTTTAGTGATATTGTAAAAATCATCCATGTAATTTTGCAAATAAAGCTCATTAAGAACGTTTTCATAATCAGTGATTATTTAAGGAATATTGTGGTTCGTGTATTTGTCCACCTGAATATTTTATCTTGGCCATCTCATTTGTGCGGTAATAAAGGGAGTGGGATATTCCATAAATTTTTAACCAAACCAATTATTTTTTGTCATTAAACTCATACTTCCCAGTCGGAAATTCGGTAAGGTACTTCCAATGGTAAGGCAAGTTTTGAATACTTCATTTTGTTGTTTACTAAAAGAAACTAGAAAAGGTGTAGAAATCAAATCCTAAAAATAAATCCGAAGTTCTTGCTAAACGTCGGCGAATTTTGAATACTTAATTTCTACGCTTACTAAAAGAAACTAGATACGGCATGCACAGCCCAAGCCAAAAAACAGTTACGCTTGCTTACTTTTATTGTTGGACAAGAAAATAAAATATGTCATTCTCTGTCATTTCTTCTAAATAAGAAGTTTAACAAAATATTTATGTAAGTTAGTGTTATTTTGCAAAATGCTATTGAGATTATACAGAGAACAATGTTTTATACTTTATTGTGCTTTTATACTTTATTGCCGCTTTTATGCTTTACATACCATGCGGGGGTTTTCACATAGAAATTTACGACTCTTGGCAGCTAAAAAAAAAATTTTTGTTTCTATACCTTACGCATACATTACACTGTAAGCGAGGAAAGAAGTATTATTGCTTACGTTTTCATGTATCGAGAAGGGGAAAATGCATGCTTTTCGAAAGCATAACTTACAAATTCTCCCAAAAAGAAGGCATATTCGGAAGGCACGTTCTCAATATTGTAATGTATTACACTTTCATTGCCAAAAAGAAGTTATTGTAGAATCCAAACACGAAGTTTCTCGAGTGATATCATGCATTACCTTCACTTTATTTTTAGAAACAAAAGTGGAAGCATGTATCATGTCTTCTTACCCTTTCAAAATAATGCTTACAACAGGCGGCAATTCTTTTAAGAGAAAGTAATGGGAATTCGTAAGGGAAGATAGCATCACTCTCGAACGGAAAGTAAGCATACTGTAATGCATTATTGCATGCTTCTTTTTCCTACTGGGTTGTTATATATTTCAGGTCAAACTCTAATCGAGATTGGTACTTGTATAGTAAAAAGTTATTTCATTGTTATATGTGCTATAGAAGAACCAATAGTAGCTAGGTTAGTTCTGTTGAAAGTGACCGTCAGTATAGCCAGACTTAGTCCAATGGCGAACGTTGGGATACCACGGACGTCGTGCTCTAGCCCCATCGTTGAACCTGTAAATTTAGACGATACGTCAAAGGGGCGTTCAAGTCATCCCATAGCCCAACCCGGTGTTTCTACATTAGTGGTATATTAGTCCCTGATATACCAATTTGTGGTGAACCTAAGAATATCAGATGGTCGATCGTAGTCATGATCTGAGATTCAAGTGTATATGCATGTCCGGTTATCAACGACAGCGAATGATCACAGCTACTATCATACACGCTGAAAAATCTGTGTGCTTCTGATGTTTGGATGCAAATATTACGTGTTTGTAGCTTGTCGCAAATATACTATACTTGTGCCCAAACAAATAGTGTTTGCTATTGAACATAACATGTTTGAGACACAATGTTTAATATGCTATAATATATGTTTTGAGACCAAACTGTAGCTTTGTTTGAAGAAAATCGCAAGAAAAGAAAACGAGGGCGGCAACAAAGAAACAAAAACAATTCATGAAAACAATGCTTACAAACATATACATGTTTCCTGCAAGATATTGCTGGGTCACTATTTTTCAGCGTGTAGAGATATTCTGCTGATTGGAGTGGATATCAAGTTCTTCGAACGATTCAGGTTATATCTTGGTCACACCTTCAACAAGTTATGACCTTCAAACTGTCGTTCGTTCGCATGTCTAAGAGCTTGCATAAATAAAGAGGTATACATATATAATACATACCCAGTGTAAAGTTAGGCAGTCCCTAAACTCGCCGCTCTATGGTTGCCTGGGATGATACTGTGCATAGGCACAAACATAAGGTTGCTGTCAAATTTGGATATGCTATCCCATTTAGCGATGCGGCTGTTCTTAAAGTCAGGAATACAGATTGCACAGATTTTCTAGCCGGCTGGCTGTCAGAATAGACGTCGGTTCCAATAAGTATCTTAAATTGCCTAGTATACGTCCCATCCAGTCCAGTCTATCGGGTATATGAGTACAGAATATTTTTTGGATGGTAGTCGTTGCTGTCGTGTAATCCACTTCTAACGTGGATTGCTCCAAATTCCTTAAAATCGTTCATTACCATCAGACTTAAGTAAGTTGTAGCCGTCTGTGGTGCAGTGATACTGTGCGCGGGTCATGAACATGAGAACGTGGGTCCGATCTCTGCTCTGACCACCTTACATTTCTTTCGACGGTGGTCACTTCGCTTAGTGATGGCGACACTATCGAGTATTTACCCATGAAAAACGTTTTAAAAATTCCCGGTCAATCAGTGAGCGTAAAACTAGAAAGCGCGCAATTCAGTCGTTATAAGAAGCTCTCGCCAATCCCTTCGTGGGATTTAATGGGAAATACTTTTGTTTTACGTAAGTGGATTTCATCAGAACACTAGCTGTATATATTCAATAAACAATTTTCGTGGACAGACCCCAACCGCCACCGATTGCCTGTTTTTTTGCTCTGTACCTACTTAATTTCCATCATCTTTCTAGCCAATTTCCATACCACATAGGGAAAGTAACGCAATATAACGAACTTTCTGATTCCTGATAAAGAGTATAATCTCGGTTCTATATACATTTACTCCCAACGCATTCCTCATGGCCCACTTCGATAGTCGCCTGATAAAGTACTTGAGCACATCTCTGCATGTGGAGGGGTATTTTCCCTGTTGCAAGCATAATCTACAACATTTCAATCTGATCTTATTGTGTGATCATATTATTGTTTCAAAGAATTTAGTGGTTTGCATAGTTTAGTTGTTAGGAATCAAATTGTTAGTTTTAGCCACTAGTTTGTATGAAGGAAACCAGAAGTGTGAATTGCTCATTTTCTATCCCTATTCATATGAGTGCTACCAGAATGTGTATGAGTAACCTGACCAACCGTCCCGCTCTTGGCGGAATTGTCCCGCTTTGTGGTAGATTGTGCCACATTTTGATGTCGCAATCCGACGTGAATCTATAATATCACCGGGTTTATATACAAAATACAACTCTTTATTATACATATTTAGTCTCATTATAAATAATTATATGTATATTTTTTATTATATCCGCTTTTTGACCCATTGTGACGTGAACCTTTTTTGGTCACTATCAGTTGGCCAGGTTATACATTGTGGATTGAGATGCAGCGGAAACGGAATTCATTTCCTTTTTGATTAAATATTTTGTACCACGGGACGCGCTATCACCTCTTGTTTCTCATTCTATAAATAGGCTAATAACAAAAGCAACAGTGCATTAAGCCCGAAATTTCTGGAAATAAATAAAATATGATGAACCAAAAATCAACAAGGAAATTAGATATTTGACAGTTTGTTTAGTGTCATAATCTAGAATATAAGGCAATTAACATTTTTATATTTCAAACCAGCAAAATCCCACGATTCCCAAAATCATTTGAAAAACTTCAAAGTATGAGGATTTTCACAAAATTCCTCAGTATCACAATTTCCTCATTTAACTCTAGGTGGCAACATATTTGAAAAACGTACTGGCAACAAATACATATATCATAGTTAGATTAGTCCATAGAATAATACATACCATAGAAGCTTTTATTCGCTCAACAAATTTAACGTCATAGGTACGATGGAAAGTTAACATTGGATGGTGGAAAATATGGGTTCAATAATACCAGATAGTGGCAATAGTATACAGCGATCAACAAAGGAACAACAACCGAATTTGGCAAACTAGTTGTGTTAAATACAATACAAATGTATATCAACGATAAAAGTCAACAAAAAGGTGTAAAATATATTTAAATTTTTCAGTTCTACACCAAAACGACAGGAAAAAGTTAAGTGAACATATTTTATAACTCCATCTGGTGTAAGATAATTTTAAATTTAATTGCTCTCATTTCCACAAACCTACGATGAAGAGTGTGAAGTGAAACGTCAGATGAGAGAATAAGTTTATCTATGTATGTATTAGTCTATGGATTAGTCAAGTCGATATATAATTTCAAAAGCTCTGACGAAAGGTTTCGTAAAAAATATAAAAGTATTGGATCCATTAAAATAATGTACGTTCAAGTGCCATTACAGGTCATATAAAGAAATTGTATTTCTATACTGTGGAAACAAATGATGACTCTTAACATTTTCCAATGTACAAATATTTATGTAGTAAAATATCCTCATCATTATGACCAGTAAAGGGAATTAATTTAATTCACCGGTCTGATATACCAATAGCATCCTGAAGAAGGGCGATAACCTGACCTCCTTATGGCAGAATAATACATTAAAGTATCAATTATCTCTATCATTCATGAAAGAAAAAACTAACTACATAACAACGTAAAATTCTGAATTACAACCATCAGTTCATAATTTTTCTTCGTACGCGTTTGTGTCGAAACATTGTAGCAATTTTAAAAGTCATCTTGAGTGTCACTTTACCTACTGAACTTGTATTTTTTGTTAGTATTTTCCTCTTCTATGTGCACTGAGCATTAATTTTGAATCATTTTCCATTTTTTTTACAAGCATTCAGTCCTGGCCACATCTTAATAATTCAGCTTTGCTCGTGGTCATTGAAATGCAATAAAGTGCTGCTGTAAGTTACTGAGTGCACTGCTCTACAATGATGGCGGAAAGATCATAATACTTGAGATAAGAGTTTTTCAGAAAGTTGTTAAAATTGCAAATATTTCAATTATTTGAAACAGCTAAATCCTCTGGTTATATTTTATTTCCTGACCTCAAACCAACCTAAATCAGCGCAGACAAAAGAACTACTATTTTCCAAAAGATGTTAAGTTAGAAGGAGTCAAATGACAATATAACTATAAATACTTTCGAATAATATACCAAGGATTTTGCAGAAAACCTGATTGTATAGTGTGCACGTAGTGTGAAAATGTGGAATTTCCAGAAAAGGCTTAAATATTGAATTGGTTGAAAATTCCACTACTATTGTTTTTTGTGTTCAATTTAGCTTTAAATCTTTATTTTATCTATTTCCACAACAATTCACTGTCAAAAACGAATTTAGCCAAATGTTGGTTGTATGGTTAAATTTGGCCAGTTATTAAGGATTTCCATTGCTGGGAAATATTTTGCCCGGAATATAAACTAAGTTTTCACGCCATAGTGGTGGAAAATTGAAAAAACCAAACCAAATAAGCAAGACAAATAAATGATGCTGCAAATATTGGAAATGGGTATTTCCATAGGAATATGAGCAAGAGTTTAGCCACTGCAAAATGGTCATGATAAATCATCAGGAATTTGTGACACTGATTTCGATCGAATGAATGATTTAATATATTCCATGTCCTTAAAACTTACGCATCACTTACCATATTCACTGTAAATGTTTTGAAAGCCGAAAGAAGGGTTATGAAGAAGAAATTCAATTTGAAGATCTGCTCATAGTTCCGTAGAAAGTCTGCAACCTAACCTTACCAGCCAGGTGACATTCACAGTGTTAATCAATTTGTATTTGCAACAAATATGAATTGAGTAGATTATCTTCATCCAGTCAGTTGATCTCATATATAGGAACCCAATGGAGTTTCAACTGGTCGAAGCTGAAGCTATTCAGAATTGGTTTACTACTGCTTCATATGCCCTAAATAAAGTCGAATTAAGAAAAGTTCTTACTGTGTAATTATAAAATACAGCATATCAGATGGAATTACCAGAGATACCATTAAGCCCTACGAATATTTTAAAAATTATATTTATGGAGAAAAATTATATACAAGGTGGGGCAAGAGGAATCATGCAATGTTCTTTTGCTGTATTTTTTTTATTGCAAAACTTTGGTTCCGATTGTGAAATTTGTTTATTCAATCCATTAGAATTTATTCTATTAAGTTGGAAAAATGATATCGGCCAAGTGGCCGCCGCCAGAGTTGATGACCATACGGTCTCGTTTTCTGGTATTTTAGATCACTCTTGCCAGAACTTCGGGCGACAGGTTCTCGCAGTCTCGCCGAATACTCTCCTTAAGAGCTTCAAGAGTCTCAGGATTCTTGACGTAAACGCGCGACTTTAAAAAGCCCCATAAAAAGAAGTCTGGGACGGTTAAGTCGGCTGATCTGGCCGGCCAGTGCAAATCATTATGATCTGGCCGGCCAGTGAGATTAAGCGTCTCGTAAATGCTTCCTTCAGAATATAAATAATAATTACTACAATTGATTCGATAAATCGTTCTAAAATGAGGCTAGAGTCTAATATGACCAATATACGCGGTACAATATTTCCAGATCAATGGATACATACCTCCAATAGGTGAGGGTATACAAATAAGTAAGCAAGTAAATCATCTTAAATATTAATCAATGCACGCAGAAAAGTCTTTCTTTTTTTGTTTTTTGGATGCAAATGTAACGTGTTTGCAGCTTTTCGCAAATGTTGTATACTTGTGTCCACACGCATGTTGTTTGCTATTCAATATTACATGTTTGAGACACAATGATTAATATTTTATAACGCAGAAATGTTTTTGTGACGCAAAGATGGATTTTTTTTTTGTGAAACTGCTGGAAACAAAAACGTGTGAGATAACAAAGAAAGGCAAAATATATACATTACATTATTCCTGCAATTTGCTGGGGCCTTTTTTCAGCGTTCTATCAAGAAAGACAAAACGCAGCAGACCTTTAGTTCATGAAAATAATGCTGGCAAACATATACATTATTCCTGCAATATACTGGCTCCTTTTTCAGCGTTCTGTCTGTTACAGCATCTTTAATTTTGTCGACAACGTAGTATACGTTTAAATTATTGGTACGTAGCGGTGGCTGTCATTTTTCAGACCAGTGGAGACCGTTGTGATTCAACGGGATGTCATATTCCGATCCCATCGTTGAGGCATTAAATTGAACCTGGTATGGTTAGGGGGCCGTATCACACCTCATCCCAATATTACAGAATATGGCTGAAGAAGATAATAAAATATTTAGTATGTTTACCCTGTCTATGTAACCCCTTGGATTATGTCGCAGAGTGTTTGTGTTTTTATAAAGCGTCCTCAGTCATTTATCTTTGCAATCTAGTTTTACTCCCGTCTTTATGTTAAATTAGGCAATGTAGAAGCTGTTATTAAATATATATTTTTCGTTCGATCGTTTGGAAACGTGTGGGAGCAAGTCTATATCTGGATCCTGCTTGGGCATCAGAATAGCATGAGTATATGCAGTGTTCATACCAAGGAGTATTGATCCTTCTTCGTTATTAAGAAATACTATAACTATACTAATACTGAGAGGCGATTTTTGTATGATAAATCGTGTCCCAAACTTCTCCCTCTCTCCCTCTTTCTTTTGATTAAATCTGTTTTTTAAATTTGAAATTTTACAATACCCCTTAGCGGTAGGATACTAATAAAGCTGTGAACAAATCGTTATTGATTCATTAGGCACGAAAATGTGTTTTGATTCGTATCTTTGGGTACACGCTGAAAAACAAACGGTAACATATTCTCCCAAACACATTTTCCAGGAACCATGCATATGTTTGGAGCACTCTCCAAACATTCATATATTTACAAGTCCCAAACTCGCATGTATTTAAATGCAGACATTAACAGGTATACTGACAAACATGTATTCTTTTACGTGGAAACATATGCGTTCATCTCAAGCATTCATATACTTCCGAGGAAGCATTCGCGCGTTTCCCCCCCAACCTTCATATACTTACGTGGAAATATGTGCGTATTTCCTCCCAAACATAATAATAATTATAAGTGGAATCAAATAATTTTTTGATTTCAAAATATATATATTATTTAATATAATTATTTTTCTAGTATAAATCTATACTCATAAACAATTAATAAAAAATTACAGATTTTAACCGACCCATTTGAATCTGGTCTTTTTTGTTCTCCTTTCTTTGTTGTCTCTCACGTTGATGTTTTCGGAGGGTTTCAACTTCGACAAACGCTACAACATTTTAAAACACTATTATCACTATGCAATGGTACTCTGACAATATATAAAGCTAATTCATGCCAGCTAAGCGCGGTTTAAATGCTTACGTTTTAAATTAAATTTCACAAAATCTTCGTCTCTCGGATTTTCACAGTAAAGGCTCAGGCAGGCAAAGAGCTTCACGTTGCTGATGTTTTTAGTTTCTTTCCTCAAAATGATTTCTCACTTTGCTAGCACACATATATATGAAACGACGTAAACTATTTAACCGTACGACCACAAATAGTTTCTACTAATATAACTTTTTCACTGCATACTTACTTATCTGCCGAAACTCCTTTGATATCCTGTGCCCGAAGGAACATTGGCGGCTGAATGTGCCAAATTTTAACACAATACATCGGCCAATATAAGAAACACACACTTCATCTGCAATTTACACACCCATTCACTGACATTAACTTTGAATAGTCTCTCTTTGTCCCTCTTTTATTTTCTTGCTCTCGACATATGCTCTATACGCATACAGTGCAGTAAACACTGTTGTGTTTGTATCCCGAGCAAAAATATATTTGAGTCACAGGCAAATATATTGTAACGTAATTATCATTGTGACCCCAACATTTAATCTTGAATAGCAAAGACAACGTGTTTGGACACAAGTATATTTGCGATAACCTGCAAACACAACAAAAAATACAAATTTTTCAGTGTGTATGTGTTGGCCCATAAGAAACAATGAAATGTAGTTTCATGAATCAGACTATACACTTATGACCGATTCGGAGTACTTTCAGCTTAAGAGAGGGCAGGGCACACAATTCTTTGGGCCATTTAAAAAGCCTTTTGGGAATGATCTCGGTGAAAACATGGACGTGATTTTAGCAGTTTATTCTTAAAGTTTGGGTCATTTGGACACAATTTGTGCAGAAAGGTTAAAACAACCGGAATGTAGGACGTTATTTTTGACTTGGTCATCGTTTTCCTTTTTTGTTTTATGACCGGCACCAATCATTTGTTAGACCACGACGGTAAAAAAGAATTGTCGGCTGAATTTGGTTTCAGTCAGTTAAACAATTTTGATTTCTGCTCATATCTACCATCATCTGTATATAGTTTCTGGTCATATCTATCATTATCTACCTTAGTTTAGAAAAAAACTAAGTCACGATTTTAATATTTCTGGTCTTTAGTCAAAAATCAAACGAAGTTATATAAAGGGTGGTTCAGTCACGACGGGACAAATTTCACCAGCATATTCCTTGGCTCATTTCATGAAAATATGTCCATCTGCGACCATCCTCGAATGAGAACATTTTGGAAAGGTAAACAGTATCGCTATCTTCTAAAAGAAAAAACATAAGATACCTGTCATCTGGCTGTTGAAAAGCTCCGTATCTCGACGATTTCACTTTTTTTAAATAATATCGTAATAAAATAAAATAATGGTTCTGAAAGGTCTCTTAACGGCCTTTCCAACAAGCCCAAAAACAACCACTGGTTCAGAACTTAGCAATTTTACCCTAGCACCCTCCGACCAGCAATCCGAAAAGTTTCATACCTCTACCATTTCGCCCCCTTGCATTTTAGGGGATGGTCGCATATAGACATATTTTCATGAAATGAGCCAAGCAATACGCTGGTGAAATTTGTACAGTCGTGGCTGAACCAACCATATACATACATATAAATTGCACTTTACGCATTGAAACTTAAAATTCTGAAACACGTTTCGGTTATTCATTCAAAATTACAAATTTCCAAATTACACACCAGCTTTTAAAATTCGATTAGTACGGTATGAGATAAACTGTAACTAAATAGAAAACAAAATCCTTTTATTATTGTTATTTAGATAAATGTTTTTTACCTGTCTGTTCCATTGTGTATAAGGAAAGTCATGGATTTAAGTTTGACTATACATTGGTAGTAGACAGGAAAATGTCTGCGCATGCATATGATTTTTGTAGTTGACTGACTGGCGCAACAGCGTGATAGGAACTTAATAAATTCGTAATGAGATAATATTTCAAATTCATGTCAACACAAAAATATTTGTATAAGTACAAATAACAACACTCTCGTTTTCATTGTATTACACCATTAATATCAAAAATCAACACAGTTGCCAAATGTTGCGTAGGTGTTCAGAGTTTTAAAACCCTACACGAAACACAAATCTTCTTATCCCATTGAACAAATTCTACTCCAAGACGTAAGAAACATAAGAAAACATAACATGTACAGCCGTATTAATAATGTGTTCACCAATGCATACCATGAAATATACATACAAACAGTCTTAACTTGTTTGGTATTCAATGTATAGCATTTGATGTCCTACTTCTTCCATACATAAACACAACTTATTTTACTTCGAAGGGAGAGCGTCCCACAATCATTCTTGCTTCAACCATGGAAATATCCATAACAGCCATTGTAAAGAAAACTAAATACGAGAAAAATGTTTATGGACAAAAACTGTCATAAGCAAAGAAAAACAATTTTGTTTCTGTGTTCTTTAGAGATTTATTGCAAGCACCATGATACCGAACGCAAAAAAAAATTGAATGCGAAAATTAAAATGTTGGCGAAAATTGTTTTAGAATTTTAAATTTAAAGAAAACAAAAAGGAAACGAATTTTGTTTGCCATTTGATAAAGGATAAGAGGCGGCTTGGAATTATATTAATTTATAGACCTTTTATTTTCTTAATCAATTTATTAGTGGAAAACAAAATTGGAAATAACAATATTTGCTGAAATCAAATGAATTGTTACACAGTACCACAAAATCCCAAAAAAAATTTTGTGAACACACGAAAAAGCTAAACAGATCCTAAAAATAGGACAAACTAGAAAAACCAGAAACTAAACAAGTCGATTATATTTTTCAAATTGTTTGTTCTTTCTCTAGAATGTGAATTTGAGTCCATAATACAAGGTGTTTCAAAAGAAGTCATCCGATGTTGTTTGGCTCTCGTTTTTTCTTAAATGAAAAACTTCGATTCCGTTTTTTGATTATGTTTATTTGAACCTTTAGAATTTTATTCGTTAGGTTGAGAAGATGATATCGGTTAAATTGGCGCCGTCACAATTGATTACCATACGGGCTCGTTTTATGGCATTGTTCATCACTTCGGCGAGAACTTCGGGAGACAGATTCTCGCACTCGTGTCGAATGTTGACCTTGAGGGCTTCCAGGGTCTCGGGCTTGTTGACGTAAACACGGGACTTCAGAAAACCCTACAAAAAAAAGTCTGGAACGGCTAAATCGGACGATCTTGCAAGCCAGTGCAAATCGCCAAAACTAGAGATGAGGCAACCTGGGATCGCCGCCTTCGGAATATCGGTTTTGTCTCGCGCAGTGTGTGCCGTTGCTCCGTCCTGTTGGAACCGCAAGTCCTCCAGTCCAAATTCGTCGAATTGCGGGAGACAAAACTCGGTTAACATGTCTCTATAGCGCGCACCGTCCACTGTTGTCGTTTGACCAGTAGCGTTCTCGAAAAAAAATGGCCCGATGACTCATCCAGCGTGAACAGCGCACCATGCAGTCACTTTGAGCGGGTGTAATGTCTCCTCGTGCATCACTCGTGGATTTTCGGTACCCCAGAAGCGATAGTTTTGCTTGTTCACGTACCCGCTGAGGTGGAAATGAGCCTCATCGGTCATTATGATTTTGGTGGAAAAATCGTAAGCTTCGTCCACGAGATTGAGTATGGCTTGGGTGTAGGTTACACGGGTTTGGCGGTCGACAGGCAGCAGCTGATGCATGGACTGGACTTTGTATGGGAATATGCTCAGGTCTTTGACCAAAATTAGCAATAGGGACGACCGGCTGATGGCTAATTGCGAGGCACGGCGTCTGGTCGATGTTTCCGGCGACGGCTCGACATCCTCGGCAACTGCGACGATATTCTCGGCAGAACGGGCGCTCCGGGGCCGGCCACTCCTGGCAACGTCTCGAGTGGTCCCTCACTCTTCAAGGTTAGTAGCCAGACGGCGCAGTGTATTTGCGCTGCGCCAACACCACAGACGAAATGTTACGCAAAAAAATAGACACGATTATTCCGCGTTCTTGGGGAGTGTATCGCTTCATGGCTTGTTTACTAGTATTCTACATCTGTCTAGTCCACAAATGTCAAAACAGATTTGACATTGGCGGCCATTTGCAAAAATAAGAGCATCTTCCAATAGGGTGGTCACTTTTGAAATACCATGTATCTTCCTTCTTAATATTTTGCATAGGATGTATTAAGGTGTAACTTTTAACTAAAATACGCGATAACTCATGAATTCCTACCTTCCGTGAAAATTATTACTACAACCATATGGTACCCAAAATGGAACCAATATTATTTAAATGTTTAGTATCTCGTCTCACTGAACTAATTCAAGTTTTATATATACACATACATCAAATTTAGAGTAACATATTTATGTACCAAATACACGTGCCACCCTAAAATTTTAAATTATTTTAAGTAAAATATGACACTGTACGACACGACTTTACGTATTCCGAAAAATTATACGGATGTGGAAAGTAGAGAAATGAAAAATAAATATAACCTATCAGAATTTTAAGACCAATTCGCAAAAAAATATGTTATGGCCGCCTGTCTGACAACAATTTGCGGATGCTACGATCAGGTGCAATATGATTATTCGGTATGTCTGATTTTTTGCCATAATGTTTTCTAATATTACTAGGTGTATGGTATGAAAATGTATCAAACTCGGTTGACGTTTACAAAGTTACAATGTATTTTCTTTATATTGCTTATATATATTTCTACTTATTACCAATTATCTGGACTGTGGTGTATTATAAATAATTTGATTGTGGAAGAAATCCGTTAAAGATAAAACTAGTACAGAAACTTCAGACTTAAATATAAAATTAACCATAGCCTTCCATTGGATCCAAATTCAATTAGAAACAGGTTACTATATTTTTGCAACCTTCATACGCAGGAAAAAAGGCTCCTTGTTTTAATTAATTTAAGATCTGATGCGTTTTTTATTCTTTGTTGTCTGTCCCGTTTTTATACCCTCACCCATAGGGATGGGGGTATATATCATTTAATACGTAAAAAAAATGTAACACATATTAGACCCTTAGTATCTTCGTGCTGTCAATCCGATAAATCGCGTGAAACACTTCCGACCTTAATGCAGTTAGGTATAAGGCTTCACGTTTACAAACGCCAATCACCGATTAAAATAATGGTGATTTTGCCACGCCCATTGTGGTACCTCCCATACAAACGTTGTTTGGCCGTCTGGTTGTTAGGCACGAGAAGTCACGCAAAACCGAACCAATCTATATGAAAGTTTGTACTAGGCAATATTTCGTCAAATAAAACTCTCCTATAGAAAATGCGCTTTTCTGCCACACCCATTCTGGTCCCTTCAATATAAAAATTTGGCGGATGACCGGTTGATCGACACGATAACTCTCGTAAACTACAACCGATCTTAATAAAATTCGGTACTAGGCAATATTTTGCTAAAAGCTACTGTGCAATTAATAACTGAATATTGTGCCACGCCCAGTTTCGTACCTCCCATACAAAAGTTGGGCGTAGTTAGGGTTTGCCGGCTCGATATGTCTAATATATCATAACCGATCTTAATAAAATTTGGTACTGATCTAAATTTTGGCAACAACTTTCTATGCCCATTTTTGTACCTATATATAAATATTCGGAGGGAAACTATCTAATTTGGGTATTCAATAATATTTAGCGCAATATCAATCTGTTATTGAATATGGTCACTTTTGAGTATGGGCGTTTTTTAACAGAGCTCCCATGCAATGGATGACTTAGGGTGAGGGTATGATTAAGTCGGTTCACCCTACTGAAACTTATGTACTGGTTTTTTAGCAGTTTTCAACAAACAAAGCCAAATTTGGGTCACCAGCAGATATGTTACAACATATTAATCATTGTGTTTTGAACATGTAATATTTGACCCCAAACTCACGGTGTTTGGACACAAGTACACTATATTTGCGACACGCTACAAATACGTTATATTTCCATTCAAACACAAACATTCAGATTTTTCTGCGTGTACTTATCATTTAAATATTCGTATTTTTTTCGAAAGTATTTTTTTTCTTTGGGTGCAAATAAAGCATATATGTATATGTGTGCAAATAAATTATTTCCATCAGTCTCAGTAGATATTAAATATGTAACAAAACTTTTGACATATATTTGTGGATTTATAATATTCTACGATCTAACCAACTCACGATATTTACATATATTTCTAAATTTTCAAACTTTAACCCCTATAACTTTTTCCACCTTTGAGCAAAGTGATCCAAGCCAACAGATGTTAGTAGCCAAAACTTTACTTTACTATAGGAGGAAATTTGGTTGATGACCCATGGTGCGCACACTAACCATTGCACTACCGACGGCCACCATTTTCGTAATATATCTGATAATAATAGCGACAACTACAGTAAACAACATCACGACCAAGTTTTTTTTAAATTGCTTTATTTGTTATTACAAATCCTATTATCATTTTATGTTCTCTCATATTTTTTTAATCAAAATTCAGAGAGAGTATTATAAATTATTTGTTAAAAATACAAAACTAGAAATGGGAAAACAGATGTTTGTTATCAAGTTGCCGCGAATTTTCAAGGAAATCGGTCATGATCAAAATGGTGAAATGTTGCCAGCATTCGATTGTTTGGCTTATTATATAAAATTGAGATGGACCACATCTGCCATATGTCGTTTTACTACACATGTAAATCACACTACAGCAAATTGTAGCAAATTAGAGATTGTGGACTTCTTGGTATTATCGATAAACAAAATTTTACTGATTAAGGTTGTTATAGATGTTGAACTAACGATTCTGAAAATTTGTTGTGAAGCGAATATCCCTAAATAAGAATGCATTGTTTTGTCCGAAAGCAACACATTTACTTACATACAAATATTTGAAAAAACAGGTGCATAATATGGAAGTATTATTACTGTAACTACACTGTGCTACAATGACAACTTACTTGGGAAATTACCTAGTATACTTACAGGTTATGGGCCTTGTTTTATACATCACTCATCTGCCTTGAACATTTGCGCTGAATTGATTAACCTTGTCAATATCTTGATAACACCAAACTGGAAAATCATTGAGACTTAAAAGAGTTCATGAGTGAAGAGTAAAGTGTCCAAAACCGAAAACCCGGTAAAACCGGTTTTTTGCTCTTAACCGTGTGCCGGATTTTCAAGAAACGTAATTTTCGAACAAACCGGAAACCGGTTATAGGACGACGGTTAAGCGGTTAGCCCGGATTTACATAATTTTTGTTCGTATCCTTAAACAAATTAACAATAAATTACAATACAAAATTTGCATTTGGGGGAAACGTGTCATTTTTTTTCTTCTCTATCAAAATGTATAGGCTGGACCTTGTAATTTAGGAAGAATATGGAATATGTTTGGAATATATGTTTCTAATTTTAATGAAATTTGGGAATTATGATTTCAAATAATATGATTTTATGTTCCAAAAAGTTCTAACTGTCATTTCCAAACAATTTTTTTAATCAAATTTCAAAATGATTTTATGGCTTGAATAAGAAATAACTACAAATTATTCAAGAATTAATTGAGCTCTCAAAACATTTTTTTTTTTCAAATTTAAATATTAAAATTATTTTATAAATAAATGTTTTAAATTTAATAAGATTGTTTTAAAATCTTTTTCCAATTTGAATATGATTTTTGAATTTAAGTCAGTTTAGTGTAAATTTGAACAAAACTTTTCAATTTTATATTAAACACGTATTCCAAATTGGACTATGACATAATTGTTTTATTTAAAATTAAAACGTAATGGTCATATTTAAACAGAGTTGTGAAATTCGAGTTTTAAACACTAATAAGTATATGAAATGATCGATAAACAAATGTATTGTAAGTGCTACATGTGTAATTTAATTTAAAGAAAAGAAAGAAAAACCCGTTTCCACAGGTTTTTTGTCAAAATTAAAAACCGAAAACCTGTTTCTTGAGAACTTGATTTTTCGAACAAACCGAAAACCGGTTTCGTGAAAACTGAATTTTTCCAATAAACCGAAAACCGGTTTCCAAAAAATTACGATTTTTTGGACACTCTCGTGAAGAGATAATTCTTGAGAAAAGAGGCGCGCCAATTTCGGTTGTAGCATCCGAACTTATTTCAAATTATGTTGTTCCAACCAAAAATGTTTGTAGCTAGAGTGTCCAAAAAAACGGAATTTCTTAGAAACCGGTTTTCGGTTTGTTCGAAACTTCAATTTTTCAAGAAACAGGTTTCCGGTTTGTTCAGATATAAAACCCTTATTACGTTTAAAGCATTTAATTATCAAATAATTTTAATTTTGAAATTTGATTTTCTTACTAATTTTTATTAATTCTAATTCAAGTCATTAAATCATTTTGAAAAAATTGTTTGGATATGTCATTTAGAACTTATTGAAAGTATAAGATCATATTTCACAATATACATCATATTTCTTAATTCCAAAATTTCACTAAAATTCGAAAATCTTATCATTTATTATTAGTTTTTTTAAGGATATTAACACTAATTACGTAATTTCCGGTTTGTTCGAGAATGTTTGTTCCCCGGATTTTCGGTTTCGGTTTTGGACACTCTAGTTGTAGCCACCGCAATTCGGTGGCAACAGCCGAATTTAAGGTTGCTATAACCATTTTTCAAAAAAATTAGTTCTCTGGGTGTACAAACGATATCATGTCAGACAAGTACTTCGAATTGATCTGAAGCTTAAGTTTTGTTAAGCCTCGGACCGGACCATATACCATATATACTTATACAATACCAGTGAATTTTGGAACAACAATCTCGACTTTTCGTGCCGACTAATTTTGGCTAAAACATGCCTTCTCATTCTCATATATGCTGTATGACCCCAGTAAATTGTTAAATTGAATTTAAATATTTGATACGAAATGAAATTAACTCCATCGGGTGATTTTGCAAGCAAAAATACAAGGGTTTTGAAAACTTACTTTTATTACGATTTCAAAAACTATCAAGATTCAACTTTTGCCGGACATGCAAATATTCAAATAGTGTGTCAATGAATGTAAATAATTTGATTCCTATTAATATAAACCAATTTCGAATATTTTTTGAAGTCATTTATTTTTAGTTGTATTATTCCATGAAATAATCATTTACCCCTTATTATTGGATTTAACGCCAACGCACATCTCGACTAATGAACATTTGTGTTTAAGCCAATAATATATTCTACGAAAGTGTTAATATATCAATGCATTTTTATTGCTTTGACTTCTGCGTGACTTTGGTTATAACCATTTGATTAAAAATTAAACACGTATCTTTTGTGGTAATAAGCCTGTGGAAATTACTTTTTATATTCTGTTCATCTTCTTATTTCCAGATCAAGAATTTTCTGAAGGAAACTGATAATACGACATCACCCGGCTGTAGCAAAGACGTGCAATAACTACAAGTGTGTATCGTAAGGCCATAAGCCTTGCAACATTATAAGAATATTAAACAAGGCCAATGAAAATCATCACCAATAGTGCCAAGTGTACGTACAAATATCGCAGGAGAAAAATTTTCATAAAATCTTAAAAATCGCCAGAGTCAAGAAGAAGCCAGAACATAAAAGGCAATGCAAAATGTAATTTTAAAAAATGCAGCCACTAACATTATGGATGATAATGACATTTATTACACCACCGTGAATGTGAAAACACAACTGAGAGTCAACTCTGGCTACCGAAAAGACGGCCATAGGACCAACAACTTTGGCATCTCAAGCAATTACAATTACAACAATTCCAATTTGATATTCAGTCCATACATGTACTCTTATGTGACCCATGCCATAACGGCAATAACTTTGGCCGCCGCTGCAGCTGCTGCGGAAACATCATCCTCATCAGATCTGGAAAGACTTAAGTTTGTTTACGAAAACTCGGCGTCATTGTCGTTGGATGAAAAATTCATCAACAATACTTTACTCTTTGCCACACTACAGTCACCTGCCGCATCATTATATTTAAATGACACTTGGGTTAACTCAACAACTGGGGCAACATCATTATCATCATCGGCCTCTGTAATTGAAGAGGTTGTTAATGTCACCTCAGCAGATGCCCCAGACGACTGGTCACATTTTTATGATCTCGTTTTATCGTGGCAGGGCATTTGTCTTATAGCCGTCTTTTGCACTTTCATTGTGATCACTATCATTGGTAATACACTCGTCATACTGGCTGTTATCACGACGAGGCGCCTGAAAACTGTTACAAATTGCTTTGTAATGAGTTTGGCTGTGGCCGATTTACTAGTGGGAATATTTGTGATGCCCCCAGCAGTTGCTGTTCATTTAATAGGTAAGTGGATAATTTAAGGTAAAAGTGATTCGGACTCATCATCATCAGAGTCATAGATAAAGTATACATAAATACTGTATGGCGAAAGAAAATGATGGGAAACATTATTTGAATCGCACACATTTCACATATCCCAGATGCTGGTTCGAAAGCAGGTTGTGTCTTATAAATCACCAAAATGTAAAAGTTTCAGACAGTTTCTGACCTAAAGGGATACAAACCATAATTCAGCTCCGTTTTAATGAGCATTTTCAGTTTAGAGAGAAAAAACCACAATTTCCAAGACAAAAACACTAATTTGAAACCCCATATTAAGGTTTTTCAAACTCTTAACATGGCCCATATATCTTACAATTAAATTGGCGGCATACTGCTCACCTGTTTGAGACGGGCAAAGGCTTTCGTTCGTTTTCTAGTCCAAAGATCTTTGACCTGCACCGGAATTCTGTAACTTTTTACCTATTAAATCCGGTAGTCAAATTTGCGAAAATCATAAAGGATTCCAAATTTTTGTCAAATCATCTACCGATTTTTTTGTAGCTTGTCGCAAATATAGTATGTTTGTGTACAACCAGATTCTGTTTGCTCTTTAATATAACATATTGGAGAGACGACGATTAAAATGCTATGATTTTGTAACCCAAATGTGATTTTGTTTGTTGGAATCGGCTGAAAACAAAAAAGAAACAGACAAGATATACTGTTCCCGCAAAATGATGTTGGGGCCGTTTTTTAGCATGTAGCAATGAATTTTCATTATTAGCTTTTTTCGAAAATGAGTTTTATTCATTCTTTATAAATGTAATTCTGGTGAACGGATGGGTCCTCTATTTTTAAGAACTTTTGTGTGATGTGTGGTTAATCGATTAATCAACATTTTGGTTAATCGATATCGTTAATCGAATAATTATAAATTCTGACTAATCAAAACTATGATTATTAATCAATCAATTTAATGCACATTACATTTCAATAGTTGTGTTTACCATTCAAATCATAGTTGGAAAAATAAACCAAAAAATGTACTATACAAACATTTGAGCATTTTGATTAAATAATAATTTTGAGTACAAACCGAGAAAAACATGGATTGCTGAATTATAACAATTATTCGATTTTATTCTTCAACATTTATCAATTAAACATGAATATTGATTAGCCGAAATGCATAGTAATCGCCTAGACATGAATGCGATTAATCAGAATGTATGATTAATCAATTATATGATTAATCAGATTGTTGATTAACCAGGTTGCCTGATTAATCAATTAATCGCCCATCGCTACAAAATACTGTTCGGAACCGGTGAATCACTGTGGACCCCAGTCAGTAATTGTAAAATCATTAAAGTTCACTGATTGCGTGAATCTCTCCCCTACGCTAATATTTTAAAAAATCACAAAAATTATGGAAAGCCTTTTAAAAAGATCTTCCACCCAAAAACATTTTTTGATTATTTCGTGCTTCGAAGGCTTAACCGTATTTAAAAAGTATAGTGGACTGCCTGAAAGAAAAATCGTGTGGCGTAGTGTAATCCTGTAGCAGTTTCCTGTATTGCCTCCTGATGCTCCTTTTGTGCCAGATATAATGGGCTTTAAATTTTGCTTCATGTTCGGGTTTCTTTTAGAGATTTACGGGATTTGATAAAGCGTAATGTAATGTCTCGTTTTCCATTTTATTACGGTGCTCGCAATGCTTTTACCCATTTAAAGAAGATAGACCAATAGCATTAATTTTATAACCGAAGAAAAATTTTAAATGGAAACGCAGACAAATAATAATTTGACTTTTTAACCTGAAACTTATTTAAAACATTTCATTCCCATTTTTTCTGATAGAAAGCATAAGGCTGCTTGTTGGAAGATGAGCCTGTTAAAATAAATTTAATTTTTCTATGCATATTTTTGTCATTCCTTGTCTTTTTGAATAAAATGTATTTTCTTCGGGGAAAAACGTTTTATTTCGCAATATAGTTTCCCTTTAACTCGATACATTTAATCCATCGTTTTTTAAATTGTTGATATCAATCTATCAAAGTGAACACATGCAAACAACATACAGCGTTAGCATCCACATACGTGGTTGTTGTACAACAATAGTCTCTGCCTGAAAATAAGCATGATAGTATTGATGTAACGGCAGCGCACAAACAAGCAGGTCGTCGTCGCAAATTTGTTTATGTGCGCTATAGTATCTTGCCCCTCGCTTGCCGAGATCCTGGCTACTCCGTTGCAGTAATTATTAATAGATGGCAATTGACAGGAGCAGTGTTGACATTTAATTAACTACAAGTTAAGTTCAACCACTCACGGTTTTTTCAAACTGCCGTAGTACTATATATTACTGTCCATTATTCCACATGTCGTATTGCATCAATAACACAGTGCAACACAACATTTCTCCAAATTTTGCTGCTAGTAACAAATTGCACTTGGGACGAACTACAAAACCACAAAAGAGTCACAACTCATGGCAAAAAAATAAATCAGGTATTCATTGTCTTGTCCTTAAGGATGTGCAGAATCAACATTTTAGATTAATCGATAAGACTTCCTGTTTTTCTCATTATGCTTGATTTAAAAAATAAATAAATTGGTTTCCCATTACATCCCATGAAGGAATCGGGGAGAGTTTCTCACAACCGGTAAGCTGTGCGCTTGCTAGTTTTATACTCACTGATTGGGACCTATAGTTCAACTCCGGTTCCGAACGGTTTTTTTGGAGAAGCTTTTTCATGGCTAAATTCTCGATAGTGTCGCCATCACTGTACAAAATATTTAATATTTGTACAAAATATTTAAATTCCTAAGAACATATGAAAAATGGTACCATGCATATCAAAAAAAAAACACGGTTTCATCTTTACCGCAAGGATTATACCAAAATATTATATCTGCCAATTCTGAAAGACAAGGTAATGAATAGTTTACACAAAAAAATATTGCAAAATCGACAAATATTTTTTAAATATTTTCATTTGTTTAAAAGATATACCGGCATATGATGAAAGTCGATCGAGTTGAATCGTAAACGAATATGGAGCGCAAAATTAGCAGTTCCCCAAAATGATTTCGCAATAAAACCATTATTTCGCTCGCTATATGTGCCTTAACGCTATCTTGATGAAACCAATCCGCGGCGGCATCGCGTGTTTCAATTTCAGGCAATAAAAAATCTTTATTGTCGTGCGGTAACGCTCGTCATTGACGGCTATATTCTGTCCGCCCTCATTTTTAACGAAATATGGACCGATGGTACCACCATTCCATAAACTCCAGCAAACAGTACATTTTTGTGGATGTAAAGGTTGCTCGAGAAATTCTTTGGATTGCCCATCATCCCAAATACAGAAATTTTAATAATTCACGTATCCATTTAGCCAGAAATGTGCCACGACCCTGGACAAAATTAGGCGCGTAAAAGGCGGATCTTCACTCAGCTGTTACAGAGACCGTTGACTGAATTTAAAAAGTAAATTCACGTCTGACGGCTTCAACTCTTGAACAAGTTAAATTTTGAAAGTCTTTAAATCAAGATCGTGGAGTAAAGCCTTCAATATTCCCCTCACCACAAGCTGGATGTGGTCTATTCGGTAGAGTATCATCCTAAAACGTACACTGAAATTCAAGTTTGGGAATTGTATTGGCACACGCTGAAAAAAATGGCCCCCGTAACATTATGCAGGAACCATGTATACGTTTGGAACATCAATATACTTGCGTGAAAGCATGGTTTTCTTGAATTAAAGGTCTGCTACTTTTTTGTTCCTTTGTTGACTGCCACGTTTTTGTTTTCAGCGATTTTTAACAAGCAAATTCATACTTGGCTCACAAAATTATGTATTATACCATATTAATCATTGCATGTCCTACATGTAATATTGAATAGAGAAAACAATATGTTTGGATAGAAGTATACTATATTTGCGAAAAGCTACAACCACGTTATATTTGTATCCAAACAACACAAAAAACAGATTTCTCCACGTGCAACTGTGTGCTCGAAAGGTCGGTGATGCGCACCATATACAGGGTTAAACAACAGCACCTCGTAATAATGTCTTCACTGTTTTAAAGAAATCACATTTTATTGTTTTCATAATATAAAACAAGTTGAAGATATAATATACAGGATTGATTTAAGGTGTTTCTAAACTTTTTTTTGGTTTTACTAACACTAATTTAGATTAGTTTTTTTAACACTAAATTTTAAACTTGAGAGCTTCTGCTGTCTGTTATTCCTCGCCAAAACGATTTCTAGTATACAAACCTTTTACCAATAGATGGCTCTGATTTTACAGAACAATTTGAGTACAAATGCCAATTTTTGTTGTTTTGATCGAAATGCACGAAAAGCATTTGAAAACGAAAAAAATTTGCAAACGTTGTTGCATTGTGAGCATTGTTCTTTCCATGATGAATTATCAGATAAGACTAAATATAAATAAGATGACAGTATGACACCAGTCACGCCTGATCTGTAATAAAACCCTAAAAACCCTATTTAATCACACGACTGTATTAGGAAATTAAACAAACATTGCACTCACTATCTTTGGACTAGAAAAGCTTTTAGCTATTTTTTATATTAAACTTTTTAATAAAATCTGAGTTTAATGGAAATTGAACTACTTTTCTTAACGCCTCTTTAGCTTTCTTCTCGTGCACTAAAATTTATGTTATTTTCCATTTTTCGTGCAATTTTCTCTTCATACACTCTATGTACTCTACATATTCACAACTCATAAATCGGATAATATTCCCAAAGACACTTAAAATTAATTTAGAAAAAAGTAGAACACTTTAAAAGTTTCCTTTCCATTAAGATGCTTGCCTCGGGATGGAAAAGTAAACAAAAAGATGAAAAAGTACACAAAAAGGCATAAACAAACAAGGATTCCAAACTCATTCCTTTGAGTTTTCTCTAGTCAGATAACTTTAACAAAGCACAAGTAACATCGTAAAGTGAAGATTACATAGATTTTTATTTTCTGATGGGATGGCGATGTTATGATTTTTTATGATGACATTTTTTATGTGAAGTTCACAATTTCTAAGCAAGAATTAGAAAACCACACCTTCCGTTCGGCATAATCTCATAGCCTGATTAAAATTCAACTGCTTTTCAGTATTGTCTTTAGGTTAAGGTGTTTAAAATGTAAAAGCAAACGTCTACTTGAGTAGCACTTGTTTATACTTTAATAAGGAATACTGTTGAATATGCTGTAAGACATGGAAATGCTGAGAAAATTTAAATAAAATGTTGGTGTCAATTCAATCTGTAGGCGGATTGAATTTGGAGGCGGTGAAAGGAAGAGATTGATGCTAAAATTAAAAAAAAAATGGGCACTTTTTTGCAAACAAAAAGGTTTTTTTTTAAATTATGATGAATTTCACTATTAAGCAATTTCAGAAACATTTTGAAATATTTGGTAAAAGAAAGTGACTATATTTTTTAACTTTTCCTGTCAATCTCTTTCAAGCAACCCATAGAAACTTAATCCGCTTACAAGTGTATTTAAATTTGCTCCGGAGTATTGTGAGGAAAAATAAAAGTATTTTGTTTCGGTTTCAAAAGACGTGAATATGTTTTATATTAAGTTTACATAATACGCCATTTGCGTGCTACTGCGCTAACATAAAAATTTCAATATCAAGTTTTATTTTAAAAACTTTGTTCATGGTCAAGTTGCCTACGACTGTGAATTCTTAAAAGTCATAAGTTGTTTGCTAATGAATTTTCACATTAAAAAATACTGGCCGCAACATAGACCACAAACTTCCAAATTGATTAACATCTATATACTGTTCCCTTAGAGCAGTATACAATGAAATAAAATGTTGAACCTATTACGGCCCCAGCCACTATTTAAATTACCCGAAGCCGATGAAAATGGGACTAAAGGCATTGTCCTTTCCTAATACATAGTATGAATAGCTTACGCTATAGGGGCCTAATAGCCGCTTGAATAATAAAGGACGCCCCAAAATTCACGGAAGATTGAATTGAAATTGCACTGTTCTCGGGATACAAGCCATGTGTCACCATCTTGCTATATCCATATCATTCAACTTAGAAACAACAAAACTATATTATCATGTCGCGACTGAGCACCATTGACTGATATTGCCTGACCAGCCACCAATCATTAAAACTACCGTCCACAATTGATTAAACATTTATGAACACCCACCTGTAAGTATACATTCGATACGACACCCATAGACATTGGGAAACGAAGTGAAATACCAATAACCACATCGGATCAGAATCGGATCCAACTTCTGTGATTTGATTTAGATATCGGCTATATACTCGATTCGAGATCGGATACTCGAGCGGCCGTAATTTCTCTTTCAATCCCGGAGCCAGAATTAGGTCCAATCTGACCGGAACTGATATCAAAATCAAATCAGATGCGATATTTAAATCAAATCGGATCAAGTAACGAAATCATTTTGAATTAAAATTTCTGCTGGAATATTAAAACGCAAACAATACTATTTAGATATAAAAATCACATGAGGTGTCAGGGGACACCCGGTTGAAACGAAGTTCCTTTCGCTCTATATTATGTACTACATCTAAGGAGCCCGTAGACAAATACGATAATTTAAATGGATCTTTGAGAAAAGATACTTTTTGTAAAATGATAAACTTTTTTAAGAACTTTTTTTAATGGAATGTATTTTTTTAAAGAGAATATTTGTAGGTCCTTTTTGTAAGAATATGAAAATTTACAATTTTTAAGAAGAAGTACTTTTTGTAAGCAAAAGCCATAAGAGAATAATTTTTTTTACAAAGAATTACTTTTGTTAAGATCAGGTACTTTTAAAGAAGTGGTACTCTTTTTAGGAAAAGGTAATGTGTTTAAGAAAATTTACTTCATTTCAGAAAGGCTACTTATCTCAAGAAAAGAAAATTTATTATTTTGTTTTTAAGAAAATGTACTTTTAAGAAAATGAATTTTTGTAAGAAAGGGTATTTTTTTAAGAGAAGCTATGTTTTGTTTTAAGGAAATGTTTGTTTTTAAAAATGTGTCTTTTTTTAGAATTTTTAAAAGTATGAACTTATCTCAAGAAAAGTTACATATTTATTTCACAAAAAATTTACTCTTTAAAGAAAAGGTAGTTTTTCAAAGAAAGAAAATTTTTTATAAGATAATTATTTTCTTATTTAAAAAAAATTTCTTTTTTTTAAGAAAAGGTATTTTGTAAAAAAATATACTTTTTTAAATGTACTTTTTTAAGATAATTTATTTTTTATAAAAAAATGTACTTTGTTGAAGAATATGAATAGGTATTTTTTGAGAAAATTTACTTTTTTTAAGAGAGGCACTTATTTACGAAAATTTTCTTTTTTAAACTTCTTTCACTTTGGCTTTTCTAAATTTACCTTTATTGTGTGCAAAACTACAGTATATACTAAATACTGGTTACAGGGTCCACCTAGAAAACGTCCCATTACAAGGAATTGCCCAACATATGTTAGTGTAGACACAAACCAAAGCAAAAGTACCCAATATAGTTGATAATACTGGCTTGTAGCATAATAGTGTTAAATAAAATGGTTTAATTTTATTTCATTTAGCCCCCATCCCGCAACGTGCGATAAGGAACTTCGTTCCAAAATTAATGTACGGTGTTTGCACGCTCTAAACTCCCCGAATGAGATGAAGCTTTCATATTAGAGTTGTATTAGCTCAATTTAGGTTTGAAGTATTAAATTTTGTAAATAGGTGGTACTTTTTTTTGTTTTTTCCACATAAAATGTGTGAATTCATTAGTGGCCATGAGATCATTGAATACTTTTGCCGACAGGACGAAATCTGCCAGACCAGCTAGTATTATATAAAATACAAATAATGGTGAAATATAAAATAAGACTATTATGATATAAGGTCGTTTAAATTAATTAAAAATATTTTGTATTGGTTACTTGAAGAAAATCAAATCAAACGGATCTGGATCGGATCCGAATAGGATCTGCGATAGCGAAATTCAGCTTGACGGACTTAAAAAGATCAGCGAAAGCAAATTCCAACATGTCGGACTCTAACCGGATCTGAATCGGATCAGTGAGTGCAAAATCCGAAATCCGTCATGTCCGACTTAAACCGCTATCTCGGCCTCAAACCAAATGCGCATCGGATCCGAGCCCAACTTTATGCTTAATGGGATGACAAAATAATTTCAACTACACACATAAAGTTTCCCTTCTGTCTCGTGTTTTCATGGCAATTCATCTTGCCTTCCACATATTTCAAAGAGATCAGTCTGATTCTATAATTTTTTGTCAGATCTTTAGGTTAGAATCCATTGGCAACCGTTTGTTTTTTGCCGCGCGAAATTTATCAGTCTCTATCCGTTATCGAAATTGCTGGTATCGTATGTAGACTGAATTTGTCGATGGCTGGCTGAAAGTTATATTTTTGCATTAAACTCACATAGAACAATCTTTATGTCAAGGCCAGGGAAGTGATAATAACTCTTTTTTATGCGCTCGAAGAACATGTCTTTAGTCTCTTTTCCTCTATTTTTTGGCAGGCATGTACACAAATTAACGAAATGTTGAAGAATTTCGTTGACGAGGTTGAACCAGGAGACTACATCTCGTACCTGTTCGTCAACCACCAATCTGCAGAAAAATTCAAGCTTTTTTCATGGAAACTCTAGTGACTGTCTCAGTTGTTCCTAATTGCAGATCCATGTCATGCCCATCGCATTCCCAGGATAGGGTTAGTGTCAGCCTTTTAATTTTCGCGGACTCTCCCTGGGCATCACCGGAACCTGGCTTGAATAAACTTCATAACTTCCAGGTGTATAGCCGTAATTCGTGGTCCTGAATTTGCCAAACCATTGTGTTTAGTAGCGCTTGAAAAGAGCAGCCCACTGGGGTTTTGCCGATTACCTACTGTCAGTGTTTATATTTCAGCCACCCAATGTGGATCAGACGCTGGCCAATATACAATTCTCCGTGAGTCTGTAGGAGCTGCATTTTGATATATTTTGATTTTGTATCCGCCGTTGAACAATTATATTGGTTCATTCTCCCATTAGAGACAAAACAAATGCCCAAATATTTCGATAAGTTGCAGTGACTAATGATAATCTGAGAGGAACAAATGTTAGTAAGCCATTCAGGATACTCATCTAGCTACCATCAGAGGGGTAGCTGAAATACCACTATCGCGGACTAATTGACCTAGTGAAAAGAATTGTTCGGCATACTCCCATAATTAGTAGCAATTAGACATCTTGGAGAAAGACTGCGCTCACTCGCTTTTGTTCGCGCTGGATCCTTAAAAGATTTGCACCAAATTTCGTATTTTATATCGTGTAATTATTATTCGCCGAAGAATTTCATGCTCTAACATTTTTAATATTTTTGAGAAAAGAGCAACAAAAATTTCGAGATATTAACAAAAACTGACCACCACGTGAAACTAAACACCGTTAGTAGTAAAGCGGTGTAATCAGTTTTAGCATTTTATGTTCATGTATTTATTTTAAAAGAGCACACATTTTCCAAGACCAACAGTTTTGCAAGAATACATCTGTTCTATATTGGCAATCTGGTTTTCAAATGAATGAGGGGTAACATTGATTCGTATCCTCACCTGGTTGTGGCGATGATAAGCAGGATATTAAGCGTTTCGTACGAAGCCTATCAAAGAGATAGCTGTAATAAATCAGAGGTAAACACAGCCTATTGGTTGTGTTCAACAGGGCGTCTTCTTTATCCCAGAACATGGAAGCATTAAACATGTTATGAACAACATAAGGCAACATAAAAAAATTATTAATATTTCCCTAAACTGAAGTGTAACAGGCCCTAACAGTTTCTACTGGATATTGTGCTTTGAAATGGTTTTTTAAGTGAAAATACTTGAATCCTTCGGTTGTTCTTTGAAAACAGATGTGTATAAAGCAATATAAATAAATCTGAAGTTCAAACAAATTCTTCTTAAGTTGATTTTAAAGTATGCACTCAAGTTTAATACTTGACTTAAGTTTAAAAAAAAATATGTATAAATATGGGTAATTTTCAAAAGAAAATTTAACATTAAACTTTGTACGCACTTAAGAAAATCTAACGTGCTATGGGACGAGGATCTTAAATGCTTAATGGTATGAAACGAATTTAGAAACAGTTATAAAGTGACTTCTGGCGTAACTCCTTATTTTCTGCACTTAAGAGTAAAATAAGACAAACATTTTGTACATCAGTCAACAACAGTAATCATGACTAAAGAGAGCCGATGGTTCGCACGACATGTAAGAATGTTTTGCTAAAGTTTCTTGTGTTTTTACGCTTGGGATATTATTCGAACATTGGAGTAGTAGATTAACTGAGTTTTCGTTTGCATTTAATCAGGGAGTGCTCATGTCACTGTTGACCGAAATTGTAGTTGAATTCTAGTTGAAATGAACGATATGCAACCAGAAGAAATCAAGCAATGCAGAAAGTTTAAATAGTGTTTGACTGACACTAAGGATAGCTAAATTGTATCTGATGCTAGTTGCATTGAACGAAATTACGCATATATCGAACCATAGAGTTACACACAACTGCAACTCGAACTTTATTAAAGTTCCAACTACCAATCTCAATGAACGTAAGAGAAAACAAAACAGTTGATGGAAACTCTTATCTATTACTGACTGATTTAGTTTGATGAATAAGTTCCAATCAGAATGAAATGACAATTCAGGTCAGGCCACGAGAACAAACAAAATTATAGTAAATTTGCCATTTTATCGGGCAACATTCTCCGCCATGAAAAAAATTCAAAATATTTGCACTTTTTCAGTACAACATTCTGAGAAGCGAACACAAAACCTTCTAGTGGTGTTGTACTTTTTTCACAAACGAACTCAAAAAGGCATTTCTAGGGCAAAGGTTAGAAAAAATGTTGAATTTTTTCTCAGAAATGAAATCACCATAAGTGTTTTACATCGCTACAAAATAATTCACTTCTTGAGTGCATTATATGCAGTTCGAAGTACCATTTTCGATAAACGCAATTTGATAAACAGTCGGTATCTACGGCATTAAATGGCAATAAATACATTGTCTTTTATTGTGATCTGTGCATTCAAACGTCTAACGGATTGGTTTGTGGCGTAAGATGACTCTGAAATGAAGTGAGAGAGCTGCAGTCAATGTTGACAGTAATAATAGACGGTATTAATATTTTCAAAAATGCAACTGATGGGACTGCGTCGCTGAGTCAGTCATGCCGCGTATTACTTGATGATATTGATGGTAATGGACGCTTTATAAGTTTTGTGAGTTAAGGGCACCTTAATACTGCGGACCAGTCGGCCGACTATTAGTCAGACTAGTTTTGATTTTTGTTCGATTAGTCGGCCGACTGCCCGACTTCACCTTACACTGGGAGATGAGTCGGCCCGACTCGAAAGTCGCTTCTGTCGCATCTGCATCCGCTGGCGATATGATCCAAGTTTCGAAACCATATGCCAGGACTGGTAAAATGAGAGTCTAGTAAAGCTGGACTTTTGTCTGTCGAGAGAGGGCTTTGTTCTTAAACTACCCGCTGAACCTAAAATAGCATCTATTTGTAAGCACAATTCTCCTATTTATCTCCAGGCTGACGTAATTCATCTACCACTACAAAACCAAATTCTACCACTACAATTCGACGTTCAAGTGCGGACCAAGTCGAGAGTACATTGTGGGTGAAAGTGAAAATTATGAACTTGAGATCTTGATGAACTCGAAGGAAATGGGATCATATATCCTCCTTCAATCGGACAGAAACTGAGGACGAAATACGTTGGTTTGTGGCCAGCTACCATCAAAGTACGCGAATTTGAGTTTTTTTAAAGGGATCGTGCACCAGCCAAAAACATCTAATACCCGATGCGAATTCGAATAATTTGAAATGCTATAATCAATATATGTCAGGTATGAGCGCAAAAGTCAAACTGAATTGCCTCAATGCGAATATGATATCGTCATTCTTGTAGAAACCTGGCTGAATGATGGGTTCCGAGATGTAGAATTTGTCGATTCGAAACAATTTGTAATAGAGGTGGTGGAGTTTTTTGGCTGCTGTTCGTCGTAACATTCCCGCTTCGGTAGAGTTTTCTAAAGCTTTCGACAAGTTGTCCCGTGCAGTTCTTATTTTCTAAGTGGATTAAAAGGGCTTTCATTTCCAGTCTTTAAATTGGCTTAAGTACAGTCTGCTGAACGAACCCAGGACCTCATGTTCATGAGGCGCGCACACTAACCATTGAACCACCGATGGCGTCCTAGGTCTCCTTCTATTAAATTTGTTCTTTATTGCTATATCATCTTGAATTATCCATTCAAAATGTGTGTTATATGCTGATGATGTAAAAATTTACAAGTGTATCGGATTGCTTTTAGATTCTACCTTATTATAATACGATATTTTCTCAGTGACCCAGTGGTGCATAAAAACTAATCTATTTCTGAAAGTAATTAGATGTTTTTATGTTTGCTACGGCCGAAAATGGTGTCCAATTTATACTGAATATTATGATAGTAATATAACAGTCATGCAGGTAAAGGAAAAACGTTATCCCAGTGTTATGTTTGATGCTACTTTGACATTAGATTCCTACATTGATTACATTGTTCCCAAAGCCTACTTACTTTTGGCTTTAATAAAGCGGCATAGTTCTGAGTTCACAGATCCTTATTTCGCGTAGGATTTTATCTATTGGATTTGTGACATTCAGGATTAAGTTTACTTCGATTGCCAGGAACCCTTGGACTGGTGTGCAAAACCACAGAATTGAAAGAAGAGAGAAAGTTTATTAAATTTGACTTGGTTTCGTTGAACTATGTGGCTCCACTGTCTTCCTAATGAATCTTGTTGTAAACTCATTCATTTACAATCACTATTGAACCGTCGTTGCTGTCAATCTATTATGTATATTTATAAGGTCAATTGTGGAATTATTGACTGGTCTCATATATAAACTCTAATTGTTCTCAATATTCCAGTAAGGTGATTTATTTCGCTCTATTTTATGTACCTTGCCATTGAAGAAATTATAGTCTGAATGAGCCCACTGCTATGGCCCTTAGGGAATTTAATAGATTTATTTCCAATCTAATATTGAGTTTAGCTATTAATTATATGAATTTAAAAGATCATTGGAAATATTAAGTAGTAGTCTAAATAAAAAATAAATATTCGAAATTTATCTAAAGTTAACCTGAAATTTATTTAAATTAAATATATTCCCTTCACAGGGATAATGATTTTCTTCGTGTGAAAATATTTAATATGCCTTGTACAATAATTTTTGGCGAAGTGTTGTAGTTGTTTTATACTTATAATATATTTTTTTGGTATCTTTTTTAGGTTCCTGGAAACTCGGTTGGATTTTGTGTGATATTTGGATATCATTGGACGTCCTGTTGTGTACTGCTTCCATACTCAGTTTGTGTGCTATTAGCGTGGATAGGTGAGTTTATAATCAAAATGCACTCCATCAAATATAAATAGTTCATATTTCCCCCGTATTCTGCGGGCAATTTGCACCCTTGACAGTAAAAAAATTATTGGTTCGTTGCTCTTATTATTTTTCCATTTACACAATCAACTTAACCAAAGTGAACGTACCTTTTTGGTATATTTCTCGATTTTCTTCCTTTTCAGATACTTGGCTGTCACCCAACCTTTAACATATTCACGCAAACGTCGCTCCAAACGTTTGGCTCTTATCATGATACTCATAGTGTGGGCGCTGGCATTGGCCATCACCTGTCCACCAATGCTGGGATGGTAAGCATACGGCAGACAACAACCTAAACAAATATTAGGTGCCCACGTTCGAGCAATGACAGTTGCGGTGTTAATATCATGATCTTTTTAATTTTCTTAAATTTATGCAAATGTTTTTCAACCAACGCGTTGATTTCTTTAAATACATTTTTTATAAGATTTGCGATAAAAAAATTATCGCTTATTCGTGACATTCTCTTATACATAAGTAATTTGCATAATGAACTTTTAATTAAAAAGTGTATCCTTGTTAAAAGATTTACTGCAAATTAGAAGTGAAATTATAATGCGGCGCGGAGTTTCAGTTGAATTTTTGGAACCATTTCATTTAATAAATATATTCTGGAATACTGTTGTTGATGTAATTTAAAGTCTCCACCAAGCATTATCCTTAATAAAATCTAATTCATTACGCTTACCTGTGGTTATTTATTCTACCTACACGCTTTACGGAGGACGAAATTGGAAAAAATGTTCCCATTTTAGTCCGAGTAGAGCAAATATAACTCAAATTTAATGGCGGTTGTGCCATTTTAGGTATTCAGAGTTGTAGTCGACAAACAAGTAAACTTTAAACTACATTGCTGTGGTTTTGCAGTCACAAATTTGTGATTCCAAGGCAAGGCAAGTATAGGGTGGCGCCCCAATTGTGCTACAATAAGAAATTCAAATTATTTTATTCAAATAAAATAATTATTTCGTTTTTTTTTACTGTATTTTGCAACTCTTGAAGCGGAATATTAAAGTTTGTGATCTAGAAGAATTTCGAAAAATTTTTTGGATTTTTTGAAGATGTTTATGGATGGGGTCGCGGGAATAGATTTTATCAAAAAAATTAGGTTATGGAGAAAAATTTTTTATATTATTTTTTTCTGGTGCTTTTTGTTTCTACAATTAAACAATTATCTTCTTAATTATCCGATCCCACGACTTTACTGTACGGTTTTAATGCCGTACAAATGTAATTTTTGGAAAAAACCCATTCTATTGGAGAAGAATATTGGTGTTAAAGCAGCTGTTCCCAAACTGTTTGATTAAGCACTTTAAATGAAAATGTAAAAAAATATTTATATTTATTAGAAATATTTTCATGTCGCAAAATGCCAATTGTTTTGAACATCAGTACAGAAACTTCAGTCGGGTGAACCGACTTAAACATACCCTCACCCCTAGTCGTCCATTGCAACCGAGTTCTATTAAAAAACACATATATTCACGCTTACGTTGAACGAATGAGGGAAGTAACGGGTCCGCCAAATAACTTTTTTTTTTTTGAAAATGCTATAAAAAAAAACCATTGAATATTTTCTCAAATTCCTTTTTTTATTTGAAAGTACAATCCTTCGGGTTAATAATGGAAAATAATTTCATTCAAATGGGTGCCTCGGCTGGCCATGCAGTAGCCTACACGATCGGTCCAGTTTTTAAGCACATTATCGATTGTGTGCAGCTGTATTTCACCAATGGCTTCATGAATATTGTCCTTGAAAGCTTCAATTGTCTCTGGCTTGTCGGCGTAACACTTATCTTTGAGGGCACCCCACAAATAATAGTCCAACGGTGTCAAATCGTATCAGCTCTGCTGCTGATAATGCGATCTTCAAAAACAGGGCGCAAAACATCGAGTGTAGCTTCGTCTATGTGGCACGTAGCGCCGTCCTGTTGAAACCAAATGTTGCCAATATCCTCCTCTTCAATTTTTGTGAACACAAACTCGTTCAACATGTTCCAATAACGATCGCCATTGACTGTAACGGCCACTCCTTGCTCATTTTCAAAGAAAAATGGCCCAATTATGCTTCTGGACCAAAATCCGTACCAAACAGTGACTCGTTTTGGGTGCATCGGCTTTTCACTGTATGCGTGCGGGTTTTCTGTGCCCCAAATGCGACAATTTTTCTTGTTTACATACCCGCCAAGATAACGAACATACGGAGCTGACGGTGCTTCTCTTCTTCCCAAATCCGTACGCAATTTTCGCACACATTCTGCAACCATGATTTTCAAAGTAATGTCGCAATATTTCCCAGCGTTGTTCAAGCGTATACACATCCATATTCGTTCAGCGGAAGGATAAAACTAATTATCTGTCAAATCAGACATGAGCTAAGTGTTACCATTCACGAAATAAGCACTAGTTGAAAAAAAAAACGTTAGATGGCGGACCCTTTAAATGTGTCAATATTCAATAGCAGAGTTAAAAATTATTCAATACCCAACTTACCTTGGTCCTAAGTAATTTTGGCGATTTATAGTGAATACCAGCCAATTGTCAATCCAATATTTATATGGGAGGTACAAAAAAGGGCATGGCGAAGTTGTTCTTTTGTTATTACACAGCATTACACAAAATATTGATCAGTACCAAATTTTGGTGTATACGCGAGATATCAAGCCGGCCAGCCGACAACTTTTTTATGGCTTGTACAAAAATGGGCGTGGTACAGTAATTAATCTTTGATTTTTAGGAAAACATTGCCTAGTACCTAATTTCAATAAGAACGGTTGTAGTTTATGAGAGTTATCATGCCGATCAACCGGTCATCCGTCCAACATTTTTGTGGGCATGACAAGAATGGGTGTGGCAAAACCAATTGTTTTCCATGGAAGAGTGGGATTTGACTAAATTTGGGCTTCTACCAAATTTCATAAAGATTGGTTCGGTTTTGCGGGAGTTATCTTGCCGAACAACTGATGTATGGGAGGCACCAACAAGGTCTTGGCAAAGTCACCCTTGTCTTAATCAGTGACTGACGTTTGATGACATGAAGCCCAATGCCTAATTTCATTAATATCGGAAGTGTTTCACGCGACTTATCGCTTTGGCAACCCGGACGCCCACCGAGCTTTCGTATGGGAGGTACCAGAATGGAAGTGGCAACTTCGGCAAGTTAAGTAGACATTTACAGATTATTAACCAATGATTTTGTACTAAATGCATCGATTTGTATGGTGCTACCGGAAGGGGAGTGGTCAATACGCCCATTTTCTATCCCAAACTAAGTTTGGACAACTAATAGTCACTGACAACAGTTCATTGTGACATATGAAGATTTACGGTAGTTATTGTGATCACCAGCCAGCCAGCTTGGCAGAGAGATATATAGACGGACAAGTCTCAATCGTCTTTAAAAGTCCCAAGACGAATTTCGTCCAAAGAGACTAGGGTCTAATATGTCTCCTTCTATGTGTTACATTTTTTTCGAATTAAATGAGTGATGTGGTGAGGGTGAAAAAATTGGCATTGAATACATTTTCATAAATTTTGTGTATCAAAACCGACAATCGTAAATTGCCCAATTTTTCATAATTGGTTTTCGAACCATTACCCATTTCCAAAAATCGCCAACAAATTTTTGGGTAATTTTTAAAAATATAAGAAAGACGACATTTAGTATAATATTTCGCCAAAATTTATATGGGAAATTTTTGAGTTATTTTTAGTGTATTTTTTTCGACGATCTTATTTTGGGCCGTTAGTTGGGCACCCAGCCTAGTATACTAGACGAATTCTACTAAAATCCAGGATTTCATTTTTCCTTTTCTCAAAAATTTTATTCGAAAAATTTAAGTTTCAATAAAAATCTATGCAATATAAAATCTAGGAGATGTAAATCTTCTGATGGAGATGGGCTTTTGTTATTTTTCAAATGCTTTTGATCAGCTGACTAAATTCTTTGTTATACAGTTCCACAGCTGATTTCAAGGTTAAATTTTATGATGTGTCACATTATTTTCAATGTTCAGTTTTCATTTAAATCATGTTGTGAATATGAATGATCAAAATGGGAATGTTCGACGTATTTTTTTCTATTTGATTTCCGAAAAGGTAAAAAAGCCGCGGAAACTCAGCGGGATATTTGCGACGTGTATGGTTTGGATATTTTTACACAACACCTATGCTAAAGTTGGTTCAGAAAGTTTCGTTCTGGAAATTGCTCGATCTAAAATGTCCACAGCAGCAGTAGGCCAAATGAGGTTGATAAGGACGAAATCAAAGCCGATATCGAATCTGACAACCACATTTCTCTCCGAGAAGTTTCAGACCAGCTGAAGGTGTCGCACACGATCATAGAAAACCATTTGGAACAGCTTGGAGTTGTCAAAAACCTTGATATTTGGGTTTCCCAGGAACTTAAGAACAACCACATAATAACAAAATGATCCATTTTTAAAACGCATTGCCACTGGAGGTGAAAATGTATTCTTTACTACATCCTCAACCGAAAGAACGCGCTCAAACTTTATTAAAGGCTGAACTAACTAAATAAATATTTTCCCATTACATCCCATGACGGGAGAGGGCAGAGCTTTTCACAATCATTGAGCTATACGTTTTCTAGTTTCATACTCACTGATTGGAACCTTCAGTTTTGTACCGGTTCCGAACGGTTTTTGGCTTATTACTCGATAGTGTCGCCATCACTAAGCGACGTGGCCGTCGTCGAAAGAAGTGTAAGGTGGTCAGAGCAGGGATCGAACCTCACGTTCTCTCGCACAACAGCCGCGCGCACTAATCGTTGCACCACCGACGACCACTAGATGTGATATTGGGCCGACGAAGGCACAACTGCATCAAAAAAAGTTAAGTTGTCCATTTTGTGGGATTTTAAGGGAGTAATTTATTTTGAACTGCTTCAAAAAATCCAAATTTCGAAGTCTATTGAGAGCAAGTGGCCAACCTTGATGGGGCACTGAAAGGAACACGACATGAATTGTTAAATCGCAAAGGTGCGTTTTTCCATCACGACAACGCATCAGATCTTTGCATTCTCGTCAAAAAATTTTAGAGCTTGGATGCGAATTGATTCCACATCCACTTTATACTGCTGATCTGTCTCCTTCGGATTTTCATTTATTCCGAAGGCTGCTATACGTATTCCGGGATCTGCTACATTTGGAAAATCCTTCAATACCGAACACAACACCACTTGTTTGAGATAACAAGTTGCCTGAATGGTCGCAAAAGACCATAGAAGAAAATGGTAGTTACAATATAGATTGAAATTAATTATGCCAATAAAATAAATGAAAATTACTTTGAACAAAAAACCCAAATTACTTTCTTGCCAATCCAATGCCGTAAAACCTATTAAATATTTGTTTATCGAAGCTTCGTTAAAATTTTGCTTTACAGTTTATTTTATGTTTTGTGCATTTGATTTTAACTCTATAATTGAACTAAAATTCTTCCTCCAAATTTAATTAGTTAATATTTGAAATTTTTCCAATTTATACACATTTGTTTTTAAAGCCATTTCAATCTTCTTCGATTTCAATTTGCCACCGTAATAGGTAACACATTTATTTATATTTCCCCGAAATTACCATCACATTCGAGTTCTTTTTAGTCACCCTTTTGAAAGCAGAAGAAACCATAATTGCTTTGAATTCCCATAAAATGAACACAAAAACTTTTGCATCAGCATATTTTCCGAAATCGATTTAAATTTTTGAAGGTAATTTCCAATAACAAAATATCCTTGCCACAAATTGAGTTTTTGCCATAAACATTTATTAAATTAAAACGAATTAAGGGTTTTGTTGGACAACGAAATAAATTGGTTGAAACACTTTCCAAAGGATGGGCATAAATTAATTGTTGTTTCTCTCCAGCCAAAGGATGTGTAACATGATGCACGCTCCTAAGTTGGATTCTGTTCGATTTTTCATTTAATTTCATCATTCATTTTGTTCGTTCCTTCTCCATCATTGCAGGTATGAACCCGGCCGTCGAGATTTGAATGAGTGTCGTTACAATCAGAACGAAGGTTATGTGATATTTTCGGCAATGGGATCATTCTTCATTCCCATGGCAGTAATGATTTATGTTTATGCCAGGATTTCGTGTGTTATAGCATCACGACATGATAATATGACCGATATTAGTGTACATAATAAGGTAAGTTATAAAGACAGATGGCTACATTAGTTGCTATCAATCTGTTAGTTACTGGTGATACATGTATTAAATTTTACCCAAAGGACTAATAAACGAGAGAGATATTACTAATGGTCATCGAAAATACATTGTTGTTTGAGACAAAACTATTAATTTAACCTACATCAACTAATATTCGGCATAGAAGCTACTCAGAGGCCAATTGATCTAACTCTACAAAACAAAAGATGGAGAAAATCAGAAAAGAACTTCATAACATCAATGTATTTCTCCTAAACCCTTTTTTACGTTTCTTGACATTTTTACAACCTAATGAGGTCAGATGTCTTACACATATTAATTAAACAAACAAATTTCCACATATTCCTCCAACTGGCTGTATCCTTTGCCTTTTCTCGGCAGTTGGTAACACCAAGGATTCGGAGGGATTCTTCGGCCTGGTCTTTCCATAGGAGTCTTGGTCGTCCTCTTTACCTGCTTCCATTGGGTGCGTTACCGAAAACTTTTCGCGGTCCATTCTGATAACATGGCCTAATTTGATCCGCCTATTTATGCCCACGTCAGAATATAAATTATATAGCTGTTGGTTCCAACGACGCCGTTTTCTCTAACAGGACCATATATTTTACGGAGAATTTTTCTCTCGCATACTCCCAGGTGCTGTTTATCCGCTTGCGATATGACCCAAGTTTCGGAGCCATATTTCAAGACAGGCACAATGAGAGTTTGGTGTAGATTGGCTTTTGTCCGTCGAGAGAGGGCTTTGTTCCTAAACTGCTTGCTTAGCCCAAAATAGCATATATTTGCAAGCACAATTCTCCTATTTATCCCCAGGCTGACGTTGTTGTCCTTGTGCACGGCGGATCCAAGGTGGACAAACTCATATATCACTTCAAAATTATATCGGTTGTCGACTCTCAAGTACGGACCAAGTCTGGAATTTTGTCTAGTCGTTGACACCATCAATTTTGTCTTGCCCTCATTAACAGCAAGACCCATCTGCCCCGATTCAATTTAAATTTTTGAAAATACTGCAGAAACCTCTCTCAGATCTCACCCAATGATGTCTATGTCGTCAGCATACGCCAGCAACATATGGCTTTCGTCTTGTTCGTATTTACTGCAGCTTTTCTCATTATTATCTCCATTAAGATGTTGAAAAGATTGTACGAAAGTGTGTCGCCTTGTATCAGTCCTCTCTTGGTACATAATGGTTCAGTGAAGTCTTTCCCCACTTTCACTACTGATTTGGTGTTGGTCAGCGTCATTATATAGAGGCGGTTCAGTTTTTCCCCGTAGGGCACTATCGAAGTTGCTTTTGTAATCGATAAAAAGGTGGTATGTATCGATTTGTTGTCGTGTGTCTTTTCCAAAATTTGGCGTAGCGTGAATATTTGGTCAGTCATGTACTTGCCTGGTCTAAAACCACATTGATAAGGTCCAATCAGGTTTTCAACAATTGCCTTTAGTCTTTCACATAATACGCTTGACAATACCTTATATGCGATCTGTAAAAGACTGATTCTGCGATAGTTGGAACAGCCACACGGAACACCCTTTTTGAATACGTTGCATAATACACGGAGACTTCAATCGTCAGGCATAGATTCCCCCAACTATATACCGCATATAAGTTGATGCATGTGGGTTAGCAGCCCTTCGCCACCTGCCACATTGTTACGTGTCCTTACTAGGCGGCCTGAGGATGACTGGCAGCACCGGCTGGCTCAGTCGACACTCTCTGGGAGGTTCCATCCCGCCATCCTGGCCCTAAGGTACGCATCAATTAATTTAGTTTAGTAATAAATACCAAAAAGAACTACATTTCAACAATTACATTTCTCCGAGTGAGACACAGGATTTGGTCTCCAACCGCCCTACCCTACCAATGATCATACGGCTGGCTGCCTCAGTTTTGCATGTGGGTTAGCAGCCCTTCGCCCTTAACTGACTGTTTCGTTGCCATACGTGCAGCGTCTTTTTCATCTGTGCATTCAGTTCAATGGCTTATCCTTTTGCGGTTTTTGATAGCCAAGTTCAGTCCTTGCAGCGGTTTGCAAAGAATGGAAGATGCGCACCTGGATCCTTTGAAAGGACGTTGATATCTCCGGTATTTGCAGCATGTCAATATCTAGCTTTTCCTCTGTTCGGCTTCGTAAGTTTTTCACCCACCTCAGTCCTGTGCGAACTTCCGCTGCCACCAGGTAATGATCCAAGTCGGTATTGGCACCTCGAATCACACGTACATCCGTTACACTAAAAGACTAAGTGATCTAATCTGGTTCTTCGTCCGCTGATCAGGAGATATCCAGGTCGCCTTATGTATGTCCTTATGCTGGAATCGTGTGCTATTAACTACCATGTTCTTTGCAGCGGCAAAGTCTATCAGTCTTATTCCATTATCAGAGGTGGTATCGTGTAGACTGTGATAACCGATGGTTGGTCGAAAGACACCTTACTTTCCCCATTTGGCATTAACATCGCCTAGAATAATCTTAATGTCGTGGTTAGGGCAGCGTTCGCATACTTCCTCCAGACGCGCAGAAAATGATTCTTTGACCTCATCATCTTTATCCTCTATCGGTGCGTGCACAGAAATTAACGAGATGTGGAAATATTTCGCTTTGATGCGAATTGCGGCTATGCGTTCACTCACTGGGTTGAACCTTGAAACCCATAAACCCAAGAGCGAGTCGTACAATCAGTGCATGCTGGCTCCTTCACTGCCATTTTTATGAACTCGGGATTAATATGTTAGGACTGCGAGGGTGCTAACAAAAGTTCACTTAATAGAGTAGAAAAAACTAAACAAAAAATGTTTTAATGTTATATCATTATTCTTCATCTCTTTGTATTTTTTCAAAGTAATCGCCATTTATTTCGACACATTTTTGAAGTCGATAAATCCACCTTGAAAATCAGTCTTAAAAATCTGAAAATTTGCACCTTCTGGGCTCCATAACATGCTTTGTTGTTTGGTTTCAGGATCGTACTTGTAAAACCATGCTTCATCACCTGTTACAATTTTCTGAAAAGTGGAAGACTTTCCGTTTTTGCCTCTTTTTGAGCTTCAGTTAAAATTCTAGGAACCCATCGTGCAGATTTTTTTGTGTTATTTTTTAAAATTCGCGATACAGCCATGGCATTCAAGCCCAATTCTTCAGCAAATATTTCCTGGGTCAATCTTGGATCTTCGACAATTTTAGACTTCACCAGCGCTACACTTACATCGTCATTAGCAAATTTTGGATGGCCTTTTCGAGTTTCGTCCTCCACAGAAAACTGACCGGTGTGGAATCTCCGGAACCACTTTGAAATAGTCACAAGGAATGGCGTATATACTTCAAACGCTGGATGGCACTCACTAAATATTCCCATAGGCTAGAGCTTACGCCGAAATCCAAAAAAATAGCAAACCGAATTTCTTGTTGCGTTGACACAGGGATATCCACTGACACTGCTTCAGTAATTTTACGTTTCTTGTCTCCATTTTGACCGATCTTTCTGAAAATTAGAGTGATATATCGTAAGATTTTAACACATAGTATGTAATGTTTGATTTATTAAAAACTTATAATATGACAGCAACTAAGCGAACTTTTGTTAGTAGTTTCGAACTCCGTGACAAGTTCCTCATCAGATGGCTAACTACTGTGCTTGAATTGATACCATCGGAAGATCATCAGTCGCATATACACAAACTCAAATATGCAATTTATATATGCGAATTAGTATCGATCGAAGATCCCTAAGTACCAACACACACTGAAACGTCTTTAATCCTACACAAGAACAGATGTATTTTTTCCACCATGTTATTCTTTTCCTCTTCCATACTCGCATTGTTGGAGTGCTTTGATTTGTGTTTTTACTACATCACAGAGTTGCATTTTCCTGTGGTATATACTTTTTCATTTCAATGAGTAAATTTTAAAATGTGCCTATTTTTTCAATTTTCCAGAAATTTAAACGTTATACAGCAGCCGACGTCGACAATGAATTAGATCAAGACTTATCTGAATTGGATCTGAGTTCTGGCCAAAAGAAACAGCAAGCCGCTAGAACGTTATCCAACCAAACACTGGCCAAAGAATTGCACGAAATAATGGCATCTGATAACGAAATTCCCAATGCGACACAATGTCACTCGTTGTTAGCAATGCCCGCGACAGCCACAGTCCCAGTCACTTCACCCAGCAGCAGCAGAAATGGTTGTTACGAACTAACACGACCATCCTCATTGCGCCGCACACCCACTGCCTCATCGAATATAACTATAATGACCAGTACCACGGGCACTGGAACAGCGACAGCCAGTACGAATATGGAAAATCCCTGGACATTTGCTGGCGTCAATACCACCACAACTATTTCCACCACCCACCAATACCAGCAGCATCCGCATCCCAACAAACATATGCGTACGCACAGTGTGCGGCATCAACATTACCTGAGTGCTCCCACAGCAATGTTGTCCGTTCCGCCTGATTCACTCGCGGCGGGTAACAATACGGCAGTAACATCAATTCTGCGGCAACATTCCCAACCAACTCCATCCACGACAGGCCAACAACGTGTTCATCAACATGGACACCATTACACCAAGTCGCTGTCGAATCGCATCACATCCCTCAAAAAGGAGAACAAAACCACGCAAACGTTAAGTATTGTCGTGGGTGGTTTTATTGCCTGTTGGCTGCCATTCTTTATCAACTACTTGATCACACCGTTCCTGGATGATGCACAGGTTAGTCGGACACTGGCACAGGGTCTGACATGGTTGGGTTGGTTCAATAGTGCCATTAATCCGTTCATTTACGCATTTTATAGTGTTGACTTTCGTGCCGCATTCTGGCGCTTAACATGTAAACGCTTTTTCTCATCAACATCCAAACCACAATTTCCAACCAACACGATGTCGATACGACGATAGTGCAGAGCGCCAGAGTATGACTAAGTTACGTTAGAAATATATTAAGTTAGAATATACTAAGTTAGAAAGATAAATACAAATTCTCAATATATATTAACAAGACTCTTTAAACTAAAGCATAATTTTGTGATTAATTTAGTAAAAATATTTGCTAGTGAAGATCAATAAATTCCACCAAATATTTACCTGTTTAATGTCATGCCAAACAAACGTCAAACGCCTTCCTCAAGTCATATAATACGAGATTAGCTGCTATAGAGTTTGTATTGGTACTAGTTCGGCAGTCATTCCGAGGGTGAATGCCTAGTGTCCATTAAGTAATAGCGTATAAACGTGATGGCATTAGAGTAGAATGATGTCGATGTAGAATGATGTTGATGTCCACGATCAATTGGCGTCAAAATTTGTCACCCATGATTATTTTATTCTTTTTTCTTACCCACTGAAATCCGCTCAGAAAAATCGTCGTTTTTTAATTTTCTAACTTTAAAAATAAACTAAATGGTTTCCCGTTACATCCCATGAAGGGATTAGGGAGAGCTTCTCACAACCAGTGAGCTGTTTGCGTTCCAGTTTTTATACTCACTGATTGGGACCTACAGTGTTATACCGGTTCCGAACGGTATTTTGAGAAGCTTTTTCATGGCTAAATACTCGATCGTGTCGCCATCACTAAGCGAGGTGACTGCCGGCGAAAGAAATTTTTTAGGTGGTCAGAGTAGGGATCGAACCCAGGTCCTCATGCACCTCATGCCGCGCACACTACCATTGCACCACCGACGGCCGACTAACTTTATTCGACCAAATTAGTAAAAATTTAAAAAAAAAAATGATTTTCCGTCTATTTCTTTAAAGTTTTGAAAATATTATTAGAAATATTTTCAGAAATTCGTTGTTCTTCGTTGTTTGCGTATAAACATGTCGAGGTAAGGAAATTAAAAGATAATATCTGCATCACAAAAGGCAAGAAGAGCTGGTTTTGTTATTCTACCAATAAAAAAACTTCTACGTCGCAAAGTGAGTGGTTCTGAATCAAATTCCATCGGTCAAAATTCAATTACTTGTGATCTTGTAAATATTTTTGAGTTCTGGAAAACATCCAATTCTAGGTATCGAATCCAATTCTAAAAATCGAATAATTTGGTATATTTTAGAAATTAACACAAAATTTATTGGGTTTATCTTTTTCAATTTTAATGAAAACAAAATTGCAGTATTTTTGTTTCTAGGATTTTTTTTATGTATTTTCATAATACGCACAACATATTTTAATTTCCAAAATTGAAGTAAGTCTCAGAAATTCAGCACAAATCCGTTAGACCCCTAATTGGACCTAGTCCTCGAGTCATTTGGGTTTATTATGTCAGACTTTGGAAAAATACAATAATTTTTTTGTTTATGATAATTCACGTGCCGAATTACATTTAACGGGTGATTTTTCTGCTATTTGGGTTTTCAATGTTAAGTTTTTGCCAGTTCGTTCGTGATTTGTCTCATGTGTCAATATCAATAATGTTCGGTTTGCCTTACCATTTTATCATGAATAGACTTCCAAACGTACAGCCCTTGCAAATCATTGAGTTTTTAGTTTTAGCTAATTACGCCTATTTCATGATCATCATAATCGACCCAGCGAGCAGTCTATTCAAGATATTATAATCAAAATTCGCACCAGTTTCATTAATTGGACGTCAATCCACCAACACGTATCGGTAGAGTGCGTACCGAGTGTAATATTTCTGCTATATCTATCTGCAAGTGTTATTGAAAATCGCGATATGTCCATTCGTCGCCGATCGGTCGAAACTCATACAAAATTCAGATGGTTCTGGAGCTGAAGCCGGTCAACCTATAACAACGTCGTCGTTACGGTGAAAGGACATTACCGAAGCTGGAAGAAGGTCATATTTTTTTAACGAAAAATTCTCTTCAGCGATGAGACTCATTTTTGGCCCAATGGGTTCGTCAGTAAATAGAATTGCCGCATTTGGTCCGAACTGCAGCCAGAGGCTGTTAAACTGCTGCCAAAACACCATGAAAAATGCACAGATTGGTGCAGTTTATGGGACGGCGGCACCACTGGACCGTATTTCTACAAAAATGATGATGCGATGGTACGTTCTCGTTAATTTTTTCCAAAAAAAAGTAATTTCTCTGATGAAACACATTTCCATCTGAATGGCTTCGTGAACACACAAAATTGTCGAATTTGGGGCGCAGAAAATCCTCATGTAATCCATGAGAAACAAATCCACCCATAACGAGTAACTGTCTGGTGTGAATTTTGATAAGGTGGAGTGATTCGTCCTTACTTTTTTGAAAATGAGGCCGAAATTGCAGTGACTGTTCTTGTGGCCTAAACTGGACTGGATGTATCTGGACGATATACGGTTTCAGCAAGACGGTGCCATCTGCCACACCGCGCATGAAACAATCGATTTATTGCAGTAACGATTTCCAGTACAAACTATCTCAAGAAATTCTGATGTCAACTGGCCACCAAGATCATGGGATTTAACGCCGTGCGATTTCTTTCTTTAGGCTTTTGTGAGAGCTCTAATCCGAAACCCAATGCGTCATCGGTGAGATAAAGCCACATCTCTGCAAAAACGTCATGGGAAATTTCACGAAAAGTAAAATGGCCAGTCATCAGAGACTTGGACAGATCTTTTATTCCATACTTAATCGAAACATGTCTTATTTACAATCCAATAAAAAAACGAGAACTACATATCTCAAAAATTTCGTTTTTCATTTTAAAATGGAAAAGTGCACTCTTTCTGAGGCACCCTTTAGAAATTTGCTGTATTTTCTTAAAGTTTCAAAAACCAAATAGCTAATAATTCACCCATTATATTCAACGAAAGAAGTTATTAACGAAAGGTTAATTCCATAAAATTTATATTAACCCTTCCAATACAGCTCGTTTGATTTTGTAGATATTTAACATATTTATTCTCCTAAATTCATGGAACTAAATGTTCGGAAAAGAGTTTGTAGCAAACGAAAATTCGGTTGCTGCTACCGCATTGCAGTTGTCACAACCGAATTGAGGTTGTCATGACTGTACTTCGTCCCCACAACTGAAACTCGGTTGAAGTTAATAGTTTGTCACAACTTCTAATAGGCTGTGATAAATTCTAATAAATAAAAAAAATGTTCAAAATTAAAAATGGAGAATTTTGTTCAATGTTGCAGCCAAACAGCTGGCTGACAAGCGTTCGATTTCTCTCAGAAGAAGCATAAAATGAGTCCTCAGATGAAAGAGTCGAGGCATTTCGTATATTTTAATTTATCGCTCGTCAGTTTAAAAACAAAAATTTTAAAAATATTATATAATTGTTTTTATACCAGATTTTTTTATTAAATTCCCCAACGAAAAAATCAATTAAATGGATTACACATTTCATTAAATACTTACCAACTTTTCGATAACTTTGTTTTCTATACGGAAACAAGATTTTTCTAGGAGAAGAATATTACTTATAAAAATATTGTGTCATTTCGTATGTAATCTCCGTTATGTAAAATATCCAACAATTGTATTTTTTGTAATAATTCCAAAAGTCCCATAAAAATTTGTGGTTGTCTGTAGTAACTAGTTATGTCAACAACTCCAATAATCGAGACAGCTATAAAACCGTTGTATTTTGCATTGTGCCCTATGGAAATTATGCCCTATTATGCCGCTTACTTTTGATATTTGGATAAATATGTGTTAATACACAATCCCTAAAATAAACACAAATTGATGTATTTATTTATAGCAGAAATATTCGCTCAATACCAAACATGCATTAACGCTGCTCACAGCAGATGTAGCATAATAAAATCACTGGTAAAACAGATTTTACGACACATCCACATTCCCCCTCGTAAACAATCTTACAAGTGATTAAATATAGCATTTTAATGATATTCATTAAGTACATACATATCATAATACCCTGATTAATTAATCTCTTACACACAAACAATGTATTTTGAAAATTACTTAACCCTAACCTGTCATCGTTGTACTCAACACACATGGAATATTTGAAAAGTTATTAACAAAATTATCATAGACTGGAATACCAACATTACATTTTCAAAATCATATATGTGTATGTGCTGCTCACATATTATTATCGTATACACACACATATGTACCACATCGTAAGATTTAAAAATCTCAAAGTCATACGCGTAAATGATGACATTTCCAAATGTTCGTCAAACAATTTAATACTTTAAAACAGACATATGTACATAAATATGTTAACAAACTCATGTCTAAAACTTGGTGAATTTCAACATTTTAATTACAGAGTTAAATGAAAATTGTGAATATGATTTATGTAAACTGTATGTGGGAATGTAAAGAATTTAATATTTGTGTGTCAAGTGTAATTTATTAATTTCTAGGTTTGAGTCGATATAAAGTGGTGCACACAGTGTCTCACCCACAGAACTTGGCGCAGAAAGAAGAATATATTTTTGAAATGTTAAAGTTCAAACTTAAATACAAATTCAACATTTTGGTAAATGTACATTTTGATTTTCCTAGTTACAACTAGTTACTACCATTTAACAAGCATTTATATTTCCTTAGTCGTGAAGTAAGATATACAGTATGAATAATCGTATTGACACATCTATGCAACTACATTAATTTATTTCCGTATAAATATTGGAGTCAATAGTACGTAGACATGAGGCTTTTAGCTAAGATATATTATATTTATTTAGATAATACCCACTCTTAGGAAAATTGTACAATATGACATTATGAATGATGGTAGATATGAACAGTACTAATAGTTAGTAAGTCAATACTCCTAATATTCTGATATGCTTACGTATTAATGTTAATTAAGTTTTTGTAAATAGTAGACGGACAGTGTGTCAAGCACACAAATTAGAATCGATAGAAATACAAATATTTGGCAATAATTGCTTAATTTTTAACATAAATTTCTTGTTATGTTTGAGAAAATATGAAGAATAAGTAAACACAACGCTAAATAAAACTGTAACTGAAAATTTCAGACAAAAAAAAAACATCCACATCTTTTTTATACAACGTGCAAAAAGGTAAGTTAAATGGGTTAAATATGATTTCAGGATATCACAGGTAATTGTTTTGAGGTAAGTTACAAAAATATCCTTCCGAATGATAGTTTTTAAAAATAGTAACGTTCTACATTTTGATGTTCCCCCATATAAATTGCGCCACTAAAATAAATAAATAAATGGTTTCCCGTTACATCCCATGAAGAGATTAGGGAGAACTTCTCACAACCAGCGGGCTGTGCGCGTTCTAGTTTTACACTCACTGATTGGGACCTACAGTTTTACACCGCTTCCGAACGGTATTTTGAGAAGCTTTTTCATGGCTAAATACTCGATAGTGTCGCCGTCACTAAGCGAGGTGACCGCAGTCGAAAGAAATTTTAGGTGGTCGGAGTAGGAATCGAACCCACGTCCTCATTCACAAGAGCCGCGCACACTACCATTGCACCACCGACGGCCACTATTGATGTGAAATATCGGCTCGAGAGCTTAGGAGCCGCCGTTCGGATTGTTTCCCAAACCTCACATTTCTTCTACTTATTTCTCATGAATCATAAATAATTTGCATCATACCTTTGCAATATCCTTTATTGAGATTCCTTTCTAGGGGTTCCTTACTTGAATTAGTTATATGTCCTACACCACACTGTGATACAAAATTATCGAAAAACAGAGTATTATGAATTAGTGCTAATGTATGTAATATATGTTTTAAAAACGTTTTGAACTTAGCCCCAAAATGTCACATGGTGTAAAAAACTTAGTTTGGGGTTGATAATGGACATTTTAGCCACGCTTTTTTGGTACCTCAAATACAAATCGACACATTTAGTAAAATATCATATTTCTACTAAAACTTTTTTTCTGGTAGATGTGATTAGCTTCAACTCATACATTGGTTAATAATCTGTAATGGCCAGTCTTTAAGTGGGTAGTTAACTCTCGGATTACTTAATCTTAATTCTAAGTTAATTAGAGGTTAACTTTGCATTTTGTTTTTCAGTCGAGAGTTAATGTAAGTCGCCATATTGTCAACTAATATGGCAACCCTTGTATTCTTATTGGAAAAAACGTGTGTTTTGGGATAAATATCAAAACAACAAAGGGGAAGAAACAAAATGGAATTATGTAAAATAAGAAATAGATGCATAAAGTCGAAGTCATTTTAACAAAAATGTGTAAAAAACTATATAGGCGCAACAATTTAATGATCTAGACATCTGTGTACAAATACGCAAATATGAAACATTTATTTTATACAATCTTCATTTCTCAATTTGACAGTCAGTAATTTAATTGTCAAAATAAAATGGTTCTGACTATAAGTTAACCAACCAACATTGGGTGGTTAAATCAGAGTTAAACAATGACTAAAAAACTCAATTCGATGTTTAACCACTATTTAACTAAGAAACGAAGATCACCACTGACTGAAAAACTGGCCATAAATTTCTACTTAACTGCAGAAAAAAGGACAAGATTCCCACGCGTATTCTGTGTGAAAATTTTCGTAAGGCCGAACAAATCTTTATGAAATTTTGCACTAGACAATATGTAGTCAAATGCCAGAATCCTATGGATAATGAGAGGTTTTGGCTCAACCATTCTGGTAACACTCATACAAAAGTTGGGCGGATGACCGGTTGATCGACACAATAACTCCCGTAAACCACAACCGATCTTAATGAAATTCGGTAGTAGGCAATATTTTGCCCACCCATTAATGTAATGAACGTTTACCCATTATCCAGAGGGTATGGGGGAAATAATGGGTAGTTACCCTCGAAAATGAGGAATTACCCATCACGATTACCCATTACCCTCAGAGCAATGGGGAAAATAATAAATAATTCGATTTATAACCACCTTTTCATTTTAGCGATTTTCTTATTTTGGCGATTTTTCTCGAAAAAATGCATACGAATTGGAAAACTTTATGAAAACCCCTTAGAAACCCGCAATAATTGGTTATTTTTTCGATTGAACGCTCCGTTTCCGAGATATAAGCATCAGGGCGTTTTAGCGATTTTTTGTCCGAGAAATTTTATTTTTATCGATTTTTAAAAAAAAAAACAAAAGTGATGCCATCTCCGAAGTACCCATTGGTTAAAGCTTCCCATGGAGTTGAAATTTGTATTATTTTTTCGATTGGACGTACCGTTTTCGAGCCAATTTTTTATATTTGCGAATTTCATATTTTGGCGATTTTTCGAAAAAAAATCCGTACGGATTGGACCACTTTCTGAAATCCTCTTAGAAATCCGCAAAAATTAGTTAATTTTTAATTGGTCGCTCCGTTTCCGAGATATAGAGATTTTTCCTAATTTTTTCATATTTCCGATCAAAAATGGGGATGGGTTACCCTGGGTAACCCATTACCCATCGTCGTGGGTAGCTACCCATTATTTCCCCCATTTCCCTGAGGGTAATGGGTAATCGTGATGGGTAATTCCTCATTTTCGTGGGTAGATACCCATTATTTTGGGTAATGGGTAAACGATCGGTACCCACTCCTCACGGCAATAATAATGGGTTACCCTGGGTGACCCAGGTTAACTCATTACCCACGAAATACGAACCCTGCTAAAAACTACTGCGAATTTAATAACTGACTACTCTGCCGCGCCCAGTTTCGTACCTCCTGCACTATTTCCGGTTGGCCGACCCCATATCTCCAGTAAACCCCAACCGATCTTAATCAAATTTGGTACGGATCATTATATTGGCAAAAACTACTGTGTAATAAATTATTAACAACTTCGCCATGCCCATTTTAAAATCTCCAATATAAATGTTGGGCGCACAATTGATTAAAAAAAAAAATAAAAATAAATGGTTTCCCATTACATCCCATGAAGGGACTGGGGAGAACTTCTCACAACCAGTGGGCTGTGCTCCTTTTGTTTTATACTCACTGATTGGGACCTACAGTTTTTACACCGATTCCGAATGGTATTTTGAGAAGCTTTTTCATGGCTAGATACTCGATAGTGTCGCCGTCACTATGCGAGGTGACCGCCGCCGAAAGAAAATTTTAAGGTGGTCACTGCCGGGTTCGAACCCAGGATCTCATGTACAAGAGCCACGCACACTAACCATTGCACCACCGACGGCCACGCACAATTGATTGGTAGTCACAAAAATTCCCAAAACCACTTAGTATCCTAACTGAGTTGGGTATTAAATAATATTTAGCGAAGTGTCAATCAAGTGTCGATCAATATGGGCACATTTGCCACGCCCGTTCGATCAACGTTAGGGTGAATAAAGGCGTTTCTTAACAGAACTCGGACGCAATGAATGACTTAGATTGATGATATGCTTAAGTCGTCTTTCTTTGGATGCAAATGTACCGTTTCCGTAGCTTGCCGCAAATATAGTACACTTGTGTCTAAACACATTGTGTTTGCTGTTCAATATTACTTGTATGTAATAGTATGTATATGTTTTTGTGAAAAAGCAGCAGATCTGAAATTCCAAAGCCTGCACGTAAATATCTGTACTGAAAAGGAAAAACGACTTAAGAGCTTTTAGGGGAAAAACACTAATGAAACTACGAATACCACTGTGGGCACAATTACCGCCAGATGCAGTTTTTATATATGTCGACCGATATTTCAGGATCGTATGTTCCAGAGATTTTTGATTTCACTGACTAAATGTAAGAACTTCGCATGGAAAATTGCTCTTAAAGACGATCACCTAAAAAATTGGAAATGCACATAAGTCGTTTTTCCTTTCAGCACAGATATATGGATGTGCCAAACATATACTTATACATAATATCACAGGGACCGTTTTTTCAGGGTGAACGCTTTTGAAAAGATGAGGTACTTCAAGTTACTTCCACTGCGGGGCACAATAGGAAGGTATGTAATTAATATAACTAATGAATATGTAATTAAGTATTTAATTCGCTAAAACAAAGTTCGTATTAAATTTTAGAATAATAATCTTAAAACCTAAAAAATCTTATAGACATGTGAGAAAAACAGGGACTCCTGTGGGTGATAAGGCGAAACGGAGGTTATACTTGGATCCAGGAATTGATATTACAAAATACCAGGAATGGAGTTAGAGCTCGATAATTGTTTAATTTTGTAACACCAATGTAATGTATCATATTATTACATTTGCTCTACTTTTAAGCTAAAATCACTTATGCACTCATTCAGACACTTCCATTTGAGCATAAAAATAATTTCGCGTTCCTAGCGACTCTCATACCGAATATTATTACATGAATCCAACAGAATTCACTGCAAATTACTTCTGGGCCTCTGCCTTTTTATAGTAGAAGAAACGTAACCACGGAGTAGTCACGAAAACAGAATGAATAGTCTTATTGTATTCCAAACTGTACCCCACATTTCAATGTTAGTTGTGTGGAAACATCAAAAGCCACAAAATCCCTCTGTATAGGAAATAACGATTATATTCAAACCACTTTGCCACAAAGCAGAAGTCCTTTGTAAATATTTCTCCTTGTAAGCATTTCTAAAAGCCAACTGATTAGGGTGATACTAAGTGCATAGACCTAGATTCGGCTAAATTAGCAGGTAAAATATTTATGAAAATTCTACTATTCAGATAATGTCGCTTTGATTTCAAAACTTGTTGCAGGCGTTTGGAATTCCCGGTTAAGGAATAAAATGTGTCCCAGTACCAGCCTAATGCACCTTCATAATTCCCTAAAGCAAAACGAAAACTAATAGCTGAACAGCTATGTTTATATTTACATCTACAAATGCCAAACAAAAAACAGAAAACAGTGAAAATATTTCTATTTAAAGGTTCCCTCTTCAAAATTGCTTAACAAATTGTAGCAAACAAAGTGAGTGTAGTATCGAACTACGCTCGCTTTTGTTGAGCTGTTTTTTTTTTAGTTTTGGAGTAGGCTCAAATATTATTTAATATCGGAAAATGGCACAAACATTTATGTAGATCAAATATGCATGAAATCAACCAAGGAAACTCCCTTACCCTTTCCGAACTGCATGAATTTCGGAGGGAATGTTATGAATTATTAACAAATACCAATTTCAACTCTTACGTCAAATATGACGGCATAAAAAGTGGACAAATCATTAGAATATACATAATTACGGATATCATTTAATGTACTGCATCGCTGGGTCTGCAATGTGATCCATGTGCACCTTATCGAAATATTCGCATTGGTCTAGAAGTTAGTAGGACGAGCAAAATCCTTGTTGTCCCACAAATATTCTGGGCACTCAGTAGCTTCCTCTTTTGCTTTTCTGAAATATTCATATGTCGAGTGAAAGTTTGAAGTCCCAGCGACATTAGTTATGGCTTTAAAGGGAAATAAATTATATTTAAACGAAGTAATACAGATTTTAGTTTGAGAATAAATACCTGAAAAAGAAGATCTTATCAAAAATACATGGTATGCATTATGTTCCTAAATGTACGCGTGTACGCCGTGTGGGTTTTGATTGAATCCTCAGATTAAACAAAACGCACCTATAAAGTGGAACATTTTTAATTTTTTTTGTATCAAAGTTTTAAAATATTTGTAATTATAAGTATAAATAAACAAAAGTAAACTCGAAACCTCTCGACTTGGTCTGCACTTTAACGTTGACAACCGATTTAATTTTGAAAAAGGACAACAACGTCAGCCTGGAGATAGATAGGAGAATTGTGCGTACAAATTCATGCTATTTTGGGCTCAGCAAGCAGTTTAGGAACAAAGCCCTCTCTCGATGGACAAAAGTCCAGTTGTATCAGACTCTCATTTTACCTGTCTTGACATGGCTCCGAATCTTGGGTCATATCGCAAGCGGATGAAAAACACCTGGGGGTTTTCGAGAGAAAAATTCTCCGTAAAATACATGGTCCTGTTAGAGAAAACGGCTAGTACCGACGTCGCTGGAACGCAGAGCTATATAGCCTATATTCTAAGGTGGACATAGCGAGACGAGTCAAAGTAGGCCAATTGCGTTGGCTAGGCCATGTTATCAGAATGGGTGAAGATGAGCCAGCGCGAAAGGTTTTCGATAGCGTACCCGATGGAAGCAGGAAAGAAGACGACCAAGAAACCTCTCGACTTGGTCTGCACTTTAACGTTGACAACCGATTTAATTTTGAAAAAGGACAACAACGTCACCCTGGAGATAGATAGGAGAATTGTGCGTACAAATTCATGCTATTTTGGGCTCAGCAAGCAGTTTAGGAACAAAGCCCTCTCTCGACGGACAAAAGTCCAGTTGTATCAGACTCTCATTTTACCTGTCTTGACATAGGCTCCGAATCTTGGGTCATATCGCAAGCGGATGAAAAACACCTGGGGGTTTTCGAGAGAAAAATTCTCCGTAAAATACATGGTCCTGTTAGAGAAAACGGCTAGTACCGACGTCGCTGGAACGCAGAGCTATATAGCCTATATTCTAAGATGGACATAGCGAGACGAGTCAAAGTAGGCCAATTGCGTTGGCTAGGCCATGTTATCAGAATGGATGAAGATGAGCCAGCGCGAAAGGTTTTCGATAGCGTACCCGATGGAAGCAGGAAAGAGGACGACCAAGGCTCCACTGGAAAGACCAGGCAGAAGAATCCCTTCGTATCCATGGTGTTACCAACTGGCGAGAAAAGGCGAGGGATAGATTCAGGTGGAAGAATATATTAAAATTTGATTAATTTGCTTGTTTAATTAATATGTGTAAGACGTCCGACCTCATGAGGTTGTAAACTAGTCGATAAAACAAAAACTCGAAATATCAAAAATGATTTGATACTTATGAGGTTTTAAAAAGTGCAACGTTTTTTTTTAAATATTTTTTCATGAACTTTAACGCCAAATGCAAATTTTGTTTTGTCTCGGAATAGATTTATTAAACACTCTAATTATTGCATATACGAGGGCGGTCCCAAAACTGGCCGAAATAACAAATAGGACACAAAAGAGTTGGGAAAAATTTTCTTTATTTTTCAATACAATCTTCATTTAGCTCGATACACTTTCCCCAGCGTTGAATATCGATATCCTGTTTATAGTGGGAACTGTCAAACTCCATAAAATAACCATCAACCGTAGACTACAGCTCTTCATTCTTGGCAAATCTTTTACAACCGAGTCATTTTTTGAAGTTTGGAAATAGAAAATAGTTCGAGGGAGGTAAATCTGGTGAACCAGGACGTGATGAAGCCGTTCGAAATTTAATTCAGTAATTTTGACCGTCGCAATAGTGGACGTGTGGACCGGAGCATTGTCTTGAAGAAACAACGCTTTCTTTTTCGGCAAATGCTGCTTTTCCACAATTTCATAACTTAAACGCTGCAATAAATTGACATAATATTCGCCGTTCATGGTTCTCCCTTTCTCAAGATAATCAAAAAAAAATTATCCCATGCGCTTCCCCAAAAAACGGAGGCAATGACCTTACCTGCAGATGGAACTGTCTTCGCCTTCTTTGGACGCGATTCTTCCATTCCAGTCCGCTGATTTGACTGTACGTTTTCCTCAGGGGTGTGGTCGTCTGTGGTGCAATGGCAAGTGTGCGCGACTCTTGTACATGAGAACGTGGGTTCGCTCCCTGCTCTGACCACCTTCCAGTTCCTTCGACGACGGCCACCTCGCTTAGTGATGGCGCCACTATCGAGTATTTAGCCATGAAAAAGCTTCTCAAATTACCGTTCGGAACCGGTGTAAAACTGTAGGTCCCAATCAGTGCGTGTAAAAATAATATTAGAAAGCGCACAGCTCACTGGTTGTGAGAACCTCTCCCGAATCCCTTAATGGGATGTAATGGAAAGCGTTTTTTTTGTCTCAGGTGTGAAGTGGTTGCCCCATGTCTCATCCATGGTTATAAATCGACTCAAAAATTCGGCTTTATTGCGGTGAAACATTGTTAAACGCTCTACTGAAACATCTTCACGACGCTGTTTTCGCTCTATTGAAAGCACGCGCAGCACCCATCTCGCACACAGCTTCCTCATCTTCAAATCTTCGGTCAATATACGATGTGTAGCACTATTTGAAATGAATATCATATCAGCTATCGTATCATATCATCGCGCACCTTCAGCCGACGATCACCAAATACCATTTTGTGGATTTTCTTAACCGTGCCTGGCATGGGCATTTCAATTGGACGATCACTAATGTGTTCGTCTTGGCTCCTCGTACGGCTACGTGTAAGCTCTTCTACCCAAAATGTTACACTCGTAAACGAATGAGCAGACTCCCTCAGAGTAGAATCAAGGTCATCTTTAATTATGCTTGGACTGAGGAGACCTTCCAAATGGATATACTGAATTACACAACGGTGACCAATTTTTTCAATGTTTACAAATTCAGTGAGATCGTTTTGTTTTGATGGCTCAAATAAAAATACTAAGCAACGTAGAGCCTTGAAACTTCAAGCGTATGTTTTACAAGGTTGCCACTTCTCACCATCTATATGTCACGGCGGCTAGTTTTGGGACCCCCGCATCATAGAGAAAGATTTACGCTATCTGCTGGTACTAAAAATGTAAATCGAAGAAATCGATTCGAAGCTACACCAATTTTGAACACATCGGATGAGTTTGAAATTTACACGAATTCGTGTATATTACGGAGACGACATCACTGACACTTTAATGTATATTTTATGTCAGTTATCTTTAATAGCATTAAAAGCAATTATATTTAGGAGCTTGTCCTTCAATTTAAAATTTGATTTTCTCAGGAACCACTCTTTTTTTTAGCTATTTGGTAGAGTGAGGGTTCTCAGAAATCGATTTCGAGCTATAGCCAAATTATCATTTCGGCATTGAATGGCAAGGTTTCAACAACTTTATCGTTCGTAAAAAAATTTTGAAAATTTATTATTGGTATATTGGTATTCCACTGTTCACGCTAATGTCTAAGCTTGTGCGCATGATCGTTCACATGGAGCTCTGTATATCATTTGATATGAAACAAGAAAATAAACATTAAATATTTTTAAAGGATTTTCCATAGGTTTCTCTCTTCTTTATTAAATTTTAGATTGTTCTCCCATATATTCCTTACTCTATTTCCAAGTCTGATGCCGAGGAACCCATTTCAAACTTTGTTACGATCTCAGCTCGCGTTTCGACGAGAATTTCCTTTATTTCACCATTTTAAACGTTTTTGGCGGCTTTTGTATAAATATTTTTTTTAAAGCAATATAAAATTGCTAACTACCAAAACAAACGACTTTTTTTTTCAAAGATTGCACAGTTTTTAACTAAATTTCAGAAATGTGTAAATACTTTTGAGAGGCAAAATAAATGTGTAAATAATTTTGAAAGATGAGGTGTAGACTGCGTTTGTAATTTAAGTGAACAGCCGTCAAGTTTGTTGCTAAAAATTGTTAACCAGTGTCATCTATACATTTTAAGGAGTACAATTGAGAAGTTTTCATTTCCAAATTTATTCGTAAAGCTCCACCATTTTGTTTTATATCTAAGCGTACCAATGTTTGTAATTTGTGTAAATATATATGACTATGTCTGTAGTTACATATTCTCATTTCTAAATTGAATAATCATGAGTCCAAGGAAACTCTTGTTAAATCCTTTTTTTTAGTAGTTAGTAGTTACTACTTAGATTTTAGTAGTTACATTTTTGTTGACTAACCTATGAGGGGAACTCTGCAGACGTTACATACAACTTTCGCAATTAGCTCAGCCGCTATTAAATTGAATATAAAAGAATACGTATTCTATTTTTTATTTAAACCGTAACTGTTATCAAAATGATGCATTGAAACTGTGCTCGATAACGTCTCATATTCATTCTAGCAATACAAATTTCAGGTTATCAAAACTTCAAAACATTTGACATTGTCATTTGCATTTTTCATAGTACACAATTTGACATTTTGCATTCGAATTTGTATAGAATTTTCTTTACAAACTTTTGCAAATTTATATCCTTTTGTTATATGTAGATCTGTGTATGCATATTTAGCTTTTGTGTGCAATTGTTTTGTTTCCTTTTGCATCAAATCTATGCTCATCTTGGCTTACCCCAGGGTAATGCATGAAAGAAAAACACAATGGCAAAACACTAATAATCAAATAATCGTAACTGTTACACAAAATAATATTAGACACCGTGGCATTTGCAGTTTCTTTTGCCTCTTATAAAAATCATTGCTAGAGCCGTGCTAGGAAACGCCTTGGGACAAGTTGGTTGGTTGTATGTTATGAGCAGTTTCACCATTCCATTTTCCTGTATTCAACAAAATTCGTTTGCTTAATATATTCATGCTTTCCCACATCATGCTGCCCATCCGTTGCATTTAAGGCTGCACGATTTGCATTCCAGTATTCGAAAAAATGCTCTGGAAAGAGTGTCATTGGAACCGAGACTTCCTTCCTAGTACTTCCTTAGGTCCATGCCAGTAGGTGATTAAAATTTATCTAAGACATCTTCTTGACATGTCACTTGTTTTGACCTAGGTGTCATAAATTGTGGAGGGGCTGACAATCTATGAAAGACCGTTTTATTGATTTGCCAGGACTATGTCATGACTGACTGTCACTAAGACCAATGCTGACTGCCGACAGATAAAGTCTTTCTCATTTGTCTACTGCGAGTCATGTGTGTAGATTTTCAATTTGTACAAAAAACTGAAACTGAAAAATGTGAGATCACAATCTCTCACAATCTCTTTCTTTGTTCGAGCTGTATGAGTGGCTACTCATGGCTACCAATTCTTGATACCCAATTCAGCAACTTCCGGGAAAAAACTCGTTTAAAATCTGCCTGTAACGCTCACCGGTTACGGTGGATTCACCATCGTCCTCAAAAAATAAGGGCCAATCTCTTTTTCACTGCAAATGCCCCACCAAAGTCACTTTGAGGGGACGCATTCGCCCTTCTTGCATTTCATTTAGGTTCTCTGCCCCAGGAACGCTTTGCTGAAACCACATATCTGCAACATTAATGCCTTCCAACTAAGAAACGATAAAGTTAGTAATAGTGTCTACATACCTCTCATGGTAACGTTCTTGCCATAATAATTTTTGAATACCATAATCGATTTTGAAGCCATATGGACCAATGACTTCCACGACTCATAAAGCACATCAAACGTGAATTTTTCTAGATGCAATAGTGGTTCGTGCAGTGGGCCTGCAGATTAAAACTGCTCCAAGTGCAGCATTTAAGCTTATTTATACATATATAAATTTAGCCACAAGTGCGCTTCATCACCGCACAATATTTCCAAAGGAAATTGTGGATCAATAGCAATGTTTCCTTCAATTTCTGTGCAAGTTGAATCTTAGATGGATAAAGTTTAATTGTTGAGCACGACGATCTACTGACGCACTTGGATCATCATCAATACTCCACTTTGTACCATTAATCGCTTAGTCTGTGGTGGTGACTGTACGATATCACACGGAATGTGTACTATCTTTTAGAGTAAACGTGTTGCGTAAACGATTAACAGTTTCTCGAATTAATCACTCTGATGGGCGATTATGAGCACGATAAAATACACGTGATGCCCGATGAATTGAAACATGTTTTTTAAAATAAATTTGAACAGTTTGCCAACGTTTCTACGACGTGAGGCTATTTACAAATACATATAAACCAAGATGTTGCAAGAAGATAATGATGAATTCCAATAGGTGGTTAAGAGTAGCTGATGAATTTCTGTGAAAAAGTTAATAATATGTTATTTTTATGTTGTCTGCCTTCTAAGGTTGCCAAGTTCTAAATTAGCTTGAAAGTGCTTAAAATGCTTTTTCGGAAAACAGATAAAAATAAAAAAATATTTATCAACAAAGTAACCTCACACAGCTACAACATAATTATAGGTAATAAAACGTAAAGATACTGGCCGATTTTAACATAAGATGTGTTTTGTAACGAAATTCCTTTTTTCGTTTTCTGTAGTGATGGTAACTCTGTTCTCCTATTTCTTCTTATCGCTGCTAACACACTTTTAATTCACCATCTGATGCTAACCCAATCTACACCAATCGGCCATCTTGAATCAACAATTTGACACTTCCAACATCTTGGTATAAATGTGTTTGCTACACGCTGAATCAGAAAGGCCCCAGCAACATATTGCAGGAAATATGAATATGCTTGCACGCATTGTTTTCATGAATTTGAGATCTGCTGTTTTTTGTTTCTTTGTAGTATATCACGTTTTTGTTTTCAGTAGTTTCAGCAAACAAACCCCCATTTGGGTCACAAAAGCATATAGTATAACCTATTAATCATGGTGTCTCAAACCCGTAATATTTAATAGCAAACACAATGTGTTTGGACACAAAGCTACAAATAAGTTATATTTGCATCCAAACAACAAACAACGACAGTTTTTTCAGCATATATGCGTATAATATTAATAACTTTCTTTAAGCTAAACAAACATTAAAATTCTGACCTAAAGTCATAGGAATGACCATTTACAGGGTGACTAAATGCAAATACAAGTAAAAATTATGTATAAGTAAAATTAATTGAACTATATTTCGTCAGGTATATAAGGGCTTTGCAGGAAATGACAAATATTTCCAATATTTATTTAACATGATGATTCATGTGGGCACCGCGGCTTGCTTGGCAGTAACTCACCCACTCAGTCGAATTTACCAAGACTTTGCAACAGCTTCTGGTTATATCTCACGAATGGCTCAGACGATTTTAGCCTAAAAGATGTGGATCGTTTCTAGATCATTCGGAAGCATCGGTATTTACAGCCCCGATAAAGGGGTCAAATCGTATCTGCGAAGCGGCCAATTGACATCGTCAAGACGGCTGATAACACTATAACCGAATTTTGTGCGCAAAAATTCGATGGTTTGCTGAGCTGTATGTCATGCTGCGTTAACCGACAAGAATCGAAGACTATCCAAGTTCATATCTCCCATTTCAGCTCATAAAAACACCGAAATCACGGCAGTGTAGCGCTAGCCCTAGACTGAAATGACATTTCCAGTAATGTTTCGAATAAAAATTGACACCAAACTGTGACTCTCTGTGTGTGCATTGGTTTCTCGACAGTGACGTGCGGGTTTTTCGATCCTTAAATGCGGCAATTTTGTTTCCTGACATAACCGCCTTTTCAGTAAAGATAATTTTTCGGCTAAAATTTAAGTCCGACTGGAACTTCTCTAAGGCCCTAACTTAGAAACTGTGACGAAGTGGATGGTCGTTTGCCTTCAATTGTTGAACTAATTAGAACTTGTAAACGAATAATCCGAGATATTAGTGCAAAATTATCATCACGCTGGCGCGTAAAATACCGAGTTATTGAGATCGATGGCGAGTCGCTGTCCTTGGATTGAGTTGCACACTTTCGGCCACCGTACGATGATCAGGGCCATGAGAGTTGTCCCCTAACAAGCCAGTCTCACGAACTTTTCGCATAAGGTTGCGTACAGCAATCTAGGCGTGTGCATCATTTCGGGCAAAACTTATTTTCAAAAATGGCACAGTTTTAGCAACACAGTGCTCACTTTGGAAAGGAGTTTGCAATATTTATCAGCGTTGTTCAAGCGTAGAGCGACTCAGTTTGGTTCGAGGATGTATAATACTGAGTGATAATCAAAATAAAATATGGAACAGAAAAACTCTATCAGTCACAAAATAGCATTGTATTTAGACCACCCGTTACATTCCAAAATTGGTTAGAAGCTACATGGGGCATCGATGAGAGAAGTATTTTTTGTATATTTGTTTAGAATTCTTATTAGATTTTCTTATTAATTTTTTAATTTATAAAAATGTTTTTGTTTTGTTTTTTGTTTAAGTAACGTGAAGCTAATTTTGTTTTGCTGTATAAATGACCTGAGTTATTCGCCTCCAATTAAACTTTATTACAAATGAGAAACATTGATTAGAAATAGGTTGTTTTTAATAATGGAATTGTCATCGCATTGGCTCTAAATGCAGCAATCAGACTGGTCGTGCAACTTCAAAATGCTCAAATCAGAGTTACGTCGTGCATCGAATGAGTCGTGAGTCGAATAATTTTTTCCAGACTCGACTGCCCTGGATATATATAAGTTGTCGTTAAATACTACCACAGCGCTGGGTGCATATAATGGTATGTATAAACTGCTCTCTTTTTCACCCAAATTTGCGCAACAACGTCAAGATGTAAAATATTCAAATGATGATAATAGCACATGACCTTTGTTTAGAGAAAAACAAATTCCAAAAACAAACGAAGGCAAACACTGAATGCGCTTTTACAACATCTTAGGATAATATGTGCATATGTATGCATGACATCATAAGACTAGAAAAAAATTGAAATTTAAAATAATAAGAGCTTTCACGCTAGAAGTTGGAAAGACGTAAAGAAGTACTCAAATAGCAGCAATATTAGTGCGTCACATAGAGTAATTCATATATCTAGAGTTATTATTTCACTCCGCAAATTTATGACATTTGGCTTGGTGTAATATGATCGTTGGATGTTTGAACGAAATTGCTTTAATAATAGCAGATAGAGGCATTGGCTCAAAAGAACCAACCAGAAAACAACAACGGCATTTCGTTTTGTGTGTTAAAATTATTGTGTTAAATACCACCAGGTGGTATCCATGACCTAGCTGGTCGATTATGTAGTACTAAAATTATAGAAAACAGAGGGGTTTGATGAGATACCGATAAGTAACCAGCGGTAAATCATGCAGCAAACTAAGTTTTAATAGTATTTGATTGATTTTAAGGCCTGCTAAATTATGCTTTATGTTGGTTGCATCGAACGAAAATATGAATTTCCTTTTATTTCTGTCCGTTTTATGTCCAACCAAGGAGTAAAACTCAACAGCCACTCGAACTCGATCAAATGGTCACTATCTCGCCATCATCGAGATAACGTAAAGAGAGGGACAGAAATAGAACATAAACAAACATGGAAACAAATTCGATGGAGAGAATTCGTTGTGAATCTTTTATATATGTTATATTTATTTAATATTATACATTTATATGGCTTGTTGCACCGGACTGCTGGAAAACATGTCTTCAGACAACATGCCATTCAATTGCGGCAAGAAATCGACAATCATTACTTGATAGCGTTCACCTGTTGAGGGAACATTCTCGCCGCTTTCATTTTTAAAGAAGTAAGAACCAACGACCCCTCCATCCCATTAAGCACATTAAAAATTGCGTTCTTGTGGATGTAGCGGTGCCTTGTGAATCTTCCGTGGATGTTCTCCACTCCAAATGCGGCAATTTTGCTTATTGGCATGTAGGTAGGATGGATGATTATGCCGATCGTAAACTGGACACATCGTACGGTATCTAACATTCAGAGACTGAGACATGAATTTCATAATAAATGTGCACAATTTGCCATCGCCGCTCTGTCGTTAGTGTATTCATGATGAAATGGCAAACCGAATTGAGCACAATTAATAATAGCTTTGCCAGATCTGATAAATTTGTGACCGGTTATCGTTATTGGGAAATGGAGTTTCTCAAAAAACTCCCGATAGAAGAAGAACAGAATTAAGAGAAAACAATAAATTATTTGTATCGAGATGGCATACCATTGGTAAACTTAAGCAAAAGAGACGCTCAGAAAATGTTTTTCTATTTTTCTAGCAATGAAAATTTAAATTTTTGAAATTTTTATGAACACAAAACTTTAAGGCGAACCACAGACTTGTCATTCATGAGCACATCGGCTTCGTTGATGTTCATTGTCGGTTTACCGCCATTCTTCGGATGGAGGATCGGCTATCGTTGACGTTTCTTGTCGGTTTACCAACCTTCTTGATACCAAATAAGAATTTAATCGAAGTTGTTCCCATCACTATCATGTTTACTAAATTTTTTGGTAATATTTTGTGAAATTCATCAGCCAGATAAACAGTTATCGACCCAGCTGACGCTCGTGAATGTCAAGCCTGTGGCTCGCATAACAACATAAGGATATTGCATTGGTTGAGAAAATTAAACTCAATACAATGTAAACATTTCGGGCTGTAAAAAATAACAACACAAAAAACTATTTTAGAAACTTGTGTGTATGGCTAAGTGGCAAAAATTATAAAAGTAATCAGGGGTGGCAAATATTGACGACAGGCGAATGTGATTATTGACAACACTTATGGGTTATAATGTAACGTCTCTCTCTCTCTCAGTAACTTCTTCTCTTTCTCTACTTTTTGCATCACTTTTGAAACATATTCAATTTCATTTTTTCAAAAGTACACGTGGGGAGCAAACAAATACAGAAAAAACTATCACTACTGCCACCGAATAGTTTTACTGCTTAACAGAAAATTGGATAAACTGATTGCTGTTTCGATAATTTGATAATTTAAAATAATCCCCACCCACCCTAAATTTGGTCATGTTTCTCATACTATACAAATAATTTGGATTGTTATAGCAGATACATAATACAGGTGATTGTACACGAGGATAAAATGTATTTGATGACTGTATTATTGTGCATGGATAACAGTCCCTGGATTGCACTTTTGTTTCAATAAAATTCTCCGACTTAATTGAAATTGTTCTTTTGGGACTTGCTGTACAATGAATTGTTAGATTTGTAGAAATTTTAATTATTATTTTTAGGCTTCAAGGCAGACTTGAGTAGCTCGTATTGTTCTGATATTGGCAACTAAGCCATGTAAAGCAAACAATTCCCCTAGAAAAGTGGGAAAATGAAATAGCTATTTTGGAATGAAAAATATGATGATAAATATTCGGGTGTTTGTTTTGATTTTGTTATTAATTATGTACATTTTATCAGACATTTGTATACTGCCACTCTGGTGTTTTCACTCAATTGGATTTTGTGTACATTCCATAAATAAAATGTTCCCACACATGAAGGGACAGGGGAAGCTTTACACAATCAGTGATCGCTTTCTACTTCCATACACACTGATTCGGCTGTACAATCAATCAGTCTTATTCTTATTACTCGGGGCGCTCAGTAACATATTCATTGCCGAATGAATGAATGTTAGAAAACGCTTTCTATTGCAGTAGATTCGAGTACTCTTAACACTACAACACCGAAGTGATCTATATTATCCTGTACATACACCCAGAGAAAAATTCAGTTGAGTAAGAAGCTCCTACCGAATTTAGAGCTTGTCACAACCACACTACCGATTATAACATGCGAATAACAGGTTGTCACAGACGAAGTCGAGTCACAATCGAATTCGAGGTGGACACAAATGTATAAGAACTGTATTTAGAAGGCATCACATAACCGAGTTTTGGGTCTATCACATCCTAATCAAAATGTATTCCAATAATTAAGAACGCAGCTAATGAGACTTTGTTACTACTTTCCAATATTTATTTCCAATATTTTCATAAATTGTTACAAAACAAGATATTTGTTTAGTCTATATGGGTCAATGTTAGGGAAACAAATTAATATATCATTTCACTCCCGACCGTTTCAGAAGCTCTAGTCTTCATGGGTCACGGCACCAATTATGATTTATTGTCTGTCGATTTACTATGTCTGAAATCTCACCATACGACCTTCCTATATCAAGACGATGGTATACTACCTCACCGTTAGTGAGTATATCAGCACATCTTATCACCAATCTTTAGAACTTGTGGCATTTGTTTTTGTTGCACGCTGATAAATATGGACTTTATCTGCAAAATACCACGCTTTAACGACAAATCATAATATCAATATTTTTACTTACCTTTCTTAATAAACACAAACAGATTCTTATTAAAACCGCCACAACAACTGAAACCAAATCGGTTGCCCATAAGATAATCCGTGATAGCAACCTCATTTTTCAAAATATCGCCAAATTCAATTGTTGCAACCGACAGAAAGCCACATTTGGTTGTTGCGACAGAATTGAAAACAAATTCACTGAGTGCAACCGAAATGATGCTTAAGTCGGTTGTTGCAACCGATTTGATGCGATTTTCGATTTTTGTAACCGAATTAGTTCCATTAGTACCGAATTAGTAGAACCAAATTCGTACCAAATACGTTCTCGTACTTGATGCGACGTTGGATTTTTGTATCCGAATTACTACCAAACTCGAATATTAAAATCAAATTCGTTCCAAATACGGTTGTTGCAACCGAGTTTATTCCAAGTTCAGTTGTAGCATTCAAATTGATTCCAAATCGGTTGTTGCATCCGAAATTATAGATAATTTTGTCAAAAGAACAAATATAATATAATATTTAGTTATCACACCTAAAGAAATTATGAGTCGAAGTTGTTTCAATCAGATTTACATTGTGGGGACTAAATTCAGTCGTAACACCCTCAATTCGGTTGTTGCCACCGAATTGCTGTTGATGCAACCTCTTTTCTAACAATTAGTGCAGTGAAACAGCAAACAGGTGTTGGAGCAGTCTACAACTGATTAGAATTTTCTCTGCGCCACTTATGAACCCAACGAATTCTTCCCTGCCACAGCTTTGAATAAAACTTGGTTTTACCTGGAACTTCGTCGAACCGCTCAACGGTGAAGGACTTTGAACAGACTTTTAAGTACTCAAGTCAGTTGTTTGCCATACTTTCGTAATTGCTCTACCTAGTTTACAAAATATTTGACGCCCAATGGAACAGCAGCGTGGGAATCATTACAAACTGTGGTTCCAGTTGTTCTCAGCTTTCTCCTTAACTTGTAGTCCCCGGTTTAGGAGCAAATAGTCGGCAATTTGTTGCAACATTATAGCAGGATTGGAGCTCGAATGTACTCAAAATACATTTCCTCTGTTTTCACCTCCAGTTTTTCCTGGCAACATGAGCAATACGAGCGACGATTTAGGAGAGCGGCTACACCAAAAATGGTGGAAAATCGAAATAGATACCACGGATTTTGGACGAGGGCATGTTAAGGAACTACTTTTGACGGAAATACTCGTATATATTCACTTACCCGAAATAATAACGCCTCAGTTCAACTGCTCTTCATTTCTGATTTATCAAATTTTGTTAAGTCAAATAGTCATCAATTGCCAAAAATAGTAAAACCAATACAATATCTAGAAAAGTAGAGCTAATCTTGTCAAGAACCATTATCATGCATTCGGGTACAGAAGTTGACCGATGCTTGTTCTATTATCGTAATAAGTTTGTGATAAGTTTGTGGGACATATGTGGTTCAGTCCATGTCAGTCAACATTAAAATCCCGGAAGACTCATAAAATATTATACACAATTCTTTTAAATTCTTATCGATAAGAATATTTTGCGTTTGACATTGTCTCCTCAATCTTCAAAATTCTATTACTGGGGAAGTTTTAAGAATTCGCAACTACAAATATTTCCATACATTCCGTTCTGAAATGATGAAAATTGGAAAGCTGTTGTGAAAATTACCTTAAAAACCATATATTTCTAAAATTCGGTCATGCCAAAAAACTCCCTGTCATTGCAACACTGTATTGCCACAATCAAAAACTTTATCCTTGCAATTTATACTTTCTCACTTTAATGCTACAGTTCATTGCAGCTGACTATTGTGGCAGAGCCAGAATATTGTGTAACAATAGCCTTTACTGTATTAAGAACACAGATTACAATTTGGATTACAAACAGGGCCATGCCCCAAGTGGGAATGTAATAAACTCGAAAATAATGATAAAGGAAATTTGAAAAACTTGGTAAACAATGTTGCCAATTTAGATATTAAGCAATATTTTCCATATAAAAGTAATTAAGCCATCTACAATAAGTTGGCAGAATATTATAAATCAAAATCTATATTACGTGTTTTAATTTGAGTTGTTAACGAAATTAATTTATTTATTGTTTTCTGAGAACACTTAGTATGAGTTTGAAAAGTGGAAAATTTTGCGAAATTTTTTATTTTTAATTGCAAATATCGTTTGCATCGTAAGAGATAAAATCACAAATCTAAGCCTAACTATTGTGCACTACTGACTAGGGTTCATAGAATGGCGACAATGTGCATCATGGCAGCTCTGCGCACCACTCCCACTGATGCCATGAATGTAATGTTATATTTGCTAACGGTGGACAATATAGGATAACAGATTTCTTCTAAAGAAACTGTCACAACGGGGCAAAGTAAGAGCCGATCATGGAGCAGTCATTTTAGACGTTCCCAACATACTTGTATTTGAAGGTTACTTGAAAGCAGAACCACTATACGATCCAGAATATCACACTCTCATATCGAAAACGGATTCCAGATCAAAGAAGTTCGTGGTACTGAGGATTTCATGAATTTCTATATAGATGATTTAAAACTGAATGATCAAGTTGGATAGGGGTCTACTCTGGGGTACTGGGATTGTGTTTTTTCACGTAGAGAACTTGATTATTGTAGCGGTTATCAGACAGAAACTTTGACGATTAGGGAAGTGGTGGGTTGTGTGTTCCAAAATGTACACAAGATTTATTGTAATTGAATTAGCACCGTCCTGATGAAACCACATGTCGTCCACATCTATTTTATTCAATTCAATTCAAGAGAACCAGATTGTCATGCCACGGCAAAGCACTATTAACTGTTATTTTTCGAGCTTCCGCGGTTTTCAAGAAAAATGGTTCGACGATATACACGCTGTAAAAAAAAGCGGTCTCTGTAATATATTCTCGCAAACATATTCTGCAGGAACCTTGTATATGTTTGGAACACACATCAAACATGCATACATATATTTGCAAGTCCCAAACTCTTTTTTTCTTTTATTGACTATATTACAACCTCATGAGGTCAGACGTCTTACACATATTAATTAAACAAACAAATTAAAAAAATTTCAACATATTCTTCCAACTGGCTCTATCCTTCGACTTTTCTCGCCAGTTGGTAACACTAAGGATACGGGGGGATTCTTCTGCCTGGTCTTTACAGCAGAGTCTTGGTCGTCCTCTTTTCCTGCTTCCATCGGGTACGTTATCAAAAATCTTTCGCGCTGGCTCATCTTCATCCATTCTGATAACATGGCCTAGCCAACGCAGTTGGCCTAATTTGATTCGCTTAGCTATGTCTACGTCAGAACATAAATTATATAACTATTGGTTCCAACGACGTCGGTGCTCGCCATTTTCCCTAACAGGACCATATATTTTACGGAGAATTTTTCTCTCGAAAACTCCCAGGTGTTTTTCATCCGCTTGCGATATGACCCAAGTTTCGGAGCCATATGTCAAGAGAGAGTCTTGAGAGAGAGAGTCTTTGTTCCTAAACTGCTTGCTGAGCCCAAAATAACACCTATTTGCAAGCACAATTCTCCTATCTATCTCCAGGCTGACTTTGTTGTCCTTGTTCACGGCGGATCCAAGGTAGACAATTTCATCTACCACGTCAAAATTAAATCAGTTGTCAACGTTCAAGTGCGGACCAAGTCGAGTTGTGTCTCTAGTCGTTGACACCATCAATTTCGTCTTGCCCTCATTAACAGTAAGACCCACCGTCGCTGATTCCTTATCGATTCTTGAAAATACTGCAGTGACCTCTCGCAAATTTCGCCCAATGATGTCTATGTCGTCAGCATACGCCAGCAACATATGGCTTTTCGGGTTAATGGTCTTGCTCGAATTTACTGCAGCCTTTCTCATTATTATCTCCATTAAGATGTTGAAGAGATTACACGAGAGTGTGTCGCCTTGTCTAAGTCCTCGCTTGGTACAGAATGGTTCAGTGAGGTCTTCCCCACTTTCACTCCTGATTCGGTGTTGGTCAGCGTCATTCTAGAGAGGCGAATCAGTTTTGCCGGAATACCAAGTTGAGACATAGCTTCGCTTCCTCCCAAACATAATAATATTTAGAAACGAATTATTCTTTGAATTCACGTTGTTGCCCTTTCCAGTTTTCTTCCTCAAAATCCTTTATCCCCTTTGGTAGCACATACACATATATTCGGAACCCATACACAAACCCTAAAGCAGCATCATAAACCATATAAACGTCCGAGCCTTTGTTTATTATTTTTTCACTGATCAACCGCTTTTGATATCCTCTGTCCGATGAACCATTGACGACTAAATACTTGAAACTAAAACCTAATACATCAGCCAAAATAAGAAACACTGACTTCATCTCATGGTTGAAAGACAAGGTTGTATCGTTAGAACAGCTGAAATGTTTTGTTTCAATTGACGCACTTGGGAAATGTCAAATTTGTTTACATTTGTTGGTTATAAGTTGTTTACAGACGCGGAATTAAACAACAGACGCGAATACGAGTTAGAGTTTCACACCGGGAAAAACCAATTCAACTGCAGCATCAAACAATTTCAATTATTAATTTCAATCTTCATTAATTTGGCAAATATTTCTTTCCAACTATATCACAACTGATTCAAAAATTCACATTTTGTTTACATTTTTATCAGCTGAGATTGAAATTAAGCCTCATCATTTACAATGATTTTTTTCGAAAATCCTTTATTTTTTTGTAATATTTCTCAACAATGAAAACGGGTTGTCCGTTGATGTACATTTGTGTTTTTTTAACCCCGGACTGTCAGTTGTCACGCTGTCTTTGTTTTCTTCAACAAGAACTCTTTCCCGCGCTCATGGCACGAAACTTCCGTGTATTTTCGGACACCCTATAATAGTACCACCGCAGATCTCAAACTAGCTGGTTCTTTGGTGGAGCTAGCTCATAATCCATGACATCAGAATGGACTACAAAAACGTTTAAGTGAGTCGTTCATCGACTGCCACGAACACCTAACCCGATACAGAAGAATCCATATTGAAGAAGGTAGGCTGTGAATTCAGTAAGATGAAATCCATCTATATGAACTCTATCTTTGTTCTTCTTGGCATATCCTGTTTTTCGGTGGGCATATCTTACGAAATATAATACAAAATTGTAACCATATAACAGATTGCGTGCCTCCTTGGCCCAACCAAATTGATTTAATATATCAATCTCTCAAATGAATAAGAGTTTAGAATTGTTCATTTTATGGATTAATCCATTTCCACAACGAAATCCTTTTTTGTAACATCTGCTGATGTCATTTCACTACATGAACATTATTAATGCTAAAGGCGAATACTTTGCTAGCGGTTATCAGCATTTCGGTAGGGTAGAATTATTTAAATTAAGGACTAACAAGTCTATAATTTATACAATCAATTGTGCAAAATTATATTAATATTTGCGAAAGGACCTATGTTATTAAATGTGACATGTGTCAACGTAATTATTAGCACTAATTGCTGCATTAACGGACCCGAGTTGAAATGTTGAACTGGATGCAAAATGTGGTGGGTTATGGCACAAGTGTGCAACTTAAATTGAGAAGAAATTTAAAAATTCTAATATTTTGCCACAAAATTATTTATCAAGTAGACAGATGAAAATGTTTTACTAATTTGTCACAGATTTGAATTGGTGAACCTTGGCAGTTTATCACCGCAAAGTCTGCGTAATGTGAGCGATACTTAAATGGCTTTGGGCTTTCTTTAGTCAAGGGGCAAAGTTATTTATGGCTTTGCTAATGTTTTGGAACCAATTAACAATTAAGATGGTTTCAATTAACTGAAAACTTAATTCCTGCAATACAATTTTATAGCTTTTACTTAAATTATGTTAATGATGCTAGGGGCCAATAAATAAATTAACACTTGGAAGCCAGCAAGTGTGTACACTCAGAAGAGAGACACTTGTTTTCTAAATTTGTGAAACATATTGCAGCATGTTAAAAAAAAACTAATAACGATGTAAGGCACAAGCTTAATGTAAATATTTTATGGGGATTTATATTCAAAACCAACTACATAAATTGTGTACTTGAATTTGAATGTACAATAATTTTTCTAAAAATTTAATTGTTGTACAAAATCTATTATATACCATGGATTGTAACAGCTCATTGAACATAGGCCTGTTCAGAATTAATTAAAGCAAGTATGCTTTGAAAGATTTTAGTTGATTGACAAAACTGCTTCTCGGATATGGCCATTACTTTCACAGGGATTTTAGTTTTTAGGTTTTTTGGAGAATTAAAAAATTGTAATAACATTTTCGTACTCTACAGCAAAATGTTAAAAAAATCACGGACTAAACCTAGTGCACAACTCGTCGACTTATTATTGGTTTGTCGTAAACGCCAATTGTTTGAAACGGAGATACCAATATTCGCAGCCTATACCACTATTACCAACTTGAACTTCTTAGGTATATACACACCAATTTGGGTAAACGTCACAGGTATGGTAAGAATCTGACAACAGATTCGGGAAGAGAACGCACAAACACCTGTAAACACAACATCACCTCGAAAAAAACATAAATTGCGTATACGACAAAAACAATAATCAACCGACAAACTGAGTTCGACACCGACCCGAAAATGGTGAAAAAAATATATAGAAAAAATTTAAATTGTTCATATTTTTCAATTTTGAGGCACTAGATGCAGTATTTTGGGATTAGTTTATTTTACACTTTTTTTCTCCTAGTTTATAGCTACAATTGTTCTAAAGGCAGAAAAACAGACTTCCAATCGGTTTCCGAGATATAGCCGTTATACAAATTGCATGCTATTCGGAAAAATTAAGTTTTAGCCCAAATATACATGAAGGCATAAAATGCGAACAGCAGGTTAACCAACAAAACCCAAATACAGTCTTCTTAGTTTCGATAAGTACTTCGAGAAATTTCATACGAGAGGGAGTTTGCATTTTATGTGTTGCACTGTGTAAGTATGATTCCGGATTCCATGCAAATGCGTGTTTATTGTCGTAACCCTATGTAAATATTTGGCGCATTACACTGGTTTACAGCCAAAAAATACCAAGAACGCCACATGCCTACATAAGTTAATTGGGACAAACACTGTAATTTTTTTTAAGTACCGTTAATAAGATATCGGTACTTTTGTGTTTTTCGGTGTATTATCCCACCCAAGAGTCCGATCGAGATAAGTGGCATACCGTTGGAAAGGTAACTGATTGCCCTTTCTATCTGATAAGAGTTATGGCAGCCTCAAAATTTGCCTTTTTTAGGTTTTTTTTCAAAATTTTTAATTTCTATTTCGTTTTTTTTTCGTTATAGTGAAGATCTGGAATGTTTTTTAGCATATAGTTCATTTAACTACCAACATTTAGGCTTTCAAATACGTCTAAAATTTTATATATTTTTTTTATAAATTTACGAACATTCTTTTAAAAAATGCTTGGTGAGTGCAGTGATTTCTTTATTTCTCAATGATAATGTGTTCCACGCCAGGAAGTTTGCTAAATAATTATGAACGAGGAGTCCTATTTCATTTACGATAAAAACCAGTCAATAAGGAATTCACTATTTTGAAGGAAATAATTATACTTATTTCAAATTTAAGAATATTATTTTATTCATTTAATCCACCTATTTGAATCTCTGGGACCAAAAAGGCAATATAATATAATATAAATAATATATTCCGAAGTAATATATTTGCCAATAAAAAAGTTCTATAAAAAGAAAACATTTTTGGGACCCCCAAACACCACAACGTGTAGTCCACATGAGATGTCGATTACATGACACCCATTTCTACCTTTATGAGAAACGTAACCAGTCATATCCCTATCAAGCAGGACTGTAAGGCCTGATGGTTCTAAACTATATGACAGAGAAAGATTTCGAGCTATTCTAAAGAGCTGTTTCTGGACTTTCCACAAAGGCTGCCAGACCATTGTAAGGTCTTCAGGCAGAAGTCATGACAATCGGAGAAGGCTCACTTTGGCTGGGAAGCACTATCATCACGGCCTGGGATATCAACTCTAAGATTCAAAATTATCTAAATAGATAGTCACTCTCATATCTATGTTAAACCATGACTGGGTTTTACATAACGCGGAAACTATTCCCTGTATTCGTTGCGACACGGTAGCCACCGACTACCACCTGACTACCGCTTTTTTTATTCATAACCGCTTCACCTAAACTGTACCCAACCAGTCGCTACGCAATGAATAAATGAATACTATATTTCGACGAACATAAGTCACTTTACTAACAACAATCATAACTATCTTGGTTGATTTTAACTAAAACAGACATGTTCTTGCTAGAGTTAAGCAGAAAACTGTTATAAATCATATATTGGCTACATAGTGACTAATCCAAACAATATTCTGGTTAGACACTCGTTATGCAGAACTTAAATCCAGTGACTTAGTGTGGGAGTATACAAGCAATACCTTTATAGCGACTTCCCTTCTAAATTGTTTTTCATGATCCTTTCATTGTCATTCAATAAAAAAATAAACGATAAAAAAATCACTCGGGTAAAACAATAAATTGAGTTAAAGTATCACTGGACAAGGTATTATTTTCTTTTCCCTTCTTCAACTCTTTGAAATAGATACTTTGACCATCATGTCTATACACAAGTATTTTTGCCTGGACGTTAGAGTGGGTACATCTGCAGCTCAGGATCCAAACATGTTATTGTCATTATCTCAATGGGCTTTGTGGCCGGGAAATGCCCAAATTGCCGATACTCTTTGGCCATATTAATATTACAAAATTTAGAACAAAAACATAAAATTGTTCAACACGAAAAAGTGTTCAATTCAAATTGGGTGGTCTGGTCTGTTTGCTCAAATATCAGCGAATGGTCTGATATTCTTTACACAGTGTCAATAAACTGGCTTCCCTGGCAACATCAAAGTATAAGGATTTGCTAAAAAGGATTATGCTGTTTTTCCCAACCTGATGTTGTTCTTAACCAAATTGATTTGTTTCCTTCATTTTTCCCATATTTTCAGCCTTAAAAAAATTGCACCTTACCTCCAAAGAGCCATAAATCAAAATTGTCAGATTTTCATTCATAACCAAGGACCATTTCTATCAGCTGTCAAAATCTGATTGTCATTTTCTCTTCCCTTTCGTCAAAAAATCCGTATGAATATGTTATATATGGTTTAGTATTTCCATACATTTATTACCATAACCAAACCGGTGTCTTTCCCATACTGAAAATGTGTACATTTTTAGTTATGACCCTTTAGTTGGTAGAGTGCGATATGTTAAATACATATGTATGTATGATATATCTACAACATATACAGATGAATAAAAATACATGTACATATTAATATTCATACATATTTGTGTGTATTTAAATATATTTTATATCATTTCACATTTATTAGTTAACGACACCAAATCGTTTCTATTTATCTAACGATTATTTTAGCCAACATATTGTCATTTCTACAATCTCGTGAATGCATGTATGTATGTGTTAACGATTATTGCGAAATTTTATCTGAATTTTGAATTTAGAAATGGGATTTATTCTGTATTCCATGACAAGCAGACAGACGACAATTTATGTTCCCTGTTCGTTGTTTTATAGCTGGCTACTTAGCATGAATAAATCATTTGCATATAAATAACATACGGGTATTGTGATATTCAAATGTCAGATAATACGTTGAAGTTGGATTGAGTTTTCAAATGTGAAAGGTTAGAAATTTAAAAATAAAATTTGATAAAATTAATGTATTTAAAATAGAAAATTAGAGAATATATCAAGTGCAAGTAATGAAATTACATTGTTTGAAACAAATGAAACAAAAAGTTTCTAACTACAGGGTGGCACATAATGAACGAATGGATTTGAATTCCTTATAACTGCTTTATAATAATTTTGTTTTTATTTATTTTCAGTATTTTGTAAAGAAGACGTGGGTAATTTATAATAGAACACTACTCTGTTCAATTGAGTGCCCAAAACGTTATACATTATTTCTCAAATCCACGGTCCATTGGTTTGACTCAGCATGCATGTCGTCGATATTTTAATGTGGAGGGTCCAAACCCAACAATAAACCACCAGGTTTCAAAATTTTCGACAACAAGGGACAGTAAGGAACCTTCCTGGTGTCGGCAGACACGAACGGTGCAAACGGATGACAATATTGAACGTGTGCAATAGAGTATTGGGGAAGATGGAGAATCATCAAAAACGTTCGCCATAACTTAGCCTCTCACGAAGGTCGCTGCAAAGGATTTTGCATTCAATATGAATATTTCCATACAAAATTCTGTTTGTCCGATAGATTACTAGCAACGACTTGATTATACAATTTATAACCGCCAAAAAGCAGAAGAAAATCATGATTTTATTCATAATTTAATTGTGAGCGACGAAGTCTATTTCCACTTAAATGGGTCCGTTGCGGCCATCGGTGGTGTAATGGCAGTGTGCTTGGCTACTGTGCATGAGAACTTGAGTTCGATCTTTGCTCTAACCAGTGATAGACGATACTATAGAGAGTTTAGCCATAAAAAAGTTTCTCAAAATTCCGTTCAGAACCGGAGTAAAACTGTGGGTCCCAATCAGTGAGTGTAAAACTAGAACGCGCACAGCTCCCTGTTAGCGAGAAGCTCTCCCTAATCCCTACATGGGATGTAACGGCTGTCTGTCTGTCTGCCTGTCTGGCTGGTCAACAGGATAACTGCCGTAAATCTTTATCAATCACAGCGAAATTTTGTCAGTGACCATTATTTGTCCATCGTTAGTTTGGGATTGAAAATGGGCGTTTTGGCCACGCCTCTTCTGGTACCTCCCACATTTAGTATGAAATCATGTTTCTTCTAAAACCTTTTTCTGGTAGATGTGATTAGCTTCAACTCAAACATTGGTTAATAATTTGTAGATATCTACTTAATAGGGAAAATGGGCGAGGTTGACACGCCCATTATGGTACCTCCCATATAAAAGCTTGGAGGTCGTCCGGGTTGTCAATGAGATAAGTCGCGTGAAACAATTCCGATCTTAATGAAATTTGTTTGTAGGCTTCGTATCATCAAACGCCAGCCACCGAATGTAGGTTGTGCGGCCGGCTGGTTGTTAGGTAAGATAACTCCCGCAAAACCCAACCAATCTCTATGAAGTTTGGTACTAGACAAAATTTAGTCAAATGCACACAAAAGTTGGGCGGATGACCAGTTGATCGACGCGATAACTCTCGTAGACTACTAGTGATCTTAATGAAATTCGGCACTCGGCAATGTTTTCCCAAAAGTTTAAGATTAACTACTGTCCACGTCCATTTTCGTACCTCGTATACAAAAGTTTGGCGGCTTTCCGGCTGGCCAACTCCATATCTTCCGTGTACCACAACCGATCTTAACAAAATTTGAAAATTTGGAATATTTTGTATAATACTGTGTACAACTTCGCCATATCCATTTTTGTACCTCCCATATAAATATTGAGCCGACAAATTGTTTTAAAAACACTTACCATTTTTTTAAGTTGTAACACAATGTAAATTATAATCAAATAAATGTCATCTCTCAGACTGTCCATCAGAATATGTGAACTACACAAACATAAAATATTAGAGGATAATAGCTGACCTTGCTGCTAAGTCGAAAATCACCTTGAGAGAGAATCTTGTGTTTTCAAATCAAATCTTTCAAACAAAAATATATTACACTTTTTGTTTTCAGTAATTGATTTATTTTATAATTTATCTATAATCTTAGACTACAAACTATTAAAAACAAATAAACAACATACTAAAACATTAATTAATATATATATTGAAAATACACGAAAAAAAACTCTATGTGTAATTGCATTAAAAAAATTATCCATAATTTTGTATGATAATGGATGATGATACATTAAACACCAAAGGTTGCACTTATATTCATTTGTGGCTATACATAACTAAGTTAGTAATAATTTAAAACTAACTTAAAGTTTAGTTTCTAATATTTGTTCATCTATACGTAATTTGTGATGCACACATATATAAGTATAAACATTTAGTTTTAAAATAAATTACCGTTTCATTAAAAATACTCGTACTAAAATTTAACATTTTCTACATTAAATTAAATTATGGTAAATAATTAACTAACATGGCATATGTACAAATACTTAGAGGAGGTTTGTGTAATAAAATGCTAGTGGGAGAGCCTATGATATTGTGATTAGAATATTTAATGAGTTTAATCTTAATACATATTAATATTTAAATAAGTTTAGAATATGAGTAGCGGCTCTGTAGCTACACAGTATTAGGAATATCTCTGGCTAGAATGAACCGTGTTTATATCCAGATAAATTCAAAAATTTTATGTCCGTAATGGTTGCTCCATTCAGAAAAAGTCCACCTAATGCTTCTTCCAGCTCATAGGTGTTTTAATAAATGTTTCAAATGTTTCAAATGTTTTCAATCAAATTGTACAGTTCAAAACTTTAAAATTATAAAAAAAAGAATAAATTCGGTACAAAAACACTAAGGGTCAGTGATTTTCCTACCTGAACCGTCACCGTTTAGCGGTTTAAAAGCAGTTTTATCTACCAAAACACAAGGTATAAAATTAATCTGAACTGTTTGTGTTTTTCGATTAAAATACACAATTCAAAAAAATATCATGTATTTAGTTGAAATAAGACTACAGAGATAAAATAACGTACTTTATTTTGTATATAATCATTTTGTTGTAGAAGACTCAAGTAGGGATGGGACATCAAAAAGCAGAACAATCCCGCCAAAGCGAACCGGTTGTTCCAGGTTAGGTCTAGATATCAGTTAAAGCAAAACATGTGAGAGCGGGACTACATTTCAAGGAAATGTTAGACTGAAACGAAAAATCCGACACACCATTGAATTTGTCCGTTGCCTCAAATAATACCATCATCGAAAGTTGGCTAACGTACATATTCATCGCCGCAACGATAATGACTTTATTTACTAAAAATATTCCTCACTGTGTTGAATACGAGTATGTGTCATTGTTGCGATGTATAGATATCATTGTTGTGATGAATATTTTCATTTGCTGTGTAAAAAAAACTGGTTTGGAAACTGAAACGCACGTACACAAAGGCTGATTTTTTTTGCCATTTGGGTTTTCAGTGTTAAGTTTTTGCCAGTTCACGCATTATGCGTGACATGTATCAAAGTCAGAAACTTATGGTTTGCCTCGCCATTTTATCATTGTTTCGCATTTTGCTTCCATTTTCTGGTCGTCGCCGTAAATTGTTTGCCTTGTCATTGGTGAGATACCGGCCGAAATGTTGGAAAAAGTGTGCCAAAATTGGACTTCCAGAATTGACCACGTGAAGCATTACCGTGTGCAACATTTGAATTAAATAATCTTTAAAAAACCAAATGGCTGGCGTTGATTTATAGATCAATGCTTTCTTCAATTTTCAAAAACTAAATATCAAATAAATCACCCTTTATATCAATGATAGATTCATAGAGTAAGTGGATATGATGACATTCGACCCTAGGATACGAGCCACGCTCCATAGATGGAAGGGGGAAGAGAAGCAAGAGGGGTAGCAAAAGAGTCACGAAAATAAATTCAGGAGGCATTTTTAATTTATTTTACACTTCTTCGAGTTTGACATGGCGGTATAGCAACAAAAAGTGGCGAAAAATAGAAGATTAACCGACAATACGTCGCAAAAAGCCACGTATGGTTGTATCGAGAGAGTCATCGTCATCTAACACACACATCAATTTACAAACGTTAGCAAAAGAGAATGAACACAAAGCACCAGGCTGGTAAGTCATCGTACCACCATCCACTAAATTTACCTAGATTGGAGTTTCAGTGTACTATACCCCACATTTAAAAAAATGTGACCCGAGTCTCTGTGGCAACTACCGTGAACTAACCCTTTTATCCATAGCATATAAGGTTCTATCAAGTATAATGTGCGAAAGACTAAACCCAATTGTCGTTGGCCTAATTGGGCCATACCAGTGTGGCTTTAGGCCTGGAAAATCGACAACTGAAAAGATTTTCACGCCACACCAAATGCTGGAGCAGAACCACGAAAATCAAATCGACACCTATCATCTATTTGTCGATTATAAGGCGGCCTTCGATAGCCCGATACGGAATAAACTCTACGAAGCAATGTCTGAGCTCGGTATTCCTGCAAAACTCATAAGACTTTGCAGGATGGCCTTGACGAACACCAAATCCACAGTGAAAGTTGGTAAGGATCTTACCGAACCTTTCGAAACTAAGCAAGGCCTCTGGCAAGGCGACACCCTATCGTGCGATCTCTTTAACATCTTAATGGAGATCATTTTGAGAAAAGCTGCAGTCAACATAAATAAAACTATCAGCAGCAAAAGTCACATGCTGCCCGCGAATGCCAACGATATAGAAATCAGAAATCATAGAATTATTGATATAGTACAATGAGAGAAGTTACTGCCGTGTTTTCGAGAATTGAGAAGGGGTTAAACAAAAGTGGGTCTGACAGTAAATGAGGACAAGATAATATTAATGGTTTCAACGAGCAGGGCTTCCATGCAATTAGACCAAAGCGTGACTGTTGATAACCATTATAACTTCGAGGTAGTGGACGGATTTATATACCTCGGATCTGCCATAAACAAAAACAACAATGTCAGCCTTGAGATCAAACGGAGCATTGTGCTTGTGAGTAGATGTTATGTTGGGCTAAGCAAGCACTTTAGAGATAAAGCCCTCTCTCGAGCAGCCAAAGTCCACCTATACCACACTCTCATATAACCTGTCTTGCTTTATGGTGCAGAATCCTGGGTCTTATCGCAAGCAGATGTAACATCTGTAGGAGTCTTCGAGAGAAAAATACTCCTGAAGATTTATGGCCCTATAATGCACAACGGCGATTATCGGCGTCGGATGAAGCATCAGCTGTATGGGATTTATCCTGACATTGACATAGTTAAGCGGATCAAAACACCGCGATTGCGCTGGCTAGGCCGTGTCGGTAGAAGTGATGAAGACGAACCAGCACGAAGGGTTTCCGCAACCGAACTCAAAAGAAGACGGAAAATAGGAAGACCAAGACTCCGCCGGTGGGATCAGGTTGGGGAATCCATCCGCACACTTGGATATAAGGTAGAAGATCGAAATGGTAGGCGAAATATGTTATCTTCGTTTTGTATGGTTCCTGACCCCCGGGGTTGTTTGAGACCCGATAAGTCAGTAAGTAAATACGCATAGTGGCACCACTTCTCTCAGTAACTTTACGACACTAGGCTTGGTTGCATATGGAGGTTGCGTGTTGAAAAGTATTGCTTTAATAATAGCAGATAGGGGCATTAGATGAAAACAAGCAACAGGAAATCAACAACGGCACATAGTGTTTGTGAGTTAAAATCTTTAAGTTAAATACACCACAGATATATACTTTCAATAAAATTTATGAAAATACTACCAAATATATTCAAATTGCATAGTAATCCACCAAATCGGCTTGGTAAATTTAAGTCAACATTTCTTGTAACTCCACCTGGTGTAAGTCAGTTTACATCCAACATGTCTGTATGGCAGCTATCTTTCGATGAAGAGTGTGAACTGAAACGTCAGATGAGACAGATGGAATATTTAAAAAAAGGAATATTAAATAGGAATATTTAAAAAAAAAAAACCGTTTCCCATTACATCCCATGACGGGATTGGGGAGAGCTTCTCACAACCTGTGAGCTTTCTAATTTTTCACTCACTGATTGGGACCTACAGTTTTTACACCGATTCCGAACGGTATTTTGAGAAGCATTTTCATGGCTAAATACTCGATAGTGTCGCCGTCACATGCGAGTTGACCGCCGCCGAAAGAAAGGTTTTTTTTTAATGTGGTCAGAGCAGGGATCGAACCCAGGATCTCATGTACAAGAGGCGCGCACACTACCCATTGCACCACCGACGGCTCCTCCAGGAATATTTACTCTGTGGATATATAAGTATATTATAATTTAATCCAAACATTTCTATTCCCCAATTTCAAATATCTTTTCACTTTTCAATTTCAAAGAAAATTACAATGAATTGTTATTTGCGACACTATCGAGTGTTTAGCCATGGAAAAGCTATTCGGAACCGGTGTGAAACTATAGGTTCTAATCAGTGAGTGTAAAACTAGAAAGCGCACAGTGCATAAGTTTTGAAAATCTTTCCCCAGTCCATCCATGTGCTGTAATGGAAAACTAGTTTGTTTGAATGTATTCACCACAGCAATGAACATTTAACTGAGAGTGGTAATAAAAGCTTGGATGGCATGTTTCATTGCAGCAACGTCAACATCGTTGGATATATGCATGATTACTTCATCCCTGTGACGAACCTTTTTCCTCATAGTGTGGCATAAAGTTTGCGAAAATTGAGTGTAAAAAATACTGTGCAAATATAAAGCAATAAGGGTGCACAATCTTTTCCTATAATCTAATACGTTTTGTTATTGCCGAATCTGATATTTATTCTACCCAACTCTAAAATGACCTCTGTAATTTTTATAATAAATAACAAGATAAAAAGTTAAACATAGGATTGTGAAATCTTCAAGAGAAAGTTAGTTTGAACTTTGTAACAATAATTCCTATCCTAACCACGAGTACGGCACTGAATTGCGAGTGTAGGTCAACTTCTGTGCTATTCATTCTGTTCAAAAATTATAAAAATTGTCTTTTTATTTCGTGTCCTCCGTTTTACTTCTGCACATTATTATCTTCCTTTGTAACTACAAAACCTAAACTAGAAACAAAGAAATGAACACTTTTGAACACAGTAAATATTTACAGATAATCTTTAAGACATAACAGGACATTATAATGTTCAAAGTTAGCGTGTACTCTATGTTGTACGAGTATTTCTGTGTGTTTAATGTTTAACAGCAGCAAAATGATATTATGATTCTTTGCTTTTTATTTGAGTTTGAGTTATGATGATATTCTTGTTCATGTCTGCCCTGCACAAAGTTGGTGTCAGTCCAGCTTAAAAGTTTTGCGAACTAAAGAAACTGCGGCAGTTTGGAAAAGTTGTACAACGATTTAAAGTTATACTTGTGCACAATTGGCTTTAACTGTCGTTTTTCCTTTCTTATTTTAAGTTTTTGCGCGAAATTTACTGTATATAGAAAATAAAAATTTACTGTATAAAAAATGTAGGAGAATACGAGGGTGGAGTAATAACTTTCTGAAAATATGGTTTTTGCGGGCATATTATAATTTTAGCGCATCACATCAATATATATGTTATATTTCCCAGACAATGAACGTGAGTAGTTATGAGGGGTAACAAAAAAACTCAGTTTTATCCAACCGCGAGGAAGTATTAGTATTTAAAGAAGAAAACGATTGTGATAACATGGGAGCCCAGCGATACTAAAGAGTTAAAAACTGCTGGAGAAGCATTAAATGTATAAAAAACTTGAAGAGAAATGTAGTTATATCAGCACTAGAAATGATCAGAAAAAATATTGACCAGGTAGTGATGATTTTTGTAGGATACGCGATAGCGATATCGTCGGGATCTATTAATGCATGGTCTCTAAAAAAAATATATAAATATGAAGTTTTTGTTTAGGGCCATCGAGCCTGTAAATCTGGAGTTGCGCTATACGAGGGTTTCTGTTTGTATAAGTATTTCTAGACTATTGATAAACACATATATATTTGTGATCGAAATTGTATTCATTGGTTTTCAAAACATTCTCAATGAAGATCAATACACAATTTTCGAAGCACTTTTGCCACCTCGAATGAGATAGCTCCAAATCATGCATTGAATGCATCAACCGCCTCTCCAGGCGTCAAAAAATGTTGACCATCCAATTTTGTTTTCAATGTGTGGGAATAAACAGAAGTCATTAGGTGCTCAATCGGATGTTTTTCAAATGATTGAATGTTTTTGATGGTCAAATACGCAACGTGATGGATAATTTTTCGTCTTTCGCGGTTTGTTTTCTTTAGATCACCAACAACTTCTGGCAATCAAATACCATTTCAGACTTGACAGTCCTACGTTGCTCTAAAGGAACTACTGCAACATGACCAGTTGCAACATAACCAGTTAGTTATTGGAGTTGGCTCGTCTACGAAAGCCCATAAAGTCTTAGGGTCATCTGCATTGATCCATGACCCGTCGCCTGTCGTAGTCTTATATACCTATTTTGAAGCACCATCATTACATTTTTTCAAAAATGTTGCGAATTCCTCGCAGTGTCTATGCAGTGTTTAATGTATAGGAGAGGAAGTATTGCCCAACGTTACCTCAATTTCACGGTGTGTCACAAGACGATCTGTCAATACCAGTACCCATGTTCTGTAACTCTCAAATCGAGAAAATTCTCGCATGGGACATGTGGAATGAAACAGAAACATGGTTAATTAGCAGAAAAAGCAATTTCTCACATTGAACTGTGTCTGTAACCTTATTTTGTGTCATCTGTCAATTTTCCTCGCCTCACTGGAAAAATGCAAGAAAATCTACATACATACATATGTCAGTAAAGTACTCGAATGAGAAACAAATATTTTCAACTGTCAAATTTACTCCCAAATCATAACATTGTGAGAACGACAAATTGTATTAAACCAAAACTGAACAAAAAATTGTTTACGCTGAAGCCGGTATTTGACCTTCACCAGAGGAGATTTTTTCCTTAATTTATTGATCACCTATCAAAAAAAGTGATGTTTTGAGAAAAACAACAAATTTGTATATATTGTTTTTAATAATCAACATTCGATAACTAAGTCAGTTATCGAAAGAAGTTAATTATTTAATTTTACGCGTTTATCTTCTGATTTACTATCAGAAAAAATATTTCTTATCGCAAAATGAAAAAAAAAAATAAATGAAAACTTTTAAAAATTCCAACAGCTGATGTTTCGATAACAAAGCAAGTTATCGAAAATTTTAATTAAATTTTTATGGTTCAGTTTGCATCACATTATACCAAAATGCTGCAGCACAAGTCCCTTGAGACGGGTTTTAATATATAGTAACCCCGGTATATCCGAAATTTGGAGCCCCATAACCCACAGCTTTTTTTGCGAGTGCGACCTAAAATAGGATTTCCGACAGACCACAAAGATAAGAAATAAAATAAATAACGCTTCCACCTATACTAGGTACATCTTGGCTTGATGTGTCGTTTGTTTATTGTGATTTTTAACGAAACGAAAACGAAATTAGTGGTGCTGTTTCTCGCTTTGAGTTACAGAGACAGTTTTTACTCACATGTCGAGAAACGGTGGAATTTTTTTTTCACACTTTCTCGATGTGAGAAGTTTTCACATACGTTACAGAACATGGGTACAGTTCAGGCACAGCATCGATGTTTTCTGGCACATCAACCGATCTTGGACGACGTGCTCGAAATGCTTCCTAAGGCGAACGTCGGCCTCAATTAAATTCATTATAACAGTTTTTCACTGTCCTGTAGAATGGTGCATCATCAGTATATAATGATTTAAGTTCATCACTGCACTCTTCTCTTGATAATTCACACCGGAAGTTGTACAAAATACTCGCACGACAATGTTCACCAAGTAACTGAATTTCTGCTTGCATATTGCGTCTCACAATACCAAAAATTGTCTAGTCCAGATTTATAACTGATAATCCTCGTATACTTCTACTATAACTTTGACAACTGCATAGCGAATCTATTTGTTTCTTATGGTGCCAAATAAACATGAAACAAGACTTGTCATTTAACAACAGTTCGACCCATAACTTTTTATATCCTTACCGTTGTTATATAAACATCTTGAATGAAGTATAGTAACCTCGAGAATGTAATTAAGAATCATAATCTTAATCTTAGTCAATCGAGATGCTGCCGTGATCAAATAAATTGTCGTCCATATAGTCGTCATTAGTGTTTTATCAGGAGACACATGGAAGGGCTATTATACACCAGCAGTAAAGTATTTTGTCTTCTATCTGGTCGTGCACAACAATTTCCATTATTAACTCGTTGCAGATTGTTTCAGCGACACATGTCGTGAGTGACATATTCCAAAATGTCTTAAAGAAATCGTTGAAGACAAGATTATGTGAGACGAATTTGCCAACTGGGTTGTTACATCTATCGGGAGTGTATGAGAATGGTAAACCAGGAACAAACAGCAAAACGAATATAATTTGCCTTGACCGATCGCTTACGATCAAACAATACATGTTCTTGGTTTGTAATTTGTTATATTTGGTTAATGTTCCTGGCGATAAAACTATAAACCATTTTGAAAGGGAGTATTAGTAGTAGTAGCCATTAAAGTTTTCCGCATGGACTGAAGCATTCTTCTTCTTTCTTACACTGTAAACAGATGTTTTCAGAATAACTCAAAATGTTGAGTATGTTCCTGAAATTTTGAAGACTAATTGTTAATGAACTCACTATACCCTACAATTGGTCAATCTTTAAGTTGTTTTACACTGTAACATTGTGTAATCGATTCTTGGAAGTGACGAGCAGCAAAGTACTAAGAACACAAATATCGCTGCTAAAAGCATCCATATCATAGTACCTACTGGTAATGTGTCTAATACAGCATCGGCACTGGCATCGAATTTCTTGATTTTGCCACTTTTGTCGATTTTAAGCAGAAATCAAGAAAATTTGCTCGATTTCACATACGTTTTGACAGACGACAAATCGGGTATTTTTCCTTATTTATGTAGGAATCAGGAAAAAATTCTAGTTTTTCTTTATGCAACGCTGTTTTATCTCAAACTACAAACGAATAGTACGTTTGTTTGCAACCATTTCAATCATGGCGTATTGATGTGGTGGTACCACTACAATATCCGAGTTATTCTTAGGTATTTATTATTTCTCAAACATATATTTTTTATACTTTGTTGTTTACTTTTATGTCTGCTATACACTTATTCTGAATTTGATTGTAGAAATATACCAGACGAAGTAAAATGCCTATTGTGTTAGGCTTGGTATTTTTGTTGCCGTATTAACTCTACCTCGTCAATGCGCCTTGAATTTCAATCAAATCAGATTCTCAGATTTTGTTAGGACATTTGATACGAAATCGGGAAAATATTTTGCGGTGCCAATGAGCTCTAAGAATGGCAATTCCGATATCTTTGGAAATTCAACGTGATTTCTTGACAGTTTTGTCATTTTACTTATTGCTACTTAAAATATATTCATATCGTTAGCTGAAAATTTAAACACTTTAAAGCCATAAGCTAAGAAGATTTCTCTTGGAAAATGGTTAAGAATCCATTCACAATTTTTTCGAGTCTTATTTAATGTAATTTTCGAAAATATGGCTGACAAAGCTGTACTCTTAACCATTTTACATAATATTTTGTCTTATCCTGTTAAAAACTACAAACCGTGGTTACGTTATTTTAAATTTCAGCTAACGAATATTATTGTTACTATTTTTAGAACAACTGTCAAAGGTCTTTCAATGCCTGTTGTGTCTGAATATATACAGTTTTGAATTAAAAGCTGTAAGAAATTGAAATGACGTGGCATACGGGTTTCTTTGCCGCTATTGTATGAAATTTAGCTTGGTGTCCCACTCACGTATCACAACATTTGCACTCATCGTCTAAGCTCCATTGGAGTTATAAACAAAACCATCCTTGAATGTGATGCTGATGCCAGTATGACACCACAAATACCAAATTCGAATGACTATGAAATTATAAACTATGCATGGCTGATTTTCATGGTGCGTTCTGAATACAGTGGAGAGAGACACTAGGATCTTGTCTTTTCTATTTGAATTATTTCCCTTTTTCGTTTTTTGTTGAAGGCTTAAAGCGCATAACATGGTCTACTATGATTATTTGCCATTGCTCACAGTCCCTTGCATGTGTAGAGAGATTTCATTTTTCATATGCTACAATTGCTAAAGTTTCATATTGTAGCGAATGCATTGAACTTAACCAAAAATCAGTATACTTGATCTTAGTTGTATGGAGACTTAAATGCACACTTGTGTGGTGGCGCTAAACGTACAGCGGCGGAAACTATATTTTTAAAGTTATGCTGTACCTTATAAACAGTTTTATATTGATGGTTCTCCATGCTCCAACTCAGTCTGTTTGAAAGTCTTAAGGAACTGAAAGGGTACGGAAGGTTTTAGCTCGAGATAATATATTGCATCCTTTGTTATATACTAGCAAGTAATTGGACCAAACAACCATTTACATTCACAGCTTCCTTAACATCTTTATGAGAAATATATTAAAGTTAAGGTTAACTGTTCAAATACATTGACTCAACGAGGAAAAGGAAATAAATGTTTAGAGATCGTGTGGGAAACAATAATTTGTTTGTCTCAAAAATATTTGGTTGACTTCTTAGTATGTTCGTCGCACAGTGGTTCAAAGTTTAATTTGTTTGACAAAATTCTCATTAACCGATTTCAGAGAAAAAGCTCCAGCGTAGCCTCGCCATAATTGGCAATGGATCCCACTAGGCTGATTTATGTACTCGTATTAAAGGATTTCAGTTCAGTATAGAGATTGGATTGGTTAGAGATTAATTTTTTTTTCCTTCCTAAAGTTCCCTATATAGCTCCAAATATTTGGGGTATACAAGGAGGTCTACGACAGCCGGTCTAAGGAAAATATAAGTTTGAATGAAAAATGTCCCTCAAAGACCTTACCAAACGATACTTTAGTTAAAAATGTTTAGTTGACACAAAAAGTTTTTCAAACATTTGAGGAGTATGACGGTTCATAAAAATTGATGAAATAGCATTGATGGCCGTGTTCCATAGACCAAATGAAGTGATTTTCTTTGAGTCCATGTAGAACAATTTATTTAATTTTTTCCTCTGTTATCTTTAAGGAAATATGGATGAATTCATTTCTTTAACAAGGAGCTTTTGCAACACGCCAAATTAGGCATTGTATCCACTGTTCCATGTAGCCTTTAACTGCAGATAAATAACAAACAGGAAAGTAAATGAAAATAAAAAAATTGACACAATTTAATTTAAAATCTTAATATCCATAAAATATATCTGTCGCATTTAATAATAGTCTTGAGAAAGGACAAAGGAGATAAGTACCATTTATGTTGTTCCTAAATTCAGTTCATATATATGAGGGCCTTTGCTTAAACGTTTCTCCTACTGCGCGCCTGGGCGTCGCTGCAGGAATTATTAAGCGTGTATGTCACACTAATGCTTCTTTAGAGTGCTTTAAATTTGATTATACATTGATGGTTGAGAACATACAACAAAAGTTAAACGAACAAGAGACCGACCATCCGGCAAAATCACATCCGTGCGTAAAAAGGATGTTTGCTTTTTGCAATTTTGTTATCCGTTGCAAGTTGTTGTTGTGGTTGAATACATGTTGAGAAAGTTTATCCTCTGAACATGGTCATATGATTTGCTGCTGCTGTTGACTTTTGCTTGCAAATACGTTGACATGTCAAACGCCAAAATGCTGTTCGAAAATCTGGATTGTAGAAGGCATAGATAAATGGATTGATGGCACAATTCACCCAGCCGACCCATGTTAGAAAGGACATGAGACCTTCGAAGACAGCGGCCGGCGGCAGGAATGGTATCAGCAGATAGTAGACAAAAAATGGCAACCAGCAGGCAATGAAACCACCCATGACCATCGTTAAAGTTTTGGCGGTTTTTGAATCACGTTTTGTAGTAGAAACTCTCATTGGTACACGATGATGATGGTGATGTTGATTCTGATGGTGATGATGGCCGTGCTGAAGATGTGACGGATTTTGTTGCTGCTGTTGTTGGCTGCCATTACTCATTTGACCTTGTTGATTATCTTGTCCATTACTTGTGTACTTTCCAACGTGTGACATGGCCTGGGCCAAACATGTCTCGGAAAATGATGAACGACTGTCCGTACAATGTAACTGCTGCATTGGTAATGTTGCTGCTCTTCCCTCGGCCAAGGCATAACTCAGGACGCCACTCGGCATGGGTGTACATGTGCCGTCGCCATATTTGCAATTGATTGATGTGCAGGGTATGTGTGATGATGAAAGACGTGAAATTTCAACTAACTCATAGAATGATGCCTGATGTTTCAATGTTTGTTTATCGACATAGTTCTTGTTGCATTTACTGCACTTCAAACTATTTTGGTTACTGTTGGTTGCACTGTCATTCGGTATATTATCAACAGTCCATCGCGATTTAAAGGACCACTTTTGTGGTCCACATTGGAAATGTTCGGACTCGGAAAGAAAGTTATCACAATCAATATCATGATCCGCAGTGCGTTCTGAGTTCTGGAAAGAAAAGGTAGAAAAATTAAATTGTAAGTAATTTAAATTTTCAAATTTTTTCTGGAAAATATTAAACTGAATTTTTCTTTATTCCAAACGCCCTAAGAGTCATAGCTCCGTGCATGTGAATTGATAAAAACGAACCAAATGGTTTCGGTGTCTAATTAAATCATTCCAAATATAAACTGCCTAGCACTATAGACAGCCAATACATTCATTTCCTTTAATCTCATTTATTTTCGATAAAACTATTTTCCATTAGTAAAGCAAATATGAGTTTCGACTAGCTTATAATTAGAAAAGTAAAATTTTCTGAACGATATTTTGAGAAGCCTTTTCATGGCCAAATACTTCGCGCGATGGGTGCCGCGATTACTCACACTCGACCATGAACACACGGCAACGCATCGACCCACAGGTATGTAGTCGGCGATGCAAAAAAAACCGAGCTACGAGCTATCGTTGTATTTTCAACCCTGAAGAAATTTATCGACGGTGACCAATTTGGGGTCGAATGAAAAGGTTAACACTGAAATAAATGCATATTTGGAGGATCTTTAGAAACACAGTATTTGGAAGGAATAAAGAGAATTTTAAAATCAATGGACTAAATGTATCGAGCAAAAGGAGAATATGTCTGAAAATTAAACCTTTTTCGCCGAAAAAACTCCCATTTATACAAAAACTCAAGACATGTCAATCTGCCTCGTACACTGAAAGAAAAAGCTTCATCAAATTTATGAATTTCTTTATCAATTTGATGAAGCATTTCCTCATTTCCCAACCTACGAAACATTTCATTGAATTGATGAAGAAAATTTCGTCAAACTTTCATCCATACTTCATCAATAGTTTATGTTGATTCAACGACAATGTTACATCAATTTGATGTATGTTTGTCATCAAGTTGAAGTAAATCTTTCACCATTTTTATGTAAACTGTTCATTAATTTACTGTAAATTTTTATTCAATGAGATGTGATGTTGTCATAATTTTGATGAAAATTTATCATTTTATGTAAATTTGATGTAAATTGGTTATCATTTTGATCCAAACTTTTCATCGTAAAAACTCCACAAGAACAGGATATAAGACCACATGAATAATGCTCATAGCGTGGATAATGTTTTCTGTCCATTTCTCTATTTTCAATTATGTATTTATTTTCAATTGTATACGCCTTTTTTCTGTTTCTATTTATTTTTTCAATACTACGTCTATATTTTAAATCGATCCCACTAATTATTTCCAAATTTAAATGCAGGAGATTGACGTAAAAAATATCATCAATTCAATGAAGCTGAAAATAGTGAAAAAGGCACAATCTTCAAATTGAACAACTTTTTTACTGAATTGATGAAATTGGTCATCAATTCAATGAAACACAATCGATGAACATTTAACATCGATTTGATGTAAGGATTTTCAGATTTGGACAGCATAATAATTAAAGTTGAAAATTTCACAAAGAACCAGTAAAGCCTTCTGCTTCCGCAATGCACTTAAATCAGATTTGAGTTTTAACTGAAAATTAAAAAAATCACACTGACAGTTATTGTTTTTAACCGCCAGAAAAAACTGACTTTTAGAATTGGCATTTTATTTTCACGTTATTACATTGTGGCCGTCGTTGGTGCAATGGTTAGTGTGCGAGTTTCTTGCACATTAGATTTTGGGTCCGACCTCTGCTCCGACCGCCTTAAATTACTTTCGGCGGCGGTCACCTCGCATAGTGACGGCGACACTATCGAGTTTTTAGCCATGATAAAGCTTGTCAAAATACCGTACGCAACCGGGGCAAAACTGTAGGTCCCAATCATTGAGAATATAACTAGAAAGTGCACAGCTCTCTGGTTGTGGGAAGCTCTCCCCAATTCCTACATGGGATGTCATGGGCAACCAATTTACATTCCTGAAGGAAACATGTACCTAATTTTAAGACAAAAAAATACTCTATTCATGAAGACTGCAAACACTTATGGTGATTTCGTTTAAGATAAAAAAAATTATTTTTTTCAATTCACCCTAAAATTAAATTCTGGTGTTCGATTGTGAAAAAGGTGCAATTATTTGAAGGGGTGGGTTTCCTTTATATTTTTGAAAAAGTTGTACACAAGAAATGCGAAAATACTGCACTCTCTGCCCTCTCAAAGAGTGACGGAGTGAGACTGTAGCAAGAAACAACTGCCAATTTGTTTGTGATTGCTTCCCCCTTCTGATTTATATTCTCTTTGTCAAATGGTATTCTGTAACTTTCTTGATTAAAGTCGTCAATGGCTTAAACTTAAGGAATATAAGAAAAACATGATAAGAGCTGCTTGTGGTATTTTCACGTTCGATTTTGATCTTTAGTAATTCGGGTTCTTTACAAGTGAATGCAGCATTAGGACGGTTTGATTTGGTACTGAAATTTTTTTCTGGAATTTGTCTCAAATTTTATGATCTCAAATTTCATAATCAAGTCACGCCAAACAATTTTTTCAATTTGCTTCCTTTTTATAAATCCTAGGGTTTTGTTTTTTTTTTGTTTATTAAATTACAATGAACTACTTGTCTCAATATTCAAGTGATTTTATTGCAACTAACTTTATAAGAATATATAACTAATAAATTCACTTGTATTAGGTTTATAACTGTTCGGATTTTTTTTTACCTCAGCAGGTTGTTACATAGAGATACCGAATGGTATTGAGCTTGAATATAAAATGCAAAAGTTCCGGTTTTATAATAAATTCAGTTGAAAAGAAACCGATAACAAATGATTTCAATAAAACTAAAATGTATGCACAGGATATTAATTTATGGATAAAATGATTTTTTATATGTAAAATAATAATTCACAATGTTCATCTGGTCGCCTTTTAATTAATTCCTTGACACCAGACGTCGACTGGCTTCCTATCCTCTAATATATCCCTCTGGTTTGTCTGGCATATTTTGCTCATCGCTCAACAGACTCATCATAACAAAAACACATGGGAAGTTCTATGGGCGCGTCAACAACTGTATTTATTTGACCCGTTACTTGCTGACAGGTTAGAGGCAGCTCATGCCAACGCTGATCAATCAATTGTCATGTTCCCTTCCCTTTCGGCACAAAAAGTGATGTATGAATGTGCCTATTATTTAGAATTTTCTTAAATCTTTTTACTTCTACCTCTACTGCAAATTTGTTAATTTTGTGTTATGGTGAGTTTGAGTTTGGATTCTATAGATTTAAATATTAAACTGCAGATAGTATTAAAACGTTTTCCTTCCCGGATAACAAACGGAGCATTTCGCTTTTACTATTTAAAAAAGCTATCGCAAAACCATTTCCTTTTACTACCCATAGGAAATTGGCTTTGATCATAAATTTTATTACAAAGCTATAATTCTCAATTATTACTAATGTCATTTGGTCTCCATTTCCACCTCCTTACACACAAATCCATGCTTAAAACACAAACACATATGCCACAACAGTTTTTGTGACACTTTTAAAAAATACTTCCCCATTATAATTTTATTTTCTCATAAAATTAATAACGCCACTAATAATATATATGAAGAAAATAAAACCATTGCACTGCCACGAATGAACACAAATGAACACAACCCCACTTACTCACCGCATCTCTAACAATCCTTTGACGACGGGATGTCAGGACATAACCAATTTTTAAGTACACATACAGCATAACTGAGAGTGGTATGAAAAATGAACCCATTGCTGAGAATACCACATATCCTTTATTTTGATTGTAACGACAAACCGTGTAACCTTCCATTCGTCGACCAGGTTCGTACCTAGAAAAATTCAGAGAAAAACAGTGAGATGAGACAAAAATATGTTTAAGAGAACAAATAATGCGTTAGTTTGGAATTAAGAAGTCATAAAATAATTTATAAAAATTATATTCTTATGAAGGATTTCTACTCGCATTAATACCATGAATGAAGTAAATTGTTTGACATTTGTGACCCTACACCATAGAATATGCGGCAGGAATATGAAGTTTGTCATTGTAATGTAATTCTAAGTAATATTAAGTTCAGATGAAAAGTTATTATATAAACCTGTAGCCCATATAGGGTTGCCTTGTCGACATTTTCCAGAGTCCAAAGTATTGAAGAATTTTAGCCAAAAATTCTATATTTTTTAATTTACTCTTCAAAGTTAAAGGAATGACAGTTTAGTAAAAAGGAAAATATGAAGAAAAGTAATATTCTCATCGATAATTCTCCAAGGGATTAGGACTTTGAATTGAAAAGTATGACAAAGTTATAGCACTTAACCAAAACCTGTTATCCAAAATCAGTCTGAAGCGGGTACAGAATTCGGAAACACTCAACAGATGTATTGTACAGTAATGTTTAATGCACTCGCCCATGTCGAAAATGTTCTGTATTAGACACAGCAATTTACCTACGCCCTCTTCATTGCTCAGGGAGGGCATATAGCGACGACCTAAAACAAATACGGTCAAAACATGGTTCGACCTAATTTAAGCAAAGAAAATTAATGGTTTGAAATAAATGGGGCACTGATTTAAATATTTAGTGCACACAACACTTTATTATCCATGTTTGTTCACTCAGTAATTTGTTGATGATTTGATGATTTGAAGTCGACCGCACTGGTGTGCAGTCGGAATGTAAAAAATCCTATCTCATCCGTAATATTCTCCGGATTAACCCACCACTGGCTGATGTCTATTGCCAATTCTGAAGAAATGGATCGGCGGTAACAGTTCTGGTCCGAATGAAAAGGTCGTCACCTCATCTATTGTTTGTTAGGTATAAAAAAAATTTGAAAGACGAAAAAATTTATTTTATTTAAAAACTCACTCCGTAAACATATTAAACAGTAAATACAAGTTTGTATCCCACAACTCCAAAATTTTTAATTTTTGACCCGAAAAGCTAAAAGGATTGCTATGCAATGAAACCATTTCATTCAAGCAATGAAATAAAAAAACGGTCCATGAAGGGATGGGGAACAGCTTCTCACAACCAGTGAGCTTTGCGTTTTCTAAATTTGCACTCACTGATTGGGACCTACAGCTTTTCACCAGTTCCGAACGGTATTTTGAGAGGCTTTTCCATGGCTAAGTACTCGATAGTATCGCCTTCACTAAGCGAAGGTGGTCAGAGCAGGAATCGAACCAACGTTCTCATGAACGTTTAATAACACCATCATTTTGCACCTTCCGAAAATGTTCAAATTTATGGTCATTCGTGCGATTTGCAACCACCCCACCAACAAACTACTTTTTGTGCGGTCATGTGAAGGCTCCCGTCTATAGGAAGAAGCCAACCACGATTAATGTGTTGGAAGCCAACATTATAAGTATCATTGGTGAGATACCGGTCGAAATGTTGAACTTTCAGAATGAACTACGTGAAGCGGAGCCGTGGACAACATTTGCATGAAATAATCTTTAAAAAGTAAATGACAGTAATTTATTTATCGATCCAACTAAATATTTCATTCTCTTGTACACATTTTGTGCGTTGTCTTCGAATTACCTAAATCACCCATAATTTTCATATTTATAACCACAATCAGGGAGACAACGTTGGCGTCAGTTTAAAATACGTTGCCCATAGACACAATCACTTGGCGCCAAAATTTGTCACCTTTGTTTACTTTTTAATTTCTGGTCACTAACATACACAGGGCCTTTCATAAAAAATTATGATAGGTTTGAAGGACGATTCATCATTCAAAAGCATTTCTCAAATCTCTCACAACTTTTTATGAATAAAGCTCTAATTCTCTAAAGAGAGAAAATTTGACTCCAATGACATTTCCATTCGCACTCTTCGGCTTACACCAGGTGGGGTTACACGAACTGTTGACTTAAATTTGTCATGTCGTTTTGATTGAGAACCGTGATATTGTGGACTTTTTTGTTATCTTTTATTGTTAGTATACAATTGTGTTAAATTTAACACAATAATTTTAACACTTAAAACGAAATGAACTTGTTGTTTTATTGTTGGTTGGTTTGAATCATTGCCTCTACCTGGTATTATTAAATCAATTATTTCCAACATCCAACGTTGATATCACACCAGGCCAAATGTAAGAAAATTTCTGAACGAGATATTTTCTCTATATACATATGTATTTCTCTATGGAAATTTCTCTTAAAATATTATTATTTTCTATACGCCGGAAGGAAGAAAACTACATCGACTGTTATTTTTTACCCTATAGGATATGAATTTATAATCCCGTGTTCATATTTCTTTAAGAAATTTGAAATAATTTAATTTTAATTGTCAAAAAAAAATGAGAAACATTTTTCAGCACATAATAATTTTTGTATTAAGCTGGCAACAATCTGCCTTCCTGACGCCATGGAAATAAAACGAATTATCATTTTTGTCGTCTAGGCTAGAAGCGACGTCAAACGCGAGCTCTTGTTCTTCTTCCATAAGAATATATGGAAAAATTGTCAACGCCTACGTAATCGCTCCGATTGTTTTCATACTCATATTCATCGAATTAAAGGAGATATTTGTTCTTGAAATAAAAGTCAGCTATTGAAACATATTTACGATGTTTGCTCTTATTCTAATGTTGGACCATTTCCTATCCATGGTTTTGTGATGAACAAATGACTTTGAGATGAGTTTTTCTCCCATACTGGATGCACTTAAAACGTTGATGTCAAATCTCTAATAGTTCGTATACTTCTTAAGAATCCTGAATATAAATTGAAATGCTAAATAACAATTGAAGCCCCTGGTGGAAGAATGTGTTAACTCACTTTTTTGCAAACAAAATTATCCTTCTTTTAATGTTTCCATGGTATCTGATTTTGGCTTAGATAAGCAAAAACGTCCACATCTGATATTTAAATTATTAGAATTAAATTTAAAATTAGATTTTTTTAATTTTTTTTTAATCCGATACCATAATGGAAACGTTAAAAGATGGAAAATATTATTTTTTAAATGAAGTGAGTTAACACCTTCTTCCACCAGGGGCTTCAATTGAATTACATTTCGTAAATTTATACCCCTTAGGAGGTGGTTTGAATGCAAATCCTTATTGTTGTCCAAACCCCTTGTTCATGTACTCTAGTTTTTATATTTTACATCTCAAAATATGGCCAAAAACGCATTCTAGAATACAAAACAAAATTTACGACACTTCTTGTTATTTTTCACAAGGTCTCCCTCTATGGAACACACCATACTTGCATTCCTTTTGTAACTGTGCGCATTGTCGTTCAACTTTTTACCTTCGAGCTGCTTTTCCGTACATTCTTGTTGATTGTTTTTTTGCTTGCAACATGTGTGTCCTGGAAAATTGTTTTTCATCCAATGCCATCGAATGCATTTGGCTTGGCTCCCATGCGGAATTGTGATTATGGGTTTGTACGAATATGTGGCACAGATAGTTTTCTGTGAGTGATAAATGTGGATGCTACAAAAACTGCATGTGTTTTTAATAAATATAGTCAAAGGATATGTGGCAACATTTGTTACACATGCAGCACACAAACACGAACACCAACACAATCACGCACAGTCATGGTTCTTGTATATTATTGGTAAATTAATTTTTAACAAAAAGTTTATACTCAGCATGTGTTTTTCTAGCTGATAATAATATTATGTAAGAAATAAATAATAAATTGGCTGTAAAGTTGCTGGTTAACGAAGGGATTCCTTAAATTGGGCACGTAATTTTATTATCAGCAAAGGTACGAGGTGAATATTAAAGTAGAATACCTTTTACCGTACGATGGCATTGCAAATCTTTAAAGACCCCTTAGCAAGAGTGAAAGGAACAGTGACTCAAACGGGATGCACCCAGTACACCGTACACCAGTACAGAAGATGCAAAGTCCTTCGTCTCATAGTCATGACATTCTTAAATCGAATACAACTAGTCATATGTGGAAATCGAAGAACTATCTCCGTATGTCTTTCATAAAAATTACTGAGATATGAGTACGAGAGTGGTTAAGCGTCATCGCAAAATTCAAATTCATTGATAATACAATCGAAAACTTAGCAGGCCTGTTACAAACCTGGCGACAGAAGTGAGGTTTCCTTGGTACACAAATCTAATTTTTTACATTTCTTCACATCAATCTTCGTTGAGTTAATATAACATTTTCACATAGCTTGAACCATAGAGTAATGACTTATAGAGCTGCCATAGTTCACACTCTTCGTGGTGCGGTCGGTGCGATAGAGAGTTACTTGACGTAAACTGACTTACACCAGGTGGAATAACAAATATTGTTTACTTAAAATATTCATGTCGTTTTAATGAAAAACTATGAAATTTAAACGTATTTTAAACTTTTTTATATTCAATTATTAGGATATTTTTGTGGCGTAGTTACAAAAAAAAAATTAACGCACAAATCGAAATGACGTTGCTGATTTATTGTTGGATGGTTTGATCCATTGCCTCTTTCTGGTATTATTAAAGCAATACTTTGCAACATCCAACCGCCCATCTGCCACACACCAAATGTCATCAAAATACTGAGAGAGTTGGCGTCTCTATTCGTCATTACTCTTTGGTTTGAACTCTTTATACCTAAACACAATTATAACATAATCACAATTTACTGAACACATCACTAGATACCGTGGGCTAGTTACCCTCCGTGTATTGTAATACCTAAAATTATATTTTAAATAAATTCAATGCGTCTCGTTACCTTTCGTGTATCAGAAATTATCTGACGTTACAATAATTTATATCTGTACCACAATGTGCCAGAGTGCAAATTTGGGTAATGTGCACGAAAAGTTATCGTTTGTGCCACAATGTGGTGTAGCATAATGTTCGACACGTGGATAACATACATATATATAAAGAGAGTGACCCATTTTAATAACTTTTGATTTTGCTGGAAGATTATACTTATTCTTTCTTAAGTAAAGCATATTTGCATAAAAATATTTTTTTATAAGAACAAAAAAAAAACACGTAAAAACAATTAAGCGACGTTTATATTAAACTTCGTAATTATTTCCGAAACAACCGACGGGTAATAAAGGGTGTCTCAGTAAGATTGCACTTTTTAAATATAGTGTAATTCTTTTTTGAAATTGGCAACTCTGAAATTTAGCAGCTGGCACACAAATTTATTCCGATTATTAAAAATGGATGGGTTTACGAAAGAGCAACGTATTATAATTGTGAAAACTTATAAACTTGGAAGAATTTTCAGGCGAAGTGTGTCATGTGTCAAAATTTTAAGAAACTGGGTAGGTTATGGACAACAATACTCCCGTGTATTAACGTACTGGTTGGTCTCTTGAAAACATTGCTGCTGTAACTCGGCATCGTTCTCAACAACTTCAAATTTCACGACGCACTACGCAGCGAGATTTGACAAAAGACCTCCACCTTCATGCGCACAAAATTCAGCTTACTCAGGAGCTGAAACCAACAGGCCACGGAAAGCGCCGGCAATTCGTTCAGTGGGTAATGGATAAAAGTGAACTTAATGCCAATTTGTCAAAAAAAAAGTCATCTTCTACAATGAAGCGCATTTCATTGAATACATTGAATACACAAAATTGTCGAATTTGGGGATTAGAAAATCCTCATGTAATCCATGAGACACAAATGCACCCACAACGAGCAACAGTGTAGTGTGGATTTTGGTCAGGCGGCATGGTTGGGCCTTTCTTCTTAGAAGATGAGGCCGAAATTTCATTGTCATGTACTGTAGGATGGTGCATCACCGACATATAAAGAATTAATTTCATCAACGAAAATTTTCACCTCAATACTTTCTGAGTACCATTAGGCTGAAATCTGTGGCACTTTCCATTACACTTGCTACGTGCAACCTGGCAACAATAATAATTGTCTAGGCCATAAATGTGAATGGCCTTGGCATATACTGATATATAGAGTATGCAACAGCTGCTTTTCTAGGGCCGTAAACCAAAAAAGGTCACTGGAAAAGTTGAAGCAGGAGTTATACAGACTTGGCAACCCAAGCAGATTAAGAAAAATCTTTATTTAAATAAATTTGTGTTTTAATTCCAATGTTTATATATAATTTTACTCTAACACTATATTACATTTTGCTTTATTTCACTTGGTATCAATTTTTTCCTCGATTTAATTATCAAAAAACTAGTCCCAGTTGATGAGTTTTGTACTTTTGGTTCAATGCACAAGGCAAATTTGTGAAAAACGCATTCAGCAACCCTAACTACTTCCACTCATCTATCGCTGTTTCTATTTCTTTCTTTATTCTTCATATTTCCCCAACTCTGAGGTTAATCAGCTGTGGCATCGAACCCCCTTGGGCTTTGCAGTAATTGGTGCCATTTGTAGTTATGTATTTATTTCCCGATATTATTTAGGTATAATCCCCTCCGGGAAGGGTTCAACAACTGCTGTACTTTACGATTTTTACTTATTAGGGGTGTCACAGTATGTATGCACTTGTACTTGAGTAATTGAATCAATTAAAAAGTAATTGTATCGTATTTCTGTGTTTAAACAGAGTCTTAATTGATACTCCTTTGACATAAGACGTTCCTAAAACAGTAATCGGTATTCACAATCCATAGATAAGTACAATACGTTCAACGGAAAATTAACTCAACAGGGATTTAGCAAATTTGGATAGATTGAATAAACCGTCTAAATTCATCTGTACAATTGGCCCTAAATCTCCTTTCAGGAAAGTGTTTTGGCAAGTTAGAAATATATAAAGAATTCCTTAGAAAGCAAAGCACCTAGATTGTATTTTATGATTGAAATATGACTCTAGAAGAGAATAACTACTAACATGGATCTCAAAATTCAAAAAGACTGAATTAAAAATATAAAATTTTTATAAATCGTATAATTTTCCATTTCGTCATAAAAACCGAAACCGGTTTCTGCTACCCGGTTTAACAGAAACTGGATTTTGCCTAAATTGAAATATTTCAAGAAACCGGAAACCAACCTTTTAAAAAAACTGGTTTTTAAATACAAATTTTTTTGACAACATTTTTTAAAATTTTTCCCAAATTTCCAATTCGCATTATAAACCATTTAATCGAAATATGTAAACAAACATCAAAAGAAGAAAACTGTTGCTTTTTAAAATTGAAAAATTAGATAAGTAATGAATTTTGGGATAATTTCTAAAATACACCCAATTGTTCGATTTGTCATGTTAATACCCAGGATAATCCTTAGACTCCTTCCCTATAATCCCTTTTTTACAGAACTCAAATATGATTGTTAGACCAAAACTTATTAAATGTTGGCCGATGGAAATCGGTTCTGACTACTTCATACTGTGAAAAATTCCCTAATTCAATTTATTTTAAAATTTCTAGTTTTAATTCATCATTCTAGTTCATCATAAACCGGTAGTTATTCATATATTACCCTATCGTATTATTATCCTGAATATATCATGCATCACTATTGGTATATTAGGTTAATTTAATAAAGTTGTTTGTAGTAAAAGTATATCAGCAAAAGAGCGCTAACTCCAGACGATAAACTATTCTTTCATCCGTTATGGTCAACCAAGGACTCTTTAAGAAATTTAAATATTGAAATGAAGATTCTCCTAATATGATCATCGATCAGATCAGATAACATTTTATCAAATATCAATATCAAATATTTTGCACTAAGAAAAAATTGTAAAACGTGTCACTTGAGCATATTGTGCTCTTAATGTGTCTAACACAATATTTTATTGAACATGCGTTATATAAGATACCAACAGATAATGTAATCATATATGTTACAAAAAAATTCAACTTACCATCCCAGATATGGTGGACATGTGATGCACAGCGCCGTCACCCAAACGACAAATATCATTAAAAGCGCTAATCGTTTTGTGCGACGATTTTTGGAATAGGTTAAGGGTTGCGTTACAGCCAAATATCTAGAAAATACCATAAATAAATTCATATAGAATAAATTGCCCATAAAAATGATAGTACAGTATTTCGTACACAAATAAAGTCATTAAAATGCAATATTATCCCAAATCAACATATCGTCATGGGCAATATGCCAGAGATGTAGCCCAGGGCATATGTTTGTGCACACATACATATGTACTCACATATGTATTTTTATCGAAACATATGTAGGATATACTTTGTAAGGATGTTACACTTAATTTACGGCATCGTACACATTCGTCCAGGAATATATTTTTGGAAATGTTCCAAGATACGTAGTAATAATACGTATTATACCACTAACATTTCAATATCATTTGTCCATTATATGTACATCAGTAAATATGTACAATGGTTTGTTAACATATGACAGACATATAGGAAAAAGAAGTAAGTGTGACCTTATCAAAATTAACGTTGGTATATTGAGTGAATTTAATGGATAATGAAAAAAATATTAAACTATCATGATTTCTAGGCTCTTTAATTTTCAGGTAATCTATTATTTCAAACAAATTAATGTTCGTGGACTACAAATGAAGAAATAAAAGTGCGGATTCAATATTAGAAAACTAAATCATTATAGTGTTGTTTAAGTTCTTGTTAATAAAATTACAATCACAACAAATTAAACCACTTTATTGAAATGTAATATTTCACTTAATACCTCAAATTTTTATTCGACATTCAAAGCAACGTTTTGTAAAATTCAAAAATCTAACTTCAAAATAAAAACCAAAATTCATCCAAGAAGAACTTAGAATCATAAAACACACAATATTATATGAAATAATACATATCGTCACCTGAAATGCAAAAGGCCGTAACTAACAACATTTTCAAAATTGACTTTTTGATTGAAATTGGTACATAATACCAAACTACACGTCCTCGCAAATTTTTAGCCTTCTCCCACTAAAAACACCGACATTATTAACGAAATTCTTAAAAGATTTACGAACAAATGTGAATAAATTTATTTTGTTTTTTGCTTTTCCTGAACAATTTTGAAAATGTTAGTTACGGCCTTTTGCATTTCAGGGGACGATATATCTGTTAATCGGCTTCCATGGCTGCGCCATCGCCAACGCACTCTTTTGTCGACATTTGTCATGATGATATATATGTGGCAGAATTTCGTTCATACAATGCTCAGTGTCATCCTTCAAGGCATGAGTAGTACAACACATTTTGACATGAATCTTTGACTTTAATAAGTCTCCAAGATACTCCCAAGAATGGCTTAAATCGCAAGACCTGTCCGCCAGTTCTCATCTTCATACTGAGATATTACAGCAATTTTGTTGTGGGGTGTGATCTCCTAGTTTTTGAAAAATAGAGCATTTAAAATGAACTCATAATCTAATTTATATTTTGACACATTGAACCAAGATGTACCTATTACAGGTGGAAGCGTTAGAACAGCTGATTTAAAATTTTTCTTATCACTGTGGTCCGACCTTGTCAAATGTTGTTTATTTCAATTTCCAAGATGTATCTAGTGCATGTGGTAGCATTAAAACAGCAGATTAAATTTGTTCTTGTCCTTGTGGTTGTTGACGAAAATTACAACAATAAATAACATAAAACTAAATGGTTTCCCATTACATCCCATGAAGGAATTAGGGAGAGCTTCGCACAACCAGTGAGCTGTGCGCATTATAGTTGCATACTCACTGAAAATAAATAAAGGGGTTTTCAGCAGAGACGCTACAAAAGTAAATCGATAGGGACAGCAAACGACGCTATATGTTTTCCCGCTCTTTTGATATTTCTCTTCTGTAAGGTTTGCCATTTCATCAAGGAAAGATATACGAGCGTGGTTCCAACAGGACGGCGCCACAAGCCACACAGCGAATGCCACAATCAATGTATTGGAAACCATGGTTGGTGAACGTGTTATCTCACGAAATGGCCCAGTAGATTGGCCGCCTCGGTCGTGCGATTTGACGCCGTTAGATTATTTCCTGTGGGGCTACGTCAAGTCTATGGTCTATGCCAACAAGCCAGCGACGATTGATGAACTTCGTACGAATATCGAAAGTGAAATTTCAGTTGAAAACCGTCGAAAATTAGGTTCAGCGTCTGGACTTCTGCAAGCGTGCCCGTGGTGGCCATGCAAAAGAAATCGAGTTCCATACATAATGGCATCGAACGTACTTTCACAGGAATAAAGAATTTCATTGGTATCTAAAACCGGTTTTGTTTTATTTAAAAAAAACTTTTGTAGCGCTCTTATTGAAAAACCCGTTACATCGTGATAATATCCATCTACTGAATTTAACCAGGTCGGCTTCTGACATAAAAACAAAATGCCTTCAATTCCTACTGCCGCCACCTTACTTATTTTTCTATGCACCGAACCAATAAAATGTAAAAAATTTCACGTTTTTGGGACTTTTATGCTTTAAACCGAGGTCAACAAATTTTAAAAATATTAGTCAAATTCGAAAGTTTTTACAACACTGTTGCTCTTTACCTATTTTACTGTACTATCAAAAAAACCGAAATGAAAATTTATTATGGATTTTCTTTCAAACTCTGAAATTCTTTGTTCACATGGAATTTCCCATACGAGGGTTACTATTTATATTTCGAGAATAGCCACTAATAACAAACATTTTTAAATGAAAATGGTATTATTGTTCTACAAAATATTCCCATTGATGATCGATATACTTTTGCATTCGTTCAAACCATTTGTCATAGCAGTTTTTCCATTCCTCTTGAGCCACCTCCAAAACATGGTTTTTGAACGCTTCAACTGCTTTTTCGGCGCTCGTAAATCGTTGACCGCGCAGTTTACCTTTGATATTCGGGAACAACAAGAAGTCGTTTGGTGCCAAATCAGAACACTACGGAAGATGAGTCATCAATTCGATGTTTTGACTGCTCTAAAAATCACCTGATTGACGAGTTGTGTGAGAGCTCGCATTGACATTATGGAGAATGATTCATCTTTGGCGGCCACCCGGTTGGAACGAAGTTCTTTCCGCTATATTTTATAAACTAGTTAGTTCCAACGCGCCTAAGGCGCCCGTTGAAAAATACAATAATTTAAATGAATCTTTAAGAAAAGATACTTTTTGTAAAATGATAAACTTTTTTGTGAGAAAATTTTTTTAAAAAGAAGGTATACTTTTAGGTCCCTTTTTAAGAATATGTATTATATTTTCCCGAAAAGATCCTTTTTTAAAGAAAGGTACTTATCTTATTAAAAACCAATACTACTTTTTAAGAAAAGGTACTATTTATAAGTAGAAGTTCTTTTTGTGAGCAAAAGCCATAAGAGTATGCATTTTTTTACAAAAGAAGTTCGTTTTTAAGAATGGGTACTATTTAAAGTATTGGTACTCTTTTTAGGAAAAGGTTATTTTAAGAAAATTTACTTATTTTGAGAAAGGCTACTAATCTCAAGAAAAGAAAAGATATTACTTTATTTTTAAGAACAGCTAATTTTAAGAAAAAAAATTTTTCTAAGAAAGTTTTTTTTTGAACAAAAGGATTTCTTTTAAGAAATGTGAATATTTTTTTTATTGTTTTGAATTGATCCTTTTTTCAGGAATAGGTACATTTTTAACGAATAGGTACATTTTTAATAGGTAAAATATCTCAAGGGAAGATATTTTGTTTCACCAAAAAGTTACTCTTTAAAGATGTAGTTTATAAAAAAAAAAGAAAATTTGTTGTAATAAATTATACTTAAGGAAAGGTTCTTATTTAAAAAACAAATTAATTGTTTCAAGAAAATTTACATTTTGTAAGAAAATATACTGTTTAAGCAAAGGAACTTCTTTAACCCCCGGAGGTATAAACAGGTCTGTACAGACTTTTTGCATATAAAAGTGTGTATAACTTTTTTGTTCTTCAAGTTAGAGACAAATCCTTACATGTAATCCTGGGGCAACAATCTCCGAACACAATGAGCAAAAAATCAGAGCGATTGTGGATCCGGGTTCGGGTTAATCTGCGTTTACAAATATTTTGATACAAATGGCATAACCAGGTCTGTGCAGACCTACTACATGTAATTTGTATGGAATGAATGGGGGGAAAGTGATAAAACCCGTTTTTGAGTGGGATTTTGAAGAGAAAATGTATATAAAATTGACATATTGAATAGAGCACAAACAATATCAGCAAAATTGTAAGTCTAAACCATAATTTTATTTTTTCATAGTATAAATAAAATATCGTAAATGGCTCCCTAAGATGTATAAAAATGCGTTTTTATTGTTCATTTTGTGGTTTTTCTAGCATAAAATGCATTGATACACACTTTTAGGACACCTGACTATGCATTTCCATACAAATCCCATGTAGGTCTGCGCAGACCTGGTTATACCGTTTAGCGACAAAAAATCCTTATACCTCCGAGGGTTAAGATAAGGTATTTTTTTAACAAAAGGTACTATGTTTAATAATATGAATTTGTGTTTTGTTTTTTGAGAAAATTTACTTTTTTTAAGAAAATGCACGTATTTTAGAAAATTCTATTTTGTGAAGGTTCTTTCACTTTGGGTTTTCTAAATTTACTTTTAATTAGGTTCAAAACTACAATATATACTAAATATTGGTTACCAGGTCCACCTAGAAAAATTCCCATTAAACAAGAAATTACCCAACATATGTTAGTCCAGACACAAACCAAAGCAAAAGTACCCAATATGATAATAGTGAGTATTATCATAATACTGGGTGGAGCGCGGTAATTTGCTTATTTGGGAATGAAATAAAGAAATTATGAAGTTTAGAAAAATTTCTTTTATATTTTAATTATATTGAACAGTAGGGAATTTGTAAATTACATGGTTTTAAATAGTGTATCTGGCAAATTTCTAACTTCGCTATCCACACACTGCTGCATACGTTTTCTGAAGTGTTCATGAACTCTAATGGCCAATGATGCCTACTCGTGATATAGCGCACCACACAGTGCATACACATGACACATTCCCTGCTGTTCTCAATGAAGTTACCCAATTTACAATTGATTGCCGCCCAGAAACAATTCCGCGTGGGGGAACAGCGAATCGTAAACCAAAGGATGTTGTACTGCAATGATCGAGTGCGCATTTGAAACATACGCGTTAACACAAAATGACCTCTCCTCACGTGTCCAATGCATGATGGCAACTGAAAGGCAGACGAGTACAAATCTCTCACCAGCCGCTATAAGCCACGCACACTCTCTTCGACCAACAGTGCCGCAACAGCCTGCAGTGGAAAAAAGCAAATTACCGCGTTCCACTCTATAGTTTTAAAACAAAAATTGTTAATTTTTTTCATTTTGACCCCATCCCGCAACGTGCGATACGGAACTTCGTTCCAAAATCTTGTGTGAAATTAGTTGTTACAAGAACAACAAAATCGTCGAAAGCTTTTCATTGAGACAATGTATTCAAACTGACGAACGTGTTTCATCTCTGAGAAGAATCATTTTTCTCTCAGTGTACATACAATCAATGCAAACAAAGTTTTGATCCTCTCTGCTGAAAACGTGGTTTATGGTTTTTCACATAAAAGTATTTATCAATATTTTAACATGTTGACGAGTGTAAAATTAGACAGATGCAGAATAAACCAGAAGCAAAATGAATGAGTTTGTTTTAGTTGCCTTCAAAATCGGACGCTGTGATTGTACCATCTCTAATTTCGTTCAATGCGAGTAGCTTGTAGTCAGATATTGTATTTTAAATATGAAACTAGAGACATGCCTTTCCGTTACCCTGGCTGGTTAATGGTTGACATTTGATGGGCATTATTAGGTCGTTAGACAACTGGTTTTTATTATTTCCTTAATATGGTTGAGGTCATGGTGTCAGGAAATATCACAAAAGTAGCAGAATGTAAATAAACAATGAAGAATGGAAAGTGTAACTGAATCTGAATGTTAAGATTTTTAAATGATTCCTTCTCTTTAGTCCTGTAACTTATACTCTTACACACATTCTTACCTGTCTAAACTTATCGCACACAAGCTCAGTATGGAAGCAGTACAAAGTAGGACATCTAACGAAATCCAAATATCACATAAAATCCAACCTAAACGCCAACTTCCTGGTAATACGAGAAAAAAGAGAGGAAGGATAATTAAAAAATAATGACATGTATGAATGTTGTATAAGGCTAAATGTTGAAAAACTTATAACATCAGACAAGCAGCAATGATTGAAAAGAGAATCCGTATAAGCATATCATATTCCGTTTCTCATAATTAAAAATGTATACATACGTCCATGTTGTGCAGAGCGAATCCGTGTGAAAATTATATAGTTGGACAAAATCGTTGTTTTCCAAACCACTTTCACGAGAATTTTTGAGGAAATATTTTGCGCACAAAAGTTCAAGGGGAAATAAAAGTAGTGACGTTACATTTGATGGAATGTTGGTGGAAAGTTTTGAAAATCTACCATACAAAATAAATCTAGTACGTTTTTAATGACAAACAGTTTCCCATAATAAATAAGGGTTTAGAAAAGTGTCAACACATTTGTAACTTGCGTAATCAGTGTAAGCAATTGTCGAAACCGCGGGAATGAAAAACAAACCACAATAAGAACACACATCCATTTATACATTTACCATAAAACTACAATTTAAAGCCATAACTCAATCATATTTGATTAATAACTATGCTTAGTTGCACAACTCGTCGCCTTCTCATCAAAATAATTCATGTGAAATTCGATTTGCATGAATCATCATTTTTTATTTTCAATATTATGCCTATTTTGCAAAATATGAAAATTATGTCCTGAATGATGATTTCATTAAATTAACTTAATTATTAACTCACTTGTATCGCCCATAAATACTAAGAAGTTATTATACCATAAACATAGAATGGCAACACAGTAATCCCATTTATTACTGTTTTATTACAAAGTAACAAAAATTCGATTACTGGCCCATATAATCGAACTATTGTTTTTACCCAGTATTGGACAATACGGTGTGATGCCAATAGCAAAACCCAATAGAATGTAACAATAACATTCCAACTGAGATGAAAAATATATATAAAACAAAATACATATAAAAAAATACAAAAAAATTCCATGTCAACACACACTTCGATGTACTCTACTGCCTGTATGGAAAATATGAGGAGCATTTAAAATAGTTTCAGAACGCGTGATATTATCTGTATGCACTGCAAACTTAGCTCACTTCTGTAAAAATTCGGATATATTTGGATTTTCATTTTCCGGGTAACACATTTCATTTTGGACCGAACCGAACGCTTTATATGATAAAGTACACTAAATGCAGTATATTCGTTACTGTGTTTACATTTTCGCCAATGCAACAAGAGCATTTTAATGTTCTTTGAAAGAAAAAGGTTAAAAATAAAATTTGTATGTGTTTGAGATTTACTGACTGGTTTCGTAAATGGAATTTGAACGAACTCAGGAATCGGTAAATAAAAGAGGGTGTCATACGCCAAATGATTTAATTAGTTTATGATAAAATTCGTAAATATCGTATTATTTAGACTTTCAATTGGACAATTATTCAATTATTGGTTAAATTATTCTTATTCAGATTATAATATTATAATTCTTTGGAACGAATTTCCTTATCGCACGTTGCGGGATGGGGGCTTAATGAACAAAAATTAAACAAGTGATGATTTATTCGACCTTTCGTATTATATTCAAAAATCAAATTGTTCGAGCGTTTGGTCGTATTTTTAATTAATTTTATTCTTCGATATTTCGCTACCTTTTCGTTTCCAATTCACTAATGTGTTTATCTTCCTGACAATGCTACACAAAGGGTAGCGATATTTCGAAGAATAAAATTAATTAAAAATACGACCAAACGCTCGAACAATTTAATTTTTGAATAAAAATTAAACAGCTTTTGTTTTAACACTGTTGTGCTACCGCCCACTATTGTTAACTATATTGTTTACTTTTGCTTTGGTGTGTGTCTAGACTAACTAGATGTCTCACATATGTTGGCAAATTTCTTGTTTAATGGGAAGTTTTCTAGGTGGAGCCTGTAACCAATATTTAGTATACATTGTAATTTGAACCCAATTAAAAGTTTTAGAAAAAAATTTAGAAAAACAAACGTGAAAGAAGTTTAAAGAAAGAACACTTTTTTTAAATACATTTTCTCAAAAAAATACCATTTCATATTCTTAAAAAAAGTACATTTTCTTAACAAAAAATACCTTATCGTAATGAAGTATTTTTGCTTACAAAAAGTAAATTTTCACACAAAAAGTAAATTTTCTTAAAAAAAAAAAAAAATTTCTTAAAAAAGTAAATTTACTTACAACAATTTGCCCTTTCTTAAAACATAAATTTTTTTAAAGAGTACGTTTTATGTGAAACAAAATAACTTTTCTTAAAAATTTACATATTCTTGAAAAAGGGACCACTTCCTAAAAATTCCCATTTCTTAAAAAAAACTATATCATCAAAAAAATACCTTCTCTTAAATAATTTCTTACAAAAATACCTTTTCTTAAAAAAAAAATTGGCTTTAAATAATAGAAGTACCTCTCTTTCAAAAAAAAATCCCTTTTCGGGCAAATATAATACATATTCTTACAAAAAGGACCTAAAAGTATAATTGTTTTCAAAAAATACATTCTGTATAAAAAAAATTCTTAAAAAAATTTTATAGTTTACAAAAAGTACATTTTTTTAAAGATCCATTTAAATTATCGTACTTTTCAACGGCCGCGTTAGGCGTGTTGGAACTAACTAGCACGTAATATATAGGGAAAGGAACTTCGTTCCAACCGGGTGTACCTCAGGTGATTTTTTTAGTATAGCGGCGTAGAATTGTCGACGCAGCCCGTTTTTCTATTCCAACAAATTCACTTAATTCAATTTTGCATTCATGTGCAAACACATACATATACGTACAATTGACATAAATAAATAACACAGTGCGACAGTGATTCTGCAAATCATGCACCACCATGACGTTTCGTTAGTGTATCCAAAATGATGACGGTTGCCTAAAGGATGTTTTCTCCGAGGTACCCGTTTTCGAAATATCGCTATTGTTATTCTCAAATGTTTAGGTGTTGAGTGGATATTTGTGAGCGCCAATATTTCAGAACCGGTTGCGAATTTCATAATACTGTTTTGGCTGAATTATAGATAATAGTCGTGTTTTGGTTACAAGCAAGCGATTACGGCTTTTTACCGAGAAGTCATTTTATTCAAAAATATGAAAAATGGTTAAAAACGGTAAAAGATGTCAAAATTTTTTTCTTTTAAACTTAGCGAAAATTAATCGCGGCGCTAAGTTCTCGCCAAGTCTTCGCTATGTGCTTCATACAAAACAAGCGAATATATAAGCAAGCGGTGTAACCAAAACACGCTTAATGAATCGTAGAAAAATCGTGCTGCAATTACAATGCGAAAAAATATTTTGTTCGTCGACTTTTTTGGGAAAATGTTAAAAAAATATATTTTTCGATATTATTTATTTAGTTTATAGTACAATGGCAGTGTGATCAAAAGTTCGATCCCTGTTCTGACCATCTTAAATTTCCTTCTTTTTTACGGCGACATTATCGAATATTTAGCCAGGAAAAAGCTATTGAAAATACCGTTCGGAACCGGTTTAAAACAGTAGGTTCCACTCAGTGAGTTTAAAATTAGAAAGCGCACAGCTGATGATAAGCTTTCTCTAGGGGGATGTAGTGGGCAAGAATGACCGAACATTGTTTGTTAAATTTTTTGACTTTAAAAGTAACAGGGAATACATTCGCCGGCAAAATTATTCTATATACAAATTGTTCTGCTGATAAATTAATTTCCTCGGTAGTTCGATATATTTACAACAAATTGATGTGAGTCCCTGGACTATTTTGTCGAATAGTTAAATACTCTAACCTCCGGTATGAGGTTATATACCTCAGAGAAAAAACTCTAGTGGAAATATAGATAGGACAACAATACACTGCTTACATTTCTACGATGTTCCAAGGAGGCAACAGAGTTGGCTACCCCGCTGTCAACTATTAGCATCATTCTCCTTCTCTGTACACGGTCCAGAAGCTTCATGGTGGACTCCTAGGTCCAAACATGAGAATTATATCCATCTTCGGCCGAATATATGTGATATAGATATTAAGAAGATCAAATTGAGTGAAGAATTTCTTACACCGCTTTAAGAAGCCCAAACAATTTAAATCTTCTTTCGATACATTAAAAACATATTTATTCCAGGGTATATCACACTGTATCTTCATTCCCAGAACATCAAAATCTTCCGATTCATCAATATCTATCCCACTTCTAGAAATCTACGACAGAGATGGGTCAATTGTACCCTTGTCCTAAAGAATGATTGGCCCAAATCCACTCAGAAACCAACAGCATATCTGGTTAAGTGAGTTGGTCATCATCGCTATCTTTCCTTACACCTCGGAAAGACTAGACCGACAATCAAAAGAATTCGAATGACATAAATTACTATTATCTGCAAAAAAGTAGATGTGGTTACCGGTCCGACGAAGTAGGTCGTTGAAGGAAATTAGAAAGAGAGCTGGTGAAAGGAAAAATACTTGTGGTATGCCGGCTTTAATTAGATACTCATGGGATGAGATCCAGTCTATAATAACACGAACAGAACGATCCCTTAGAATGATCGGAATAAATCGAACGAAGTTATCATCTCAGCCAAAACCTTCAATTTTCGATATGAGTGCGTCGTGCCAGACTTTGTGAAATGCCTTAGAAATATCGAGAGCCACTAAGTTACTCTCACCCAGCCTATGCAGTCAACATGGCGAATATTGAAATTGGCAAAACTATACAGAGGCCAAGTTTACCATGATTTCCAATCTTTCGCGTCATGTCGCACAGCCCATCAAACCATCATTATTTTCGTCTTGTCGATGTCATTTGGCCGCCTCGGAGCTGCGATTTGAACCCTTTATATGTTTTCTTGTGGGGTGCTGTTAAGACAACTGTCATGCGTATATTCCCGAATCGATCCACACCCTTAAGGCTAATATCGTCCGATCCGTTCATGATATAGAAGCAGAAACCGTCAACAAAGTCTCGTAAAATTGAACTGGTCCGATGAGCTACAGCGATGATAGCCCTATCAGCCACATTAATGAAATCGTGATGCATAAATAATGGGAATATTAGTTATTTCCAATAAAGCTATAATACACCAATAGAAATTCAGATTAGAAAATTGTATTTCATTTTTAAACGATACTTGTATTGGGACCACCCTTTATGTCTTTAGTTAGTTTTAATTGTTACCAAAATCTCGCGAAATATCTACTTATACATACCCTACACCATACTTTGGTGACAGCGTATTGTGAGTTAGTACTGATGTCAGACGTATTAGACATATGCCCATTAGGATGGCTCAAAATCATATGGTAAGAATAAACTTTGCACGAATTTGTCGCCTCAAATCTATATAGTTATATTTACCTAGTACTAGATATTTTCACAAGACATCTTGACAAGACATTTGCGTTTTTTCAAGCCATTTACTGTACCGAAGTTGCGACAACCAAATACTTCGGCGTTCTGTTGACAAAGGGTTCGTGAAGGTGAATATGTGAGTGTGCACAAAACTACAATACAAAACTACACACTGTGAAGCTGTAGAGTACAAAAACACCATACAAGTACTTGATGGTTTTGAACCTCCCTAACACCCATACTATACCCACTGACTTAGAACCGATATCTAACCCGATGGAATCATGTCCATATGTCCATATATGTATGTGTTCAAATAAAATCTTACATTTACGAAGCTATTTGAATGGAATTTGGATTGGCGAAGGACAGATCCTATTAAAAATGGATTATATCAGTTTTGGGGGATTTTCATGGATGCCTTATACAAATGTACCTCCCAAGCTTGTTCCTTGGGTATCTTGGGAAAACATTTTATCTAGGAATTCAAATAAAAATTTGCATTAGTCTAATAGAATGAAACACTAATGTACAGTTTCACAGTTGAAAATTCTCCATTTAAATATACTTTAAATGCCCCATGTTTGTCATTTAAATGTCATTTAATATGAATATTTTCTGGAGCTTTTAAATGATGAGTGCGAAACTCGCCCTAAATCTCAGTTTCACAGCTGGCCATTCACTTCACTTCAATTAACTTTAAATGCCCGACCTTTGGTAATTAAATGGCATTTACATTTAAAAGTGCATGCGAGCTCTTAAATGAAGATTGTAAAACTCGCCCCAAGTCACATGTTTTGAAGCAGCATCCATATAAATCTAATTCGTAAGATTGATTTTAAATATCCAATTCCTCACTGCCAGTGGTGTAGTGTATCATATGGTGGGGTTTGATCGAATATTGAAAGATTTGAGCCAAAGAACTTAACGCCTCTCCAACTAAGCAACTGTCCAATTTTGCGACTGTCCACTTATCTTTCTGGTTAAATTGTTTTTTTTTTATATTTCAACATAAAGAAACATAATAACAAATTGTTGTGGTATGAAACCATATCGCACTCGAACTACAAAAGCGTCATAACTTAAAATTTGTAGATTTTGATATTTTGCTTGAATCTAATATCCAAGAAACATTTCAGTCCGCTGTACAAATCTGTCATTGGTTTCTCTTCTGATTGAAAATTTTCAAACATTTTGTTATTTAGCAATACCAAATTTTGAGTAGTGACTCTTTTGTTGTTAGGGTGCCACATCTCCCCAGCGCTTGTTTAATGCCTTCTCCCACAGTGCATCGTATAGATCTGAAAGAGTTGCTGCTCTAGTTTTGGCCACCAGTGTATGTTTGATTGTGCACATGGAATTGCAATAATATTGAGGAATAAATAAATTTCAGTTTTTTCAGAAGGTCTGGGAAACAATAAAAACCACTTTTCAATTGGATGGAAAATGTGTGAAAGATTTTCACACAAAATTACCAACTGAAATAAATTGCTTTTGAGATAGAAAAATGAAGAAAAATAAAAAATGCAAACGAAAACCGAAACAGTTATGAAATGCATGTGAATGAAAACTTTTCAACTAAGCAAATAATTTATTGAATGGAAAATCGTATTTTTCTTTCTATTTAAAGATTCCATTATGAGGCACTTTACTTACCTACAATATAGACCATGACAGCAGGTGGCATGACACAGGTACCGACCAACCAATCGGTTATGGCCAAATTAAGGACAAAGCAATTTGTCACCGTACGCAGACGACGGGTTGTCACAACGGCTAAAATCACTAGAGTATTACCGACCACTGTAACCAATATTAGCAGCATAAATATGGCAACAACTAGTGCCTTAGACCATGCCATGCCGACTAGATATGAGTCCACTGATGGTGTTAATGTGGTTGATGTGATGGAGGAGGTGGTTACAGTGAAGGAGGTGGTAGACGATGATGACATCGATGTATCGGCCGATGACCATGTGTAATTGCCTAGCAAAGCCATTGGAGTTGCTGCCACAATATCATCTAGGGAATGTGAAACACTGCGACTCGCATTCTCAAGTCTAGCTAAGCTTGGGGCAACATCTATTGCTAATGACGATGATGAAGATATTGCCGCAGCTATCAAAGAAGTGGTGCTTGAGTAGGACGAGGCAGGGGTTGGTAATGCAAATGGTGGTATGTGTGATACATCTGATGATGAGGGCGATGGTAAAGCTTGGTAGCTTTGGAATGATGTTGGCAGTACTGTCTTGCTATAATAGTGTTCACCATAGTGTTCATCATTGCTATAGGCCAGCTGTGTGGTTGCTGTATTCATAATTCGTGTAGTTGCTGTTGCAAATGCCTGCTGTGTTGGCTGCATTGCTGACAACAATAATGGCAACAACTGCGGTTGCTGTTGTGCTGACGCTTTCATATTGTTTTCGAGTGGATGGTTTTAGCTGGGCTTTTAGCAATTACGTTCAAAATGTCGTTGTCGTAGGATGATGTCGAAAGTCATTTTAGAAGGAACTTTACTACTGTTGCTACTGCCGTTGTACTATGGTAGTCGGTTCTTTCATTTTCTGGTGAAATTTACCACAGCATCCGTTTTATCGTCAATTTTCCGGTGCTGGTATATTCCTGTACATTACGTGTTTTTTTTCAACTCGGAACAATGGAATTTTGTTCGTTGTTACATTCCTGACAAATATGTTTGGAATTTGTACCTTAATCTGCTTTTGTTTTATGATATCAGGTATGCTGGGTGTTTTAACAATTCATGTGTGGTTGTTTTGTCCGCGATTCCTCTTCTTTGCCTTTTTAAGCAATTATCTTCTTTTTCACCACTTATGTTTGTTTTGATAGAAGTTTGTCCGCTGTCGTATTTCAATTGAATTGTTTTCTCTTGTTTCCAAGGGTAAAATATTTGCACCCTCATGCCAATTTCTGCGATTTCAAAGTGAAACTACTTAACGTAATTGGCTCTAAATTGCGCATTTCCATCACGTTTTACTCTGTTAATCTGAAATTGTGTAGAAAATCGTTATATTTTTCGGTTTAGTTGTAATTTTGTACTTTTGCTTCAAATGGATTAAAGTTGATTTGTTCCATAGCGGAATGTTCAATGTTTGTGTGTTAACAATGTAATAAAGCTGATGAGTTAATACCGGGTAAGATGACTGAATATACGAGTATTTATTTTGTAATTGCAATCAATTGATGTGAGAAATTCCATACATCACAGTTTTATGATTAATTTGGACTGTTGCCAAGAAATTTTGCACGTGGTCATAAGCGTTTTGTTTAACAATAAAATTATATAGATGTAAATATATAAATATCAATATCGATATAAATAAGCAAACATTAACCCATTAATGCACAGCGGGCAAATAATCAAACAGTAAATATACATTTTTTAAAATATTTTTCGGAAGCACATCCCCTATTCTTTGGAAGCGAGTGCCTTAACCGCACATGACTATCGAAAACCGCGGAAATATAAGCCATGGTACGATGAAGGAAGTCGCATGGGAACTGTTGAAATCGACGCGGCATGTATGGCAAAGAATTGGTCAGGTACAACGCGTGCTGCGAACGAGCGGTACAAAAGGCTGAGAAGGAAGGAAAACCAACCGTTTAGGCAAAAAAAAAGTGGCAGTGGAGGCAGGCAGAGAAAGAAAATACCAAAATGTGCGGGATAAATAATGAAATCCAAACATTTTTCCAGAGGTTAATACGATCCAGCAAAGGACCGAGAAATGGATTGCCTTCCTGCTATGACGACAATACATATCTGGCGACAGCTAAACAGCGCGTGATTATCATATGGAGCGAACACTTCTCATCGCAGCTCCACAAAGGATCTTTCTGCAAAGACATTGATTGTGGAAGATAATGTAGATTGTCCCCCACTCAGTTAAGAAGAGATTAGAACAGCAGTCTCATATGTAGAGTGAAGTCTCAGTGTGATATGTCCCTTATTCAAAAGGGTGCTCCGTGTGTAAAACTATGTTCCAACTATCGCGGAATGAATCTCTTATTCATCGGGTATATTGTTTTATCGAACGTTTTGTGAGAAAGACTAAAGCCAATCAGCCTTAATAATGTGGTGTTCGATCAGGGAAGTTCACGACAGACTAAATATTCAAGCTACTTTAAACCCTGGAAAGACCCACAAATAACAAATCGAAACGTATCATGTTTTGTCGAATACGAAGCTGCATTCGATAGCCTTATGGACAATTTTACGAAGCATTTTATCATTAGGGAAAATTGTACAAATCTACGACTGAAATTGGAATACCGTCAAAATTAATTCGCCTCTGCAGAATGACGTTGACTGGTCAGCAGAAAAGGCGTCGAAGGAACCCACCAAACCATTTTGCACCAGGCGAGGGATACACTTTCGCGCAATATCTGCAACATCTTAATAGGGATGATAATGGGAAAAGCTGCAGTTAATATTAGTAAGGAATTCGACTTAAAAGCCATATGCTGACGACACGATATCATTGGACGACTCGAAAAAGGATCAACGAAGGTGGGCTTTCCTTTTAATGAACTCAAAATAAAATAGACGGTGGTGACGACTAGACAAACCCCTTGACTGGGTCGACACTTGTATGTCGAGAACGGATTTAATTTGGATTTAATTAAAACATCTATCTTGTTTGTTGTTGTTTGGATGCAATATAACACATAGCGTTTGTTATTCAATATTACCTGTTGAAGACACAATAGTTAAAATGTTGTAATATATGTGTCTGTGGACCAAATATAGCTGTGTTTGGGATTCAACTACAGCTGTGTTTGTTGCACCATTTACTCATTTACTCTCTGAGAGCAAGAGTATAAAAGGGGTACAAGGAAAGATTATAAACATACAAATTTGTATGTGTTTAACTGCATTTTTCCATTATTTTGCAGTCAGTGATTAATAAATATTCCTAAATGCGTGTGCAAATTGCAGATGAATTGAGCGCATTCAATCGTCAATAGCACACATTGCACATAGGGCCAGATTCAATTTTTTTTTGGCATAAAGTCTAATAATAAAGCTAGAGAGCTGAATTTTGGTGGAATTGATTATATTGGCACTTGCAGTAAGTGAGAACAATTTCAAGTCAATCCGACCACGCCCACCTATACCGCCCATATAAGGACACATTACAGAGGAGTAAATTTTTTTTTATTATTTGTTGTTTCGATTTAAACCAACTTAAATACTGATTTCTTAAAGGTATTACATTAATACTATTAAATTAATCTTCTTTTTCTACTTCCAAATCCAAGCAAAAGTTGTCTTCATGATCCGTATCCGAGTTGCTATCATCGCTGTCTGAAAACTGTTCCTGGTTATTATATTCTACATTTGGTGCTTCGAAAAGTTCAATAACTTCCTTTGGTAACGAGGTTTTTTTTATTTTGAGCTAATCTCTTTTTTATATTAAGGCTTGAAAGAAAAGGGTCCGATGAATCCATTGATCGGTGGAACACATCCGATAAATTGTTGATACGAGAATTTCGTCTCGCATATGATTGTCTATCGCGCTTATAAAGTTTATTTCGCGCTTCAGATGCGTTTTCTCCAAATCAACCGATAGGTAATACCGATGATGCTATTATCTGTGAACCGTGAACTAAACCTTTGTCGACAGTTGCTGACATTGGGTACCATGAATACTTTTCCATATAATTCGACGCAGTTTCTTGGCATAATTGGCTGAATAGAGTAGTATTTACTGGGAATTCACAGGATATAGTTATTAAAATAATATAAAACCGTTGTAAAATATCATAATCTAGTTCTAATATTACTGAAAGTTGCCTTGTGTTTTTAAATGCCCTTCTTGCGGTATTTCCGTCATTTGTATTTCCACTTCCGTTTTGTTTTGGCTTATCTACATGTAATCCCATTTCACTCCAAAATAATTTTTGTATTTCTTGTTTACGGGATGTTATCATGTCTTTTTCTTCTTTATCCCTTACTTGCCATTTATTTAAGTGTAGTTTATACGAGATTTTAAGTACGAACTCAAAAAATCTTATCCATGCATGTAGGGGACTGATGCCGTGTTGAAGATTTCCAGACTTAGCTTTAAAGTTTGATATGTCTGTAGTTTTCATAAAATCCTTTGGGCTGGCTACACAGATAGGACATACTTGACAAGATTTGGTTCCCGTTAATATATTTAACACCTTGCCGTCAATCAATGTCAAATGGAGATCAAAAGTGACAGTGATTTTTCTGTCAATTGAGAAATTGTAATTCAAAGCTGTTAAGTTTTGAATTTGAGATTCTAAACCCGCCGTTTCTGCCAGAATAAAATCTTTGGTTTCTTTAGCGAATTCAAGCTTTAAGGGTCTGCAAAATCTTACTGATTGGGGGGATTGATTTATCCACAAAGGCGTCCCAAAATCATCCGTTAGTTTCAGTGGAATGACGCTCGTAACAAATAATGAGTCGTCATTTATATCAGACCTTTCTCCTATGAATCTCTGCTTGTACATACTCCGCCCCGTAGAGCCGTCAAATCCATAGCTCGCTATTAGTTTGACATCTGCTATGTTTTGATGTTTCTTGAATACATCATCCTGCAGAAGAAAAATTCTACTGGCCGTATGATTAAGCAAATTTTGGAGAGATACTTCGGCTCTTGTTTCCATCACATTGACTCCCGTAGGCCTGCACTCCAATTTGGCTTCTCTTACTTTATTATAGCATGGATAAATGTTGGAAAATTGTGATTTATTTAAAGCTCTCATGCTGTTGTATTGCGCTTTAGTGACGGAGTTGTCGATCAAAAATGCCAGAGCTTGACTTGGTGTGAGTGGTACCGGCTCCGAGAATGGCAGTTTCTTTCTAATCTCACTTGATGAACTAGAAGTAGAAAGAGTATTCTTTAATACAAACGCAGTATCGCTCATTTTGGCCTTTTTCGCTGAAACTGATGCTGCATGAACAAGGAGACTTGTATTATTTTCTTCATTATTTGCCAGTTCCTTTGCCATTTTTCTTTTTAGCCGTGATCCTGCATCACTGTAAGACAGTCGTGGTCGTCTCATTTGATTTTCTGAAGCAACTTGGTCGTTGATTTTCTCCACGACAACAGTCATGCTTGACAAAAGCCAACTGGAATGTTTCCTTTTAAATGTCGTAATTGTACGATTACATTTAGGTAGATTTTTCAGAATATAAAGGTGAAAACTCCTTATTTTCTTAGTGATTTCGGCCTTCAAGTCAACTGAGACATCATTTAAATGAAATTTATCAACAATCCAGTCAAATAACGCTTTTTCATTTCGGTTTTCGTTGATCCACACATCCAGTAGGGCAGAATGGCTTCCCTCAAACTTGGCTAAAAATGCAAAATATGCGTGAATGGTCAAAAATGGGCAAAAAATGTTAGCAACAAGTTTAAAAACACAGTTTCGAGTAAACATTTGCATAATTACTTTTTGGCACAAATTGGCAGAAATTAGTTTTTTACTCCACGATACACGAATACTTCGGTTAGATTTTTTCTAAAATAAGACATATCAAAGACAATCCACAACTAAAAAATATAACTCATAATTCGAAAACATTTAATAACAATTATATTTGGCACACCTTGACCTTTATTTTCCATTTTGCCAAAAAAGATTTGGATACCTGGTGTTGCTACAGCAAAAGCGCAAAGCTGAGTAAAAGACTCCCGCCAATTTTAACAAAACAAACAGCTAACCAGACAGCTGACTTTGTTAGCGCTGCAAAAATGCAGCGATGCCACTGAAATGTTTTTATTTGCGAATTCGATGTACCTAATGCATGCCCTTTCAAAATATTCAGTTAAATTCAAAATATATTTTACAAAAATTTACGACTTTATGCCAAAAAAAATTGAATCTGGCCCTATGTGCATTGTAGCAAATGGCTTGGTTGATTAAATAAGATTGCTGTGGAAAAAATTTGTATTCAACGCTAAAAAATCTGTCTCTTTTGTTGTTTGGTTTTTGTGTTTTGATGTTTACTAATCAATATTACATGTTGGAAACACAAAGATTAGAATGTTATAATATATGCATTTGTGATCCAAATATATCTTTGTTTATGATACAAATACAGCTGTGTTTGTTGCACTGTCTATGCTCTCTCTCGAGAAAGAGAATAAAGGAGGGACAAAGAGTAAGTGTGTAACTGTATTTTTGCATTATTCCTTCAGTCAGTAATTGTATGTCATTTAAAAAAAAACTAAAAAAAAAAATTTATTTGATTTTAATAATTTCAGATGTTGACTTTTTTCTCATCTAAAACAAAATCGATACCATGGAAACATTAACAACAAGGGAGCTAAGCTACCAAGGGCTTCAATTGTGAACCATATTAATAAATAGTGCCTGCCCGCATTTCGATTAATAGACTTGTGCCACCATCAGCCCCGTAGATTGTTCCTTGACAGAGTTTTGAATAAATTACACCAGAATTTTAGCAGCTTTGGCAATTCCTTCATTATTCTACATACATCTTCTTCCACCAGGTGCATCAATTATAATTTGTAACTTTAAAACAATATTGTAACTTGAAACAAAATAAAGGAAAACATATTGTCGTAAAACCAATTTCACCAAATATATCCATTTTTATATTTAGACTTCAGAAGTGGATTTGTAGCACAAAACTACACTACAATACATATATTCTAAAAGAAATTGTGTGAGCGCTAGTGGGTTAAGATAGTTACGGATGTCGGAATTTTTGTCTGAATTCCATTGGGTGTAGAATACAATAAAGTGTAAAATACTGTAACACTGTGATTTTGTTTGTGATAAAAGTGCATTTCAAGAAACTGTGTTTTTCCGCTGTAAACGAATCACGTGGTGACAATGTTCCCATTGCATCAGTTGGCATTCGTTGTTATTAGTTTTTGATATTGCAATTTTTGAAAATTGACTGTAGTTTTTGCAACACTTTAGATCAAATACAGCTTTAGGGAAGCCGGAGTATTGTACTGGGGCCACCTTTCATTTCTTTCGGTGGTGGTCACCGTAGTTAGATTAAGCGAAACTATCGAGTAAAAAGCTTCTCAAACCATAACCGTTTGATTTCGGGAAAAACTTTAGGCTCTGGTCTTAAACAAATTTAATTTTCCCATTGATTGCATCATAATGAGAATGAACTTTTCACAAGCTGAGAGATTTTTATATTTAGACTCAATGATTGGGACCATCCGCGTTGGAAAAAGGAAACGCTAAAAAATCTCCAAAAAAAAAACTCACAAAGATTTAGAATAGGAGCATTAAATAACAAAACTGTCATCAAATTACAAATTTAAAAGGGATAAGAAGAAAATGATATCACACCCTTCATATGTTGGGAAAATATATTTAAAAAATCACCAAGATAAAATAGAACGCCAGTATGTGTTCAGATTGGAAACCGAATACAATGGATTTTGAGCAGTTACTAATGGGTGTAGTCAAATTTGATGTTGTCGAATTGTAAATCTTGCTTAGTTTATCTTCATCGCAATAAACAAACAGGTCTAAGAGAAAACCATATTTTATTAATAAATAAAAAATACTTTTATACTTTTACGACTAACAGCTATCAACCTGAACCAGCAAAACTCAACGTAACAATATAATTCCTTCACTGCATTAAGGATAGGTACGAGAGACTCCTTTCCCCACACCAAATTTAATGGTATTTACCTACATAAAAACCAAAAAATCGACAAAAGTGTTCTCAAATGAGATTTAACTAAGTATGCCCTTGGTACAAGTAGGTCGCATTAACTATCGCCTTCCTTTTGTTATGCAAATAATACCATGACGAACAACTTGTTGGATTTGCAACAATATTAGAAAACTCGTTACAGCTTTGGTTTCTGAAGAAAGAAAAATATATATCAATTCTAATGAATGACAAGGGAAATGTTAATTTAATTTCCGTGGAACAAATGAATGGAAATTTTAGCAGCGGAATGATCAGCCACACTCATTGTTTGTCAACGACATGTTAATCAGAAACCACAAATTGAGTGCGGAAATTAGGTTGAAAGGATTTATAAGCAAATTTTAAAGTCAGAACAACGTGTGAAAAATTGTCTGTTACATGGTGAGTAGGTTAAGTAGTTGAGTATACAATGCTTAACTACTATTGTATACAAAGTTTCAATAGAATCTTGTTAAGGCTTAAGTATTTTTTTCTTTCTTTTCGCCGCACAGTGGGGCCAATTGGAAAATACACGGTAATTATATCACAACTTTTAAAGTACTGTTCTGAACATTTTGGAATGTACAACACATTTGTAGAAAACGCATCAGAGGCACCCTGTCTCAATAGAAGTGATGCTACAGAGTGTGAAAGTTGACCACTTTGGTGCTGTGACAATTTTCGAACAGTGGTACTTTTAAACTTATAGGCCGATTTCAAAGATGTTTTAGATTTGAGAATCGACTATACAAGACAAAGAAAGATAAAATAATGACATCATGTTAAAATAAGAAGTGTTTGCCTATGTCATACGCAGCTGTCCTCCCGAACGATGCAATCGACAGGGTAGAAAAATGGAGGCATAAAATTCACTTTAGGGCCCATGCTCTGATCTACACCAAAATTTCACCAGCGACAAAACTTTCTGCGCTGAGTTAAAAAGTTAATTTTTTTCGGTGCCGGGTCCAACTTCTTGAGATATAGAACTTTGAAGCTTGAGTATATAGTCACTCATATCTCAGGTATTTATTATCCGATCTGCTTAAAATGGGTATTATTACAAAGCCCTTTTGAAACCCTATAAATCTGTCTACAAATATATTTCCTTTTGTTAACCCATTGGGGGCTATTTAAAAAAAAGGGTTTTTTTAATCTCACTTTTTTCTTTTAATATGTACTATTTTCAAAAGAATCGTTAGTGAACTTATTTTTTTGCTAGACTCCGATAATAGGCGAGACTGTAACCTTTTTTTAAGTATAATACTACCCTTTAACCCTTCAAAGACCAGACATATTTAAGGAAAATTAAAAAATTATTTAAAAAAACTCGCACGATTTTTCTGAGTTTGCTGGACATCGACATAAGGTACAGACGGAATTTGAGGCCCCCCTGCCTGGGTGGAATATAAATTTAACAATTTCAAAAAATTTATTTTCATTTTAATGTTTTTATTTCGACGTTACGGAAATTTTACTCGAGCCGAACATGTTACACATCTGAACTTTCAAGGGCCATAACTCGGGAAACACGGGCCTCCGGGAGAATTTTTTGATTTTTTTATTTAAAAATAAATTCTATAGATCCCCTAAAAAAATAAAAAAAATTGCTCAATTGCCCCTAAAATAGAGTTGTTCCCGAAAAACATTTCTACAAAGTGTTTTTTAATAAAAATCATAAAAATAAGAGAATGAACTTAAATAGATTTTCTCGACTTTAATATCTCCGGTCTTTGAAGAGTTATTGTTGAGTATTATACCTTAAAAAAAGACTGAAGGCTTGCCTATTATCGGACTTTAGTAAAAATATATGTATACTAGGCCATTTTTTTGTTTTGAAGAAAAATACATTTTTATCAAAAAAGTGAGGTTAAAAATTCGTTTTTTCCACCAGAATTAAAGAATAATAAAAGGAATTATATTTATACACAGAGTTATAGAGTTCCAAAAGGGGTTTGTAATGATATCAATTTTACCCAGATCGGATAATAAATACCTGAGATATGAGCGACTATATACTCAAGCTCTGGAGTCCTATATTTCGGCAAATATGGACTAGCACCGAAAAAATTTTTTTTTTTGCTATCGGCGTTTAATGCCCTATCAGGTCAAAAAAAACGACAAAATAGGGCCATGGGCCCTAAAGTGAATTTGCAAAATTTCTGTTTCTTCGAAGTGACAAAAGAATATACTGCATGAATCATGGTACCTTTTCGAAAAATATTGTGTTTTTTACAGGTTGGAAAAAAATACATATATATGAAGTCGGCATTTCCAAACACCTTGAGATAACTTAAAAGTTTTTACAGCGTATTCTGTATTGAAGAGTTCCCAATATAGGGGTCTTTCCAGAAATATTCCTTCCCTCAAATGGCCGAGTTTTTAAACAAAAACTAAAAAAATTAAATGAAAAAATTGGATATTTTAAATTTTGATAGAGAATATTTTAATAACCATTTTAAATATATTCCACTACACTTAGCTCAGTTTTTCTTTGTCTTCTATAGTAGATTCTCAAAAGCAAAAAATTTTGGAAATCAGCCTATAAGGCTTTGAAAGTTGTAACATCACCAAAGTCGTCAACTTTGACACCCTGTAGTTCCAACTGTGTTAACACAGGATGCCTCTTAATGAAATATTCTGAAAGCTTAACTCCTCGTCTACAATTGTTTAGTTTATTCTAAAATAGCCAGAACAATACTGATATAATCGATATATTATTACCCTGTATTTTCCAATCGGCCTCACTGTGCTGCGGAATGATCAGCCACACTCATTGTTTGTCAACGACATGTTCATCAGAAACCACAAATTGAATGTGGGAATTAGTTCGAAAGGATTATAAACAAATTTTAAAGTTAATACAATGTGGGAAAATTTTTCTGTTGCATGGTGAGTAGGTGGAAAGTTGAGTATAAAATGCTTAAATAAATACTATCGTATTCAAAGTTTCAATAGCATCGTGATAAGGCCAAGTATTTTTTTACATTCCGGCGTTACTCTTACACTTAAGTAGATTCCCTGTTTGGTGCAAGAAAAATCAGCAAAAAACACTAGGCCCTGTTTTAAAAAGCAAAAATAAATCAATAAGTTGATGAACTACACTATACAACAATGTAAGGAAACTTTTATAGGGCCTTAATATACCAGTGCACTGACTTTCGGTCTACCTAATAAACATTTTTTATAGCCCAAATACAATACGCCTCTGCCTCAGAAATATCATATGGCACCCCAACTACAAAAGTCTCCCAAATCAAAATATCAAAATTTTTGAGTAGTCGTATAAAACTAGATTTGTCAACTTTAGAGGAAGTTGATGTAGATGGTAGATTTGTAGGACATGTGGTTCTAACACGACGGGGCCACTTTGACGAACACCTTCCCAGCGCTCATAATCTCGCGTTTCGGTGATTTCGCTTTGCCAGCCAAACCCTCCGATTTGACTGTTCCGGACTTCTTCATCTGTGGATATTTGAAGTCGTTGATGTACGCAAACAAACCCCGCACCTTTGAGGAGTTAAAGAGTAACATTCAAGCCGACACCACAAATGATGTGCAATGCACAATGTAATCAAAAGTACCCACATTTTCGTTAACTGTCCATTTGCCGGACAATTATTTCCACAATTAATTCAAACTGGATTTATAAGTGCGAGGCAACATAATGAGAAAAAAACGCAATAAGTTTGCACTTTAAGCAAAACTTGTAGCGAAAGAAAATCCGTTGATTATTTTGCTCCACCCTGTACTAGTCTTCGGTTGGATCTTACAAATATTGAGCTATACAGCTATTAAATTTTAAAGTTTTTTTCAACTGTTTCAAGTTCTGCTTTGAATCTTCTTGGGTTATCTGAAACAGTTTTAACCACTATAACCGTAATAATTTTAATAATTTTCTTTTAAATTGGATGCGTTTCTAAATGTTGGCCAGGTTTTAACCCAATGTTACTTATGCATACGCCCGTTAGCAAATGCTTGCCACTAATCACAACCAAAATTAATTTTGACCTTCCGTTTATCGGATTAGGATGCATTTCTATTGCAGTATAAAACATTATTTGTTTATGTGTTGTAACATCTTGAGATGATACACCTGTCGTATCCGTTGCCGTGCATTTCTTTTCTTTTCGAGGAGTAATTAGGGCGGTTGATACGAGTAGATGCGATAAAAACTGAAGAAAAAATCTAAAAAATTTATTTTATATGGGATCTTTAAAAGTTACAGATGATTATAGAAATTATATGCAGCAATAAATGAAATATTTGTGAAAATATCTGTTATATTTTTAATATCGACTGAGATACACTGAAAGAAATTTATTTCAAGTATACATTCATTGCAACGAATAGCCTTTAGTCACATGAGACAACACTATACACATAATTATTAAACAAATTTACCATTTTCTGTGGAAAAAATGTCCCAGTATCATTAGTGGTGTTAACATAATTAGATTCAAGATTTGATTTTCGAAATTATTTCGGGGTTATGCGCTCTAGGTATAGGTTTTATTAATTTAGTAATCCATTGTGGACATTCAACCACACAATGCCAACCAAAATCCAAGCAGCTACACTTGAAGAAGGATATCATTGAAAAGAAATGGGAAAGGTATGGATAGAAAAAGGAGTTTGGAAATGGGAAAGGTATGGATAGAAAAAGGAGTTTTACCGAATAAGAAATCGCACTGCATCATTAGTTATTTGAGTTACAATTACGGTTTCATTCAAAATATATGTAGACTTGCCAGACCTACTGTTTTCATTCAATGTCACAATTTCTTGAAATAATCGAATCTCCAAACATTTCTTGCAATAATTCGGTTGTTGCACGTGCTGTGTGGGACGTAGCCCCGTTTTGTTGGAACCAGATGTTTCCAAGATCAACTTCTTCCAATTTCGGCCATAAAAAGTTGGTCATCAGCGATCTTATACCGCTCTCCATTGGCAGTAATGGTGTTACCAGCTTCATTTCGAAAGAAGTACGGATCGATGAATCCACCGGAACAAACACCACACCAAACTGTCAATTTAGGTGACTGTAATGGTTGTTCCTGAATACTTTGTGGATTTTCTTTCCACCAGAATCGACAGTTTTGTATATTTACCGCACCACTCAGATGAAAGTGAGCCTCAACGGAGAACGTGATTTTCTTAAAAAAATCGTTATTGTTTTCAAGCTGTTCCAAGACAAAATCAGCAAACCCATGGCTTCAGTTCTTGAGTGATAACAATTTTATACGGATGAAAGCCCAAATCCTTTCTCAAAATCCGCCAGGTTGTGGTTTGAGACAATCCCAATTGTTTATAACGTCCTGGAAGCGAAAAATTGCGGTCTTCAGAAACGCTTGCCTGAACGGCAGCAATGTTTTCATTACTACGAGCGGGTCTTTCTCCTACTGACACTTGAACATTAACTGTGTCAATAACTGAATTTACTGAATTTTGTCAACATTACAATGGAAAAAAATTACTGATCACGAGATACCATAAATAGCCGAAACGTCAGTTAGAAATCATATCGCCCAAATTGGAAACCCTATATAACTCGTAAATCAGTCACATCGTATTTCATTTGTTGGTTTGGTAGTTTATAAAACGTTACAGCTGTCCTGTGACTAACTGCGTTGAGTTACGTTATTTAATGTGTAGTTTATAAAAGGCAGCTCCACGTTTTCGAGCACTTCAGCTCTCAAATTCAACACGCATTAATCCTGGTGTTAGTTCAAGAAATTACAAATTGAAAGAAAAATACTGACTGGGAAGTTCAAACAAATGCTGGGTTGTAAAACTTTTATAATTATATTTATAAAATTATATAACATCAGTTAATGTTAAGGGATTATTAAACAAAATAACCAATACATTTTAAATGCGGCCAAATTGCACGTGTTTTTTGTAAAGAGAACTAATATAATATAGATTGGAAAATTTATTCCGCATTGTTATTCAAAAAAAAATCTGCACACTTACATGCACTTTACATGCATTTCCTTAAATATTGATGTTATTTGCAGTATTATAAGCAATAGTATTCTTCAAATCTATTGATCTATTGAAATAGAGCTTACTTGTTAATTTTGTTTCATTGTGTGAAACTCACTCAAGAGAACTTCTTCTAATCTATAGTTTTGTCTATTAGTTGGGCAACTTTATAAACCATAAATGTTAGTGACAGCTTTTTTTGACTTTGGCGTTCGGCTTGGCTTTTGCGTTTACGTTAACTTTCGTGACTTTTAGAATACTACCCTTAATTATGTTCCATGGCGATAAATTTCTAAAGCGAATAACTGAGAAATATACTGTCACATCTTCATACACGTGTTTGGTTTTTACTATGTATGTGTCATGTATTTGACAGACATTTTAACTTTCAATTTTCATAAAATGTAAAAGCCGTTCAAAACATCACACACGTTTAAGAAATCTTTGTCTCAAAATCGCTATTTTGCAGTAAATAAAAACACACACTTCCTACTTTATATAAAGACACATCGTAAACAATCAGCCTTTTCAAATTCCCTACACGTGTAATTCACATGCCTCGTTTGCTTTTGTGATCGAAGTGTGGCAGTGTGTAATGAAGAAGTTGGAAAAATCCTCTTATCTTAATATCCTCTATCTCGATTTTCTTATAATTCGGTTCGATTTGAATGTTACCAGAAATACAATTGTGGTATCATCGTCACATGAACATACAAATATATTGTTTCGTTCAGTTGGATGGGATTCGTCTTTTTTGTTTGGCAAATGACGTGGTACAAGGAAACTGTTGAATGAAAATATGGTCTTAGTAGTCTTATGGGAAACATATCGGATTAAGGAGAATATGTGTATTTTTATCTAAATTTTGTGGTTGAATTGTAAGGCTGAATAGCTTCCGAGTTAAGCCAGAAATAAAAACAAGTACGTACAGTAATTACATATGTTGCCAGTTGGGATTTATTTGTATATAATATTCCACAGGATAAAGATACGGTGCACATAAAGTTACGAAATCTTAAACAAATATAAAATGTTATATACAAATTTTTTCAGTTTCTGATAGTCAAACTACTTCTGCTTCAATTTATAATTTCATGAAATTCTAACATATAATTAAAGATGCAGCAATGGAGTTTAAACTTTTTTACACGCGTAAAGGAAATATTGAAATAAATGTAAATATGGTGGGCTTAAAATGTCTTCAACAACACACGTTTTAAAAGTTTTATGTATGATAGATAAATTTTAGTGAGAAAATTGAGAAATACAGAAGGAAGAACGAAACCCGTAAAAATCTACCAAAAAGTCAAAAACGAAACTAATGGACATGGTTCAGGGCCCCTTCTGTAAAGACAAGGACGGAAATCTCATCGCAGGTGTGTAGAGCATGTAGGGAATATGGAGAGTTTATTTATCCGCGGTACTGGTACCTAAGTACTGGTACCTAAGATATCTAACGACGATGGGACAATCGATCACAATATGGACGACGATGTCGATTGCCCCCTCCTAAACAATACGAGGTCAGAACAGCTATTGCCCCACTTAAGAACAACAAAGCCGAAGGAGCCGATGAGCTGATAAGCTGCTTGTGTCAGCCCATTAGCGAAATTTGGAGTCTCAGTGTACTGTGTCCCATATTTAAAAAAGGTGGCCCGAGTCTCTGTGCCGTAGACTAAGACTTTTATCCATAGCATATAAAGATATGCGAAAGACTAAAACCAATTATCGCTGACCTGATGGGACCATACCAAGACCATTCCATACCATACTCATCAGATTTCCACGCTACGCCAAATCCTGGAGTAGAGCCACGAAAAACAAATCGACACCTATCATTAATTTGTCGATTATAAGGCGGCCTTCGATAGCCCGATACGGGAGAAACTCTACGAAGCAATGTCTGAGCTTGGTATTCTTGTAAAAATCATACGGCTTTGCAGGATGACCTTGACGAACACCAAATCCACAATAAAAGTTGGTAAGGCTCTTGCTGAACCTTTTGAAACTAAGCGAGGCATCAGGCAAGGCGACACTCTATCGTGCGATCTCTTTAAGATCTTAATGGAGAAATGCTGTAGTCAACATAAATAAAACCATCAACAGCAAAAGTCACATGCTGCTCTCGTATGCTGATATCATTGGGCGCACCATTAGATACGTTAGATACGTTTTTGTCAAGGATTGAGAAGGAATCAGCAAAAGTGGGTCTGAAAGTAAATGAGGACAAGACAAAATTAATGGTTTCAACGAGCGGAGCCTCCACGCTAATAGAACAAAGCATGAATGTTGATTACCGATATAATTTCGATGTGTTGGACGAATTTATATAACTCGTATCTAAATAAATAAATAAATGGTTTCCCATTACATCCCATGAAGGGACTGGGGAGAAATTCTCACAATCACTGAGCTCTTCGCTTTCCAGCTTTCACTCACTGATTGGGACCTACAGTTTTACAACGATTCCGAACGGTAATTTGAGAAGCTTTTTCATGGCTAGATACTCGATACTGTCGCCGTCACTATGCGAGGTGACCGCCGCCGAAAGAAAATTTGAAGGTGGTCAGAGCCGGGTTCGAACCCAGGATCTCATGTACAAGAGCCGCGCACACTAACCATTGCACCACCGACGGCCAACTAGTATCTGCCGTACACGTCAGCCTTGGGATCAATGGGAGAATTGTGCCTGGGAATATATGTCATTTTGGGCTAAGCAAGCACTTTAGAGATAAAGACTTCTCTCGAATGACAAAAATCCAACTATACCAGACTCTCACATAAACTGTCTTGCTTTATGGCGCAGAATCATGGGTCTTATCGCAAGCAGACGAAATGTATGGCCCTATAATGCACAACGACGATTATCGGCGTCGGATGAACCATGAGCTGTATGAGATTTATCCTGACATTGAAATAGTTAAGCGGATCAAGATAACGCGATTGCGCTGGCTAGGCCATGTCAGTAGAATGGATGAAGATGAACCAGCACGAAGGGTTTCCGAAACCGAACTCAAAGGAAGACGAAAAATAGGAAGACCAAGACTCCGCTGGAGGGATCAGGTTGACGAATCCCTGCGTATACTTGGTATTGCCAACTGGAGAGATGAAGCAAAAGATCCAACTGGTTGGCGAAATATGTTATCTTCGTTTTGTAAAGTCCCTGACCTGATCCGTGAAATGAATACATCATGTTGTAAGATCAACATAGATCAAAGCTGATCCACATCTATTTAATCAGGTCTAATTAGATCAAATTTGATCTCAAATTTGGCCCGGTACGATAAAAATGGATCTTACGTGAGATATAATTAGGACTATAGGGCGATATAATTTGGTTTGGGACGAGACATGTTTATATATAATCAAACGTATATAACGTGTCCTATAATGTCTATAATGACCTAGATATACGGCCCTGTTCTATAAACAGAATCCAGACAAACATTTCAGAATATTTGGGGTTCTGTAAACAATTCAGAAGAAAAATATCACTTTTGAATTAGAATGCAAATGCCTTGTGATTTTATAAACAAACAATTCGGAACAAAAATATTTCATGTTTCAAGGGCATCAAAATTGTAGACTTTTTATTCTGAAAGAAAATTCTGATTCAAAATGATTCTGTATACAGAACAGGGCCGATAATCTTGTATTTCATCAGACCTAATTATATCTCACGGAATATTAAATTATATCCGGCGGAATAAATCTGAGATCATATTATATCAAACTATACTTAATGGGAGAGCTATAGATCAGTTCTGTTCTAATTTGATCCTATTAGATTAACCATTTTTCAAATTGGGTATCCTAAGTTTTTTTACACGTGTATATTTCAAAATAAACCAAGAACTACAACACGCACAGCTCAGTGGTTGTGAGAAGCTCTCCCACATTCCTTCCTGGAATTTAATGGCAAACCTTTATTTATTATTATTATTATTAAACCACCAGTTTTTACTCTTTTGCACAAGTAATTGTACTTTCAATGTATAAGTAAAATAATAAAGTTACTAAAATCTAAATATTCCGGGTGAATAAACGGTTTTATAAATCGTTAAAACTGTAATGGCAAACCATATGGCAAATCATTGGTAATTTTGAAGAACCAGTAGTTTGCCTGGACCGTATGCTTGTACCTTGCACTTTGCTTGTTGTTTTCTTACCCCCGCCAATTTCTTCCAGGGGAGTTATGAATTATTTTCCATTTGCCCGTTGATCATTTCATTTGCTTTCCAACACATATTTTATTTTTTCCATAGAAATAAATGTGTTCAAATATATATTACGTATTGGAACTTTATAATTTAAAAATTCTATTTTGCGAAATCATTCCGCTTTCTCTAATCATTAAAACTCTGAACTGGTTTACTACAAGAAGGAGAAGGATTCCCCAAACCTTCCTGGTTATTTTACGGTCTTCATGTACGTATGTTCATACACATATACACAGATAGTTGCTTACTTACATGCGTTTTGAAGAATACTTAAGTTAATTACAACCTACACCACCTTTCACCAGCAACCTAACCTACACCAGCTTACTTATATCAAAATAATTGTGCTCATAATTTATGAAATAATATGGCTTTAGTATGTCACATGTCAGCGGATTACGTTTGACAAATAACCTGGAAGAACTAAAAATGTCATAAGTTTAATTAAAAACTGTTTTTTATTGAAATACGAGTATCATGATGATAAACGTAATGCGATAGCCTCTTTAATATAGAACTGTAGAAACTGTAATTATCAGATGTAATGAATGGTTATGATGAGCATTGGCGCATGTCCATAAGAGATTGAAGTTCTCCAGAATTGTTTATATTTACGACGGTTTGATCTTTATGAGAATATTAGTGTATAATCTGATACTATCTGACATAGAGTAATGTCATATAGAGCTGCCATCTTTCTCATCTGAAGTTTCGTTTCACACTCTTCGTGGTGCTGTCGGTGTGATAGAGAGTTATTTGACATAAATTGACTTACACCAGGTGGAACTATAAGTACAAAAATTTTTGATTTAAATTGTCCACGTTGTTTTGATGAAACACTGTGAAATTTAAATGTATTTTTAACTTTTTTGTTAGTATATGTTTATGGTGTGTTCACACAAAAATTTTAACGCAGAATATTGAATGCTGTTTTCTTGTTGGTTGGAACACACCAAACTTCGTAAATTTACTGAGTCAAATCGCTTCTCTATATGTCATTTCTCTATGGTAGCTGAGTTTGAGACTGAGACATATATCGTTAGATGAAATGCAAAGCAACAAACCAATAATTTTAATTTTTATACAGGAACAGAATGGGAAACAATCCAAAATAGTGAAAATTGGATTTGGCGGCCAAAATGTTCGAACCTTAACTTAAGTAAGATTTAGCCTTGCAAAAATTGTATCGTCTTATAACGCTTTTCCCACTTCTGCAAAAAAAAAACCTAAAATTGTAGTTACGTTGCTGTGCATTTCAATTGCCGATAAAGTGCAAGTAATAAAATTAATATACAGTCTAATGCAAATCTATACGAGTTTCGCTGAAGGAAGTGGAAAATAATCCGACTAAATATATGGCGTTGCAATAAAATCTAAGTCACTACCCAAAGTTGTATCACACAAACTTTTCGTTATTGCTGAAATAATACATAATTCACGAAAGCACAGTCTCTAGAATGACCACTTTCGAGCTCCCTGAAAAGTTGGGCATCAGACGCCCAACTAGCTTCCTTAGTTAATGTTCCATATATAACCCAGGAAGGTTATGGGTAAGTGTGTGTGGGTCTTATACATGCGAATGTGGGTTCGATCCCTGGTCAGACCACCCTACATTTCTCTTAACGATGGTCACCCCGCTGAGTGATGGCGATACTATCGAGTACTTAGACATGAAAAAGGTTCTCAAAATACAGTTCGAAACCGGTGTAAAACTGTAGATCCCAAAAAGTGCACGTTGAAAAATTTTTCCATTTTTTGTTGTTTGGATGCAAATATAACATGTGTTTGGAGCTTGTCGCAAATATAATATACTTGTGCCCAAACGCATTGTGTTTGCTGTTCAGTATTACATGTTTGAGACACAATGAGTAATATGTTATAACAAATGTGTTTGCGACCAAAATATATTTGTGTTTGTGATATAAATACGGCCATATTTGTTGCACTGTTTATGTTCTCTCGAGAGCAAGTGAACCAAAGAGGGGCAATGAGTGTGTATATCTTGTAAGGGTGTATCTGTATTTTTGCACTATTCTCTCAGTGAGTAATTCATAAATATTGCGTGCAAATGTGCGTGCAAATTGCAGGTGAAGTCAGAAAAAGGAGAAGCAACAGAGCAGTAGTAAATGTAAAAAGGGTCATTTTAAATATTTTAATTTTTTGTATTAATTACAATGATAATACGCTGGTGAAATTTGTCCAGTCGCGACTGAACCAGCCTGTATATAATTTAATACGGAAAAGAATGTAACACATAGAAGGGGCCATATTAGACCCTCAGTATCTTTGGACGAAATTCGTTTTGGGACTTTAAGACGAGTTTTAAGACGATCTGTATGTCTGTCTATCTGTCCGGCTGGCTGGTCAACTCGATAACTGCCGTAAATATTTATCGATCACAGCGAAATTTCTTCAGGGACTATTATTTGTCCATGGTTAGTTTGGGATTGAAATGGGCGTTTTGGCCATGCCCCTTCTCGTACCTCCCATACAAATCGGCACATTTAGTACGAAATCATGTTTTTTCTAAAACCTTTTCCTGGTATATGTGATTAGCTTCTACTCAAACATTGGCTAATAATCTTTAAATATCTACTTAATTGGCGAAAATGGACGAAGTCGCCACGTGCTTTCTGGTACCTCCCATGCAAAAGTTTGGTGGTCGTCCGTATTGTCAATGCTGTATGTCGAGTGGCACACTTCCTGTCTTAATGAAATTGGGTATTAGGCTTCATGTCAATAAACACCAGTCACTTATTAAGACAAAGGTGGTTTTGCCACGCCCATTTTGGTACCTCCCATACAAATGTTGTTAGCCGGTTGGCTGTTCGGCCAGATAACTCCCGTAAATCTTTCCCGATCACAATGATATTTTAATGATATATATTTCACGCCTCTTCTGGTACCATCCATACAAATCGACATATTTAGTACAAAATAATATATCTCCTAAAAATCTTTTCTGGTAGATGTGATTAGGTTCATCTCAAACACTGGTTAATAATCGGTAAATGTCTACTTAACTGGAGAAAAATGCCGAGGGTGCTACGGCAATTTGGTACATCCCATACGAAAGCGCGGAGGTCCTTCGGGCTGTCAAGGCGATAAGTCGCATGAAACACTTCCGATCTTAATGAAATTAGCTTATAGGCTTCATATCACCAAACACGAGAATCCAAGTAAGACTATTGTGATTTTGCAACGCCCAAGTTGGTGTCTCACATACATAAGTTGTTTAGGCTGCTGGTTATTCGGCAAGATAACTCCCGCAAAACCGAACCAATCTAACTCTTAACAAAATTTGGTACTGATCAATATTTTGTGCAATACTGTGTAAAAACAAATGAAATACTTCGCCATATAAATAGTGGGCGGACAATTGGCTGGTAGTTACGAAAACACCCCATAATCACTTAGGAACTTAAATAAGTTTAGCGCAATGCCACTTTCAATAGAACTCGGTCGCAAAGGGTGACTTCGGGTGAGGGTATGTTTAAGTCGGTTCACCCGCTGAAATTTTTCCGTATTAAACGATATACGGGTGAGGGTATTAAAAAGGACGACTGCGCTATTGACTAATGTGCTATCTCACCGATATTTATGAAATTTGGTACTTGTTGTCAAAAACTACCATGTATCTAAAAAATTAAAAAATTTGCCACGCCCATTTGTTTATATAAAAAAGTTGGGCAGGTTTCCGGTTGATCGACTCACCTCCCGTAACCCAATACGTATCTTAAAGAATTTAGTTCTAGGCAATATTTTGTCAAAAGCTACCGTAATAAATATTTACAATTTTCCCATACAAATGTCAGGCGGATTACACTTTGGAACCCAAAAAAGATAACAAGGACCTGACAACGGTTTCTGGTAGAGGGAGGCAAAAACAAATATACGTTGATCGGCGTTTTGAAAGCTTACGGCTGAGTTTTTTTCAGGGCTAAAAACAAAGCTAAAAACTCAACTTGAATGTCAAAAATAAATCAAAACTTAAAATCAATTTAAGGATTAATTTCGTACTTATTCCGAGTTGGCGCTAAACTGTCCCACAAAACTGCATTTTAGGGGGTTGGTGGGTATTCACAAAATATTAGTTACCGAACACTATAAGTTACTCCCTCTGCCAGAATCCGTTGTCAGAACCTTGTTATTTTCGAAAATGTTTCATTTTGTTCCCTAGTGTAATTGACTGATAGCGACGATAAACCCTCAAAAATATAGCAGATCCTAATTAAGTTGATAACTAAATAAAGGTTTGGGCCAATGGGAATGACAAAACGTCTAGAAATATTTTTTTATACTCATAATAATGTGTGAATCTCCACATTGATTGCAAAAATACAAAACTTCAATAAATGTAGGCATTTCAACGGCTGAAAAGGATCAAAAGTATTTCCGCAAAAAACATTTCCTAATCCGTTTTTTTATACGCATCGTTTGGAGACCCTAGTGATTTGAAGTTTTAAAAGAAACGTGTTTCAGTACACCCTAGTTTTCACTTAAATGTATCTACTTCGAAGTAAAGACCCCCAAAATAATATTTTGTATGTACTTCTATATCTACAATACCCCAAAATGTCCACTTGGTTTTAACACCCATTTTATTGCCCATGGATTTACGTCATTATACAGTTCATATGTATACCCGGACTCCCATTACTAGGTCAAATTGTTTTTATATTTCTAAGTATCCACTCAAAACAGCCAGAAATATTCAGGTGAATAGCATCAATGCCAACGCATGTGCTCGTAGAATATTATGATCGATACTCCCAGCTGTTAAATTTGTATACGTTGAAACACATTAATAAAAATTCCTTTAAATTTCTCTGAACTAAAATATTACTCAGACCTCTTCAACAAAAATGAGGCATCACATACTTTCGTCGTTTGCAAAAACAAGGATGATATTCTCCGACGTTCGAAATTAGAATTTTTTTACAGCACAAATGTTCAATGTTAATTTGACAACAGTGTGATGTAGCGTACAAATACAGCGGAATGACTCAAAATTGTTACATTAGCCTTGACACATACAAAAGCGTCCGGCCGAACTTCCCCATGAGCTCATTATGCATTCTTAGACCTGTGATCCACGTAGGCAATGATGTGGTCGTTATGACATATATATATAACAAGCACAGAGGCTCCAAGGCGTAGCTGGTTAGAGTCGAGGAAGAAATCATGAGGTATCCGACAAATATCAAAAATCAAGATAAAAGAGACACCTGCCAATTTAAAACGAATGGCATTTTATTCTTTGCAAAAGGTCAAACATGACAAAGTCGAAGTCAAAATAATTTGCAATAGAATCGCCTAAAAATGTCTTTAATCTTCACCATATCCCTCCGGATGTTGTAGTCACTGCGACGAGGATTGCGAATATGATTAATAAAAAAGAATGGTGTCAGTATCTAAAACCAATACGACACCAGAATATTATTAGATTCTTTAAAGGACATGCCTAGTTCTTTAAAAAATGTGTATACAAGTATGAGCCTAAAATTCAACAGCTGACATTCTTTCTTAAAATCAAACTGTCAGAGATATGTGAAATAAAGTGAAATTCTCGATAGAACTAGAATAATTCAGGGACAATATAACCTATAATATTTACTACGCAACAAATATTGTCATCCACAACTGCCACTGTACATGTGTAATTATTTTGAATGAACGGTTTTGAATTGATTTTTTTATAAATTTTAGTAATTTTGGAATTGGAAATAGTAATTACATTTGCGGATTATTTTTTAAATTTGTGTACGTAAATGTGCATTTAATATTTGTTATATTTATCGAAAATTAATCAAGAGATCTTAGTTTGAAATGTTCTTAAACCACTCATTACATGTGTGCTCACTTTTGGAAATCGGTTGGAGGGTTCAGAAGATGTTGGTAGTTTCTTTACGAAAATAATTTTTTTTTTTGTTCAAAAATTGAATTTAGGGACACTGCGGTTTTATAAGTATATCATTTGTACACCGATCTGTGATTTAATTGTTAAGAAATTAAAGGTGTCTTCAAATTGAGGCAAGATTGAATTGTTATTGCATTTTTGTTGGGATATGTGGCATGTGACACAGTCTTGTTGAAACCACATGTCGTCCACATTCATGTCATACAATTTGGGAACAACACAACTAGATACGCATATTGTGAAAGAGCACCATTAACTTCGATTGCCCGTCTAGACGTATTTTCGAAGAAATCTACACCAAATAGTGACACGTTGTTGATGCAGTTGTTTCCCAATAATAGATTAGAATACACTTCCAAGTGTGCGGTAGTGCTGCTGTTGAAGAGGAAAAATAGTGTGACAGTTGATAGTTCAGGGTTAGTAAAAATAGACTTGGGGGCAAGTGCACAGTTTGTAGACGCTGAAAAATAAATAACGGCCCCAGCAACAAATTTGCAAGCACTAATTTCATGAATAAAATATCCGCTGCCGGTTGTTTCTTTATTGTCTAGCACGTGTTCGTTTTCAGCAGTTTTCAACAAACAAAGTCACATTCGGGTCACAAATATATATCATTGTGTTCCAAACATGTTATATTGAATAGCAAACACAATGTGTTTGTACACAAGTATTCTATATTTGCGACAAGCAACAAACACATTATGTTTTCATCCAAACAACAAAAAAAGACACATTTTTCAGCTTGTAGTGCACGGGGACAGGAAAAGTTCCTGCCAAGACCGAAGTGCGTGCTGGAGGTGCCCCTGCTCTAGACTGGTAAAAATATACCTCCCTAATACAGGGTGTTAACCTGCCTAGAGGTTGCAGGCAGTCCTAGCACTAGGATCGGATGCGGTGGTCTAATGAATCACTCGTCTTAAATTATAATCATTATAGAAACACCAATTAATTGAGAAGAAAACATCTCTCCTCTATAACGAGATTTGGCATTAAACAACGATTTATGATCTCTCTTGGAACTCTCTCCGAAAAATCGAGACTCGCATAGGTTATTTAAACACAGTCGGAAGTGGTGTTTAAAACTAATTTTTTCCCCTAATTTTTTTCCCCATTAATGTCTTGTTTTGTAATTATTTATGAGAATATAAAATGTTAAATTATATTAAAAAAATTCCTCACTTAATTTTAAGTAACAGAAAAAAAATTGATTTGAGTGTAATTACTTCTCATTTTGTTGTGACAAACTTTAATGCGGTTGTGACAACCTCTAATTACGTAGTGGAAACCTGCAATGCGGTTGTTACACACTCCAATACGGTTATGACAATCGCCAATTCAGTTCTGGCAACTACTAAATTCTAAATTAAATTGAAAAAAATTACTATATGATCGTAATTGCCTCCCATTCTATTGCGACAAACTTTAATGAGGTTGTGACAACCTCTCATTAGGTTGTGGAAACCTCTAATGCGGTTATGACAACCTTTAATGCGGTTGTGACAAACTCTAATACAGTTGTAGAATCGCCAATTCAGTTGTAGCAACTTCTAAATTTTAAATTAAATAGAAAAAAATTGATTTGAGTGTCACTGCATCTCCTTCTGTTGTGACACACTTTAATGCGGTTGTTACATACTCTAATACGGTTGTGACGATCGCAAATTCAGTTGTGGCAAATTATAAATTCGGTTCTCATAACTTCTAAATTCGGTTACAGCTAAATCAATTACTACTAATTATTTTGCAATTATTATAACGTAATAACGTAACGTATAACATAATCCAAATGGTTCCCCGTGGGTTGATCAGGATCTTGGTCTACTTTCCACCATATTTCTAGTTGCGACTAATGATTTTCAACAGTTAACACACAACGACTATTTAGCCAAGATAAAAAACTTGCAATTGTCACGAATTTAGTAGTAATTGAACATCAAACACTGCCACCTATTGGCGTAGACATTCAATAAATAAACAAATGGAATGAGCAATAACATTTCCATGACAATTTGTTGTTATTTTCTGCAACGTAAAATAAACATAAACACTGTGTAAATAAGCGAACATGCGGAACGGTGTGAAAGATAATAATGATGATGCTACGAATAAAATTACAGAGATGCACTTGATGCTCATGACAATGAACCACAAGATTGTCATGATTACTAACTTGTACACAACAGCACCACGAGCAGGTCAATGTTCTCTTTAAATTTAATAAAACTGCGGCAAAATTTAATACAAATGTGGCAAAATGTAATACAACTGTATAACAGGTGTATTATTTTGTGCAATTTTCTTTTGAATTCTGATTAACTTTGTGCTTTTTTAGTTGCTGTTATTGGATTGTAGTAACTTGTGTTTTCCTTATAAGTTGGTTAACTTTTTATTGCACATTGATTGTGCTTGCATAAGCACATTTTTCACTATTGCGTACGTAAACTGTTTCCCGACCGTTTTCTTGTTTTTTTTTATCTTTTTGGCAATTTCTTCAAAATTTCCAGTTATGAACGCTTCGCAAGTTCGTGTTCAACTGAAAACCACTGAAAATCTCACGAAATGTGCCGGTTTCGCATTTGGACGGACAATTCCGTTTAATGGAAAGCGCTTGGGAAGCAAACAAGAAAGTGTACACAAACAAACACATGAACACGCTAAAAAGTATACAATGAATTGTGTTTTGTAAATAAATAAAATTGCAAAACACGTAAAAAAATCGACATCCTCTACCATGGAATACCCTGAACAGCAAAACAGCACAGAGCTCTCTCGGAACCATTGTGTCGACAGAGAGATGTAAAGAAGTGACTCCGTCATAGTGAGTATAATACTGACGTGGTGGGCGAAAAGCACAAATCGTAATGAGGAGGCGCCCATCAAACGCATCACCCCTTCCATAACTACAAACATGAGCACGACCTGCCTTTTACTAAAATTCCAAGTCAACATTTACTTGCTAAAACAGACGAACAGTTTCTTCTAAAAATAAAATATGAAATGTAGTTGAAACGTGTACCCTATAGACTCGCGTAAACGCTGGAGAAAGTGGAAACATTAATTATTTGTAGGCTGTTTTTGGACAGCAATCTGCTTATTAAAATACAACGAAAATCGCGCAATTTTAAAAGCAGATAAAGGGTGACTTTGAATATATAAAATATCCTGTATTTTGTTGGAATTTATATTCAGATAATTTGAATGGAACTTGGATCTAACAACAAAGTTGCAAAGTTTTCTACAATTTTCAAATAACTATTTAATAAAACAAAAAAAAAAAACATAATAAAAAAACATAAAAAAAAAAAAAAAAAATTAATTTTTAAAAATACTCTCATAATTGGTTTTCCTTTTCTGAACAGATGTAATCGTATTTGTATTTGAAACACTCTGTAATAATTTTTATTTGATATATCTTTCTGTATAAGTGAATAAATATCTGTAGAAGCCGATAAAGGTTTTAAGATACTAAAATACATAATTTAAAAAAATTCAAAATAATAGGGCATTTTTCAAAAATTAAGTTCCAAAATATTTGTTGTTTTTAATATTTCGATTAAAACGTTTGTTAACCAAATACTGTCGTTGCTATATCAGAAAATCCTTAGGTTCTTGGAAATTCATTGGAATAAAAATAATGTCAATATCCTACAAGTCCTACGAAGGAAGTTATGAATATTTACAGTTAATGAAGTTCTTAAATTTCATTCAAAATATCTTAATTTTAATGCTTGATATATCTGAAATTTGTGTATATTTTAAGAAAAAATTAAAAATCTAAAATGAATACATTTTTGAATTTTATTTTGCTATATTCTGAAGGTATTTCCAATTATGTATCAAATCCAATGACTACTTCTGACGCACGAAAGTTATGATGGTCCAAAGTCACATTGTCAAAAATCATATAATATAAATATTAATCACAAGCAATGTGTATTTTGGAGAAGCGAAATTTAGACACCATATTAATGCCAAGAAACCACACTCTCTATTAAAACATGACTGTAAAAGCTCTAAAACTGTTGGAGATACAGTTCAAGAAAGTAAAGAAATTATGGGAAATGCGAAAATTTAATTTGTTAATGTAGCCCCCGAGGTGAAAATAAGGTTAATTGGAAAAGATGACTTTTCGGTAAACATTCTCATCTTCTGCGAAGCGACCCTCTGGCCTTTTAGCGAAACAAAAACAAATCTGATATTTACCAGGCTTTAGTTCTTGGACTAATTGGACTCCGTCATACCGAGGTCTTTATGCAAAATTCTGTTCCAAGAAGAGGGAGAAATGTTCAATTGATATTGATGGCTGTTCGATCACAATTTCAGCTACGGCGGCAATATTTTCCACTGAGAGCACTCGACCAGCACGTACACGAGTTCTTTTGTTCAGTAACGACCCGGATTGATCAAGTCGCATCAAAAATTGATCCACAAACTGCATTGATGGAACTCTATTTCTATCGAATTTATTTCGTAGATTTCTTATAGTCTTCCGACCTTATTCATAAGAAGTTATGAAAAGTTTGAGGGACAGTTTATCATACCAAAAACGTCTCTCAAGTCCCTCACAAGTTTTATGAATAAAGCGGTTAACTCACAAATTTGGAAGAAAATTTGTAATATTTCTCAATTGTCTTCAAGTGGAAACAGACGCATTTCGTAAATTTATAACTTTTAACTAATAATCTATAACTTCATAAATGTCAAATTGGTCATCTGCTTCGAAATAACGGGAGGTTCAAATTCCAAATTGTATCTGGCCGACACTTTTTAATAATTATCTACAAAATATCAGACCAATTTTAGAGACCTCAGAACTTCATACTAGATCAAAAGTTATAGACTTCTAACCGATTAAAATCAACGGTAATTTCGCTTAACTAGTGTTTCCCCATAACTGTTGGAAATTGACGTACGAGTAAAGCAATAGCAAATTAAAGTTTTTGTAAGACAATATTTTGCACAATACCCACTCTACTATAGAATATTTTCCAATTTGCGACGGCAATTCGAGTAACTAAAGTTTGATTTTAGTGGCCTTCGGATGTGAAATCGTCCGTGCGCGCGTCTCTGGTACACGATGACATGAGTTCAATCCCTACTCTGGCCACATTTATTTTTTTTTTCGGCGACGCCCACCTGACTTCGTGACGGCGGCACTATCAGGTAATTAGCAATGACAATATAAAGTGTTTACGTTTGGCCACGTGGAAGAGGGTTTATCCTGAACTCTGCCAGAGAAAAGAGTCACATTATTGCCAATTTAATTTATTTATTTTTGAATTTTAATTAATACTTAACCAATAGTTCTGGGAAGAATCTGGAGTTTGTTGATGTTTGATGTAATGTAACTGGTAGGAAATACCTCTCTTGGAATTGAATTCCACATACCGATAATTCTGTTAAAGAATGATTCTTCTCTACAGTGCGTTGTTCGAATTGCCGCCCACTGTATAACAAACGGATGAGCCATATTTCTGCCGAATTGTCTAGGTGGCTGTATAAGAAAACTTATCTGTCAATGACAATCCCCGTTCAAGTTTCATATTATGATGATGTTCGAGAAAATCCATTAATTCTGAAGCCGTTGTGTTCGCAGTCAGTAAAGCCAGTATACTCTAATCGTCGTCAATTATTTTCAAAGAAGCTCCAGCATACACTTGTGGACTTCATTCCACTAAGACCATATATAGGGTAGAATGGAGACTTCCACTTCTTTAACTGTTGAAATTTTTTTCAAACTTCCCTTTCTGATTTAAGAAGTCTTACTATGTAGGCTCCAATTGGAATTCAGTTTATTTTATTTATTCCATCAAATTATATTTATCTACGTTAATTATATTTAGACAAGCTCAGGAACTAATCTCCATTTAATAGTAATTTAGTTTTTAAACAAGATGTTGTGCAAGATGCATCCGTCGGTGGTGCAATCGTTAGCATGCATGGCTCTTGTACATGGGACGTCAGTTTGATTCCTGGTCAATTCACCTTACATTTCTTCCGACGACGGTCACCTCGCTTTAGCCATTAAAAATATTCTTAAAATACCGTTTGGGACCGGTGTAAAATTGTAGGTCCTAATCAGTGAGTGTAAAACTAGAACGCCCACAGATCACTGATTGTGAGAAGCTCTCCCCAATCCGTTCATGGCAAGTAATGGGAAACCACTGTTTTTATCCCCACGATTCCTGGCAGACCGTACTGCTAATTCGGATCAGCCCGAGATCGACATCTGCGGTTGACTCGTATGAGAAATGTAATCGATAAATTAAGCTACCTTGCACACAGAAACTGAAATGCATTGAGAATTCGGGGCAATATAATCACAAATTTCGCAAGCATTCGAACTCAAGTAGCATTCGACTTCTTTACACACTAAAAAATCTGTACTTTTTGTTGTTTTCATGCAAACATGACGTATTGGTACCTTGTTGCAAATATAGTATACTTGTTTCTAACACATTATGTTTGCTATTCAATATTACATATTTGAAACACAATCATTAATATTTTATAATGCATACATGTTTGTGTGACTCCAATACGGCATTGCTTGTTCTGATGTTTGTAATCAAAAACGTGAAGGACAATAAAGAATCAAAAATGGGGCAGATCTTCAATTCATGAAACAATGCTTGCACGTAAGTATATGGATGTTGCAAACATATACATGGTTTTAGAATAATGTTACAGGGGCCATTTGTGTTCGTCGTGTACATATCGGTAGAACAATCGGATTCGTTTAGGTATGATTTTCTTTCAAAATACATTCAGAAAATATCCTTACTTTCCTGATAACTATACCGACATAATTGTGGCTGTTGGTGGTGCAATGGTAGTGTTAGCGGCTTTTGTACATGAGGACGCTGGATTCTATCCCTACTCGGACCACATTAAATTTCTTTCTATGGCGGTCAACTCGTTTAGTGACGGCGGCACTACCGAGTACTTAGCCATGAAAAGCTACTCAAAACACCGTTTTGAACCGCTGTAAAACTATAGTTCCCCATCAGTGAGTGTAAAACTAGAAACCGCACAGCTCACTGGTAATGGGAAACAATTTGTTCGGTTTATAACGGCGATAAAGTACCACATGATAGTGAATCATGGTATCCACAATTTTTAGAAGTTAAAATTTTTAAACATATGACATAATACAGTCTTTCAGTTCATACTCTATTCAGTTGAAAGAATCACTGATACAAGGGAGACTAAATAACAATTTGCACGGCCGAATAACGCATTTTCAAGTCGTTGCATACCAGTTGCAACTACTTCGTATTTCTTTCTCATTAATGTTTAGTTCTTGCATACATATTTCTGTACATTTTTCCATCTTAAGTTACAAAAAATACAAACATTGTTAGTTAAGTTACTGGCTAAGAACAAAGGGAAAATAACTTTATGCCCCATAAACAATTAATGAAACATGAAAACTGTTTGTCGAGCAGCAGCACCACCATCGACTGACAACAATGAAAATGTACAACAATCTCATATTATCCAGCGACTTCTTTGCCAAGTGAATTTACTCAGTGTCATTCCGTTGAAACAACATCCGTCAGTTACGTGGGCGTAGCTTTTATGGAATTATGAAAAGTTAAAATAATTCAAGTTCAATTTCGATGACCCCAAGGTGATATAATTGTTGGAATTCCTTTACAATGGAATTAGTAAAGTTATATTTAGTTTGTAAAATATTTAAAGACATTGCAAAGAAACGCTCGTGAGGAGTCATTAGTATGCACGATTATCTGTACAAGTTTGTGCTATGTTCATTCAAGGGCAAGCAAATATAAAATTGAAGATGTTAACAAGTGGGTTTGTTATGATGATATTGGGAGTTCGATGATATTTGTCCTGACCCGATAGGCAAACACGTGAGAGAGAAAGAGGAGAGAAATCTCCGAAACGGAAATTGCGATTAGTGACAGAATTGAAGAAGATGGTAACTGGCGTAGTACACTAAGGCGCTGATGAGAACACTAACAATCTTCGAAACGATCGTCCCCCAATGTGTGTTCAAATCCCAGTTCCGAATGTTTAATTTTGTCACTATATCAAGAAAAACCTGATCAGTTAGCTCGTAGAAAACTAAAAATCTTCTGATAAAAACAAATGAATCACATAAAAAGGAAATATGTATCCTTTGATGTGGAAATTCTTTATTTATAAAGGAATTAGGGAGAGCTTCTGACAAACCAGTGAGCTATGCGCGTTCTAGTTTCTTATCCACTGATTGGGTCCTACAGTTTTCCACCCATTCCGAACGGCATTTTGAGAAGCTCTTTCAAGGCTATATACTCGAAATTTCAGAAATTTTAATCAACGCACTGTAGTTCGTTGATTATTCGCAGTTCGATATTTATTGCAAAATGGTTGACAGTTCTCCGCAAACAATTACATTTCGTCTATGTCTTAGGGCTAGCATTCACAATCCCTGAGCTATGCGCCTTCGCTTTTCAGCAATTTGGAATGTAGCATTAAATAGCATTAGGGAATTCCTAGCAATATATAATTCATTTAGTCAACTTGTTTCAATTCTAATAAAAAAATAAATAATTTTATAAAATTTATAACGATTAGAATGAAATATTAAACAAAGACAATATTGAAACGAATTCAGAATATTTTGTTAGTTTATTCATTCATATTGTGCTACAATTGGTTGAGACAAAATGTCTGCCACATGAATTCAAAAATGTTTAATTTCTAAACATTGAATTTGGTGAATTAAACTTAAGTGTTTATTTGCTTTTGTTTCTTCGCCAAACTGTTGGCCAAAAATTCAGTTTTTATGCAAACGCATTATCGATCATGAAAAAATAAATTCGAGGTAAACAAATTGATTTAAATATATAAGCAGCTTGTTTACACTATTCAATTTGCAATTTAAATTTCAAATTTAGAAACCAAAAAGCATTAAATGTGTGATTAATTTTAGTGTGTGAAACATTGGTTGAAATAAAAACACAACCAAATGGCTCAACGCACAGTGGGAGAATTTTCCCATTGGTATTTGTGGGTATGTCGTTCTTTCAATATATTTTCCTCTCTAAGAAAACTAGCGAGCTTGGTTATGAAAAACCGCTTAAAGGCAAACCATTTTACGATGAAGGGTTTCGAATGGTAAGTGATAAAAAGAACGCTGCACGTAGGGCAATGCTTCAGTCAGCAGCAACGCGTACCACTACGTTGCGATAAAAAGATGAATACAGCGCAGAACCCCGATTGTTTCTGACGAGAAAACGGTTGTGCAGAAAGCGCGAGAGTGAACATATTGAATTTTACAGAAGGAAGAATAAGGCCTGTAAATTTCATCGAAAAGTGAAACTTCAAATCAACGGTCCCCAACTGTACTTAAAAATGCTTTTGGACTTTCAAATGTGGGGGTCTCAAACGACGGGAACGTCAAACTTTCTTTTTACGAGGGTACTTATAGTCCCCTATCGGCCGCTGAAGTTTCGATTCCTAGTACATTTTAGAAAAAAAACATTTATTTTTTTTTGGACAATATGGGGCTCAAACGACATGTCATGACGAACAAATATAGAAGAAAATATTTTCAAAATTTTGACAGAGCGTTTTTTTTCACGACGTTATTTTGAAATCTTTATCATGCATATTTTGTCTTCCTTATTTTGCTGTATTTTACATAAATATTCCATTCGAATTAATAAATTCATTTTAGGATATTTTAAGACGACTGAACCGGGTGCGTCTGCCTATCTGGCTGGTCAACACGATACCTGCCGTAAAACTTATGATTACCTTGAAATGTTGTAAGTGACTAATATTAGTATAGAATTTGTTTCCGAAGAAAGATTGAGATTTGACCACGCCAATTATAGTACCTCCAATACAAATTGACGCATTTAGTGCACAATCATATTTCTTCTTAAATCTTGTAATGTTATGTGTAATTAGCTTTAACTCAAACATCGGTTACATCGGCACCCTGGTACGTCCCATACAAAAGCTTAGTGGTCATCTGGGTTGTCACTCCGATAAATCCCTTGAAACACTTCCGACCTTAATGAAATTACGTACAAGGCCTCACGCTACCGAACGCCAATCACTGCTAAAACCAGAGTGAATTTTCCACGCCCATTTGGATACCTCGCTGATCAAAGTTGTTTGGCCATCAGGTTCTTGGGCATTAGAAGTCCCGCAAACCCGTACCAATGTTTACGAAATGTTGTACTAATATTTTGTCAAATGCCACTCTCCTATGGAACATTTGCGGTTTTGCCACACCTATTCTTGTACCTCCCATACAAAACTTTGGTGGGTGACCGGTTGATCAACACGATAATTCTCGTAAACCACAACCGATTTTAATAAAATTTGGCTTTGATCCCACACATACAAATATTGGGCGGACTATTGGTTGGTAGTCGCAAACATTCGATAAACCAATTAGGATCCAAATAAGTGGGGTATTAAACAATATTTTGCGAAATGTCAATTTGCTGTTGAATATGATCACATTTGCCGCGCCCATTAATTCAACATAACGGTGAATTAGGCGTTTTTAGCAGAACATGAACGCAATGGAAGGTTTTGACAGAAGGTATGTCTAAGGTTTTGACTAAAGCAACAACTTATTCCAACTTTGAGATATCGCGATAAAAGTATAGGAAGTAAAATGTCGCAAGAAGTTTAGTTATTTGAAATGCATCTAGACTTATTGCACTTAAAGAACTTCAAATAATATATAATACAGGGTGTTCCAAAAACTTTCCGAAAAAATCAAAAGCGCGATAGCTTGGATCAATATGAATATTTTTTGCTCTAGCACCACTGTTCTAACCCCTACCGTCTTCGAGTTATTGAATCTCAAAGATAAATGCATTTGTGAATGCATTTTTTAAATTTCAAAAACAACTTTCAATTTTTAAATAAATTTTCTTTGAATTAATTGTTAAAAAAAAAATTCTTTATATTTTTTACAATGCCCCTGCATTTATTAACGCAACCTGTCTCACGAAGGCGATCAAACGTACTGTTGAAGACGGTGTGGTGGGGAACATCTCTTTGGGGGAAGGCTTCAGCATACATACGCTGCGCTGCCAATGAATTCCCATCAGCTTTGCCATAATAAAAACCGAAATCTGCATACTCACAATTTGAAAATTTCATCGCGAATCGAATTTAAAGGTACACGAAAACAAAGAAAAATGGAAAAAGTTTCACAATTTTATTTTTTTTACACATAACTCAGATAAAAATGTTTAAAAAAACTAAGTTGTTTTAAAATGAATTAAATGCATTCAGAAATGCATTATATTTTGAGAGCTATAGCTCGAAAACGGTAGCCGTTAGGACAGTGGTGCTAGAACAAAAAATATTCATGTTGATCCAAGCTAAATTAAAAATTTTTTATTTTAAATTTAAAATTTAAAATTTAAAATTTAAAATTTTAAATTTAAAATTTAAAATTTAAAATTTAAAATTTAAAATTTAAAATTTAAAATTTAAAATTTAAAATTTAAAATTTAAAATTTAAAATTTAAAATTTAAAATTTAAAATTTAAAATTTAAAATTTAAAATTTAAAATTTAAAATTTAAAATTTAAAATTTATTAATTATTTATTTTAAATTTTAAATTTTAATATTTTTAAAAATTTTAATTTTTTTTCACTTTGAAATTCAAAATCTTACAATGTGCGAAGGGGAAAAACAAAGTGGACAGCTGTTTGGATTTGAATATGTCTAATTTGTTTTTTACCATCTGTTGAAAACGAATATGGTTATTTAAGTGAAAACGCCATCAGTTAAACAAAAGAGGAACAGATTTCGGATTAACTTGCTAAGAAAGAAGAGAAAATATCATTAAATCATAGGATTTCTCTTGCTTCAATTTAGATCTACATTTTATTAAATTTTTTTTTGATAATTGAGGTTGTTACTGAGTTAACGGCAAAGATTAAAAATTATTACATTCGACGACTCAGTTTAGCAAGTCTAAACATTGCTAATTGTGAAACATAATATAAAGCTCTAAGCTCTAAGCTCTAAACATAATATAAAGCTTAAGACAGCCGAATTAGCCGTAACCGAATTTAGAGGTTGTCACAACCTTATTGGAGGCAGTCACAACCTCGTTAGAGGTGTCACAAATGAACTTTGAAAGCTTATTTATTACTAAGTTATGATTTATTTTTTTGTATTTTTATAAAAAAAATTAACGTAATCTTTAGGGTAACACATTTGTTTTACATGTCACTATCTACCTTTTTGGAAGTCCCGGCCATCGTGGGTAACAGCTCTAATTTTGGCGTGTTGTATCTATTGGTGTAGGTCCTAAACTTCTGCACACACAAATGATTGCAGCATATCTCCTAGAAAAGTTTCAAAACTGTTGCTATCTGCTTGGACATTTTCTGCAAAATAACACAATTTATTAAAACACCGTAATTACAATATCTTCACTTAACTTTGTTAATAACCACAAAAATTTTGATATCGCGGCGACATGAATATTTATACATTCTTTAACTTCTTTTAATATAATATTTGTTTTTATAATTTTAAACATCAAGTTGAAAATGAAATTCGGTTGTACATACAGAATTCATGGGAAATTCGGTTACAGCAAACGAATTGATGCCGAATTCGGTCGTTGCAACCGACTTAAGAGTTAAGTCGGTTATTGCGACCGAATTGACACCAAATTCTGTAGCTACAACCGAATTGATACCAAATTCGTTTGTGACATCCGATTTGATGCGACATTTGGTTACTTCAACCCAATTTGGTAGCAATTTCGGTTATCATATCCCAATTATTTCCAAAATCGGTTTTACCAACAAAATTAAGTTGACAGACCGAATATAATTCAAAAGTCGGTTGTCACAACCGCATCAATTAAGAAACGTTGTTGCCGCAACCGAATTTCAGTTGTGAGGACTAAATTCGGTCGTGATAACCTCAATTCGATTGTGGTAACCCCAATTTGGTGGTAACAGCCGAATTTACGGTTGCTGCAACCTCTTTTAACCAATTAGTTCTCTGGGTGTACATCTAATATTGTTCAACAATACTCGATAATAGTTTGCGGTTTTAATTCCACTATCATGTGAAGGGAATTAGAAAATATATTATGAGAATAGTGTTAAAAGTGTTACTTGAATCATTTGCACTGTTTTTGGTTTGAACAACACTGCTGAGTAAGCGTTTATTGCATTAAACTTAGGAAATAGGGTTAGGAGTAGGACGAAAGGAGGAACAGAATTTATTGATGTTTGACCCAAACTTGTTGACATCATAAATAAAATGAACAACACTCTACCGACGCTTATTGGACATATGGACAATTCTGACGAATGAGACGAACAGACTAGCTGCCTGTAGTGCGTAGTACGATCTACTGGCCAAGTGACAACAAATGGATGTGAATCCCTGAACAATCTTGTTGTTCGGTTCAATGTTCTAAACACCAGTATGATGTTATTTATCTCACACGAAAAGTTCCCATGGCAATGTCGATCGAGCAATAATTCACAGCTTAAATTTGGGATAGAGAAGCCAATTTTCCGACACCTTTTTGGGGGGTGAATGATGATCCCTTTGTAGAATGAGTATATTAAAAGTCCGGAAGACCAGACCCCCCCTAGGTCACACTATATTTTTTTTTTTGCCTGATAAAGTTTTAATTTTGAGCCGAAATCTTATTTGAAAAACGTCCAACATACTATCTCTGTCAAAATAGTAGCGCAGTTTCGAGATAAGATATCTTCAGTGAAACTTTTCTTCGTAAAATATTTCAATTTTATATCTCGATTCATTACGTGGACGAAAAACCTTATTTTGGGAAATGTCAGAAAAGTACATTAAAACGGTACCTTGTTCCATAAAAATGTGAAATCTTATCTCGAAAATATCATCTTAGCTGTTTGGACATTTTTTCAAATATTTTTCGCTCTAAATAAAAATTGCATCAGGCAATACAAAAATAGTGAGACCTAAGGGGATCTGTCCTTCCGCAGTTTTAATATACTCACCTAAGGCTTTCATTCTATAAAGGAATCCTTCACCCTCCAGACAATGGCCTCCATTTTGTTCCACTGTGTTATTGAGCACCCGAAATTTTCTGTAATTTGTGTCGTCATACCTTTATGTGTGCACGTCTTTTGCTGGAAGGAAAGTTTCATTTATTCTAGTATAATAATTACACGGTTGTGGAAATTTTTGATATATTCGCACATAATAACTTATTAATATCCGTCAAAATTTCCGATTAATATGTTCATTACAACTATTAGACGTTGTATGGCAAAGATAATATAAGCAAAATTGCTCAAATTAAGGAAATGGTTACACAGTTTTTAATTGCAAAAATCTACACCAATTTCACCCCACACAATGTACTTAGCATTCACTCGTTCCCACCAAATGGTGTGAACTGTTTTACTTGGTTTCTATTTTTACATTTTGTGGTTTTGTTGTAATTAATTTTTATTTGTTTACATTAGTTTTGATTTTGTTTGTGCTTCCAAATATTATTTTTTCCAATCATGAAAATACCTTTTAATACTTTGCCGCTGAGTATTTGTGAAGAGATTCCCACATGCAAGAGCATCATCAGTAAATATTTAAAAATGTATATTCATTAATCATTTAAATTTCTTTTCACCACGATTTTTTTTCTAATTTCCATTATGAGTGTTGAAAAGTTTTTGCATTAGATTGTAAATTAGATTGTATGCAACAGCAAAGATATACAATTGTGCGACACTGGACGTGCAGAGGATCTACTGAGAAGTAACAGTGACTGTTTTGGCGAAATGAAGATGCGGATGGATATAGAATGGTTAGAAGAAATGAAATGTATGTTAATTTCAGAGATAAAACTTATAATAAAGAAATGGTTACAGCTAATTTCATAAATAAATGCAATCACGAAATTGTCAGTTTTAGATGCGAACCCACAAGAGGACATTGTTCTTCGTTATGAAAAAAACAAAAACATAAATTTAAAAAGCCGGGTATTGAATTGTGGTTTCGAAACAACTCAAATATTTAAATCCTTTATCACCATACAGATACAGAATTTAATATCCTGATTTAAAGAAAATATTCCTATTGGAAAACTTATAAAAAATTTGATTCGGGTGAACCGACTTAAACATCCCTTCACCCTTAGTTATCGATTGCGCTCGAGTTCTGCTAAAAAATGCCTATATTCACCCTTGTGTTGACAGAACTGGCGTGGGAAATGCCCCATATTCCATAGTAGATTGACATTTCGCTAAATATTATTTAGCATCCAACTTAGTTAGGATCCTAAGTGTTTTTGGGGAATTTTTGTGACTACCGACCAATTTTCTACCCCATATTTATATGGGAGGTACAAAAATGGGAATGGCGAAGCTGTTAGTTTTGGAACGAAGTTCCTTATCGCACGTTGCGGGATGAGGGCTAAATGAAAAAATTTTAAACAATTTTTTTTAACAACTTTATTACAACCCATTAATATAACCCAAATTGGGTACTTTTGGTTTGGTTTGGTGGCGCTTGTTTACTACATATTGCAGTTTTGAACCCAACAACAAGTAAATTTAGGAAAGTCAAAATGCAAAACTGGCAAATCCCTGAAGTACAACCCTGAATTAAATTTGGCAGCACACCTACTCTTACATTCATACTTTTGGTTTGTGTCTAGACTAAGATAAACATTTTGTTTAATGGGAAATTTTCTAGGTGGAGCCTGTCTATTGCATATTGTAGTTTGAACCGAATAAAAAGTAAATTTAGAACAGCCAAAGTGAAAGAAGTTTAAACTGAGAACATTTTCTTAAATAAGTGCGATTCTTAAAAAAAGTAAATGTTCTCAAACAAAAATACCTATTCATATTTTTAAACAAAGCACTTTTACTTAACAAAATACCTTATCTTAAAGAGCACCTTTGCTTATAAAAGCAAATTTTCTTACAAAAAGTACCATTTCTTAAAAAAAGAAATTTTTTAAATAAGTACCTTTTCTTAAAAGAGTGCATTATCTTACACCAAAGTGCATTTCTTAACAAACTACCCTTTCTTTAAAGATTAGATTTTTTGTAAAACAAAATAACTTTTCTTGAGATATGTACCTACTCCTAAAATTGTACCTGTTCTTTCGTAGAAAAAACTTTTCTTCAAAAAAAAAATAAATATCTTACAAAAAATTCATTTTCTTACAAAAATTCCTCATCTTAAAAGTACATTTTCTTAAAAATAATATAATACCTTTTCTTTTCTTGAGATAAGTAGCGTTTCTGAAAATAAGTAAAATTTTCTGAAAAAAATAACCTTATCCTAAAAAGAGTACAACTTCTTTAAAATGTACCTGTTCTTAATTCAATTCAATTCAAAAAATATTTATTAATCCAAATAATACAATTGAATCTTACAAAGACATGATACAAAATTGTGAGTTTTATCATTTTGATATTTCAGCAACTGAAACTTAGTATATGTATATTTACATTTGATGGAATTTTTCTTTATATTTTGATTTGTTTTTATTTATTATGTTTTTAAGGCAAAAGGATCAAAAACCTTATCTGATATACTTAAAGCTAGGATTCAAACATAGGGTACAAAATATTAATGATAGGGTCATTATTTATTAAAATAATTTTCTATTTATTAATATTATGGGTTTGGTAAATTTCTGGGGTTTAGTTATGATAGTTGGTTACACTCTCTTAGAATCTCATAAGGAGAGTCTGCAACTTTTTGAAAATAGATTGCATTCAACCGATTTATGAAATCGCCGATGAGTTCATATCCAGTCTCTTCGTGAAGCATTATTGTGGGGTAACGCCAGTGTTTTCTATTTATCAAAAGTATTTCTTTGTAAAAAAAAATGCATACTCTTAGGCTTTTCTTTACATAGAAACATAAGCTTTTAATAAAAGAAGTACCTCTCATCAAAGAAAGGGCCATTTCGGGGAAATATAATACATATTCTTAAAAAAGGGACCTACAAATTTACAAGAGTATCTTTTCTTAAAGATCCATTTAAATTACAGTATTTTTCAACAGGCGCCTTAGGCGTGGTGGAACTAACTAGTACATAATATAGCGAAAAGAACTTCGTTCCAACCGGGTGTCCCCTGACACCTCATGTAATTTTTTTATTACACAGTAGCTTTGACAAAATATTGATCAGTACCAAATTTTATTAAGGTCGGTTGTGGTTTACTGGAGATATCTAGACGGCCTACATTAAATATGCCCAACTTTTGTAGGAGGTACGAAACTGTATAGGAGGTACGAAACAGTCAATTATTATTTACACAGTAGCTTTTAGCCAAATATTGCCTAGTACCGAATTTCATTAAGATCGGTTGTAGTTTACGACAGTTATCGTGTCGACCAACCGGTCATCCGCCCAACTTTTGTATGGAAGGTACAGGAAAGGGTGTGGCAAACCCATTAATTTCCATAGGAGAGTGTCATTTGACTAAATATTGTCCAGTACAAATTTTCATAAAGTATGGCTCGGTTTTGCGGGGTTATCTTGTCGAACAACTTATGCACCAACATTGGCGTGGCAAAATCACTCTTTTCTTAATCGGTGACGAGCGTTTGATGACATGAAGCCTATATCCTAATTTCATTAAGATTGTAGGTATTTCACGCGACTTATCGTATTAAGAACCCGGGCGACGAGCAAGCTTTTATATGGGAGGTACCAGAATGGGCGTGGCAACCTCGCCACTTTCCCAGAATAAGTAGAAATTTACAGATTATTAACCAATGTTTGCGTTTTACGTCCACCAGACATCCACCAGATATCAGAAGAAGCGTGGTGATATGCCCATTTTCATTTCCAAACTAAGTTTGAAAAAATAATATTCACTGACAACATTTCTTTCTGATCGTTAAAGATTTCTGGCAGTTATCGTGTTGACAGATAGACAGATGGACATAGCTAAGACGTTTTAAAACGTTCTTAATCGAATTCCAGCCAAGATAAAAAATAAATAAATGGATTCCCATTACATCCCATGGAGGGACCGGGGAGAACTTCTCACAATCACTGAGCTGTGCGCTTTCCAGTTTTCACTCACTGATTGGGACCTACAGTTTAACTCCGACTCCGAACGGTATTTTGATAAGCTTTGTCATGGCTATATACTCGATAGTGTCGCCGTCACTATGCGAGGTGACCGCCGCCGAAGGAAATTTGAAGGTGATCAGAGCAGGGTTCGAACTCAGGATCTCATGTACAGGAGCCGCGCACACTACCATTGCACCACCGACAGCCAAGATACTAAGGGTCAAATATGGATCCATCTATGTGTGAAAGTTGTATTTTGAAAAGCTTCTTCATGGCTAACTACTCGATAGCGTCGAAGTAACTATGCGAGGTGACCGCCGCCGAAAGGAATTGAATGTGGTCAGATCAGGGATCGAACCCAGGCGCTCATGCACAGAAGGCGCGTGACCTAAACATTGCACCACCGACGGCCACCCCCCATACCCTCACCCCATATAGAAAGTAATCTCGTGGCGAAAAAAAAACCTCAGCTATAAACCTTCACAAAGACTTGTATTTTAAAATTGTTTCTATAGCATTAACATTTAATATAAATATTATGCGCGGTAATATAAAATTACTACTGCCGAATATTACATGGGTTGCCTTCAAATTATTGACCGCCCACTCTGTGCTTTATCCGCTTGATTGCTTTTAGTGCCACTAATCGGACTCTAGTGCCTTCACCAGAATTAGATTCCAATACTCGTTACTTAACGGAGTAATAGGGATGGGCGGCTTTATTTTACAATAATATCTCGTAAAATAATTTATTTTCCTTTGTGTGGAATTGCGACTGATAAAAATATCTCTGTGGTAAAATCATTCAATTGTAGTGACGGGTATCTTTTGTAATGTTATTTCGAAATAAGTTAATTGATTTAGGAAGTACAAGGGAGAGTTACCAATGGAAACATGTTAATAAGATTTGAAAGCACTTTTCTTTAACAAAAAATGCGAAGGCAGATACAAATGTAAAATAATAATCCTGACTTTATTAAAAACGACAGAGACGAAATCTCCGAATACTTAACCAAAGTAAAGAATAATAAATAATTACATTAGCGTAATATTAAGCAACGTTGTACACAAATATACACATAAATAAAGTTATGTACATATGTCTTAATGCTCTGAGTTTAAAAAATCCAATATTATTCAATTTGCTGTGTTGTCTATTAAATATTCATTTGGTTCGATATCGCATTCATTAATTGTTACTGATAAAAAAAAGGTTTGTTTTGCTCAGGTTATTCACACGCAAGGCGAGTATTGGTCTATATAAGTATATGTTGGTCTATATATATTTACTATTAATCATACTCACTGATATTCAATTCATCAACATTCAATGACAGTATCGGAGATTGTGTTTACACACACATACATTTACGGCGGGCAAAAATATTTGTGTTCATGTATAAATCATTTTCATGGACTGGTTTATTAATTAATTTCATATAATTATTTTTATAATTATCTGCTGTAATCGTTCTTCATTTTTTGTTCTTCATTGTCATTGCCACATTGCGTATGAGTAACGCAAAATAATTAATACATTGCTTATACGTCTGAAAATGCAAAAGTGCAGCTACATTAGTTGATAACACTTTGGGCGACACCACGATTTTTACGGATTCAGCTGCAATATGGAAAATTGGCACCCAAGTTATATTTAATGAAGCTATTGCACTGTATATGTGCAACATGGCGATTTGTTAATTATTTGGAAAAATATTTGTTTGAATGAAAAATGTTTAAATAAATTATTTTCAATAGGAGGAGAATAAAGCCTCAATGGTTTGGAGAGTCTTCAACTATTCAGTAAGTTTTAATGGCAATTTGTAACCTTTTATATTAATTTTCTGTTGGTGTGATCTTCTTCACATGTGTATTATTAATTGAGAATGACCTGTGACTGTCATTTTTGGAATTAATTAAAAATCGTCGGGATTGATACACGGTTATGTCATAATTCCAATTATGTGTACATTGGAATTTTTATTGGTCTATATAATGTAATTGCACAATTCCCTACTAAAACTGTTTGTATGTAGTTTCAAAATCAGTAGCGATGCATTTGTTTATTCATAGCTCTAAAACCTTTGGCCATACTTGTGATTGATACCAGGGTTCCTGTCAACTGCCATCTGTTAATACTCTACTGTATACTGTTTAACAAGTTGCTTCATTTAGATTGTGTCTGCCAGCAATGGAAAACAGACAGCACCATTAATTTCGACAAAAATGGGAGAAGGTGAATTTAGCATTATTTGTGACGTAAAATACCACTCACGGAAACCAATGAAAGGCCTTATAAATACTAAATACGAGTCACGTAAGAAATCGCCGATAAATTCCATGGAATGGTTTTGGACGATAGGAGGATGAGAGTTCGTGGCTGTAGGCATCTCAACGAAGAGGGTTGGTTATATTTTACATGAATATTTGGACACGAAAAGGCTATTAGCGTGATGGGTGCCGCCAATTCTCAGACTCGACCATAAAAGGATTGATTGGCGATGCTCAACCATAAAAGAGCTTTTGTACCGTTTTGTAAACTGGGTCATCACAAAGAGGAATGTGAAGTCTGTCGTCCAAAATTTAACGACTCAGACTCCAGCATTTTAAACATCCACAACTTCGCTTCCACTCCAGCACTTTAAAAATTCACGTCTTCGCTCCGTGTCCGATTCCAACAATTTGAAAATTCACGACTCATCACCGACTCCGACTTAAGTATTTTTAAAACACACGGCTCCACTCTGACTCCAAGATTAAAAAAAAAAACATTAATTAATGCCAACCTTTCCAGAACGGCGTAATGAGTGCAAGTGCATGTAATATGTCTTTGTTGTCAGCACAACACACAAATATTTATTTCGCTTTTGATTCTCTAATTGGAAAACTCAGTTAGAAGTTCGATTTTAATTTTTATTATTCTAAATATCAAGCACTTCCATTTTCTATTTAAAAACTTTGTATATTTATCATCGGAAATGGTTTTACTGTATTTCAAAATATCCTCCTGAAGATCAGTACACTTTTGCATGCGCTCAATTCAATTTTCGAAGCACTTTTTCCAATCCGTCGAAAAACGTCAGCCACGTAGTAAAAAGAAGTCATTGCGTGCAAAATCAGGGCTGTAAGGCGAATGACCCATCAATTCGACATGTTGAGTGCTTAAATAGCCCATTGCAAAATGATCCGTCTTCTCTAGTTGTTTTTCCTTATTTCTTCGACCACTGTTGGCAAACAGATGGTGGCATATCACTCAAAATTGACAGTCCTACGTTCCACTAAAGGCACTGTGGTTATACCGGAAAAAAACCTTCCCAAAAAGCGCTAACATTTGCTTCGATTTGTTTCTTCCTCGAATAACTTTTGTTGGTTTTAACTCGCCTAATGCACAAGGATGCCTCAATCCCAGGGTATGTTACATGCCGGTCTTGCTGTATCAGTTCACGCACAGCATCGATGGTGAACGGCGCCCAAGACTGAACTCTTGGTAACAGCGATTTACATTGGTTTTTGAAACATAGAAACACGTTGATTCAGAAACTTTTGTCTCGATAATCCATGCCAAAAATCGTAAAAAATCATGGCACGAAAATGTTCACGGGTTAATTCTATTTGTTGACCGAGTTGAATTTTTCAAAACTCTGTAAATACAACAAATAGTGCTCGTTCTATGTATGTTTAAACTAAAAAATGTCAAACTTTCCAATGGAAGTTCAAGTTTGCATCTGGAGGCGCTAGTATTGCCAGGACCAAATATCTAATTAGCAACCCCATACAAGTAGAATTTAGAAGTGAGTTGTAATATTTTTAACGATACAAAGTATTTAACAATACATCGACTTCATTGGGAGATATGACAGCCATAAAGAAATATTTTTCCGCTTCAGAAACCAGGAAACCCACGGCCAATCGACATACACCTAAGGCGAACTAATTTGATCGCATACGGTTTTAAAATGAATACTAACTGATCAAATGGGTCAACAAATTTTTCTTTAAGAAATTGTTGATTTTTTACAGAACCACTAAACATGGAGTTGATGTCGTCTATATTTTGACGACTCTAATTCAGACTCCAGGCAAATACCCCAGCCTCCAACTCCAAGACACCGGCTCCAACTCCGTCTCCACAGTACTGATCGTAATACACCAGAGGTCAAGGAACAGTGAAAGCAGAGTGAACGTGTATCAACGGAGGCCAAGGTGGGTTTGTCAGCCACTACGGTCGTGGCAGATTCGACACTGATTTTAAGCAAAAAGTACTGCATTTAACGAAGAAGAAATTGCTTTTCCTCAACGAGAACTCACCAACATACAGGTATGTAATCGCCATGGTAAACCTAGAGAAATGGCAAGGCGCTAAGAAATGTGTTTCGAATGAAAGGATCATTACTGAAACAAACGACTCTTTGAAGGGGCTTGAGAAACGCCATTTTTTAGAATGCATAACAAAATTTTTAAAAACAACGGACTACATCTATCTAGTTAAGAGTAGACTATGTTGAGAAATATAATGTTTCATTTAAAATATTCATTCATTCCTATTTCATTCAAAAAGCCTTGAATTTACCAACCTGCTCTCGAACAAGACAATTATTTTCTGAACATATGCCAATGTGTTAAGATTTTGAATTCCTATGTTTTTTTCCACAGATCACGCATGACTGGCGTTGTTCTGACATCTTATTATAATACAATATTGATTGAAAATTTATCATGGAAAGACTCACACCGCAACAACGTCTCTAAATTGTTCAGTTGTACTACACGCTAAAACGCGATAACTCCTTGTTCGAATGCATATATAGAGTGTGTGTGGAGCCTCTCGCAATTATATTATACTTGTGTCCAAACAAATTGAGGTTGCAAATCAATGTTACATATTTAAGACGTTTGTGCGTATGCGTTTGTGACCCAAATACGACTTTGGATCCACTCCAAGGCGATTATCCATAGCCCATCTTGCAGTAGTATGTATGGACCTGCTGCAGAATGTCCCTAAGGGTAACTGGAAACTTCCCCCTAACCGCAATTGCCACGTCATCTGCGTAAGCCATAGTCTTTACACCCATCTTCTTCAGAGAAAGCAGAATACTGCTCTTGGAAAAGATTCCATTGGAAAGATTCCACTGAGACGTTCCTCTTCCAACAAATATAAAAATATCTGACCAAAATGCGTCTCTTTGCAAAAACCAAATCTAACCAAAATGCGTCTCTTTGTAAGAAGGTTTTGGACACACAGACTTATATTGATATCAACCCCCAGTGCCGTGATTGCCGTAGGTATTGTCACAGGATTTACAATAAGATAAGATTCTATAAAACTAGTCAGATCATGCAGTGCAGTTTCGGTAGACCTTAGCAGGCTGTAGGCGTTGTGTTGAGTAATCTCTCCAAGGTTTTCAAGAGAAATGATAGTCTAATCGGTCGGAAATCGTAAGATGCCGTATGAAATGGTTTCACCAATTTGGTAATGAAGACACATTTAATTTCACCCATTTCCAAGTTATGTAGGCCTGCTAGATACACCCGGTATAGGGTTCTTTCAGCCAAGGCAGTAGTCCATAAGCCACTGCCTGTAGTTCCGTCGGCGGGACATTGTCCGGTCATACCGACTTGAGATACTTGACGCTTTTTTTAGCCCAAAGAATTCTAGATTTTGTCACAATTCCACTGGAAACATCCTATGGCTGTTCTTCAACGGAATCTCCAACTGAATCATTTAGTTCACCCTCAGAATTGGCAGGGAACTGTGTATCCCGGAGAACCCTCAGTGACGCCTCACTAGACGTCGTGGTCCACGACCTATAAGTTTTCCTAATGTGTTTTAACTAAATTTTCCTAAGCCTGGAGGCATCGGATGAGCTTTCCACATTGCTGTAGGAATCCATCCAGGAACTATTTTTAGCTATCCTCAACTCTCACTTATACTGCTTGAGTTCTTCCTAATGTACTCAATAGTACAAGGTGTTTTGTGGACTTTGTCTATTGGCACAGGCATTAACAATTTTGCCTACCTTCTTACCTGACAGCATTTATCTGGCTTTTTTGATTCTCTACATTTGTATAATCACCAGGTAAGAAATATTAGGAATCCAGCTTTTTAAAACTATTTTTTAACCTTTTAAATCACACAATTGTAACTGTATACATTGGTGCCGAAAATGGCAAGTGTTTCCTTCTTATATTGCTTTGGTGTAAAATACTTTGTCCCGGAGTCAGAGACCTATTTATTGTCTTTGCAAAAATACCTGAAGCGATCTGGAGCTTTAAGTAACTTTTCTTGCTTTCAGAAACGCTTTAAAAACTTAAATTATATTCCCCCTCATCCTATTATAAAGCCGTAAAAGTCTAAGACTAATTATGGTATTTTTTACATATCGTTGGCAGAAATGCAAAATAACGTAACTACAGTTCTAATTTGTTTGCAGGATATGAGAAACGCCTAATGAAATGGCCAACACTAGAGTTTCGACCACCATATGTTCGAATTTTATTTCATTTTGAAAAACTTTATTAACTTGATAGTTTTGTCTCCTGATTAATCTACCCAATGGTGTAGCGAAATATGGAAAACAAGGAAAGCAATACTGACCCAAGCTGACTCAATTTGGATTACTTACTGGTAACAAAGTTCGAATAACAAAATACAATTATTCTTAATAAATTTACAAACGCCTTTTCCATTTCTGCACAAAAATTCAAATTCACAAGTTATACATTTTCTCTATGGTTATTTAATTAAGATTATTTCCCCAATATGCCCAAAACTAGAAACAACCTCCTTCCTAAATGATTAAATATTCTACCTTTTAGGGAAATGTTACAGACCTTACAATATTTCTATGAAAGATTACAATTAATTTAGAAATTTTATTTTTTCTCTTACCGGTTGTTTTATTTCCATCATTTGCCACTTCTGGCCAGTTCAAATAAATGGGTTTTTCACTTCACTTTAAATATTGCAATTTAAATCATATTGTTTCTTTTTTTTCATCATATTAAACATTCAAAAGTTAATGAATTTTTGATAATATTTTTTGGCATTAAATAAACTCAATATAAATTATTCATTATACATTTAAGAAGACTGGAACACACCCGAACACGAACTCACATCCACACAACACTCAGAGAATATTTAAATTAATATTCAAATCCCGCCACTACGTCGTTGTTAGGCATTACACTTCCACGGCAATATAGCATGTGAATGAGACTATTTTGTGGCGGATCTAGTACTGGAACTCTGGTACTTGTTGATTGTTGTAAGTGCAGCGCATAACTAATAAAAAATTCATTAAGCTAAGCGCCTGATGGTATGCTACGAAAAACACAACACACTCACAGCAAGAGAGCGTAGGAAAGATACTGCGATACTGTATAGCGCCGCGCACAACTCAACTTTTGATAGTTGAATGAATACTACGTCAGACGCATGAATGCTTTTGCTACCACCTAGTACGTTGATTCTCAACGTGGAAAGCACAACGGGCTCCATGTTTGTATATTATCTGATTATTATTTTGAATTTCTTCTTATTTTAAATAAATATAATTCCAATTGAATCCCTTGAAAGAATTGGTCTAAGATAATTTAAGACACGGGTTGAAAATAAGACTGATTTCTGCTGTTGTATCTTGTTTTGGTAGTACATTTTGATTAGGGTCTCGATTATGCAAAATTTATGCTGCATTGTTTTTTTTTTGCATAATCAAAGCTCAGTTTTTGTACGATTTTTGTTTTTCCAATCAAGTTCTATTGGAGCAGCAAAATTATTCTCCTATCTTAAGGACACCATTGTCGGTCGCTATGAATGATATTATTAACAATATACATAAATAAACTAAATAAACTTTTAGGCAGAAATCAAACAAAGTTCTACTATGAGTCTGAGATTTTATGCATCATCTTTGATTTTCGAGGTGGAGTGATGTAAATAAAGAAATAAATAGATATCTATCAAATTTACACCGGTTCCGAACGGTATATGAGATGCTTATTCATCCAAAATTAAAATGTTCGAGCGTTCGGTCGTTTTTTTAAATACTTATATTTACTTATTATTTACTATTTTTGAATTTATCGTCAGGAAGATAAACACAAATATTAATTAAAAATTGAATATAATACGAAAGGTCAGATAAATCATCACCTTTTTCAATGCTTCTTCATCGTTAATACCTCAATAGTGTCTAGAGAGTAGAGAGAGTAGACCAGCGTCGAAAGAAATCGTAGGTGGGCAGAGCAGGAATCGAACCCACGTTCGCGCACGCTAACCATTGCACCGCCGCCGGCGGAGAGATGTGCCATGGCTATTTTGGCAAGAAATATATCACTGTTTTATATTGAACGACAATTTTGGAACGTAATATATTTATATGAAGCTGTCTAAAACCTTTAATCGTGTCATCCAAATTAATCACCAGCATTACTATGATTTGTGGAAAACGTTAAGAAACCCTGAACTGTTGTATCAACACCTACGCAGTTATCGCATTATGTACCACAGTTAACAGAGACCATTAACTACACTCCGTCATCACAGGCAAGTTTCACTATCATTTCAATTGCAGTCATAGACATTATGGTGGTTCCTGTAATTCGACAAAAAAGTATCGCAGTGTCATTTGCAATATGGTACTGTGTCTTTATGATGACAAAGTCCAAACTAAACAGTAAAAGCTGGCGATGTTGTTGTGATTATCTTCCTAAAATTAAAGAATGCATGAGTTTTTTTCATGTCACCTTGAATTAGCCTCGGCTCGTATTTTGCAGTTAACATTCGATTCATTGCTGTATTGCTGTATCAGGCAGCGTTAAAGAAAATAGCCGAAATGTCGATCCGTAGCCGATCGCAGCAATTGGGTTTAAGTTATTCGACCACCTAAGATATTCGACCTCGGAGCAACTGGTGCAACCGTTGAAGCCGGGCGACCTACCACAACTTTGTCTTTTCGGTGAATGGGCCTTAGAGAAGCTGGACGAAGATCACCTTTTTTATCGAAAAATTGTCTTCAGGGACGAGACTAAATTTTGGCGCAATCAGGCTGCTCAAGAGCTGCCAATTGACCCTTAAAAATACACTGTGTGGTGCGAATTATGGCAGGCATTGATTTATCGATACGGATAAATAATTTATTCACTTGTACAAAGATTATGTGTTTCCTTCAGTTTTCAACAACCAAATAGCAAAAAAATCACCCATTACTTCGAAAAATGGGTCTTGTAAAGGATTTCCGAAAACGCACGCACGATTGAATGTAATTGAATTTGATCGGAAATCTTAAGTTTTTTTCAATATTTCTCAACAGTGAAACTGCTTTCTTCGTTCACTTAGAGTTCCGAGAATCAATTCAATAACAGGTTAACAATTTTCTTGTCGTGTAATATTTAGTTATGTTGATCAGAATTGGCCACTCAGATCATTCGATTTAACGCCGTTGTACTTTATTCAGATTTTTAAAATCTAATGTTTATGCCAACAGGCCCACGAACTTCCGCGCCTTAATGGAGGAAATTGGGCTCTGAATCAACGAAATTCAACCACATTTACATAAATTAGTCGTGGCAAATTTCGATAATAGAAGGAGTATTTGCCAGCAAAACCATAGAGGCCGTTTGTTATTTCATAATATACTTTATATTGTATATTTTATGAATTAATTACAAATTTCAAATTTGTCATTATGTTCTATTCAAATTTGTTCTTGAGTGCATTTTGGGACACCCTTTTTTGGTACTGGTTAATATTCAGAGGGTATGAAGAGGAAGCAGTTCTTAACTAAAGAGAAGCCCGTGGGTACAAGCGGCCTGGTCCGAAATTTCGTTAAATTTCTTCCGTTTTTTTGTTGTTGTTTGAATGCAAATGTAACGTGTCTCGAGCTTGTTGCAAATAGAATATACTTGTGTCCAAATATATTGTGTTTGTATTCAATATAACATTTTAGACACATAATGATTACAATATATGTTTTTGTGATTCAAATATGTTTGTTGAAAACTGCTGGCAACAAACAACAACAGAACAAAAAGGCAGCAGATCTTCAATTCTTGAAGAGAATACCTGCAAGGAATTATATGGATATTCCAAATATATATGTATATGGTTCCTGCATAAAGTTACAAGGACGGTTTTTCAACTTTTAAAATTTAATCGGACTTGTAACAAAAAAATGCTGTGAGCCTAATATATTAAAACTGAAAATCGACAAATTTTGTTTTCATAAATATATCCATTTGAATTTTTCCATTTTACAATTTTGCTCTTACAAGCTGAAAATCAGTATTTATTTCTTGTTTGGATGGAAATATAAGGTGTGTTTGTAGCTTGTCACAAATATGGTATACTTGTACCCAAACACACAGTGTTTGCTCTTCAATATTACATGTTTGAGATACAATGATAAAAATGTTATAATATATGTGTTTCTCATTCAAAGATAGCTTTGTTTGTGATACAAATACCGCTGTGTTTCTTGCACAGTTTACTACTTTTTGTCGCTATGCTCTGTCGGGAGAAAAATACTAAAGGGCGAACAAATAAAGAGTGTTCTCAGCCTAAGATAATTTTGTTACAGTGTACTGTAATTTTGCACTATTCTTTAAGTCAGTGATTCATAAATAATCCTGAATTTGTTTTCAAATGAACTGACTGTTTATGTTGACTGATCTGTTGCGTTTTAGTTTCATACATTAAGTGTTAAGTAAGAAACACACGAATGGCTGCACGTAAAAGTATGCATCTTTTCAAGTTAACATGGTAATGGTTGCTTCAAAATATAAGTGAATTTAGGACTTGAACGTTTGGAATGTGTTCCAAACATATATATTGTTCCTACAGAATATGTTTGGGAGAATATGTTAAAGAGGCAGTTTTTTTTCAGCGTGTAGAAAATCATTGACGTTACAACATTTTCAGCAGCTGTAAAGGGAACATAAAAATATCTACAAGTTGTTGTAAAATGTAACTGAGCCTATCCTAAATTAACGGAGTGTATATGCAAATATCATGATAACAACGACAAAACATTTTCATTTAAAATGATTTGTTTGATGATCTCAACGATTGCTGACGGCTCAAGCACCAAAGGATTCACTTCCTGTAACAACGAATCTATTGGACAGTATAATTAAATAATATAATTTAGTAGGCATTATTGTGTCAATTGTATTTTATATCGAACAATATCGTAAATATATTTTAGTCTTACGAATACTCAAGCAACGAATGGAATATTTACTGTCCATTTTAATCCAAAGGATGTAGCTTTTTATTTAAACACAATGATTATGTTGCGCAACGACAGGGCACACTGTGCTTTGCTGAAAATCACTGTAGCGCAGTTAGAAAATCTTCATTAATTTTCACAACATTTAATCATATTTTTGTCACAAAAGTCAGTGCTTTTTTTTTGTATAAAATACATATAATTATTAACAGTAATATATTCATAACACTGATCGAAAATCTATTTTTATGCCGTTTGATAAAAGTTAGTTAAATTTTCGAAAATACAGGCATTGAATTAAGAATTTCAAAATGCTTCTTGTGTTGGTCGTAGTTCACAAAATGTTGAACAAATACTTATTAACGAAATTAATAACCTAAGTTTTTGAGAATTGAGCTTTTTGAAACTTCTTCAAGTCATGTCTTGAGAGCGGAAGCCAATTTGGAAAATTATTTTCATGATATAATAGAAAGCTAACTAGACTAATTAAAACCCCATTAAAATCTGCTTTATCAAATATAAACAAATGCATTCTAAATAATTTTTTTAATCCTCAATGATATTTGATATATAGCTCTGAATTCGTATAGAACGCAAAAACATTGTGACCCTTTCCTCAGTTACATTTCTGTAAACGAAAAATTCGTGCAATCCCAATTTTCGGTTAATATTTTTCAACTATTATCCTATTTATTATCCTACTATTAATAGAAACCTTTTTAGATTATAATTTTTTCACATCTTTAGTAGCTACCAGCATTGCAAACATTTCCTTCTATGATATGGAACGGCCCCAATTGTGTTTCATTATCATGTCTGCCCACCACAAAATGTTAAATCTCCTGAAAAAATATTTCCATGCCTTCCAAACCAAATGACTGATCTATCAGGTCCCACATCCTGTGACGTAATGTACCCTCATACATTTATTTAATTATGACCTGATAACAGACATACACCTCTGTAAATAACAATGGAACAACAATAGTGATAATAATCAATTTGATTGAAGATAAATTATCAATTTCAATTGCATTTCAGTGATTATCAACACACACAGAGAAAGAGAGAGAGAGAAATATTGTCAACATCAGCTTTAAATCGTGGCATACCACACAAATGGATCAGACAAACAACAATCGTGCATTAATTTGTTAATATTTAAAATAAATTATGGCCTCAGTTATTTCCTGCTGAACTTCGAGTGTAATAAAAAAACAAACATTTTTTGTTACGACGTTACTATTTATATTTTGTGATAAATTACTTATGAGGTTAATAAGTTTATTTTTTTATGGTGTCGCTTGTTTCCTGTGTCCGACCGTTTTTTCCCGCTAGTCGTTTTGAATACAATTTTTTTGCCGTGCCAAAAGCGTTTAACCACTATGACGTCTGAAACTTAACTGAATTCATTAGAGTCGGTTTGGCCCTTTGTCACGTAGAGAATATGGTTAATTGTATTGGTGGCTTCTCTTAGTTGCCTGGTGTTGGTGCGTGGTGTTTCCGAGAGTAGGTGTGTAAGTTGCTCAGGATTATACACTCAATTAAATGTGTTTTTTACAACATATCCCTGTGCATATGTGTGTGTTTTAAAGATAAATGTTTAACACACGTACATACATATGTGTTTTCTGACTCATTCTTCCGTGGTTCGTGGCTGGGAGTTTATGCGGGGAAACGTCATATTTGTGAACATCCTCCAACCTTAACCTTTGTTCCTCTTCTATTATTTTTTCACATGTTTAAAATTCTGCTGTCCCTTTTCGCTTTTATATTAAGGGCAAAAGCGAGCGGTTTGGGTTTCAGCTGTTATTTGGCCATCACAACATGTATACATCGACTTTGTTGGTGTTTAACTTGTGGGACAAAGTGTTCGCATATGTCTGTTGTTTTTGGCTTAACCCTTAATTGTCTGCAGTATCTTTGATGATACAATACAACTATTACATCTATAGCCGCGGGTACGGCCTAAATACACAAAGTGAAAACATCCAAATACAATTTGTCCGACTCATTTGTATGCAATTTTCTGTGCATATCGCGTAGGTCTCAGAATCGGCCAACATCTATTTTTCATACCCCTAAATCATAAGGGTGACCCACCCCTATATAGAACACAGATTTGTCCGACTGCGAAACACAGATTGTCAGACTGCGAAAAAACACACATACTGATGTAGCGGTAGCGAATAGTTGTATTGTGTGGGTGCGAAGCACTCTCAGAGCAAAGAGAATATTGACGTATTATACGTATATAAAAAATGAGAGAGCAAGAGAGCAACGAATATTTTGTGAACTTGTGTAGCGTATGTACGAGTATAACAATGGATGTATGTATATACAAGTGTCTGTTGCTTTGCATTCATTGATTTTTGTGGGAATGAAGCAAAATGTAAATAATGACACATGTACTTGCACTGGTCTTTATATAATTTTAAGTATTAACATTATTTAAATGTAACGTCATCATGTGTTTGAACGCTGGTTTTTATTTTCCAATGTAACATTTACTAATGTGTTCACCGAAATCGAACAGGTACCGTGTAGCAAAAAGGTGTTAATACATCGCCCGTGAGTTCGAACACTCATTGGATTTTTTTTTCAAACATGTATATTATTTTAAATGAATATATAGCTAATTAATGAGTATTCAACAAACAATATATATATGTATATGGTTTCCTATTACATCCCATGAAGGAATCGGGGAGAGCTCCTCACAACCAGTGAGGTGTGCGCTTTCTAGTTTTATACTCACTGATTGAGACCTACAGTTTTATACCGGTTCCGAACGGTATTTTTGAGAAGCGTTTTCATGGCTAAATTCTCGATAGTGTTGCCGTCACTATGCGTGGTGACCGCCGTCGAAAGAAATTGTAAGGTGGTCAGAGCAGGGATCGAACCCAGGATCTCAAGTACAAGAGGCGCGCACACTTCCCATTGCACCACCGACAGCCACAAATAAACCCTTTTGTTTTCTTAAGCGACCGTAGAATGTGTCTAGTAGAGCCCATCGGTCTGTATATAAGAAGAAGTTACTTATTTATTTATTTATTAACGTATAATTACAAATTATATGTTAATATTAATGAGCAATAGCAACATAGGCCTACAGCTCAAAGAAGCAGATGTACGACCACCCCCTGTTGCATCCCCTACCAGTTTCGAAAGTTACCAACAGTGAATTTCAGAATTTTCAAAAATTTTTCAAAATGGTTCATTGTTACTGCTCCGCTGTTGGAAAAGTAACCGTATTGGCTGAAATATCGTGGATCTTCAACTATAATATACGCACAGAGAAGAAATTCGTTGCCACAACTATATGTACAGCCAACTAGAATTTGGCGATTCCTTGGAATATCACAGTATTCAGTTGTGATTACCAATAATTGTGTTCAGTATCACCAAATGTTGTGCATATCAATTGATTTGTAATACAGTTTTGGTTGCAAAAACAGAAATATTTAGTTGAAGTCACAGCAACAATAAATAAATATGATCTTTCAAACGAGTTTTAGTTCTAGCAATCAAATTATCCTGTAGTGGTGAATATTCTATTAGTTGTATGAACGAAAAATGTAAAAACTAATTCGGTTATACCAAATAATATATTGGTATGTTCAACTAATTACTTGAATTTGATGGCTGGCCCAACCATTTAGTGACGCCTTTAACCCATTATGAATTTTAAAAGAAAAAACTAAAAAAAATAATTTTTTATTAAAATTGTATATTTTATATATAAACATAAACAAAAATTATTATTATTTATAACCAGAGTTCGTATTTCGTGCCCATTTTTGATCGAAAATATGAAAAAATTTCTTTATCTCGAAAACGGAGCGTCTAATCGAAAAATAACAAATTTTTACGGGTTTCTAAGTGTTTCTCACAATGTGTTCCAATTCGCATGAAATAAGTTTTTTTCAAAAAATCGCCAAAATAAGAAAATCGCTAAAATCAAAAAATGGCTCCAACTCGGAAACGGTGCGTCTAATTGCAAAAATAATAATTTTGTTACCTCCGCAAGAGGCTGTAACCAATGGATGTCTTTACTACGGCAACACTTTTTTTAAACAAATCGCTAAAACTACGTTTTTTCGAACAAAAAATAACTAAACCGCCATTATAGACAAATATATTTCGCAGGCGGAGCTTTCAGTCGAAATATAACTAATTTTTCCGGCTTTCCAACGGTTTTTCATAAAGTGGTCCAATTCGTATGGACTTTTTTTCTAAAAATCCCCAAAATAAGAAAATCGGTAAAATCAAAAAATGGCTATAACTCGGAAACGGTGCGTCCAACCGCAAAAGTAATAACTTGTTTACCTCCATAGGAGGCTTTATCCTATATACAGCATAACTTTTATTTTAAAAAAAATTAGTAAGACCTATTTTTAATCTATCACTAAAATCGATAAGTAATTCTGATGAATGAGAATTATGAATTCTAATCAAAATATAGACTTTTTCATTGAATTTCAAATGCTTGAATTGATTTCCAACTAATTTTTTTCCTCTGTGTAGGTACATTTTGACACTCAGATCAATACTACCCAAATACCAAACTTCATTTAAAGAGAAACTGAATTTGTTAAGCCAGTCAACACGGACAAACACATTAGCCCTGTATTCCAACAAATAATAACCACTTTTCACTTAGAAAATTGTTCCTGATCATATAAGCTTGTAGTATGAACAATAGCACAAATGTATAAAATCGCTCATAAAATTTAACTTCAAAACCATATGTTGGTGTCAAAAAAATCCCCAAATACGATGGGGTCTCAGAACTAATCAAACTTACAAAGAAGACAGAAAAAGGTTGGGAAACATTTTCTTTATTTTTAAACATAATCTTCTTTTAGCTCGATATACTTTTTCCAGCGATATTCAATTTCTTCGATATCCTGTTTATATTAAGGAGTGTCAAAGTCCTTAAAATAGCCAACAACCGTAAACCCCACCTCGTCATTGTTGTCAAATCTTTTACCATCGAGCCATTTTGTCAAGTTTAGAAATAGAAAATAGCATGAGGATGCTAAATTTGGCGAATAAGGTGCGTGATGAAGCAATTCGAACTTTAATTCGTTAATTTTGGTCATCGCAATAGTGGATCTGTGAACTGGAGCATTGTCTTGATGAAGCAACACTTTCTTTTTCACCAAATATGGTTTTTTCCACAATTCAAGCACTTATACGCTGCAAGAAATTAGCATAATATTCGCCGTTGATGGTTTTTCCTTTCTGAAGTTAATTAATAACAATTATCACATGCACATCCCATAAAACCAACGCCATGACGTTACCAGCAGATGGAACCGTCTTCAACTTCTTTGGACACGATACTCCCATTCCAGTCCACGGCTTTTACTGTTTACAAACTTAATGATATCGTTTACTTTTGACGGCTCAAATAAAAATATTAATTAACGTGGCGCCTTGACACTTAAAACATATGTTTTTTATAAGGTTGCCACTTTTTACCAAAATATTTCCTTTCAAACAACTGCCACCATCTATACGTCTGGTCGGCTAGTTTTGGGACTGCTCTCGTTTATGATCATTCGCACATAATATTATCTGAAGAAATTGCTTAAAACAGGAGTTAAAAAATTGGGAATAGAACACCTGGAATAGGGCAACTTCTAAAATATATACGAAATTATTTGATCACCATTGGTTTGATACGACATATTCAAGGAAATTAATAGAGAAGTAGATTCGTTGTAGGTAAAACATTCTCAGTTGTAGAATTAAGTATGAATCCTGGTATGCAAAAATTAGTGAATGTAAAGCTTTCAATTGACAAAACAAAATATTGCCTTTTGATTTCAGTAAACCGGATTGGAATGTTCTTGAAGTATATCAAGTCTTAGCGGTGACAGTTCTGTTGTTCCGAAATTCTCTCTTGGTAATTTTCAAATCAAGGTAGTGACTTTCATTTTTTAATTTCGTAACCAGTCCAGTCTATCTTCTCCGATTTAACTACGTTTGTTGAAACAACCAACCTCAGCAGTTTTTGTTAGTTTTTATTTCTCACCCATTTCAATAATTATTTTTTTCCATCGTTCACCATGGCCATTTAATGGTTAAAAGTGTACATAGCTGTTGGCCAAACTGGCAGAATGAAAAACGTGGTTAAATTTTATTACCCCTTGGTGGCTTTGTGTTTTTAAACTTTATGGGAACAATTAAGTTTCAACAAAACAAGTATTGATGTAAAATATCAACAAATTAAAAATACATTAAAATCGGAAGAAGAGAGTGGTCCATTTTAAATTAGCCAGCTCGGAATGATGTAAATCAACGGTATTAGGACAACAAATCTCTTTAAATTTGCGTGATTACTTGTGTCTTGGAATATTATCATAAAGTATTATTACGCTTTCTAATAAATAGTTGTTGTTCTAAGGTATTACAAAAGTACAACAACAAAAAATGTACTAACTTTCCACTGCATCAGTTGCAGGAATAAGAGAGAGCTCTCGTAGTCAGTGGGATAGACATTTTCTAATTTGTAGGTTCACTGATTAGCACCAACAGCTTTACACCGAATCTAGGCGCACACACAGAAAATATCGGTTGAAATAACCGAATCTAGAGGCGGCCTCAACCGAATTTAGATGTCACAACCACGCTGGAGGTAATCGCAAGCGAATTACAGGTTGTCACAACCGCCTTGGAGTTTGCCACAACGGCATTAGAGATTGTCACGACCGCATTAGAGTTTCTGGCAAACGCATTAGAGGTTGTCATAACCCCGTTAGAGGTCGTCATAATCGCATTGGAGGTTGTGAGAACCAATTTAAAGATTGCCATAACTGAAGTAATGGCTGCGACATCCGAATTTAGAGGACAAAGAAAGCATATATAATTTCGAGGTAATGGACGAATTTATTTACCTAGGTTCAGCCGTGAACAGAAGCAATATCATCAACCTGGAAATCAAACGGAAAAATGTGCTTGCAAACAGGAGTTATTTCGGGCTAAGCAAGTACTTCTATTTAACTAACTATTACCAACTCTCCTACCACCCGTCTTCCTTTATGGCGTAGAATCATATCGCATGCTGATGAAACGCTACTGGGAGTCTTCGAGAGAGAAAAGCTCCAAAAGATATGTAAAGGAAAACAGCGAGTATCGACGACGGATGAACAACGAGCTGTATAATCTCTATCCCAATATCGACGTAGTTATGCGTATCCAAATAGCGCGTTTACGCTAGCTAGGCCATGTTAGTAGAATGGATCAGAATTAACTTGTGCGAAAGGTATTCGAATACGTACTCGAAGGACATCGAAAAATGGGACGACCAAGACTGCGCTGGAAAGACCAGGTGGAATATTGCCTGCGAGAATTTGGTGTTACAAACTGCAGAATAAAAGCTGAAGATTGAACTGATTAGAGAAATATGTTATCAACATTTCGTAATTCCCTTGACCCCTTTGCGTTGTTTGAGGCCACCTAAGTAAGTAAGTAACCTTCATAGATCACAGACACAATTAGAATACTCTGTGACGTGGATTTAGGTCCTAGTTGCAACTATTTATAAAGACGACGGTATAATACCTTAACTTTGACGAAACGTATTTGATATGGATACGAATATAATTGGAAATTCAGTTATCACAACCGAATTAATTATGAATCGAGGTTGTGTCAACCGAATTTCAGTAATGTGGACTAAATTCAATCGTGACAACCTGAGTTCGGTTCTGACAACCGCAATTCGACGGCAACAGCCGAATTAAGTTTTGCTAGAAACTATTTTTGAATACGTACTTCTGAGAGTCCATTGAGAAGTTTCTTTGTAGCTACGCGAGGTGATCGCGGGCTAAATAAATTAAGGGAGTTCAGATCCATGATTCAGCCCACATACTCACGCACAAGGATCACGCACGGTAAACATTCCACCACTGACGCTCAACAATTAAAGATACACATTTTTATTTAATCCTTTAGTATTCCATTTTATTTTCGCTTTCAAAAATAGTTTTAATCCTTAAATATTCCAAATATTATAAATTCAAAATGCATTATAATTTATTCCAAAATTATTATAATGCATCATTTATTCCAAAATGAGAAATAATTTATTCTATAAGAAGTAAGCAACAAATGATGTCCCATTACATAGCATGAAGGGATTTGGGAGAGCTTCTCACAACCAGTGAGCTGTGAGCGTTCTAATTTTACACTGACTGATTGGTAGGGATCTACAGGTGTACACCGGTAGGGAACTGTATTTTTGAGGAGCTTTTTCATGGCTTAATACTCGATAGTGTCGCCGTCCCTAAGCCAGCTGACCGCCGTCAAAGAAATGTAAGTTGGTCTAAGCAGGGATGCTCATGTACGTGAGCCGCGCACACTACCATTGCCCCAGCGACAGCCACCGCAAGCAAAACAGTAAAATTGTAGAGTAGGGAAATATTGGAATTGTCATTCTTTTGGGGTAACCTATTCTCATATCAAAGGCTTTTATTAACATTTACTGTTGTACAAAAAATTATAAATTTTTGTTACATTTTTACCACTATAACTAGATTTGCGCCAATAGAGTATAAATTTAGTCTAGCATAAATAAAGTATAAATTTAGTCTATGTCGCAATTATTAAAAGGTACTGAAATAAACGCTCAAATATATGGGATTTGTTAATAATATGTTTCTTCCACCTTTCTTATTATGACGTATAAATGTTTAGCTGAGAGAGAGTGAAAAGACCAAAATATGCAGGATGAACAATGAATACCGAACATTTTTCCAGAGCGTAAGAAGATCGAATAATGGGAATGTGGTGACTGATAAGCCGTATCTATACTACTCCACTCAGATTCTTCCACTGACGATCAGGAGGTAGCGATTGTGGAAGACAGTGTGGATTGAGATGGGGACAAAATGATTTTGAACCGAATAATATTTGAATTCCTCTAACTTGTCGTACATTTAAATGCAAACATTAGTTTTGTACGTAAAATGTTTCACATATCGCAGATTCAAGAGTTTCAATCAAAACTCTTAATATTATTAACTAAAAGTTAAGTTGTTGGTACCTTATAAACGATTCTCATATTTTGGAATACTTAGGAGATGGGAAACACGCATCCTTATGAGTTGCTTAGGCTTACGGATGCGGATAGCCGACGATAGTTCGGTTAGGAGGCCATCCTGTGTTACGATGTACAGGATGGTCGACTTTGACAGGATAGAAATTTCTGGAAAGGGAAGCCTTTCTAGAAAATGGACTGGTAGAGAGTAGTTTGGTCCATTACAAGCGCCTGGAGCGACTTCCTGAGTTAGGGTATAGGCCGACGGTTGGCCTCGCGACCCTGGATAGAGGTGGACTCCTCTTCGTAAATGACAAACTCCTATTCTATCATAGGAGGATAGGATCTTTTGACCTGGACGACATAGTGTACATTACGGACCAGTAGTGACACCTCTTACCGTAGGTAGGGATTGTAAATATGTAAATAGTTGTAAATTTGTGTATATAGTAGTTTTAGCATTAGTTTTTACTTTTAGTAGTTAGTAAACGATGAAATATCCCCTTTTTATAGTCCATTTTTAGGGACGCCTTTAATGAGCAGTAGAATTTTGATTTTCTTTTTGTTTCTGATTGTTTTGTATGTAGTTACTACAACTAAAGTTAGTGTGAAGTATATAGTTCCGTAAAAATTATTAAATGTAGGAAAATACGTAGCGAAAGAATTAAGTTATCTTTAAGAAACTTTGTCAAAATGAATTTTAGGACCGAATAAATAAATACGAAATATGAAATAATATGTCAGTGTCTACATGATGCTGCACGTGCAAATGTTGAATATTGTGTCTACCGTAAATAAATGACTCTCTTGTTGAGAAATATGTCAGTCATTGTTATTTTTTAACATAAATTCGAAATTTATTTAAAATGATGTTGTAAATCGCTTGAGGGACTTGGTACGCCAGATGGATAATTAAAGATACCCGCAGTCGTCACTCTTAAAGATTTTTTGAAAAAGTTTTGTTATTCGTTTGTTTAGTTATCTAATTGGTTAATATAAATCATAAATTCCGACATAAAAAGATAACATTTTTTTACGCAACATGTGAGATGAATGCAATGACTATTTATTGTATCTGTGTATTCATATACAAATGTGCTAAAATCAAAAAAATTGTTAAACTTTGTAAATCTAATTTATATTACCAGTTTCTCTTTAAATTTAATGATTTAATGATATGGGTTGATAGGGTCGCCTGCAAAAAACTAAGTTGGTGTTAAAATGTAGGTCCTAAGGTCAGTAGCTGTGAAATTTATATCCCTTTCAAGTCTGTAAATTGAAAAAAGTTGTTCGACACTTAGCAGATTCATTCTTTATCTGGCTACCAAATACTGTATTAGCACTAAAAGGCGAAAGACGAACTACATGCGGAATAGAAAACATGTGTATCAACAATTTTGATACCATTAATTAAGAGAAACTTTCGAGTAGTTAATAAATTAAACCATTTTTATAATCTTTTCGGCTTTTTGCTGTGAAAAGGAAATGAAAGGAAAATAAACGAAACACAAATATGTACAGACTGGTACATTACAAGTTTATGACATGTTAACAGAGACTTGGTACGAGCACCCAAAAACTTAAGAGAATTAGCTATCGTGAATTTTCCGTAACCGGAATTGTTTCTTAATTAGCATCGCGCTGTGACTTGTATAGAATTTTTGAAAATTTTGTAAAATTTGCATATTTTGTATTCATATTTGTTAAAAGGTTAATATACCTGTTGTGAATCTGGAATGACCTCAGAATTTCTCCATACCGTAATTTTTTGGAGATATTATAAATTAAAGTTATATAAAATAGAGCTAACTGAAATAGTTGGGAAGCTGTATTCACAAAATGTATTTTGTCATTGAAAAATCCTTTCGCTTGATTTTGGCTTTATTCAACGGAAAATATATATGACTCTTAAAGGACTACCTTTCAATTTAAAATACTTAGGGATTTTTTGATGTGTTAACATCTATAGGCACGGGTAGAGCAATCCATCAAAGTGAACATGCAAACAACACACAGCGTTAGCATCACATACGTGGTTGTTGTACGACAATAGTCTGTGCCTGACAATAAGTATGATGGTATTGATGTAGCGGCAGCGAACAAGCAAGCAGGTCGTCGTCACCAAAGAGTATTGAATAGTATAGACAACTCATGGAAGGAATTGTATGACTCGAAATCACTGGCGACATCTGGCGAATGATTCAAAACGTAGTACTCCCTTTTTGTCATAACTTGGTCCATTCATAATTTTGACGTAAATCAGTGATACCTTTTGAAACATTTATGCCTGTTGTATTGTTTTATGTAATAACATTGTCAAAATAGTGCATTTATACTGAAATATTCTATAAAGAGAATAAGTCTCGTTTATGCTCTTGTACTTAGACTCTCTAGATAGTGCAATAAGTTATCTATACTATTCAATACTTTTTGTCGTTGCTCTAGTTATGATAAAACAAAACCAATTATTTTAGGGCCGCAACAATCCCCCTTATTCATTCCGAAGCTGTTTGATTTCTCTCTAGCTTCGACCGGTTTGGTTGACTTCGAGTTCAATTTGTCGCCACCAAGTGTTCAGTGGGCGACCAAGCTTGCGCGTTTTACCATATGGTTTCCAGTATATGACAGTTTCACTATGTCTTCCTGTTATCTTCGCAGCGAGTGACCAATCCATCGCCACTTGCGATCGAGAATACATTTATATTGAAATATTCTATAAAGAGAATAAGACTCGTTTATGCTCTTTTACTCAGACTCTCTACATGAGAGCGGAAAACGAGTACAATAAGTTATCTATACTATTCAATACTTTTTTTCGTCGCTCTGTTTATGACAAAACAATAACAATTATTTCATGGCCGCAACAATCCCCCTCCTTCCTTCCGAAGCTGTTTGATTTCTCTCCAGATTCGACCGGTTTGGTTGACTTCGAGTTGCGCGTTTTATCATGTGGGTTCCAGTCAATGACAGTTTTTATTATGTCTTCCTGTTGTCTTCGCAGCGTGTGGCTAATCCATCGCCACTTGCGATCGAGAATATCCATGAGAATTGGACGTTGGTTTGATTGTTAGTATTCGAGATGTTATTTGGCCTAAATATTTTAAAAATTCTCAGTAGACGTCGATTGATGAATACGTGGATAGCGTTGGCATTGCGTGATGTTAAATTCCAGGACTCACATCCATAGAGGAGGTCTGATTTTACGAGCGGGAGATTGAGCGGCCTTGGATATTCGAAATATTATATCATTGTTAAAGCCTCCAGTTTTTGTTAAAATGCTGCCAAGGTAGCAGAAATCATTTACTTCTTCTAGCTCGATATTACGTATTTGGAATTTGGTGGAATTAAGACTGTTGCAACGCATTACCTTGCATTCATTTTTTGTAGCCTTAGGCCCGCTTTTGCAGATTCCCTCTCTAGAGGTTTAAGTTTAACAGAGACGCAACGATAGCTGTTTGATAAGAGGCAAATATCATCGGCGTATTTCAAACCTACCAAGTGCTGGTTAAGTCCCCATCATATCTCTCTGCTGGTTGTTGCAACACTGCGAAAGACAACATTTAGAACTATATGGAACAGGAGCGGTGATAATGTGCATCCTTGTCAAAATGCAGTTGTCACTTAAAAGCTATTACTCAGTGTGCCATCATGACTAATCAAGCATTTGGCGTCTCTGTACAAATATTGAATGAGAGGAATAATTTTTGTGGGTACGCCTTGATAATCTATAAGATCATCGAAATCTATAAATATATAAAGGTCATGAGTAGGGGTGGTTGCCATTTGACGGATTGCTCGATGATCCTACAAAAACTATTTATATGGTCCAGACAAGATTTGATTGGGCAAAAGGTTAGCCTGTTTCGCCCTTGGATCAGGAATTACAGCATCCGAAATTCTTTTATTTTGAATGTGTGCAATTACACTGACTGAGCTGAGTATGGTTATGCCACTCCAGAGGTAGCAATAGTTGCGCTGTTGTTATGGCATCAGCTTCAAGCATCTTTGCGACTATATTATCGGCACCATCTTTTTTGTTTTGTAGGCCGTTGATAGCAGTTAGGACTTCTGTCCAATATTATAAATCCAATTAAAAAATTACAATTATCTCAAAAAATACGTGTTTTTATTTTTAAAATGGAAAAGAGCATTCTTACTGAGACACCGTTTATTAAAATATGTATAAAGACATTTTTAACATATATTCATAGCTCGATGTAAGGTCCATCGAGCCGTTACCTCCAAATATCGTAAAAGACAAAAATTTAATTTTACAGGAGAAGCTTTTTTGTTGTATATGTTGTGTGACAATATTCACAGTTCTAATATTTTACTAGATGGTATATATAGTGATATATTTTGAGTTTCAACAAAAATCGAAAATGTTGTCATTTACGATATTTTGGCAGTCATCTTTTTATATTTAAGTAATGACCTAGCAGAATATCTATTTTTGTTATTAATTTTCAATTTCCAACTACGCCACACGAGAAAAGTGATCCCCCCGAACAGAATTCGTATGCGGACGAAAATCTTCTCGTGGAAAATAAAGTTAATGATATCTTAGAAAATTTCTCCAAAAAAATAAATTTTTCAAAATTTAACATGATTATTTTTGTCCATATTTTCACGCATCATAAATAACATGATGTTCACCTAGGTATCGTTTACAACTTTCACCTCCATTCATGTCAATATAGCGTGTCTTCATTTTGACCACGAACCCATTCACCTGTGTCTCACAACTGGCACAAACGTTATTCTCCAACATGAACTCACATTTCACAACTGTCATCATCGTTATTTTTCATTCTCTGTTTCTCCTTTTCATGACTTTACTTTTGTTTAAGGGCGGTGTGTGTTATCTTCATATTTCATTTGCACCAAATGTGTTTGTCACATTTTTATTGAAAATTTTCTAAGCTGTTACTTCTGCTTTTTTCTGTGGACATGACATAAACTTCCGTTCATCGTTTTTGATGTAGCCATTTCCGTGACACTTGTAAATTGCATCATAATAACTTTTTTGTGTTTTTTTTTTGTTTGCAACCGAAAATTGCAATTTAAAATTTCATTTTAACATAAACTTCGTGAAGCTATAATATGTCTTAAACGCCTAACATGACGTATATTATTCATGTAACATCAAACTTTGTATACAAAAAAAATCCTTCAGCTCCAAGTGTGAAACTGTGAAACTGGTTCGGTTACTTTTATCAAGGTTGTTCGTATGAACAGTTAAAATGTTAAGAGATAATAGATTCCTTAAAGAGTGGTAAAACACGTTTCAAAAAATTGGTTGCCAATATTGTAAGAAGTATAATTTTGAAGAAATACTTCTTAAATACTTCTTAAATACTATTTAATATTTTATTTTGTACAGAAACCCTTCAAACCCTGACATATTTAGATTTTAATAGTTAATGATCTTGAACCGGAAAATTTATAAAGAAAATAACAATTTGATGATCAAATAATATAAACCCAAATGTAGCATTTAATTTCCTTTCGCACCTCTTCCTTTTCTAGCTGACGATTTATATATTTTCCTAAAATTAGGTTATTCAAATGTTTTTCAGGGTATGCAGAAATGTTGTCAGCAACAACGAGTCAATGAACCTTTTCTGTGGAACCAAAAAGAATGAGATATAATTATAAACCCACTTACAAGGACATTAATATTTATGCTCTGTTGTAAGTCATTTGAATGCTAATGTTTCCAGTTATGACTAATGGTAATCATGTAGTAAATGAGAAACGTGAGCCATGTATAAAAAGGCAACATAACTTTCGTTGCTGAAATACATCCCACCCATGAAACTCACAAAGAAAATTATAATTTCTGTACTTCTAGTCCAAAAGGATTGTCTATTAGGGTGCCCCGGAGAACAAAAAAAGCAAGTAATAGCACTTACATGATGCCTGAAATTCAGGTGATTACTGGGAAAATAAAACATAACTTTACAAAAAGCATTGAAACTTAGCCAACCCAGGTGTATTGGCAAAAATTGGCTATTAATTTGCTAAACAGTAATCAAGTGCTGCTTTCTAAGGTGCCCATTACGGAAAACGTAATCAGAACAATCGTATAGAATATTTTTTTTCCAGCACATCTCTTTGAAACAAAGTGCTACATAAAATATAGTCTTCAAAAATATAAAGGGTGATTTTTTCCTATTTGGTTTTTCAAAAAATTTTAAGAAGTAAATGAAATAATTATTTGCATTGATAAACCAATGCCCGTCCATTACTTTTTGAATACCATTTCTTTCAAATGGTATAGAGTCCAATTTTGGCACATTTTTTCCAATATTTTGACTGGTATCTCACCAATGGTAATATTGTCTTCCAAAGCAGCGATTGTGGGTGGCTTATCCCTACAGTCGACAAACTTCACGTGCCCCAACTAAAAACAGTCTAGTGTGGTCAAATCGCACAAAAGAGGCGGCCAATTGACAGCGCCGCAACGTATGATTTATTGCTCACCAAACTCGCCTATGAATTCGCTCATGGTATCGCGTGCTGTGTTTAATGTGGCATTATCCCGTTGAAACCACATGTTAACCAAGTCCAATTCTTAAATTTTGGCCAAACACATTCCATGTTCAAGGAACGGTACCTTGCTCCATTGACCGTAACGTTGCGTCCATTATCGTCGTTGAAGACGTACGGTCCAATGATGCTATCGGCCCATAAACCGCAACAAACAGTGCATTTTCAGCGTGCATTGGCAGCTCTTGAACAGCCTCATTGAGCCAAAAATTAGATTTGTCGCTGAACATAATTTTTCGAAAAAAGTCGATCTTCTTCCAGCTTCTATAAGGCCCATTCAACGAAAATTCAACGTTGTGGTAGGTTGCCCGACTTCAGCTCCTGCACCAACTGTATTTTGCATGGCTTTAGATCGAGGTCCATACGTAAAATCATCCAGGAGGTCGAATAACACAAACCCAATAGCTGCGATCGGCTACGGATGGACATATCAATATCTACATTAACACTGGTGGATACCGCAGTACATACTCTGCGGATACGGGTTGGTGGATTGGTGTTCAATGGAGTGAAACTAATGCGGAAGTTAATCAGTATTGTTGGAATAGCCTGCTTGGTGGGTCGAATATAACCTCCATATAATGGATGTCATCTTCGAAACACAATTTACACAGAGCACGAAGTTTGAAAATAAAACTCAATAATTTGCAAGCGTTGTTCATTTGTAAGTCTATTCATGATGCAATGCAACGCGTGAACTGGCAAAAATTTAACGCTAAATAAACCAAATAGCAAAAGAACCACCCGCTAATAATAACACTTACTTACTTATGCGGTCTCGGACAACCCCGGGGGGTCAGGGACCTTATAAAACGAAGATAACATATTTCGCCAACCAGTTCGATCTTTTGCTTTATCTCTCCAGTTGGCAATACCAAATGTACGCAGGGATTCGTCAACCTGATCCCTCCAGCGGAGTCTTGGTCTTCCTATTTTTCGTCTTCCTTCGAGTTCGGTTTCGAAAACCCTTCGCGCTGGTTCATCTTCATCCATTCTACGGACATGGCCTAGCCAGCGCAATCGCGTTATCTTGATCCGCTTAACTATGTCAATGTCAGGATAAAGCTCATACAGCTCATGATTCATGCGTCGCCGATACTCGCCGTTGTGTACTATAGGGCAATAAATTTTTCGGAGTATTTTTCTCTCGAAGACTCCTACAGATGTTTCGTCTGCTTGCGATAGGACCCAGGATTCTACGCCATAAAGCAAGACAGGTTGAATGAGAGTCTGGTACAGCTGGACTTTTGTTACTCGAGAGAGGGCTTTATCTCTAAAGTGCTTGCTTAGCCCAAAATAACATCTATTCGCAAGCACAATTCTCCGCTTGATCTCAAGGCTGACGTTGTTGTTCTAGTTCATGGCAGATCCGAGGTATCTAAATTCGTCCACTACCTCGATGTTATAACGGTTATCAACATTCACACTTTCGTCTAATCGCGTGGAGGCCCTGTTCGTTGAAACCATTAATTTTGTCTTGTCCTCATTTTTTGCTGACTCCTTCTCAATTCTCGTAAAAACCGCAGTAACTTCTCTAATTGTGCGCCCAATGATATCTATATCATCAGCATACGCGAGCAGCATGTGACTTTAGCTGCTGATGGTTTTATTCATGTTGACTGCAGCCCCTCTCACAACGATCTCCATTAAGATGTTAAAGAGATCGCACGATAGGGTGTCGCCTTGCCTGAGGCCTCGCTTAGTTTCGAAAGGTTCGGTAAGATGCTTATCAACTTTCACTGCGGATTTGGTGTTCGTGAAGGTCATCCTGCAAAGGCGTATGAGTTTTGCAGGAATACCATCGGACTATCGGACTACCGAAGGCCGCTTTATAATCGATAAATAGATGATAGGTTTCGATTTGTTTTTCGTGTGTCTTCTCCAGGATTTGGCGTAGCGTGAAAATCTGGTCAGTTTTCGATTTTCACACATTATACTTGATAGAACCTTATATGCTATGGATAAAAGGCTTATTCCACGGTAGTTGGCACAGATACTCGGGTCACCTTTTTTAAATATGGGACATAGTACACTGAGACTCCAATCGCCGGGCATGCATTCATCGAACCAAATTTTGCTAATGAGCTGATGCCTGCACCTTATCAGCTCATCGCCGCCAGCCTTAAACAGCTCCGCCGGTAATCCATCGGCTCCTGCGGCTTTGTTGTTCTAAAGCCGGACAATAGCTGTTCTGACCTCGTCTTGGTTAGGAGGGGGGCAATCGACGTCGTCGTCCATTTTCCGATCGATTGTCCCATCGTCATCGGACATCTCAGGTACTAGTAGCGCGGAGAAATGCTCTCTCCATATTCCCAACATTCTCTGCACATCTGCGACGAGATTTCCGTCCCTGTCTTTACAGAAGGGGCGCCCTGAACCATGTCCATTAGTTCCGTTTTTAACTTTTTGGTAGAATTTTCGGGCTTCGTTCTTCGTTCTTCTGTATGTCTCAATTTTCTCACTCTCGCGCTTTCTCCACTGCCGTTTCTTACGCCTAAAGAGACGGTTTACGTCCTTTCTCTTCTCCCTATACCGCTCAGTTGCAGCTCGCGTTGCAATTGACTGAAGCATTACCATACGTCCAGCGTTCTTTCGTCATTTGCTATGCGACATTCTTCATCGTACCACGGTTTATTGCGAAGCGGTTTTTCGAAACCAAGTACGGTTGTTGCGGCAGTTTTTATAGAGTCGCAAATGGGTTTCCACTGCGCATCAGGATCGTCATCGGGAGGGGGTGGGTTCTGTGCCAAAAGTTGCGAGAGCTTCCTTGAGTAGGCTGTGGCTACCTCTGCTAATTGCAGCTTTCCGATGTCCAGCTTCCTCTGCGTCTGGTATCGTACGATTTTCGTTCTACTCAATCTTGTGCGAACTTTGCTGCTACCAGGTAGTGATCAGAATCGATGTTAGCTCCTCTGATCACTCGTACGCCCATTACACTGGATGAGTGCCTTCCATCAATTACCACGTGATCAATTTGGTTCTTAGTTCTTTGATCAGGGGATACCCAAGTAGCTTTGTGGATGTCTTTATGCTGGAATCTTGTACCACTAATGACCATGTTGTTTGCCGCGACAAAGTCAATCAGTCTCATACCGATGTCGGAACTGTCAGCATGTAGACTGAAATTGCCAATAGTTGGATTAAACACATTCTCCCTTCCTACTTTGGCATTAAAATCTCCTAGTACAATCTTAATGTCATGGCCAGGGCAGCGGTCATACGTTTCCTCTAGGGGCTCATAGAATATGTCTTTGGCATCATCATCTTTCTCTTCTGTCGGGGCATGCACACAAATTAGGGAAATATAAAAATATTTCGCTTTTATGCGGATTGTGGCTATACGTTCACTCACAGGATTGAACTTAGAGGCTAGATGTCGCAGTCTTTTGCTAACTACAAATCCGCAACCAAATTCATGTTTTTTTTCATGGCAACTGTAGTATATATCGCAGTTTCTTTTTCTTGTGCAGCCATGTCCTGTCCATCGCATTGCCTGGATATCGGTAATGTCAGCCCTATAACCGGATCTATATAGAGTTTTTACATTCCAAGTGCGTATCCGTAAATCGTGGTCCTTATAACGTTTGCGGGGGTCGTCAACAAATAGGGGTTGTTTATGTTCTTCGTTTCGTCTCCGTGTTTTCACTGCCATTATGAACGGTGGCGGGAGGCAAACCCAGTCCACCGGGTTTTTGCATTTTACCTACTGCCAGGATATTTGATTGCAGCCGCCCATTATGGATCAGACGCTGACCAGGATGCGATATGGTGAACCTGGATTTTCTTGTTTTAGTTTTTATCCGCCGTTGGCCCGTATGTTTGGCTCATCCGCCTTCTAAGGACAAAAGAATATGCCCGATTGTTTGATGATCTTCAGTGACATCAGTCACCTACTAAACCTGATTTGATGCTCATTTGTTTCGCCTTCTCACTCTAGCTAGCTAACGGAGGTTTCCGAGAAACCCATTGCCCAGGACATACTGCGTGGAAGTAGAGAGCTGCTTGGACTGCCCAATGAAGGAATCATTTCTGGCCACTCCCAAGTAAATGGCAATCAGAAACTTTCCGTTAATAATATTACACTAAAAACTTTAAGTAAAACGTTCACGAAGAACATCGGTGGGGAGACCTATACGCGTAAGAGTTCTCTTCAAGTTTCACTCCAGCAGAATCTGATGTTGGACGTCTATGTATATAGCCGATAGATAACTTGCTTTACGTGCACACACAGAAAATTTCGGTTGAGACAGCCGAGTTACCTGTTACCCAATCTAACGGTTGACACAACCTCACTAGAAGATGTATAATATTTGTTTTTGAATTCTAAACTTTAGATTAGGAACACATAGAATTATGTTGTGGTAACCGAATTCAAAATGAATTCGGTTGAACCTACACGTTGAAAAATGTGTATTTTTTTGATTGGATACAAATATAAGGTGTGTTTGGAGCTTGTCACAAATATGGTATACTTGTGCCCAAACACACAGTGTTTGCTATTCAATATTACATGTTTGAGGCACAATGATTAATATGTGATAATATATGTATTTGTCACCCAAATATAGCTTTGTTTGCGATACAAATACAGCTGTGTTCAGTTCAAAGTTTACTTCGTTTTTCGTTATACTCTCTCGAGAGCAAGATACTAAAGGGCGGACAAATAAAGACTGTTACAGTGTACTGAATTTTTGCATTATTCTATCCGGGATCGAACAACCCCGAAGGGACAGGAACCTTACTAAACGAAGATAACTTAGTTCGCCAACCACTGACGTATGTCTGCAGTTCTTAATACCAAGTGCACGAATAGATTTGTCAACCTTATCTCTCCAGCGCAGTCTTGGTCTTCCTATTTCACGTCTTTCTTCCAGTTCGGTTTCGAAAACCCTTCGTGCTGGTTCGTCTTCATCCACTCTATCGACATGGCCTAGCCAGCGCAATCGTGTCAATTTGATCCGCTTAACCATGTCAATATCATAGCTCATACAGCTCATGGTTTATGCGTCGGCGACACTCGTCGTCTATAGGGCCATACATTTTTCGGAGTACTTTTCTCTCCTACAGAAGTTTCGTCTGCTTGCGATAGGATCCAAAATTCTGCGCCATAAAGCAAGACAGGTTGAATGAGAGTCCGGTATAGCTGGAGTTTTGTTACTCGAGAGAGGACTTTATCTCTGAACTGATTACTTAGCCCAAAATAACATATATTCGCAAGCACAATTCTCCGCTTGATCTCAAGGCTGACGTTGTTGGTTTTGGTTACGGTAGATCCACCTAGAAATTATAACGGTTATCAACGTTCACGCTTTCGTCTAATCGCGTGGAGGCCCTGCTCGTTGAAACCATTACTTTTGTCTTGTCCTTCTCAATTCTCGAAAACACCGCAGTAACTTATCTAACTGTGCGCCCAATGATATCCATATCGTCAGCATACGCGAGCATCATGTGAGTTTTGCTGCTGATGGCTTTATTCATGTTGGCTGCAACTTTTCTCATAACAATCTCTATTAAGATGTTAAAGAGATCACACGATTGGGTGTCGCCTTGTGTGAGGCCGCGCTTTCTTTCGAAAAGTTGGGTAAGATTCTTACCAACTTTCAGTGCAGATTTGGTATTCGCCAAGGTCATCCCGTAAAGGCGTATGAGCTTTGCAGGAATACCAAGCTCAGACATTGCTGCGTAGAGTTTCTCCCGTATCGAGCTACAGAAGGGCGTCTTATAATCGAAGTTCTTCTCCAGAATTTGGCGTAGCCTGAAAATCTAGTTGTCGATTTTCCAGGCCTAAAGCCACAATGGTATGGTCCAATCAGGCCAGCCAAAAAAAAATATTTTTTTGTTGTTTGGATGTAAATCTAGCGTGTTTGTAGGCTGTCGAAAATATATGATACTTGTCCTCCAATGACATTGTAATTGCTGTTCAATAGTTCATGTTAAAAATACAATGTTTAATAGATTGTAATATATGTTTTTGTAATTAAAATGTGACTTTGTTTCTTGAAAACTGCTGAAAACAAAAGCCTGGCAGACAACAAAGAAACAAAAAGGGAGTCTATCAATGCTTGCAAACATATACATGGTCCCTGAAATATGTTGCTGAGATCATTGTTTTTCATCATGTATCTTTTGCAAAATTGTTCTTTAATGACGTTTACTTAGTGAACCTTATACTCATATACTTATATACTTTTTGGAAATCAGTTCGTCGCTTTCTTTAGGAAAAACATTCGCCATATCTTATATACCTTAGGTAGAGTTTGTTCCTAGGTATTAGAATTTAAACAAACGCAAGTTAATCACAACTATTTAAATCATTAGTAATACAGAGCAGACATGTCAAACGTACATTCTGTCAAATATTAATTTCATTAAAATAAGGACACTAACACATTCGTAATTGAGTAAACCTGAGAATTCTCAGAATTTTGGATAAAAGGATTCATTTAAAATTCAACGAAACTCACGCATTTATACAACCTAATATTAAGGATAAGACACCAATACGCAGAAAACGTTGAACTCTACAAGTGTCAGTGTTAGTTTAGTCATAACAAATTTCTAGCGAAACTTAATCAAGCTCCAGCACATTTGTGTGGAATTTTTTTGTTTGGTTTTGTGAAGGTCTTTTAGGTGTTACGCAGGCGGAGTTGAAAGGCCTTGCATAGTCACTAGAACCTTTAAAATAAATCCTTTAAAATAAGAAAATAAATATTTTCCCAATATATTCCGTGAAAGAACAGGAGGGAGCTGTGCGCTTTGTAGTTGTACACCCATTGATTGTGACTTACAGTTTTGTGCTGGTTCAGAACGATTTTTTGAGAAGCTTTTTCATAACCAATAGGTTCGTCATCACTGAAGTGATTGTCGTCGAAAGAAATGTACACAGCCAGCGCACAGTGGGGGATTTCTCGAAAAAAATATTTCAGCAGTTTCTAAGCGGATGCACTGAGGTTCAAAACAGATCTTAGACCTAATTTTATACAAGTTTATATAAGTACTAGGTACCGCTATCACCTCTAGTATATTACCTTTTCAATTAAATAATAAAATAACTCACTCACGAATCATAAATTACTAGTTAGTCAAAAATAGTCGTAGTCATTTTGGAATTAACTAATGTTTGAGAAATAAAAAGATATAGAAGGAATGAGATGTACATTAAACAACCGAAATTAGAGGGCTCTGGAGAAAGCCGTATCCATGTAACCATAGAATTTATTTACATTTAGCTATGTTTCAAATACATACAAAAACTTAATATGTTTTATAACAAATTCCTCCAGGATTGATGTACATGTGGTCACACATTTCCCCAAAAGGCGTAAAAACTTTGGTGTTTTTTAATGTTTTGATTTTAAACGCATATGCCATTTTCTCAAAGTAAAATGGATTTCAACGATTTTTATATTACTCTACAACATATCCTGCTGCTAATATACTACTTTTTCCAAAATTAATATTACTTTTCATTTAGCCTAATTATTCCCAAATAACTGGGAAAAACAAGCTAACATTTTCAAAATAATAAAAATATTTTCCCAAATATATACACTCCGGTTCACTTATTTAAAGGCACTAAAAATTCCAAATTCAGCCTGGATCTTTTGCAATTTGTAACCGATTGCAAAATTTTAAAATGAAAATGGAAGCTAGACATCTTGAGATATAAAAAAAATCATGACAATACTGGTTTCTTTTTTTGAGCAATTAATTAAAAAAAAGTCAAAAAATGTGCTAATTTTTTGGGGTTCACTGGAATAAATGCATTTTATTATTTTTAAAGTTAGCGATGATTTTTTGTAGGGAGTGTTTGTTTATTATAATGTATTACAGCTTAATCATTTTCCGAGTCAAAATGGCCAAACAAAAAATTTTAAATCTATCGGAAAAAACTAAAATCGATGTTTACCGTTCTGAAGGATATTCTAACCGCGCAATAGCTAAAAAAATTGGACGGAGCCCAACAGTTGTCGACAATGACATGAAGGACCCCGATGGGTATGGAAAAAAGGAAAAAATGTTAAAGGAAGGGTTTTATTGTCTTTATCTACGTATGAGAAAAGAAAAATCATCAGAATTGCTTCTAGTTCTGCCTTATCCTTGTCAAAAATAAGAGCTCAAGCTGGAGTGGAAGCGAGCAAGTCATCAGTACGCAGAGTAACTAAGACCTGTGAGTGTCTTAAATACCTGAAATTACAAAAAAAAAGCCGCCACTTAATGCTCCTTGTAAGGAAAAGCGGCTTCAATTCGCAAGAGACTACATGGTATGGGATGTGCAGCCAAGAGGTCATGTAAATGACTGGAGAACCGTTGTATTTACGGATGAGAAGAAGTTTAATTTGGATGGGTCTGATTGCTACAACTATTATTTCCATGATCTGCGCAAAGAAGAGAGTTTTTTGAACCGACATCACAGCCGAGAGGGCGGCGTTATGGTGTGGGGTGCTATTACGTACTATGGCACCATCGGTTTGAATTTCAAAGTGCAAAATTGACAGGTGCAAGGTACAAAACGTTATTGGAATCGGCTTTTCCGACGGTCAGTGAACTATTTGGTCCCATAGCTGGGATATTTCAACTGGATAATGCCCCTATACTCAACGCCAGAGTAGTAAAGGAGTTCATTGCGAGCCAAAATGTTAATATTCTTGACTGGCCACCCTATTCGCCGGATCTAAACACTATCGAAAATGTCTGGCGTTGGTTATCTCGTAAGGCCTATGAAGGATGTATACAATTTGATGACAAGAAGTCACTAATTCACGCCATTAAGGATGCTCGGTATCAAATTTCAGTTGATTACATAAATTCTCTTTATCTCTCAATGAAAACCCGTATATTTGAAGTTATTAAAAACAAGGGGGTTGCACCCATTTCTAATAGTTCATAAATAAAGTAAAATTTTCAATAAAATTAGTTCAAGTGCCTTTATTCAAGTGAAATAAAAAAATAGCACATTTTGTGGACTTTTTTTATAAATTGCTCAAAAAAAGTTTTTTAGCTAAGAAACCACTATTGTCACGATTTTTTTATATTCAAGATGTCTAGCTTCCATGTCTAGCAATCGGTTACAAATTGCAAAAGATACAGGCTGCTGAATATGGAATTTTTAGTGCCTTTAAATAAGTGAACCGGAGTGTAGGTATAACCCCTATTTCACACATTGACTTGTAAACAGTGGTTCGCTTAGAAATTAAAGAAAAATTACTATTAAAGAAAAGTAATATCCATATAAATTGTTAAAGAAAGTCATTTATGAATAGGATCAAATTTTATCAGACATTATTTTAATCTAAATATTGATAAGCCCATTTGTGTCATGTGACAACAAAAATATATTTTACTCCTTAATTATCTTTTACCTGTGTATCTTCTTTCTGGCATTTTTTATCGCAATTCTGATGGAAATAACCTGAAACCCCTTAATGCGAAATATTTCAAATACCATATTATTATTTTCAAATATAATTGTCGTCTAACTATTTACTATCTATATTCAATGGGAAGGAAATTCGGCTGTAGCCAATATTAAAGGCCTTCCATCAACCGATGCTCGATTCTGGAATTTATTTATTGAGCATGTGTATCACTGCACAAGCATATTTATGTGTGTTTGCGTTTGACAGTTTAGTATTCTGCTGGTGGTGATGTAAATGATCCAAATGACATGAGATCTGCCATCGTTAATGTCATTAAAGTTTTACTAAGGTAATTAAAAATGTAATACATATTAATTTGAAATAGATGTCAGTTTTGCTATCAAATCATTATCTTCTGCAAAATTCCTTCGCACCCATGTAAACGGGTATAAAGTGTAGATATGCATATGTGTGTAATCGCGTAAGACGGTTAGTGAGCCCCACCACTTTATCAGAAAACACAAAGTCTACTGTGAGAATATCAGCAGACTACAATATTGGGAAGGACTAACGAGACATACACAAAAATACAATTTTTTAAAGGACTTGAGACTTTTTTTAGTTGTTGTTCTAAGTTGATAATTAAAGGAAAACCGCTGGCAGGTTTAGATGACAATATAAAAAAAAAACGACGACAAATTTAATATATCGGTCCTCATGTCCTTACATTTGAAGCTTATGTCAATTTACTGTCGTAATCTTAAAGCAAATAACTTGAGACTTGCAAGAATTCGTTGTTTATTTGTTATTAGCCAACGGTTTCAGTTTTCGGCTACGATAATTGTCATCCTTAGCAAATAAAAGTCCAATATCATTCCATGGATTAATTTTAAAAATTCTTTTATATAAAGTTTCACTTAACAAATTATGGCAATATCGAACCAATAACTTCATAACAGCATTCCATTAATACGACGGCGTTTTGAAAGCCACGTGACTTTTTGAATTTCCCTCATAGTTTTTTCAAATTCAGTGGCCGTCGGAGGTGCAGTGGTAGTGTGCGTGACTCTGGTGCAGGAGAACGTGGCTTCGATTCCTGCTCTGACCACCTTACATTTCTTTCGAAGGCGGTCACCTCACTTAATGACGGCGACACTATCGGGTATTTAGCCATGAAAAAAGCTCCGTATCGAAATACCGTTCGGAACCGGTGTAAAAGTGTAGGTCCCAATCAGTGAGTGTAAAACTAGAACCCACACACCTCACTGGTTTGTGAGAAACTCTCCCCAATTCCATCATGGGATGTAACTGGAAACCATTTTTTTTTATTCAAAATCAACACTGCTTTTAAACAAGCTGCGCCACTTAGTTTGCGTTTGATAGTCATTGGAAGAAAACATTGGAATTTGACGAAAATGAAAAAAGTGAGTTTCCTCTGTTCATAAGCATTAGGTTTAGAGTAAAAAACCATCAGTAGAAACAGGGAAATATTTGATAAATGCTGTGGGGAGACTGCTCCATCTATTTCAATGATTAAAAAGTTCTCAACTGAATTCGGGTCTGGTCATATCAACACAAATGCCCAAAAGAGGTCGTCGCGCCAGAAATCGTCGCTCAAATCCATAGAATGATATTGGGCGCTCGGAGAATGAGAGTGCGTGAGGAAGCATCTCAACTGAGCAATCACATCATATTTACCATGCAATGGGTGCCGCGATTACTCACACTCAGCAAGCACAACTGTGTGATCACATCAAAGCAGTTATTGGCGATATTTAACCACAATACGCAGGAGTTTTTTCGCGGTTTCGCAACCGGGGACTAATCATGGATCGATCACATCACTCCAGAGACCAAAGAAAAGTCAAAGCAGTGGAAAATGTCCCGCGGAATATGTATGCATTATGTTAAAGTTCTTCTACTGGAATTAAAGGTCTGCATAAATCCATTTGTATTTGCGTAGTACACGTGCAGTGGTAAGCGATGAACACTTATCCGAAGTGTCGCAAAAAAAGGTACTCATTTTAAGAGAACAGCAAATCGTCGAATAACTGCTTATTGTTACTCGGCTGTGGTCACTGCCAGACTGTACATGTTCCTTTTTTGCTCTTACTCAAACATACCGAGAGCGATCACATCGAGTATGCCGCGACGTGGAAACTGAAGTAACTACATGTTCAACGTGCAGTTTGACAAATTCAACATAATTTTCTGGTAGTGTTATACTACAGTGAGCAAAGAAAGTAGTTGTACACTACTCGAAATCAAGAAAATTATAATACAATGTAAAAATTATTTAGTTTAGTATTTTAATTGGATATATAAACTACAATATATATATATATACATATTATAAAATATTTGTTTATGTTTTTATGTTTATTTCCTAGCACTATGAATACAATGTGCAATTATGAGACTTTGACTGTAAATTATTTTAAATAACAGAAAATTCTTGCAAAACATCATCGTCATCATCAACAACACTGTAGTTCTTTCAGCTTTGCTCTACATATACATTCATACATACATAATTTGCATATACTCGTGGTACCATGTGAAGTGAACATAATATTTGTAGTACTTTGTCTTTCCTCTTCACATATATAAGTATATGTTCGCTTTCTTTGGTACACATATTACTGCGGTTACTTACTCGTGGGTATTTACCAAACAATCGATTACTTCTCTTTCACTGCTTGCGCTCTGAGAGAGAGAGTACGTGTATTTGCTCTATCCGACTTCGAGTTTCACATATGCAGGAAAATGTTATTCGTTGCAGACCTTTAACTGAAATATAAATGAACTCCACCTACTACTTACAATTCTTTGTAGGTAGGGAACCAGTGTAAAACTGTAGGTCCCAATAAGTGAGTGCTAAACTGCAAAAGAGCACAGTTCGCTGGATGTGAACCGGTCTTCCCTATTCTTTAATGAGATGTAAAGGGAAAGTATATAATTTCTTGGTATAGACAACAATTTTTCATACAATCGATACCTAATCTAATTAGTAATCAAATATTTTTCTAATTTTTTTTACGGTATCCACTATTTAAGAAACTGTAAATTTTACAGAGTGAGATATTCGCTGATTTCAATGCATCAACAATAATTATTTGAGCACAGTGGTGTAAATAATGAAATTTTAGGATTTTATGCAACTTATTGCTGATTTGAGGTACTAATATGGGGATTTCCACAGAAAAATCAGCTTTTTGTCACGTAACGTCAGCCTCGTTAATTCTATATTTTGTAGAACCAGCCAGTTCGATTGTTTACTCTACTTTTACTAAATGTAGACCTGCTTACGTTTTGTATTTTGTAAAAGAAGAGAAAGCAATCGAAATCTCTGGTCCTAAAGTACAAACTATTAAGGAAAGTGACTTTACATATAGAATTACATAAGGAATTATAATTACATTTTCTGCAGGGTTATTAATCCCATTTGAAGCGCTAAGCAGAAAATATATCTTATAATTTGGAGAGACGCGAACAATATACCGATCATCTAAGGTCCGTCCGTCCTTGTGTTGCTGCCATCAAAATTTCCAAATTCTTAGTCGATTTTATTTAGTAATACCAATATACCTACCATATCTCGGAGCTAACGAGCGGCATATGTTCTATTAGAGTCGGTCCATGCTAAAATTACATCTGCGTATTCGAAACCTTTAAATTAAGATGAGGGAATTTCAAAATCTAAAAACGTATATATTATTTTATGAGAATTCGCGAAAGTTATAAAAGTTTGAAGGAATATTGGGAATAATAACCAGTATTTGATTTTCTAAATTAAAAATTTTATTTTAAATGTTATGAAATGTAAATGAACAAATAAAGGGTTTTCCAATTTGAGTGACATGATTACTAAGTGACGTTTCGGCCATTTGTAGTGCGTGATGATCTGTCATTTTTATTTCATTGTATTCAGTAATGTTTACAAAATATAGGCAAGAACCACGTTTAAAAATAATTAAATTTTGTTTTCAAAAAAATTGTCCTTCGATTGCAAATTTTCGTGCTACCATTTTATGGTTACAGCGTACATTTTCGTTAAATAATGTTCAAGTGTCTATAAGACAAAGAACCACTCGAAGTAATGAAAATATTGCTGTCGTTCCGGCAAGTGTTAGATCGATGATAACCAACTTTTAATGGCCGAAATTGGAAGGAGTTGATCTTAACAATATGTGGTTCCAACAAGACGGGGCTACGTGCCACACAGCAGGTGCAACAACCGAATTATTGGGAAAAAAGTTTGAATATTCGATTATTTCAAGAAATTGCGACATTGAATGGCCTCCAAGAAGTTGTGATTTAACATAATTAGACTATTTCTTTTGGGGTTGTTTGAAGTCATTGGTCTTTAGCAATAAATCAGACTCTCTACAAGCTTTACAAGTCAATATTGATCGTCCTATTAATGACATACGACATAGTGAAAAAAGTGCTCGAAAATTGGTTTCATCGAATTCGTTCCTGCAAAAGAAGACATCGAGGCCATTTGAAAGACGTTTTATTCGGAACCCAAGTGTATCTAGTTTACTTCACATTAAATAAAAAACATTTGAATTTCCTTAACAATTAGTGTGTTTTTTTTAACAAATCATATCACTCAAATTGGAAACCCCTTAATTTCGAATGCACGTATTGGTTGAACTTACATGCAACCAATACGTGCATTCGAAATTAAGGGGTTTCCAATTTGAGTGATATGTAGAGGATTCATTTGTAGAGGATATATAAAAAACTAAAACAATTCCAAGTTATATGAAATCACAAAATACACGTGTAAATTTAAGGTAAATTTTAATGGGAAATATTTTTGATAAATGTTATAAAAACTAATAGCCTTATTCATAAAAAGTAATGAGAGGTTTGAGAGACTGTTTTTGTATGATAAATGATCTCTCAAACCTCTCATAACTTTGTATGAATAAGGCGGTAAATGTATATTTTTAAAGTAGCAACAAATTAAAAAATTGTTCTTAAACATATAAAAATTTTGCGCTTAGGAGACTTAACACATCAAAAGTATAGGAGCAGTTCTGTTGAAAAATAGTGTTACCTAGTATAATAACACGCAATTCGTGTGCACTATAATAAAAATCCATATCATTGCATACTTTGTGGCTGTAGGGAATATAACAAGTATGAGTTCGCAACGAAAATTAAATAGTGGAAAAGCTCTGCACATTTCTCCACATATGATGGGAGCTAAATAGAAATAAACGCCAAGAAATCTAGAAGCTACAAAATGCTTGACTCTATTGGAGTTAGTCTGAAATCCTACACAACGTCTAGTAATAGTATTTGTTATACTGTTGAACATTCTCATGAAGTATAAAATGTTATGATGTTAAATGTTAACCGGTGACGTTGCCACGTTCACACAGTGCAAGCGGTGATATAAAAATATCTTACACAAGTGTGTCCACGATCTGCACAAATTTTGTGCAATTGCAAAAACCCTTTATGTATTCATATATTACAGAGCGGAAGTTCTTACGTATTAGCCATAAATCAGTACCAGGTTCGCCAGTGTCAAATACTGTCGTAAATATATTATAGTTCCATTTTCTTGACACAGCTCTCTTAGCTTATTAATTAAGAACTTATAATGAAAGCACTGTATCCCATTATTTATCCTACTACTACTACTACTACTAATCATAATATAAAAAATAACTTGTTGTCATTTGTCTGTAATTAGTGTATTTAGACAGCAGTAACTTTATCATTTGTATGACTGTGTGTGTGAATGTTGGTCTATGTGAGTTGCTTTTAGCACATTTGTCCTTGCTTCACTCGATTTTAAACGAATATTCCAATCAATTGCAACAGGTGTCCTGTTTTTACTTCAAGTTTCTTATTGCTATTAATTTTTGCTTTTTGTTGCGTTTTACACTGTCATAATCTATTCGCCAACCTACACACATTTGCTTGACATTTATCCTTCGCCTAACGTTGTGAATACGAAACGAAAATGTTTAAAAAAAACCTCATCCATATTCCTTTCGTGTCATAAAACGGCGCGCCGTGTATTTCATCGGACCCCATACTATTGATTCATTGTCAGGGTAATTGTCGTAGTTGTTGCTTTTGTGCCTTTGAGTAATGGTTGTTGTTTTTAGCGTTTTTTTTTTTCATTTTAATAGAGATGGAAATCAATCCTAAGGGATTTTGTGTGACATCTGGTGAAGGTTTTCGTTTTGCCGGCAAAACAAATATTTAAACCCACAATGATGTAATGGTTTTACGTGGAACTCAAATGAAGTTAATTACTAACAGGCAGACATTTGCTCACTATATTAACAACACTAATTAACTACGAGTAGTGTTAGTGAGTATTTGAACTGATGGACATATCAAAATTGGAAGGGTGATATACTAGTTTAAAAATAGATTTCATAGCAACGAATTTACAAATGCCACAAATGCACTAATTTTTCAAATCTTAAGTTTCATTTTAAAATGATAACTCTAATTCAAAACAGATAAAACTTTTTATTTAAATTTATGAAATGAATGAATTTATTCAAAAAATAATTTTGAATTAGCTGTGAACCAGTTCTAATAGTACCGGTTAAGAGGGACTATATACGGTTCTGATACAATACCTGACACTAGATCTACTGTGCCATGTTTGGCGTGCTTGTTAATTATCTGTTTTTCTATGCACTGGTTTCTTCCAATAATTTGACATATTTCACGCAAAGTTTTATCCATTTTATGGAAATATATTTTAATTTTACGAGTGTTTATTGAAGTTTATTTTCCCATTATGCCTCGTTTGCGATTTTACGCTGTTCTGTGGTAAGTAACTGTTTTAAGCTGAGGAAATTAGGTTACAATCAGTAATTCGGTTGATTTTAAAGTACAAACATTTAAAAATTTTAAAGCTTAAAAAAGTAAAACCGTTATTCATAAAATATGGTTAGAAACAAACATGATATTGGGTATACATTTGTAGTGTATTTAACACAACTAATTTGCCACAAAAACAGGAAATTCGGTTGTTGTTCCTTTGTTGATCGCTGTATACTATTGCCACTATCTGGTATTATTGAACCCATATTTTCCACCATCCAATGTTTACTTTCCATCGTATCTATGACGTTTAATTTATTGAGCGAATAAAAGCTTCTATGGTATGTATTAATCTATGGCTAAAACTGTTCGTTAGCTCTAACTGAAGGATTATTGGACGTGAAAGTTTTTAAAATTTTCAATTAAAATGTTAACAAAGAATTTATTTATTTCATTGAAAGCTAAGCTTTCGCAGCAAAACAAATTAAAAACAAAAAACCGGTTTCACAGTATTTTCGAAAATGCCAATTTTCAGAAAACCGGTGGTCGGTGGAAGTCCAAAAAACCGGTAGACCGGTTTTTCGTTTTGGTGTTTGAATACTTTCATAGTTACGCAGCCCGTTTACAGACTGAGACAAATTGTATCGAAACTGTATTAAGAAACAAAATGGATGCATTTAACCAAAGTATCGATGGGTTTGGTTGGAATCCAGTTCGTTCAGCTAAATGCTTCACTAATTAGCGGTACAGCTGGTTCAATCTATACATAATGGCGTAATTGACAATCAACAGTTTCGTAATCAACATGACAATATTTCTGTCTTGCGAGTCTTTTCTGAATCTCTAGTGTAGCGAGCATTTGATGTCAGTTCTAGTTGCTCCAGGTATAAAACCACATAAAATATATCATATCACGTCGTTAACCCGGCTTAATATGTGATGTTATTAACACAATTATTGGCTACTTGTTACACATACTGCGGCTGTATTGCTAAAGTGCAGGATCAATGGAAGAATGTTTGTTATACCATTTTGTTTAATATAGACAGTTGGTATCAATGAACTATCCAAATTACTAGCACCCACCTTTTTTATTATCATGTTATTTTGTATTGTATACGGTCTTTTGTTCTTGGCAAGTAACCCTAGCTGGGGTCATGTAATGTATTTTCTATTATTAAGTCTTGGCAAGTAACAGTACTTTCCAAGATTATATTAACAAATATGGCTGTTAAATCAGTGTTCTCTAGGATTTTAAAATGGCTTTTCTTCTCCTCTAAAAAATAAATATGTCCAACGATATTTATAAATTGTTTATTGCTTATAAGTACAAATAGTCTATTTTATAGATTTCGGCACCGGAATTCTCTAACTTTTTACTGAAAAGAATCGGTCGGTAGCTCAATGGTCAAAATTCATAAAATTACAATACAATATATTCGAAACGTGTCAATTTAGCTACCGACTTTTATGGACAGAACTCCGGTGCTGATGAGACATCTATCTGATGTGCAAAACAGATTTTTGCATGTATATGGAGTTTGTCAACAAAAAGCTCTCTGTCAAATTTACTACAGGTGAGGTGTAAAAAAATTTATACATGTACTAAAAATCCAACAGTTTGTGAATATCGCTATTATTTTTATTCCAGAGGTGAAAAATGCGTCTGCAAATCATTCTCGTCAAACTACTATGTTAAAGTTTTCTATGATTCAAAGAAGTTTTTCAGTAATTCGTATACAGGGTAACGAGTAGGACCAAAATATGTTAAGCACAAATACATACTCACAAAACTATATTATCTTTTGAAGTCCTAGATAGATTCTATCATAATCATCCACAAAAGAATGTCCTTAACAATAGTGTGTAGAAGAAAAAATCGTTGTTATACAACAAATAAATTACGAGTATTTCTAAATAAAGATGATGTTGTGATAGATGAAAGACAGAAAAATGCTGACAATATCTTTCCGATGTATACAATAGTATTACAATCCTCTGGGCATATACCATCCCACGTGAGGTAAGAAAACAATATATTGTTCATCAGTTGAAAAAGAGATGGTGGACAATACCAAAGATGTTACGGTGAAATATAAGCACACATGGATTTGATAAGGTATCAAACAAAATGTAATTTGGGCTCCCTTAATTAAACAACTACACTATAAATGCAACAATATAAATGTCTTTGGCAAAGTGCAGTGCTTGGTATAAACTAGTATCTAAACTAATTTATACATTTTCTTCCTAATATGTTTTTGGTACCTTATCAGTATCTTCATGTGCTCGATTGTCTTCAATTTATATAGAGGTTATTAACAGATTTTTTAATTACACGGAGTTACGGTGGAATTGAGCCATATCCGCCAAATTTTGTCATTTGACAATTTCTTAGAAAATTGTGAAAATAATTTAGTTGAGTTCTTCCATATCAACACGTCTCTGTAACGTATTCTCCGAAATATATTCTCCTGGAACCATGCTTATGTTTGGAACACACTTCAAACATATATATTTTTGCAGGTCCCAAACTCACTTGTATTTAAATGCAATCAGTAGCATGTTTACTGGCAAACATGTATGAGTTTACGTGGATAATAATAATATTTACAAACGACTAATTTTTTGGTTTCAATATATATGTATTATTTATTATAATTAATTTTATCAAAATAAATCCATATTTATAAATAATTAATTCACAAAATTAAAAGACTTCAAACAGCTCTTTTTACATTTACTTGCATAGAATGCATTATTTATTAATTTTTTCATGAAATGAGAATCTACTGCTCTTTTGCTTCTCCTTTCTTTGTTGTCTCTCACGTTTTCGGTTTTCATGGTAACCGTGGTAAAGTAATATATGCATGGTAATATCAGCGCGCGTTGTTGTAGTAGTAGGCAGCAACAACAGGCATTTTGGTGTTATTCTATTCGCTTCAGTTATCAAACTCTACACAAATGCATACCAACAACACATGAATACAAAAGACTACAAGAACCAAATGTTAAAAACATTAAAAAAATTAAATCAGAAGTTCAAATGACTTTACCATGTAGATATTATTGTACCATGGTTTCAACTATACTCTGGTACAGAATCAATAGTTTTATATACAAATCTAGTTCATGCAAGCCAAATATGTAAAGGGATTTTCAACAGAGACGCTACAAAAGTAAATCGATAGGGACAGCAAACGACGCCATATATTTTCCCGCCCTTTTGACATTTCTCTTCAGTAAGATTTGCCATTTCATCATGGAAAGATATACGAGCCAACAACGAGTCGAAATTATTAAAATTTACTACCGAAATTTGGAGTCAGTGGCCTCAACTTTAAGAGCGCTACGTCCAATTTATGGTCGTCATAATCGTCCTACCAGATCAACAATTGAGCGTCTAGTGGAACAATTTGAATCCACAGGCACAGTACAAAATGTTCCCTTGCCAGTGAGACAAAGAAGTACCCGTAGTGTCGAGAATATTGCTGCCGCTGAGGCTTCAGTTCAAGAATGCCCAAATGTGTCTCTCACACGTCGTTCTCAAGTGTTGGGCATCTCTGTGACGTTGTTGTGGCGAATTTTGCGAAAAGATCTTGGCCTACATCATTACAAGATCAAATTGACGCAAGAACTGAAGCCGCTTGACCACCATAAGCGTCGTGTGTTCGTGAATTGGGCTGAGCAACAACTTGAAAATGATTCGGATTTTCATCGGAAAATCATCTTCAGCGATGAGGCTCATTTCTGGCTGAATGGCTTCGTCAATAAGCCAAATATGCGTTATTGGTCAGACAGCAATCCACACGTAAACTTCGTACGAATATCGAACGTGAAATTGCAGCAGTATCGGCCGATTAATGCTTGAAAACCGTCGAAAATTGGGTTCAGCGTCTGGACTTCTGCAAGCGTGCCCGTTCCGTACCCGTGGCATCGAAAGTACTTTCACAGGAATAAAGAATTTCATTGGTATCTTAAACCGATTTTGATTTATTTAAAAAAGCGCTCTTATTGAAAACCCCTTTATTAATTACTTGTGTTTTTCTTAATATATTTCATAAAAACTCCGCAGTTCCAATTTTCTCAGTAAAGGCTCGGAGAGACAGTGGGCTTTACGTTGTTAGCCTTTCCAGTTTCTTCCCTCAAAAACGTTTCTCAGTTTGGTGGCACACATACATATATACGAAACACATACACAAAAACCAAAATAACATCACAAACCATTTAAGCGCTTTTAACCTCCTCCATGACATTTAGCCATGAAAAAGATGCTCCAAATACCGTTCGGAACTGGTGTAAAACTGTAGGTCCCAATCAATGAGTATAAAACTAGAAATCGCACAGCTCACTTGTTGTAAAAAGATCTCCCCAATTCCTTTATGGGTTGTAATGGGAAACCATTTTTTGTATATTTTGATGATCTGGTGGGTTTTTCAAGTATCTACCCCACATGACAACCACATAGAGAATTATCTGTTTTACAACCGCTGTATAGATCCAGCGAACAATCAGTCTCCATTTACAAACTACAACCCTCGTGCAGGTTTATAGGTCTATCGTCGGCTGTTTTGTCCTTTCCTCTACTTTGAGTCTGAAACTAAGCCTGTTGTCCAAAATAACACTGTGGTATTTATTTTGATAGGTTCCTCGGATTAAGAGCATACTAGGTCGGGCTCGACTGTATTACACAAATCTCATTTTCTCCCAGACATCTGTCAAAATTTCGTTAGCTACGGTAGAAAATATTCCTTATTTTGGCCCTAGCTGGTACTGTCTCGTCATTTGCATAAGCAAAAACTTTCATAAACTTATTTTCGAATGAAATCAGAATTCTATTCAACACAAGGTCCCACACGATCTACTTGTACCTTGGGAGTGATGTTGTTGAACGCAGGAACGGTTACCAATGTATACTTCTTACAGCCAATGATATCCCTATGTATTCTTCTAGTTCATACAGTGCTGTCTTTGTATATCTGCTCTTACGCATGCTGAGCACCAGATAACAATTCTCTATAAATTTTCGCCGACAAGTATCCATTTTTCAGCCGTTTCGAAGTATTCAGTAGGAACGATGACAATATAATACGCCCAAAGTCTTGGAATTTGTCTGAGAGGCCTTCCGACTTTGGGAATAACCACCACTCTTGAACACATCTACCCTTTACACGCGATATATAATATTATCCAGGGGATCAATAGATCAACCTCAGCGTGAAGTCCCGGTGGTGATACCGTCTCGGGTCCGAGAGGGGACAGACTACTCAACCTGCTTATTTTAGAAGTAGCGGTGGTTCGTAGCCGAAAATGAATTTTGCGTGTCTACGGCCTCTTCCAGTCGACCGATTTTCGAATTGTGTGTTGGAACTACGGGATTACTATCGTTGAGAATATACTCAATGGTCTCTACTTCGGATTGGTTGGCCGGCATCCAAAGATGTGAATCTGGGACTGGTTCGGACAACATCTAGTGCTATCCCTAGTTACACATCACTCATATTGTTCAAACCTGTACGTTAGTGATTTACCGACACCTGATGTCCAATCGAGTCAATTTAGCCCAGCTTTGGAACCAGTCTTCGGAATTATTCCGTCTTCTTCCCAGAGTTCCAATTAACCATCTTAAACCTGTTAGGCCGTGGATTTTCATCGAGTGATCGAAGCCTCTTCTCGGCTTGTTTCTATGTCGAAGCTGCTACTATATCTTGATATTCAAAAACATGATAATCCCACTTCTGAGAATATCTGTATCTCATGATCGTCACCACCCCTTCTCTTAATAATCCTAAAAGCTTGACGATGATCATTAAATTTATTTCTGGAAGGTGGTGTTGCTTTTATTTCGGACAAATCGGGCATAACTCATTACAGATGTGCGTACTATCTGCGCAGAAGAAATTCCAGCGCCGAACCAGATGTCAGATCCCGCTTCAATTTTGCCCATATTGGTGGTCCCTGCCATATTGGCATCAGAGGGTTTTCCGCCAACTCCAGGCTTCGCAATGTGACATCCGTCTATTTGTGTTACTGTTATTTTGTCAATCTTTTTCTGTTCATTTGTAATTTTATTTTCCATGTGATACCCACGAGTGTATGGGATTTGAGGTTGACCGCACCACAGCCTCCAGTTAAACGGGAAGACCTAGACCAAAGGGCTAAAACGCAAATACAGCTCAAACAATCTGCTACCGTCGGCTGCAAAACGTACATATACAGCCCCGTATTGACGGTATTGGTATTGAGAAGAACGACTACTGTGATAATCAGCCGCCCCTGTCATACGAGTGGACGCTGCACAAGTATCCATCCATAGTGGCCTCACGTTGCGAGTGTTAAAGAAGCCTTTTCAGACATTTGTACCCTTTTATTGTACATCATTGGAACTGCTTGTTCTTGGTAGCTAACCTAAGTATCAGTATGCCATTCAGCTAATCGCCACCTTTTATAAACCATAGGTAACTAACTTATGCAACTAATGTCAGTAGCTGCCCATGTATGGTCCACGTGTTTTCATGGAATATGGAACATAATTATGAATTATGGTTCTATTTATGACAAATTGAACCTTATCTATTCGCATGAGATTTTATCTTCCTTTCTTGGTCTAACTTATATTTGGTTTTCTGTTGGACTCTAGCATAAAGACTGACATTCTTTACAATGTCCACGTGTTTTTGATTACAAACAATTGACAAGTCATTCTTGGTAACAATAGGACAATACATCAATTCCCTTGTTTATATTTCTTTTGATCCCGAACGCAAGGACATGCTTGAATCAAGTAATAACTTTCATAAAGTTACATAAATGATGTCTCTGTTAAAGACACCCAGAATCTCACGCCAGAGATTTACCAGCAGAAATCACACTTAATCTAAACGTCATTCACTGGGTTGAGTGTATTCCATCTTGATTTGCACAACATTGGCAGTGACAAGATGTCAACTATTAATTCAATCATTACAACTAAGTAGAACCTGCAGCAAAGATACAATACAACATTGCCTACGATCAATAACATGTAATTGCTTATAAAACGTTAGTCATACGTGAGATGAAACTTAAATTCACAAATGTGTGTTCTTGTCACCTCCAAGCACGTCCGTCGCCTTGAATGAAGCAAAGAAAATTGTATAACAAATTAACTTTTCTCCCACCATAAATATACAAATCCTAACAAACACCAAAACAAAAACAGGACAATAAAGTCCCAAAATCAGCTGAAATATTTATTTCATTCACTTTGTGACCAACATACACAATTACGAAAATCTTAAAGAAATTCCAAAAATAACTTAATAAGGACTCAGCACGGACTTATAGGATATTATAATAATAACTTAAGGTCAGCAACAGCACCAATGCCATATCGCAGACAACATGATGCTGAGGCTTAGGAAATAAATGTAAGTCATCATTTATTTTAGGCAAAATTGTGTAACTCAATAATACAGCAACAATTTGGGCCAAAGGCATTTTTGTTCGATGTAGGAAATGCTGCAGGACACCAAACGACAGTGACCTAGAAATAGCAATAAAACTGCTGTCTCTATTCCGTCATAAAAACATAATGACCAATAAAATGTATGTTTAACATTAATGTGCAACTGGCACATTGCGATTTCCTGGAATAGAGTCTTAGATGTGTGGAAAGTTTCAATAAGTGTCTGCTGTTGAAGTTCCTCTATGAGCTGAAACCTCATTTGCCTTCGTATTCTACTGTAATTCAAGGAATTTTTCCTGTTGATACTTATATACGTTATCCTGTGCAAGCACTTGTTATGTTTGTTTATTAATTAATAACTTAATTAAAAATGGAATATTTATTTGTAATTTTCGTCATTTCCTTCATTGATGATTCTTACCAAAACAGCATAGAAGGAAGCAATGCCAAAACTTGTTTGGACGTGCTGGAATTCGTAGTCATACAAGTATTTAATTATGAATATTTACTTTTTGTACTAATTGGAATTAATGGGTTTTAGTAACAGGAAATGACCATCAATAATAAAAACATATTATCAGCAGTTTGGCCCAAGGTGGGATGATAGTCTATAACAGGGAGCACGTGATGTTGGGGAATTGTGTTCCATGCGTCATAAGGCCAGTGGGCGAATATAGTACTCTTCTAGTCAAGAATAACTTGTGTGTTCATTTAAGCTACGATAAGAAGACTTAAGTAATAGCCTCGAGTTGACTCCAAGACATGTCGGGTGAAAATTGTATATTATTTCGTTTGCTGATATGATAGAGGACCGTATTCGTTGTAAACAACAGAGCAATAAATGACTTTAAGTGCTCAATACTTAAAGACTTATTTGGGATAAATAGGAGCTTTGAGAGACGAAGTGCTCGTATTTATAACGAAGTGCTTAATATATTTCCATTGGTTTTATAATGAAGTGTTCCCATTGATGGTGGCCGTTAGTGGGAACAGTTTATATGAGGTTTGTCGATTATTGAGTTGTTGATGATTTTTGTTTTAAATTTAAATATTTCACTGAGTAATAATATAACTGACATTGTCCTATTCAATATTGGTATACTATATTCCAGCAACATTTGGTTGATTTTCTCTATGCGTTTTCGGGTTTGTGGAAATTCGATGACTGCGGTTAAAATAGGTAAAAATAGTTTCTAATACAATAGTTGCTAAAAACCCAAGTTAAATCATAGTAAAGGGTCCGCCATCTAACGTTTTTTTTCAACTAGTGCTTATTTCGTGAATGGTAACACTTAGCTCATGTCTGATTTGACAGATAATTAGTTTTATCCTTCCGCTGAACGAATATGGTTGTGTATACGCTTGAACAACGCTGGGGTATATTGCGACATTACTTTGAAAATCATGGTAATGTTGCAGAATGTGTGCGAAAATTGCGTACGGATTTTGGAAGAAGAGAAGCACCGTCAGCTCCGTATGTTCGTTATCTTGTGAAAAAAGTGAAAGAAACTGGCATCCTCATCGATAAACCAAAGCGTGAAAAGCCAAAAATAGTGCGTACACCGAGAATATAGATGCTGTGGCAGAAAGTGTGCGTGAAGCGCCATCAACATCAATTCACCGTCGTTCTCAACAATTGAACATTTCGGAGACATCACTGAGACGAATTTTGCATAAAGACCTTGGTATGATGCCATACAAAGTCCGATTGGTTCAGTAGTTGAAGCCAACTGACCATCCTGTGGGCCTGCGATCGACTTACAGAAGATGCCGATTTTGCCAAAAAAAATCATCTTTTCAGATGAAGCTCATTTTAATCTTGGCGGGTATGCAAACAAGCAAAATTGTCGCATTTGGGGTACAGCAAACCCGCACGCATACATTGAAATGCCGATGCACCCAAAACGAGTCACTGTTTGGTCCAGAGGCATAATTGGGCCATTTTTCTTCGAAAATGTGCAAGAAGTGGCCGTTACAGTCAATGGCGATCGTTATCGGGCCATGTTGAACGAATTTTTGTTCACAAAAATTGAAGAGGAGGATATTGGCAACATTTGGTTTCAACAGGACGGCGCTACGTGCCACACAGCCGAAGCTACACTCGATGTTTTGCGCCCTGTTTTTGAAGATCGCGTTATCTGCTGATGTCGTTTGGCCACCTCGGAGCTGCGATTTGACACCGTTGGACTATTATTTGTGGGGTGCCCTCAAAGATAAGCGTTACGCCGACAAGCCGGAGACAATTGACGCTTTAAAGGACAATATTCGTGAAGCCATTGGTGAAATACAGCTGCACACAATCGATAATGTGCTTAAAAATTGGACCGATCGTGTAGGCTACTGCATGGCCAGCCGAGGCAGCCATTTAAATGAAATAATTTTCTATTATTAACCGGAAGATTTGTACTTTCAAATAAAAAAAGAAATTTGAGAAAATATTCAGTACCTTTTTTTTATAGCATTTTAAAAAAAAAAGTTATTTGGCGGACCCGTTATAACGAAGTTCCTTATCGCACGTTGCGGAATGCTGGCTAAATGAAAAAAAATTAAACAACTATTTTTTAACACTACTATGCTACAACCAAGTATTATCAAATATATTGGGTACTTTTGCTTCGATTAGTGTCTTGAATAACATGTGCTGGGTAATTTCTTGTTTAATGGGAAGTTTTCTAGGTGGAGCCTGAAACCAATATTTAGTATACATTGTAGTTTTGAACCCAATAAAAAGTAAATTTAGAAAAGCCAAAGAGAACATTTCCTTAAATAAATGCCTTTTCTTAAAAACAGCAAATTTTCTCAAAAAAAATACCCATTCATATTCTTACGCAAAGTACCTTTTCTTAAAAAAAAAGACCTTACCTTAAAGAAGTGCATTTGCTTTTGGAATGAAGTTCCTTATCGCACGTTGCGGGATGGGGGCTAAACGAAAAAAGAATTAAACAACTTTTACTTTAACAATATTATGCTACATCCCACTATTATCAACTATATTGTCCACTTTTGCTTTGGTTTCTGTCTAGACTAACTAGATGTGTCAGATATATTGGGAAATTTCTAGTTTAATGGGAAGTTTTCTAGGTGGAGCCTGTAACCAATATTTAGTATATAAGAATATTGAGTTTTGAACCCAATAAAAAGTAAATTAAGAAAAACCAAAGTGAAAGAAGTTTAAAAATGTACATTTTCCTAAATAAGTTCTTTAAAAAACTTTATCTTCAAGAAGAACCTTTGCTTAAAAAAAGAAAATTTTCTTAATTAAGTGCCTTTTCTTAAAACAGATACATATTCCTAAACAGAGTACCTTTTCGTAAAAAAAATACCTTATCTTAAAGAAGTACCTTTGCTTAAAAAAGGAAATTTTCTTACAAAAGTACCTTTTCCCACAAAACAAAATATTTTTTTTTTAAATAAGTACCTTTTCTTAAAAAAGTAAATTAACTTACAACAAATTGGCCTTTTATAAAAAACTACCTTTTCTTTAAAATAAGTACCTTTTCTTAAAAACGTACATTTTCTTACAACAAATTGCCATTTCTTAAAAAACTACATTTCGTTCTTTTGTGGTAAACAAAATAACTTTTCTTGAGACAATCACCAACTCTTAAAAATGGACCTATTATTGAAAAAAGGACCAATTCAAATAAATCAGATTTCTAATAAAAAACTTCTCTTCAAAAAATAAAAATAAAATAATACCTTTTCTTTTCTTGAGATAAGTAGCCTTTCTGAGAATAAGTAAATTGTCTTCAAAAAATAACCTTTTCCTTAAAACAGTACCACTTCTTTAAAAAGCAGCTGTTCTTAAAAAAGTACTTCTTTGTAAAAAAAATTCATACTCTTATGGCTTTTCTTACAGAAAGTACATCTTCTTAAAAATTGTAAATTTTCTTAAAAAACATTAACTTTTAATAAAAGAAGTATCTCTCTTTAAAAAAGGACCTTTTCGGGAAAATATAATACATATTATTACAAAAAGGACCTAAAAATATACTTTTGTTTTAAAAAATAAATACATTTTATAAAAAAAATCTTAAAAAAAGTTTATCATTTTACAATAAGTATCTTTTCTTAAAGATCCATTTAAATTATCGTATTTTTCAACGGTCGACTTAGGCGTGTTGGAACTAACTAGTACATAATATATAGCGAAAGGAACTTCGTTCCAACCGAGTGTCCCCTGACACCTCACGTAATATTTTTAATTGCTGTGAGTTATAACCCAGTTTGAAATTTCGACATCATCAGTGACTAACGGGTGACCTCTCATTGTCCCTGTTACCATGCCGAACCACTCCCTAACAAAAAAAAACTTGTTGACACCCCCTGACATTTTCATACATTTGGTGAAAATTAAGCAGGAATCGTCCGCAGATTGTCAATAATAGTACTGTACGGTTCGGCGCATTTTAAAAACCAGTTCTGTCGAGTCCGATTCCGAGAAGAACCGGGTATTTGGACGGGTTTCAGTTCTCAGCAAATTAAAGTCTTATATGAATTTAAAATATTATAAAAATACACATTTTCTGTCGAGTCCGGTTCCGAGACGAACTGGGTATTTGGACCGGTTCCGAGAAGAACCGTGTATTTGGGCCGGTTTCGAGAAGAACCGGTTATATGAACCGTTTCCGGTTCTCAACAAATTGATGTCCCTAAGAAGCTTAAGTGAAATATGTCATTATAGGAATATAAAATTTGCTGAAAACACACATTTTCGCAACCTCATCCAAAGAATAACACTTTTGTTTTCTTTGGAAACGAGTCCCTTTATTTAGGAACCGTTTTACGATTCTTTTCAACAGGTTTTTCATTTCCTGTAAAATCGTTTTTCGGTCGTTTTGGAACAGTTTTCGGTTCATTTGGACTTTCGGTTCTTATAAGCGCCGGTCCGGTCGGTACTGGTAAAAATGTATTTTTAAAAAAATTTGCCTTGATACAGACTTTAGATGGCTACCGATAAATTCAGAAGACTTACCTGTAACCGATACAATTTACGAGAACTTTGATACAAAAATTTCATTCCAAAAACTACAACAGCGTAATTATTCGGGTTAAGATCAATTTTAATGATACTGAAACGGAAATAAAATATTACAAAAAAATTTATTTTTGAAGTTCAAGAAAATCAAACTCAATTTCAATCTGCGCTTGGTGGTGGGCATTATTGCCTGGAGGTGTCATTGGGCCGTATTCTTTCGAAAATGACGCTAGAAGAACGGTTACCGTCAATTGAGAACGACTTTTTTGATCTGCAATTGATGATTATGAACTGGACGATATGTAGTTTACAGAATAATATTTTCATTATAACAAATAAATCAAAACTAGGGACAAAATAATAAATCAAAATTAGGGGGCAATGTGAAATATTGCTTGTCCGACATTTACATTACAAGAATAGAGTTGCTGAATTATTCTAGGCAGAGTTGCTCCATAAATAAAAACAGCTAACTGTGAGTGGGCTTTGCCAATATGTGCATTAGGGTGTACTTAAAAACGATTTTTTCGAAATTCAAATGTTGGGGATCTCAAACGAGGGTACTTATACGAGGGTACTTATAGTCCCCGTTGTAGTTTCGATTGAAGACATTTTCGAAAAAAAAATAAATATTTTTTTGGACAGTATGGGGCTCAAACGACATGTCATGATGAAGATATATAGAAAAAAATATTTTCAAAATATTGACAGAGAATTTTTTTTCACGACGTCATTTTGAAATATTTATCGTGCATATTTTGTATTCCCCACTTTGCTGTATTTTACGTAAATACACTGTGGTATTTTGTGTCTTTCTACTTTCCCCAACAATGCCTTTTGAATAGCTTCTGTTTGATTTAATAAGGATTAATTTTCCATTTTATTTCTGTAAACGCTTTATAACAGATTATGGAAGAAATTGTGGATGTTTTTCAAAATTATGTTGGCTTCGACTTTTTACTTTAAAATACGAAATAGGGCATAATCATTTTTTAATTTGTTGTCAAAGAATTTATAAACTTCCGCAAATTAAATTATTAGAAAGATCTGTTATATTTAAATTACATTTTTGTTGTTCAAACATTTGCAAATTCATATACAACACACACAATTACTTCGAAAAAATATACAAACAAAGTCATATTTCTATTTATTCGATATAATTTTTTAATTCTGATTATCAAATATAATTAAAACGAATAAAAATCTGGAGTTAAAAACGGCACTACATTCGAAAATCATGACTTAAAGAAATAACTTCGGGGGACCCTGGGCTCGGGCGTACGTTTCTGTGCGCGTTGTATTACGAACAGGAAAATGTTTTTCATGACCGTACATGTTTAATATTTTTATATAAGGTAAATTATTAATCATTATACCGAAATTAAGCCGAAAAACTTAATTGAAAACATAATTTTATTTGGTTCGTTTACTTATTTGATGTCTCCGGACAAGTAACATTAATTTCTGTCACCCTTCTGTATGCCCAACCATTGTAAACCTTGTACTTTTGCATCATTATAACACTAATATAAATACGTATTTTCGACACACTTATAAGTTTAGTGAAAATGGCCGGCAAATATTCCCTAAATACAAGAATATATTATAAATGTTGTTTTAATTGTTGCACGTATATAACACATACATATAACACATACATATGTCATAGCTTTATGGCTACTGACACGGTCAATGACATGTACACATAACCATTTATTAACCATCATTATTCAGCCTTTCCACAGCACACTGGTTGTCATAACAACCTAATTATATTGCTGTATCCTTGTCATACATGGGGCAAATAAATTATATGACAATTATAATTTGTAGTTTAATTTGAGTTACCTCTACAAATGCATATTCCTTAATATTTAAATACCATTGGCAATTGTACTTATTTTCAAAACATTTCCTCCACATTGATAGTTTTGGTTTTCAAATATATTATATAAGTACAGTGCAGGTTTATGAATTTGAAAGTACACCGAGGCAATACCTATCGAAGCCACAAACCTCTAGATATAAATTACATTAAAATCAGTACAGAAATTTTAGTCGGGTGAACCGACTTAAACACACCCACATCCAAAGTCATCCATTGCGACCGAGTTCTATTGAGAGGCTTGGTAAATGTGCCAATATTCAATAGCGGAGTGGCAATTTCGCAAAATATTATTCAATACCCCGCTTAATTACGATCCTAAGTGATTATGGGGTGTTATCGTGACTACCAGCCAAATTTCGTCATCTGTTTCTACACATTATAGTATAAAATATTGATCAGTACCAAATTTTAGTAAAATCGGTTGAGGAATATTGGAGATATCGAGTCGGCCAGCCCGAAAGCCGCCCAACTTTCGAATGGGAGGTACGAAAATGGGCGTGGACAGTAGATAGTCTTTAATTTTTAGGAAAATATAGCGCTTTACCGAATTTTATTAAGATCGCTTGTAGTCTACGAGAGTTACCATGTCGATCAACCGGTCATCAGCCCAACTTTTGTGTGCATTTAACTACATTTCGTCTAGTACCCAACTTCGTAAAGATTGGTTCGGTTTAGCAGGAGTTATCTTGCCGAACAATCAGCCGGCCGCACAAATTTTGTTGGTAAGGCGTGGCAATGTCGCACTTGTCTTAATCCGTGACTGGCGTTTGATGACACGAAGCCTATAACCTAATTTCATTAAGATCAGAAGTGTTTCACGCGACTTATCTCATTGACAACCCAGACGACCACCAAGCTTTTGTATGGAAGGTACCAAGGGTGGCATTTGACTAAATTTTGTCTAGTGCCTAATTTCATAAAGATTGGTTCGGTTTTGAGGGACATGGGCGTGGCAAAATCACCCTTGTCTTACTTGATGACTTGCGTTTGATGGCATGAAGCCTGTAACCTAATTGCATTAAGATCGGAAGTGTTTCACGCGACTTATCGCATTGACAACCCGGAGGACCACCAAGATCTTGTATAGATGGTACCAGAATGGGCGTAGCAACTGCCGGAGAAAATCCAACTAAATAGATATTTACAGATTATTTACCAATGTTTGACTTGAAGCTAATCACATCTACCAGAAAAAGGTTTTAGAAGAAACATGATTTCGTGCTTAATGTGTCGATTTGTATGGGAGGTACCAGAAGGGGCGCGGTGAAAAAAATAAATAAATGGTTTCCCATTACATCCCATGAAGGGACTGGGGAGAACTTCTCACAATCACTGAGCTGTGCGCTTTCCAGTTTTCACTCACTGATTGGGACCTACAGTTTTACACCGATTCCGAACGGTAATTTGAGAAGCTTTTTCATGGCTAGATACTCGATAGTGTCGCCGTCACTATGCGAGGTGACCGCCGCCGAAAGAAATTTTAAGGTGGTCAGAGCCGGGTTCGAACCCAGGATCTCATGGGCGCGGTGAAATTCACACGCTGAAAAATGTGTATTTTTTGATGTTTCGATGTCGGAAATAGAGTATTCTTGTATAACAAGGGATTGTGCTGTGTCGCCCTGCTGAAACCTAAAATCGTAACAGACAACAAAGGCAGCAGAAACAAGACTGCAGCAGAAACTCATTTCACGGAAAAAATTAAACAAAAAACGTACTCGAAGCTAGTAAATTGATTGAATTATAATATATAATATTGAAATCTACAAATAATTTGCTTCTAAAAATTAATATGTTTGAAAGGTAACACACATATGTTACTACGTAGGTAACCGCGTGTATTGGAGTAAACACATGAATGCTTCCACGTTAGCGTGTGGCTATTTGGGACGAAAACACAAACATATGGTTCCATGTAAAAGCATGTATGTTTCGAAGTAAGTATGCTAATGTTTAAATTTAACTATAAGTAAATTTGGGAGCTTTGGGAATTATCACTGAGAAAAGTATAGCGGACCTTGAATGCTTGTAGTAAGAAGTTAAAATGCATTAAATGATCTCCTTAAATTAACGTTGACCTATGATTTGAATAACAAAATAGAGTTCGAAATGTTGTACTAAAATATAATTGTTTATATCCTAACCATTTCTAATTTTTATTTTCTTTTTGCAAGGTTAGTAGTGTAGTGACACTATCTGTCTTTTTCGATATTTGGATGAAAATAGAACTTGTTTGTAACCTGTCTCAAATATAATATGCTCATGTCCAAATACATTGTGTTTGATATTCAATATTACATATTAGAGCCACAATGATTAATAGGTTATAATATATGTTATAATGTGGCTTTCTTGGTTGGAATTTGCTGAAAACAAAAACGTGGCAGACAACAAAGAAACAAGGCTTTGCAATCATTATGATCTCCAGTAAGATGTTGAAGGTCTACTTCTATACTTAGCCCAAAATACACCAGCATTGTGCAAAAAGTTTATAATTCTTGCTTTTAACTAGTTGCAATAACGCTGTATTAAGGTTGACATTTGTTGACACTTTACTGTAGCGGATGTTCACATTACACTCTGTTCAGGTACAAAAATAAAACAATCGTTAGATGTACCTTAGTAGTCAGGGGTATCGATACCACAGCTGGTCGACTTGGTAGTTTGAGTACTCGTCTAGAATAGAGTGTAATGAAAGAACAATCAATATGAGACTGGAGCCATGTATTAAATACATTTCAGTGATATTTGTGGAGGTTTAATTGATTCTAATGCATGTGAAACTACGTTTGATTAATAATAATGTCAATTAAATTACTTTTTATGGTACTTTGTAGGTTCCCATCAGTGAGTGTAAAACTAGAACGCGCATAGGTCACTGGTTTGTGAGAAGCTCCCCTAATCCCAGCAACCGGAAACAATTTATTTGTATCATGCAGTAGCAGCGCAATTGGCTTGCTACATTTCCACATCTTTACATGGCTGGTTCATGCCTTTGCTGACTGTACAATTTTGGTTTTGCACACATAAGAGTCACCCTCTGTCTAAATTTGAGTGTATCAAAGATTAAAGAAAACAGCTAGATGGCGCATTTGTTATTTACCATTTTCACCAGAGAGTACAGGTTGGTTCAAAGATGATAGAAAAACAATAGCTGGTGAAATCTATGTGGTGGATTTGAAAGTCAAGGGAATTTTCTAGATGGCGCAGAAATGGTAAAAATGGGCAAATTTCCCTGAAATCAAAATCTATTTAACCATGCTTTTATGACTTTTGTGTTTTCAAAAAATAGCAAAAGGGATATGTCTTTCTATTAACTATATATTAATTTCAAATTTAAGCAACAGAATCGAAATAAAGATGAGACTTGATAGCTTTTTCGTCGTATCCGATTGAAAAATGGTCGAACGGAAACAGCCTTTGCCATCTGGTGAAAATGGTGAATATTCGTTTGAACCGTCTAGGATATTGTTACCATCTTTGGAATTTCTATTACCTTTGATATATTAATCTACAGTGAGTCACAGTGAAATGGCCCACCTGCGAACAAATACTAACTATTTGAAAATTCCATCGAAATTCATAAAATTATGAAAGTTGATTAATTTTAACTTCAAGCTAAAAAAATCGTGCGAGTTTGCTTGAATATTTTTTACTATTATTAAATTTACGAAAAAGACACAAATTTTCGTCTCACAGTGAAAATGGTCCACCTACGTTAAATCGTACATGAGCTAATAATAAGTAAACAACTATGAAATTAATGTAAAATATGGAATCATTAGCGTTAACAGTTTGAAGAATTTGGATTTAGTTTGGAGCTACTTATTCATGCAATTGTAAAATTTTTAATGAGGAACTGGTTTCGTTAAATTTTTACATTCAGGATTTGTTGGTAATTAGTAAACAGTAACTAATCTTCGGTGGCCGTCGGTGATGCAATGGGTAGTGTGCGCGGCTCTTGTACATGAGAACGTTGGTTCGATCCCTGCTCAGACCACTTTACATTTTCGGTCACCTCGCATAGTGATAGCGACACTATCGAGTACTTAGCCATGATAAAGCTTCTCAAAATTACCGTTCGCAACCGGTGCAAAACTGTAGGTCCCAATCAGTGAGTGTAAAACTGGAAATCGCACATCTCACTGATTGTGAGAAGCTCTCCTCAATCCCTTCATGGGATGTTATGGGGCACCATTTTTTTAACTAATCTTATGACTACCTACTATGTTGGGCTAAAATAGTTCCTGTTGTGTAGGTTTGCAACATATTATAAAATTAATCTTTGAATGTTGCACATACAAGTTTTTATTCTCTGTTTCCTGAATAATATGTATACACGGTTGACCGGTTACTACCTCATGCAGCCGGTCAAGTACCCTAATCTCTTAAGATACTTTCTTTGTTAGGGTGGACTATTTTTGGAGGACTATGTAATTATTTAATAATGCAATCTATTAATAATTTAATTATTAAAGTAGACGTGTTACTTTAAGATTTGTGTGCTTTAATAAAATTAAAATAAATCTGACGAGCATGCGTCTGGATAAATCAACTATTATAAGAATATCCGGTATTTGAAACGGGTAATTCTTATTCGTTTTATATTTTATGAAGATGAACAAAAAATGTATTCTAAAATTTGAAACGGGTAATTCTTATTCGTTTTATATTTTATTAAGATGAACAAAAAATGTATTTTAAAATTTCAAATAAAAATATTTATAATGGTTTGATATAGTTGACAAATACAATGACCTTTTTAAGTTTGTTAATAACGTTATTATATCCTGTTCCCTGAACTATTCAAGATCTTCTCCACAAAGGCTGTATACATGTGACCAAAATACAACCTACCATTCCATATTCAGTTGTTGTCAAAAATGCATGCCAACAACTTCGTGCAGATATTACAAAATTGGATAAATTAGTTGCTTAAATCTACTTAGAGAAAACTGAACAATTTTCTCTAAAAATCACCTGAAATTTAGTTTTATTTATTTGAGATATTTAATTTATAAATATTCATTGCTACTAATTTATTTCATGGTAAAAAAATTATTTCTATATCGTGCCATATAACTGTGAGACTAATTCTTGAAATTTTTTGATTAGTTGATCATGGGTATGTTTTTGTCGCACATTTTTGTGGAAAGTTTAGTATTTTAGATTGAATATTAACTAAACTATTAACACTCTTTTTTAATATTTGAATATATTTCTCAGAAATTGCCATGCAACAATTTTTTTAACCAATTATCACTGTGTGTCACCGTATGTATTGCACTAGCTATGGTGAATTTAGTTCCGTTTGTTTTGTACAACAACCCTGGGTGGTGAAATATAGATGTTGGATTTTTTAATGCGACATAAATTGTCTAGGTGCCATATATTTAATTTTCAGAGTCAAACATATAAATAAAAAGGATTGTTGAGTGTTTTTATGTCGTATCCGATTTAAAAATGGTTGTACGCAAACTGCCTTCGCCCTCAGGTGAACAATCGTATTCAATATCTATGGGGTTTCTTATTTATTTGATGTAAACTGCGTGTCTGAGTTCAGTTTTTAGTGCCACACTAGTCACCCTTCGAAAACATAACTGTCATATTATTGTCCTATCAGTGCCACAAACCCTAACAACCCAACAGCTGCCGTCAATTTGTTGTTGTTAAATTGTGTGGTTGTGTAGACTATGCCGGAGAGGTCACATTCATATATACAGATGCATTTGAAAGTCTCGGGCCATATAATAAGCCTTAAACTAAATTTGAATGTACAACGAAGATGCGAATAATAGGGCGGGTTGGTTTTTTGATTTCATTGTTTGTACTTTCTTATGGTTGTTTCATATTTTGTATTTATGCTGTATTGCACCATATGTACCTCAGATTAAAGTGGGGTTAAAATATAATCTTCAGTTTTCACAGATTAAAATTGCATGAACAATCTTTCCGCTCTAAACTTTAAAGAAACCATTCCAAATGTCGTGAAAACCCTTTAAAGATGAATTTGTAAAAATACGCCCCTGAAAAACAGTTGACAGTTGCAGTTGACACTTAAATGTCATTTTACTGTGCCACCTATTGTAAGCTGACAAATGACAACTGAGCAGGCGCCTTCCAAGTAGAACAAATTTAACACCTTTGTAATCAAAACTATATAACTTTTATTTTACAGGCATATCCAGAAACAACATAAGCGTTTCTTGGGAATTATCTGTGGTTTCAGCGATATATGGTCGCACAAATCAACAAAACGAAACCTGAATTTAATCAATAAAATCTGTAAATCTATAAATGTAAATCTGTAAATTTTTGTATTCCCTACTAAGCGATATTAAAGGATTTTAAGCGGCTCCCAATACAAAGTCGTCGAAAATTTGGTTTAGTGAGGTTTGTGGTGCTACTGTACTGACACTGATTCAACTAGCAACATTCAATTTACCAATTTTGACAGGCCTGGCAACACTGTGCATCGTGATACCAAAGACGATCAAGAAGTAGTCAACCAATCATCCATAAAGTGGTGCTATTCGTATCGAAGAATTTGTTTCAAAAAACATCGCCAAAATTAGAAAATCGCTAAAATAATAAATAGCTATAACTCTGAAACGGTGCATCCAATTGCAAACATCTCTAACACATATGGGCAATTTAACGATTTTTTTATTCGAAAAAATTTAGTTTTAGCGATTCTTTATTGAAAAAGAGATGCGTTTTCAAGTTTTAGATATTTTTAACCGATTTTCTTATTTTGGCAATTTTTTTTTAAAATCTTCGATCCGAATTGAACTACTTTATGAAAATGCCTTAGAAAACCGTAAAAAAAATATTTTTATCAACTATGAAAACGCTTTTATTTTCTTATTTCTTCGTTTTTAATAACACTGTCAGCTGTCATGCTGGGGTTTTATTCAACAACAAATGTAGTGCTTACAAATGGTGCGAAATTCAGATCTACCGCGAATTTCGGGACACCCTTTAGTACGACAATGAAATTTTAGACAGTTTATGTCCAGTTTCACAGTTGAAAATTCTCCAGTTAAATGTAGTTTAAATGCCCGAATGTATGTGAGCTTTTAAATTGAGCTTTTAAATGACGAGTGTGAAACTCGCCCTTAACAAATCAAATATAAAAATATATATTTTACAATGATAAATATTTTTATATGATATGAAAAATTATGAAAATTTGTGAAAATCCATCTCATGATTTAGACCTCTCCCATACATCCTGAAACTTAGGGCGGGTTTCACACTCGTCATTTATAAGCTCAATTTAAAAGCTCACAAAAAATTTGCATATTAATTGACATTTAAATGACAAGCCTCGGGCATTTAAAGTACATTTAAATGGAGAATTTTCAACCGTGAAACTGGCCATTAAGCTACGAAAAATTAAATATTCGTTTGAAGGAATTTTAAATTCTTTATTGTTCAAATGATAGGTCCGTTCAAACGTATATTTATTTTCAATGTTATGTTTTTGCCGGATCACGCGTGCATGTGCTAAAGTCAAAACTGTTCAGTTTGCCTTGACATTTCATCCGGAATAGACTTACAATCATGGAGTTTTAATATTAAAATTTGTGCTCTGTGACTATTTACGACTATTTTATGGTCGTCATAATCGACCTATTGAGCAGGATACTTAAGCCATTGTGATTGAAGCTACCAGTGTGAGTAGAGTTCGCGATAAGTTCATCCGTCGCCGATCGCAGCAATTGGGTTTGTGCTATTCGACCATATGGAAGGTTTTCCGGGCGACCTACCAAAAGGTTGTCTTTCGGTGAATGGGTCTTAGAGAAGGAGGAATAAGATATCATTTTTTATCGAACAATTTTCTTCAGCGAAGACGTCATTCAAAGTAATTGTCAAATTTGGCCCCAAGAGCAGCCAGAGGCTGTTAAAGGGCTGTCAATGCATCTTGGAAAATACTCTCTGTGGTGTGGTTAGTAGGTCGGCGGCATCATTGGACCATACTTCTTCAAACATGATGTTGGTCGCAACGATATAGTCAATAGAGCAAGGTACCGTAACGATAACGGACTTTTGGAACCAAATTCCTTATCGCACGTTGCGGGATTGGGGCTAAATGAAACAATATTAAACAACTTTTTTTTAACACTATTATGCTACAACCCAGTACTATCAACTAAATTGGGTAGATTTGCTTTGGTTTGTGTCTAAACTAACATATGCATGTTGGAAATTTCTTGTTTAATGGGAAGTTTTCCAGGTGGAGCCTGTAACCAATATTTAGTAAACATTGTGGGTTTGAACCCAATAAAAAGTAAATCTAGAACAGCCAAAGTGAAAGAAGTTAAAAAAGAAAATTTTCTTAAATGAGTGCATTTTCTAAAAAAATGAAATTTTGTAAAAAAAAATACATATTCTTATCCTTAAACAGAGTACATTTTCTTTAAAAAATACCTTATCTTAAAGAAGTACCGTTGTCTAAAAAATTACATTTTCTTACAACAAATTGCCCTTTCATAAAAAAACTACCTTTTCTTTAAAGGGTACATTTTTCGTGAAACAAAATAAATGTTCTTGAGATAAGTACCTAGTCTTAAAAGTATACCTATTCTTGAAAAAAGGATCAATTCTAAAAAAAACTCCCATTTCTCAAAAAAAAACCATTTCTTCAAAAAAATACCTTCTCTAAAAAAATTAATTTTCTTACAAAAATTCCTTTTCTTAAAAGTAAATTTTCTTAAAAATAAAATACCTTCACTTTTTTTTTGATAAGTAGCCTTTCGGAAAATAAATAACTGTTCTTAAAAAAGTACATCTTTGTAAAAAAAAAATCATACTCTTGTGGCGTTTTCTTCTTAAAAATAGTATCTTTTCTTAAAAAAACATTTGCTTTTAATAAAAGAAGTACCTCTTTTTAAAAAATTGCCTTTTCGGGAAAATATAATACATATTCTTACAAAACGGACCTAAAAGTGTACAATTTTTAAAAAAAAATACATTCTACAAAAAAAAATTTTCTTAAAAAAACAATTATTTTACAAAAAATATATTTTCTTAAAGATCCATTTAAATTGCCGTATTTTTTTAACGGGCGACATAGGCGAATTGGAACTAACTAGTACGTAATATATAGAGAAAGAGACTTCATTCCAACCGGGTATCCCCTGACACCTCATCTAAACATTTGCGTGAAATAGTCTTTAAAAAGTAAATGGCAGGCATTGACTTATGGTCCAAATAAATATGTCAGTCACTTGTACAAATATTTTATATTTTCTTCAATTTTCAAAAGCCACTATTGTTTTACAAAAAACCACTATTATTTTACAAAAAATATATTTTCTTAAAGATCCATTTAAATTACCGTATTTTTTAATGGGCGACATATGTAGTTGTGTTGGAACTAACTAGTACGTAATGTATAGGGAAAGAAACTTCATTCCAACCGGGTGTCCCCTGACACCTCATGTAAACATTTGCGTGAAATAGTCTTTAAGAAGTAAATGGCAGGCATTGACTTATGATCCAAATAAATATGTCAGTCACTTGTACAAATATTTTGTATTTTCTTCAATTTTCAAAAACTAAATAGCAAAAAAATTTGCCTTTATTAACCTTTTCTCTTTCTTTAAAATCGTTAATTAAAAAAAGTAGGTTAATTTGTAAAATATACCCATTTTTAAAATTTTTGATATTTATATATCAAAAGAATCCATGACGCCTTATGGGCTCGGGTTTTAACAGAACTTAAGAATGTTGACTAGATCAAAAATTGTTAAATTTTGACTTATAATTCTAAGCCACTGTGCGTCGCGGCTGAGTCGAAATAAACGCAATTATATTTCAAACTCTTTTTCAAGTAGCTAAACCTTATAGCAGCAATAAAAAAGCAATTGTTGGCTCGCATCTGTGGTTAATCTGCGAAGATTAGTGACTTCTGATATGAAATAATGCAAACTAGTTAAATCCTGTCAGAGGTCAATGATATTGACGCGAAACATTTAACTTGATATCAAACTCTTAAAATTTTGCAATAACCGTGAAATTATATTAGACCTTGACGTGGCCAACGAACTTTGTATCAACATGTGAATATATTTTAAAGCATTCGCGTTACTTGAAACTTATTTCCCATTACATACCACGAAGCGTTAAGGGAGAGCTTCTGACAATAAGTGAACTGTTAGCATTCTATATTTACTCTCACTGATAGTGTTTGTCGCTTCCGAAAGGTTGTTCAGAAGCTCTTTTTTTTGTTACTGAATAGTATCACCATCATTATGCGAAGATACCGGCACCGAAATAAATTAAAGGTGGCTTTTGCGGTAATTGAACCTGCGTTCTTATCTATAGGGAACGCCCAAACTAACCGGCCACCGGCGTTTAAAAAGAAACTTACATGTGAACACAGTTAATTAAAAATCATTCATGATTTTGAATAAATATTTGTTTTAATTAGTTCTTTAGTTAAATATGCACAAATATAAACACATATAAATGAGAATAAAACATACTTATATGGATTTACGCAGAATATTTATAAATACCAGTTGTTAGTTTTTTTTAATACTTAATATTTATTACATAGACATGTAAATACTTATATCTAATTAAACTGTAAATATTCAAATACTTTGTCTGCACATCCTTTTATAAATGTCCAACTAGTAGTTTAAAAGCATTTTGTATATGTAGGTACTTTTCTTTCATGAATGCATCCCATCCCATCTCTTTCCTGAAATTCACTTACAGAGGGTGCCTCTTATTTTGATGATTTTAAAATAGTTTACTGTTCATACCACAATTTGTATACTTTTTACCATTAGGGCATGAAACTCTTATTTTTATCAAATTTGTTAGAGAGGAATAAAACCATTTGACTCGGGTATTTAATAGCTCATGCAAAAGTTGCAAACCATAATACATTTTAAGTTGTCAAAATGTCGGGCAGCCTAATATATGGAAATACCCGGGCAGCAGTGACATCTGACTATAGTACTATTTATTTGTTTGCTGCTTTTGATTACAAGTAAATGAAAAACTCAATGCAAATAGTTCCCATGGTAGTCACAATTTCTGGTTTTTGGATTCGATTGTTTGTTTGTTACTGAGAAAGGTGCATCATTCATATAAATCAATTTAATTATACGTAAAGTTAAACTTCACTTCCACATAAAATAAATAATACAGTCAAATCCCGCTAAAGCGAAACCTGAACTTTGTAATGTTGTAAATTATGCAAAGATATATTGGATGAATCTAACTAAATCACTGTATTGATAAATAATGTTCAAGTCTCTTGTTAATATTTGTTGAGGTAGTAAGAAATGTGTTAAACAGATTGATTATTTTCAATTTATTTTAAATCTGCGGGAATAAAATGAAATCATTAGGTACAAAATCGATGGTGAGACGCAGACGAACCATCAAAGCACTATTTTTGTTAATCAAATACCAGTTTGTTTCAACCGATGTCTGAGTTTGTTTCAACCGATGTCTGAGAATCCTATGGTCCTCGAACTGAACTGTTACCACATGACCAATTATGGCGAAGAAGCAGGCCACCATCTGCTTGGAACTACATCGTGCGTGAACAACTTTTATTGGATTTGACTCGTGTTTGAAGACTCACACCGTGGGTTAGACCCAGTTCATATGCATAGATCTGTGAACTCCCATAATACGCGTGGTGGATGGCAAACTGCTGTTCCTGCACACAATTCCTTTTGAGGACTATCAGTACTGTTGGCTGTTTGCCTTTTCTCGGGATTACGATGAAATATGGTTGGTGGTATTGTGTGTCACTTAGGGTGAGTAGCGATCGCGTGAGTTACAGGGAATAATACATGGGGCAAATTAATTATGTGACAATTATAATTTGTAGTTTAATTTGAATTACCTTTGAAAAAATTCAAATTCAAAAAAAATGTCTATACCATTGGCAATTGTACTTATTTTCAAAGCATTTCCTTCATGTCTGACGCTTTTGGTTTGTAAATATTTTATACGGTACTGGTTTATGAATTTGAAAGTACTATGAGGCAATACCTATCAAAGCCATAAACCTCTACATATAAAATACTTTAAAATTATAGTTGCCAGCAGTCAAACAAATTCAAAACAATTAAATGCATTCCCGTATTTCATTACAATTAGCATCCAATTCCAGAACCTTCATTTGCATTGCCTGAGCAAAAGCAAATTCAAAAGTTTTTAATTGTCATTGCGAACAATGGTAATTCTTTTGCATTTGCATTAGATAGTACGGAAAATTAAAATCCAATGCAAATTAAAATATTCCATGTGTGCAAATTAAAGATGAAGATGCAGACGAGGAGGCTGAGGCACCGCATATGATGACGCCGATGAAGTGGTATGTAAGAAGGTGGAATTGTTGCTACTGCTGGTAGCACTGGAACAGTTTAATTTTGTCGTTGCGGTGGTGCGATTGCCACCATTCCTTGTGATTTGTGATTCCATTAGAGTGCTATGAATGATACTGGTCACTTAGCTATCGGATGTTTAAATTTTGGAACATTTTGCAATATTTTGTAAAAACATTTTAAATCCATTTTATTTAATCCTGCATATGTATAATTTCTCGCAAAAAGGTCCCTTAAGCGTAATTCTCTCACGTATAGATGGTTTTTGGGGCCGTAACTCGGAAGATATGCCTAGCCACGAACTTTTTCATTTTAAACGTTTTGCTTAAAATAATGTGTTCTACCCCTCAAACAACACAAGGCTTTCTCTTTGGAGTGTTGAACCTTTACCAGATATGTGTCGAACATATACAAAAACTTTTTTCAGATTCAATACAAATGTATACCAACAATTAAAGTGTACAAAATACACTCATATTCTACTGTATATTATGATGCAAACGACATGAGAAAAATAAGCCAGCAGATCTAGTAACACTACCTGCTACTATTGAGTCATGATTCTATTTGATGATTTTTTTTGATAGTCACTTGTTAAGCCCCGTATTCAGTTCTTGCGAAATTTTCGTAAGAAATTCTGTCAATTATCTCTAAACGGAAAAGTTTGTTGTAGAGAGTTACCACACATCTCTGATTTACCTTGTAAATATTTCAATAATACTCCATTTTATTTTGAACGGATGTGGTATTACTTTTGTTTACTGAAATAATCGAAATGTCAAAATTCCGATCCAAAATGTAAATGTATTTAAATCAAGTTTTACTTCCAGTCACTTATCGCTTATTCTTTTGTTACACCTTTTTTCCACTAGTGCTCCAACTACCAAGTCGAACAGCTTTTTCATCAAACCCCCTGCACTTGTGTGGTTGATTGGAGTTGTCTCACATTCCTTGTTAAATCTATAAACCTATTTATACTTGTCTACCGAAATTGTCAGATATCAAGCAAATGAGTTTAAAATAAGAAAATAAGATAAGGTAGTGGCAGGGATTCTATTAAACCCCAGAGCAATAGAAAAGAGCTTTTATGCCTCTCTTCGTGTTCTCTTAATGTCGACGAGGTAGTAGGTCATTTCATCGAGTTCGAGTTGCTTTGGTAATTTACTCTTTGGTTGGCATAGTGCGGACAGAAATAAAAGGGAATGCCAATTTTAGTTCGATGCGAACAACATAAAATATAAATTAGCTGTCAATCAAACACTTTTCAACTTAGTTTTCAGCATGGTCTATAATCTGTATGTCTTCTTTGGTCTCTCATTCTACATCATTTCCCTAGTACCTTTTCGATCAGCTGTGCCATTGAAACCTCCTGATAAAACTGTTCTGCAACTTGGTACTTGGAGTACAAGTAGATAATATGGTGTAATGAAAGAACAAGCTATAAGTGACTGGAAGTAAACCATGTTTTAAACTAATTGTGATTGTTTTGGACGTTTGATTGATGACATTTCATTTGAAATTTGATTATGTCTTTTAAATTATGTTTGATGCTTGTTTTGCCTTCTATAGGTCGAACTCAATGAGAACTCCAACTATTCCAGTGACTTGCAATAGTTTCCAACCGAAGAATGGTATTTTACTTTATTTTACTCTATGGGCAGAGGTAATTCAAATTCAACTACAAATTATAAGTGACATATAACTAATTTGCCCCACGTCTGTATGAAATTCATGATGAACATAATGAATAAGCGTAAATTATTTCAAACACTCGGTCTAACGAGCTTGGACTGCATGTACAGCCACATAATTATGAAAATAAAGTATGTCTATATCAATTGTTTAATGCTTTCCAGCGATTGTATTACCTTTCTAAAGCTTAGAAGTAATAAACTCTTTTTTATATATATAAAATGTCTATTTAGTACTTTAGATTTTACTGTTAACTTAGTCAGTAGTCAAAATTGATATTTTTAAATATTAGACTACATAAATTTTAGCAATTGTCTCCAATTTGTATTTAGCTTGACAAACACCCTAGTCCACATTTCCGCCGGATTATAGGGTATCTGTTCAGATATCTGTCACTGTCAATTGTTTTGGTAATATACCCATCTTTAATGTATACCGGATTTTCCTACAATCACTTTATAGAGCTAAAAATGTTTGATGTTTTGGTAATAAAGAAATTATTATTTATATAAATTATTTATTTAGCCAGGAATTATTAAGGGTGCCTTAGTAAGATTGCACTTTTTGAATTTAATGTAAATTTTTTGTTTTGCAAGTGGCAACTCTGAAATTTGGCAGCTGTCACACATGTTTATTCCGATTATTCCGAAAATGGAGCTCTTTACGAAAGACCAACGCGTTATAATTGTGAAAACTTATTACAAAAATTTTGGAAAGTTATGCTGAGACCGCTCGCAAACTTCAAAAAATTTTCGGGCGATAAAGTGCACCTAATGTGTCAACCATTCGGAGAGTGGTCCAAAAATGTGAAGAAACTGGGTCGGTTATGAACAGTAAGACTTCTGTGCATCAACGTGCCGGTCGATCTCTTGTAATCATTGTTGCTATAAAAGAGAGTGTCGCCGTAAACATCAATTCGGCATCGTTCGTAACAACTTAAAATTTCACGAAGCACTACGGAGCGAATTTTGGCCAAAGTTCTCCACCTTCGTGCGTTCAAAATGCAGCTTGCTCAGGAGCTTAAACCAGCAGAGCAAACTACAAACTTTACTTGCATCATGACAATCCATTTGTGGAATCTCCTTCTTTCACAAACGACGAACACAAGTTAAATTTGACGCAAGAGCTTCTTCCTTATCATATCGCAAATCAAGACATTCTCGCAAAGACATGAATATTTCGTTTGGTTTGCTTTTTTGAACGAAACAAACAAGCACTAGAGTGAAGTTCTATTCTATTCGATCTATAATGTTTCATTTCTCTCATGTCTTCATACTCTGATGTTTCCATTCTCTAAAAGCAACAACAATTTGTTGAGTTTTCTTGCTCGTTTTGCTTTTACAAATGCGAGTAGGAACGCTGATTGAAAATTTGAGAATGTGTTGAACAGCGCTTCAAACATACTTGTGCAGATCTTAGTAAATATCACCACTTTATCAAAACATAAGCAGTTTATTTTTAAACTAAATTGAGCACTTTTATTGGGACACCCTTTGTTACTTCGGGAGAACATTAATTTGGTTTTCCTGCTACGAGAATTGACCGAACCCTGATGCCAACCCTATAACACGATAACAAATAATGTATGTATATGCGCTGGAATTTGTTTTGTCTTAAAGCCCCGTATTCAGTTCTTGTCATTTATCTCGGAACGGAAAATTGTATTGCGGGGAGTTACCACCCATCTCAGATTTAGCTTATAGATACTTCATATATAATTCCTCTACGAGCTCCATTTCATTTTTAACGTATGCAGTAGTAGTTTTGGTTGTTAAAATTATTGAAATTTCAAAATTCCCTAAAAACACTGTAATTTATTTTGCCTACGAAAAAAATTAAAAGTGAGCGAAATTTTCGGTTCATGAAATTTTCGTTACTTTTTATACACGTACTTCTTATAGCAAAGAAATTTTCATAAAAACTGAATACCGGCCTTAAATCATTACAAGATATTTTGTGACATCATTACCTGAATCTTACTCTCATCTTTCATCCTCTGGCATTTATTGTATGTAGTTTTATAGGAGTGTGAGGACGAAAACCAACAAATTTCGTTTTCTTGTAATTTCGTTTCAAATCGATCGTGCTTTCGGAAAGGCCAGCTAATGATGCCAGATCTAAATAAAACTGCATACACATAATTTGTTTACATTAAACTTAGAATAGTTTTTACAGAAATATAACTAATATAGTTGATCATATAGTTTGCCACTTTTTCAAAAATATACAATTTTAAAAGTGCCATATCTGAAAATATTTAAGATTGATTGTGAAACTTCTTATGAGCTGTAATACTACAGTATTTAGGCTACAAAGGCAGACGCAGGTAGAATAGTCAGACATCCGATTAATAGTATTTTTATGTTTAGATTGTAATTTTTGTTTTGAACATTTAAAAATATTGTTATGTTTTGCACTTACACATGCACTGTCATTATGATTTATGCTCTATGCACTGCAATTATGTTTCAAATACATACATGTACTTTATATTATTTGATAAACAACGATTATTTAATAAAAGCTGTATGTATATTTATTACTTATGTCACACAAAGTTAACATTATTCTTATGTCTTAATGTTTTTGTTTTTTTTTTTTCAATACAATAAAATATATTTACGAGCAAATTATGGAATTACTTATACATTAGTATATCGCTTAAGTATTTAATTTATAAAATTAAATTAAAATAACTAAATCACATTTCGGAGAAGACTTGAAAGATTTTATAATTTTTTACAAAAAAAAAAAATACTGTCATTCTAAAGCATATTACAAATTGTAGCAATATGTAATTAAAATAAAATAAATTAACAATTTGTTTAAACTAACGGTACATACATACATATAACAGTGTTTAAACAATTATTCTTCAAAATGTAAATACACACTCTGCATGCAGATATATAGATTCGAGAATGGTTGTTTTAAAATTGGATTGTAAAGTGTTTAATTTGTAAATATATAAATATTTAATAACTGTTTTCTATTGGTCATGATGCATGAAACCGAATTTCAAGGGATTCCTTATTCAGTGGTCTGTTTTAATCACGGAAACATTTCGCCCGCATGAAATTATTAGTTAGTATACTACCGTCCTAACTACAATGTGACGTTCATATCTACTTAAGTCTACGACTCAATAATTTCATTTACTCAGTTGATTTCACCGTAACACCCCCTGTGTTCCTTGTAAATGTCTTGCGAATCATACTCCAATTTAATCGAACATTTTCAAGCAATTGTCTCAATCTCATTTTGTTTCTTGAATTCTCATACAAAGTCTTCTTTACCTTTCAGCATGACTTGTGTTTCCGGTGGAGTTGTATTCTGTTGGGTTTTTGGTATTAGAGAGCCGTGTCGATGTATCGAACAGGTATAATTTGTGGTTACTTGAAATGAAATGCTGTTCTTGTACTTCATCGCTTTCTGCTTGCAAATACCGAATCTATATTGGATTACGCTTTATTGGTTACCAATTAAAAGGTCATTAAATTCTACTTACTTGGCCAATAAAATGTATAAATCCTGACGATATTGTGAGGTCAGAATGGCATAAAGATATGGATCTGCACACGAATTCAAAGGATAGAAAAACACCAGCAATATTTTGGATTTGGTCACATTGATGAGGGGATAGCCAGCCAAAGCTGTTAAGCCAAAAAAGGCAATGGGAGCCCAACAGGTGAAATTTGTAAAAACCTGACAAGAAACTATAGTTTTATTCACTTTTTATTCGGCAACTTCATGCTTCTTACCAGTAGTGCCATTTTCTTAGCCACACTCATTTCGCCCGTTGATGTGCTGTGGGCATGACGAGTTTCCTTGCCCAGTGAAAGATAAATCTGTCCATAACAAATGGCAATTATAAAAAATGCCACGCCATTTAGCGCCATTATGCCCACCAAGTAAATTGTATCAAATAGATCTCTATCCTCCATTGGTAAACAAATGCTGGAAAAGAAAATTAAAAAAGAAGTACAATTTAAACAATAATGTGATCAACTTATACTATGATTTTTTACAAGCCATCGCAGTTTATACTTTACTTTGTACAACCTGTGTACCCCTAATTTTAAATATTGTTAAGTATCATCTTGTTTGATGCTGTTTTATTTATCGTTAATAAAACAAGGACCTTTTGAAATTACGACAGTAACAAACAAAATGTTTATTTGTACAGTACAAAATTTAAATCAGTCTTTCCTCGATAACGACGTAAACAGTAACAATGCTTGAATTGCTTCGCTAATTGGTATTTATATCAGTAACAACTATTTCCATTGAGTGGTTCAGATGCCGCCCGAACGATCCCGCAGTGGCGTCATCTATTTCTCGATTTGCCAGGTTATTTACTTAGCGCCGTCTATATCTCGACTTATCCGAACATTTACGTTTTCATAATTTTCACCAGAAGTGAAAGTCTGTTTCCGGGCGACCATATTTCTCTAGGATACGACGAAAAAGCACTCAAACCTAATATTTTATTTTAATTCTGATATTTTGATTTGAAAATAATATGTAGGTAATAAAATGGCATATTGCTTTTGGTATTTTTTGACAATACGAGTACAAAAGGGCAAAAAAAGCTTGTTTAAATAGTTTTTTCAATAGTTTTTGTATACAGTGCAATTTGCCCATTTCCACAATTTTCACATCACTTTCAAATCCCCCACACAGATTTCACTACCTAGGGTTTTTCCATCATCTTTGCATTTCCACAATTTCTGCGCCATCTAGGAAATTTGACTTTCAAATCCTTTCTTTCTCCAACTATTGTTTATAGTTTTCTTTTTGCATTAACAATTTAATCAGCAGTTCGTGCTGAGATAGTATGTATACAGTAGTATTCACCAGGGCTGTTGAATCTGGGCAAAATTGGACGAACCTGACTCCAGTACATTGAAAATCTACGACTCCGCTCCGACTCCAGCATTTTAATGTTAATGAAAAGTTGGTACAGGGAGTGGAAAATCTAGCCTACATCTACGGTACACCAACGATCTCACCACAAACGGTTGACGAATTCGCTAAATTAATTCCTGGCTGAATCGAGAAATAGATGGTTCGAAAAAATGATAGGGTATTGTTTTGTACAGTTACAGCCAATACACATAGGCAACTAAGCGGCAAATTTCAAGTTAGCTGATGTTGAAATAACCAAAAGATATATATTGTCTATTTACAGTAAAAACATTGTTGTTGAAATTTTGAAAGAAACTTGTCATAGAAAAGAAGAAAAATGTCTTTCAAATTTGAAAATAAAAATAATACAAGCAATAAAAATATAACGCTATAATTTTTGTGACTGTCAAACGTTGTTATTGAGTATAGACTAATTGTGAGTAAATAGAGAGAAATGGTGTCAAACTCCCAATTAATATCAAACCATGTTTTATTAGCTTTCAATAGAACAATGGCAAAAAGGATAATTCGTAACAATATGCGCGTAAATTTGAAATATGTGTAAAGTATGCGATGTTAAAATTTCAATTATATTTTGGAGAATAATAAAAGAAAGAATAGAGATCACATAGATGTAATGAAAGGGAAATTAAAATCCGCCGCATGGTTACAGCGGCGAGACCTCAAAGTTTATATTTCTGCGGTAAATGCGGTAAAATATTATTTGATTAGCTCAAATTGAATAAACACTCTCCAAATGTGCAGAAACTTGAAAACGTGAATGGTTTTATGAAAGTTTTAAATAAAAAAAAGGAAGTAGTCTGATGATGAAATTGAGTTACACAAAATACAAATACAGGGATATTAGCAAAGGATCTTAAATAGTATTTGACGTATTATTTAATATTTCCAAATAAATTTTGCCTATTCAAATTGAAGACCACTCTATATCTCTATAAAACAGTGGTATAGGTTTCATGATTCCTGGCAAACCGTACAGGACATTAAACAATAGTATGGCATTTAATCGTCACACTAAATTTCATACAAATTTCGACTGCTTTAATGTGAGATAAATTTCTTGGAGATTACATTCCTTACATACAAATATGCGAGTTTCCATGTCCACGTAAACTATGTATAGAATTTACGTGTAAATAGCAGTGACACACATAATACATACTATACATACATTTGTGGTTCGAAATTAGTTTTGTGCCCGTTTCCACTTACCTGGTTGATGAATAATTACTTATGCCAAATAAAGGTAATGAAGACATGACAATGGAATAAATCCATCCACCAATCATTATCAGCGCTGCAGGCCCCAATTTGATGCGATGGTTCAAATACATAGCGTGTGTAATAGCCAACCAGCGTTCTATTGTTATTACGGTTAATGTAAACACAGACAAGTGACTGGCAAACACTGTAAGAAATCCGGCCACTTTGCACCCAGCACCTGGAGAACGGAGAGATAGAGAAGAAAAACAATGAAAATGTATGTAAATACATTCTATCTTGTCATGTAGGTAGCCACTCCAGGTGGCTAAGAAGATTATCCCTTGATTAAAGTATAGAAAGGCAAGAGAAAGGTGAGTGTAGTATGAATGGGAAAGTGCACGAAGTTTATTGCCATAGACGGAGAATTGACCTGACATACTTTAATGGAATTCCTGTATTTGTTTAAGAAAATAGTTCATGGAAAGATAATGTCAACGTTGGAATCACTAATGTCAAGGACTATTTGCACAATATGTCCAAGTATATGTGCTAGATTTGCTTCAACGAAAGAGTATACAGCAGCTATCAATGGCGGCCACTAGACCATTGATATGTATAATTTTCATTAAGTTACTGAGTAAGTGGCGAATGTCATAAAAGTATTTTTAAGTAGAAATCCATAATATACATATATTTTTAAAATATTATTGAAAAATTATAAATGATTTTTAATCCAACTATATTCTATAGCACTCGAAAATATATTTGGAATTTATAATCCTGAATTGCATAAAATTGTGTATTAGTCGCATATCATAGAATCTTTTATCTCCCACATAGAATAAAGTCCTAAATAGAGTTTTTAATATTATATTTAAAAAATTATCAAATCAGCGTTACGTTTCGATGTCCAAAACTTCTACTTAACCTACAGAACTTCGATTCCAATACGAACTTTGAAGTTTACGTTTAATTTTATCAATTAATAGTTAATTAATAATGTTGTTGTCTTTTATTGAATTTTATTTGTATTAGTTACACTAGGCAACATGAACTGACTCTATATATTTTTGATGTGGTTTGTGGTGATGTGGTTTTTTTCAAAATCGTTTTTACATCACATTTCATAGATATTAAGCATGTAAGGGCCAGATTATATCAGTCACCTTCATATTCGCGCTGTTTTTCGACATCATCACCTGACCAAATTAAGAACCTGACTAATGATTTTTGTTAAAATATTTAATTTTGTTAAATCTTACTTTCCACGATATCCAAACTTTGAAACTGATTCATTTAAATATTACGGTTGCTTTAAACTACACGTCGGGGAACTTTGAAACCAACATTTGGCATTTCATTCCCGGTCGCTTTTCCACCCTCAGAGTTGTTTTATTGTGGCTAAATCTATTACCTAGCTAAGAATGAGGGAGTTGCTCCATATAAGTTAGGTTTGGTAGAAATAGCAGTCATTATTGACACACGTAGTCCAATCAGCTCAGTTGTGATACCACGGGCAAATTGGCCTGGTATGGTTAAGGGTCTTTCAAGCCATATGATACCTCGACACGATATTCCAGGACATGGCTGAAGAAAAGATGTACATTATTAGCTCCTGGAAAACCAATTACTAAATAAACAAAGTAAATAGGTTTTCCCCATTACTCCCCATGAATGGATAGAGGAGACCATATCGCAATTAGTCAAATGTGCGCTTTCGAATTTTACAGACACTGATTGGGGCATTCGGATTTACACCGGTTCCGAACTGTATTTCGAGAATCATTTCACTAAGCAAGGTGACCGTCGTCGAAAGAAATGTGAGGTGGACAGTGTAGGGATCCAACCCACGATTAGGAATGGATATCAGGTTTAGTATACGATTGAAGTGGTCCTGCATCTTATGTCTTATGACTCCTGACCATCTATCATTCCAGATATTCGCTTACTCATAGAACTAATTCTTTGAAAAGTGGTTGTGGTAACCGCAAATTCAGATATTGCCACTTTATTACTGTTTCCACAACCGAACTGAAGTTGTCTCCACTAAATTTAGTGCCCGCAACTAAACTTCGGCAGAAGCAACCTGTAATTGATTATGACAACCTCTACTGCAGTTGTGACAACCCCTATTTGGTTGTGACAACCTCTAATTGGTGGCGACAACCTCTAATTGGCTGTGACAACCTTTAATTGATTGTGGTAACCTCTAATAGGTCTAATAGGACAACCCCTAATGCAGTTGCGACAATCTCCAATTGGTTGTGATAACCTCTAATTGATTGTGATAACCTCCAATTGGTTGTGACAATGTCTAATTGGTTGTGGCAACCTCTTATTGATTGTGACAAGCTCTTATTGGTTATGGCAACCTCTGTTTGGTTGTGGCAACCGCTAATTCGTTGTGACAACCTCTAACGCAGTTATGACAACCTCTAATGCGATTGTGGTAACCTTTAATGTGGTTGTGGTAACCTCTTAAATCGGCTATGGCTAATTCATTTTTTTTCTCTGGCTCCATGAAGAAAAGGCATACCCACATGTTCCATATCCAGTGGGATAGGTAAGGTTTCCTCTAATATTGCCAGCACATTCCCGGTACGATTCTCTGAAATTTCCCAGTGCCATCATATATACGCGAGGCAGATGTGGACTGCTCTTGAAGTCAGGAATACGTCTTACAGGTATTTTAAAGCAGCCTCACTGTAAGAGTCATCACTGAACCCAGGCGGTGATGACGTTTCAGCCCAGCCAAAGGGCAACTTCTCCTATTTCCATGACTTCTCCCTGAACCCACTATAATGGTCTGGTACCTTCCTGCAAGGTCTAGACCTTACTCTTTAGAATAAACTCCACTTTGCCATCGAGTTAGGAGCCATTAGTGTAGAAGCCTTAATATCTTGTGTATCATGGAATGTCCAGCCTGTCTGGATATGGGTTTAGAATTGCGCCTCAAAAGTAGAAGTGGGTGTCTTGTAATCGACTTCTTGTATTTTTGTTTTTGGATATGGGCTTGTGATCCATATGGGCTGGTGATCCACATAAGGGTCTTAATGAGCCGGTGCTGAATCAAGGAACTTTTAATATGGCTGCGATAATAAATGTATATCAAATATTCAGGATTTTTGTTCAGGCATGATACTGATATGTAGGAAGTCAGCCCCCTAGGTTCACAGTTGATACCGAAATAAGGATGGGTTCAAGATTTAGACTTTTCATAAATATATGGCGATAAATGTGTCCTACAACGAAGAGTTCATAGTGGGACACTGGGGTTTTAACTAACTTCAAACTACGCGAATATTCATATCTGATTCGGAACTGGCCGTCCAAAAAATAAAATATTAAGATGTTCATCATGTAGCATCTAAATCACTGACTTTTGTGAAATTTTTGAATGAAACATTTAAGATATCAATTACTTGAACAAACTGTTTCCAAAAATTATGAGCATCACTGAAATTTGTTTGGTGCAGTTGACACCCGCCAAACCTTTCGAAATAATCTTAAACTTTTGGCAACTGTCGTATGGGAGCAGCAACTGTAAGAAAATGCAGGTGTGTGAAATTGTGAGTTGAAGGAAGCCGGATCTTTGTGGTTGACGCAGCAGTTAAGTGGATTTATCTAGATACATTTTAAGCATAATTTGAATTGGTGACAAATCATTCAGAATTTGTTCGAGTATAAAACCCCCATTGTATGTCTTGTTGTAACTAATAGCTTCTCTTACAACCCAATTTAAGCGTGTGTTCTCAACTCTTTAGGGTACTAATCAAAGCAACAAAAATTTTCCAATAAATATGTCAAGACAAACGTTTTTAACCCTCTTTTAAGTTAACATCTGCATTTTTGCATTTGTTTGCCAATAGGACAAACTCCTGTCATAAGGTTATATTTCTGATATCCCCTCTGATTTATATCCTTTTTCATTTCGCTTTTATTTTTCGCCTTTAGCTACTGGACAAACTCGTGTTATACGAATAAGGTTTCTTGATTTTCAATTTCCGATATCGCACTTCTCTTTTTGCATCCTACTTGTATGCCCTCATTTCATTTCTTAAGCTCGTATATATTTTAGCATAACCAACCCTTTCACTATTAACTAATCTAATCTTGAGATTCTATGCATTTAAGAGCACCTTTTGCCTAACTGCTCTACACTTAGCTGTTCGTATTACAAAGGAAACGACTGAAAGGTACTGAACAATCCATGTTTTATCACCAAGGACTATGACTTGCATACATAACAATGTAAAACAATCAGCCACCATGAATAAATGAACAAACGAAAACATAAAACTCAAGCGGTTAATGAGGATTAAAATTTAACCCAGTTGACTTACCATATTGCCAATCATACGCATAATTGAAATACTCCCCCATGGAGTGGGCATCAATGGATGCTATGAGTAGCAAATAAAGACCTAAACACAAATCGGCAAACGCCAAATGACACATTAGGAAACGTGGAACTGATGGTGTTTCGGATCTAAATAAAGAAACACAAACACAACATCAATGAGCACACATATTTAATCCACTGTTCTGCAATGCTGCACGATGGTGCATCCTATTACACGAAATCCTACTTTATAGACAGGATAACCACCAACACAGCAACGTTCCCAATAACAGCAAGGGCAACAACAATCCACACTGAAATGCGCAACCATTGATAACCCATCACATCTTCACAAGGATTTAAAGCATTCGCCATGGGATAGCATTCCACATTGTGGTTACTGCAAATAGAAGATAACCAATGAATGAAAACGCGAGCAAGAGAATTATGAGAAAGAGTCTTGTCTGTCCAATCGTCAATAAAACAGCAAATTGCAAATCGATAGTAAAAAGTTTCTTATGGCCATCAAAAAATGCTGGTTGTTTATCATCAGCACCACAAGCAGTTGTTTGTCCAACTACTTAAACTTGAATTGTTTTAGTGGAGACAAACGAGATAAAAAAGTTATACTTGATTAATTACTGTACAGTCCTGATGACTAAAATAGGAAAGTTTGTGGTCAGAGTGTCAGATATATTTATGATTTTAGTATCGGACGAGCATTTTACTGCTTAGCGCTCAAATGACGTCGATTAATAACTTTTGTTTCATAGAACAAAACACCGTTGTCCGTCTTTTAACCGCATTTTAACGACCACAACCCTAATGTTTTATATTAAATTACATTTGTTCTGTCACACAGGGAGACCCTACAGCATCTTGAAAATATTATTTGTACAAATATGAAAGAGTAATTTTGTTTGACCACATCCACTTAACTCTTTCAACGTTTTTAGGGTCGGCCAAAATTTGGTTTTTAATAAATAAAAATTATGTCTTCGTCCATAAATACGATTCTTTTGAATGCTGTCTTATTAAAATATTCCAAAATTCGTATTTTACCGGACACAATAATATTTTCAATATATTTAATTGAAGACCCTGGTGGAAGAAGGTGTTAACTTACTTTTTTCAAAAACAATATTTTCCTTATTTTGATGTTTCCTTGGTATCTGATTTTTTTAGATAAGAAAAAAGTCAAGATCTGATATTTAAATTATTAAAATTACATAAGTATTTTAAAATTTCTTTTTTAATTTTTTTTTAAATCAGATACCACGGAAACATAAAAAGAAGGAAAATACTGTTATTGAAAAACAGGAGTAAATACCTCCTTCCACCAGGGGCTTCAATAGTCAGAGTATTTACATAAATTTTGCTCTTACCTAGATGTAAAATTGCCGCAATATTCTTCCAAATGACTAGAACCGGTATTTATTGGATCATGAAATACACCAATCTCACGCTGCATCGTATCCGACATATAATCATCGCCTTCAATGAAATATTCCACTTCATTTGATGTCACATCATTTGACCGCATGTTCGATTCATTTAAATTCGAGTCATCATCCAACGAAAAGCCTGATTGGATCAAGCGGCTGTAATAAGAGTGAAGTTGAAAATCGTATATGAGTTTGAGAAATATTCTAAGTATTAAGCCAATTTCTAAAATAAATCTAAAAGCTTAATACTAATGGTTCTGAAAAAATGCCGGCAATAAAGTTTAAAGCTCGTCAATTATTTTAACTTGAGGTTTTAATTAACCCATTAACGACGAATTGGTAGAAAAATATCCAAAAATTAATCTGTCTTTGAAAAATGTTACCTAGGCTTGGGTGAGAAGTATGGTCATAGAGTAAATATATCTAGAGACAATATTCCTCTCATATGACGTTTCACATCACACTCTTCGTGGTGAGTTCGGTGTGATAGAAAGATGTTTGACGAAAATTGACTAACACCAGGTGGAGTTACAGGAACACCAGACTTAAAGTTTTCATGACGTTTAGGTGGAAACCTCTAAAATGTAAATGTGTTTTCCGCTTTTTTGTTGATTGTTGTGGTTAGGATACATTTGTGATGTATTTAACACACAATATTAACACACAAACACAGAATACCATTGCTGTTTTATTATATGTTGTTTGGAACTAATGCCTCTTTCTACAATAATATTCAACGGGTAAAGTCCGTATTCAGCCAAGCCTAATGCCGTAAATTTACGGAGAGAACTGTTTACTCTAGGAATATTTATTCTATGAGTATAGCAAATCGGGTTTCACGGGCATATAGAGGATGGAATTAAAAATAAAGAAAAATTATGGTTGTTTACGGTCACGGCTGGGGGAAAATTAGCCGGTGAAAAGTATAGTGTCCAAGAAATCGACATTTTTTAAAAACCGGTTTTAGGTTTGTTCGAGAAGTCAGTTTTTCAAGAAAACAGTTATCGGTTTTCAGTTTTGTCAAAAACCGGTGGAACCGGTATTTCGGATTTTAAGATTTAACTAAAATTGCACACGTAGAACTTCCAATACATTTGTTTAGGGACTATTACATACATATACTTATACGAATTTAAAACTCAAAATTTTACAACTCTATTTAATTTTGAAAATTACATTTTAATTTCAAATTAAAACTTAAATCATATTCCTATTTAGAATGCGTATTTAATATAAAATCTAAACGTTTTATACAAATTCATATTATACTGATTTAAATTCGAAAATAAAATTCTAAATTCCACATTTGAAATAGATTTTCAAGTATGAAAATTTTATTAAGATAAAAACATTGATTGTAATTTAATTGACGTTGTGAAATTTGGAAAAAAAATTAAATTCTTATTCCAAACAAAAAATTATTTTGAAATTTGAATAAAAAAAATTGGTTGAAAATGCACAAAATCATATTTGAAAATAGAAATTATATTTCTTAAACCAAAATTTCCGTAAAATTAGAAAATCATATAATTTATTATTAATTTTTGTTAAGGATATGAACACAAAGGTTTAGGTTAAGGTTTAAATTCTTATTCAAAACAAAAAATTATTTTGAAATTTGAATAAAAAAAATTGGTTGAAAATGTCATTTAGAATTTATTGAAGCATAAAATCATATTTGAAAATAGAAATTATATTTCTCAAACCAAAATTTCTTGAAAATTCGAAAATCATATAATTTATTATTAATTTTTTTTAACGATATGAACACAAAGGTTTAGGTTAAGGTTAAGGTTTTTTTTAGAAAACCGGCACACGGTTAATAGCAAACAACCCGGTAAACACGTATCGCCGGTCATGGTTTTGGACACTTTAGTGAAAAGTCAGCAATTTAGAAAGTCCACAAATATTAACATGAATGACTTTGTACATTTTAGATAGCGGACTTCTCGAAATCGTCTTAGTGTCTTATAGCCTATTATACCCTCTAACCATCGTCCTTACTCAAATATATAAGACCATTCTTTTGCTGCAGTTATGGTTCCAAAGTAAACAAATCGATACGCCCTGGTAGCCAGGTAGAAAGTTACGGCCGAACAGAATGAATCAATTTGTATGTGAGGTATAACTTTTCTCTACCAATTTAGAAAGTTGAGGTTATATTTTAGTAAATTGCTTAATATTTGAGAAAATTACAGCGTAAACTTTAAATCGTATTGGAGTAAAACGTTTTTAATAACATCTGAAGATGGATCCCACAATAATAACAAATATCAAATTTAAGGTTTAAAAAAGCAAACATAAACGGTATAAATTGGTCAAGAACAAAATTGAATCCCAACGCCCTGTGATTGCCCGTATTTGCATACAAGCTTTGTTGTTTTTATTTCACATACCTATATAAAATGCTATTGGCATTCGGTAACAAATTCAATTTGTCATCCTTATTTGCTATAGCTGGAGTAGCAGTTGTTGTCTGCCCGTAAGCAGAATTTTTTTGCGTTGTGTCCTCCCAAATGATATCATCGTTGCCGTTAAAAAAATCACCAAATCCCATTTCACCAAAACCTCTCAAATTGCCTTCATCATTATCATCATCAGTCCCCTTTCGTGGTGACCAAGGTTTTCCCAAAAATATCGGCCTTTGTCTGACACCATCTTTGCCCTCTTGGCTTTTACCAGCTAATGGCTGTTGAGGCACTAGCTGTTGTTGTTTTAGCATCTTGGATTTGTTTGATCCATTGTCGTTTTTGTTATTACTACATTTTTGTTGCCACTTTTCGATTTCTATTAAGCGCTCAGCATGACGCCTAGGATCATGGCGGGAGGGAAACTTAAAAGCACAGCAATGGAAGGAATGTGTCAAAAAGGCCTTTTGTAAATTCTGTGGAAGTGCATTGAGAAATGTCGAACAAAGGAACATTTTAAAATTGAAATTAAATATGAACATCGTATTGAGTCAATACTACACTAGACCAATACGGTTTTACTTACCTTAAAGTTGTAAATGGATGGTATAGTTTTAAGTGTATGCGTATTTTCAATACGTAATACTTCAATATCATGTAACCCCGCTGAGGGCAATCGTACTAAAGAGGTACTGGAGAGATCTCTATGGTGATAAGTGATAAGATAAAAGAGAAGAAGATAAATAAGAAGAGTGTGAATGAGTAAAAAAATACATCTATATGTAAAAATTAACTTTGTTGTCCGAAAGGAGTTCTACATGCATATGATCCATTGGCAAAACCATTCACAATTTAAATTGAAAAAGACACATTATTATTTCGTTTCTCAATTCTAATTGTTATTTTCTCCATTTCAAATATTGCAAAGACGATGTACAGCAGACTCTTCCTCATTGTAATGACTTCCACAATATACATTTTCCATGATCTTCAGTTTCGCTGCACGCCTTCAAGTCAGAGAGTGTTCAGTCACGACTGACACAAGCACGGATTCCACAGATCTATATAAAGCCAGAACGTTCATAGATCATTTCCTATACAATATCGAGCTGATTTGTCTTGTGGGTACACAATCTGTGGCTCCTACATCATCACATAGGATCATTCTTGCAGGCTATGCTTACAAGTCGTTAGGGGAGTGCAACATGTTCAAATTCCTGTAGAACCTATAAGGTAGTCATAGACTTGCCAGCATACCACTTTTACAGTAAATGTGTACATGCAACCATATGCGGTATTCCTGGGCAGATATTGAGTTCAGGAGTACATTTTCCCGGTACTTGATTACCCCTATGTGTCAGAGGACACATTGACCACAATGACTGCTGGACTATTAGTCCTAACCCATTCGGCAACTTGCCTTATCGTCAAAATTTCTGCCTGATACACGTTACAATTATCAGGTACTCTAATTCAAAGGGAACAAATCCAACACCCTGGAATAGATCAACCACCCGTATACAAATTCACCACGATCTCCTTATTTCAGCAGGAGCAAACAAAATGCAGGAATGTTGGCAATTCCTTCTAACACTGATCTATGACCGTCTCGGATCATACATCATTGTGGCAGTTGTTTTAACCTAATGACAGCATTAGAGACAAACTGCCTTTCTATAAGTGTAACATCCACTGGGCAGTATATGTCCATTTACCAATCAACGGGGAAAGTTCCCAGGGCTATAGTAGTCCTAACCTTTTTCGCACTTGCAACTTCTTTAGGTCTGAAACTAGGGTTGATGTTCAAGTTATACCCAGGAATTTGGCGAATTTTATACCAAGCTCATTCTTGGTCGAATTTCCATGTAGCCCATTTTCACCCGCCCATCTGTCAAAAATCTGCGAAGTCTCGAGAAGGCCTCTTGCGTCTTGGTACTGAGATACTTGGCCCTTACAGCTGATATCACATTGCCCTTATATGCAACAATATTCCCAACCGATTCGAGAGTGACCAGTATTCTATTTAGCTCAAGGTTCCATAGAAGTTCAGAAAAGACCGCTCCATGAGAGATGGCCGTCGGACGTCTCCAGACGGGCATTTCGTATATTGGGCCCTTAAAATCCCCGTCCAGACTAAGAGTTGATAGCGTGAGTTAAATCGGCTACCATAGTGTACTCCATAGCAGCCAAAGATTTTCCTATGAATCCTACAACTTATATGTATATCATCCGTCCATATATCATCTGTTGGTCCATTCGTTGTATCCCTTGCCCATCATTACGAATGGCAATAGCACATTCGTTACATGAACATGATGATGGAGTTCTTGTGGCCTCACCTGGACCGCGCATGAAACAATGGATTTACTGAAGCAACAATCTCTGGAAGTCAACTAACCACCAATATCGCGCGATTTATATCCGTGCGATTTCTTCCTTTGGACTTTTGTGGAGTATCTGGATTACGAGTATAAACCACTAACACCCAGCAACATACTGCAGGAAACAAGGACATGTTTGCAAGCATTGTTTTCATAACGTCAATGTCTGGTGCCTTTTTGTCTGTCTCGTTTTTGTTTTTAGCGGTTTTGAACAAACAAAGCCACATTTGGCTCATAAATACATATTATTACCTATTAATTATTGTGTCCCAAACATTTTCTACTGAATGGCAAACACAACGTGATTATGAACAAGTATACTACATTTGCGACAAGCGACAAACACGTTGTATTTGCATCCAAACAACAAAAAAAAACTGATTTTTCAGCGTGCAATTACTGAGCTCAAGACCGAGATCCAACGCGATGTCGGTGTGATTGAGCCCCATCTTTATCACAATGTCATCAAAAATTTCACGAAACGAACAAGGGTCTACGATCAGAGCCGCAGGGGCCATTTGCCGGATATTTTACTATATACTTCACGGTAAAATAAAATAGGTTTATTTTTAAATTAAATCGTTCCTTTTATTTGAGACACCCTTTAAAACCTTATGAGTCAGCGAGTCAAAAGATCTGTCACAGCCAACCTATATATCAGTAGACCTACACGAGGCCATGAGATTTAAAGGATTTGTAACCGCCGATAGCCCATTTCATCCTTAATTGAGTAACGATATCTCTAGCCACATTTGATCTTTGAGAATTATATTCATAGTTATTTTCGTTCAGCTCGCTGCCAAGAGATTGAGCGTATCCCCAAAACAATTAATCCAGCTGTGTTGCTTCAGGCCAGAATTTTCATTAGTCTTGAATCATCGGATGTATATTCTATGGATTGACAGAATAGCATCCAATAGATTACCATCCCCGTCTTAGCGTTTTATTACACTGTATTTTCTCGACTTTGTATCTATCCGAGTCCACCTAGTTGCTCGAAGACTTGTCACGTCATGTCCTCCTAATATCCGGAAGTTCCCCATTTTAAAAGGGATAATTTTTCTTCCCATTTGCATAATTTTTGGACGAGAGATTTGTAGTGACTTGTTGAGGGCCTTCTTGACACTACCCGCTATATTCTTTATCCCATCTTCGCATCTTATCTCCTACACGAGGCTGTAACATCAATATTCGTTTGCGGGGTTTTTGAATATAACACCAGTCCCTTATACATTTGGGTGAACTTATTCAGTGCGTTTGATGTTCCAAACTAATTGGAATCGAATGTATTTATGATCCTGAGCATCCCATGTACGTATTCCGTAGCAAAGGAGACGTCTAAACCTCTTGGCTGAAACTACTCATGCATGTCGGATCTTTGTCCCTTTCGCATATGGCAAGGATAGTACGTAGTGGGTTAAATACAAATGATTCAATTTTTTCAATTCTACCGGTGTTACCTCATAAAGGATGGTGTGTATTAGCATACGCGTCTACAATTAGTGATGTACGTATCCTTTGCGCCTCCTCTATGAGGTGGGTTAAGGTTATATATGGTAATGGGTCTTTATTCTTCGGGACAGGAATTTGTGATCCCTTTGTTTAGGGGCGTTATCCCTGTCAATATATGTCGTTAGTAAAAAAATATTCAGATAATATGTGACCAAAAATTTAGATAATATGTGACCAGATCTAGCTAGAAAGTTAACTTGTTGTATGGGGGAAATATATATGTATCGTCAAAGGATATGAAATGCAAAAAGGACTCATACACTTATATATGTTTGTAAGTATTTACTTACAATTCTGTCATACTCATGCCATTAAATGCTTTGTGATGCACTTCTTTTAATTTCCGATTTTCTTTTAAAATGCTGAAATTGTAAAATACAAAATAATCAGTCGATTGACACAAGTTCAAGTTTCATCAATTCTAATTCTTACAGTTTGGCTATTTGTGATCCAAAAAATGCCGAATCATCTATATAACTTATATCATTATTTGCTAAAATTCTGAAAACAAAGTGATTAAATGAAATTAGAAATGAATTAAAAATTGCATGTCGACTTGGTTATTGCCAACTACTTACAATTGATCAGTCTTTACGTTCATGGATTTCGATTCGATTTGAGTTATGTGATTATTATCGAGATCTCTGTAATTAAGGTAAAAAAACCAAACGTCACACTTAAATCTTTTACACTTGTTTAGTGATAGAATGTCTTTGGGATGCCAATGTGTTTTGTCTATATGTTTTAGAATGTTATTTCTTTTTTTAATTTTTCCTTTATATTTTATTTTAGAATTTATAATCAGTAGGAAAATAAAAGGACATTGCAAAACAGGCCTAAATGTTAATAACACTGTTTTAATTTTGGCATGTATTTTTTGTATCAACGTACTAGTAAATTGTATCGGTTAGAGGCAAGTCTACTGAGTTGATCGGTATCCACGAAATATCTGTATCAAGTCAAATTTTTGAAAAAATCGATTTGTACCAATTCTCAAATTTTCTTGCACTTTTTCGAAAAAAAAAGTTTTTTTTCACTTTTTTCAGTTTTCACAATATTGTAGCCATGGTAAAGCTGGACAACCTTTGAGAATATATTAATACAATCTGAACGTGTCTAGTCACCCTAAATAGCTCATAAAGACCACTTAGTATTTTGAAAATTGTCATTTTTATGTATGTATGTATATGTCATGAAGGACGTATCCGATTTTGTCCCAATAAATTTAGAAAAAATTTAAATTACAATGCCTTTAATCTATTCCTCTACTATTTTTCAATGTAAGCAACAGTTTCGCAGTTATAAAAAAAAGAATGTTAAAAAAAAATATTTTTTTTTGCTTAAAAAATATAATTTTTCATTATTAAAAAAAACAGGGTATTTCATTTTGTCAAGAATTTTATTGCTCATAATTTGCAACCCAATCAAAAAATCACAATTCTTGACAAAATGAGATACCTTTAGTAAATTGTGAATAAGAGCAAAACGCGTCCATCGATTTTTATGATTCGTATTTCATCTTGTGCATAAGTCATGTAACTTTAATAACTGCGAAACTGTTTATTATAAATTTCAAATTTTTTTATATTTATTCGGACAAATTCGGACACGTCATACTCGAGTAATAATGACAAATACATACAAAATCCCATTTTTAAGATACAAAGGGGTGTTTATTGGCAATTTAGGGTGACTAGACGCGTTAAGATTGTATTAATGTGTTTGCAAAAGTTATTCAGCTTTACCGTGGCTACAATTTTGCCAAACAATTTTGCCAAACATGAAAATTTTGAGTCCCTTTAAGTTATGCTGAAAACAGTGAAAACAACAAACAAAGTGCTGAAAATATGAAAATTCGTAAAAATCGATTTTTTCAACAACTTGATATTTTACACACATTTTATGGGTACCGACCAACTCAGTAGACTCGCCTCTCACCGATATAATTTATTACCACATTGATACCACAGTGTAATCTTTAGAAGAAATTTGAATATTCTTGTCAGCTCAAACAGCAATTATATCATGAAAATCAAACTATTTGTAGTAAAATTGATTTACTTTGGAAAAAATTATTTTCTGAAAATCACTTTCACTGAATATTTTCAATTACAAAAAGATGTTTCTGTTTAATACACGAAAGTTCTGTCGAAGTTAAGAAACATACTATAAAAAAAAAGAATTTCATTATTTTCAATACGTAGCCCGGTATTCATAAAATGTGTAGTAATGAAATAAACAAATTCTTATTAATGTATTTTTTATATATGGGCTATTTCAATAATTTTCAACATATGTTGAAACTGAGTTCAGATGCATATTATTTCTCTAGTTTTTCGAATTGACCAAAACGGTAAAAAGGGAATGGTAGGGCACACTAGAAAACTCGGAAATTCAAAATTTCAGACCATCAGTTCTTGATCTCTAAAAGTTATGGGCACTCAAATATGGAAAAACTCAAAAAAAGGCTTGAAATTTACAAGAGTTTTTTCATATTTCATCACTTTTCTACTTTTAGTTTTAAACTTCCGATGCCCACTGATATAAAATAAAGTCACTAGACTTAGTACATATTTATACTATAAAAGTTATGTCCATACTACTATTTGGAAAAAAATTTGTACAGCGGTTCATTATTGAAACCAAAATTTTCCGATTTTTCAATTTTCGCAGTTTTTTCTATTGCGTTTTTGTACCGTTCAAGAAAATTGCATTTCGTCAACAGTATTTAATAGATGGTGTAATTTGCTAAAATTTGCGCCATATCATGTCGATGTCAGGCTGCTAGTTGCTGAGAACGATGACCTCAAACTTTTATAGAATTGGCGTAAATTTGTCAAAAATTACAGTTTTTCGCGCCTGACATTTGCAATATTATTTAAAACTGGTTTATGTATTGCGTGATCTAAACTTCTTAGTAAATGGCACCTCAACGTGAAGAAGGCGTTAAAATATTTTGAAACGCAAAAATTTTATAAAGAAAATAAAAATGTTGCGAAATTTCATGATTTTGTTTCGCGTTTTTTTTAATTAATCCGTGGTTTAAAATCAATATAAAGTATTGGAAATGAAGTGCGGCGGTAAACTAAAGATCATATATAAATATGGTTCAATTCGGTTCATATTTAGCGGGTACAGCGGCACTTTTCTTCAAACACATTTTGCTTTGTGACATCTGCAGTTATGTATAGATGCCGCCGCGATTAAAAAATTTTCATGATTTTAAATTTTACAGATAAAAAAAATCCTAACCTCAAAAATAATTCTTATATAATTAAAACCTCCATAACTTTCTCGCCTGTTTGGTATGCTAAAATATTACCCTTCACTTGATCAAAGCGTCATTCGTGTCATCCAAAAAAAAAATTTGGAAAAAAATAATATCAAAATGTCGATAATTTTTGAAAAAGCCCATATTTTTTTTATTTTATTTTAACTTTAGTCAAATAGTCTGATAGCTATATTCTCTCTGAACAGAAATTATTTTAGAAGAATTGCTACAAAACAACAAGCGGGTTATTAATGCATAAACAACAGTGGCATCCTGGTAGCATTTATTTTGTAACTCTGTTAATTACAGTGTTTCTTACTGTTACTTACATCATTTGTAGTATATGTGTCGTTGGCAAATGTACTAAGTCAGGTATATTTGTTAAACCACTATTTATAATACGTCTGAAATTAAAAATTAAACGAAACGTTTTATTAACATTGTAGAAAAATATGTCTAGTAATGGACAAAAAGAAGAAAGGCATTGAGTATTGAGTATAGATTTCCCGATTTATAGACGTCCCCTTCTCTAAAATCAGGAAAAAAACGTGAGTTAAGGAAAATAAGCAAATTTGTGTGCAACATTCCCGTAATCAGCTATCGCATCGTTTCCCACTCATCTGAAATTCCACAGAAGGCGATTTTCAGTACACCCTAATCCACATTGATATTTTAAAGTATTATTGTGCCAGATGTCAGTACCTAGTAAGTCAAATTAATCGAGATGATCTTTTCAAATTACGCTTAAATAAAAAAAATCATTATCGAATCAGCTACAGGTTCATAACCATATTTAAATGTAACTGTACCCAGCAAAAATAAAATGAAGTAGTTCTAGTAGATGTTATTATTTTTGTACATCTTCTGCAACACTATGTGCATATTTAATGCAATTTTGACGCTGATCAATAACAACTCCGAAAAATCTACATTTGCATCACATCCATTATGAGTATTATGATGCAAATTTATTAAAGAGCTAAAGGGAGAGTGGACAAGTACAAAGATGCCTAAATATATTACTTGTATTTAATTTGTATTTACTTTCTTTCAAATTGATTTTCATTTCCTTTCTTTTTCACCTGTTGACAGAAGCTTTTGGAGTACTAATAAAAGGACAATTAATAAAATAATTACTTAAACCCTAAAGTTGTTGCTTAAAGTCAGAACTTTTTAATAGCATATCACTGGTTGCCAAGTTTCAAATGACAAGAAATTTACAAATTGTTGAAATAATAGTTTTGGTTGCTTGTTTGCGGACGAAATATAGCATAAAAATTTTAGCATAAACTGCACTTCCAAACAGTCAAACAAGAAGTAGTGCTGCATTGGACAACGCAATATTGAAAGAAGTAGTTCTGCACCTAAATTAGCACTACATCTTACCAAGGAGTTGTGGTGCAAATTCTACTTCTTGGTATACTCTTTTTTTGCTGGGTATGATTGAAAAATAAATCTGTCTCCAAACACTATTGTGGATGAGCTTCTCTATAATATCAATATACTACATATAAAAAATTAAATCATATTCTGTTTGTTGATATGGTAACTGGCACAATCACATTCAATACCACGCACGGATGGATGATTTTGCTCAATATCCACAACCGAGTTGATTGATTGAAATTGTACGTTGCAGTTTTTGCTATAGGAAACACTCGTATTTTATCAGAGTGAAATACATTTGTACATGTTTAATTTTATACACATGCATACGTAAAAAAGTAAACATTTGTTAATTTTAAGCAACAGGATGAACCCAGCATCGTAAATTCCCAAGCACTTTAATAATTTACCTGCAAATATGGAATCTCCACTATGCCTTTTCCTAGCAACTCAACTACTATGCTCCCTCCTAGCAGGCATATATACTTATACAGCCCCTCCTGTTTCAGGCAATTATTTTTCAAAAAACGGCCATATATTAAACAGATTTATGTATGTAGTTTTCCCAATTCTGAAGAGATCAAATTCGACCATCTCACAGCCTCTTTGCTGGCCTGCTAGAAGGCATGCAAAACGTCTCTCTTGCTGCTGAGGAATGTCGTTCAATTTAGATAAAATGTCCCGGAACTGTTATTGTTCTGTGCAATACATCCTTTATCAACTATCACTAGTAGTTTTTGCCATGTCATATACGAGTATGGCACACAAAAATATGCTAACTAATACATTCCATTAATATTCATTGTTCATACATATTATTCATTACATTAAAAAAAATCAGCCATCGCCATTCTACTTACATGATTTTAATCGTATCTGAGATTCCTTGAAAAACATCCTTGGATAAATAAGTTAATCTCGGGGCATGAGATATATAGCTAAAAAGTAAATATTGATATTTGTGCATTAAATTGTAATTTTATCCTCTGTGTTATATTCAGTTTTAAGATATTTAATTGAAAAAAACTTTTAACAATATCACATTTCAATTTAATTGTGATGATGCCAGATACAAATGTAAACACATGGGCACTTACATGGTACGCAGTCGTTTCAAAATGGCAAATGCACCGTCCTGTATGGCTTCGAGATATTTTAGATCTGTCAGAACACTGTCAGAAGGAAAAAATTACAAATATATCAGATAAAAGAAAGTCAAACATTTTTATTTGCAAAATTCATTCATTAATGTGTTCATGAGGTTGCACCGAAAACTTTTTTTTTTTTTTTTTTTTTAAATAATAAATAAAAATTATCCCTTGTGAATTGGGAATTTTATATACAAACTATAAATGAACAGGCTCAAACTGGAACAATTTAGGAGATTTAAAATTTATAGGTGAAATTACTCCAAGGAAAAACTGGTGTTTTATGGAAATCATTTTAATGCTTACGATGTTTTCAACGAAATTAATGAAAAAAACCTTTCAAAAATGTGGTAGTGAATTTTGGCAAAATAAAATTTTTTAATTGAATTATTTCATTTCGTGACAACCTAATACATGCATTTCATTGAACTTACATATCGGACAGTGTAGCGTTGTAGACATTAAAGGCGGTATTTCTCAGGCGCGTTAAACCGGCTGAGGCTATTGTTAGCCTTTGCATTGCAATGGTTAAGGTTTGTGGTACTCTTGATAGAGATTCGCCCTCGCAACGACACTCAACTTCATCCTGTTATTTAAGGAATGGGAGGGAAGACAAAAAAACAAAGAGGATATTGAATTACATTTTTGCTTGAAAAAAATTAATTACACTCATATGTTCCATACTGGATAGCCATCCCGTGTCAGGATGGCGATCGTATGTTACTGAAATTGATATACGTTTTACTACTGAATGGTATGGAGTAGAATACATTAATTTTGAGTTTTGTAACAACTGGCCATAGTGTTTAAAGCACTGATTGACCCACAATTGTATTCCAAATTGATTTAACAACATTCAGCCATATAATGGGTTTTCCAATAGGTACTTGACAACTTTGAATGTAATTTGTGAACGCACTATTTCACTGACGATCTAACTGTTACTTTCCTTTTTTTCAGTAAACTCAACATTTTCATCATGGTAAAGTACACGAACGAACATCGTAAGCAAATTACAAAAATGTACAGCCGAAATTCGGAGTCGGTGACCGCAACTTTAAGAGCGTTAACTCCAATTTTCGGTCGTTATTCTCGCCCTAGTAGACAAGCAATAACAAGTTTAATGTAAAACTTTGAGTCCACGTATTCATTGTGTGATGCTGCCGTGCCAGTGAGACAACGGGTTGGTCGAAGTGACGAAAATATCGCTGCGTCCGTAGCAAACCATCCAAATCAGTCGATTCCGCGGCTTTCTCAAGAACTAGGCATCGCCAATACCACTTTATGGCGAATTTTGCGTAAAGATATTAGTTTACACCCATATAAGATCAAGCTGACTCAAGAATTGAAGCCGATGGACCATCTGACGCGACGTACGTTCTCAGATTGGGCTCTGGAGAATATGCGGCAAGATGATGAATTTCATCGCAAAATCATCTTCAGTGACGAAGCTAATTTTTGGCTCAATGGGTTCGTCAATAAGCAAAATATGCGTAATTGGTTTGGTGAAACTGCACATGTGCTTCATGAATCACCACTTCATCCACAAGAAATAACTGTTTGGTGCGGTTTGCATGCCGGCGGCGTCATTCGGCCATATTTTTTCGTCGACAATAACGATCGTCACGTTACTGTGAATGGCGATCGTTATCGCGCCAAGATTACCAATTATTTTTCGCCCGAATTGGAAAACATGGACTTGGACGACATGTGGTTGCAACAGGACGGTGCCACAAGCCACACAGCACACTTTACAATCGATTTATTGAAGAGTAAGTTTGGTGAGCGTGTTATCTCAAGAAATGGACCAGTCAATTGGCCGCCTCGTTCGTACGATTTAACGTCTGTAGACTTTTTTCTTTGGGGCTACGTCAAATCATTGGTCTATGCCAACCAGCCAACGACGTTGGAAGAATTCAGAGCCAACATTGAACGCGAAATAGCTGCCGTTACGGCCGAAATGTGTGACCGAGTCATCGAAAGTTGGGTCCAACGAATCGACCGCTGACGACGTGCCCGCGGTGGTCATATGAACGAAGTCGAGTTCCATTCATAAATGTTTTGATTGTATTTCAAGTCATAAAGTTCATAAAGTTCATAAGGGTTCATAAAGGTCATAAAGTTTTGGAAATATCTCAAATTGTTTGCGTTTTATTTATAAAAAAAGTTGTAATAAAGTCCTTATTGGAAAACCATTTATTTGTGTGTTTAAAATATACATTGTATAGCTGCGGTTTACGTCCAGTTCAAATTTTTTTATAGTCAATTACACTGTGCTCGATTCAAGAACTTTTTTTGCACCAATTGGGGAACCCAGTGGGTAAACCCAATTCGAGTATGCTAAATTTAGTGGCGTCAACCGTTTTACTAGCTCGACTCTAGTTTTGGAGATATTTGACATTATGGTTCCAAGTACTTACAGATTGCAATTTTTCAAAATTTTCTACCATTTCTTGGATAGATATCGATGTGTATCGGTTAAATAGACTCTAATGACGATCTGGGAAAAAGTTCAACATTTTACCTGTCCATTGCTCTGAAAGTGCCTCTTTGTGTTCACGATAAAGTGTTGATTGTTCTTTTTTCAATTTGAACATATCAGCTTTTTTCATGCACACAAAAGTTTAGGATGAATGAAGATCAGAAGCAATGGGAAGGTGAAATATATTTTACATATTTTAAATTTGTATAATTTTTGCCCATATAGCACAGGAGTGGCATTGTTCTATAAACACTCTGTATGAAAAACATGAAGGTGTCTGACCAACAGGTTTTCGGCAGTACGTTCTATCGTAGTCCACATACCAGATTTCGTATTTATCCACTCATGTGTAACCCATACATATCGCCGTGAAGGATGGGTAACAATCGTTTACCCATTAGTCATGCAAGTGGGAGAAATTATGGAAATTATAATTATGAAACCAAATACCCATAACACATACGTAGTCCTAATGGAAAGTTGCATGTGACAATGGTGAATTGTACATAGGGGTTACTCATGGGGTATGGGTACGCGGCCATTGCACATTTCCCATGTCGATGAGCAATGGGTTACCCACGGTAACATATACCCGTCTTTTACGAACATGAAAATAAATAGAAGAATAACTACATCTAAAATCGAAAAAAACCAACTTTTATGGATTTCAGGAACGTTGTTACCATTCACATGGTAAATTTTTTCAAAAAATCACAAATATACAAAATCGGCAAACTACACAATCGATCTTAAAAGAGTCTATAACTTAGCGAAATCTCAACAATGGCATCAAAGAATTTTGAACAAAACACAAATAAAATTTGCAAAAATAAAAAATCGGTTTTCCCAAATGATTTTATTCCATGACTTGGTTATAACCCCTGACAAATGAGAAAATGAGGTTTTTTTTGCGATTAGAACTGCCATCTCCGCTTTACATCTTAAGGAGGGACAGCTTCTCACAATCAGTAAGCTGTGCGATTTCTAGTTTCACACTCACTGATTGGGGCTTACAGTTTTACACCGGTTCCGAATAGATTTTTCATGGTTAAGTACTCGACTTTGTGCCACCAATAAGCGAGGTGACCGTGGTCGAAACAACTCACACTCCAATGTACAAGAGCCGCGCACACTAACCATACCAATGACGGACACAGTGATGTACATATTTGTGTACATATTGTCGTTTGGACGATTTTTTACTATATTTTTCATAATCTTTTCCAAAACTCTTAGAACTTTACTAAAACTCTTAGAAATGTAAAAAAAGTTTTTTTTCGGTTGGACGCTTCGTTTCGGAGATATATATATATTTTCATATTTTCAATCAAAAATAGGGATGGGCTACTCTAGATAACACATGTGTAATGGGTAATCGAAAGGGCTAACTATCCATCGCTGCTGGTAACTACCCATTTCTTTGTATATTCACCACGACGATGGATAAAGGGTTACCCAGTGTAACACATAATGCACAAAATACGAACCCCGCCAATTATATTACTGAGCATCTCGATGCCAACATATAACTGCGATTTATAGATCTAAGTTATTCTAATTGTTTTGAGTCCACCGATTGAGCTAAAAATGTTATTTGATTTTAATGAATAATTTTCTTGCTGCCCAAACTTTTTTGACGTAGAATACGTCTTACCTTACGGTATGAGGAGTCATGTCAGGTTTTTATTGTTGTAATCTTTATTTCATTGAATTTGAGGAAACGGCTAGATGAATTTTTTTAAAATTTTTTTTGTAGGTAAATGAAGATGTTATCTTTCGTTTGATATACATTTCATATTGGTTGATTATATTTCTAGTATTTTAATTTCTCAAATGAAAATTGTTTAAACACATACACTCAAACATATGTGTGGTGTTTGGTTGAGTGTTTTTGGTTGCTCAACATTGCTTAGGAACATGTATCTAGTAAAAAGTGAGACGAACAGCAAGCTAATGTTGCTTGGCAACATGTATCTAGTAAAAAGTGAAACAAGCAGTAAGCTAACGTAATAAAGCTTTTTTGCGAAAGCTTCAATAAAGCTGTTGTAACATTAATTTTGAATTGTAAAGCGTAAAGCTTTCACACAACGCTCGAATGCTAATGCGAAGACTCGATAAGGTAAACCTTTTTTAATATTAGGGCGGCCCTCTCAACATTCGCAGAACTTATTTCAATAAAAATATTAATTAAAATACATAAATTAAATTAAGTTTAAAAAAATTGAACATAATAATTTTTTTTTTAAACGGACTTGAATCAAATGCCGTTGGTAAATATAAAAATTACAGCAGACAGTTGTCCGAGGCCTTCGGCCACGGACTGTCCCTGCAGGCTGTGTCAGAGACACGGCCATTAAGTTTAACGTAGAATACGCCATCCGATAAGACAGAAAACATATATAACAATAAATGATAAATAATATAAGCAAATGAATTTATTGTTATATATGTTTTCTGTCTTATCGGATGGCGTATTCTACGTTAAACTTAATGGCCGTGTCTCTGACACAGCCTGCAGGGACAGTCCGTGGCCGAAGGCCTCGGACAACTGTCTGCTGTAATTTTTTATTTTCATATAAATATTTATATTTTATTTTTAAATTTTACAAGAAGGTGACTATTAATTTTCACAACCCACCGAATTCGTTGCATTCCAGCAGCAACATTTCCATCCTGTTACATTTCTGGCGACTGTTTGCACTGCCACTTCCAAGGTACCATTCAATGTGGCACTCGTTGTTGTAACTGTCTGATTGTGTATGGGATGTCCATAGAATCCATACTGCTTATCATAGCAATTATTCAATTTCACACTGTATTCCATTGCGGCAGCCTGGGAGTGATAGCAATAGCAGACTAGCAGCAACAGAAAACGAAGCATCTGCAATGTTGGCAATTGCAGTTGATGCTGCATCTTTGGAATCTTAGTCATGCACTGACGTTGTCGATATTTGTGGTAGCAGTAGTTGTACTGTTGACGTTGGCGGGGGTGTTGATACATTTTCTCCTGTTTCCATTTGGTTGACATTTTTATGTTCATAAATAATAAAACAAGTATATGGCAAAAAAACGCCGCACTTTTGTCGTAGTGTTAGTCTTGTATACGTTCGAATGAAAGGCAGCCCTTACGAGTTGTTTTCAGATCACCCACTACTAAGGCGCATTACACTGCTCAGCTTGAGGAAATGTGAAGTTTTATTAAATTACCGGAAACAAAAGCACGGGTGTATAACAGCAGCAAGTGCTCCATTTTATTTCCTTATCTACTTGGGAAGTTGGCTGGGTAAAAAAATATGTATGTCCTGCAAGGAGAGAAAAGGAAGAAGAAAAATATCATTAACGTAATATGATTAGAATAGTATGGTTAGTTAGACTAGAATGGTCTTTCAGAAGATTGGTGGCCGTGGGAAGTGTTTAAATAAAAACTATTTAAAATCACTAGTTAATGTATTTACTGTAGTGGTTTATGGTATTAACCTTATCTTTAAAAAAACATAATCCTTTGAAGATAAAAAAAATGGTTTCCCATTATATCCCACGATGGGACTGGGGAGAGCTTCGCACAAATAGTGAGCTGTGCACGTTCTAGTTTTGCACTCACTGAAGATTAAAGATAGACTCATGCATTTTGTAACAACTTGCGCACTAAAACTATTTAAATTACAATTGTAATTTAAAAAATATTAGTTGAATTCAAAACAAGAATGTTTTAATTAATAAACTAATGCATTTAAAAGGTTACGTTTATAAATCCAAAGATGCAAGCAAAAATTTCATAAATTTTAATTGAAAGTTAAAGCAATTCAATCAAAATTCGAAAAACATCTGTATTCTGTAAACAGCTATTTACATAAAAGCCAAACCAATAGAAATTCGAAAGAGATCAATCAAAATTCAGAAGACATCCGATGACATCAAATGAAAATATAACTAGAAATTCAAACGAACATCCAGATAATTTATATTATATTTATATTATATATTGTTACGAAAACTTGTCTATATTGTTTAGCTTTCCTAACATTCAAGTCAAAATAACATTATAATGTTAAGAAACAGTTTGCAGAGTATATTGCCTAATGTTAATTACGCCTAAAAGTATGCCGTGGTTGCAAGTTGAGAAGCTATGTCATCCAAATATCTGCAAATGTTGAAGAACAGTCTGTAATAGTCTGAATCTCACCACTAACGATTAAGTCGATGACAAATTTTCGAGAATACTCCAGAACAGACCGCGTGCCTGCGAGATGGTTCTGGTAACGGCTTTGCAGAGTTGAACTGATATATATAATCGATTCAAGCGAATCAGTATCATTTCAAACGGGTGAAATTATACATCGTCGAGCAATAGTGTAAAGCAGTCCTAAAGAGTTAAATTTGTACTGTACATATAAAGAGACCCGTGGTACTTATTTTATTTTAAAAATAACCCTGTTTTATTAACGGGACAAAAATAGTGGATTCGCATCCCATGAAGGGATTCGGAAGAGTTCCTCACAATCAGTACACTCACTGATTGGGACCTACAGTTTTACATCGGTTCCGAACGGCATTTGAGAAGCTTTTTCATTGCTAAATAATCGATAGTGTCGTCATCACTAAGCAAAGTAATCGTCGTCGAAAGAAATGTTAGGTGGACTGAGCAGAGCCGCGCACACTAACCATTGCACCACCGAAGGCCACCGAAAAATAAAACAGAGCAAAAAAATCACATGAGGTGTCAGGGACGCCCGGTTGGAACGAAGTTCCTTTCGCTATATATTTCGTACTAGTTAGTTCCAACAACCCTAAGGCGCCCGTTGAAAAATAAGATAATTTAAATGGATCTTTAAGAAAATATACTTTTGTAAACTCTTTTTCAGGGCATTTTTTTTATAACTAGAATGTATTTTTTTTAAAGTAAGTATGAATATGTATTATATTTTCCCGAAAAGGTCCCTTTTTGAGGAGAGGCAAATTTTTTTTTTATTAAAAGGTACTATTTTTAAGAAGAAGTACTTTCTGTAAGAAAAAGCCATGAGAGTATGAGTTTGTTTTACAAATAAGTACTTTTTTAAGAACAGGTACTTTTAAAGAAGTGGTCCTCTTTTTAGGAAAATGTTATTTTTTAAGAAAATGTACTTATTTTGAGAAAGGCTACTTTTCACAAGAAAAGAAAAGATATTATTTTACTTTTAAGGAACGAATTTTTGTAAAACGGTAATTATTATTATTTTTATTTTTTTTTTTGAAGAAAAGGACTTTTTAAGAAATGAGATTTTTTTATTTAGAATTGGCCCTTTTTTCAAGAATAGGTAAATTTTTAAGAGTATGTACTTATTTCAAGAAAATTTATTTTGTTTCACAAAAAACGGTACTCTTTAAAGGAAAGGTGGTTTTTTAAGAAAATGCAATTTATTGTAAGAAAATTTTCTTTTTTTAAGAAAAGGTACTTATTTTAAATAAAATTAAATTTTTTTTAAGAAAAGGTACTTTTTTGTAAAAAAAAACTTTAATATTTTAAGCAAAGGTACTTCTATAATATAAGGTATTTCTTTAAGAAAAGGCACTTTGTTGAAGAATATGAATAGGAATTCTTGTTTTTGAGAAAATTTACTTTTTTTAAGAAAAGGTACTTGTTTAAGAAAATGTTCGGTTTTTAAACATCTTTCACTCTAGCTTTTCTAAATTTACTTTTTATTGGCTTCAAAACTACAGTATATGCCGATATTTTGGTTACAGGCTGCACCTAGAAAACTTCCCATTAAACAAGAAATTTCCTAACATATGTGACACATCTAGTTAGTGTAGATACAAACCAAAGCAAAAGGAACTTCGTTCCAAAAGCACAATCAAGTAATCCGTAAACAAATGTATGTAATGACCGAAATGTTATAAAATACTGTTTCCAAATATTTATGGAGCCTCAGACATGTTACGAAGCCTCAGACATGTTATGAATGCTTAGGCAGATATTTGCAAAATGTAAAACCATTTTATTTATTTTTTTCATTAGGGTTACATTTTTCTCAGAACTTTGACTGATGCCATAATTTCAATATTTACTTATATTTAATTTTAAACCCAATTTTCTATGCTTCGTAATATTTAAATAAATTTAATAGTCGATGGCCACAACATAATTTAGTATTGTGAATACACACGAAATGATGTTTTTAGATCAGTTTAAAAATAGACCCATTCGATCAATATTATTGCTAGTAGCAAAGAATTTTAATTTTCAAATCGAAATGACATACATAACGATATACAACAAATATTGTGTTCAAAATTTATTTTGCGTTTTATTATTACTACACTGTTCTACACTTTACAGAACAATTTGCGTAAAATATAGGTTGTTCGGAGGAAGCAACTTGAAATATAATTCCTGAAATACGTGATAAAATAGCTCCTTTCTCTGGAAAGTATGATATTTATCACGATTTCCATCTTTAAGCCAACAAATCGGGCAATTACTTATAATTTCCTTTGCTGTTGAACAACATCAAACCATTTCATCGTATGTAATATTTAACATTACCCTCTTTGGAGGTCAAGTTAAACGGGAACAGCTTTGGTATTGAACTTATTAGGTGTTACACCTTTGTTATGTGTTCGTATAAAAGAATTTAATTTTTAAGCAAAAGGTACTGCCCGAAAATACTTGTATGGCTGTGTTATTGTTTATATTCGTATTGTTCAACATTTTGGTAATAAAAAAATCAAAATAAATATTGAAGTCGTGGAATAATATATCATACAGACCGCACCCATCATTACGCACAATAAGAAATTATAAATCATTGTATTGGAATTTTATTTTTATTGTTAAATAGCTTGATTGATATTGAACCACTTTAAATGGTGCTAAGTGGTCACATTTTTTTGTGCTTCTAGAACTTTTTATATCCCATCATATGAATTTTAAATATTCTACGACAAACTGTCGTGCTTACTAGGTAAACACTATTTATTAGTATCTATACACCACTGCATATTATATGTATGGGCATTTCCGCTATCGTAAAACATAAAAAAATTTTCAAAATGTCATCTACACCTTGTACATTTTAATTTTTCGATGCTAAATTTAATTAAAACTTAATTAGTCTTCAAAAACTCCTTTAGTATTAGCACTGATTTTAGAATTTTTACACTATTTAACAAGATTACTTGTAACAAATTCTTTATAATTTAAAATGGAGTATTGGACAATACTGGCTTCAAACGTTTGTGACAGATGTGCTTGATCTTTCTACACAACAATTATGGTACAGTCGTATAAAGTACTCATTTTAATGGGGTTTTCATGCGTCTGTAACACCAAAAACTGTAATTGCTCTTAGTGACAGTGAATACCAAAAAGTTGAGACAGTTGGTTGCGGATATCGTCAAGAGACTGGACAGGCGCTTTACATTAATAAGATTGATACAAAAACTATTCTGTCTGTAAACTGTGAACTGTCAAACGGTAGGTCTATATTAGCAAAAGATGTACAGAATGAGAAAAAACTTAAAGTTATCCCAGCATGGTTTTAAAACCAAGTATTAGATAATTGCATAAACAAATCAAACGTTTCAGCTTCGTGCGAGTAATCGTTTATTGTAACCGACTAAATACGAATTTCTGTTGTTGCAACCAAATGAATACTAAATTTGGGTGTTGTTAGCGAACTGATACCTCACTCCCTTGTTGCAACCTAATTTATACCGCATTCAGTTGTTGCAACTGAAGCGGTACTAAATTCGGTTGCTGCAAAGGAATTGATTCCAATGCGATGGATTGGGAAATAGCATGAAATGCACCTATATTTATACAGTTATTTTTTTACTTTCATAATTTTTAAGAAAGCCTCTTCACAAAATTTTGTTGAAAGAGGATAAAAAAGTAATTTTCAGCCGAAGATACGATTTTTGAAAAATGTTCATATATTCTATGAAACAAAATCCCTGAAATTTGTTCAAATATCTATGAAGCATTTCCATTGTTTCTATGAAACGAAATGTATGGAAAATGTTCATAACATCTCTGAAACACTTTCATAGATTTTATGAAAAATATCATATTGCTATCTCTCTATCTTTCTCTCTCTCTCTCTCTGTTAGGGTAAAATTATTCGAAATATAGTGCTGTCACCAGAACACAAATTATCAAATAAACACAAACAATCAATTAGTGAACAAAATTAATGAAACTGTTTCTTGAATACGTTGCACAACAATTTTATAAAGAAGAAGTAATGTGGATTATATCATAAATATTAGGGAGAAAAAGTGTTCAGTGAATGTAGACTCATTGGTCAGGAATTACAGCTTTGTATCAAATCAGAATAGTTTTGTGTTTTAAGCGATTTCATGGCAAGTGTCCTTGTTATTTAGAGTTAACTGCAGCTGACAGAAATAAAAGGTAAATTGACCCCATGTTCTATACGCAAAAGTCATAGAGCACTACCAATTCAAAAACACATTCTGATTTTTGTAAAAAAAAATATAAAAAAAATAAAGAATTATTAAAATACTTGATAATAATTTTAGCAGCCAGTTTTTCTTTTAGTTTGATGCTTACACAAAAAAGGCTGACCGGTTTCGGTCGCCAAAATGAGATGTCCAATAGGGTGGAGTGAAAAAATGTATTTTTTTATTTTAATTTGTAATAGCGCGGAAAAGTTGCCTATTGGGACGTATAATGACCATGTAAAATTTGGGTTCTGGCAAAAAATTTCTTCTGCCCTCACAACGACCTTGAAATTTGCCAAAAACTTCTAAAATTACACTTTTCCTGATATTTTCAGAATTATTAACACATTATTATTTTAATTTGTAATAGCTCGGAAAAGTTACACATTGTGACATATAATAACCATGTAAAATTTGGGCTCTGGAAAAAAATTCTTCTGCCCCCCCAAACGACCTTGAAATTTGGCAAAAACGTCTAAAATTAAAATTTTCCGAATATTTTTAGAATTATTACCATATTATTATTTTAATTTATAATAGCGCGGAAAAGTTGCACATTGTTACCTATAATGACCATGCAAAATTTGGGTTCTGGCTAAAAATAACTTCTGCAGATGAGTGTCCTGGGACGCACACAGCCAGACACACTCTACACACAGATTGCTGTTATAGCAACAGATCGCGAGTCATCAAAAATTCTCTCGTGTTGAAAGTAAAACGGTAATTTCTGGTATTCTATTTTTCGAGCGCATGCACATGTCTAGTGACTTCTGACTAGTGATTGGTGAAGCTGTAATTTAGAGCTCCAACGCATTTTTTGAAGATGGCAAATGCAGCTTCCAAATCCGCAGCCTCATCAACATCATCTTCATCAGCTATGAAAACACGAGTTGCTGTAAAATGCCCTGTATTTGGAAGACCATTAGAACTCCATGGGAATGTATTGCCAACATATGAGCAAGTGATGCAGTTTTGTGCTTGGACAAGGTTCTCCAAGAAAGAGACTAAAAAAGAGCCAACCTTTGCAGAGATAGCAGAGGTTGTTGTTGATAAACTGGAAGACATTTGGAATAAAGCTTCAATTCCTGTTGTGTCCCGTAAAAGAATTGTGAAGCTTCTGCATACGTACCATACCAAGTATGTCAACCTTCTTAAGCCATTCAAAATCAGGCAAACTGACAGTACCTACATAAGGAAGATTAAGAGTTTTAAGGATGAAGCCAGTTTACGCCTGTTCGATATAGCGGCCTGCAAATGCCATTTGACTTCTGAATCTGTTTTGTGTGGTTGCGAAAAGTCTAGGAAAGTGCCTGCAATCGAACTGCAATTTCTGTTAGATCAACGGTCAGCAAGGAATATGGCTATAAGCAACATCGATATCATTCAAACGAAAAAGAAATGAATGAACGAAGGAAACAGAAAGTAGCTCTTCAAAGCGGTAGAGATATTAATCCCACTGGAAAAGAATGCAGTGATTCTACTTTGGATATGGACTCATCTGACACATCAGAGACAGAGGTTTCATCTGACAGTGAGAAGCAGTACACCAATGAACACTCTAAAACTCCGAAGGTAAAGGGAAAAAGTAACCAAATGCGAGTGTCACTTAAAACTTTGGCAAATACATGTGACAGATATGGTCTATCTGATAGATCAGCTGCAGCAATTGCTTCTGCGGTTTTCCAGGATATTGGTGTAGTTACAACTGAGGACAAGTCACAAATTATTGATCGGAGCAAAGTTAGAAGAGAACGCCAGGAAAACCGGTCCAATCTTCAGTATGACGGACTTGATGTACTTTCTACTAACAAGCTGACTGGGACTGGGCTCAACTTCGACGGGCGTAAAGATAAAACGCTGCTCCAAGTTAAGAAGGGCAAGAAGTACTATCGTCAAACAATTGTAGAAGAGCATGTATCATTGGTTCAAGAGCCAGGCGGGAAATATGTTGGACACGTTTCACCAGCAAGTGGTACAGGTGATCACGAAAAGTATAACAGATTTTCTAACAGAACATTCTATTGACATTGCAAATCTGGAATTGATTGGGTGTGATGGGACAAATGTTAATACCGGTTACAAAGGGGGAGTGATCCGACTTCTTGAAGAATATTTTCGAAGGCCCATTCAATGGGCAGTGCTTCATGGAAATGAGCTTCCACTTCGTCATCTCCTGCATCACTTGGATGGGCAAACTACTGGGCCTCGTGGGTTTTCTGGACCAATCGGCAAGAAGTTGGAATTGTGTGAAAAGCTACCTGTCAATGTGTACAAATCAATTGATACCAATTTGCCTGAAATTCACGAACCCATTATCAAAGACCTTAGTACCGATCAGAAATACATGTACCAAATGGTCAAAGCCATTGCTAGTGGTAACTGTTCAACAGATTTGGCTAGGCGGGATCCCGGAAGGATTTCGCATTCAAGGTGGGTTACTACGGCAAACCGCCTTCTTCGGTTGTACACAAGCACTGACAATCCAAAAGACGAATTGGTAACTCTTGTCACTTATGTCATGAGAGTATATGCACCGATATGGTTCCACATAAAAATCAAACCTTCATGTGAAAACGGAGCCCACCACTTATGGCGCACCATCAGTCTGTCACGTTACCTGGAGGACTCATTGAAAAATGTAGCTGATCCAGTTATTCAACGAAATGCATTCTACGGGCATGCTGAAAATATTCTTCTTGGCATGCTAACAGACAAAAGGGCAGACGTCAGGCAACTTGGTCTTCAACGTATCATGAAAGCAAGGAGTGAATCTGCAACAGCTGCTACAGCAGATACAATTAGAGTGTTTCAAGTGCCCCTTCTGAATTTTAAAGCTACGGACTATATAGACCCGGACTATATATATGATTTCCAAAAGTACTGTTGCCACACACAGGTGGTTGAGCGCACTGTAAAGCTTGTCACTGAATCTTCTCTTTCAGTCTGTGGAGCTGAGGCAAGGGATGGCTTCATAAGAGCGACAATGGATTCAAGAGCGAAAATGCCGTACTTCAATACGAAAGCAAACTTTGTTCCTTAGTAAGTGCCTTACAATTATATTGTTTTGTTGTATAATATATGCACCTTGTAGAAAAAAATGAAACTGTTGTACTGTATTAAATAAGTAGTCATTTAAGGAAAGATTATAGGACGTTTGGTGGGGGGGGGGGGGGGAGTTGTAAATCAGGAAAATTTTAATTTTAGACGTTTTTGTCAAATTTCAATGTCGTTGGGAGGGCAGAAGAATTTTTTTGCCGGAACCCAAATTTTACATGGTCATTATACGTCCCAATAGGCAACTTCTCCGCGCTATTACAAATAAAAAAAAAATAAAAAATAAAAAAGTAGTTGATTCACTCCACCCTAATGTCCAAGTCAAACTTTACGGCTCTAATAACTTCACTTTTGAAAGTTATATCCATTTAAAGTTTGAAAATTGAAAATTGATAAAATGGCTTGAAATTTAGAACTATTGGTTCAATTCTAGATTACTATGAAAGAGTGGAAAACTCACTACACTTGTGAGATAAATCCAGTGCATATATAAGTACAATCATTTGAAAGTTGTAGGGGCAACTTGTAATCAATCTTAAAATATGTCAAAGGTGCACCTAGTTCAGGCTCATATTTGAACATGGATTCCTTTTAGAAAAAAGGATGAGCTTTCATTAAATCCTACTCTCAAAATACACTGCCGATTCGCGGAACAACTGAAATCGAATATTATAAGTAGAAATTGGTTAAAAATTATCTTACTTTAAATCAAAACAAATCACCGAAGAGACAATAAAAATTACTTTAAAACAAATCTTAAATCAAAGAAATCCGACAGTCTAGTCATATGTTATGCATAGTTCAATATGACACCCTCGATCAAATACCAGTAAAGATTAGACTTATAAACCTCATGGTCCTGAAAAATATTTCCTTAGTAGGGAAGAAAATTCTCATAAAGCTGTGTGTATTGAAGGAAAAGTCAAACTTTTTTACGAGCTTACTTACGTTTGGTTATCTACCAAGGGTTAAAGTATTTAGTTTTAGAATATTCTGGCACAACATTTTTTTTTGTCGCAAATACGAGAATCGCTTTTATACTTCAGGTCGAGAACGCACAAAAACAAATACTTCAAAAGGCTTGATGCTCCCATTAAAGTTGATTAAAGTCACATTTTTTCTCCATCTATACAAAAATTTCTGAAATAATTTGTTAAATTTTTAACAGAATTTGAGATTTTTTGCGAATCTTTAAATGTTTCAGGTATGATCAGAATTTTCAATTGCTGCCTTAGAGGATTTATGGATCAAACGAACTTCAAAAATTAGGGTATTCCTCGGATTTTGATGAATCTTGGCATATTGGTTATTTTGTATGGTAGAAATTAAATTAAAAGAAATTTTAAAAAAATAATGCAAACCATGCCTACTATTCAATTCTGGTGTTTTAAAATATTTCGGAGTAGCGTTTGTTTTAAGAAGTCATAACTTTTTCCTGCTAAAAATTTTATATTACCTCTTTCAGAATGTTCACATACAAAAACACGAAAACCAATAAGAAACATACTGCCATATTCACGGAGATACTAGCATCGAAAAACGTCTGCACCTGGCAACAAACCATGGAAGGTAGTTTTCCTGCAAATTTCTGTAAACTAAAGAAAAATATTTAAACAAAATTCTTTTTTAAAAACGTAAAATTATGCCGAAGCCCGGTGTTAGACCTACCCGGAGGAGAAAACCCTCCGACCCGGTCTAAGTCCGACCACTCAAAATGTTTTACACTATAAGTTTGAAATTTGACATTGTGACACTTTATAATAATGAGATCCGTTTAATTTGTTGTAAAGGGTGTCCGAAAAGTTATCCATGATTTGAATTTCGTGACATGTGTGGGGTGAAGTGTTGTTGTTGAAGAAAAAAAAAACAGCGTGACACTTGACAGTTCAGGCTTAAGTACAATGGAACTCTAAGTTGGAGAACAACACGTTTTCATTGTTGAGAGATATTTTAAAAATAAAATAATAATGGGTTTCGAAAAAAAAACATTTTCTATACAATAGAGAACATTTTCTATATAATAGAGTATCGACTATATACGAACCACGTCCTATATAAATTGTATTCCGACAACGACATATTTGGCCTGTTTTTACTTTATATTCCTTGCTAAACTAATTTTTCGAAGCGAGCTAAGCTTTATTAAGCGATTTTAAGCGGCGCCCCATATAAAGTTGTCGAAAAATTATTTTAGCGGGAAATAAAAAAAAAACACGCTTATTGTTGCATATCAAAATGTCATTTTACCCTTGCTACTCCACGACGGTAGAATGGATCAGAATACAAGGGTAAAAGGCATTCGAAGACGTACTCGAAGGACATCGAAAAATATGACGAGCGTGCCTTCGCTGGAAAGATCTGGGGGAAAAATGCCTGCGAGTGCTTGGTGTTACCAACTGGACGAGAAAAGCTAAAGACTGAGCCGGTTGGAGAAACAAGTCGTTCTAATTTTCTAAGTCCCTTGGCCCCCATTGGTTGTTTGAGCCCATCCCATGTAAGTGAGTACACCTATTGATTGCGTATAACCCAAAATGTGGCTCAATTAGTTTTTAATTTATTTGTCATGGTTTCTTCTTTTAACGAAATTCTGTGCCAGATATCGAATTTATACTTTAAGCTGCAACAAAAGACTCATTCTATTGTGTCTTAAGCTTTGTTACATCTCATTTTCTGGCATATGTAGATGTACATACATACATGATTGTGTTGGCGTGTTAAATATTATTTTCAAACAAAGAACTTTCAAGAATAAAGTTCGAATATTCTTTTCAATAACATGAATTTTGATTGCCCCTTAATTTTAGCCGGTAGCAACAACCGTCCGTGTCTGTTACTATCACATCTCCCCACTGAAGCTTAATACGTGTATTGGAAATGTTAACAAAAGATGTGTAGCGATATAAAATTTATTTAAAAGAGAATACGTTAACGTACACATGAATACATACGTATGAATTTTATAGAGTAAAAACAACAACATTTGCATCTGAGTAAGTGATAATAACTAACACAAATGTACACATACACACATATATATAAAAGTAAATGACTTGATATTGGCTTAATATCGTAACATATCGTGTTTTCATTATTAACACATTTTCCACAACAATCGTTTTTTTTTTTGTTTAAATTTACAAACATGTCTAAAAGGAAGCTTGGAAAATACAAGAAAAGCACTTAAAAAGAGGCTCGTGAACAAAAATAAGGAAATACAACAATTGCTTGAAATGGCATGAGACGAACATATATTTCGTGTAATACTTTATTAATTATGTAAATTATTTTGTTGCAAAAGACGTAAATGTATGTATCTGTATACATGTCCGTAACGTGTTTTTTAGCCATGGGCGAGTGTCGAGTAACTCGAACATTTGTTTTCTGCACTACCAGAAAAATTCGGTTGAGACAGCCGAATATAGACGTTATCACAACCGAACTTAAGGGTTGTTTAACCCAACCCGATAATAAATAAATTTTATTTAAACCACAACAGCAACAATTCTACCGTTCTACCAACAGAATTTATTATAAATTCCCTTGGCGCAACCTGACTTTTCAGAAATACTGTTGTTGCAACCGAATTAACCTCAATTTCTGTTGTTGCAACCGAATTAATGGCAACTACATTTGTTGCGACCGAATTGGTATCAAATAGTTGTAACCGAATTGATGTCACATTCAGTTGGTGCATCCATAGTGGTACCAAATTCGGTTCTTGTAACCAAATTATAGAAATCATTGAGTTGACTTACCAGTTCTTTAGCCTGTTATATATTTATATCAAAAAACGCATAATATATTATTTTTGGTAAAGCAACAAATGTTGACTTAAGTTGTTATTCCAAAACGGCATTTTTATTACATTTAAACTTATGTTGATTTATGTTTAAATTTCGTGTGAAATTTTAACAATATGATATAAGTCTAAGTTAGCTAAGAGATACTGTGCAAAATAACATTTTCTAAAACACAAAAGTAGAAGATTTGGATAATGGGTTTGTCACCGTAGACGAGGCAAAATCATTTGACACCTTCTTCCTTAAATGGAGAATATATGAATATAACAGTTTTGAAAACTCAGTTGCTTGTTTTTCTAATTCAGGGAATACAGTGAACGTTAGACATGAACTTTTTCATAGCACTTTTCACATAAAGTTTAAAGTATAAAAGCAACAACTAAACTGGTTTTCCTCACACCTTAAATTCATTGGTCCCTCCTTGTAAAGGAAAGTGCAAAATGAAGCCTGCTGTTTGCACTATTATAATCCCCGGAACTTTAGCAATATGTCAATAGTTATTTTCCTTTGCCATGTCGCAGGTTTCGTTGGAAACTGGATTTATTTCATGGTAGTCAATTCGCAAGGTTTAACGTCGCTTCTTCAGATGGCGTGCATTTTCATAACAACAATAATTTTAAGCTGGGTATTGCACCGGATTTTTACAAGGAACTGTTTAAACCCTCACTTTGGCCTAATAATGTTAATGTTCGTCCATTTCGAAATTTTCCCAACGCTCTTCCTGCAAGAACTCAATCCTAGTTGATAATGACTCATATAAGCTCAAAATTTATTATCAAAATATGGCTGGCATCAGAACTAAGCATAGATCTATTTTTTTGGAGACATCGCAATGTGATTACGATATCATTGTTTTTGTTGAAACCTGGCTTAATATTGATTTCCATGATGGAGAGTTTTTTGATACTAAAAAGTATGCTGTTTTCCGTAAGGACAGGGATTCTGTGAAAACTTGCTGTTCCCGTGGAGGAGGTGTTTTGGTTGCTGTAAAGAAGTCTTTTAAGTCTACGTCTTTAGTGTTACCTAATAGTGACACGTTGCTTGATCAAATTTGCGTACGCTTGGAAGGATTGAATAGATTGTTTATTATGGTGTCGTACATACCGCCAAATAGCAGTCAAAGTTTATATGTTTCGCATATGCATAATATCTCTGAAATGGCTCCTGATAACGAAAAGGATGGTTATTTGGTTCTGGGTGACTTCAATTTATGTAATATAGTTTGGTCTTTACTGCCTAATTGTAATACCTTGTATCCCGGCAATGTTAATTTAACGCATGAAATTAATTGTATTGATACAATTCTTGGTTTGTCTTTAGTCCAAATTAATTCATTTTTTAATTGTCTTGGTCGATTATTAGATCTTGTATTTATTTCCAATAATATTAAATTTTCTATTGAAAAATGTGATAAGCCCTTCAGTACTCCAGACATGCATCACGTGCAATTAAATGTAAATGTTGATTTTTATAAGTTTCCCTGCTCTAATATTGATTATTTACGTTACGATTTTAGTAGATGTAATTTTGAGGTTTTAAATCAGCATATTTTGAGTATTGTTTGGTTGGATGTTTTTAAAAACAAAACCATCGATGATTGTTATTATGAATTTGTTTGTAAGATCAATGAAATACTTCATTCTGAGGTGCCTAAGGTTAAGCCAGATTGTTATAAATTGCCATGGTATACCCCTGGCTTAAAAAAACTTAAAAATTTGAGAAATAAGTTTCACAACGTCTACAAATCCACAAATTGTGCTGAAAGTAAGAGGATGTTTGAGCATTATTCCAGGGAATTTGATTTTCTAAATAGATTTTTGTGTGACTGTCGGTGGTGCAATGGGTAGTGTGCGCGCCTCTTTTACAGGAGATCCTGGGTTCGATCCCTGCTCCAACCACCTTAAAATTTCTTTCGACGACGGTCACCTCGCTTAGTGACGGCGACACTATCGAGTATATAGCCATGAAAAAGCTTCTCAAAATACCGTTCGGAATCGGTGTAAAACTGTAGGTCCCAATCAGTGAGTGAAAACTGGAAAGCACACAGCTCAGTGATTGTGAGAAGTTCTCCCTGGTCCCTTCATGGGATGTAATGGGAAACCATTTATTTATTTTTTTATAAATAGATTTTTGTACGGCAATTACATTGTGCAATTTGAAAATAAAATAATTACTAATCCACAGTCATTTTGGCACTTCATAAAAGCTAAACGTAGAAGCGGTGATTTTCCGTCATCAATGTTCTGGGAAGATAAATTTGCAAATTCTCCAGTTGAACAAGCAAACTTATTTGCCGATTTCTTCAAATCCAACTTTGAATTTGGGGTACCAAGTATTGCTTCAAGTTTTTTGGATGGTGTTAACTCAATCACAAATTTATCTTTCTTTCAGTTTGATGAATCTGATATACTCGCTGCCTTATCTGATCTAAAGGATTCACCTAAACCTGATATAGATGGGCTTCCTACGTTGTTTCTTAGGAAATGTAGTTTATCTATTTGCGGTCCGCTAAAATTGATTTTTAATAATTCCCTTAAAGCTGGTACGTTCTTAAACCAATGGAAAGTTTCCCCTATAATGCCTATTCATAAATCAGGATCAAAAAATGACATTAGCAATTATAGACCGATATCTAAATTATCTAACGTATCAAAACTCTTGGAACATTTAGTTTATGATAAAATTTATCACTCTATTTCCCAATTTTTATCTGAATCGCAGCATGGTTTCATAAAACATCGTTCAACAATTACTAACCTATTAGTCTTTACTAATTTCTGTATCAAATCTTTTGAGTCAGAGTTTCAAGTTGATACACTCTATTTTGACTTTTGCAAAGCCTTTGATAAGGTATCGCACAGTTTACTTTTAATGAAATTGGCTAAAATTGGATTTCATTCGTGTCTTTTACAGTGGTTTGAATCGTATTTAAGTAATAGAGTGTGTCGTGTGTGTGTTGATAATGTTTACTCTAATAGGTATACAGCAACCTCTGGTATACCGCAAGGTAGTATTTTAGGACCTCTTCTTTTTATATTATTTGTTAATGATATTGAATCATGTTTCAAACATTCTAAATTTCTCATGTATGCTGACGATTTAAAACTTTTTACTAAAATTTCTTGTCTTCAAGACTCTATTTTACTTCAGGAAGACATCAATCGATTAGTCATTTGGAGTGAATGTAATCATTTAAAACTAAATACTGCTAAATGCTTCCATCTTCCTTTTGCAAGGCGTATAAATTTAGTTAACTCCATCTATTTCATTGAAACTTATTTAATACCTAAAGTTAGTAAAATGCTAGATTTGGGCATTGTTTTTGATCCAAAACTGGTATTTAACTTGCATGTGGATTATATAATGCCTAAAGCGTACTCCACCCTTGCTTTTGTGAAAAGAAATAGTAAAGACTTTCGGAACCCTTACACACGAAAATTACTATACACCGCTTTTGTTAGATCTAAATTAGATTATGGTGCCATTATTTGGAATCCCTACCATAATGTACGCATTAATCGTATTGAGTCATTGCAAAATAAATTTATTAAATTCGCATTGTTTGAAGTAAATTTCCATAGTCCAATTCCTTCGTATGAAGCTAGATGCAGATTAATTCACTTGGAAACGCTATCTAGTCGCAGATCCAAGTGTTCTGTATTGTTTTTATACAAACTAATTTGTGGATTTGTAGATTGTCCTCCGCTTCTAAAAAAAATAAATGGTTTCCCATTACATCCCATGAAGGGACTGGGGAGAACTTCTCACAATCACTGAGCTGTGCGCTTTCCAGTTTTCACTCACTGATTGGGACCTACAGTTTTACACCGATTCCGAACGGTAATTTGAGAAGCTTTATCATGGCTAGATACTCGATAGTGTCGCCGTCACTATGCGAGGTGACCGCCGCCGAAAGAAAATTTGAAGGTGGTCAGAGCCGGGTTCAAACCCAGGATCTCATGTACAAGAGTCGCGCACACTAACCATTGCACCACCGACGGCCTCCGCTTCTTAGCTGCATAAATATTAATACTCCCTTACGGTGTCTTAGAAATAATGAATTTTTTAATATATCAGTTAATAGAAATAATTACTCTTCTTTTGAGCCTATATTGAGGTGTCTTAAGGAATATAATACTATTAATATGAAGTGTTCAATTGATTTTTCGTTTTCACTTAATAAATTTAAAAATATTTTGGATTTATATTACTTTTAGTTAAGCTAGTCTGTAAGGATTTTAATCCATAGACATAAATAAATAAATAAAAACACAAAAAAAAAAAAAAAACAAAAATGTATTCACTGTTTTATATTCAAGTTATGGTAACTTTATGAAATAAAATCTGTCCCCCGTTCACGTATGAAACTCATACAATGTCTGTGACATTGCCTTATTGTCGATGAAATGGTCAAGTGGTAACGGAGTACCAAACAAATAGATTGTTTCCATTATTTTTTTTTTAATTAACTGCATTGTGGCAAGAATAAGCCTTCAAAAATTAATAACTTGTTTAAGTGATATTTGGTAAATCAAACCAAAGAAGTAAAAACGAGTACATTTTTTAATTTTATATGACAAAAAGTATCAATTCTTCTTCAGTTTTTGCAACTTCTCTGAAGAAGCTTAATACGTATTTGGTTTCACTTTACAACGAATTTAACTCTATGAAATGGATGAATATATTTATTTAAAATATGTATACATTTCACTACAAACATTTGAGAAGTACGTCTTATATCTGTATGGGATGAAATAGTAAAACATTTCGTTTAAGTTTTAAATTTGTAACAGTTCAGTTTCCGTATTCCGCAATCCTGTCGTGGCACGTTCCAAGATAATTATTTTGTTTATTGTCTTCGGATATGCCAAGGAATATATAACCTCGGTATCGGATTTGAATACTGTCCGCATATATAACATATGCAATTTTGTTTTGAGGCAGCAGACAAACAGTCACTGTATATTAATATATCAAGTAAATAACAGACACAGCGCCATACCATTTACGTTATACTTCTCTTTGATAAAATATATTTTCATTGAAAAACATGTGTTCACGTATGCCTTTGGGACGTTGGATTTTGTATTATCGCACAATATTTAGATTACATTTTCCACATTGAAACACACAACAATAATAAATTCTATTGTTAAACAATCGACACTGATTTCTACTTAAAATATACGCAAATCCCTATTTTAATCAACAGTATCATAAAATAGAATTAAAATTAAAATAGTATCCACATACAATTAATAATATTTCAAAATTCAGATACAAATCTAAGTATTTTTTGTAAATGTAACCAATAAATATATAAAAATATAAAACTACAGGAGGTGTCAGGGGACACCCGGTTGGAACGAAGTTCCTTTCGCTATATATTATGTACTAGTTAGTTCCAACACGCCTAAGGCGCCCGTTGAAAAATACGATAATTCAAATAGATCTTTATATTTATAATATAGTTCTTGTAAACTGATAACATTTTTTTAAACAAAAATTTTTTTTAATAGAATGTATTTTTTAAAGCCAAATATATTTTTAGGTCCTTTTTGTAAGATATGTATTATATTTTCCAAAAAGGTTCTTTTAGAAAAAAAGAGGTACTTCTTTTATAAAAAGCTGATGTTTTTTCTGAGAAAATCTACTATTTTTAAGAAGGAGTACTTTCTGTAAGGAAACGCCATAAGAGTATGAATTTTTTTTGGCGTAGAATACGTCTTACCTTACGGTATAGGGAGTCATGTCAGATTGTTATTGTTGTAATGTTTATTTCATTGATTATGAGGGAACGGCGAGATAACATTTTTTAAAAATTTTTTTGTAGATAAATGAAGATGTTATCTTTCGTTTGATATACATTTCATATTGGTTGATATCTTTAATATCTTGGTTGATATATTTAAATTTCTCAAATGAAAATTGTTTAAACACATACACTCAAACATATGTGTGGTGTTTGGTTGAGTGTTTGAGTTTGTAGCGTGAACACAAACTATGCTGCTGTTTCAGGGTGGACACAAACCTTCGGCTGTTGTTTTGATTGATGAAATATTGAAATTTCGTATATTTACTTATGTATTTAAGTGAAACAAAATGTTAAATGTCAATTTGAATTTAGCATGGATATATAATTATAAAAAATATATGAAAAAATTAATTCATACATTTTGGCGTAGAATACGTCTTACCTTACGGTATAGGGAGTCATGTCAGATTGTTATTGTTGTAATCTTTATTTCATTGATTATGAGGATACGGCGAGATAACTTTTTTTTATCCTATTTTTCCTATCATAAGCCCATATTATCAAAAGTAACTTTCAAATAATCAAATTGATTTGCGTCTGTTATTTATCACTTATCCTTACTCTTTTAATTTAAAAACATATTTTTTAAGAGAAGGAATTTTTTTTTTAAAGAAAAGGTTTTTTTTAAGAAATGAGAATTTTTTTCAAAATTGGTACCTTTTTCAAGAATAGGTACGTTTCTAAGAGTAGGTACTTATCTGAAGAAAAGTTATTTTGTTTCACAAAAAATTTACTCTCTAGGGGAAAGGTAGTTTTTTTAGAAAAAGTAATATGTTGTAAGAAAATTTAAATTTTTAACACAAGTTGCTTATTAAACAAAAGATCCTTTTTTTAAGAAAATGTACTTTTTTTAAGAAAATTTATTTTTTTAAGCAAGGTACTTCTTTAAGATAAGGTATTTTTTTTAAGAAAAGGTACTTTGTTTAAGAATATGAAGAGATATCTTTTTCTGAGAAAATTTACTTTTTTTATTTAAAAAAATTTTCTTTTTTTAAAAATTCTTTCATTTAGTTTTTCTAAATTTACTTTTTATTGGGTTTAAAACTACAATTTTACAGGCTCCACCTAGAAGACTTCATATTAAACAAGAAATTTCTCAACATAAATTAGCCTAGACACAAATCAAAGCAAAAGTACCGATAAGGAACTTCGTTCCAATGAACTATAATTGTAATTGGCAACAACTAGCCCGTTACTTTGATCTACCTTGTCGAATATGTAGTCATTGATTACAAAAAAATTGTTTTCCATTACATCGCATGAAACGAAAGGGACGACACTCTCGCAATCAGCGAGGTATGCGATTTCGAGTACAACACACAATAATTGAGACCCACAAGTTTACACCTATTCCGAACGGTGTTTTGAGAAGCTGATTTCATGTCACTAAGCGAGGTGAACGTCGTCAAAAGTGAAGTAAGGTGGGCAGAATAGGGATTGAACCCACGTTCTGATATAAAAGAGACGCGCACACGAACCATTGAACCATTTAATTTGCAGACCATGTGGTATATCTATGTCGAGAAGGGAAGTTGTTTTCCAAGTTTTTTAGGTGAGCATCTGTAGGAGGTATTTTTCATGTGTAGTTCTGTGTAGCGGGGGTCTCAAAAGATACGTATGTATGAGCTGATTACGGTAGCGACAAACTCTTTCGTATGCGAGGGTACTTATAGTCCTCTACTGGCCGTTGAAATTTTGATTCTAGTATATTTGGATACAAAAAACAATATTTCGACTCAAACGACGTTTCATTAGAAAAATATTTTTTCATAATTTGTGACAGAGTATTTTTCATGGCAGAATTTCGATGTCTTGAGCAAGCAGATTCTTTTTCCGATGAACAGTATTTCAGCTTAAGTGCGACAAATGAAAAAAATTCAAATTTCAAAAATTTAAAATCATTTCAAGACAGTTTGTATTAGCGATCAGTAAATTTCCTACAAGAATATTTAGACGGACACCCAACGCCCCATCATTTATATTTCCTATGTGATAATGTATATTCACCAACCCCCATTTGTTCGCTCGTGTCTTTGTGACGTCCGCTTGTGGATTATCACACAATATTTGGATTAAAATATTCACATTTAAACACACAACAATAATACTTTCTATTGTTAAACAGTCGATACTGATGAATACACAGAAATTCTTATGTAAACCAACAGTATCATAAAATATATTTATGGGCATATCCACATAAAATTAATAACCTCTCACAATTTACACTCGATTATAAAATTTAGTTTTAAACGTAATCAACATTTTATATATAAGTATAAATACAATAAATGATACCAGCGTAAAATATCTGAAATCTTCTACACCGACAAAATTGTCTTGGTAAATATTAAGAAATATAGTTTTATCTTCTGTCTGCTTCCGTTAGATCTTTAATTTTACAATTTATTTTCATGCTCAAGACCATTAGAAAATCTTCAACAATTTCCATAGATTGAAGAATTATTTTATTAAAATAACGAAATCATGCAACGATAATTTGGCAGAATCTATGATATTCCTCATACAATCAAGTATATTATTACATAATATCTATAAAGCATTTGTACAGATATTATAAAAACTGTAAGGTGACTAAAGTGCATATTCTTGATCCCTGGCAAACCATATAGATATTGCGGATCTAGACCCAGCGAATAATTTTACTCTCCCGGTAAAAAATATTACAAAAGTACTCAGACGAAATCCAGTAAAAACTTGCACGAAATGAGAATTTTAGTATGTGGCCGTCGGTGGTGCAATGGTTAGTGTGCGCGGCTCTTGTACATGGGATCCTGGGTTCGAACCCTGCTCTGACCACCTTCAAATTTCTTTCGGCGGCGGTCACCTCGCATAGTGACGGCGACACTATCGAAAAAGCTTCTCAAAATACCGTTCGGAATCGGTGTAAAACTGTAGGTCCCTATCAGAGAGTGTAAACTGGAAAGCGCACAGCTCAGTGATTGTGAGAAGTTCTCCCCTGTCCCTTCATGGGTTGTAATGGGAAACCATTTATTTTTTGATGTGTAAACATCTATACGCTGGGGGTAAAAATCTTTTTCACAGTACAATCACAAATTTAGAGTAAGATGTGCGATGTAATCGTTAACCAATCGTAAAGCGTTATCAAATCGGTGTGAGCTATGTATGAGTGTATTAGTGTAACCATACGCTGCACACAATATACTCAACACCATCTAGTGTGCAATAGTAGCTACTAATTTTCACTAATTGTCGTATATTATGTTATCGTAGGCAAATGAAAACAAATAAATAAAATGAATACAAAAACATTTAATTTTAATAACTTTTAAAAAGATTTTTTGCACTTTTAATAAGAAATTTACTAAAACAAAGCAAAATAAGGAAAACTAAAAACTAAACTTGTCAAACTATAAGTCTTCTTCGTCTTTGAGATTGTCATTCATACTTAACAGCTGCATACAAGCACCATCTAGTGTGCAATAGTAGCTACTAATTTTCGAAAACCATTGTTGTAAAATAACTACATGCATTACATTTCAGTAAACAGCTGATTAATAACTTGTCAACCGCAACAAATACAAAATAATAAAATATTTTACAAAACACCAAAAAAATTATAACTCAGTACATAAAACAACACAAAGTGTATCAAACCTGAATGGAGGTAATGTGAATTCTAATAAAATTTCTATTAGATTCCAATATAAATTAAGATTATAACATTTCTTCATTACGTACTGTTGCCTTACACTGAAGCTGGTGCACGACAATTGGGTAACAATCTCCATCTCATGCCAATTATTGTGGGTGGAGATTTTAATACAAATTTTGCAAACCCACAGTCGCAAGCTTTATCTAAATTTTTATTTGACGTTTTCCACTTGCATATGAGCAATTCTCCACAAACCCCCACAACTAACAATTCCACTACTATAGATGCAGTTTTCCATAGATTTTTAAATACAATCGAATCAAAAATGTATACTTATATCTTATTTTAGTTACCATAAGCCAATATTAACTATTTGTACTTAAGGCATTTACAATAGATGGGCACTTTGCAGTACGACTAAAATTTCAGTAAAAATAATTCTTTAACTAGTAAATTTTTACTGATTACTAAAATTTTTTTCAGCAATTTTACTAATTACTAAATGTTTACACATCTCCCCTGTGATCGGACTCACATTATTCTTTTTTTTTTGTTTTTTAGTAGCCCTTACTGTCGTAAATGTCCAAATATTTTTAGGGGATGAACTAGAACCGGAACTAAACATATTCATAGATTATCAGAGTTTCAAAATGCAAGTGAAAATTAAATTTGACTAAATTCCCAATACAAATTCCATAAGGAAGATAGATGTTTCGATAAAATGTTAACAAATATGTCTAGAATAGTCAGAGTTTCTAGTACCTTGTACCCTATTAGGAGATTAATATGTTGCGTAGACTATTTTTTAGTTTTGGTAGCAATAGATTTTATTTGATTAGAATTGTTTACAATTTGATTACTGCTCAGGTTTACGCATTTACAATATTCCTTCCACTGACCCATTTATATTTTATCTACAAACACTAAACGCTCAATTTCACAGTCATATTATAGAAATTAACGATTGTATTCGCAATACAGACTAATTGAGGGTTGTGTGTGTTAATCAGACCACACCCATAGCATTGATATTTAAGCCGCATTTTGTCTTAATTAAGGGCTAATCAAGTTTAATCAACAATAAAACGGAAAAATACTGTCGCTGATGTCACAGATAAAATGTTGCCAGCAACTGTAGTGAGTGACATTTTCAGTTGATGTATTGATCCACATGGGTACTTAAATTGCTGTCTGCATTGCAGTTTACGTAAATTATCTATCACATCATCCCAACTAAACATTGCTAATTGAGTTTTAGACTGCGACATAATTGATCAAAAGAAATGCAGCATCAATGGTTCGACTTGGAACTGCAACATCAACTCTGCCATCGCTGGCAATAGAAACAAAGTGATTTTGTGACAAATCGATAAAAATCTACATACAAATGTAATTTAATTAACATATTTAATTTATGTGACAACATAAATGTGTTGTACGCATTTGGGGTACAAGTTGGAGTTATCGTCACCTTTGCATAGGCATGAGGTGAAAGACATTATTGGAAGATACGATACAAAAGTTAAAGCATCAATGGGGTGCCAGCTACGTGCTAAGCTATCAATCTATATCAGACGAATAGGAGTTGTAGAACTTGGAATACATTTGAAGAAGCCGACAGAGACATTTGATATGATTCACCTAGATAACTTAAGAGTGTAACACCTTTTAATTCACTTGATATGGCTTTAATTCTGTTAATTATGTTTACCCTAGGGTGTTTCCCAATTTGACAGCTTCAAAGTCTCACATTAATGCCGTCTGCAAGCGTCGCTTAATTAAATGCAGAACAATATGATTTAGAAAGAGTTCAACGGGTGCAGCAATGGAAATGCATGGTTGTGGAATCGAATCGAATCGAGTACACGTTTGAAAGAAGTATGAATACTGTCGGCAATTCTGTTTGTAAAGTAAAACCAATATTTCCAGACATCAATAAAATGCTTTAAAAATAAGTATAATTGTCAATGGTATTGAAATTTTGCATTTTATTCAAAATAAACTAGAAATTATTATTATTACAATAAATTTATCCTGTATGCTACTAATAACGTCAAAAAATATCAAGTTTCAATCTTTCTAATTTAATTCTAAATACTTTGGATTGTGATTGTATGCCATTCCGTACAGATGTGTTCCTGTATCGTACGAGTCACAACATTTTTACGTTTCTTCAATGTTTAGTGCCCATTTTTAATAACACATGTTCGAATTCGGGTCGTCCATATTATTAAAATATATACAAACTAAACAATAGCCAAAACTCTGTGCAAAGAAAAATAAAATAAAAAAAATTAATGAAATACATAAAACACATAACCCAATAAAATTAAAAGAAAAATACCCGCACCAATACACACAAAACGCATCTTTGCCCGACATCGAACCTGCTTCATTCGTAGTTGTTTTACATTACCTATCGGTCACCGAGCTAGTTGGATATTTGACGGAGTTCGAGTTGCTGCATAATGCGTACAAAAATAAAAGGGAAGTCGTACTTTCGTTTGATGCAACTAGCATCAAACATAATTTAGCTGTCATTGGTAACAATCAAACATTGGAATGCTGACTGAAAGTGTGGCATGTGTTAAGCTAACATTTGAATCACAACGGGCATCTATGCATGTTAATGCTGCAGTCTGGTTGTTCTGCCTATTTTCCCATTAGTCAAGTATAATGGTAACTAGAGTTGGGTAATTCATGAACTATATAGTTCATTTAGGGTGCCCAGACATCACCCTCACGAACATAATGCACATGTTCGATATGGTGAGTATGTTAGTGATTGTTATGTCCTGCACCTTAAATGAACGAGTTCGAGAACTAGTGAACGAGTTCGACACAAGCCTTATGGTAACACATTGTAGCTGTAAGTTGAATCTCGCATATCGCATATCTCTCAACGAACAACATCGAATTTGCTTCATTCATAGCTGTTTTACATTACCTATCGGTCACCGAGGCAATTGCAGACTTTGCGGAGTTCGAGTTGCGGACTAAAACGTACAACAATAAAAGGGAAGTCGTCCTTACGTTTGATGCAACTATCATCAAACATAATTTAGCTGTCATTAGTAACAACAAACACTATTAAAATTTACCCATAGAGCAATGGACAAGTATCCCTCTCTTAATGATTCTTGCGGTCGTCGAGGTGGTAGGAAATTGTATCGAGTTTGAGTTGCTGTCGTATTACTTATATACACTTTGGTTGGACATCAAACAACGAGAAATAACAGAGAATTCGAATTTTCGTTCGATACAACCAACATAAAATATAATTTAGCTATCATTAGTATCAATCAAACACCAATTAAACTTAGTTTGCTGCATGGTTCGCTTCTGGTTACTTATCACTCTTTCACCTACCTACTCTGTTTTCTATCAATTTCCTTCTTTTAGCTTACTTACTTCCTGCTTACTTCCAGTTGCTTATCGCTCATTCTTCCATCCACTCTATCCTCTATCATATCTCCAACTACCATTTCGATTAGATGTGGAATGAATACCATATGGTGACAATACAATTATAATTATTTTAATGTATATTTTAGTCTATTTTCGCTCTTTAAATTTGAAATTCAATTCGCGAGTTTAATTTTTAACTAATCAACTGAAACAATTACAAACGGGAGCTAGTAACGAATTGAGATCTAAACATATATACTGGTTCTAACACCGCACTGACCACCATTCAAGCAGGTTTCTTTTTGGCGGAAAGAGTTGTCCCTCTATATTCTATCGCCTGATTCTCTTTAATATCTGTTCCCTTTATGTTCAACTTCTAACAGCAACTCGAACTCTATCAAATCACCAACTAATTCGGTGACTGCAAAAGAACGCCAAACAGCCGATGGAAACTCTTGTCTATTACTCTATGGGCCTTTTTCTACACATAATATATTTTCTTCTCACTGTTCCAATCTGATGGGAAATTAAAACATTTATTTATGTTATAATTTCTTATTTATAACTTGCCAGATGATGCTGCATACCATGTGGTCCACATTCATGTGTTTAGGCAAAGATACAAAAATAAAAATATTAATATTCCCATTAAAATCAATTTGAGTGCATAAACGAGCGTTGCCTTTAAGCAACCCACTCGTTGTTGTCTAGAAATGTTGGACAACCTCCATTGTAAGCAAATACAATATTTAAAAAGCCAGAGATGACCCATTTCATAGTCTTAAAAATGTTTTATTTTCAAAAATTCAGGACAAAGACAATTCACATATTGCAGCCGTGCGACAACGCACGGTGAACCAAAACCTTGTATGATATGTTTCATTGCTGTGATGACAAAGTTATAGAATTTACGTAACTTTTAATTTCAGCAACGTAAACTTTCTATGCTCTCTGTTTCATGCCATGTATCAGACTGTTTTACTTTCAGACTTTAATAATATTCAAGATTTTCCATGAAAAATAGCAATGAAAATGTTAACCTCGGTATCATCCTAATCCAAAATTCATTACCCCCTTTTAACCAATCGCTCATTGTTATTCCTGAACATTCTTTATGCATTTTAAATCCAGTTTAATTGCAGGTAGGATTTGTGTTCCTTTTGCTACCAGCTTACGGCAGTTTCTGAAACATTCACTTTAAATCCATAACATTATCGTAATAAATTACGCTCTTCCAGGTAATTATATTAAAATTATTCATTACATAGTTTGTGCTAAAATATAGTGCGGATGGGATGGGATTACTTTATGTTCCAAATATTCTTGGAAATTGAAACATTGTTAATTTTCCATTGTTCATGTTGTTTCTACTGTCGGAAATACTACTTGGAGTTTTTGGTGAAACCAGAAAATATATAATTTATGGTGCACATTATTAAAATAATTCCAAAAGAAAAAATAATCCTAATATCCCAGAACTCCATAGTGGATACATTCCAACGAAACGTCCGAGTTATGTAGAAAAACTGTTAGTATAAAACCTGAACATACACATCTCAAATATTTCATCTCCCTTGAATAATAAAGTACTCAAGTTGTGGAAAAAAACTTCAACTACAACTTTCTCATTACCAATTTCTACTGTTTGATTTAATTATTCTGGTCAGGGAAGAGAAGAAAGAAAAACTCGGCAACAAAATGAATCATTTCATTTCCCTAACGAATACCGGAAAATTAGATTTACTTTTTCATTCCGCTCTGGACATGGAAGAGTAATGGCACCTAATTTCAAGTAACCATAATGAAATCTCTTGAACAGTTAATGGAGATTCTTTGACAAATATTTATGTTGCATAGGATCTTGTATTGGGATGGCAGTACAGTATCTACAAAAATTATCTAAAAAAGGTAGACTGTAAAAATTTAATTAGGAAATGAGAAGATACTCTGCTGTTATTCGATACGTTTTTCAATCCCTCTGGCATGTGGCATATAAAAAACATAGATGTAATGATAATGTACTAACAAGAGAAGGATTTCGATTCAATAAAATTGTATCCAACAGCAATTGGTATCCACATACGGGTAACTACCAATAAAAAAGTGAATCCAATTCCAAACTGAGTTATTAGTTTTTGGTCAGAGAAAAAATACTAACTTGCCGGCATCGACTCGGTAAACACAGCCGCAAATGGTCTTCATTCGCGCAATTTTCAAACTCCTTTAATGCCCAATGAGCAGAATTGTGAAACTATTAATCTTAAATATCTCCATCACATATAACTTTATGAAAACCTATCGGCGCACAGTGAATCCATTTAAAAAGTCAGTGTATTCTTGATAAGTTCAGTTAATGTTTATTTGCCATCAATAATTTCGGATTCAAAGCATCTTAGCCTCTTCTCTGAATTGAATATAAGAATATTTTGTTGAATAATCGAGATGATCCAGCTTCATATTATTCGCTGAAAACAACTGATATCAAATTTCATTCAAATAATTCGTAAAAATTGTTTCTATCACAATCTGAGTGACATCCACATAACTAGTAAATATTTGCTATATGAAATGTAATTAAGAAAAGAAGTAAATTGGAAAATCCCAGACAGCTTGTTTGTCAGCTACGCATTTTTGTATTGCGCTATCAAAGACATTGCGATTGGATGCAAAATAATATCAATTCAGCGATTAAATCAGGAGTATACATGACGCAGCTGATCGAAAACGTAGTAGAAATTTGATAGAGATCGGAGTGGATGGGAGAATGAGCGAAGAACAACTAGAAGCAAACCAAGAGGCAAACTAAGGGTAGTATTCTAAAAGTCTCGAATGTGAACGTAAACGCAAAAGCAACGCGAACGCCAAAATCAAAAAATTGGAGTTTATACATCACTTCGCGCTTGCGTTCTCTGACGAAGGCTATCATTGACATTTGTGGTTTATAGAATTGCCCAACTAAAATAAAAAAAAAATAATAGTTTAGAAAAAGTTAGTTTAAGTGAAATGATTAGAAAATATAGCTCTATTTGAATAAATCAACAGACTTTAAGATATAAATAAATTATAATAGTTTAGCTACCCATTATTTATTTGAACTTTCCATTTCTAATTTTATTATTGTATATAAGACTTTCAGTGAGTAAACAATATAATTTTAAATTATATTGTAAAAACAAATTTGAGCTGTGGCCGTCGATTGCATTTCAGCAAAAAATTGGCCACTACTTATCAGCAATGAAATGCAAAAATACTCCATATGCCCGTTCCCGATCGAAATTTTTCTATAAATTTGTAATTTCTTCAACTTACAACAGAGCAATACACAATTTACGTTATCTCGATAATGACGAGGTAGTAGGCCATTTCATCGAGTTCGAGTTGCTGTTATATTTTACACTTTGGTGTTACATAAAACGCACAGAAATAAAAGGGAATGCGTATTTTCGTTCGATGTAACCAACATAATTAAGCTGTTATTAGTGTCAATCACACACTACTTAAACTTAGTTTGCAGCATTATTATCTATCAATGTGAGTAGCCAGCAAAAAAAGAGTATACCAAGAAGTAGAATTTGCACCACAAGATGCAGTGCTAATTTAGGTGCAGAAGTACTTCTTTTAATATGGCGTTGTCCAACGCAGCACTACTTCTTATTTGACTGTTTGGAAGAGAAGTTTATGCTAACATTTTTATGCTACATTTCGTCCGCAAACGAGCAACCAAAACTATTATTTCAACAATTTTTAAATTTCTTGTCATTTGAAACTTGGCAATAAGTTATGACTTTAAGCTACAACTTTAGGTCTTAACTTTTACACCTTTTATATAACTAATTATTTTATTAATTGGCCTTTTATTTGTACTCCAAATGCTTCTGTCAACCGGTGAAAAAGAAAGGAAATGAAAAGCGATTTGAAAGAAAGTAAATACAAATTAAAAACAAGTAATATATTTAAGCATCTTTGCACTTGTCCACTATCCGTTTAGCTCTTTAATAAATTTGCATCATAATGGATGTGATGCAAATGTAGATTTTTCGGAGTTGTTTTTGTTCAGAATCAAAATTGCATTAAAAATGCACACAATGTTGCAGAAGATGTACAAAAATAATAACTTCTACTAGAACTACTTCATTTTTTTTTTGCTGGGTATGTACTAGAGTCGATCAGCTGTGTCATGAATACGCCCTGAATTAATACATGGAGAAATAAACATGAGCCGCTATCCCTCTTTTCATGTTCACTTCATGACGACGAGGTAGTGTGCCATTTCATCGAGTTCCAGTTTTCTCTATCCCTCTCTTTACGTTCTCTCGATATTGAGAGTTCATCGAGTTCGAGTTGCTTTTATATTTTACTCTTTGGTTTTACATAAAACGGATAGAAATAAATGGGAATGCGTAATTTCATTCAATGCAACAAACATTATTAAGCTGTCATTAGTACTAATCAAACACTACTTACTCTTTGGTTGGACATAATATGGACAGAAATAAAAGGGAATGCGTATTTTCGTTCGATGTAAACAATGTAAACACAATTGTTCTGTCATTAGTATCACTCAAACACTATTTCTGTGGTCACAAACAATAACAGCCTAATTCGATTCTAAAATTTTTCAAGGAGATCAGTTTAAAGTTTAATATCTTTAATAACTTTGTTACAGATAACAAGGAAACGAATTCTTTTACTTACTTCTTAACAAAAAAGAGTTACTTATTTGAACACGGTGACTTCTCAAAAAATTTTTTTTTCAATTTTGTCCTAACTCGAGTTAGGCTGTTATTGTTTGTGACCACAGATTTAAACTTAGTGTGGTGCATGGTCTATAATATCTATGTCTTCTTTGGTCTCTCATTCTACATCGTTTTCCTAGTACCTTTTCGATTAGCTTTACTATAGAAACCCCCTCACTAACGCGAGGACTTGTGCCGTTTTCTATATAACAGTTGAAGTTATCGAAAACGTTGCGCTGCGTTTTATAAACTATCCATTAAATAACGTATCGCAACGTAGGTAGACACGGAACAGCTTTAACGTTTTATAATCTACCAAAACGACATAAGTAACGAGAAGTGACTGATTCACGACTTATAGAATAACACCCGAAGACTAAATATTGTTTAATTGATTCTAATGGCAGATACCAATTGCTCTGATAATAGTAACAAATCTCTGATTAGGATTCTCAAAATATTGACATAAATATTGATATCTTTGGATTGAATTACATTTTGGTGAAATTTTCCGAAAGACTTAATATTACAAGACTTCTTAAAAAATAAAATCAAATAAAAAAATGGCGAAATAAAAAGAGGTATAAATGACATAAAAGCATAAAAAATCAATATGAAGTTTAGCGATCGGATAAATGGGAGGAATACCAAGTTGTGTCTACTCAAACGAAAGTTGGACTAGAAATACAATATTCCGCCCAGTTGTCCGTTTTTTAGATGGGATTGGAGGCAGCGCGCCTTTTTAAAATCGCTTTATTTTTTAATTTTCCTTACTATCTTCTGTGTTAAAGAGTTACTGGACCAAAAAAGGTTTCATACGGAGCAGAAATCACATGGTGGAAAAATCTTAGATGAGAAAATCTGTAAGTGTAATCGGGGTGCTGGACACACTGTTTGAATGTTTTTGATATAACGTCGTCGAGATGGAATTATTTTAATGAAATGATTTAAGAATCGCAAACCTATTTAGCATATAATACATTCCAACCAAACGTTCTAGTTTATTTCAACTAAGTATGTAGTTGCGGTGAAGCAGTGCTATAAACCAAGGCATATTTCAACTTAAAATAATAGATAGGAGCTTTCATCAGCTGTTTTGCATTTTCTTGTGGTCACCGGGGTAGTTGTAAATATCATTGAGTTCGAATTTCTGTTGTATGTTACTCTTTGGTTAGACATAAAACGAACGAAAATAAAATTTAATGCATATTTTCGTTCAGTGCAACCAGAATCATTAATAGAAATCAAACACTATTTAAACTTAATTTGGTTCTAGTTGCTAATCTGTTATTCTGCCATACACTCTGTTCTCTATCAAACTCCAATTACCATTTCGATCAGCTGTGGTATGGATACGCGCTGATTTAGATTAAATGCATCTAAATTAAAGTTATTTGTTAATACATTCTTTGTTAAATTGGCTATTCGAAAACATTTTCAGTAAAATCAATTATGTCCAACCACTGTCCTCATTGACAACCAATGTCCGTCATTGATAACCAATGTCGGTTTAGTTAATGTGTTAATGTTTAATTATGATAAGCCAATTTATATTAACTACCCAATAGTCAGGGGAATTTCATCTACGATCTAGTTGAAATATAGGTTATTATCTACTATGGAATTTTTTGGTTGGAGTGACTAACACCAAACCATTACTTTTTGTTGGTTAACTGCCTATCAAAATAAAATTTGTAAATGTGTCAACTAATGTGATATTGACTGCATTGGTTCCTATATTTTCCGTTCAGTTTTGCCTTACTCGTTGAATTGTGTACTTCCAACTGACACTTGTAATCAAGTGGGCCCACAAAATCTTGCTGAAAATGTTTGGCGTGTCTCCATATTTACCTGTAATCAACTATATATCAAAATCATGCTGGACACTTTGTCCAACAGCACTGAGAGAATATTTCTCAATGGAAACCATGAATGTATTTAGTCCAGAAATTCTTTTGCTATATTAAAACATTTACAACACTTTTTGCATTTATACATTTTTATTAATTTATAAAATTGTTTTCAAACACAACGAAACCAAATGTGATTATGTTGGGATTATTTAAATCTTGATAAGACAATGGTTTTTTGTCAAAAAGTACAATGATTATTGTCTGAAACTGAAACTAAGTTGTGTCTAATTTGTACAAGATTGTACAGTTAATTGTTGTGTTCGTCTGGTACTTGTATATTTCGTAACTATTCTAATAGTGCATTTGTGGCTATATATTAGTCAGTGTATATTTTTGTACTGATAACACTGTGTGTAATTTTTTAAGTCATGGCAAAATAACCATATACGAACACCACTACGTGATAAAAGACTAAAAAAAAGACCCGTGTTTCCCAATTTTTCAAAAAGTCATGCACTTTTTTTTTATGGGCCGCCAAAGATTTGGGGCCTCGGTATCATTTTCGTAAAATGTGATCATTTTCTCAGGCTCATATCTTGCAAACCGTTCAGAATTTCGATTTACCCTCTGAGTTGGAGCTCTTGTCATAAAGAACAAAAATTGCGAAAATATAAAATCAAAAAAACTTCACCTTCCAGATCAAAATCGCAAAAGACTAAAAAAAATTCGATTTCTTTATGACAAGACCTCCAACTTTGCCTCAGAGAGTAAATCGAAATTCTGAACGGTTTGCAAGATATGAGCCTGCGAAAATGATCACATTTTACGAAAATGATACCGAGGCCCCAAATCTCTGGCGGCCCATAAAAAAAAAGTGCATGACTTTGGGAAAAATTGGGAGACACGGGTCTTTTTTTTTTTAGTCTTTTATCACGTAGTGGTGTCCGTATATGGTTATTTTTTTTCGTGTTGCACTGTGTAACAACAAAAAAAAACAAATTTTGGTTGTCAAAATATTGCCACAAATATTGTTATTTATTTGCTTTGTGTTGTACGATAGATTAAATTACGTATCGCCGTATATGGACAATAGAATTTTCAATTTGTTGTTGTAAATTCCGCCACAAAAAGTATTGAAGATGTTAATTTCAATTCCATCCATAAGAAGATTCACTTCAAAAATTAATGTGTTAAGACTAAACATGACCGAGAACTTTTGTGACCAAACCCACCACAAATCATTGCCATTAGGGTATAAACAGGAAGCTACACGGACAAACATCACACTAATTGGAAGTTATGGCAACAAAAACGATTGAAGTAACAAAAAATGAAACGATTGAAGTAACAAAATACCTACAACAGCCTCAGTAAGATTGGAATTCACACACAACGCTTGCTATACAAACGTGAGAGTAATGAAATAAGGCATATGCCTATTCCCAGAGCCTGCTAACAAAAGCCTGTCAAACACAATCATCGAAGTAATAATGCAGGATGAAAAATAAATTGTTTGAATCATGACAATTGGACAAAGTTTGTGACCGTTTACGACCCTTATGATCCTGTTTTGATTGCTTGAAAAACTAAACACAATGAAACACAGAATTATTGTATCTGCAAACATTTTAAATCAATTCACACTGGTCCCGAAATAATTGTTGATGGCATAAATTCCAAACATGTATGTAAGTATATAGCGTTGTAACTTTGTCATAATAGACATAGGATATTAAAAGCCGTTTGGAACGATCGGCCCTTGCCTCTCTCTCATATAACCACAATTGAGAAAAAAATTATTTGCTATATAATTTTACATTTTGATAGTATTCACCTAATTATATATGTATGTGGGGAAAAAATATTTTGTACTGCTAAATTTTATTGCCATATTTGTTTAAGCAATAAACGTTTCTCACAACACCGTTCGGAACCGGTGTAAAACTATACGTCCCAATCAGTGAGTGTGAAACTAAAAACCGCACAGCTCACTGGTTATGAGAATCTCCCCCAATCCCTTCATGGGATCTAAATAAACAAATATTTTCCATTATATTCCATGAGCTTTTCACAATCACTGAACTGTGCACTTTCTAGTTTTCACTCGCTGATTACACTAGTTCCGAACGGTTTTTAGAGAAGCTATTTCATGGCTAATTACTCGATAGTGTCACCCTCACATGGGATCTAACGAGAGCCAATTTACTTAATCCCTGACACTGGGGGCTTTAAAAATATCCATATATTTTTTAAAATCATAAATATTAAAAATTAAATGTTTGCCAAAAAGTCTCGATATGGAACCAGTGTGCAGTTTTTACATGGCAACAAAACACTTAAAACAAGTTGTGCAACAAGTTTTAATTCCATGTAACCATAACCATTTGAAGATATCTATAGGTAAAATTTCAAATTTGCAAAGAACTCCTTTAAGGGGACAAGTCATGAACCGTTACTTTGCCCAAAACTTAATCCCCATATTTCAAACGAAAAGTTTCCCACTGCATGTACGGTCCGGTCCGTACAACGAGTATAACTATAATGTTTTTCAGACATAGTAGCTCGTTAGTTGGGAGTTATTTCATTTCCCTACATTTTCTATAACTCTAATATAAACTGTATTATTTGAATTTGTATTTTATGACCGATTTTGTTACTTTTTAGTTAATGTATGAGAAATTCATACTACAAGCATAAAAGGTCTGAAAGGTCTATATAATTCCAACACAAAAACAGACAGCTTTGTTCTACCATGTTCTTCTTTTCTTCATGCGTACTCGCATTGTTGCAGTGCTTTGAGGTGACTTTTAATCTATATTACAGAGTTGTATTTTTTCGTGGCATATGTTTTTGATGCCCGGGCTAGTGTCAGTTAGATTTATTTAAATTTGAATTTTATGACCGATTTTGTTAGTTTTTAGTTAATGTATCACAACTAGTCATGTCAGTGAGTGTGAATTGTCTATTATTTCCAACAAAAACCAACACCAGTTTCAATTAGAAAAATGCTCCTGACCTAGTAAGCTTTTAGTATGAATTGCTCATACATTAACACAAAAAATAATCATGTATATTTTAGTCAGATGCAACTCTGTTTATTATCATTTATTTTACTACAACCCCGAATTCAGTTTTCGCGAACTATTCTTAAGAAATTTTGTCATTTATCTCTAAACGGAAATTGTTGTTTCGAAGAGTTACCTCATATCAGTGATTTACCTTGCAAATATTATATTTATAACTCCTTTACGCGATACATTTTATGTTTAACGCATGAGGTGTTACTTTTCGTTATTAAAATTATCGAAATGTCAAAATTCCTATCCCAAACAATTACCATACAATTGTATTCATACGAAATAACTTGGCGCAACAACCCTGCAATTGATTTTGCCTACGACATTTTCACAAATAGCTGAGTACCAAGCAAATGAAAAGTATGCGAAATTTTCACCGTAAGTCATCCATTGCGATCGGGTTCTATTAAAAAACACATATATTTACCCTTACGTTGAACGAATGGGCGTGGCAAATGTGACCATATTCAACTTAATTATGATTCTAAGTGATTTTGGGGATTTATCGTGCTTATCAGCCCAATATTTGTATGGGAGGTACACAAAATGGGCTTGGCGAGGTTTTTGCTATTATACATTAGGTTTTGACAAAATATCGATATGCATACAATTTTTTTAAGCTCGGTTCTAATTTACGGGAAACATCAAGTCGGCCAACCGGAAAATTTTTAATTTTTTAATTTAATTTTTAATTTTTAGGTAATCATTGACTAGTACCGAATTCCATAGGGATCGGTTGTAGTTTACGAGAGTTATCTTGTCGATCAACCGGCCATCCGCCCAACTTTAGCGTGTGAGGGACCAGAATGGGTGTGGCAAAACCACTCATTTTCCACAGAAGAATGACATTTGACTAAACTTTGTCTAGTACCAAATTGCATAAAGATTGCTTCGGTTTTGCGGCAGTTATAATGCCGAACAACTTATGTGTGGGAGGCACCAACATGGCCGTGATAAAATCACCATTGTCTTAATGGATGACTGGCGTTTGATGACATGAAGCCTATAACCTAATTTCGTTAAGATCGCTAGTGTTTCACGCCACAATCGGAACGACCACCAAGCTTTCGTATGGGAGGTGCCACAATGGGCGTGGCAACCTCGGTAATTTTTTACCATGAACCTCGGTAATTTGTTTCCATGAAACCGTGAAAAAAACATGATTTTAAAAATGTGGTGACTTATTCGACCTTACTGTATTTTATTTAAAATGAAAATATTCCGACGTTAGCTTTATTTTAAATTATTTTATTTTTCAACATTCCGCTACCCACTGAGTACCATCGTCAGAAAAATAAACAACAATTACTAATTAATTTCCTTTCGGTTTTAATTAGAGATTATTGTATATTTTCCTGACGATGCTACACAATGGGTAACGAAATATTGAAAAATAAAATAGTTTAAAATATACCTAAAGCCCGAAAATTTTAATTTAAATGGAAAATAATTTTGTACTAAATGTGTCGATTTGTATGGGTGGTACCAGAAGGGGTGTAGTCAAAACGCCCATTTTTAATCCCACACTAAATTTGGACAAATTATAGTCACTGACAAAATTTCATTGTTAGGTAAAGATTTACTGCAGTTATCGTGTTGTCCAGCCAGCCAGTCAAATAGACATGGTTCAGTCGTCTTAAAAAGTCCCAAAACGAATTTCGGCCAAAGATACAAAGGGTCTACTTATAATATGGCTCCTTGTATGCGTTATATTTGTTCCCGTATTAAATGACATATACTCCCATCCCTATTTCATTTCGAAAAAAATCATCTTTAGCGATGAGGCTCGTTTCGCATTTGGGGTTCAGAAACTACAAAAGTGATTGATGGGAAACAAATGCAAATACAAAGTGTCACTGGTGGGTATAAATTTTGGCATGGAGCCATCATCGAACTACTTTTCTTCGAAAATGCGGTTGGTTGGCCAATCACAGTTACTGGTGCTTTGTTACGGCATGACGATCTAGATTCTTTGTTGCCAAATTGAATGATATGGGTATGGACGACATGTAGTTTCATCAAGACGGTACCACATGCTATATATTCCGTGAAACAATTGAATTACATTGTATCTTGTGGGAATTTTGGGACACGCTCTAGAATTGAATGGTAAAATGGAATGGAAAGTATGTAGGTACTATGTTGCAATACGAGCATGAACGAAATTGAAAACTCGTGTCATTTCTTATGAGGATGTATATATAAAGATGTTGGAGTATCACATTTCAGGAAAATATTTCTCGATAATACTGAAATGATAAATATTTGTGTTCTGTTGTTCGACTTTTTCTTTATCAATAAATAATCAATATTCCCCGAGCTTGAGGTCAGATTTGCTTTTCTTGTATTTATTTTCCTCGATATTTCTTCCTGTTAGACTTTGAATAAAAATTTGAAAGCACGTCACATAAAAGAGTATTTTAAAAAAATTTAGGAGGGAGATATGTATATGTGGGCATGGTCGAATTTTCTATCAGATAGTAGCAGCAGCAGCAATTGTATGCAACAACGGCAGGCATTTTGTTTCTTTAGCTCCAGTTGTCAAACTCATCACATATAAAGGGTGTCTCACATATGAAGGGTGTCTCAGTAAAATTTCTGTTAATAGAAATATAGAATGGTCTTGAGCTTGAATATTAAAATAAAAAAGTACAAATAAAACGCCGAATAAATGAATAAAAATCAGCCCCGAAATAAAACTAGTCTAATATGGGAAAACTTGCACAGCAAATGTCAACATAAAACTAAAACGTTCTCATACAAAATGACTTGCACAAATGTCCGACGTTTCGTTCTCGATGTTTGATCAGCAAAATTGACTCGAAACATTTCGACATTTGTCCAAGTCATTTTGTATGTGAAAAATTGTTGATTTGACGTTTGCTGTTCAAGTTTTTCGCGGCTCTTGCGCAATTAGTGGAGTACCACTATTATAATTTGTTAAGAGAACTATAAATGTCTTGTTAACTATAAATTTCCCTTCGCATTCCTATCAATATTTATCGTTTTCTAAATAAATGCATTATTTTCTGGTATGAAAATGACATTGTGTATTTCTATTACACTACATCTAATTAATATTCATATGACAGCACATGTCGATATAGCGCTCCGAACCAGATACATTATTTTATCATTCTTCTAAAGAATTGTATATAGATATTAGAGAATTCAAATTAGAATGGCTTAACGGGGATTATTCTTATAATGACGTCGGTTTACTTGTTCATCTACTGTTGATATTTGTTTATGAGAGAGAAGCTGTTGGAATAGGGTTGCCTTCCCTCACTTCTCAGCATTAAAAGTACATATATTTTTGGGAATACTGATGAAGCAAGTTTTCCTAAATATTTGTGTTTTATTTTCTTTAAAAATTCCAGAAAACCTCAACGAAAATTAAATTTTAAAGAAATTTACGAAACTAACAATCATTTATGAAAATTTAAAGTGAATTTCAAACCACTAGCGAATTTTTATATTTTATTCCACAATAATCAAGTTTAAATAATAAGCCGCTAAAATAACCTGTCAAAATTATTATATTATTTTGCTGATAGAGTGCAGTTTGACAACTCCGTAACTTTTTGAATAAAATATAATTTTCTCGGAAAAAAATGTTTTATTTCTCAACATAGCTTCCCTTGAGCTCGACAAACATATGTATTAATCCATAGTTTTTTCAGTTTTGTTATTCTTTCCAAATATATGCAATAATCTCAAAGCCTTATTCCTCGTCTACAAATGTCTACTACATTCCAGTACAACGATCAGCAAAAAAAATGGTTTCCCGTTACATCCCATCAAGGAATTCGGGAGATGATCTTGAAAGGTGTGTTATTATTACCGTGTTTTTCCAATCAGCCGACTGTGCACCGGTGCGTTCTCAAGATGGAAGAGGACGTTTCTATTCGCCAAATGAGGTCGTTTTTGCTTCACATCAATTTCGAAACTCTCCAACATCTGTCAATAACATTCGACGATGTTAGTTTTAACCTTTACCCTGTAAATAATGTGAGGAACATTGCATGCATCCGAAAAACCTTTTGTCATGATCTTGTTGGTTTGGCCGACAGACAGAACCTTGGCTTTTTTGGTACACGGTTCACCCCGTCTCTAGTGTGTTGGGATCTATGTTTTGTTCCACGGTTAGGAAATGAGGAAAAAACTCCTTAGAATTGCGGTTGAACATCACCAAGCACTCCTTTGACAAGATCACACGGTTGCGGTTATTGTCGAGTGTGACTACTCGGGCCATCCATCGCGCCGTTACAATTTCCATATATAATCTACCTGCTGAGTTGAGACGCCTACAGCATCAGTCACCTCGCGCACTTAAATTTTCCGATCTTTTGATATAATTCCACGGATTTCACCGACGACTTCTAGTGTGACGACCACAACGGAATTTAGTAAACCACGTTTTAAGCATTAAAATTGACGGTGCAGAGTGCGCATTGAATTTATTAAGCCTTTCCTTGATTTCAGTTATGGGATTTTAACGCAAAAAATTGTGTTTGATGAGAGTGAGGGTATACAAATTCACTGTTAACACTATAATGCATTTGGCAAAATAAACTACCATATGGCCTCATCTCAAAAATGAATATATAAAAACTAAGGCCCTGTACACACTTCAATCGGAATCTCGAGTTTGGAGATTTCGTTTAACTATTCGTATATTTTTCGATACAATAATAAAAGGCATAACATAAACAAATTTTACAGTCATTATTAAGCTTCTATCTGTATACGCTGAAAAAATGCCCCCTAGCGACTCATTGCTGGAACCATGTATATGTTTGCAAATATTGTTTTCATGAATTTTAAGATCTGCAGCTTACTGGATATTTTTATTGTTTATCATTTTCTTGTTTACATAAGTTTTCAATAAACAAAGCCACGTTTGGGTAACAAAAATATGTATTATAACCTCTTACTCATTGTGTCTCAAGCAAACACAATGTGTTTGAACACAAGTAAAATATATTTGCGAGAAGCTGCAAACACATTATATTTGCATCCAAGCAAACCCAAAAGTCAGAATTTTAAGCGTGTAGCACAGTTTACTCAAGAAAACTAATTTTATTCAATCTAAGTTGTTTAATACTTCATAACGTGGTAATAATTATGATAGTTGAATGAATTTATAAACTTATTAAAACTACTGTCTCATGGTTAGGGAGAACCACAATTGGTTTGATTATAACAACTGTAGGTTTCATTGTGTTGAAGAGTGTAAATATGTCAGTTAGTTAGTCCCCATTTCACAGAGAATTTTTGAAACTTTTGAAACTTACAAGTCGGGCAAATAAAGCGGCACTCTAATGAAATGTAAATCACATGAAAGGTCTAAAAATAAATATTTCTTGAAAATGTTCTTAATCTCTTAATTAAAAAATAAATCGCTGCATAAAGTAATGATTAAACTGCAGCCGACATCATTTGTGTTGTGCGATAACATTGCTGGTTTTCATTAACCCACATTGTTTCGTAAAATTAATAATCATAATTTGTTGGTAATAATTAATTTAAAATTACTTAGGAATTTGGTTCGCCTTAAGGTTGGCAATAAAATCCGCTGTTACACTTTATTAAAATCTCAAAAATATGTTAGTAACACAAGTTTGTTGTTTAGCAAGATAATTTCAATTATGCTGCCACAAAATTGAGAACAGTTTGATGATACCCCAGAATATTTGCTGGATTAGCTGACGGATTGTCTTCTGATAAGTGACAAACACTGTTTGCTATTTGATTGAGTAAGTTGACCTAAATTAATCTGTCCCACGATTAGTACTAAATATAAATTGTAAAGAAGTCATTCAAAACTATACGTTATCACCAAAAACAGATTTTTTCCTTTCAAAATACTTTCCAATAAACCTATACACTTTTGCATGCATTTAAAACAGATTTCATATTAGCTCGCGAAAAAAACTTGAATCTGCCGACTTGCGATTTTTTTCAACAAAATTTTATCACAAAACCCTTCAAATCCTTAAACAATTAGGATACTTGCGCAATCGAAGGCATAATATTCTAGGAATTTGTATAGTTATTTTTTTTGGATTTTTTCCAAATATCGCTGATACAGGTAAAAACGACAAACTAAAAATAAATAATCACATGAGGTATCAGGGGTCATCACCCGGTTGGAACGAAGTTCCTTTCTCTATATATTATGTACTAGTTAGTTCCAACACGCCTAAGACGCTCCTTGAAAATACGATAATTTAAATGGATCTTTGAGAAAAGATACTTTTTGTAAAATGATATACTTTTTTAAGAAAACATATTTTTTATAGAATGTATTGTGGCCGTCGGTGGTGCAATGGTTAGTGTGCGCGACTCTTGTACATGAGATCCTGGGTTCGAACCCGGCTCTGACCACCTTCAAATTTTCTTTCGGCGGCGGTCACCTCGCATAGTGACGGCGACACTATCGAGTATATAGCCATGAAAAAGCTTCTCAAAATACCGTTCGGAATCGGTGTAAAACTGTAGGTCCCAATCATTGAGTGAAATCTGGAAAGCGCACACCTCAGTGATTGTGAGAAGTTCTCCCCAGTCCCTTCATGGGATGTAATGGGAAACCATTTATTTATTTTTTATTTTTTTAAAAACAAAAGTATATTTTTAGGTTTTAAAGAGAGGTACTTCTTTTATTAAAAGCTAATGTTTTTATAAGAAAAGGTACCATTTTTAAGAAGAAGTACTTGCTGTAAAAAAAAAACATAAGAGTATGAATTTGTTTTTACAAATAAGTACTTTTTTTAAGAACAGGTACTTTATAAGTGGTACTCTTGTTAAGGAAAGGTTATTTTTTTAAGAAAATTTACTAATTTTCAGAAAGGCTACTTATCCCAAGAAAAGAAAAGGTATTATTTTATTTTTAAGAAAATTTACTTTTAAGAAGGGGAATTTTTGTAAGAAAGATTTTTTAAGAGATGGTATTTTTTTGAAGAAAATGCTTTTTTTTTTAAGAAATTGGAATTTTTTAGAATTGGTCCTTTTTTAAAGAATATTACATCTTTAAGAGTAGGTACTTATCTCAAGAAAAGTTATTTTGTTTCACAAAAAATTTACTCTTTAGGGAAAATGTAGTTTTTTAAGAAAATGCAATTTGTTGTAAGAAAATTTACTTTTTTAAGAAAAGGTACTTCTTTGAGATAAGGTTTGTTTTTAAGAAAAGGCACTTTGCTTAAGAATATGAATAGGTATTTTTTTTTTGAGAAAATTTACGTTTTTAAGAAAAGGCACTTAATTAAGAAAATGTTCTTTTTTTAATCTTCTTTCACATTGGCTTTTCTAAATTTACATTTTATTGGGTGCAAAACTACAATATATACTTTACTAAATATTGGTTACCGGCGTCACCTAGAAAACTTCCCATTAAACAAGAAATTTCCCACCATATGTGAGACATCTAGATAATTTCTTTCTCTATGATCCAAGCCGTTAGTCTAGACAGAAACCAAAGCAAAAGCAAACAATATAGTTGATAATAGTGGGCTGTAGTATAATAGTGTTAAAACAAAAGTTGTTTACTTTTTATTCATTTAGACCCCAACCCGCAACGTGCGATAAGGAACTGCGCTTCAATAATTATTAATTTGCCCAATATTTACATTTTGAATTTTTCTGATCATATTTCTGTGTTTGTAAAATTAAAAATGGCGCTGCATGGGTGCCATCGCATGCATCGAAACGATTCTCCCCATTTTTTGGAATACGTATGCTAATCTCAAATGAATCTATACCACATTTCAGGGCGATTGGTGAAATTTTCCTCCAGATATGGCGTTTTCAATAATTGGATCCTCTCGACATATCAAATAATAAAGAAGCCCATTTTGCAACCGGGCATACGGATACATACATATATTCTGTAAACATTTCAAGAAGATCCTCCAGTCGATTCGACGTCAATACTGGTCAAACAAACAAACATTATTTGTTTGTTCAGACAAACATTATTTCATAAAATATACTCTATATAGAATAAGATGTTGTTTGTATTTATTTATTCTTAATATTTCGGCAAACATTGTTTATCATCTTTAGTGTATTTTTCGTTTTTGGATTGGGATTGACCGAATAAACTGAACAAAAAACATGACGTGAATGGCAGATTATTTGTTTTCATTTGCAATCTGATTAATATAATAACAATAACTGTCATTATTGGCGCGGATCTACAGCAATTACGATATTTGTAAAATGTTGTTTTGTAAATTAACACTCTCTGCCACAAACCCATAACTCTGATAAAGTGTTGAAAATATTTATTCAATATATTTTGAATAGATTTTTCTAATTTGATTAATTCGTTCAGCAAACAATTATCAGAGACTCGAGATGGAATTTAGAAATACAAATACCACGAGTTCGTTGATTTAATTATCATATAAACGTGAATTAGTTTCGTTTTACTACAGTTGACATAAATGGATCTTAACGTAGTTGTTTCTAGATTAATAGATAAAATGATTCCCTGCAATGTGTGATTTAAAACCTGTTTTATTCCAATCTATTTATAGCGGCAACTAAACTATACAAATTCAAGCAAATCGTGGAAATATACTATATTGAAAATTAATGACATATACAGCCTTATTCCAATACATATGCACTTTGTTTAGATACAAATTAAGTCGCTGCAGTTTCTGTATTAGATACCGTTTAATCTTAATTGCAGAATGGGCTGAATACTCAATTTAGCTTTTAAGGTTTCTAAATCACATGCATTTCCTGAGCGTATGCGATTTAGTATGTTGGTTGAAAGCAAATACAATTGCTGGAATTCGCTTTCGTATTAAAATATTTTAAGAAATTTTCAGCTATTTCCTATTGGCTGTTAAACTGTCATTTGTTAAATAATTTATATCCCCGAAACGCGCATCATCTAAAATTCCGCAGACGTAACATGTTTGGCGACAAAACAAAAGAAAACTTTTTCCGTGGACGAAAAAAAAAACAATGCAATTTAAAATCTGCTGTATGGCAACTCTGACTATGTCTGAAATTCTGCATTCTCGTTTATCTTGTTGTGCGAGAATTGGTAACATATGTAAAACTGACTGTAGTATTATCGATTGAAAACATTGAAAAAATTGTAGACATGTTTCGAAGAGACAAGTTTCTCCTCAATTAGGCATATTTTGAATTATTGTGTTTAATGATTCTTTAGTCACCAATAAATTTTCGCTGAATTTGTGGAGCTAATCATAATGTTTTGATTTTCAAATGGTTAAAAATATCACTAATATATAATGAGGTTATAATTTCCAACAGATTTAATCATTGCACTGTCGACGGGTGTATTTTTTATACCCTCACCCATAGGGATATCATATAATAATATATCATATAATACGGAAAAGAATGTAACACATAGAATGAGCCATATTAGACCCTTACAGCCGTATTCATAACCAAAAGTTAGATGTTGTTTATACATCACAAACAACGAGCTGCTAGCTAGCATGTGATTTTAGCTTAGCAGGTTGTTAACACATGGATTATTCATAATGCATTTGCATCTGTCATCTAAAACATTTAAAAGCTACTCTACATTTCTGTGATGCCACATTGTAATTTTGTGGATGCCAAAATTCTTCCACAAAATATCAACTCTGGTTTTGACATTTGTAAATTGTAAAAGGTTTATCCCCTTCTAACATGAAATTATTTGCATTCATATAAAGTTTAAAAAATGGATCAACTAGGGAAAAAAAATAGCTAAAAGATCTGTGAATTGGGACCAGGAAGAGAAGGTAATGTTTGTGATTATTATAATCATAAATAAGAACTAAAAAATGTATACATTTTACAGGATTTATTATCATCCCTTGTTCTGGAAAAGCTCGACATTATCGAAAATGTAAAAATAGACACTAATACAAATAAACTGAAAAAGTAGGCATGGAGTAGCATCACCCAGCTTTTTAATAAAGTGTCCAAAAATAATAGAAGCTTTGATCAAATTCAGAACCAGTGGCGCAAAACTAAATCCCTCACTAAGTCGAATAATTCATCATTCCTCAAACAAATTAAGCAAACTGGAGGAGATCCACCACCCGTCCGACTGAATAGTTTTGATGAACAATTGGTGTCTCGTCTTCCTAAACATTTTGAGCACGATGTCAACATATACGACAGCAATTGCTCAATTAGTAAATCACCTACGGCAAATGCAGAATGCAGAATCAACCAAACGTTAAATATCGACGATGACCAAATGGAAGATGTTTGTGTAACACACACTCAAGAAGAATCTCCGAAATCCAAACCGCCCAAAAGAAAAATTAAAGAGAAACTGGACGAGAACTCTAAACGGATGAAGTTACTTGATGTTAGCATAGAGCAGAAAGACCTTGAAATGAAATACTCTAGAATAGAGTTTGAGAGGAAAACAATTACGGAGGAAAACAAGAAACTGCTTGAAATGCAAATTAAACGGACAAAGGAAGAGTATAACTTAACAAAATGTCAAAATTAAATTTTGTCACTACAAATTATGCATATGAAAGAAGAACATGAATTAAAAATGGAAAAAATACATCTTGAAGTTCAAAATTTAAAAAAGAGCGGATATTTTACTTAAAATTCTATAAAATGTTCATTCTAAGTTTGGATTTCTGATAAATGGATTATTAAATTTGGTTTTAGTTTGTTTTATTATATACATATTTAATGTTAGTATCACTAGTTTTATTGATCCTATGTGCAACAGTTGTGTTACACGTATTTATGTTTTTTATTAAATGAATTAGTATGTTATGTTGTACTTAATTTAATTTTTTTATTTCATTGTAGTATTTTTATTTTTAATTTAATTAAATAAAAAACAACAAATTTAAGTTTTTAAATTCTTGGAATATTTGACGAAATTTATTTAATATTTTATAAATTCAAAAATTTTGTTGAATGTACAAAGCACGAGGAATTTGATTCGTAGAATCTCTTTGGGACATTTCATTAGTATTATGTTCATGATCCAAGCCATCGAAATTTACAAAATCATCATCTGTAAAACAAATTGAAACAGTTTGTTAGCATATTAATCGTTATTTATTCTGATCACATAAATCTTCTTACCACAATCATCCTCTTTATATGTTATAGCTAAGTTGTGAAGAACTGCTAATGCTACCATCAAGATTTTTGCGTTTTTCCTTGAAACTCGCATTTTTTCCAAAAGTATACGGAATCGACTTTTCCAAACACCAAAAACTCTTTCTATGACATTTCTGGTCTTAATGTGAACTTTGTTGTACATTTCTTCTTTAATGTCTTTTGGATTTCGTACAGGACTAAATAAATAATTAGTACACCTGTACCCACCATCTCCAACCAGACGTCCTAAAAAATTGGAATTTTTAAATTTTTCCTTTATTGTGCTTTCATTGAAAATTCCCGAGTCATGCGTTCTCCCTTTCCAGCAGGCCACAATATCTATTATTTTTAGTGATGCATCACAAACAACCTATAAGTTTCGAAACAGATTATGTTCCCTCATTTTGCATATATGTATAACAATAAGAAACTTAGCTGGACGTTATATGAATGATAGCTTTTCCTATTTACATATAGTTGAGCGTCGTCACCTCCTACAGCATGAATTCTTATATGGGTACAATCAATAGCACCTACAACATTTTTAAATCCTGCTATATTTTCAAAATCCTGCATAGCTAAGATCTGTTCCATAGCTGTGCGTGGCATTTTGATGATTGTGCTAGCTTTTTAGCAAACGCCTTGGCTACGTTGTTACAGATTCGACTCATTGATGGTTGACTAAATCCATGAACTCGCCACAATCGTCTTGGACCTTGTTGCGGCCCCAACACCTCAATGCTGCCAAAACTTGAAGATATGGTGGAATGCTTCCACCGTTCTTTTTTCCTCTTCCTTTTAGGTCGTCCACGACCAAAGAGATTAATTTCTTTGCATTCTCTTTTGTAAATCTATACTTTTTTCTAAACTCGCTGTCTGTATACACAAAAAATGGGTTTTTCCTTTTTTTATAAACTTTAGTCGCACGATTATGGCCACTTTCTCTTAAGAAGCCCAGGGAATCTAAATTATTCAGCGTTTCCATAATTTTAATATTCTCAAGTTCCGCGCACACAAATTTTTAATTATGTACGTTTATTTACTTTCGTTTTGACACAAAACAGCTGTATTAAAATGTTTAACAATGGTTTGGCAGACCTTTAACATGAACTTAGCAAGTGTGTAGCCAATGTGTTATGAATAACATACATGTTAAATAGTTTCTATCTTTTCGTTATGAATACGGCTGTTAGTATCTTTGGATGAAATTTGTTTTAGGACCTTTTAAGACGATTGAGTCATGTCCGTAACAGTGACTATTATTTGTCCAGGGTTAGTTTGGGATTGAAAATGCGCATTTTACCCATGCCCCTTCTGATACCTCCCATACAAATCGACATATTTAGTACGAAATCATGTTTCTTCTAAAACCTTTTTCTGGTAAATGTGATTAGCTTCAACTCAAACATTGGTTAATAATCTGTAAATATCTACTTAACTGGAGAAAGTGGGCGAGGTCGCCACGCTCATTCTGGTACGGTTCACATAACAGCTTGGTGGTCGTCCGTGTTGTCAATGCAATAAGTCGCGTGAAACACTTCAGATCTGATTCACATTGGCTATTAGCTTCATGTCAACAAACGCCAGTTACCGACTAAGACAAAAGTGATTTTGGCACGCCCTACCAATATAAGTTGTGCGGTCGGCTGGTTATTCGGCAAGATAACACCCGCAAAACCGAACCAATCTTTATGAAATTTGGTGCTGGACAAAACTTAATCAAGTGCTACTCTTCCAGGGAATGAGAGGTTTTGTCACACCCATTTTGGTCCCTTCCACACGAAAGTTCGGCGTATGACTGGTTGATCGTAAACTACAAGCGATCTTAATGAAAGTCTGTACTCGGCAATGGTTTCCCAAAAACTAAAGATTAACTACTGTACCATGCCCATTTTAGTAACTCCCATCAAAATGTTGGATGGCTTTCCGGCTCGCGACTCGATATCTCCCGTATACCACAAGCGATCTTAACAAAAATTTGAGTACTCATCAATATTTTGTGTAATACTGTGTAAAAACAGATTATTATTATTGGCCGTCGGTGGTGCAATGGTAGTGTGGGCGGCTCTTGTGCATGAGAACGTGGGTTCGATCCCTGCTCTGACCACCTTAAATATCTGTCGACGGCGGTCACATCGCTTCGTGACGGCAATACTATCGAGTATTTAGCCATGAAAAAGCTTCTCAAAATACCGTTCGGAACCGGTGTGAAACTGTAGATTCCAATCAGTGAGTGTAAAACTAGAACGCGCACAGCTCACTGGCTCGTGCAAAGCTCTCTTTCATTGGATGTAACGCGAAAATAGTTTTTTTTTATATAAATATTAGGCGGACAATTGTCTGGTAGTCACGCTAACTCCCCACAATCTCTTAGAATCCTAATTTAGTTGGGTATTGAGTAATATTTAGCGCAATCCCACTCTGCTATTGAATATTGGCACATTTGCCGCCGTCATTATTTCAATGGGAAGGTGAATATATATGTTTTTTGGATATAACTCGGTCGCAGTATATGACTTAGGGTGAGGGTATGTTTAAGTCTGTACTGTACTGGTTTAATTACATGTTGTCACTTTCACTTGATTGTTCGTAATAGTTAACCTTGATAATACTTCCAATTATGTTATACCACTAAATTCAATGTCAGGTACAACTACATCAGATTAATTATCCTAATAGTGCTTGATTGTATTCAAATCAATCACATCAATTTCTATAGATGTTGTTCAATGGCGAAATTGAAAAGCAGTATGTAAATTTAATTTTTAAATTGATTTTATTTCAATTACAAATTGACAGTTACTTTCAATGTTCTAAGTGCAAAAAATTTATATTAAATTTGTTATGGAGTTTTTGTACAATGAAATGACTTATGTTGATTTCGATGAAATAAATTAAACTATTTAAATTTTACATATGTATGTACCATAAATCGTTTTGAAATGTATATTTATTTATCAACTTTTGACTATGTAAACTTGAAAATATGTCAATGTAGAGGTTCTTCTTAAAATACAAACATTTCCCTACACAAAAACTTGAAAATCCAAAATAAGGATGTGATTCTGAATCATAAACGAAAGCACTTCTGAGATGCAATTGCTGAAAATCGAACTAAGAAAGTCAATTCAGTAATAAGGTGTTCAGCATCGGAATTCTGTAACACCTAACTATCAAAATCGGTGGCAAAATTGTCAAAATTCCTAAAATTTGTATACGAAATTTCTAGTTAAAAATGTACAGTGCAGTTGCAGTTGCAATTAAAACAACTAAATCTTACATGTTTGTTTACAGTAACACGGATTGGTGTCCGTTAAAAAATAGAAGTGGCTCCAAATAGTATCAAAAATAAAAAGTTTATAATAAATGAATTGCAGAAAATGGTGGAAGTGCTCATTTTTTAATTCCGCAAAATTTACCAGCCGATCAATCAAAGTTACATTACGCTGGTCTGCAGGGGGTAGCCCGGGGGCACTGTGCCTTTTATCAAAAAAAATTGAAATATTATAGTCTTATTTCAATATATTCAAAACAAAAGTATGCCTTTTCAATATGTTTTATATAAATTAAAAAGTATATTTTTAATCAAAAACTTCTTTTTATTTTTTATTATTTTTTCCCAATTTTTAGACTCTTTTCTCCGACAGGACACATTAATATTTAAAATAACAATTTTTTCTCTTATGTATATGTAGTTTTGAATTGGAGTCTACAATTCTGTATACACCACATTTGGGTTGTCATTCTTATCTATTCTCGAGTTAGTCCTACTAAAAAGGTGATTTAGGGTAAAGTTAGACTTTGAAGCTAATTGGAGACAACCCCAACATATGCCAGAAGGTATTTGTGGGTACTACGATGAATAAACTGAAGACGAGGATTTCGTCACATAAATCGGACCAAAAAGCACATTATAAGCCTTTGGAACAAAAAACAGCACTCGCAGCTCACTGTACGTTAACTGGACACAGGCCAAACTTTGACTAAGTGAAAATTCTAACTGAAGAGAGGATTTACTAACGTCTCATTCAGGAAATACTGCATACTATTGACGTTCCATCTGAGAAAAGACTCAACTACAAGCGCGATACGGACCAATGTGCACAAGTTTACAGACATACAGTTGACAAGTTTAGCCAGAAAAATCAAATTAGTTGACAAAAGCTTGTAGCAAAGGCTAGTCGTATACTTTTTGTTATCTCACCAATAAATATTATTGATGTGTTAACATCTATAGCGGCGTATAGGGACTAAATCTATCAAAGTCAGATTTTATGCTGCTGCTAAAACCACATTTTATGCTGCCGCTAAAACCAGATTTTATGCTGCTGCTAAAACCAGATTTTCTGCGACTGCGAAAGCGAATAATGACGTGTTAAACAAAAATGAGCTAGCAAGAGAGCAATGAAAGAGTGGTGTGGAAGGGGTGAGGCAAACGAAATTGTGTCTATAGCGTATGTATTAACATAATAATGGTATGTACATGTGTCTGTTGCTGTTGTTGAATGGAGATATAAAGCATAGCCACGCAAAATTTCATTTGCAAGGCTTGCGCAGTCGACGTTATGGTGACACACTAATACGTCAGCTACTTCGTACAAAATATGTGTGATGTTGTGTGTTTCGCTGTTTCGTTGCTGTTGATATGGCAAACATCTGGTTATGTGACACACGTATACGTCAGCTACTTCGAGCAAAGTATGTGTGATGTTGTGTGTTTGGTTGTTTCGTTGTTGTTGCTATGGCCAAACAAAGCGAGTCATTTGATGTTCAGCATTGCCCGGTGTATACAAAAAACTATTACTTTTTAATTTTCCAATGTAACATTTACTAATGTGTTCGTAGAAATCGAACAGGTATCGTGTGTGTTAACACATCATCCGTGAGTTCGAACACTCACTGATTTTTTGTGATTCCCTACTCAATAATCTCTAACAGACAATAATGTACTTGAAGGAAAAATTTTGTGTTTTCTGTTTTCACTACTGTTTAATATATTAAATCCCTGAAAATGATCAGCGAAGTTGATCGAAATATTGGAAACTACATAAATTGTGATATAAGGAAAATTATACAACTTCGTTTTCTTTTTTCATACCTATGACCTCGAGCCGATACTAAAATTAAAAATCTTAATAATAATAATAGTCAACTATAAATACAACTAAATTGTGTATTTTATATTAAAATATAAACAAAATTGTTATTATTTGTAGTCAGGGTTCGTAATTCGTTGGTACGTTGGAATACATCTGGGAAACGGACCGTCGAATCGAAAAACATAACTAATTTTTGGGGGCTTCTAAGAGATTTAAATAAAGTGGTCCAATTCGTATTTTGTTAAATCGCCAAAATAAGAAAATCGATAAAACAAAAAAAAAACTATAACTCGGAAACGGTGCGTCTAATCGCAAAAATAATAAATACTTCCATTGGAGGCCGTAACCAATGGATGTATTTAATACGGGATCTCTTTTTTTTAAACAAATCGCAAAATCTAAAATTTTTTTAATAAAAAACGCTAACACGCCATTGTGTGTATAAGTATATTTCGGAAACGGAGCATTCAATTGAAAAATAAATAATTTTTCGGGGTTCGTCATAAAGTGGCCGAATTCATCTGAACGACTTTTTTATAAAAAAAATCCCTAAAATAAAAAAATAAGTATAAATCGGAAACGGTGCGTAATTAAGTAAAGTAATAAATTGTTCACCTCAAGAAAACCCTTCAACCAGTACTTGCCTTTCATAAAAAAATAGTTAAACCAGCATTTTTCACATGTTATGCACATATGTATGTTGTAGCGATTTTTTTTAATAATATGAGATGCCGTATTAAAGACATCCATTGGTTAAAGCTTCCTATGGAGATATCGAAGATAATATTTTTGGGATTGGACGAACCGTTTCCGAGGTACAGTTATTTGGGTAATTTTTTGAAAAAAAAAATTCTTCCACTACTTTATGAAAATCCCTCAGATATCTTTAAAAATTATTTATTTTTTCGATTGGACACTCAGTTTCAGAGATATTGGCATAATGGCGTTATATCGATTTCTGATTCGAAATATTTTAGTTTCAGCGGTTTTTAAATCACTTCAGTATTCAAATTTTTCCGATTTTATCGATTTTCTTTTCTGGATATTTTTTGAAAAAAAAAGATTAAACCACTGTATGAAAAATACTTAGAAACCACCAAAGTTATTTTATCGATTGAACGCTTCGTTTCCGAGATATAGAAATTTTTTATAATTTTTTCACATGGGGGTAATGGGTAAATTCTGTCATTCCCCATGTGTAATCGGTAATCGTGCATGGTAATTTCCTATCGTCGTGGGTAGCTACCCATTATTTTCCGCATACCCTGTTGGTAATGAGGAAACGTTCATTACCCATTCCCCACGGTGATGTTTATGGGGTACATGTGTCCTCTTTCCCGGGATAACAGACGAAAATAAGGACAAAATGTCAAATCTGAAATGAAAATGTATATGGGCTGGCTATAGGCCGATATAATTTATTCAAAATGAAAATGATCATAGTTTTATCAGTAGATGTTAGGAAAAAAATGTACGTATGTATATTAATTAGTTGTAAAAATTAGAACAAAAGTTGGAGAAATAAATGAATTTAAGCTAAAAAAAAACATACAAACAGTTATAATTTGAAAATATCACATGTAGGTTTAAATTAATTTGAGACATCCACAATAATAGTTCCTCCAGACAAGTGTCCATAATTTGTTGCAGGTTTTGTGAAGACGTCAATAGTGGCGTCAGGTTCAACGATTCACCACAGTTTATGGTAATACTAGTAAAATGAGAAATACATGCGACTAGTATGGGGAGATATACCACCTTGGCATATTCGTCTTGTCGATAACAGTAAAATATACATGGACTTTAAAATCCTTATTTTGCTTTGGTATAGAAAAATATATATGTCAACAGTTGTTTTTGTCCAAAGCGTACCAAGTTCTGGGTCTATACGGCGTAAAATGTGAATATGCATACTTACCATAGTCTTCGGTGGATGATATCTATATACTTTATTGTTTTTCACTAATCTTGCTCTCACTTTCAATTTAAAATAATAGTTTTTCTGAAAAGTCCTGGTGTTACATTCAAATATAGTTTCTCTCTTACAGCAAAGTCTCTTATGAAAAATCAAATACATAACTTTGTAACAAGTTTTTTTGTAACAGAAACTAAAATATGATAACAGTGATTAATATTTGAACACGAATTTTATTATTCTACTTCTAATGAGTAGCATCTTCCATTTCAGATGAATGAGGTTTGAAATACTCAAATTTGTTAATACAAAATAATTTCGGTAGTATATATCCCTAATATCCCTAATAATAGATATCTCAATTCCTTTTCCTGTAGCCTCCCACATACCCCCTGTTACTGCTAATTTCTTTCCAAATCAGGAATAAAACACATAATTAGTTATAAAATTACCCTTTCGTAATTAAATGTTTCATAATTTTAAAACCCGCCTTTCATATAAAATGTATAAGTCTGTATAGCCTTGAACACGTGACATGCACCGTCTTCACTTGATAAGTTTTTCCCCTGCTAAAATACTAGAAAAATTTGTCTACTTTGACCTCAATTATTGCACTTGAAATAGTCTCACCTCTACCCCGAATTATTAGGAATGCGACAGAGTTGTTGTTGCTGTTACCCAAGTATCTTTCTATTTGTTTTTCTAATTAGCATAATCTACGCTAAGAAAACTAAGGACTTTTGTTGTAGCAAAACAAAAATTCAAATAAAAATCCACAAAAAATAAATGCTGTGAATTGTTCGATGAAAACGTGCCATAACGTTTTAAAAACTCATAATTCAATTTAAAGTCTTAGTAGAATTTTAATTATTTTACACCTCAGTGATCAAAGTGAAAGGATGGATAGGCGTTCTTATTATCTCTTCTTCTTTGATGTATATTTAAAAATAAATAATTGTTTATACAAGTATAATAGATGAATATCAAATGGCCGCTTGTTTCGTGAAAATCTAATTAGCGACATAAATCGAATACCGCAACTTAAGTGAAATGATATGCAAATATTATAGGTGAGTGTGTGACTTTGGTTAAACTCAAGGACGACCATTAGCACTTACAATATGTGAATTTTAGAATGAGTTTGTGGTTATGATAAATTGCACTGCACAACAACAAACTGTATCGCGAATGAGACCAACGGGAAATGAAAGTATACAACCCGCTTAATGGGGTTTAAAGGCAGAACTCAAATTTATATTCTGAGTTTAAACATATAAAATATCAATTAATAGGGTGGACTTAAAAATATTTTTGTTTGGAACGAAGTTCCTTACCGCATGTTGCGGGATGGGGCGAAATGAAAAAAAATTAATCAAATTAAAAGACTACATTGAGTACTTTTGGATTGATTTGTATCTAGACTAACATATGTTGGGAAATTTCTCGTTTAATGGGAAGTTTCCAGGTGGACCCTGTAACCAATATTTAGTATATATTGTAGTTTTAAACCCAGTAAAAAATAAATTTAGACCCGCCAAAGTGAAAGAAGTTTAAAAATAAAATTTTCTTAAAAATAGAAAATTTTCTCAAAAAATACCTATTCATATTCTTAAACAAAGTGCCTTTTCTTAAAAAAATACCTCATCTCAAAAAAGTACCTTTGCTTAAAAAAGTAAATTTTCATACAAAACGTAAATTTTCTTAAAAAAATTACTTTTTTTTAAATCAGTCATTTATTAAAAAAGGAAATTTTCTTACAACAAATTGCCTTTTCTTAGAAAACTACATTTAGGGGGCCGTTCAAGTATTACGTAAGCAGATTTATTACAATAATTAACTTCTTCTTAAAAATAGTACCTTTTCTTGAAAAACCATTTGCTTATAATAAAAGTATATCTCTTTAAATAGGTCCTTTTCGGGAAAATATTATAAATATTCTTACAGGAAAGAACCCAAAAATATATATTTGTTAAAAAAATACATTCTATAAAAAAATTTCTTAACAAAAGTTTATCATTTTACAAAAAGTCTTTTTTCTTAAAGATCCGTTTCAATTATCGAATTTTTCAACGAGCGCTCGTTGCAACCGGGTGTCCACTGATACCTCATGTGATTTTTTTAACCTGAAAAACCACACTCAGAAAAAATTATGGTCGGAAAATTGCAAAAAGTGAAAACAATCCAAATCGTCCCTTCTTCAAAAAATTGACTTAACATTGAATCGACACCATTGAATCGACATGAAATATTTGTCGATCACCCTCTTCTTTGCCTCAAATACTTATGTTTGGGTACTGAACAAGCTCACGTTTTGAAATTTCGAATAAGTTAATTCGTTAATTCTCAGAATTTTTTTAAATCAACGACAAAATAGCGAAAATTTCAAAGGCAACATCAAAAAATTGTTAAACATTTTTTTTCTTATTTTGTCCCCGTATTAAGTATCCCAAACTATATCTCATTTCGAGTGTGTTTTTTTTTTTGGAATTCACTCCACCCTATTAATTAATGCTGCTGCCTCATTTCCTGTAACGCGACGAGTTACCTACCACCACTTTATTTCCATCATAGAACAGGTTGCCGATCCAGATTTCAATTCGCTCCCATAAAAAGTAGCTCTTCGAAAATCATCAGCAATTAGAAATTATAAATCATAAATCATAAAAATTTTGTCAATTCACCTTTTTTTTAAATACTTACCACCTTATTCATAAAAGGTTGTGAGAGATTTGAGAGACGTTTTTTGTATGGTAAACTGACTCTCAAACCTCTCGTAACTTTTCATGAATAAGGCCGTTACTCTAGAAAAATATGTATGATACGTGTCCTTTTCAATTTCACCTTGAGACACCATTTGTGTCAACGTCATAAGACGTTTGAATTGAGTGAAAGACTTTCGGCCTATTTTCATAAAACAAATTTGAACGAGCGAATGAATCGGCCAAAACAAAAACGTAATAAAATTGGATTTCATGGGTCAAATGGAAGAATTCTTTTAGAAATTTCTCAAAACAAACATGTGTAATATAATTATCCTAAATCAAAATCACATTTGACTTATATTATTCTATTTTATTTTGACCACTTCGTTCAACCATTCCTATTCGTTTTACGAAAACAGGCTCTTAAAGAGACGAACTTTAGAATTTGTTTGTCAAATTTTTTATGAGATCCCTCAGCTTTCAGTGCTAAAAACTGCAACTATCAGTTGCAATAAAGTTCAAAATTTAAAGTTTCGATTGTTCTCACTAATAAATTAATAATTTCAACATAATAATTAGTTGTTGTCATCATATATTAGTTGCAACATGACTGACGACATGTAATTGAGTATAATTGAAAATAGAATTCAATTAAAAAAGCAATATGATGGCTAATATCAAAATGTTTCAACCAATTACAAAAATTGATCGCTGTCGGTGTAGTAAATGTTTTGCAGTATATTTTTTCAAAACTGCTTGAGAAAAAAAGCTTGTTGTGTTCACTATGAAACAAAGATTACATGGTCGCATAACCACGAAATAATGGAAATTTTAAATTCTATGGATAACTCTTTTATAAATGATTTTTTAAGTATATTTCTCCATTTTTGAAAGTGTGGTGTAACATTTTTATTCTAATATGCCCATTAACCAAATTCTACACTTGGATCAGTATCTGGTAATGTTGAGGACGGGATAAATGTATGACGACAGACAGGTAAGAAACACAAGCCTGACTTTGGAAATGTTCGAATATTGGACAGAGGAAAACGGACTAGTACGGGATGCGCATTAGGGAGTCTGCGGTCACAACGACAACAATTAAGAACAATGAACGAAGAAGAGAACATCGACTGCATCAGCTCAAGCTATATTATTGCTCTGAAATAAACCTTTAGTTCGTTCTGTGGTATTAGGCTTAAGTGGTGCATGTCCATAATTATACACTTTACGAGTATACAATTCTGCTCGTCCTTTATGTTATTTACTTATTTTTGTTATTATAAATATAAATCCAAAATCGAGTTAATATAAAGGCAACAACTATTTATTATTGTTGTTGCTTAAAGGCAATTGTTGTATTTTACATTTAACCATGTAACAGATGATGCTACTTTCATCGGACCAACGCTGTTGCAACATTTTATTTTAGATTTTTTCCAGTACCTTAGGTCGCATTAATCTCCAACTTATCCTATTGAAGAAATTCAAGGAATTTAGCACAATATTCCAAAACAGACTGTTCGCCAAATAATATTTTCCTGGAATACATAGTACATATGTTATAAGTTGGAATACGAAATATGTTTATGGAGATATTTTTTCATTGTATATACAGATTATCTTGAATACAATAGATTATCTAGATTATCTTGAATTATTAAATTGCCAGGAATCATAAGCATTTATTTTGCAAAATCTCATAATTCTTCTAAGGCAATAAATAAATGGTTGCGTCCTTCGCTTACTAATATTTAAAAAAGAGTGTTAATGGAAATGATGTCACTATCTCGTAGGAGTAACAACCCATATCCCACGATAGTTTGAATGATGCCTTCAAAATACAAAGTTACATTTAGTTGATATTAGGATTTCGCTCAAGATGGATGTGTTGAATATTTGTCTAGAAAAGTAGGATCGAAAGCGTGATCACGAAATATTTAAACAGTAAAACATAACGTATGATTTTACAGCTTCCACCGTGCACAGAAAGTATGGATTTTAATTGTCTTTAAATAGGCATGATTTTGCAACAACCAAACTGCTACTAAACAAGCGCTATTGGCCACCCTTAACTAGTGGTGCCAACTGCGACATTTCATATAAAAATGGTGACAAGTGGGACATTTCAAACAAAAACCATGCCTTATTTCAGCAGGTTAGTAATTGCTAGTTCAACTCTTCCTTACAACCCTGCTTCTGAAAAAGTAGTATTCTTTGCTGGGACAGCAAGTTTGTCAAATCATGTTATCAGAAGCAACGTAACAAATGAGAAGTCTTTATTTTTCATCCTATTAAAGATTTAATTGTTGTATTTTTAATATTAACCTGTTTCAATTTTAACCTTGTCAAATAAACAACAACTAACAACCGGACAAACAAGAAAAAGCGCTTGAAATTTTTCATTCTCCGCTTGAATACATCTCGAAAAATATTGTAGTCTATAAGTGATGACTTATCTAACCCTCCGTCTTATATTCAAAAACTAAATTGTCCGAGCGTTTGGTCGTATTTTTAATTAACTTTATTCTTCGATATTTCGCTACCCTTTGGGTAGCATCGTCAGGAAGATGAACATAATTATTAATTAGAAACGAAAAGAAATGATAAACAAAATGTTGTTTCTTGTCAAGAAATATCGAAGAATAAAATTAATTAAAACTACGACCAAACGCTCGAACAATTTAATTCTTGAATTGTAGCCCATTAACATTGATAACATTGGACCTACAATTTTGAAATAAGTTAAAAAATTTAGTAATTTCAAACATATTTCGCCAATATTAACAACAGAATTGTGTCGATTGACCAAAAAATAAATTTGGCATTTCTGGAAAGTATAGAATTGTAAACGATATACAACAATACGTTCCCAAACCCTTCTAAATGTGAAATGATAAACCAAGTCCATTTTAAATACTTTACATTAACTAGACCTGTCTTTATGCTTGCATGCATGCATGCATGCCGAAAAAACTTCGGATTGACTTTTAACCCTTTTCCCGTGATCCAATCCAGCTGAAACTTCGCAGACAAACTAATGGCGATGACAAAAATGAAGTATCATAATATGGGCGGGATTGGACAAAGGTCGTAGTCATATATAGAGAATTTGTAGTTAAAAACTATGTTTTTTATGGGTTGGTTTTTCTAATTATTCTGTAGTGCAGAAGTTGTCATGCTCAAATTTTTCTACTTATATATAAGGAAGCTCTAACGTAATACTGGCCAAGCATGGAATATGTCTAAGTTTTCTAACTGAAAATAACTTCAATTCGACTCCATTATTTACATATACTCTGTTTTATTGTATAATATCAACTAAGACGATGGTGCATAGTGGGACGATTTTGAATAATAAATGTCATACCTGGTATTCAAGTGATTGTTTTTGAATATAGAATATAGAAGATGTGCGTGATGATGTGTGCTTTTTTCGGTTGTATATGTCTCACATTTTCTTCGTTGATAACGTCATAAAATCGCTGTCGTTTGTCTTGTACAGTGGGTAATGCCATATGTGCGTAGCCAGTTACTATTCAAAAGTATGTTAGTATACCTGTGGTTGGTTTTATTTAACTTTGATCGCCTCCAATGTGTTCTAAATTTCAATTGACATCTTGAAATTCCGATTAATTTTTTAATTTCATATAGAATTTCCAAATTTCAATTGATATTTTTCAAAATTAAATTAAATTGAATAACATTTCAGTTCGAAATGGTGTAGTATCGTTTATTTTAAATACAAAACTTTATTTTAATTTTAAATACAAAACCTCGGCTACAATTTTTTGTACAGAAAGGTACTCTAATATACTCTAATGTTTTACGAAAAATATCTGCAAAAAATTATGATGAAAAACTCGACGCCTTAACACAAACAACTTTATTACAATTTTGTGGGCCGAGGAGAAATCAGTTTCACCGACTGAGTGAAATTGTTCATTTGTAAATATCCGAAAACCGTTTTTGAGACCTGTTTGTATGATTTTGAATTCTTTCAAAAAGTATGTATGTCCACTTCGGTCCATAATAGAATGCAGTTAAAATACATGAAGATACATTTTTAATTGGAGTCATTGGTTAGGTACATTGTTTGGATTCGGAACGGATTTACAAAACGGCGGGAGTTGGAGTCGAAGTGTAGTCAAGGAGTCGGAGTTGTTCAATTTTGAACAGCCCCTGGTTACTTGAGCATATGACTTTTCAAGCTAAATTGGTACATTTCCACGGGGTGTAGAAATATAAGAACAATAACGCACTATAAGAATAAAAACAAATCGTTTCACTGATCTAACACAAAATTATTACTTGTATAATATCCATAGAAACGGTGTATAATTTGTGGTCCACATAAAACAAAAAAAAATGGTTTCCCACTACATCCCATGAAGGGATTGGGGAGAGCTTCTCACAATCAGTGAGCTGTCCGCTTTCTAGTTGCATACTCACTGATTGGGACCTACAGTTTTACACCGGTTCCGAACGGTATTTTGAGAAGCTTTTTCATGGCTAGATACTCGATAGTGTCGCCATCACTAAGCGAGGTGACCGTCGTCGAAAGAATTGGAATGAGTGGGGATCAAACCCACGTTCTCATGTACAAGAGCCGAGCACACCATTGCACAACCGAAGGCCACATACAGATATCAATTTCAATCATACGTTATTTTGTCACCGATAGATATTTTTCTGTTCGAAATATTGACTATCAAAAAAATTGAGCAATATTGCAAACATTTTTCCAAAGTGAGTACTGCGCTGCTCAAACTGCGCGTTTGTTGAAAGGAAGTTTCGGCCGAAATGAAGCACCCAGGCACCGGTGTGAGGCTGTAGGTTCCAAACAGTTAGTGTAAAACTAGAACGCGCACAGCTCACTGGTTAGTGAGAAGCTCTCCCTAATCCCTTCATTGGATGTAACCCGAAAATAGTTTTTTTTTATATATAGATATTGGGCGGACAATTTTCTAATAATCACGATAACTTCCCATAATCACTTAGGACCGTAATTAAGTTGGATATTGAATAATATTTAGCGCAGTGCCAAATGTGCATATTGGCACATTTGCCATCCTCATTTGTTCAATGTAAGGGAGAATATATATGTTTTTTTAAAGAACTCTGTAGCAGTGGATGACTTAGGTTAAGGGTATGTTTAAGTGGGTTCAACTGACTAAACTTCCAGTACTGGTTTAATTACAAATTGTCAATTTCACTTGATTGTTCGTAATCCTTAATCCTAATACTTTCAATTATGTTATACTACTAAATTCAATGTCAGGTTCAATTACATGAGACTAATTATCCCAATAGTGCTTGATTGTATACAAATCAATTCAATAGATTTTGTTCAATGGCGATATTGGAAAAATTTAATTTCTAAATTTATTTTATTTAAATTACAAATTGATACTTATTTTCAATATTCTAAGTGTAAAAAATTTATATTAAAATTGTTATGGAGTTTTTCTACAATGTATCGACTAATATTTAGTTCGCTGAAATAAATTAAACTAGTAAAAAATACTACTATGAAAAAGCTTCTCAAAATACCGTTCGGAACCGGTGTAAAACTGTAGGTCCCAATCAGTAATCTGGTTTGTGAGAAGCTCTTCCTAATCCCTTCATGGGATATATCGGGAAATTATAATTTTTAACAAAAAGAAATCAAATATTAGTTCAGACTGTTTATATTTTTTCTAATTGCAGAAAATCCCCTAACCCCAAAGAAAATCGAAATTATTCTTCTAAGAAATAATTTCAGATCGAATCATATATAACGGGAAATTGAATTTACTTCATTTTATTTAATTCTTAAAAATATACTTGCACATGGTCCAAATATATTGGTAGAATTGGAATATATTATAAATTTATGTCATATTATTTTAAATATTTTACCTTTTTCTAGATTCTATTTAATCCGTTAATATTCCAGTTAAATATGTATCGGCAATGATTTGCATTTTTCAAACAACGCAATATCCAATAAATTTAATTTTTTTATTAAACTTGTTTATAGTTTTTTTTTTTTGACAGACTACCCGGTATTAGATGTCATTATTTGAATCACTGTAAATTATTGTATTTTTATATTTAGATTATTTTTGTTTTGACACATCTTTAATTAGACATTAATTAAAAAATATAATTCTAATAACACGTTATAGCAAACATTTTTGTTGTATTTGATTTAATTTAGCTAATTTTGCTGTATTTGTATTTCATTCACTTTTTCAATTTCACTGAATTTTATTTCATCTAATCTTTCAATTGTTTTGCTTCTTTATTTTTGAAGCTGATATTTTAATTTTAATAATACAAATTTGGGGTTTTTAGTTTTGTTGTATAGTACTGTCTTAAACATATTATTGAAATACAATTGTGTTGAATTTTATTTTTTGTTTTATTTCTAAACACGCGGTATAGATTAATTTTTTTTTTTATTTTTTTTACAAAAATCTTTATCTTTTTTCTTTCACTTTCAATAATTTTCATCCAATTAATTTCATCTTCAAAATTATCCCAATATTTTTAATTTGTAGGGCCACATTAATTTGTAACTAAAAATTCGCACACGTATACATTCGCATTGACAACTTCAGTTTCGCAGACCACTACTTTCACAGCCAACGTAAACCGCACTTGTTGCATTCACTTGCACGCACACATGCCCATACATACCCACATAAACTGATAATTTTACAACTCATTTACAGATCCATACACCCGAAGGTATTATATGGTTTGAATGCACTTTGAAGACGTTCCAAATGACGTTGACACACTTTTAACATTAACGGGTATTTAATCAAACTTTCCGGATATCAATTATACGGCACCGAAAATGCGAAACTTTTTATTTAATTTCGCGTCTTTCTTCACCAACGAACAACGATGTCTTCACAACGAAATCGCTTTGTGAAATGAAACTTATCGAAATGTATTTGCTCGTCCGAGGCATCATAGCTCTGTTACTTCAAAAAAAGCTCAAAATTGTCTGTAAAACCACAATGAGATGAAGGCAAAAGCTTTGCTGAAAGCTCAAGGCATTTGTAGATGTATGAGTGCTAGCACTAGTTCGATTTGATATGAATGTGTGCGTACACACATTTATTTGCATTTGTAGGTGTATATGTGGCAGTGAAAACAACCTGTTGCCATTTTTATATTCCTCCACATAAACTCAATCAGTAAGGAACATTTGCCGTGAATGCAAGTGTGTAAACTTACTAATATATGTACAATGAAAGTTATGAAAAAAGAAAATTTGGAATTGATGAAAGTGGAGTAACAAAAACTTTACACAGGTCAAATAAAAACATGATACAAATGATCACTGCTATCTCTATAAAATGGAGATTAGAACTTGAGTTTTCAAATTGTTTGTATCTCGAAAATAATACACTTCGGTCCATTTATTTAAAGGCACTAAAAATTCCATATTCAGCAGCCTGTATCTTTTGTAATTTGTAACCGATTGCAGAATTTTAAAATGCAAATGGAAGCAAGACATCTTGAGATATAAAAAAAATCATGACAATTGTGGTTTCTTAACTAAAGAACTATTTTTGAGCAATTTATAAAAAAAAATCCAAAACTGTGCTATTTTTTGGTTCACTTGAATAAAGGCACTTTAACTAATTTTAATGAAAAACAGTTTTTCTTGTTTTTTAAATTTATTTTACTTTATTTAAGAACTATTAGTAACGAGTACAACCCGCTTTGTTTTTAATAACTTCAAATATACGGGTTTTCAATGAGAGATAAAGAGAATTTATGTAATCCAACGAAATTTGATTCCAAGCATCCTTAATGGCCTGAATTAGTGACTGCTTGTCACTGCAATCGGTTACAAATAGCAAAAGCTACAAGGCTGGTGAATGTGGAATTTTTAGTGCCTTTAAATAAGTGAACCGGAGTCTATATTGAGGCCAACGATTAAACGTAATCAAAATTTTCAATTATAATAATAATATTGAAAATAGTTGTCAGAAAAGCTTGAATACAACATAATCTGTTCTGAGTTTCGATTGAAAGTGTAAGAAAAATATTTCATGAATTCTGTTCTCATTTGGACACAGGTTAATTCATTTCCACAGAAAAAAATAGACACAACACAGAATGAAAATCACGAGTTTTGCATTAGAAATTTATTTTCGCGAGAAGTTACACAAAGTATTGGTGCGCTATGAACATCCTCGGTAGTAAAAGTACGTTAATCCAGAATTCATTTGAATTTGCTAACAAAATATTCAATTAAATTTTTCATACTTTTGTGATGATAAAGTATTCCCGGCCAGAACCCGGCCAGAACAGAACAGCAAAAAGTGGAACAGTAGTAGAAGCAGAAGGCGAAAGTAGATCAAAACAGAGACGAGTAACAGAACAAATTTGAAACTATTTAGAAATTAAAAACAAAAGAACGAATAGATAATATTTTTTTTTTTCATAAAATTAAAATTTAAAATTTTATGACACACGCCGGTTCATACCAAAAATCAATTGCGAAAGTTGAACTGGGAACGCTTAAAACTTTACACATATATTGTCATTTGTAGTTGTTTATTTCGTTCAAATTACAAGCAGGCATTAAATACACTAGGCAACAAAATGTTTCATACAAAAGTGCAACTAACCTTTATTGATGTAGTCGTTGCTTAGGAATCGCAAATAAAATCTCTCTACCATCAATATAAAAAATTGTTGAATAATAAAAATAATTAATCAATTTTCTTTTATTTTCTTTAAAAAATTCTTCCAAAATCTATATTTAGTTTTTGCTATATATCTTGATAACTGAGCCACAAATATTTATAGAAAAATATTTTAAAAATGCAACTATAACTATCCACTGGATATATGCCCGATTTCCCAATAGTTGTAGTTGGATTACACTGTTGTACTTTTAGGAATGCAATTTTCGTATCAACCTTCTAGTAAATTGCAACGATTAGAGGCAAGTCTACTGAGTTGATCGTTATCCATGAAATGTCTGTATCAAGTCAATTTTTTTAAAAAATCCTTTTTTACCAATTCTTAGACTTTCCTGCACTTTTTTCATCATAACTTGAAAGGCCTCCAAATTAGTCACTCACAATATTTGGCAAAATTGTGCCCCTAGTAGCACTGAACAACTTTTGTGAACATATTAATAAAGGGTTTTTCAACAGAGACGCTACAAAAGTAAATCGATAGGGACAGCAAATGACGCCAAATTTTTTCCCGCTCTTTTGACATTTCTCTTCAGTAAGGTTTGCCATTTCATCATGGAAAGATATACGAGCCAACAACGAGTCGAAACTATTAAAATTTACTACCGAAATTTGGAGTCAGTGGCCTCAACTTTAAGAGGCCTCAACAATCAGAGATGAGGCTCATTTTGGCTTCGTCAATAAGCAAAATATGCGTTATTGGTCAGACAGCAATCCACACGTAATCCATTACTCATCATTGCATCCCGAAAAAAATTACGGTTTGGTGCTGTTTATGGGATAGGCGGCGTCATTGGGCCGTACTTCTTCCGTGATGATCAAGACCGGCACATTACTGTGAATGCGAATCGCTACCGTTCAATGATAACCGAATATTTTTGGCCCCAATTGGATAATATGGACTTGGAGGACATGTGGTTCCAACAGGACGGCGCCACAAGCCACACAGCGAATGCCACAATCAATTCATTGGAAACCAAATTTGGTGAACGTGTTATCTCACGAAATGGCCCAGTCGATTGGCCGCCTCGGTCGTGCGATTTGACGCCGTTAGATTATTTCCTATGGGGCTACGTCAAGTCTATGGTCTATGCCAACAAGCCAGCGACGATTGATGGACTTCGTGCGAATATCGAATGTGAAATTGCAGCAGTATCGGCCGATTTATGCTTGAAAACCGTCGACAATTGGGTTCAGCGTCTGCACTTCTGCAAGCGTGCCCGTGCATGCAAAAGAAATCGAGTTCCATATATAATGGCATCGAACGTACTTTCACAGGAATAGAGAATTTCATTGGTATCTAAATCCGGTTTTGTTTTATTTACAAAAACTTTTGCAGCGCTCTTATTGCAAAACCCGTTACAATCTGAACGTGTCTAGTAACACTAAATATATCAAAAAACCATTTTGTTTCTTTTAAATGGTAATTTGTATGTATAGTCGTAATTATTCTAGATCAAATTCGCCCGAATAAATTTAGAAAAATTAAGAATTATAATATCTTTAGTCTAATCTTATACTATTTCTCAATGTAATAAACCGTTTCACAGTTATTAAAAAAACATTTTTGAAAAAAATATATTTTTGCTTAAAAAATTAAAACTTTTTATTATTAAAAAAACAAGAAATATTACAAACCTCAAAAAGTGGACTCGTTTCGCTCTTATTCACCATTTAGTGAAGGTATCTCATTTTGTCAAGAACTGCATTACTCATCATATGCAACCCAAACATAATGCCACAATTCTGGACAAAATGCGATACTTCATACTTTTTCATTTTCCAAATATATTTTATAAATTTCAACTGAATTTTTTCCTATAGTATTGTTCTGCCATACTTTATATGATTTGAATTTCATTTGCAATTGATCATTTCTCAAACATTAAAAGAATGTTTTAGAAACATTCAGTTTTAGCTGACGCTTTGTTTGAAAATAATTTGTATTCCGTGTCACCGTTTATGGCAACGTTTTGTCACAATTACATGAAAATATATATGGACTTGTCAGTTGCCAAGAGGATTAATTCCATCAAAAAAGAACATGTACAACCGAACCTTCCGGTGTGTTTTAAAATTCTACGTATATTCTAAATTCAAACAACGTTATATATTATTTTACTACAGCTATATATGTTATATAGTTCAATTGAAAATGTACACTAACGTACCAACATTTTGGCAAGGTGGAGTTAATCAGTTTGCCTTCTGAACGCCTTGTATATACAATAACATACTGTATTTTATTCCAACTTCAGTCTCACAGGACAAGAGAGTGACGAACAATTTCCATAAACTTTTTCTTACATTCGCATCCCAATTCTGCTTTCAGGACAACAAAACAATGATACAGTCGTTTCAATTATCTCACTTAAACAATTGTCTAATTTCCAGATATCGTGCGACGGATTCGTTACTTTTGCGTTATTACTGCCAAAATGTATTCATAAGTTGTCAGTTGGTTTGATTTTCTCCTGGGTGCAACAAATTAACGGCTGCCGACGTGATGGCAGTATTTGAGTTAAGGCCGAACAACGTATAATATCGTAGAGCCACGTATATGTCTACGAGTATTTAAAAGTAAAAATCACATATACACACACATATGTATATAACTCTGTAAACCAGTTAAATTTGATATTTAATTTTACCAGCTTTTTGTGCAATACTGAATGTTTTTCTCAGATTAAATTAGAACATTGTAACGTATGAGTACTGAGTATTTGTAGACATCATACTCCCGGCAGTACAGTGTATTAAATGCTTAAATAAATAAACATTTTCCCATTCCATTCTCCTCATCTTCCCAACAAATTTAAATGTTTCTAACGGCCAACAATTTGGCTAGATCTGTTTGAAAGATGAAAAAATACAACTGAATTGACAAACTTATATATACATTTACTATCAACAACTCGCAATGATATTTTACAGTGAAAACTCGGGAATTTTTTGACAATATGAATTTCTGCGATTTTTCACGTGAAATTTAATGTAATAATTTTGTTTTGCAAGGTTTTTTCAATTTCATTTTCTAGAAAAACTAAAATATTCTACAGATGGAATTTTATATTCATATCATGCTAGTAAAACTCACTTTACTTTTACTTGAAATCGGTAGTTAGTTCAAGTTAAATATTTACTACAATTTCAAAGGCATCATTCATTACAATATACAGTTACTATAAATTTAAATACAGAACAAAGCAGTTACAAGATAACAGAGCATTTTACAAATGAGACAATTTCATTTGAAATTCAAATGTTTTTATAGAAATTCGAAAAGAAACGTATATACAGACCGACTCACATTGTATGGTGGGGAAATGGGGTTTTCTCCGCCCCTTGCAATGTACCTTGGTTGGATTTCTATTGATTCCCAAATATTTCGTTTCCATCATTATTAAGATCCCGTGAGCTGTCCCGTTTTTAAAAACGGTATTGGAACGAAATTCCTTATCGCACGTTGCGGAATGGGGGCTAAATGAAAAAATTTATTTTTAACACTATTATGCTACAGCCCAGTATTATCAACTATATTGGATACTTTTGCATTGGTTTGTGTCTAGACTAACATATGTTGGAAACTCCTTGTTTAATGGGAAGTTTTCTAGGTGGAGCCTGTAACCAATATTTAGTATATATTGGAGTTTTGAACCCAATAAAAAGTAAATTTAGTTTTCTAAATGTAAGCAAAAGTGAAAGAAGTTTAAGACAGAAAATTTTTTGAAATAAGTACATTTTCTCAAAAATACCTATTCTTCATATACTTAAACAAAGCACCTTATCCAAGCACCTTATCATAAAGAAGTACCTTTGCTTAAAAAAGCTAAATTTTGTTCCAAAAAGTATCATTTCTTAAAAAAAGTATTTTTTATTTTACAAATACCTTTTCTTAAAAAGTACATATAATTACAACAACCTGCCTTTTCTTAAAAAACTAAAATTTCTTTAAAGAATATTTTTTTCTGAAACACAATAACTTTTGTTGAGATAAGTACGTACTCTTAAAAACGTACCTATTATCGAAAAAAATTCACATTTCTTAAAAAAAACCCTTCTCTTCAAAAAAAATAACTTCTCTTAAAAAATACCTTCTCTTAAAAAAATACATTATCTAAAAGAAGTACCTTTGCTTAAAAAAAATTGATTTTTTTCCAAAAAGTACCTATTCTTAAAAAAAATAATTTTGTTTAAATAAGTACCTTTTCTTAAAAAGTAAATTTTCTTACAACAAATTGCCTTTTCTTAAAAACTCTAAATTTTCTTTAAAGAGTATCTTTTTTGTGAAACAAAATAACTTTTCTTGAGATAAGTACCTATTTTTAAAAATGTACCTATTCTTGAAAAAAGGACCAATTCTAAAAAAATCCCATTTCTTAACAAAAACTCTTATCTTTAAAAAAAATACCTTCTCTTAAAAAAATACCTTTTCTTTCAAAAAAATTCCTACTCTTAAAAGTACCTTTTCTTTTCTTGAGATAAGTAGCCTTTCTGAAAATAAGTAGATTTTCTTTAAAAAATAACCGTTTCCTAAAAACAGTACAACTTCTTTAAAAGGACCTGTTCTTAAAAAAAGTACTTCTTTGTAAAAAAAATTCATACTCATGGCTTTTCTTCCAGACAGTACTTCTTCTTAAAAATAGTACCTTTTCTTAAAAAAAACATTAGCTTTTAATAAAAGAAGTACCTCTTTTTAAAAAAGGACCTTTCCAGGAAAATATAATAGATATTCTTACAAAAAGGACCAAAAAATGTCCTTTTTTTTTAAAGTACATTCCAAAAAAAAATTATTAAAAAAAGTTTATCATTTTACAAAAAGTATCTTTTCTTAAATATCCATTAAAATTGTAGTATTTTTTAACGGGAGCCTTAGGCGTGTTGGAACTAACTAATACATAATATATAGCGAAAGGAACTTCGTTCCAGCCGGGTGTAACGTGACACCTCATGTATGTTTTTTTTTAGTTTCCCAAATAAATTTTAAATTTAACTAAAGACATTGTATACTTTACAACATTAGTATCATTTGAAAGGGTTTCGTTCTTCCTTCTGTATGTCTCATTTATCTCAGTCTAGCGCTTTCTCCACTGCCGTTTCTTACGCCCAAAGAGACAGTTTACATCCTTTTTTACCCTATACCGCTCAGTTGGAGGTCACGTTACAATTGACTGAAGCATTGTCATATACGCGGCGTTCTTTTCATCATTTGCTATGCGACACTCTTCATCGTACTATCGTTTGTTTCAAAACCAAGTACGGTTGTGGTATCAGTTTTTATAGAGTCGGAAATTGGTTTCCAATGCGCTTCAGGATCATCATCGGGAGTGGTTGGGTTCTCTATCAAAATTTGCGAGAGCTTCCTTGTGTAGGCTGTAGCTACATCTGGTAATTACAGCTTTCCGATGTCTAGCTTTCTCTGCGTCCGGTTTCGTACGATTCTCGCTCTACTTAATCTTGTGCGAACCTTTGCTGCTACTAGGTAGTCATTAGAATCGATGTTAGCTCCTCTGAGCACTCGTACGTCCATTACACTGGATGAGTGCCTTCCACCAATTAATTAATTCAATTTGGTTCTTCGCTCTTTGATCAGGGGATACCCAAGTAGCCTTATGGATGTCTTTATGCTTGAATTTTGTACCACTAATGACCATATTTTTCCTCGCGACAAAGTCAATCAGTACCATACAGTTGCCGGAACTGTCACCATGTAGATTAAAATTGCCAATAGTTGGATGCAACACATTCTCCCTGCCTACTTTGGCATTAAAATCTCCTAGTACAATCTTAATGTCATGGCCTGGGCAGCTCTAGGCGCTCATAGAATATGTCGTTGTCATCTTCATCTTTCACTTCTGTCCGTGCACGCACACAAATTAGGGCTATATAAAAATTTGGCTATATATATTGTGGATATACGTTTACCTACAGGGTTGAACCTAGAAGCTAGATACAACCATGACAACAACCATATGTATTAACTTTGAATCACTTTTTTCCTGAAAAAATATGACGTGATGAAAAAATTTGTGAAAACATGTTATCGTTGTGTCATTGTGAGTAATATACGAAATCTTCCACCCCAAAATCTTTTTATTTTTAAATTTAGTTGTCCTAGATCCTCGTTATTTTTTAAAGTTGTAATTTCCTTTAGTCTAAGAGATCATATTTTCTCCTGTTAGTGAAAAAAATGTAAATGCCGCGGGTGGGTTCACCGAAATGTGTTGTTTTATTATATGTTCGGGGAAGATTACGCTTGAACAATTGATCCTTGTTTGATTCATACACAGAGAGGAATGCCGTCAAGATAAAGCCAGTCTATTAAGATCATCGATTTTGAATAAGGCCCCATAGAAGGCTCCGCATTCCAAGTTTTTCCACTGTGTTAATACGGGATTTTGCTACATCCATGGGTGCACTTATATGTTAACACTACATTCATTGTTAAAAAGTTTTAATAAGACAGTTTTTCATACCGGTAATTATAACTAAGTTGCGTTCTATTGAAAGTTACGCAAAATATTATTACACACCACAGTTGTGGTGACTAAAAGTAGCACAGAAATATGAAACCATTGTAAACGTCGATGGTCTAACATTCATCCGTAGTAAGCAGGAAACAAGTCAAGCATTTCCTATGTGATAATGCAGGCATAGATGTAAATTAAACATTAAAATTAAGCTTCATTTCCAGTATATTCCATGAAAGATTATAAAAAAAATCAGGAAATAAATAAGTATTAAAAAATGCTAGATGATAAGTCCTCTATGGAAATAAAATGGTTTAAAACCATTAACAAGTATGCGCCCTTCGCAAAGTAACTTTTTACTTCTACCTCTACTTATAGACATACAAAGAGATATTACTGATTCCCCTTACCTGTATCCTATTAGTCTATGCTGCTCTGATATTTTCAGTGTATTTTAAACAATAATATTGATATCAAATATTCAAATATTTCCATTTTGTTGAAAACTAATTTCAGATGGTAGAGATATCCTTAGCATACGAGCCGTTTATCATATAAATTTTATATTAAACTGTGTTTTCCATCTATATATATACTTAACTATGGTTTATGGTTTCTTTGTTGCTGTATCTAAAAAATTAATGAAATTTGAATTGGAAACCCCTTCGATTCGTCCAGGAGTGTTCAATTTTGAATGGACTTATCGTACCCTCCTTTTGTGTTTAAACACGCTAGATGAAATTGAATCGTGGGTAATTTTACCAAATATCTTAATACAAAAAACCAATCTATACTAATTCGTATATGTATATTTCACATAAGATTGATGATCTGACGATGGTACCGTTCCAGGCACAGTAATTGGAACGAATTGTATGGTCACTGAAGTGAATTTTATTGATATTCAGGTAAACAATTTTGTTATAATACCAATGATTGCTGTTTAAGGAACTCCACTACCACCTGTATGCAATTCACCCGCAGTAATTCTATTAATATGATAAATGTTGCGGAGTTAGGGATATTTCAGACATAAATCAACCCCGCTTTGTATACAAAATTTCAAAATAAGAAAGATAATTTTATCATATCTTTAGTTGGTGAGAAACAAATGGTTATTCACGTTTAGGGACTACAAATTGTGAAATTTTTTGTTAAATTGACATCATTTTCCAGAGTTCGTCTTTCATGGGTAATGGGTCATCCTGGGCAACCCATTATTATTGCCGCGGGATTGGGTAGCGACCGTTTCACGACAATGGGGAAATAGAAATGTTTTCATATTTTCGATCAAAAATGGGGATGGGCTACCCTGGGTAACCCATTACCCATCGTCGTAGATAACTACCCATTATTTATCCCATTACGCTAAGGGTAATGGGTAATTTTGATTGGTAATTCCCCATCGTTGTGTGTAGGTACCCATTATTTTCCTCATTACCCACAGGGTACCACAACGTTCATTACACATTCCCCACAGCGGTGTGTTTGGGTTACAAATGGGTTGAAAATATGAATTCTGCTATCTTCTGAATGTTGAATATGGTATGGGCACACATCTACCTTTCCAACTGTGTACTATATTCACTTATGGCTTCTGATCCACAAGTCAAAATTTATTTCAAAAACAATATTTTTTGAAATATTTAGTATTTAGTGTTCAAATGCGGGACTTTTTCAGAAACCCGGTTTTCGAGTTATTCGAAAATCTAAGTTTTTCCAAAACCCGATTTGCGTTTTAATTGACCGAGATAAAAAAAACGGTTTAACCGGTCTTTTTAAATCAAAAAAATATACTTATATCATATTTGAAGAAACATTGCATCTTCATAAAAACAATTACAATTTTGTTCGATTTTACGTTCGGGTTTTTTAATTTAAGGCCTAACAAAGCTTAATATTGAATAAATGTAATTCTCAATTCTCTGTTTCATTCTATCGAAGGTGTCAAATTTTTTCTATATAAGGTGGTGTCATTGTTATTATCAAAATTGATGAATTGATTTATAATGTGGTTTATTCTTTTATTTCAATTAATATTTAGCCTATCATATCAAAAAAACTATTTCCCATTACATCCCGTGAAGGCATTGGGGAGAGCTGCTCACTAACAGTAAGCTGTGCGCTTTCTAGTTTTACATTCACTGCTTGGAACCTACAGTTTTACACCTGTTCCAAATGGTATTTTGAGAAACTTTGTCAACGCTAAATACTCGATGGTGTCACCGTCACTAAGCCGGGTGACCGCCGTTGGAAAAAATGTAAGGTTCTCAGCGTAGGGATCAAACCCTACACGGCATTTAGCATTTTTGGAAATAACGATACAGTTTATCATGTAGGAGTAAATGTCCATTATCCTGCTAGTTCTCTTTTTGAAAAATTTAATAAACTTCATCGAATAGGGTAGTTAATGAATTTAAAAGTTCAACATCATTTAACATTGAAACTTAAATATTGAAACATTGAAACTTAAAAAAAAATCCTTTTAAAATTTAAAGTTTGATTTGAAATTCAAAAGACATCAATTGAAATTTAAAATATATTAGTTGAATTTTGAAAGATATCAAGTGCAATTTAAAGGGCATCAAATGAAATTTAAAAGACAACACTTACAATTTCAAAGGCATCAATTGAATTTTATAAGTCACCAATTGTAATTGAAAGTAATTCAATTGCAATTTAAGACATTAATTGAAATGTAATAGACAAATTAATTTAAATTTAAATCACATCAATAGAGTTTTTAACGACGTCAATTGAAATTTAAAAGACATTAATTGCATTTTAAAAAACATGAATTGTCATTTTAAAAACATCAATTGAAATTTGAAGCCCTTAATTGAATTTTAAAAGGTATCAGTTGAATTTAAAAAGACATCAATTGGAATTTAAAACAATTCAATTGGAATTTAATACATCGATTGAAATTTAAAAGACGTTAATTATACTTTAAAATATATGAATTGAAATTTAAAAGACATCAATTGAAATTTAACAAACATAAATTTTTTAAACAAAAGGTAACCTTTGAAATTGAAGTCCGTTTCTGCAGTTCTGATTGGGTAGAGTTCAGGTTGATATGGTTTTCAGTGTGCGTTGTGCGAAAGTTAGATCACGTAATAGTATTTTAATTAATAAATTTATAAAACCAGTTAAACCGTTTATTCGAAAATGTGCTATTTTCAAACACCGGCATCCGGGTTTGCACAAAAACCCCGGTTTTCGGTTGCGGTTTTGAACACTCTAATAAACACTCGTCGATATAAAGTTAACAACCACACTTTCCATTGAAGGCAATTTGATTGCAATATCTCCAAAACTGAAATAATAAAGTCGAAAAACAAATGCATTCGGCCCTGTTCTGTAAACATAATCCAGACAAACATAAAACGTTTCAGAATTTTTGGGTTTCCGTAAATCAATTCAGAAGAAAAATATCAATTTTGGATTAGAATGCAAATACCTTGTGATTTTAAAAACAAACAATTCAGAACAAAAATATTTCATGTTTTAAGGACATCAAAGTTGTAGGCTTTTTATTCTGAAAGAAAATTCTGATTCAAAATGATTCTGAATGCAGAACAGGGCCGATTGTTTTCGATTTTCAATATTTTGTATTTTCTTTAAAATAGAGACATTAGAAAAGAATTCAACGTTGGACAATTTTCTAAAATACACCCCCATTAACCGACTTTTGGTCTTAGTACCTACAAATACTCCCAGACTCTTTACGTGTAATCGGTTTATTTAAAAAACCTTCAAATGTTTACTAAATCGAAGATATTGAATTTTGGCCGATAGAAAGTGGTTCTGAACCACTCTGCGCCGAGAAAAAAAAGCACCAATAATTATATTTTCTAAATTTTTTTCTATTTGAGCTAAAAGCACGCATAGTTCAAGCACGTTGAATTTCGCTGTTACATTTTTTAAACGTTAAGGTACGGAATTAAAAGTACCTACACTAACAAAAAATTTCATAAAAGTTCAGATTATCTGTTCATAACCTTTTTTGTCATAAATGTTATGCACAAATTCCATAAACTTCTGATTCGTTCTGTAGATTCGATTCGATTCATTGAAAAATTTCATAAATTCATTAATTTTTTCATAAATTTATTTACACAAAAGAACTCTTTTTTCAGATTTTTACTGACTTTGTAAATTTTTGTGATCATTTGCGTACTAAAGAATTCTCATTTCATTCAGTCTTATTACGAATGTCGGTCTCGTATTTCGACTACGACAGTTTTGAGAAAGATTATTGATAACACGCCAACTTTGTCTTTAATCTTTTACAAAACTGTGGCAGTCGAAATATGAGAACGACATTCGTAATAACGCTGATTTAGAGTTTTCCCTACATAAGTTTCAATTCCATCATTTCGAACAATCGCTGATGAGGGTTTGCATTTAGATTCTAAATGACATAATTCTTTAAATTTTAAATACCTTTTCTTAAAATAATAAGTTAAGATAAAGTTAATTCTATTAGTAAACACTTCACAGATTTGGAACATTTTCAGAAAGACAATAAAAAATGCATTAAAATTATGAACAGTTTCGTTACCGTTTTCGTACGATTTAATGAAAAGGCAACCAGATAACAGTTTCACTAACTATACACACTGAAAAATATCGGCCCCAGCAACATATTGCAGTAAACATGTTCATGTTTGCAATCACTGTTTTCATGAATTGAAGATGTACTGCTTTTTTGTTTCTTTGTTGTCTGTCTCATATTTGTCTTTGGCGGGTTTCTACAAAAAAAAAGCCACATTTGGGTGTCAAAAACATATATTATAACCTATTACTCATTGTGTCTCAAACATGTTATATTGAATAGCAAACACAATGTGTTTGGGCACAAGTGTAGTATGTTTGCGACAAGCTACAAACACGTTATATTTGCATCCATACGACAACATTAAGATTTATAGAAATTTCATTAAATTTGTTTTGTTTCCAAATGAACAAATTTCATTGAAGTGAGGTTTCATGAAATATGATTCGAAATTTTAATGTATTTATTCTTTGGTTGCTTTTTCATGAAAAATTTCATTACGAAGATGTACTTTTTCAGTAATAATACGTACCTTTATTTTTAGTCTAAGAGTTGACTGCAAGAAGTGACAACTGTGTTCCATAAATCACCTATAGCTAGATACATTTGTTCTATCTCCTATCTGTACAATTATAGGTGCCAAAAACATACTTGCGTTAACGTGAAAGAAATCAAAAACATATATTTAACTTTACTATATATTGTTTGCTGTAAACGTTTTAATATTCCCACAAACGTTTTTAATTTTGCATCACAAAGAAGCTCATATGATTGATTCATGAACTATTAATTTGCCGCTATTATATTCCGCACACGAAGCGCATTTATCGCACTCGAACGTAACGTATTATTTCTTTGTGTGTTGTAAGTGCGACACAGAAAGTGCTCCATCCTCCTTCCATTATTTCTCAAAAACGTTAATCAAAAGCTTGGGTGTTTATTTTATCCCAATCTTCTTGTTTTTCTAATTGTTATTTTTTCCAACCGCAGCTTTTTACCTCATCCCAATGGACGATTCATGCCATTGTTTAGTATCAAAGAAAGCAAACAAAAAAGACCTAACTGGTTTTACGACAGCCCAGCTACGATCAAATTGGTTCAGAGGGTGTTAGAGACTTCTAACACCAATATTAACTCGAATGCAAATCCAACGATCGAGTGGATAAAGGGGATCCCCGTTTATGACGGTCATTGACGCAATTTATATTGAAACTTTTTTTCAATCGGTAGCGTTGGAATTGACGTATCTAAATTGTCTTTAAATTAATTAGAAATGACTGGTAGTAGTAATGTGGGTGAGGGTGCATGCAGGGCTACTGTAGATGATTTTAATTAATGAATAATTTAGCTGATACTGATAGACAAATTCACGCTCTGATGACAAATTTGAAACAATGGCAGTGTCGTAAATTTAATGACTACGGCAATTTGTAGATTGACAAAATGATCAAGCGTCGGGTTTGTTATTTAATATGAGACAATTTTATTTGTATACAATGAATTAATTCAATTTTATTTATGACATTCACACTTCTTCTCTACGTCTGGCTATCTTCATCAGTGTTTGCGTGTCGGTCAATTTACAAGCGAATGTTAATTTAATTTATTAATTTATTTCAGAAATTCATATTTTGTTATTTTATAAGACTCATATGAGTTAATTGTGACACTAACTAACCATAAATTTATAAATTGTATTAATTATTTATCAAATAATTTCCATGCGAGTTTGTCATATTGGTTATATATCCTTTAATACGAATTGAGTTTCTAATTTTTGAAGTAATATTTGCATTTTAAAATAATTCAAAATTGTACTGGATGGAGGAAAATCATTATACCTAAAAAAATTCGAAGAAATTTCAAAAATTCGAACTTCGTTTGAGGAATGTAATTGCGGCAAATGAACATTTGTTGAATCGAATATATCATGTATTTAATAAACTAAACAGTTTACGGATACCGAAAGATGTTTACCACCAACGATACATTGCAATAATGCTAGAAAAATAACTTGCGAGGAACGAAACCGATTTCATTTAACTCTTCTTCGTTTACAGTAACTCCCAACCCAAACACCCTGTTTATAAGGAACAAAAGAGATTTGCGACAAAATGCTTTTGTCATTTAATGCAACCAAATCATATTTCACTGAATATGATTTCCTTTGCCCGTAAATGTAAATAAATTTTAAACGGTGTTTGAATTGCTGGCTTCAAGATGGAATTTTCAGAAAAAAAAAATATTTTTCAAATACTTACTAAACTTGTTGTTAGCAATGATATGGGAAAGCGTTTGCTTCATCTAACTGTGCAGTTGGGTTATGCTTACGCAGTCAAGCGAAGCAATGGATTTTCACAGAGTTGCTGTTACTGCAAGCAGCCAGTTGTTTGCGGATGCGTACTATTCTTTTGCTTCTAATGCAGCATTGAAGCAAAATTTGATAATGTATCACAACAGAAATATAATGGATATGGAAAATAATGTGTTAATGTGTTTTTTAACGAGAGGTACTCTTTTATTAAAACCTAATGTTTTTTTAAGAAAATTTACTATTTTTAAGAAGACGGACTTTCTGCAAGCAAAAACCTTAAGAGTATGAATTTACAAAGAAGTACTTTTTTAAGAACATGTACTTTTTAAAGAAGTAGTACTCTTTTTAGGAAAAGGTTTTTTTAAGAAAATGTATATATTTTCAGAAATGCTACTCATCTCAAGAAAAGAAAATGTATTTTTTTATTTTTAAGGAAAGGTACTTTTAAGAAAAGCAATTTTTGTAAGGAAAGGTATTTTTTTAAGAGAAGGTATTTTTTTGTTTGAAGAAAAGGTTTTTTAAGAAATGGAAATTTTTCTGGAATTGGTCCCTTTTTCAAGAATAGGTAATTTATTTCACAACAAACTTACTCTTTAAAGAAAACGTAGTTTTTTTAGAAAAGGCATTTTGTTGTAAGAAAATTAACTTTTTAAGAAAAGGTAGTTATTTTAAAAATACTACTTTTTAAGCAAATGTACTTTTTGTAAGAAATGTACTTTTTTAAGCAAAGGTACTTCTTTAAGATAAGGTTTTTTAAGAAATGGTACATCATTAAGATAAGGTTTTATTAAGGAAAGGTACTTTGTTTAAGACTATGTACAGGTATTTTTTTTTTTGAGAAAATTTGCTATTTTAAGAAAAGGCACTTATTTAATAAAATGCTATTTTTTAAACTTCTTTCACTTTGACTTTTTTAAATTTACTTTTTATTGGGTTCAAAACTACTAAAATACTAAATATTATTTACAGGCTCCGCCTAGAAAACTTCCCATTAAACAAGAAATTTCCCAACATATGTTAGTCTAGACACAAACCAAAGCAAAAGTATACAATATAGTTAATAATGCTGGGTTGTACCATAATAGTTGTGAAAACGTCGTTCAATTTTTTTTTATTTAACGTGCAATAAGGAGCTTCGTTCCAAAACTTTGAATATATTCACAATATATGCATTTTATGCAAAATATGCATAAATTTGCATAAATATGAAATATAGTTAGTCAATAAGACCACCAGTCTTACGATTCGTTTCTAGATTTAGAATCTTTATTTGTATTTTGGTTTTCAGTCTACTGAAAGATTTGTAAAGAACTCACCGCACCTTTTGGTACCTGTATTGTATCATGGCAGAGAGTCCCGGGTCATATAGCAGGCTGATGAAATATCAATGGGAGTCTTCGAGAGAAAAATGCTCCGCAAAATATACTGTCCTAAAATAAAGAACGGCGAGTGTCGACGACGGATGAACGAGCTGTAAAATCTGTATACCGGCACTGGGGTAGTTATGAGAATCCCAACAGCTCGTTTGCGTCAGTAGAATGGATCAGAATGAACCAGTGCGGTATTCGAAGACGTACGCGAAGCACATCAAAAAGTGGGACGACTAAGACATAGCTGGAAAGACCAGGTGGAAGATTGCCTGCGACAACTTCGTGTTACCCAGTAGAAAAAAAGGCTAAATTGGAACAAGTTGGAGAAATATGTTATCCTCATATTGTCAGGACCTTGGCCCCCTGGGTTGTTAGAGGCCACCTCACTAAGTAAGTAAGGATCATGTACTTACATGGAAATCAGAAGCGTAGTCAAGTAGAATAATAACACGAATAACCGTTAAGGTAAGAGGGAACAATTGTTGTGTGTTACAAACTTTAAAAATAAATAAATATATTCCCATAACATCCCATGAAGGAATAGGGGAGAGCTTCTCACACTCACTGGGCTGTTCGCTTTCCAGTTTTTACTCACTGACTGGGACCTGTAGTTTTACACCGATTCCGAACTGATTTTTGAGAAGCTATTTCATGGCATATTAGGCTTATCGATAGTGTCGCCGTCAGTAAACGAGGTGGCCGTCGTCGAAAGAAGTGTTAGGTGATCAGAGCAGGAATCGAAGCCACGTTCTCTCGAACAAAAGCCGCGCACACTAACCGTTGTACCACCGACGGCCACAAACTTTCCAAACTTTAGCCATTTATTTATTAAATTAAATTTTTTTAAATTCCTTTATATCAGGGAAAACATAGAGTAATTATATACCTACGGGTACCATCTGTATCATCTGACGATTCATTTCACTCTTCGTGTTAAGGTTAGTGCGCTAGAGAGATTTTCGCCATAAATTTACTTAAACCAGGAAGAAGAACTGTTGACTTAAATTTGCAATTAGTGACACAATTGAACAAGATGGTCACTGGCCTAGAACACTAAGGCGCTTATGAGAAGACCCACAATCTTCGAAACGATCGTCCGCCTATGTGAGTTCAAATCCCAGCTCCGACTGTTTAATTTGTCCATTAAATACAGAAAAACCTGATCTGTTAGCTCGTAGGATAATTAAAAATATTCTAATAAAAACAATTGCAGATCAAATCATATAAAAAATTAACATTTATCATGTTAGTATACATTTGTGTTTTATTTAACACAAAAATGTTAACACACAAAACGAAATGCCGTTTTTTGTTTCCTTGCGGGTTATTTTGAACATATGCCTCTATCTGCTCTTAGTAAAGCAATTCTTTTCAACACGCAACATTCCTGTGCAGCCAAACGTAATATCATTAATTTACTGAGAGAAGTGGTTACTCTAGGTATATAATTACTCTATTGGAGAAAACTCCATAATTATATGGGTTTTCATTCAAACTCTTAAATACTTCGAATACATTGAATTCTCATAATTGAATTTGAAATAAATTCAAATTCAAACCTCAAATTTGTATGAAACACTTTTGACATTTCGTAATTTTGCAAGTTTTAGGAGGATACGAAGATTTATGAGTTTGAATGAAAATCCATAATAAATTTAACTTCATGTTGCGTCATTTACCAGGAACAATTTTATTCTTTCTTAAATTTCAATTAAATTCTACGTATTCTTTGTTCGATTCGATTATCGAGAAAATGTGAAATGGTAGAAATAAGTGCATTTATCTTTGATAGCTCTTTACTTGCAGCTTGGAAAACGCAAGTGCTTTTCTCTTTATACATGTTGTCATATGCATTCGAGCACGTTAAGATACACACATGCATACATTAGGGATATCACTTTTCGTATTTTTTTCGTTATGAAAAGTGCTACAAAAGAAATGCAAATAGATAAAAAAGTATTCGTGGTCGTTATGGTAGCAAAAATCTTCCCCATGCAAGAGCTCAAAATTTGCGGATTTTGAAATTTTAGGACACTTTCCCAACGTTCTGGAAAATTCCATTTTCAACTAAATTTCGGAACAATTTCTTGAAGTTGATTAGGTTTAATCAAGTTATTATGGTGAAAATTTAAAAACATTACACCAAAACGTAGGGATTCGTAATGTGATTTTCAAAAATAAAAAGCCTCTGTTAAAAATTCAATTGCTAGAAGTTTTCAGTTTTTGGATTTTAGCTAAAGTGTGTTAGCTTCCAATGAGGTATAACATGCCAGATTTTCTTAACGGTTTCATGACAAGTTACAGGCTCAAAGGAAGGTACCTCGATGAAAAAGCGTAAAGATGGCCTAATATGGGTGCTAGATCATTAATATGGCAAACTAAGAGAGAAATAAAGCTCATGTTCTCAAACTTGGTTCAACAGAATCGAGTTTGACGATTAGATACAAACCCAGTTATGGGAACCGATTTCCTGACCCGGTTTAAACCCCGGTTTCAAGACACAGATTTAGAAAATGTTTACGAAATTAGACAATATGTTCAGATACTTAAAATGGGTTTAAACCCTGCTCTTTTTTAAGCCGGTTATAATTACACCAGCTTACAGCCATTTTGTTGCAGAGTTCTAAGTAGTTAATTTTGGTCTCCTAAACACGAAAATGAATTTTAAATCTTTTCCTCTGATTAGTTTTTTGGAGTTTTTGAATTTTTTTTCCAATTGTTTATGAGATGCCCCAGCTTATTGGAGCATAACTCGTAAACGCGGTTACCGATTTAAATGAGGGTAGTCTCAAATTGAAGCTAATGAGCCCCCCTAAAGTCCTCCTATACTAGATATTAAAATCAGTTTTATAGTTTTGATGGTAGAGGCTTTTAAATTTTTAAAAATTTAATTCTTTGTGCAAAAATCGCGGTTTGAAATTGTTAAAAAGTATTCTATAAAAATATTAATCTAAGTTAATGAATGAGAAACTTATACTACAAGCTTACAAGGTCAGGTTTGTTTTCGTTGGAATAACAGACAGTTTCCAGCAAAAACCAACCATTTTTCAATTAGAAAAATGTTCCTGACTTGAAAGCTTGTAATATGAATTTCTCATGCATTAATCAAAAAATATACAATTCAGTTAAGCACACTCAATGGCATGACTAGTTTTGAACTCCGTGACAAGTTCATCATCAGATGTCTAACTACTGTACCTGAATTGATACCATCGGTTGATTATCAATCGTATATATACAAACTGAAGTATGCAATTTACATATGCGAATTAGTGTCGTTCGAAGATCTCTAAGTATCATCACACACTGATATGTACATAATTTCGACACACGAACAGACGGTTTTCTTCCACCATGTTCTTCTTTTCCTCTTACATACTCACATTGTTGCAGTGCTTTTGAGGTGAGTGTTTTACTATATCACAGAGTTGAATTTTTCTGTAGTATAGACCCGGCTAGTGTCAGTTACGTTTTAGAATTTGAATTAAATGACCGATTTTGTTAGTTTCATTCAATATATGAGAACAAAATCGGTCAATACATTCAAAGAATATTAATCGGAAAAATAACTCCAGTTTCATAAACTGAGCATAAAGGTTTGAATTTCTCGATCAAAACAAGCGAGTGTTTATAAAAATTGGGTCAGAATTGGCAGAGTTATACGTTTTTTAATGGGACACTACAAATGGTAAATTTTTCGATTTTAAGGATTTTAGTTACGAGTCTTTACTGACCTAAAATTTACCGTAGAGCATTGGAACCCAGTACTCTTCTGCAATATTTCTACGCGTTTTCCTTTCGTCGATAAATAAAATATCAATAACACATTATCAGATGCTTTCAGAAACTGTGTGCTTTTTATCGATGATGTTAATCGGATTATTGGAAAGTGCCAAAATCAAAGTGGTGTGGTTTTCCTGCATAAGCTGCTCGAATGTAGTGCGTTATTTAAACGGGTTTTTTTAAATTAATTTTCGTGTTTATGAAGTCAAAATCTATAAGGGAAAATATAAAGATCTCTTGTAAACTGGTGTTATGGGCATTTGCCAGAACCGGTTATTATATCCAATCATTAAACCCAATTTTTTTGGATCGTTAGAAGTACATAAGTTTTTTTTCTCCCCCATATTTTAACTAGATCTTGAAAATCATTAGCAACCACATTAAGCCATCTTGAAGCTTTCTCGTCAAGGTACTCTATTTATTTTGACACACAATGTTTTCCATGAAATCGTTGAGAAAGTCAGACATATTATAACTAATTGGAAGCCGACAGTCTGCATATTGTTACGAATTTCCTTATTCGTCCTTTTTGCGTTGTTTTATTCCCAATAATAAAACAAGGTTAGTTCTAAATTACGATAATTACAACGGCCTCACTTCCTTTTATTTTACTTATATAGTTCAACAGTTTACTTTATTTATAACACTTTAATAAGTCTTGTATTTTACTATCAATTCGCGTTGCTTACTTTACGGGGTTTAATCACAAACTGAACTCTCCATTCCAAAGACCTCCGCTATTTATACCAACTCGCCGTACTCAAATGAAGGTAGATCTAGCGAATTCAAGAACCTTCTAGACATTGTTGTTGTTGCTTATGTTTGTAGAACAATCTCGAATGGCGGAGAGTTATCTTTACTGAGGTGAATTCATGCTACTGGTTTAGCAAGCTGGTACGTTGTTACAATGCATACTTTCAGGCGCAGCACTAACCGCCTGTTATTTACATACTGTTAGTAGAGTCATTAACAGCAAGCAAAAGCTTTTACTTATTCGTAACAATATAAAAGACCGATATAGTTACAAGGGTTCTCTGCTTCAATTTCAATTTTCAATTCAATTTATAATATCATCTTTATTAACTTTACATTTTACATATATATTTACATTGTTTGAGATTTCATACCAAAATATTACAACAAATGAGATCTGTGTTTTCTAATTCATTTTATTACATTTTCTGGAACGTTGGAAGAAAGTGCTAAAATTCCAAATCCCTAAAATTTGAGGTACTTTATGCTGCAGCTTTTGGTCACCAAATTCACCACTTTTTTATCAATTTTTTTTAGCATTTCTCCAAACGTAAATAGTGTTACAGAAAGTCATATCCCTAGTTTACATACAAGTTACACTTTTAGTAACATATTATACGTATTTTCTAACAGCACAAGCCGTCAATATCAAAATAACGCCCACACAAATGCTCTACACGTAGGGCACTTAAATATTGTTGCAGTGTGTTATCTAGTATTCGTAACAAGTTATAATACTCCCACAAATTTAGTATCCAAATTTATTTAAAGGATGTGCGAATCTACCTAAAGTGGCCGTTGCTAAGACAACTGACAGTTTGTAAGTGTTGACCTGGCCCTCGTGTTTTTGACAGCGTTATTGCGCCAACGAAAATTCCAAAGAGGATTGTATATCTTATGTCGGATAGAGAGACATTTATGTATATCTGATTTAAAAGTGCAGTAGACGCATTGTATATATGTTCGATAAAAACCCCTTCGGAGTCTTTAATAAATTTTATTGTGGTTTTATACAAAACTTCATCAAAAATTTGTTGTATGCAATTTAATTGCGCACTCCAATACTGGCAAGATTAAAATGTTTACTTGCCCATTGTTTCCTGTATTCAATTTTACATTGCTATTTTAAATTTCCATTTTTTACTTTATGTTGGCAAAAGATATAAAAACGGTATAAATGCTTTTTAAAGCGGTTTAAGAAATAATAACATGTGAACGAACATCTGTTTGTTAGATTAAGTATAAGAGATGATATCGTACTACGTAATATTAATGACACAACAGTCATCAATCAAATATTTATTATTATCAGTCATACAAAGTTAATATGAAAAATTGAATTCCGAAATATGTTTGTATTTTCTTTGCGACAACACATGTAACTTTTTGTTATGCCTGTAGCCATGAAAATATTAATGTTTGCAAATGTTCACAACAAGGAAAGGGCGACATTTGTTCGTCGATTGTTCAAGTATAGAAACACATATTGTAACTCTTTAAAATTTAAATTGTATTTTAAGGTTTAAGTTTGAAATTGTATTTTTATTTTAGTTACGAATTTAAACATTTTATACCCGGAGGACATATCCGGTTATTTGTCATTCATTTTGAATACATACAAGTATTTAGACTTTGGTCAGACATTAATTTAATTTGAATCTAAATTGCATAACTTCCAAAGCACATGTCTATATTTAAATAAACTATATTAAATATAAACTTGTAGATCTGATTTAGGTTACTCTTCATTTTCTGGATTTCACAATGGTTGATAGGCCTGCCATATAAATGAAAAATTTAACAAAACAAATACAATTAGATGGACCTATTTTCCAAAGTCTCTTCAAACTGCCGAATTTTTAGAACCCGAGTTTTAAAGAACAGGCTTTCATACTGGAAATAGAACGGATTCACTCTAAAAAAATGGTGATGAATCTTTTTTTTTAAATTTTCATTTCTGCTATATTTTAAATAAAACACTCATTCAGTAGAAAATTCAAAATATGTTTCAAATGGTAAACTAACAACACGTCTAAGAATACACTTGAAGGGGTTATTTTAGAAACATGATAACCCCCAAAATCAAAATACTGAGAAAATCGCCTTTGAAGTTTGAAATAAATGCAGAAAATACGGACTTGATGAAATTATGATATAGAGACTTGCATTTAGTGCTCAAGGAATGATACTATCCGTCGCTGTATACCCAGAAAACTTCGGAAATCGCTTTAAAAAAAACATTGTGGTTTATCATAAATTTTATATCAATTTTTTTTATTTTGAATATCAAAAGTTTTGTTATTCTGGTATGATGTTTTTGCAGTTTAAACTTTCTTCTTTTTTTAAATTTAATGAAATAATTATTAAAAAGTTACTTATTATATTAAATTATTTCCGTAAGTTCTAATTCAGTTTCAGCGGAAGACGGCTTGAAAGCGTTGTGGAAGGAATGATAAATTGCTGGAATAGATGGCAGTAAGGATTTTACGCTGTGTTCTCTTTATGTTGCTAGTTTTAAGAATTGTGTGTATTTTTTTCAATCCATGTGTATTGTATTTGCAGGTATGCCCTTTTTTAAAATACTTACTTCCTTATCCTCTCCTTGTACACGCTGAAAAATCTGTCTTTTTTTGTTGTTGTATGGATGCAAATATAAAGTGTGTTTGAAGCTTGTCGCAAATATAATATTCTTGTGTCCAAACATATTAAGTTTGCTACTCAATGTTACATGTTTGAGAAACAATGATTAATATGTTAGAATATTTGTGTTTGCGACCCACATATATTTATGTTTGTGATACAAATACAGCTGTGTTTGTTGCACTGTCTTTGCTCTCTCAAGAGTAAGAGAATAAAATAGGGACAACGAGAGAGTCTATCTTGCAAGTATGTGTCTATATTTTTGCATTATTCTCTCAGTCTGTGCTTCGTAAATATTCCGGAATGTGCATGCAAATTGCAGATAAAGTCAGTGTTTCTTATTTTGGCTGCTGTATTGCGTTTTAGTTTCATGTACTCAGTCATCAGTGGTTCATCGGACAGAGGACATCAAAAGCGCTTGATCAGTGAAAACCAAATAGACAAAGGCCTGGGCGGTTAAATGGTTTGTAATGTTGCTTTGGTTTTTGTGAACATTTTTCGTATATATGTATGTGTGCTACCAATGTGAGAAACTATTTTGAGGAAAGAAACTGGAAAGGGCAACAAAGTGAAGCCCTTTGTCTGTCCGAGCCTTTACTAAGAAAATGGGAACGACGAAGCATTTGTGAAATAAACGCTTGGCTTGCATGAATTAAATTTGTATATAAATATATTCTTTGTGTACCAACGCGTAGTGATAACCAACGCATAGCTGAAACCTTCTGCAAACCAAAACGTGAGAACAACAGAGAAAGGAGAAGCAAAAGAGCAGCAGATTCTCATTTCATGAGAAAAAAACAAATAATGCATTTATTGCACCTAAATGTAAAAAAGGCTGTTTTAGATCTTTTAATTTGTTGTATAAATGTGGATTTATATTGATAAAACTAATTATAATAAATAATACATTCATATATATTGAACTCAAAGAATAATTCTTTCTTAAATATTATTATGTTTGGGGGGAAATACGCATATGTTTCCACGTAAAAGCATACATGTTTGCCAGTAAACATGATGCTGTGTACATTTCAACAAAAGTGAGTTTGGGACTTGCAAACATATTAATGGTTGAAGTGTGTTCCAAACATATACATGGTTCCTGCAGAATATGTAAAGAGGCCGTTATTTTCAGCGTGCATTGAATTCTTTACAAAAATTGATTACGTATTTTCTGCTTTAATCTGAAATATGTATACACCAGAGTAATCTGGTTTGCACCTATCGGTAGTAATTCCATTTTATTAATGCCGTCCACAATAGGGACGAATTTTATAAAATCAGGTTGTTCCATAACCGTGAAAGCAAATTTAGTCTTTTTATTTGCTTTTTTAATAGTTATCAATAGTGACAGCCACTTCTGCCCAACATAACCTACTACACTTGTAATCAATGTTTTGGTGTTGCTGTTGGTTTTCCTTCAAAAATATAATCAGTGGTCGTATATTCCTGTACTGTCTGTGTTTCAACTACTTTACAATCAAGAGCACATTCGTGGTAGTCTAATTGGTCTCGACTAAATATTTTTTTTTTTTTGTGATAATTAATTTATTTAATGTAATATACGTAATATACGTAGTTCGTTAAGTTATAACAAAAAAATGTTTTAATTTTATGTCTCTTTTGAATCAACGTTCTATCAATATGTAAGGAAAAATCTTCGTTTGGTGTATACAGTTGCAGCAATCGAACATTTGTTAAAGCAAACATATAATTTGCTTTGTAGTAAATAAATAAAATTCTTACTCAAACCGAAAGATTTTAACAACAGCAATATATGATAAAAATATACGAATACAACGTTATCTCGAAACGAAAAATGTTTACATTACCTGTTATTTCGTTTGTACGAAAAGGCTTTACGAGAAACGACAAATGTTTGCCACAAAACTGTTTTATCGTTTAGCGCAAACGCGTTATATATCACTGAATATCGATTAATTTTATTGAATTTTAAATTTAAATTTATTTATTCAGTTCTAATTATATACAATTTATTCCCGAAATTAGTTTAAACAAAGGTACCAGCCACAGAACTTTCGCTTACGTTTCGCGAAAGCCTTCTCGTTAGAATTTGCTTGTTTGTTTCAGTTGAAATAAGTCAGAATCAATTCAAGAGACAGTAAAGCATATGTGTGATTTTATGGGAACTTGTTTCCTCCCAAGGAAGAAAGAGGTAGTGTTTGTTTATTATAAACGGGTTCATTTATTTGCTGCAAAAGTAAATGATGTCAATTTTGGGTTTAAATTAAACTTTGTTCATAACAAATAATCAATTTTCAATATAAACATTTTGAATCCCGGGAAAAAGTATCAACTTTTGCGTTCTACCATGAGACTGTGTAGCAAGCGAAATACTTTTGAGTCTAAATAAATATTTTTGAGCCAAACGTACTATAAACATATTCTCTCTTTGAGTGCATACATGGTGCAAATTAATTATATGACAATTATAATTTGTAGTTTAATTTGACTTACCCCTCCAAATGCAAATTCGAAAAAAATGTAAATAGCATTGCCAATTGTACTTAGTTTCAAACCATTTAATATCTGGCAGTTTTGCTTTTCAAATATTTTATACAGTATAGGTGTATGAATTTGAAAATACTACGATGCCTCTCGAATCCACAAAACTCTACATATAAAAAAGTTTAAAAACAGAATTGCCAGCAATGAAATAAATTCAAAATATTTAAAAGCATTGCCATATTTCATTACAATAGGCATTGCCAGAGCAATGTCAATAAAAAAAATGTTAATTGATATTGCTAATAATTGTAAATATGTTTAATTTGCATTATATAAAGTAATGCAAATTAAAATCCAATGCAAATTAAAAACATCCATGTATGGTTTGAGATCAGTATTTATCAGTTAGTCCCTTCAAACATTAATAAGCCACCTCATAATAACAAATACTGATGTCAATAGTTTTATAACCAGTGTCTCACCGACAATTATTACTTCAGAGTCTACTGTATCTGTATCTCTTCTAAATGTATTACACTGTTGCCATATTTGTTACTTCTCACAAAAATATCCTTGACAGAATTAGGTTATGTCTCTGTCTTAAAAACTATGTCCAGTTAAATGAGAGATCTAATTTGTCACACAAATAAACCGCATGTTGTAATGAAGTACCATGAATGAACTATTATATAGAAGGGCATACGCAGTATGGCGACTCAACATTCAAAGAACAAAATCTCAGTGCAACAAAGTATCGGACTAATAACACTGTAGAAGTTGAAAAAAACAGGAGTTGACGCAAATGATTTACACTTATTCGGATCCTACGAATCGAACGGTATCATTTGTTGTTTTTTCTATAATGATGGTTTTATGAAAATTTTCTCATACAAATTTTTAATTTTTTAAGCAAAAAAATAATTATTTTTCTTCAGAAATTTATCTATAACTGCGAAACTATTGCTTATTTTAAATTATCGAAATCTGCTTAAACAAAATCGGGTGAGGCGTTCTCGAGTAATGACTCGAGTAATTAAACTTGTCTCAAAAAATGAGCTCTAAATCTCATAATCGGAGTAAGACATTGAAAAAAAATGTGTATGAAATCATCATTATAGGCCAACCAACTAATAATGCTGGTCGATTCATAGGACCCGAATTAGTGTAAATCCGTTGAGTCCTATTATGTTTTCCTAAAAATTTTTCAAAACTTACACAGTGTAATTAAGCGACGTAATAATCTGTCAGACTTAATATTAAGATCAGGAAATCATAGTTTATCTCCTTAAAAAGGTGACTTAATATGTGATTGTCACAGTCATTATAAATGGCTTATGTCCGAACTGATTTTCCCATTACACCGCATGAATGGACTGGAGTTAATTTCTCATAATCATTCAGCTATGCGTTTTAAATATTTAAACTCACCGATCTGATTGACAACAGCTCCAGACTAAAATTTGAAAACAACATTAAACTATGTTTCTTATGGTGAGTGGGTCTAATTAATTAAGTGAATTGATAATAAAGTTGCTCATTCAATAAATAGAAAAGTTTTCAGAGGAAATAATTTTGTGGTTCCAAACATAAATGTGGTAATTCGTACATACGTATTTATATATATAAATTGTATTCTATACATCTAAACGCTAACTTCATGTAACTGGAACTATTCTAAAATTAAAGTAAATGCTATTCCCAGATATTTTTAATATATTTACGAACAAAATTGCTTATATATATATGTATAATTCATGAATATGAACTGCATCAGTGATTTAATAACATTAAATTCATATGACTATGTTTCGCAATTATCACTTCAATGAAATAACCAGAACACTCGTATGTATATGGCCAAAATTGGTTCCCAAACTATAAGATATCTGGCATTAGCTGCACGCAGTAGGGGTAATGAAATAAATATTGACGTAAAAAAGTCGTAATTTTAATGAAGCAATGAAATGTAAGGACACCAGAACCTTTGAAGACGAAACGATTTCGACCAATGAATAGACAAAAGAAAAACAATCGTTTAATAGCACCCTCACATTATACATAACATTATCACATTATATATAATAAATGTATAGAGCAATTTATACTTTTTTGAATTTGAATAAACGCCGACCAGATTTGTTTGCCATTTGATCCAAAAATTGGTGAAAATTTGAGGCAAATCGGATTTTTCTAAGACGCACCGCCTTGAGGTAAAGTTTACGAGTTTTGGCATTTTAGCTGTTACTTTGTATACGCTGGGAAATCGTAATTTCGCAAACGATTTTCAAAAAATTCTCGAGATTGATTTAGTTTGACCTCCGCAAAAAAGCTTTAAACCTGGAAGAGAACACATCAACTCTACAGGTTCCAACTCTAAGTTTAGAGAAACATTTGTAGAAAAGTAAAAAGTCGGGTTTTTTGGTTTCTTTCCAAAAAATGCATCTAGATGAACAAATATTAAACTCTGACACAAACGTCGCTTAGATGAAGCCTCTCTCAACGGTTTCATGGTGAGTTGGTAAGGCAACGTAATAAATATGAGCCAAATATGAATGTCCGATCATAAACAATGCATAAGTTCAACTAAAAATATAATGTATGTGCTGAAGTCAGGTTATTAAAATCGGAATTGATAATATATTGTAGAAACCGGTTTCAACAACAAGGTTTTAAAACCCGAATCAAAAAGCCATAAGTCAAAATTGGTTTGGACAAACAAGTCTTTACAAACCTCCAAAAGAAATTTGGCCCAAAGATACCTTGGACCTAACATGACTCATTCTATATCCCTCATTCGCAGTACCGTACGCAGAATTTTCTATCGGAAGATTCCGTCTTGAAATGTAGGCTGATAAATAGCAACACATTCAAAAATCACCACTGGTGGATATAATTTCGTTGGGGCCCGAGTCCACGTGCCTGCTCATCAGTATGGGTGAGGGTATACAAATTGGGAAAATAAATGTACCAAAAACTGCATAAATTATAGCAAAAAGTTGAACAAATTTACTGAATCTTGTAAAAATAATCTGCTAAAAATTACACCAAATATACAAAAATATTCCAAAAGTACAATGCAGTCGGGGTCTTGTGAATGAACTACTCGTTCGTAAGAACAACTAAATTTGTACACCAGTTACTCTAAAGACGGAACAATGCGAGCCTGTACAGAGTGAACTTTTTGTGCTTAATGACTGTAGTTTTTTGTTTATACAGGGTGGTACAGATTGCAAAGATTTTATAGCACCTTGACTGTTAGACTTGATATTGATGCCCTTGGCGGTGATGACGTTACGCCCCAGCCACGATACAAGATTGCCATGACTTCTCCTTAGCATAGACTCCAAAACCTACCTCACCATCTAGTTTGAAGCCAAAACACAAATATTTTCTATTGCCTGGAAGACATATCCGTCTGGGGTACGAGTTTGCCACTTATATTTCGGTTCCTGAATATACTAGTACTGCCAGATGCAAACTGGAACTTTCATTGGAATGTTTGACATTTTGTGCCATAAACACACATAGAATGTTTTCACTTACGAGCAATATTTTTCTATTTACAGTGTGTTTAAAATTCATCTTGGTAAAAAAAATGCAATTAACCCGTCAAAATATTCGTGTGATGATTTTTTACGATTTTCGGCCTGGATTATAGAGACGAGAGAGACTGATTCAACTTGTTTCGACTTTTGGCGATGAAACACCATCAAAAACCACTGTAAATCGCTCGTACCAAGAGTTCAGGCTCGGACGCCGTTGGATGAATGTCATGAAGGTCGTCCAACTTCGGTCGTTTTGCCGGAAACCATCGATGTTATCGCGAATATCGCGATCGTTGGATATCGCGAAATTGAGGCATCCTTAGATATTAGTATGACAGGCATCAATAAGATATTGTATGTTCATTTAGCCTTGCAAACGAATTGTTCTCGTTAACAATTTGACGAATGCTCAAAAACAGGCTCGTGTCGATTGGAGCAAAGAAATGTTGAAAAAATACAACCGCGGTAGCTCAAATTTTTTTTTTTTTTTTTTTTTTAAGACCAGCACTCAGGGGATGCCCCCTATAAATGCAATGCATTGTGCTGGCGACGGAAATTTAGGTAGAGGAGGGTGGAAAGAGGGAGTAGTGCTTATTTGCATTTGCCTTGAATCGCTGTATGTCACAATTTGCGGGAAATACACTTGCGGGAAGTTTATTCCACATACGGACCGTACGACTGAAGAACGAATTTTCTCTGTAGTGTGTTGTGCGATCGACTGGCCAATAGATAGTAAACGGATGGGAGTTCCTTGAAAGCCGCGTACTTCTGCCAAATGTCCTCACATCTGGTATAAGTTGACGGATGTCCGAGGAACACGCACCGTGAAAATACCGATAGAACAGTGTCACGCAACCCACATTACGCCGATGCTCAAGGGAGGCAATAGAGCTGGACACCCTACTGTCCCCTATCAACACCTTTGCTCTCCTTTGTACACGGTCCAGCAACTCCAAAGATGACTTTGGAGCACCTGCCCATATATGGGAGTTATATTCCATTCGCGGCCTGATGTAGGTGGTGTAGATATTAAGGAGATCAGATGGAGTGAAGTACTTCTTGCACCGCTTTAAAAAGCCTAGGCACTTCGATGCATCTTTCGACACTTCAAATACATGTTTTGCCCAGCGAGCATCACATTGTATTTTCATGCCCAGAACATCAAGAGCGTCTGATTCCTCAATATCCACACCATCCATAGATAATGACGATACGACTGGGTCAGCTGTCCGCTTGTGCGAAAGCAGACAGCACTGGGTCTTCCCCGCATTAAAACTTACTCTATTCAATCGACCCCACTCAACAATGGCCTCGAGATCGCGGTTGAGTGTTTCATTCATTAATTGACGTTTATCACTAATTTCCTGAAGATTTGGCCTGTGGTCGAATGAATATGAATGACAGAGATTACTGTCATCCGCAAAAGAGTAGATTTGGTTCACAGTCCGACCCAGGAGATCGTCAATGAAAATAAGAAAAAGAGAAGGAGAGAGAACAGAGCCCTGTGGTACCCCTGCCGTTAATTTATGTTCATCGGAAGAGATGCCATCTATAACAACTCTTATAGTGCGATCTCTGAGAAAACTCGATATAAAACGAGTGAAATTATCACCAACACCAAAAGCAGCCAGCTTCGACAAGAGTGCCTCATGCCAAACTCTGTCGAAGGCCTTGGAAATATCTAGAGCCACCACCTTACTCTCACCAAGCCGGTGGATGGATCGACTCCACTGTTCCGAGAGGAACGCCATCAGGTCTCCCGTAGATCTTCTCTTACGGAAGCCATACTGTCGATCATTAAGCAGGTAATTTGACTCGAGATACTTCACAAGATGGTGGTTAACCATGCTCTCCATAACTTTCGAGAGCGCAGAACAAATAGCAATTGGGCGGTAATTGGCGGGGTCACTTGCATCACCTTTTTTGGGAATAGGCTGGACGTTGGCTACCTTCCAACACGCCGGGTAGACCCCAGCGCGGTATGCAAGATTGAAAAGGTTGCGCAGTGGGCGTGCCAGCGTTGAAGAGCACTTACTTAGAACCAGTGCTGATATACCATCCGGACCCGGGGATTTACCTACGTCGAGATTCGCGAGAACCTTTTTAACTCCTCGTGTTCGAAAGAATATTTCAGGCATGAAGCCAGATACCTTATCTACTACGGGGAGTGGTTGATTGCTTTCCGGCAAGGAAGAATTCCTTGCAAACATTTCAGCCAAAAGATTTGCTTTATCAACCGGTTCAGTGAATAAGTGGTCATCTTTGACAAGAGTTGGAATAGAAGAAGAACTATTCTTTATTCTTCTCGCAAATGACCAAAAGTTCTTACTTCCCCTAGGGAAAGAGAGGACATTAGCACGAATACGCTGTTCGTAAAGAAATTGTTCGCGTAGAAGTACTTTGGCACATTCTGATCTTGCCTGCTTGCGTAGCATTTCAGTGTGGACGTTTTTATTTCGACACCATTCACTGAATGCTTCCTCTTTAGATCTGACAGCATTCTTGCATGTCTGGTTAAACCAGCATTTTTCATATGGTTTAACCGAAATGTTTTTTGTCGGAATGAATGACTTCATACCGATTAAAATTATCTTTACAATCATTTCAGCAGCAGCATCAATGTCATTATCTAGAAAGCAAAGCTTCCAGTTGAAATGCTGATAAAAACTGTTGAGCTCAGCCCAACGTGCCCTCTCGTAGGAAAAAGTTGTTCGCTTCGGGGCTGAGTTTGAAACGAGTCGAAGAGCTGAATACGAGAAGGATGCCGAAATGACACAGTGATCCGAATTACCAAGAGGTGCAAGAGTGATAACTTCATACTTTTCAGGGTGTGAAGTTAAGAATAGGTCAAGTAAATTACGGTAGTGCCCTTGAACGCACGGAATGTGCGTCGGTTCATTCACTAATTGCGCCAGGTTGTTGTGCACGGCGAAGAGCTCAGCGTATTCGCCCTCCGGAGTTGTATGGTTCGAATGGGTTAGCCAGGCGGAGTTATGGACATTAACATCACCTGCGACAGCAATTTCACTGTCCGGATATTTCTCCAAAATTTTGGATATGGAGTCAGAAAGGGCGTCGAAGCCATTAAAGGATGCCTCCCTTTCCGCATTGGGACTTCTATAAAGAAATCCGAAGTGAAGGACATGTGTTCCAATCCTAAATTTAACCCAAAGGGAGTTAAATTCCGGATCTTGGGAGTCCAAATGACGCTGACTCTGAAACACTATGCCATTTTTTATATAAACCACAAGGCCTCTGTGGGAAACAAAAAGAGAAAGAACGTGAATCCTGTGGATCAGAATCCTCACACACCTGGGTCTCACAAAGAGCTAGAATATCAGGCCGGTGAACATTAATATGGGAGTAAACACTAAAAAAATTCGTTCGCAGCCCTCGTATGTTGGCAAAGTGAAGAGAAAACTTACCTACCATTGCAACACACAAACAAAAATCAAAGCAAAGCCAATGCTATGTGCACAATACAAACAATCATTCCCCCACCTTCCCGCTGTTGTCCACACAATGCTTAGTGCGGACAATGCGGTCAATTCGTTTGCAAGGCTTATATTGCCACAGGTGACGAATCATGGATCTATCCATATGAGCTCGAAACAAAACAGCAGTCGACCGTATGGGACTTTCAACACGAGCTAAATCCAACAAAAGTTGTTCGTGGAAGAAGCACATCGAAGCAAATGATGGCGTTTTTTCGGTATAACTGGTCATGTGGCTACAGAGCCTTAAGTGGAACGTAGGATGGTCAATTCTGAGTGATATATCACCATCCGTTTGCCAACAGTGATCGAAGAAATATGGAAAAACAACAAGAGAAGAAGGATTATGTTGCATCAAGACAATACGAGCTCTCACACATCAGCTGACACAATGGGCTATTTGAACATCCGCCGAACAGTTCTGATTTGCACCCAATGACTTCTTTTTATTCTCTCACATCATGAAAAAACTGCGTGGTTAACGTTTTTCGACGCCCGAAGCAGCCCGTTCAAAAACCATGTTTTGGAGGTGTTTGGAGGTGTCTTCGAAATTTTGTTTGAGCGCATGCAAAAGTGTATTATTGATCGTCACGGAAAATATTTTGTAAAAACAATAATACCATGTCAGTACCCCCGTGTAATAAAGTTTGACATTCCCGGAATCACCACAGCCGTTTTCGTTGAATTTTACTCTCGTGCTCGCGAGGCGTATATTTTGGTTTTGTTGTCACATCTCACGACTAATGAGTAGACGAGTTGCGGTTTCCTACTGTAAATTTAACGGTTGGTATACAAACCCCTTAATAATCCGCAATAATACCGAAATTTTAAGTCGGTTGTCGCAATTTTAAGAGCCAGAATTTCATAGAAAAATTGTCTTCACCGATGATGTAATTTGTCACTAATCAAAATATACATTATTGGACAGCAGCAAACTAACATGTGCTACAAAGATTTCATTGCATCCACAAAAAGTGTCCGTATACTCTGGATATCATACGGAAGGTGTTATCGGACCTTATTTTTACGTCGCTGACAATGATCGCCATTTGGCCAGAACTGAGTGAGTTTGACATCAGTCATATGTGGTCCCAACGGTGCAACTGCCTACAAGCTGGTCAAATAATTGATCTATTGAATGGGAAGTTAGGAGATCGTGTAAACTCGAGGAATGATCTGGTGGAGTGGCCACCTCTTTCATCCGATTTGAATTTGAATTTTCTTTTTGTGTGAAAGAAATACTCTCTTTGTAGATTTATACATTGGCTTATATTATATTATATCAAAGAATATTTAACGCCATTTGATTTATTTTTTATGTTAATGACCAATTTTTAGGTGAGAGATCATAACCTTGTTATATTAATATCTAATTAAATTCAACATTTATTATTTCAGTTGATAATTAAGAAATAATTAACCAACAAAATTTCGTTGATTAAACAATTATTAATCATGCAGCTGTTATTGACATTTGCTCCTCTCATATTCTCTAGCATACATAGTACACTTTCTCCTCAGTTCTAGTGCTATCTTTGTATTTATACTCTATCCATGTAGTATTTTTCCACTAAACACAACTAGAAATATAATATTGGGAATTTTTTGGAATTTGTCGTGATCTGGTTCTATCTCACAAATGGCTTGGGCGATTTTAGTCTGAAGGATGTGGATCATTTCTGGATTAATCGCATATCATCGACCTTTAGCGATACCGCACATGAAAGAGACTAAATCCTAGGTCATGTAATGAGCCGCAACGCGGCGAGGGGCAACTTGGTGAGCGTCATTCCTGAGCGATTACTTGTTAAAATATTATTGTCAAGAGAGGTTTATTTACTTTTAGTACGCAAATATCGTATTCATATTTATAAAATGTTAATGCATTTAAGAACAAGAAGATTTGGTGTTCATCCCGTAAATCGAGCCAGGCTGCAACATTACGGTGAGTTTGACAATTTGTATACAAATCTTCGCAAATTTCGACACAGATGTTGGCAATACTGCCGTATGTCTATGAAATCCTTTGCTTTGCTGTTATTTTTAAAATTTCGTAAACTGTCTTATCATAATGGTGGTCGACTCTCTGCAAATGAAATTAAGAGTTCCACATTCACTATTGTCATTTTTATACTCTGCCGTCAATTAAAAATTTGAACAACTTGTGTATGAGACTGTGTGTTCGATCCCTGCTCTGACCACCTTAAATTTCTTTCGACGGCGGTCCCCTCGCTTAGTGACGGCGACACTGTCGAGTATTTAGCCATGAAAAAGTTGCTCAAAATACCATTCAGAACAGGGCAAAATGTAGTTCCCAATCAATCAGTGAGTGTAAAATTAGAACGCGCCCTGCTCACTGGTTTGTGAAAAGCTTTCCCTAATCCCTTCATGTGATGTAAAGAGAAATCATTTTTTTATATTTCTGAGCGGTCCTGGTCGCTTTGTCGCTCATTACCTGGCCTCGGCCTAAAACGGTCTAATCGTAGCTTCGAGACGGCCAATAAGAATCGCCCAGACGGCTGATAACACGATTTCCGAATTTATGACATGAGCTGTATGACATAGTGCGCCATCTTAGTGAAACCAAAGACTACTCGAGTTCATATCTTCCATTTTAGCTCATAAAAAGTCTGTAATCATGGCCCTGTAGCGCTCGCCGTTGATTGAAATGGCGTCTCCAGCAAGATTTTCGAAAAAATTAGTCAATGATGCCACCACTCCATAATCCACACCAAACTTTCACTCTCTATGGAAGGGTTGGCTTCTCGACAACAACGCGTGGGTTTTTCGACTCCCAGATGCGGCAATTTTGCTTGTTGACATGGCCACCTAGGTGAAAATGCGTCTCGACAGAAGAAATGATTTTTCGGGCAAATTCGATGTCCGGTTGGAGGTTCTGTAAGGCCCAAACTTAGAAGCCGAAACGAAGTGGATCGATGGTCTAGGGTTAAGTTGCGCACTTTCGACCACAGCATTCACATTATTGTCGGACGACGTGGACCACGAGTGTTGTTCACTAGCAAGCCAGTCGCACGCGCGGTGAGTGTTTCTTTTCGCCCAAAAGCTTATTTTCATTAAACACGCAGTTTGGTTAACGAAGCAAACGACGTAAGTTTGCAATAGTTCCCAACGCTGTCCAAGCGTAAAGCGACTTATTTTGGTCCGCGGATGTGTGATACCGACTGATACTCAATATTACGAGCAGAAAAAATCAGTCAGTGTCAAAATAACAAATGATTTGAAAAGATTCCTGTATTTCGACCACCAAATATAAATTGATTCAGTGGGGTTATATGGAAAGACAGAGTGCCGTGGCCCGATTGGACAACATTCTTTTCCATTTGTTGTGTGTGTATTGACTAGTAAACGTGAAAACTTGTAAGGCAAAATATATACATGTCGAATTTATGGCAAAATAATGGATTTAAGACCAGTGAGCACTGGTCAAGATAAAGCGTAACGATCAAAAAAGCAAAAATACAAACCAAACACCGACACTAAAACGTGTATTTTTTAAGATAAACAGACGCAACATTTGCAGACAGTGTACAAAACGGGGAATATCATTAATTTTTTATTTGCATAAATCATTTCGTACTGTTTACAGAGAAAGATGCCCATTACAATAAAACAAATAACAGACACGTATGTTTTTTCCTTCAAAATGTCGATTTTATTAAACAAAATTTTACCATACAGACCGAATTTTTATGATCTTAACAACTTTACAAAGCGATACTATTGATGTATAATTTTCATTGCATTGTATTGGTTTTTGTTTTCTCCTGGGCTGAAACCATACAATGGTGAAATATATGACCTGTTGTGGCAACATCTGTCTGTTATTTGTTTATAAAGTATAGTGCGGGTTCTGCTGGTCTTTAAGTTTGTACAAGATTCATTTTCTAAAAATAACGAAATTTAAAAATATTTACAATCCAACAATTATGTAAATATGCATATTAATGTACGTAATACCAGTGGCTGTAGGAAATGAGATAAAGAATAAAGTGGCTAAATCAGCATTGAACTCGAATGATAATGAACGCTCTACTTGCTGACTTTCGATAAAGGTTAATAAAATACTGAGCTAACAGTTAATATGTATGTGTTGATCCACAATTTGTTTTGGAGATAACAAATCGCGGAATTGGGTAAATATGAAAATGTAGATAAATCTTTGAAATTAAATTGTTCTAAATATATAAAAAATGGGGAGTTAGAGAAAGAGGAGCTTTGTAGCCCAGCTGTTGACTTTGATATTTGTAAATCTATGAATGCTGCAATTTAGATTTCAATGTGTGACCTTAAAAATTATAAAATTTATTTGCAATTACTAGGGAGTACAATTAATTCTTAATATATATAATATATACATTTTGTGTATTTCGGCGTGGTTAAATCAACAACTCGTTTCGACTTTTTGTGACGAAGCACCATCCCGATCCACCATGTTTTTCTGGTTTTCCAAATGCAATCGTGGTCACTCCGGACGAACCTCGTGAAGGTCTAGTTATGTATGAGCCTAGTTATGTATGACGATAAGCGTCCACACGATATCGTTTGGTCGATAATGCTGGCTCATAGGCAATTCTCAATACATGTGTTCATACAACATCATTACCGACAAAACGATGATGAATTCGCCATGAAAACGCTTCTCAAAATACCATTCAGAATCGGTGTTAAATCTCCAGGTCCCAATCAGTGAGCTGTGCTTCCTTCATGAGATGTAATGGGAACCATTTCTATTTACAAGGTATTTTCAAGCGTACTGTGCGAAAGACTAAAACCAATTAATGCAGACCTGATCGGATCTTAACAGTAGTGTGGCTTCAGACATAAAAAATCCACTATTGAGAAGATATTCACTTTACGACAAATCTTTAGAGAAGCCCCATGAAAACGGCATCTGGCACCTCTTTGTTGATTATTCCTGCCAAGCTTACACTCCTTTATGGAATAGACTAACCGACACGAGATCCTCTTGAAGATTGGTAATGAGCTCAAAAAACATTTTAATACTCCGGCAGGGTGACATCTTATCGTGCGATCTCTTCAATATTTTATTAGAGATCATAATGAGGAAATCTGCAGATAACACGAATAAGATCATCCGCAGCAAAAGCCACATGCTGCTCTCGTATGCTGACAAGACAAAATTATTGATTTCGACAAGCAGAACATCCACACGATTGGAGGAAAGTGTGAACGTTGGGAACCATTATAATTTCGAGGTAGTGGACGAAATTGCCTTGGGTACCAGACTAGTTATAAAACGGAAAATCATCCTAGCAAGCAGGTCTTATTTGGGGCTAAACAATCACTTCATACATAAGACGATCTTTCGAGGGACAAAGATCTAACTGAGTCAGACTCTTAGACAACCATTCTTGCTTTATATCGAAGAATGCTTTATTGTATCACACGCTAACAAAACAGCCCTAGGAGTGTTCGAGAGAAAAATCCTCTGAAAAATAAATGGTTCTATAGTAGATAATGGCGAGTATAGACGTCATATCAACTACAAGCTGTATGAACTCCATACCGACACGCTGGCTAGACCATGTCCGTAGAATAATGGATCAAATCAAATCAACGTCAAAGATACTCGGCAGACATTTATACGAGACATATATTTCTGTGGCAACAGAAGTGGGCGATTTTTTTACATATAAGTTTATTCCTTACATTGAATGTGACAAATTTGTGGCGATTTTTCTTCATATTTCACCATGTTTCATTAATTTTATTCATATATTTTGGTCGATTTTGAATTTTTACCATTTTTCATATTTCTTGTGGGCGAATTCATTTTGGTCATGCCGTTTCATGCCGCCAATGATATCAATGAATAGTGCGATCAGGACCTCGTTGGAAAGACCAGTTGAAGAATCCCTGTCATAGCTTCGTGTTACCAACAGGAAGAATAGAGTACAAGATCGAACCGATCTGAGAAATATATTAGCTTCTTTATGTAAGGCCGCTAACCCTTTTGTCCATGCCCCCTAAGTAAGTGATTTTATAATATGGATATGTCAAATGCGTAACGATGCGTATTGAAGATCTGATTACGAGAACGTCAAACTCTTTTGCGACGATACTTTTGACTATTTACCGGCAGGTTGAAGTTATTGTTTATGACATTTCTCTAGATTTTTGTATTTGTGGTGAATATAGGGTTGGGAACCCCCATATTATTTTACTTGGAATTAAAACATAAATTTATGCAAATTAAAAAAAAAGGATTTATTGAGATTACTGAATTTGTTTTTTTTTTTTTGCTTCCAGGGCCGGAAATTTCATTTTACGAACTTTTCAAACGTGGAAAAAATACTCTGCCAAAATTGTAAAACCCTTTTTCTTTTATATGCTGGTAATGAAAATTCGCTTAAACTTCATATTCCAAAATTTATTTGGAATTTATTTTATTTTTTTTGTTATTGTTGGATTTTCAAATGACATGAAAAAATTATTTTATCAATTGTTTTTCATTTCTAATTAATAATATATCTTCCTGACGATGCTATCGAAAGGATAGCGAAATATCGAAAAAAAATATAAATATATAAAATATAATATAATAAAACACGACCAAACGCACGGACAATTTAATTTTTGAATAAAATTTATTGTTTTTAGTTAAATTTTTGAAATTCCAAAACCTCACATTTCACTATTTCACTATTTCCAAATTTTGAAAATCCCATTTCAACGTCACACTCTAATGTAAAACCGTCTGATTTGACTGCTATTCTGACGGATGTTATACTGTGCTATTGTCATTGTTCCTATTAATAACAACAAAGTAGACGATGATGACAAATCAAATATTTGTTGTTGTGAACTAAAAACAAATAGAATCAATTTTAACGATGGAAATCTGAATTTCCAGTGCAGTCTACCAGGCCTTCATAAAAAGTAACGTCTGCCTGGGTCGACAGGCCTTTGTTAAGAATTCTGTATAAGAGAATTGACGGAACAGAAGTTGAATGATGTTTTCAAAAAAACGTTGTAAAATAATTGGTACTATGCAAAATCGGGCAGACAGAAGAACCTTAGTCAGACTTTGGAAAATATATTGCTCTAATCTCCGTAATTAAATATCCAATCAACATTATTCCGCAACAATCATTTGACATAAAAAAAACATGCGATGTTTTTGAATGAAATTACAAAATCAGCACCTTTGTGTATTTTAAACAAGACAACATATGTTTTTCGTTGATGTTCTAAAGAAAACATATTTGTAATATATTTATTTTGTAGGCCTTGACCACTCCGCTGCTGCGTATACAACACATTTCTCGTGCAATGTTCATTAACACATTTCACAATCAACAATTGAATAAACAATCAAGAGCAACATTCCACTGATATTAACATATTTAGATTTTCGCTTGTAAAAAGTGTTAAATGTAAAGGTTACGAAATTTCTTAAACAAAAAGTACAAAGAAAAGTCAAATTTGATCAATAATATGTAGAGACAATGTCAAAATGATGTAGAGACAGAAAAGAAAATTAAATATTTTTCGATTTTGAATTTATTCATAAATTGTATTTTAACAGTTTAATAATATTGTGCCCCACATTCAAAATTAAACTGCATAAAAGAGCGCAACCTGAATGCGGAATACAAAACCGAAATATTTTTGTAACCCTCTGGAATTTTTGACATATTGATGTTTTGACATATTTAGTTACTGCAGAATAGCAGAGCATTTTTTCAAAATCTAAACCCTATAAATGAGTCAGTCTTTGTATCCATATATCTAACTGTTTTTCTAATCGAAATGGTTTTGAAAAATGATGTCCACTCGGTTTGGATATTTAATGATATACGAGTAGTTACTATAACTACCTAAACATTTGTGTGTACACTAGGGTGTACTGAAACCCGAGTTTTTTTGGAATTTCAAATGTGGGGGATGCGTATTGAATAGGTGATTGCGTGAACGTCAAACTTTTTTGCTATACGAGGGTAGTTTAGTTGTATGGGACTTTTTTGGAGTTTAGAGTCTTAACTCCCCTAAAAATTACCCTTTTAATGTAAAAACATACTTAAGGAAAACCTAGGTTGATCGCTTATATCGGAAATTGTACTATAAATGAAACTATTGTATTTTATTACCTTTTTTGAATCTGTTGCTTCTTTAATATACAATATATTAATTTTCCAATAAGCTATAAAATATTAAAATTTATTCGGGCCAAAAAATTTATTCGGGCCAAAAAGATGGATTTTTTATAACTAAAAAATTTTCAAGTAAAATAATTTTCCTCCACTAATCATTGCACATAGTCCATTTTCTGAAATTCCAATTTTCTACACCTCCAGAATTTATAACGATGCATTTTATACCGGCCTTTTTTAGGAAAAATCAGATCAATTTAAAGACGAACAAATAATGTTTATTTTATTAAGATGAATATTAATTCTTAAATATTTCCATCATAGAATGTTAAAAATATGGAATAATTTAATAATGTTGATTCACAGTTTGCAAATTAAATTGTTTTTCTGCTTCGTTCGTGACAAGACATGATTAAACTCCTGCAGTAGTTTAACTGCTCTTTCTGCCGAGACAGTAACAATATTTAAATTATTTACTAATGAAAGACCAACAACACTGTGGAATAAAATGACACTTTTTCGCAAATAACAATGTTCTGACAACGGATACTGGAAGATGAGGTAAACAAAATATGTGTATCGGAGTGTTGAATGTTTACGTCCGAGTTTATTTTAAGGGTGGGGTGTGAAATGTTTCTCCTTTTTCACATTCTTATGATGAGTCGGCATCGGAATCCATGTTATCCATGGGGTGTATGGCACTCAAGAATATATTATTTTTCCAACACAGCACCTCAGTTAAGCCCCCGTCTAAAATTCCATCTTAATCCGAACACCCATTTAGGAACGGCTGCATTATTTCCATGTTTTTGAAAAATCCTCCACTGTGTAGTCGCCATGGCTAAAATCCATAAATTGGGCTACGAATTCCAAACCTAACGAAATGGCTGGGCGGTAAGAAATGTGGGTCGAATGGAGACCCAATTTTGAGTACCTTGAGAAAACCAATTCTTTGGAAGGAAAAACAAAATTTGCAAAACTGGTAAACTAAATGTATCGAGCTAAAAGGACTCTATCCTGAGAAATTAAAGAGTTTTTTTATTCAAAAAGTCAGGAAGAGGTGTCAAACTGTCATATACATTAAAATCTACTGTTACATTGCAAGTATCTAAATTCCAGCACTCCAGCTGTAGATACCACCATCAATATCTTATTACCTAAATGTTTCTACACCTTTTTCTATTTGCCATTCCATTGCTTAGGCTAATAATATTTATCTTCAAGAATCTAAGGAATTAATTCTACCTTCAACTAATTAAACAAAATGCTGTTTAAAGAAAAATGCCGACACCATCTAATTGGTTACTTTAGCTACATTTTATCTTATTAAGAGGCGAACGAACTGCACCCCAAAATACCACGTGAGACACAAAAAACGTCTGTTATCACCGGTAATTCTACAAAATATACCAGCTACGAATTGTATGATAATTAGGGTGATAGAAATCTAAAACAAAAATCGTGCAATAAAAATAAATGTTTTCAGCAGACTGTCAACCGTATTCCCAGAAAATAATATAGGGATTCTGAAGTCAGGGCGGGAATCCAGCAATATTAAAATTTTTGTATTGGATACAAATATTCCCTTTTTTCAGACATTATTCTATATAATGGAGCTCGCTGCCAAAAGTGGTAAAAATAAAATTTCTTCATTGTAATTACATGATTCGATCTGAAGTTATTTCTTAGAATAATGTTTTTCTATTTCTTATGAGCTACACAGATCAGAGTTCGTTTTCTGCAATTAGAAAAAATGTAACCAGTCGGCACCAGGATTTGAACTCACGTTGGCGGACGATCGTTTGTGACTCTTGTCGTAAGCGCCTTAGCGTTCTACTCCAGAGACCGTCTTGTTCACATTGTCACTAATCAGCCATTATCGGAATGTTTCTCCTCTTTGGCTGTACGTCTATATTTGGAAGATATTTCTTAAAGTTAAACACAAGAGGGTGAAAGATTTGTAGCATGAACTATATTTCCATTTTTATTCCATGCATTCCAATGGATAAATGTTCATATTGCTGGATTCCCGCATCGGGCAGAAGCCCTATATTATTTTGTGGGCAATTAGCTCTTCTTTATAACTCACTTCTTTTCAATTCTAAAAATTTTTATTCTACAGTTATATGCAATATTATTGATTCTCCAGTTTTTTTGCGGAAAATATTTTGATCCGTCGGTGGTGCAGTGAGAGCATACCTGGGTTTTTTTAATTTGCATTGGATTTTAATTTGCATTACTTTATCTAAAGCAAATGCAAAGGTTGTGGAATCGGATGCCAATTGTAATGATATGTGGGAATGCTTTTAATTGCTTTGAATTTGTTTGACTGCTGGCAATTCTGTTTATAAAGTATTTTATATGTAGATGTTTGTGGCTTTGATACGCATTGCCTCATAGTACTTTCAAATTCATAAATCTTTACTGTATAAAATATTTGAAAACCATAACTGCCAGATGTGAAGGAAATGCTTTGGAAATGAGTACAATGGTATTGCAATTTTGTTTGAATTTGCATTTCGAAAGGTAATTTAAATTAAATTAGAAATTATAATTGTCATATAATTAATTCGCCCCATGTATGAATGAGAGTGTGCGCGGCTCTTGTGCATCAGAACGAGGGTCCGATCCCTGCTTTGACCCCCTTAAATTTCTTCCGACGGCGGTCACCTCGCTTAGTGACGGCGACACTATCGAGTATTTAGCCATGAAAAGGCTTCTCAAAATACCGTTCGGAACCGGTGTAAAACTGTAGGTCCCAATCAGTGAGTGTAAAAGTAGAATGCGCACAGCTCACTGGTTGGGAGAAGCTCTCCATTATCCCTTTATGGGATGTAACCGGAAACCATTTTTTTATACTTACATATTTTGGTAAATCCAGGATGGCAGAAAATGGTTCTTCCCCGGCCGGACTTTGACCGTTTGTAACTTTTTGTGTGAGCAACGGCCGATTTCTCTATGTCTAGTTATGGAATTAGTATGGAATAATAGTTTGTATGGAATTTACAATTTTTAATTGTCTTTGTAACTTTTTTGTGAAAGTGGACGTAAGAGATATGAAATTTGGATTTTCTAAAATAATTTTCAAATTCATCAGGAATAATTTTCAGATATTCGGCCTTTTATTGGTACTTTTTAATTGTATTATTCAAGTTCTAGGCCATTGAATAGAGATACCGTTTTCAAAGAGGAGTTTTGCATATGTATTCCTATGATTCCTGGCAAACCGTATAGTTATTTCAGATCTAGCCACAGATCTTCGTCAGCGGTTGGCGGCGGTTATTGAAAAATTCATCAAACTAAATGCAAACGAAATCTCATTTGAAATGAGAAGTGTTTGAAAAATATCGCAATCAAAACACACAAGAAAACATTTGCAAAAATAATTTTGTCCATCTTCAAAGAACCATCGGTTCCCATTAGAAATGTTTTTTGTTGCTGCCTAAAAGACAACACAATTTGTACATGCAAAAACAATTGCATGCAGTTTCGTCGTCCTCCACGATATTCGGATTCATCAGGGATGATTTTTACTTATTCGACCTTTATATTGGTACTTTTTAATTTTATTATTCAAGCTCTAGGTCATTGTCTTGTTGGCTTTAAGGCAACAACAAAAACATGTATAATGGGAACCGATGGGTCTCTGGAGATGGGAAGAAGTTTTTCCAAATATTTTCTTGTATGTTTTGCTTGCGATATTTTACGAACACTTGCATAATATTGAGTTCTCAATTCAAATGAGATGTCGTTTGCATTTAGTTTGATAAATATAGAATGGCCTAGAGCTTGAATAATAAAATTAAAAAGTTAAATAATTTTCCACAAACACAAATTTTTGGAAAAGCTGATCACCTTATTGATAATTCATTCATTGCTAATTTTTTCAAAAATGAAACAAAACTAAATTTTGTGGAGAAATCTGTAATTATTAACATATAGAAAAACGATTCTTTAAATTTATCTTTTAATTCACTAGGCTGATTTTTATTTATGGCTTGAGCTTGAATAAACAATTAAAAATAATCAGTTTTATTGTTCAAAGATTATTTCTTGCAAATGTTGGAGGAAATCATTGGGTAGTGTCATATAGAGCTGCCATCTTTCTCATCTGACGTTTCGCTTCTCACTCTTCGTCGTGCGGTCGGTGCAAAGAGAGTTATTTGACGTAAATTGACTTACACCGGGTGGAATTACAAAAACTGTCGAATGTTTTGATACAAAACTGTGATTATTAATCGTATTTTGAACTTTTTTGTTATATTTTATTGTTCGTATATATACGTGGTGTATTTACACAAAAACTTTAACGCACAAAACGAAATGACGTTGCTGTTTTCTTGTTGGTTGGTTTGAGCCATTACCTCGATCTGGTATTAAGAAAGCAATACCTTCAACATGCAACGTGCATATGCAATACACCAAACTTCGTAAGTTTCCTGAGCCTAATCGCTTCTCTATACATCATTTCTCTATGGACGTAACTGTGCTAAGGTGGTCCAATCTAAGGTTCAAATTCGCAATGGCGCAGCAGAAATGGTATTTGGCAATTTTTGTGAAGTTTTCGTTGCAATAACAAGTAAGTGTATAAAAAAATAACGAAAATTTCATGAACCGAAAATTTCGCTCACTTTTCATTTGCTTCGTACTCAGCTCAAAACAAGGGGATTTCCTACCTAATACAACTGCAGAGGTTGTATACGTTGTGCTGAGGTACGTCTTTCCATGGAATGCCAAATCATAATGAACAAAAATACCATGACAGTTTGAATTCTCATAAAATCCGTACTGGAAAAAGTACCTTTAAATGAATCAGCCATTACAATAATCAAGTATGTATTGATTTTTCCGGAAGCAATGTTCCACACGATGCCCCTATTTAAAATGGAGGTTACTGAGGGTTACTGGGGTTATGCACATTCGATTACAAATAGAAATAACAACAAACAACCATAACATATGAATTAAGGTAACACAACTGGGCTAACACAAACAATAACCCTTGCACTCGTAATGAGACAAACGATCATAGTGTTATAGTTCAATTAAAAGTTGAACAAATGTAGTTATTAACCCGAAGTGATTTCTGTTGCACTTAGCAATTCTAGTTGATGCAATAACTAATAGGAAGTTAAACTATTCACTCGAAATTGAAAAGTATTAATTGAAATCTTACAAAATTGAGAAGAAATATTCATATTTAGAAACACTACTAATTTTAGGGGCCTCAAACAACCTAGAGGGGGCAAGGGCCTTACGAAATAAAGATCAAATGATTCCCCTACCGGCTCGACCTTCATCTTTTCTCCACCAGTTGGTAACACGAAGCTCTAGCAGGCAATATTACACCTGGTCTTTCCAATGAACACTTGTGGTTATATTTTTCGATATTGTTGGGCTTAAAGATTTAAAATAAAAAAATAAATCGTTTCCCATTACATCCCATGATGGGACAGGGGAGAACTTCTCACAATCACTGAGCTGTGCGCTTTCCAGTTTTCACTCACTGATTGGAACCTACAGTTTTACACCGATTCCGAACGGTATTTTGAGGAGCTTTTTCATGGCTATATACTCGATAGTGTCGCCGTCGCTATGCGAGGTGACCGCGCCGAAAGAAATTTTAAGGTGGTCAGAGCAGGGTTCGAACCCAGCATCTCATGTACAAGAGCCGCGTACACTAACCATTGCACCACCGACGGCTTAAATATTTAAAGAAGAAGAATTTCATCGTCGTAATGACTGTACATTTGAAAGAATAATAATAAACAGTTTATATGTTTCATAAAATATATACTCAATTCTTATTGGAACCTACAGTTTTACACCGATTCCGAACGGTATTTTGAGGAGCTTTTTCATGGCTATATACTCGATAGTGTCGCCGTCGCTATGCGAGGTGACCGCGCCGAAAGAAATTTTAAGGTGGTCAGAGCAGGGTTCGAACACAGCATCTCATGTACAAGAGCCGCGTACACTAACCATTGCACCACCGACGGCTTAAATATTTAAAGAAGAAGAATTTCATCGTCGTAATGACTGTACATTTGAAAGAATAATAATAAACAGTTTATATGTTTCATAAAATATATACTCAATTCTTATTGGAACCTACAGTTTTACACCGATTCCGAACGGTATTTTGAGGAGCTTTTTCATGGCTATATACTCGATAGTGTCGCCGTCGCTATGCGAGGTGACCGCGCCGAAAGAAATTTTAAGGTGGTCAGAGCAGGGTTCGAACCCAGCATCTCATGTACAAGAGCCGCGTACACTAACCATTGCACCACCGACGGCTTAAATATTTAAAGAAGAAGAATTTCATCGTCGTAATGACTGTACATTTGAAAGAATAATAATAAACAGTTTTTATGTTTCATAAAATATATACTCAATTCTTATTGGAACATAAACTGAAAGAATTGGTGGTAAATGGGGGATTCAATGAATTACTTTTCAAGATTTTTTAATATTAATCATAGGGCCAATTAATTATATGACAATTATTCTTTGTAGTTTAATTCGAATTACCTCTACAAATGCAAATGAAAAAAAAAAAAACTTAAATACTGTTGGCAATTGTAGTTACCTTCAAAGTATTTCCTTCATATCTGACAGTTTTGGGTTTCATATATTTTATACAGTACAGGTTTATGAATATGAAAGTACACGAGGCAATACCTATCGAAGCCACAAACCTCTATATATAAAATACTTCAAAAACCCGAATTGCCGGCAGTCAAAAGTGTTCAAAGTAATTAAAAGCATTCCCATATTTCGTACTTCCCATATTTCGTACTTTCATATAGCCAAAGACGGAAACACAAACAGTGTTGCCAGTTTATCAATAAAAATAGTCCAGCCATCATTACATTATCTGAGCTCAAGTTCGAGACCAAAGTGCCTTCATCGAGGGCGTACAGTAGAGATTGTTCAGCATAAATAATCCAAAGGAATTAAAATGGTGCGGAGAATCATAAATAGATATTTTAAAAACATAATTGGCTAATATCGAAACCTGGGGAAGTCCACAGTAACATCATCACAAAGTAGTATATCGAATATGAATATATGCTGTATAAAGGTTTGCGATTGAAATCAAAATTCCATTATATTATATCTTATCGAACGCTTTCTTAACATCCAGAGAAACCGCAACACTGCATATCCTGTTTCCCAAATTGAAAATAACATTACTATGAAATTTCAACCAAGCATAGACAGTAAATTTCTTTTGCGAAACCAAAATGAAGATCCGAAATATAATCTGCCAGCAAGACCACCAAATATATGACAGCAGTACGTAGAAAGGGTTGTATCGTACATAGACAAACTCGACTATCATGGAATCAAAAGAAATCAATTTCCAGAGATAGATATCGATGAAGACAACTCGTTGACGGAATATGTTCTCCGTGAATCTTTTATTTGGATGTCCACAAATTCACACCAAAGACTTGAATTTCGTGATTTCGTGGTCGATTGTGAGGTATTTCTTGTTGGGCTATTTGGACGAGGACCATGTCGTGGACACATTTCTGACATAAGTTTTACCACTTTTAGTATTCTTTCGTTCCCGTACTTGTTTGTAACTTGATCTCTCAGAGAGAATTTTTTGATATTTCAGGTGAAACTCTCTGTTACTAGTTTTACTATCAAAACAGTACGGGAGCAAACCAACTATATATTTACTTTTTGTGATCTATTCTCAATTTTGAAGTAGTAAGTCATTTTGAAATACATAAAATATTTTAAAGGTTAGTTTTGACATCACAGGTTGAAGTTTACTTTAAATACAACAACAGTTTCAGTAGTTGTTGTACGCCCTCATTAGCTTGTAGATTCTGTAATGTTTATCCAAACTCTAATCTGTTTCATATATTTCCCACACAAAGCAAATGTGAAAAAACTTTACTCATTTCCCTACATTGCTCGAATGTCAACCCTAGAACTATCACATCCTACATCCTAAATATAGACACAGCAATGCCAACCCACTTTATGGTAGTAAAGACCATATCAGTACGTCATAGCAAATTTGAATACAATGATGTTAACTGGAAACAATTCATATGTACTAAGGGCCGTTATCACACTGTCTGGTTACAAACTGCCAGTTAGCGTTAACTATAGGATAATCGGGGATACTGGGGATAAGAGAATAAATATAAAAGAGAATCTATGCTTTGAGATACAATAGACCATCCTAGATCCATAGAAATATTCGACTTAGATAACCAAATCAGACGTAACCGAAGGTAGTGGCTGTCACAACTACACTAGAAGCCATTACAACCGAATTATAGTTTGTCAAAACCTATCTAAAGGTAGTTAACACCGCATTAGATGGTGTCACAATCGCATTACAGGTTGTCTCAACCGAATTAGAGGTGGTTTCTGCCAAATTTAGAGGGTGTCACTACCGAAATTACAGTTTATCGCAACCCAATAAAAAGAAAATTTTTTCAGTTATACCAACAGAAATACTGAGTGGTTCTTCTATTTGTCGTATGTATATCTATCTACCGGAATTTTCACTGTTATTGGGGCTCGTCCCCTTTTCTTCCCTCCCTTCTCTCTTTTTTCTCATATACATATATTGGCAATCACAATGGGTCGACCGACCTCCGAATATAGTGACGACATAGCAGTTTTAAACTGTCTCTTATTGTCACGTATCCTAAACCTAACTTAACCTAGTATATTTTGAATTTTCGATCTGTTGTTTTACCGCAGCCTGAATTTCGTCGTCGATTTCCTTGTCATTGTATGCGAACAATTAATCGTTTGGCTGAGCGCCTCGTGCAAACTGGGTTCACTAGTGATAACGCAAGAAGTGGACGGCCTTGAATTGCACGTTCGACCGAGAACATCGCTGCTGTGGCCGAGGACATCAGAGAGAATCCACAAATCTCGACGAAACGACGATGTACACAATTACACGCTGAAAAATAACGACCCCTGCAACATATTGCAGGAACTATCTGCATGTTTACAAGCAATTATAGATCTGCTGTTTTGTTTTTTGTTGTCTGTCTCATTTTTATTTCAGCAGTTTTCAAAAAATATAGCCACATTTCGGTAACATGTCCCAAACATGTTATATTGAATAGTAAACATAATGTATTTGAACACAAGTATACTATATTTGCGACAAGCTACAAAGAAGTTATATTTTGTGCATCAAAAGCCCGATTGAATTCACCACGAATATTGGATGATATCACGGGAACAGTCTGGGGCAAGTGATGCTGTGGGATGGTTCTGGAACTCGTATAAAAAGCTGATGTGTGATGAAACTGGGGGTACTCTCATTTTAGATGAATATAGGGGCACACCCTTGGCAATAGTGTTAAAGTGTTAATATGTACTGTACTAAAAAATACAGGTGATAAAGAACATTTCTGTACTTATCGTAGTGTAAAAAAAACCTTCTTTTATTAATTAGAAACAAGCCGCGCAAAAAAAAAGACAATTAGAGAACTCGTGAGAATATTTTCACCTTAAGTCAAAAAAAAAAGTTGTTTTATCTATTCCCATCAAAAAATTACAAACCATCTGTCACGATATTTCCAAAAAAAAAAACAAAAACATATACCTATCATCTATACGGGATTTTGTTTTCTTTAAATCGAACTTGTTAACCAGTTCATATGTCTTAAGGTCCATCAGTTTAGTATCAATTTTTGCGTTGACACAAACTAATGAGAAAATTTTAACTAATGAGAAAATACTTTTAATAATCGATTTATTTTCTCAAATCAATAGGTTTTGCATAATATGAATTATCAATTTAAATTGTTATAGCACTGGTCGTAATTCCTGAACTAGTTGCTAAATTCAAAAGTTAATTTAATTCAAAATTACCCCCATTATCACCATCCATGGTTATACTACTAACAAACAGTTATAGCTGTCAGTTTGTATTGAATTTTAAATTGTTTACTGTAGGTTAGCTCTAACCACACAACGTGCTAATAACCCTTAAGGCGCTATTGCCCCATATTTGTTGCTCACAGTAATCAAATAACTTCCATGGTACATCCGGCGTAGTTCTTTAACACAAATAAAACTGCTGTTCACTTATTTTGATAAATATTTATTTATGAGTGTCTAACTTTTTAAATATCATTATTATACGATGGTAAGAACTTCCTTGTTCCTTGCTTTTTGCTTTCACCTCTCCACAGGAAGTAAAAGTTTTCCTAAGTAAATTTAAGTTGATAAAGTTTGAAACATTTTGCTGGTGGCGATTTAGTTTCAACAGATTTATGCCATAATATCTTGTTATTGGCGGTGCAAGAACTTCAAATATGTTGGAATTAGGAATATTAAGTGGGAAGTGAGAAGTGAGAAGGAGAGAAGTGATGAAATATTAACGAGCTACTACTAAATATAATTTAAACCCCTTAGTAGCCGCGCATTGTTGGGCATACATTTCAGTACTTTTGTTTAATATTCTGATAAAGAATAATCTACTGTTAAGACAGGTTGCCATATAATTACAAAAACATTACAGAAAAGGTAGTGCATACCAGGGGTGTGGAGTTGGAGTTCATGAAATTTGCCAGGAGTCGGTGTAGGACTTTGATTCGATGAAATTCAGTCCGACTCCGAATTATTCAACCTCCTATAAAATTTGAGAAATGAAAGAGGAAGAAGAATTGTTAATTATTTGGCATTTTTATTAAACGTCTATTCTAGACATTGATTAGCGTGGAAGGATCGACTCCGCACAATAGTATTATTTCCAGCGATGTGAGATAGGGCTAACAAATCAGTTGTGGAGGTCTTTAATATGGAAACTGTTCTTCTATGTTGACTTCATTTTTAGAGTCGTCATGGTTCGGAACACAATTATTTTAAGCCATTTACAGTGATACGCACATCATTACTTTTGTTATATTGTCAATGGGTCCCGAGAGAATGCAATGAAATATGGAAAATAGCAGAATGTTCATTAATATAACCTCTCCGCGGTGTTGCTCTAGTTCTAGAGATATCTCGTAAAACCTTTACAAACATTTTACTGGGAAATATTTTTTAATGAGAATTCTTTTATAATTAATGCAAATTGATAAGTTAGAATTATTTCGGCTTGAGGTCATATGTGCACGCTGAAAATCAGTATTTTTTTTTTGTTTAGACGCAAATATAACGTATTTGTAGCTTGACTCAAATATAGTATGCTTGTGTCCAAACACATTGTGTTTGCTATTCAATATTACATTTTGGACACACAATGATTTATTGGCTTTAATAAAAGTTTTTGTGACCCAAATGTGGCTTTGGTTGATGAAACCTGCTGAAAACAAAAACGTGACAGCAAGAACGAAACAAAACAGTAAAAGATCTTCTATTCATAAAAACCATATACTTGGTTCCTGCAATGCTGTTGGAGCAGATATTTTTCAGCGTGCGTAATTACATTACGAGCTTATGTCAACTATTTTTATATTATCAGCAAAATTTTGCAATTGTGTGTCTGTACGCTGTATCACGCGTAAAGTTAAGCCTTTTCTCTGTTGAAATGTCATTTATGTGTAACATTTCTTGAAAGAGATGTCGAGAGTAATTTTTGCTCTTCAGCATGAATTTTTGCTTCGTCAAAGTTTGGTTTATGTCCTGTTAAAATACAGTGGGCCTGGAGTCTGCTCCAAAGACTTATAGTGTACCATTTAGTCCGATTTATGAGCAGATATTCATGTATTCAGTTTATTCATAGTTGTGCCGACATATAGTTTACTTATAAGTATGGCGCGCGAATCGTGCTACAAAAACATAACGAAATAATTTTTTTTTTCTTATTTTTTTAATTTTGCAGGTTACTATTTAGATTTAGTAAAATGAATCTTTGGGATATCGAAAAGAGAATTTGGATAGTGCAGCGGTACCATTCTTTGCAGTCCTTGAAGGCCGTCCCATTGAGATCCCCATGTTCGGGTTCAAGACACAATCGCGGCTGCAGCATCGTCCATTCTGGCAAATCCAAGCGAAACTCGATACTCTACGAAGCAATGTCTGAGCTGGGTATTCCTGCAAAACTCATTCGCCTTTGCAGGACGACCTTGACCAACAGCAAATCTGCAATGAAAGTTGGTAAGGATATTACCGAACCTTTTGAAATTGGGCGAGGCCTCAAGCCAGGCGACACCCTATCGTGCGATCTCTTTAACATCTTAATGTATATAACACTCAACAGCAAAAGTCACATGCTTCTCGCGTATGCTGATGACATAGATATCATTGTGCGCACAGTTACTGCGGTGTTTTCGAGAATTGAGAGCAAAACTAGGTATGACAGTAAAAGAGTGAACGTAGATAACCGTTATAATTTCGAGGCAGTGGATTTAATTTATATACCTCGGATCTGCCGTAAAAAAAATCACAACTTTATCCTTCACATCAAGCGGAGAATTGTGCTTACGATTAGATGTTATTTTGGGCTAAACACGCACTTTAGAGATAAAGCCCTCTCTCGAGTAGCACAAGTCTAGCTACACCAGACTCTCATATAACCTGTCTTGCTTTACGGCGCAGAATCGCAAGCAGACGTAACATCTCTATGAGTCTTCGAGAGCAAAATACTGCGAATAGTTTACTGCCCTATAGTGCACAACGGCGAGTATCGGCGACGCATGAACCATGAACTGTGTGAGCCATTTCCCGATATTGACATAGTTAAGCCGACCAAAATAACGCGATTGCGCTGGCTTGACGATGTCAGTAGAATGGTTGAAGACGAACCAGCTGGAAAGGTTTTCGAACCCGAACTCGGAGGAAGACGAAAAATATGAAGACCTAGGCTCCGCTGGAGGGATCAGGTTGACGAATGCCTGCGGATACTTGGTATTGCCACCTGGAAAGATAAGGCAAAAGATCGATTGTAAGGTCCCTGACACCACGGCGTTGGTCAAGACCGGATAAATAAGGAATGGGTGGGCTTTTATTTAATATTTCTTAGAAGAAATTTGAAGCGCTACATTGTGAAAAACAAACAAATAATGCATTCAATGCAAATAAATGTAAAAATTACCGTTTTAAATCTTTTAATTTTTTGTATTAATTATTTATAAATGTGGATTTATTTTGATAATATTAATAATAATAAATAATACATATATATTAAAATCGAAGAATAATTCGTTTCTAAATATTTTTACATTTGGGAGGAAATTTGCATGTGTTTCCACGTAAGTATATGTAGGTTTGGGGGAAACACGCGAATGCTTCCACGTAAGTATATGGATGTTTGGGATGAAGAACGCATATGTTTCCACGTAAAATCATAGAAGTTTCTCAGTAAACATGATACTATTTGCATTCAAATACAAGTAAGTTTGGGACTGCGTGCACCCACAAAGAGCAACTGTCTGGTGCGGAGTCTGGTCAGGAGGGGTGATAGGGCCTTACTTTTTTGAAGATGAGGCCGAAATTACAGGGACTATGAGCGGCATTCGATACTGGAACATGATAACGGAGATCTTGTGGCCTCAACTGGCCGGCATGGATCTGGGCGACATGTGGTATCAGCAACACGGCGCCACCCGCCGCACCGCGCATAAAACAATCGACTTATTGTATCAACGATTTCCAGAACAAATTATCTCAAGAAATTCTGATGTCGACTGGCCACGAAGATCATGCGATTTAACGTCGTTCGATTTCTCTTTAGAGTTTTGTGAAATCCCGGGTTTATGCGAATAAACCAGAATCAATTCCTGATCTCAAATCCAAGATCCAACGCGTCATCGGTGAGATACAGCCACATCTCTGTGAAAAATTCATGGGAAAGAGTAATGACCTGTCATCAGAGCCGTGGGACCATTTGACGGATATTTAATTCCATACTAAAACGGAACATGTCTTCTTTACAATCCAATAAAAAAAATCAAAACTATATTTAAAATGAATAAAATGAATTACAGATTATGCGGAAAAATTATAAAAACAGCTAATATGATTAAAACATATCAAAACAGTTAATAACAAAATCAATTTCAACCACTCCATTGAGTGTCTTTACTGTAGCGTAACTAAACTCTCATATTTCTGGGATGATTGCATTTGAAATTGAATTAATAATGTTGAATTGAGTGCGTGACTTTCACTCATACTTGGTTCAAACCGCCCACTACATATTTAAAAATTATAAAGCAAATTGTGTAGTTTTTGTTAAAATGTTAACTATATTTTCGCAAAGATCTTAGGGTGAAGGTATGTTAATTAGTGTGTCAAAATTTTTGTGGTAAAAGTAAAAAATATATTGTGCATGGGATATTTTGTTCAAAGGAATGCGGTGGACCAATTTGCTGGTCGTCAGTATTTACGCAAATAAAAGTTTAATTCTCATTCCGATTTTCCACCAACGCATTTCGGCATTTTGCTGCCGCCTTCATCAGTAAGTTTGATAACACATTTTAAAACCGGCACCAAAATTTCTTAATTGTTCTCCATTCAGTTGTCTCTTAATCTCCAAGTTTCTACGGGTCATTTTAGTAGTTATAACCTTTTTTTTGTGTAACGGGTAGGGTTTACTTTATTGAAATATTTTCTGAATTTCTATACGACACCCGCTGTGGCAGATCGCAGGATTGTTGTCTGTTGTAAAAAACCATCACATGTGGTTTATAGAATTTGTGTTAGCAATGAACAGACAGACTTATGTATATTGACATTTCATTGCACTTTATGCGTTGGCAGCAAATGGATTCTATTTTTCATTATGGCATATTGACATAAATTTCACACGTGTAACCTATTATCACACCCTTACGCGATTTATGCAAAGGTCACCGAAATGTCAAAAGTGACAAAAATAAATTTACAGGAGTTTGCGTTTATGCTTGTAGTAGAACATGCCAGTCATGTGAGTATGAAAGTAAACAGTGCACAAACATCCGGGCAAAATCCTAAAAAAACAATCCAATTTGTCCATATATAATTTTGAAATTTGTTGAATCGAGAGAGAACCCAGTTTGTAATTATCTGTTAAGATAAAAGGGCGGGATAAGCTCAGTTTTAAAAACGTCATTAATTTTCAGTCCTTCTTTTTTTTGGTGTAGCTACATCTCTCCAGCCAATCACGCAAACCCATCACAAGAACAGTAGCTAAATAACGGGTTTTTCAACAGAGACGCTACAAAAGTAAATCGATAGGAACAGCAAACGACGCCATATTTTTCCCGCTCTTTTGACATTTCTCTTCAGTAAGGTTTGCCATTTCATCATGGAAAGATATACGAGCCAACAACGAGTCGAAATTATTAAAATTTACAACCGAAATTTGAAGTCGGTGGCCTCAACTTTAAGAGGCCTCAACAATCAGCGATGAGGCTCATTTCTGGCTGAATGGCTTCGTCAATAAGCAAAATATGTATGTGTTATTGGTCAGATAGCAATCCACACGTAATCCATGAGTCATCATTGCATCCCGAAAATATTACGGTTTGGTGCGGTTTATGGGCCGGCGGCGTCATTGGGCCGTACTTCTTCCGTGATGATCAAGACCGGCACATTACTGTGAATGCGAATCGCTACCGTTCAATGATAACCGAATATTTTTGGCCCCAATTGGATAATATGGACTTGGAGGACATGTGGTTCCAACAGGACGGCGCCACAATCCACACAGCGAATCCCACAATCAATTTATTGGAAACCAAGTTTGGTGAACGTGGTGAACGCTTTATCTCTAAAGTGCTTGCTTAGCCCAAAATAACATCTATTCGCAATCACAATTCTCCGCTTGATCCCAAGGCTGACGTTGTTGTTGTCGTTCACGGCAGATGAGGTATATAAATTCGTCCACTACCTCGAAGTTATAACGGTTATCAACGTTCACGCTTTGGTCTAATCGCGTGGAGGCCCTGTTCGTTGAAACTATTAATTTTGTCTTGTCCCCATCCATCGCCAGACCCACTTTTGCCGACTCCTTCTCAATTTTCGAAAAATTCTCACAGCGAATGCCACAATCAATTTATTGGAAACCAAGTTTGGTGAACGTGTTATCTCACGAAATCGCCCAGTCGATTGGCCGCCTCGGTCTTGCGATTTGACGCCGTTAGATTATTTCCTGTGGGGCTACGTCAAGTCTATGGTCTATGCCAACAAGCCAGCGACGATTGATGAACTTCGTACGAATATCGAACGTGAAATTGCAGCAGTATCGGCCGATTTATGCTTAAAAACCGTCGAAAATTGGGATCAGCGTCTGGACTTCTGCAAGCGTGCCCGTGGTGGCCATGCAAAGAAATCGAGTTCCATACATAATGGCATCGAACGCACTTTCACAGGAATAAAGAATTTCATTGGTATCTAAAACCGGTTTTGTTTTATTTAAAAAACTTTTGTAGCGCCCTTATTGAAAAACCCTTTATAAAAGAATTTATTTATTTTTGAATTAAATACATTAAAAAACTCATACTAACAGGTGGTCCAAATACAGGTATCTTTTCAATATCTTTCAATGCATCTGAGGCCAAAGGGCCTCTGTAACATATTCTGCAGGAACCATGTCTATGTTTAGAATTCACCCCATCATTCATATTTTCCCAAGTCCCAAACTCACTTATATTCAAATGCAAACATTAGAATGCGTACTGGCAAACATGTATGCTTTTATGTGGAAACATATGCGTGCTTCATCCCAAACCTCCATACACTTACGTGGAACATGTGCGTCTGACCCTCCAAACATAATAAAAAAAAATTGTTTTTTGATCTCAAAGTCTATATAAATTATTTGGGATGATTTTTATTTATTTGTCCTTTATATCGGTACTTTTTTATTTTATTATTCAAGCTCAAGATCATTCAGTGTCTCTATAAATAGAGATATAGTTTTTTATAAAAGGAGTTTTGCAAATGCATCCTCATGATTCCTGGCAAACCGTTTAGCTATTTCAGATCTAGTTACAGATCTTCATCAGTGGTTGTTGAGAAAGCTGCTGTTGAAAAATGCATCAAACTAAATGCAAACGAAAACTCATCTCAATTTAGAATTTTCAAATGTTCGAAAAATATCGGGCCCCAAATCAATATACAGGACATAATTTTGTGGTGTACTTTCATATATTTGGGGTCCACCACAAAGCCACATGTGGATCATAAAAACATATATAACCTATTAATCATTAAGACTCCAATATGTAATATTGAATAGCAAACAGAATGTGTTTGGACACAAGTATACTATATTTACGACAAACTACAGACATGTTATATTTGTACCCAAATAACAAATAAATGACAGCTTTTTCAGCGTGTCATAATATACCAACCGAACGACACTTGTGATTGAACCACCCTGTACAAGGTTTTAAGGTTAGAAAAATTTTTCTAAGTGCAGAACTATAGGTTTAGTTGCAATAATGGGAAATTCTTGCATGACTAGTTTTGGAATTCGTGACAAGTTCATCATCAGATTCTTTAATACTGTACGTACCCAAATTGATACCACCGGCAGATCATCAAACATATATTTATTAATATCAATAATAACAGATGGCATCTGACCAATAACCATTGAGTCAATATCGAACTTTCGAAAACAGATAGGATTAAAAATAGCCGATTTGCAGAGAATCTTAAGCGAACCACAGACCTGTCTTTCATGAGCATGAGCTTGGTCGATAACTTTTTATGTGACTAATGAATTTGAAAAAATACTACCAATAATTTTTGTGAACATGATAGTGATGCGAACAACTTCGATTACATTCTCATTTGGTATAAAGAAGGGAAGTAACCCAACATAAACATCAGCGATAGCTGATGCTCATGCTCATGAATGACAAGTCAGTGGTTCGCTTTAGGACAGTTACATTTGAAACCAGTAATGTGTAATGTAAAGTGTTATGTTTGTACTGTACAACTAAAACACAGCAAATCATTGTCGTATTTTGAATTGAGTTTTGGTTTATTAGCGGAAAATTAAACCAAGCTAAAAAGTTAAGTACATCTACTGAATTCGTATATATAGTAACGTATACAAACTCTCAGATGATAATGTGCATATGCGAATTAATATCAACCGAATACCAACCACCTCACACCAAAATGCAATTACGAGGGTATCCAAGTACTCGGGTTTTTGCTTTCTTCGAGTCATGGAGAACCTCGAAAGTAGGATTTCTGACTTACTCCAACAACCGAGTAAAGTTTTTTCATAACACACGTTATTCGAGTAACTTTTCTCTTCTGAAATTGATCGATTTAATAGAAAAATTAGAATTTAAAGCAGGCATTATAAAATTTTTTGTGGCCGTCGGTGGTGGAATGGTAGTGTGCTCCGGATCTTGCGCATGAGAACATAGGTTCAATCCCTGCTTTGACCACTTTAAATTTCTTTCGACGATCATCACTTACCTCGCATAGTGACGGCGACACTATCGAGTATCTAGCCATGAAAAAAGCTTCTCAAATTACCGTTCGGAATCGGTGTAAAACTGTAGGTCCCAATCAGTGTAAGCGCACAGCTCAGTGATTGCGAGAAGTTCTCCCCAGTCCCTTCATGGGATGTAATGGGAAACCATTTATTTTTTTTTTTTTTTCATCACTGCGCTTAGTGACGGCGACACTATCGAGTACTTAGCCATGAAAAAGCTTCTCAAAATACAGTTCGAAACCGGTATAAAACTGTAGGTCCCAATCAGTGAGTGGAAAACTAGAACGCCCACGGCTCACTGGTTTGTGAGAAGCTCTCAGTAATCCCTACATGGGATGTAACCGGAAGCCATTTATTTTTTTTTATTAACCAACAATTTTTTGGCAAAAGCACTTGCTTGTGCTAAAGTATACAAAAATATTGTTTAAATCTTTTAAGCGCAAAACTTTAAATATCTCGCAACGAATGAAAAATAAATTGGGTGTTTATTTGGCCAACGGACTGACCAAATCACATTCACCCATCAAACTCGCATCAATACATATCGTTCTGGGTAAACAGTTGGTCATTGCAATTCTCATGGATTTCGATAAACCATGACCAGTGGGCAATCCAGACCTGTCTGTAATCTTTCTCGCACCAGTGCATATATGAGTTCTATGAAAACAACAGTTACATTAAATTGTTTACTTGTCAGTCTGCATTCCAATGTCAATTTGGTTTATACAATCGATTTCAACCTGAAGTCCTAGAAGTGTTTGATGGTGTAACGTGACAAAAAATCACTTTCGGCATTATATGTACAATAATGTTGGAAGAGGTATTTGGATTAAAAATGAAATAAAAGTAATTTGAATTCAATTAAAATGGATCATTGGCTCATCAACTAGCAAACTGTTCCACGGTTATAAAGTAACTGTAATAGTTAACAAGTAATTTGTTGTTTAGCGATTGATATTCACATTAGCCTTCTAAAGGGAACTGATGCACGTAATACGTCGACTAACAGTTGCAGTCTGATAAACTAATTTCAAATTGTACGTCGGCCTCTACTTTTTCCTAAAGACACATCTTAACAAATCTGAAATATGTTATCAAATTCTCCACATATTTCGGTGCAAATTCGACTGAGCTGGTTATTAGACGTCATAAATGTGTATAAATTTAGGAGGAAAGACGTAGTAGCAGCTCATAAAGTTTAACTTAATCTTGCAAATGTCATAAACGAAAATACACTTTCGAAATGTCTATTTGACATACAAACATTCCGGCAGGGAATGATTTATTTCAGTGTTGATGTGAATCTCTGAACAACAAGGTGATTGCTTTGAAATCAAAATGAAGGGAAAGTAGTCAACATTGGGCTAATTTCTATAATATACCCAATAAAAATTAATATCTCAAAATAATCCTTGGCTCCTTTTTTACAGAATTTGCAAATGTTGACAAATTCAAAAGATATTGAATTTCGGCCTATGGAAATCGATTATATATCACCGTGCGTCACAGAATGAGGTAAATAGGATCTCCTCTCATCAAGAGTCGTGAATATTTTTGATTAAATTGTCTATGGTAGTTCAACCATAAGTAGTAAAACCTCGATCAAAACACGTAATGTAAATTTGGAGATCCACTCTCATATGGCTATTTGATACTAAAATTATGCTTGTCATCTCGTATTCAATACACCAGAAGAGGCTTGGCTGTTTGTTTTATTAACTCTCCCAAAAAATGGCAATACTACTCGCAACGAATAATAGCATATAACCCAACTTCTAAGATGCTCCTACACGCTGGAAAACAACCGCCTCCGTAACATATTCTGCAGGCACCATGTATACATTTGGAACGCACTTCAAACATTTATATGTTTGCAAGTCCCAAACTCAGGTGTATTTAAATGCAAACATTAGCATAATTCCTGAAACAAATGTATGCTTTTACGTGGAAACATATGCGTGCTTCATCCCAAACATAATACTATTTAGAAACGAATCATTCCTTCTTTTGACGTCGAATACGTCTTGCCTTACGGTATGAGGTGTCATGTCAGGTTTTTATTGTTGTAATCTTTATTTCATAGAATTTGAGGAAACGGCTAGATGAATTTTTTTAAAATTTTTTTTGTAGGTAAATGAAGATGTTATCTTTCGTTTGATATACATTTCATATTGGTTGATATATTTGTAGTATTTTAATTTCTCAAATGAAAATTGTTTAAACATATACACTCAAACATATGTGTGGTGTTTGGTTGAGTGTTTTTGGTTGCTCAACATTGCTTAGGAACATGTATCTAGTAAAAAGTGAAACGAACAGCAAGCTAATGTTGCTTGGCAACATGTATCTAGTAAAAAGTGAAACAAACAGTAAGCTAACGTAATAAAGCTTTTTTGCGAAAGCTTCAATAAAGCTGTTGTAACATTAACTTTGAATTGTAAAGCGTAAAGCTTTCACACAACGCTCGAATGCTAATGCGAAGACTCGATAAGGTAAACCTTTTTTAATATTAGGGCGGCCCTCTCAACATTCGCAGAACTTATTTCAATAAAAATATTAATTAAAATACATAAATTAAATTAAGTTTAAAAAAATTTAACATAATATTTTTTTTTTAAACATACTTGAATCAAATGCCGTTGTAAATATAAAAATTACAGCAGACAGTTGTCCGAGGCCTTCGGCCACGGACTGTCCCTGCAGGCTGTGTCAGAGACACGGCCATTAAGTTTAACGTAGAATACGCCATCCGATAAGACAGAAAACATAAATAACAATAAATGATAAATAATATAAGCAAATGAATTTATTGTTATATATGTTTTCTGTCTTATCGGATGGCGTATTCTACGTTAAACTTAATGGCCGTGTCTCTGACACAGCCTGCAGGGACAGTCCGTGGCCGAAGGCCTCGGACAACTGTCTGCTGTATTTTTTTGTATTTATTATAATTAAATTAAATAAATAATACAAAAAATTTTAACATTTAAATGACCCTTTTTACATTTACTTGCTGAATGCATTGCTTGAATCTTGAACGAATGAGAATCTGCTGCTCTTGTGCTTCTCCTTTCTTTGTTGTCTCTCACGTTTTTGTTTTCAGAAGGTTTCAACTATGCCTTGGTTAACATTATTCGTTGGTACTCAAACAATATACTTATATACAAATCTAGTTCATGCAAGACAAGCGTGTATTAATTACTTGTGTTTTTTTATTATATTTCACAAATGGTCCGCCATTCCAATTTTTTCAGTAGAGGCTCGGGCAGAAAAAGGGTTTTACGTTGTTGCCCTTTCCAGTTTCTTGCCCCAAAATCGTTTTTCACTTTGGTAGCACACATAAATATATGCGAAACACATACACAAAAACCAATGCAATATCACAAACCATTTAACCGTCCGAGCCTTTGTTTATTCTTTTTTCACTTAAACGCAATACATCAGCCAAAATAAGAAACACTGACTTCAACTGCAATTTTCACTCATATTCAGGAATACTTATGAATCACTCACTAAGAGAATAATGCAAAAATACAGATACACACTTACAAAACACATACATTCGTTGCCCCTCTTTTATAGTCTTGCTCTCGAAGGAGCATAAACAGTACAACAAACACGACAGTATTTATATCACAAATACAAATATATTTGGGTCTCAAACACATATGTATATTATAACATATTAATCATTGTTTCTCAAACATGTAATATTGAATGGCAAACACATTCCGTATGGACACAAGTATATTATGTTTGCGACAAACTCCAAACACATGTTTTATTTGCATCCAAACAACAAAAAACTACAGATTTTCAGCGTGTAGAGCTTAAAATCTCCTTCACTCAGTTGTCTACAAGTAATACGACTTAAATTTGAAATATTTCTCCCACCGTGCATAGTATAATAACCAGGTACTCTATCTCTATTATTGATGAGCCAATTAAATGGAGCACATCACTTACACACTTTTTTATAGGCCACTAAAAGGGTTTATTTATAATCCCCCATACAAGTAAATAAGCTATCAGAGCTAATATTTATAGATGGAGCACAAGTTGCACACACAAACATAGTTTTACACCCTGAACGAGTCAGAAGAGGATTTTCTCTGACTAAACACAAAAGTGCATTGTGCCTCATGTACACATACATGGTTTTATATACACGTTCTATGGCAGCAGTTCCCAAACAACTTTAAAGGCAAATGCCAACATATTTAATAGAAACCCTAGTTTGCGGAATCACATGCTATCAAAGTTCAAACTAGTAAAATATTGGATTATCAAATTTAAAATCCGGTTTCAATAAATTTTTTCAAACTAAAAGTAAATGATAAAAATATATCAAGTTAATATTCGATATCTAAAAAACAACTGTGGCCCGTCCTAATTATACTGTTCATATTCCAAAAACTGATACACTTCAAAAATCATGGCGTTTTGTTATTGCGATATCATCAACAATGCGTGGCGAGACGACGGCATACTTTAAGGAGTAATTCACATTAGGCAATAAAGCTGCAATATACACCACAGACGAATGCACCTATAGGTTATAGGAAAGATCGATGATTTCCAATAGGTGGCTAAGGGTTAGATGTTGAATTTCTGTTAAAAGTTGACAATATGTTATCTCAATGTTGTCCGCCTTTTAGGGTTGCCAAGCTTTAAAGTAGTTTTTTGATTAAATAATATTGAAAATCAAGGTGACCTCCCTCTATTAGATACAATTATTGGTAATAAATGCAAGAGTTTTGTCGATTTTAACAGAATATGTATTTCGCTTTCTTTAGCATTGGTAACTCTGTACACCTATTTCAGCTTGTCAGTGAAAACACACTTTTAAGTCACAGTCTGACGCTTACACCATCTACATCAATCAGCCACCTTCAATCAACAATTTAGCAACACCCTGATACCATAGAGAAATGTCATATACATCTGCCATTCTGTGTCATCTGACATCTCCTTTCACAATATTGGTGGTGCGGTCGGTGCGATAGAGAGTTATTTAACGTAATTGGAATTACAAAAATTGTTATCTTAAAATGTTCACGTCGCTTTGATGAAAAACTGTTGAAACCCGGTTTTGTTATATTTTATTGTTACTATATAAGTATATTTGTGGAGTATTTACACAAAAATTTTAACGAACAAAACGAAATGCTGTTGCTGATTTATTATTGGTTGGTCCAACCGCCCATCCGCAACACACCAAATGTTATCAATTTACAGAGAGAATTGGCTACTCTAAACGTCATTACTCTATGCCTGATATATATGTCCTTGTATACCTTATCTCACAAAATGTTTGTTGGCATTCTAATGTTATTTTGCCATAAATGTTACTTAGGCCAGAAATGCATTCGCTTCCCAAATTACGAAGCAGCGGGTTGTCTTGCTGTTGAAATTCGCCAATTGGAATAACGTTGTTTTGTGAGGATAGTGATCGCTTCATAGTGTTTTGGTCCATATGAAGGGTCCATATGAGGAAATAACGGAATCAATGATGAGAAAAGAAAAAGTTGAAATAGTAAAAGAAATCGTTAAAGAATAAGGCAAAATTTCAATATATTCCTCGGCATACGAGACGCAAATGTGTCGTTGAGGAGGAAAATAGATGAAAGACGGACAACCGTTATAAATTAATTGGAATAATAGTATACCTTGATACCCTGGCTTTATGCTGTCTTCGTGACGATGACATTGACAATTTAGATACAAAAAAAAAACCAAAAATTTGGATCATTTTGATCGTCACAATATTTGTGGCGATTAGGAAATTGATTTTCGATAAATCGTATATGGTGATTCTAACACTTTGCTGGCTTTAGTTGGGTCAGGGGTAGTTCTTGAACTATTCCAAAAAAAGTTTCACTATAATTTTGACGAATATTCGTGAATGGTTTTTAGATAAGTCGGACACGGTGGTCTCAAAAACGTCTTCAGTTTTTTATAAAGCAGTTGTAGTTGCCGATATATTTCTACTAAAACAACTTTTTACTCTAGTACCAAAAGTGGCATATAAGCAACGAGAGTTACTGAATTGTATCTGTCACATGGTCGAGAAAACATAATCGGTTTATACTGCAAAATTGTGGTTTACAATTTGATAACAATTTTTGTAAATCAATAGTAGCAGCAAAATTAGATTCAGGGCAGTGACCGTGTTAACGATTCAATTGTTGGCAGTGGCACCGATTGAGGCAGTCACAATTGCAATAGTACAATGTTGAAAACAGCTACAACAAGGGGGGCGTCGGAGTCATCATTTGCCGAAGTCATTTAGAATATCCCTGAAAAAGGGATGTGTCAGGACATGCTTTGCCATGTTTTATATACCGCTGGACGCGCCTTTAAGAAGCCTCTCATGCGATACTCATACTGTATACACTGTCATTAGTTAAAATACAAAATTCTTTGAAAACCTAAAAAAAATGAATTTTTTAAAAAAAGGTCCAGCTCACGGGATCTTTATGCTAGACACGAAATATTGTGGGTATCACCATAAAACACTTTTCTTGTGAGTTAGTATTTTCTATTGCTGAAAACCCAGCTAGAATTATTCTAAAGGATCTAGAGCGAGATTTTTGGGAATCAGAGCTAAAACCTTCTTGGCGCCTTCTTCTGTAATCTAACATTATCTTTTAATATGACCCATATGTATTGACACCAGGGGCAAACTTTGCCAATATAGTTTGAAAATTTTCATTTATTTTATTTTTTAGTTTATTTAATATTATCATTATCAATACGTATATCTTGTCAACTTAAGTTGAAAACTGTAACATGAAAACTTACTTAAGTGTGACATTACACTCAAGTTTTCCATATCTCAGTTTTTACTTAAGTCAGCACTGAGTGTAGACTTTAAAACTCGCCCTTAGATTTCTAACAAGCTTTCCAAATTGAACTCGGACCCTAGTTTGTGTGAAAGTACGATTAAATCGGATACCCTGACAGATACTTCTGTAAAATTTTGTAGAGAAATATATTAATGATACACTTGTAACTCAGTTTAATACACTAACTACTTGCTGCATTTATCCACTATTCTTAATAATTTTGTATTGTAGACTTTATTATGACTACACTATGCAACATTTTTGACGTCATCGAGTACAAACTCCTTCTTGTGTGAAATTTCTCGAAGTACTTATCGATTTTTGCTAGTTTAGCTGCTATTCGGATTTTATGGTCTCATGTATATTTTGCCTAAAACATAATTTTTCCGAAGAACATAAAACTTTTCTAACGGCTATATCTCGGAAACCAATAGAAATTTTTAAAGTCTTGTAGCTACAGACTACGAGAAAAAAGTATAAAACAAGCCAACCCCAAAAAACTGCATGTAAGTAAAGCCTCAAAGTTGCAAAAACGTCGAAAATTTTTAATTTTTTCTATCTGTTGTCACCATTTTCTGCCCATATTTTCGACAAGAATTTCGATTTTTTTTGGGGTTGCATAATAATGAGTATTTATTTGAATTCAATCAATTTTTAAAACTTTCCCCCCATGTTATGTAGCAAATATAAGATTTGGCAAAAACCCATTTACAATACTGATCTTATTCGGCGGAAAAATTATATGAAATTGATGAATGTTGATGAATAAACAGTAGGCGAGTTATATGATTGAATTCTAGTGAAATTTACGAGCAAAGGCTGGAAATGAAATATGCAATACAAATCTTTGGAAAAAACATTTGAAATTTATTAATCTGTTTTTTTGATTCTTAGGCTCTGTTTCACAGTTGCCCCTTCTAGTATTAAATGTAGTTTAAATACCCGATGATTGTCATTTAATATGAAAGTTGTCTGTGAGCTTTTAAATTGAGCTTTTACGTGACGATTGTGGAACTCGCCCTTAGAATTTAAAAATGAAGTAATAAACAGTAGAGCATTTTTGATTGAATTCTTATGAAAATCACACACAAAGGATGAAAACCAAAATTTGGTATCGTATCAGGAAGCAGAAGCAGGTACATATGCCACACTTGGCAATTGCAGCCATTCAGAAATCCTTTTCACGAAAATTTTCATATCCATGTTTGTTCACTTCGCTCTAATCGCATTGCTATTAATTTTTCGTAAATGCGGTTTTACTTCCAACAGGTGTTCTCAATGGGCCGGATATAACAAAATGAATGCAAAGCGAAAGATTCACGAACGTGCTGACAAACAACCACCGGAGAGCCTGGGATGCACTAAAAGCTGTAATCGAGGGCGTTTTAAGAAAGAATCGTGTACAGCCAGACGAAGCAAAGAAATTGCTGAAACCAATGCTCCATTAATTTCATAACATCAATGCATCTATGACATTGAAATTATATTTTCTGCATCACCACTTTGATGAGTTCTTACACCAATTACACAGAGAATCAGACGAACAAGGAGAGGGATTCCATCAGGTCACCATGCCAATGCAAACCGATACAGAGGAAAAAAGCTGGATGCATTGCTTCCAGAAGTTTGTTGGTGGAGTAATAAGGTATCCCAATATGAAGATGAAGATGCAGGCACCGAAATCGCAGAGTACGATAGATTTGAAGGACACACGGCAAGAGATATGCCAGTGAATATGCTACTTCAATTAATTTTTTTTTTTGATGGAAATAAAGTTAAAAAACAGATCTTTGTGGGTGGTTTACGATATGAGTTAAAACTTTTAGTTTTCGTGTGAAAAACTGATGGAAGTCCACAGTGTGGCAGCTAAGAGCCGAAAATGGCGAAAAAAGATAGAAAAAATTAAAATATGGCAATATTTTTGCAATTTTGAGATTTTATGTGAAGTTTTTGGATAGGTTTGTTATACACTTTTTTTCTCCTAGTCTACAGCTACAACTGCGCCGAAGACAGGAAAACAAAATTTGTAGTGGTTTCCGAGATATAGCCGTGAAAATAATTGCATATTCTTCGGAAAAATTAAGTTTTAGCCAAAATATACATGAGGCCATAAAATCCGAACAGCAGCTAAACTAGCAAAACCCAAATAAGGTTTTGTTGGTTTCGATAAATACTTAACACAAGAATGAGTTGGCCTTTTATGTGTTTCACTGTGCTATTTAAAATTCAAAATTTCTTTGATTTTAATCTGAGAAAAATTGCATGTTCTTCGGAAAAATTTAGTTTTAGCCAAAATATATATGAGGCCATAATATCCGAACAGCAGCTAAACTAGCAAAACTCAAATAGGGGTTTGTTAGTTTCGATAAGTACACATACTAGAAAGACTTTGCATTCCTGTGTTGCACTGTGCTATTTAAAATTCAAAATTTCTTTGTTTTTATTCTGGAATGTTAAGACTTCACTATAATCCTTAACGTTCCCCATGGCAACCAACAAACTCACCTGCTCATGATGTAAGTGATTATTCAGTTGTAGCAGTTGAACACCACACCCTAATTTCAAAAGAGTCATAACTTAAAATTTACAAAGTAGAGATTTCAGTGAAAATTCTTAATAATAGACATATATATTCATACGATATTTTTTTGATGAAAGGAAAGAGCAAATGACGACTGATTTTCACAGCGGAATCAAAGGTCAATTGATTTTAAGCAAAGAAATAAAATCTGAAAACTTTTGAGTTATGACTCCTTTGTAATTTTATAGGTGTTACTAAAAACTATTAAATAAATAAATGGTTTCCCATTACATCCCATGAAAGGATCGGGGAGAGCTGCTCACAACCAGTGAGCTGTGAGCTTTCTAGTTTCATACTCACTGATTGGGACCTACAATTTTATACCAATTCCAAACTGTATTTTGAGAAGTTTTTCATAGCTAAATACTCGATAGTGTCGCCGTCACTATGGGAGGTGACCGCCGCCCAAAGAAATTTAAGGTGATCAGAGCAGGGATCGAACCCAGGATCTCAAGTGCAAGAGGCGCGAACACTAACCATTGCACCACCGACGGCCCCACTAAAGGCTATTACTGGGGGGTATTTAAATTAATTTTGCATTTTTGCTTCTCGTTTTGTATTATAAAATTTCATAGAAATATTATGTCGAGTTTTTCTTTACGAGTGAATTTCCCCTGGCAACTTTATTCATGCATATGTATGTGAGTAAACGTATTCATTTGAGTTTTGCGTTACATCCTTTGAGTTGCATTCAAGTTTAATTTCCTGCAAGAAATCAACATATATTTTATAATTGCGTATATTGACAGGTCTCAGGTATCAAGAACCAACCAGGAAATTAAATATTTTTGAAAATGGATTGAAATTAAATCGATTAGAAGCATTGCAACTGGAGATGACGCGACTTAACTTAGATATTGCGAATTTAAAGTTTTTATTTAAATGAAAAAGGACATACAACAGGATGCATCAGCTAATGTAATATCATGGAAAGGGCAAGGGTAGCACGCAACAAACAATTGTTGAAACTCAAAATATTTACGACCTTATTCGTGAAAAGTTATGAGAGGTTTGAGAGACGATTTTTGTATGGTAAATCATCTCTCAAACCTCTCATAACTTTTTATGAATAATGCCGTTAGAGTTTAGGGATTTCTTAATGGGGTGATAGTGTAAATCATATGTATACAGAAAAATTTCATTGAATTGATGAATTCGACGACTTCTACACAATCTTTATTTACAGTTTAACGATTTACGGCTAATTTTATTGAATTGATAAGAATACGAAAATTGTTAATCAATCTTTCAGTAGAAGTTTACTTTGGTGTTTTAAAGAACACATTGTTTTCCATTATACAATTTACCCCTTTTATCATTTAAATATTAACGAAGCAACATTTTTTTCGGTGTATTAAATTTTAATAAAAGCAGTTAAAACAAGTTCAAGAAGTTCAAACAATTCGTTTTGTCAAAATTAATAATTTATTAATCATATTTATTTACGCCAAAAAAATTCATAGTTTTTTTTAGTTCATCATGGTCATTGATTAATTGACCATTTGCTAGGTGAGACATTTTACAGTTGGCGAAACACATGAAACTTGTTTTATTATATTTAATCAAAAATAAATAATATTATTTACGCTAAACTGATACATGTTAACAAATATATTTAAGCTACACATTCATACGAGTATCACCAGCAGCATTCACATCACGTGTGATAAAAATTTGCCATCTAGGGTTCTCTGAACTCAAACGATAATGAAAATTTGTGATGGTTATTGTTTTTATTTTCGCGCTGAAGGTTAAATAAATATTAAAAAAAAAAAATAAATAAATATTAAATTAATTAATATTCATGCTGGTGCCAACTGTTTGCGGTACAGATAAGATTGCGGTACAGATGCGGCACAGTCACGGAGTTTGTGGCAACAATCTACATTGACTTACACTAGTGGTCCTTAAACTGTGGTTCGATATCCTGTTCCATTACCTCACGTTCTGGCGAAGCCAAGAGGTCACCTAAAAATCAGCATTGGTCAATTTATCACTTAGAAAATTACAGGTGTGATGGTTGCAGATAAGGGCCTACGATTTGAAATTGTCGGCATCTTACTAGACATTGGCGTCGGCTGATCCTGACGTAACCTACGATAGTCGACGATGGAGACCCGGCTTCGCTTGCCGGTGAGGTGGTTGTAGGTAATGGCGCAAGACTTCAAATTATCGGTTTCTACATAAATTTCGGGATTTGGATAGATTTAAAATATGCTCGTTGCAGGTGAATCAGGGTCGCCATTCGGTTGAACATTATTTTTGATCAGGCTCGGATACGAGCAAGGCCGTCGTAAGTGCTGAATTTCATTTTTTGCTACCTATGGACCTGAACAGGAGAAAAAGGTAAAAAAAATTAAATTAAAAAATTTTCGGCAAATTTTTCACTTTTGCGTGCTACCTAAACAGTGTTAAGAATCATCTCTAGGAAGTTTATATGTTCTAGAAATTTGTTTACTGAGATCTTAGGTAAATTTTTGTAGTTGATTGTTTCCTTGAATTTTGAACGGTTTGCTACCTATGGACCTGAACACGGGAAAAAAGGTAAAAAAAATCGAATTTTTTTAAGTTTTTGCTATTTTGATCTGGAAGGTGAATTTTTTTGATTTTATATGTTCGCATTTTTTGTTTTTTATGACAAGAGCTACAACTTTGCCTCAGAGAGTAAATCGAAATTCTGAACGGTTTGCAAGATATGAGCCTGAGAAAATGATCACATTTTTACGAAAATGATACCGATGCCCCAAATCTTTGGCGGCCCATAAAAAAAAAAGTGCATGACTTTGGGAAAAATTGGGAGACACCGGTCTTTTTTTTTAGTCTTTTATCACGTAGTGGTGTCCGTATATGGTTATTTTTTTTCGTGTTGCACTGTGTAAGTAAATAAAGTACAAAAAATGTATTCATTGAAGCATGTTATATAATCCTTTTTACAGTGTTTTGTTGCGACAACGGCCAAATCGTCGGATGCACGAATTTTCACATAACAGCATTGTAACTTGTTTCCTCCCAATAACGAAGCATATTTCTTTCAGTGTAGTGTAGCTCTTAACGAGGGCTGTCAATGCAGAATTGGTTTACAATAAAGGGTTTAATTTGTTATCGTATATAGTAACATTGTTCCGACGCCTATTTCTAATTGAAACTACTGCTTGAAACAATGAGCATTTAATTCACGCTCGGGTGTTTAAAAAGATTGAAATTTAAGACACAACTTGTTAATTTTACCATTTACTAAGTCAAATATTCTCTCTATAAAATGGGTGCCAAATTTTCTTATCTAAATCCCAAGTTGATTGGCCTCAACGGTCCTAGACAGCCATAAAGACAACCACTTGCTAAATTCACTATATATTTCTACACAATTCAGGTATCATTAACTAACAAATGATTTTGATCAATATTGAAATAATTTTATAAGGTTTTAATATCTTGTATTTATACATAAAATAAAATACTTCTTAGCTATCATAATTCCAGATAATCCACTACAATTTGTTTACTTTGAAAGGGTCGATATATTTAATTACATGCCAGGGCATAATACAGATTGCAATAAATATAACTAACCAAAATTATAAGGTCGGAATATGTGCGAATGGATTAACCCACATGGAATATTCTCAGATTCTATCCATTTATTACAATAAACAATGGTAGACAGAAAATCACAATCATTATTAAAACATATACATACAATCATATGTAGTTATGTATGTGTTTAGTACTCGTCTAACTACAAACACATCAGGATAATAACAGACAAAGCCGAAAACAAACCAGCAGCCAGACAAAACTTATTATTCAAACCCACATATACTTGTCGAAGGACATATAATATACACGAGTATTATTTGTAATTTGCAGTGTGCGTTCTGTCAAATTGAATGCTATCGTGAGGATAAAGAAATCCTAAATCAAATATAGTTAAATGTAAATAAGACCCGGGGTACGAGCTACATGTATGGACACTAGACTGGACCGAAAGTGTATATTTCTAAAGGCGAAATCAACTTGTTGTTCAGTAGTTGTTTCTCTTTACCAAGAAATGTTAACAAATCAATTGGCACCTGTCCAAAATGTAGAAAATGTGTTAGTATATTGCATCAATGCATTCTGCCTTTTGTAAACTTTTTCATGGCAATTTAAAATGTTACATTTAGTCAAAACATTCGCCTTGTAGCGATATAATCAAATCAAGAAATTCTTGTTTTAATATTTGTTTGTTAATTTTATTTTTCAGAAAATAATGGCCTTTTTAGTTTGTTATTCCAGCTCAAGACCATTCTGTGTCTGTATTAATACAGAAGTAGTTTTTAAAAAGAAGTTTAGTAAAATGCTTCCTCATGATTCCCGGTAATCCGTTTAGCTATCTCAAATATTCATCAGCACTTGTTTGGAATAATGATATCGGAAAACTCATCTAACTAAATGCAAACGAAAATTCATTTTAATTGAGAATTTTCCACTTTGATAATTTTAACATTTTAATTGAGAAGTTTCTAAGAAAACATTTACCATCCATCTCCAGAAAATCATCGGTTCCCTTTAGACATGATTTTTGTTATTGTCTAAAAGACAAAACAATTCTTAGAGCAACTAATAATTGACTGCAGCTTTGTCGTGGCCTACATTGAATTCATCAGGGTTGATCTTTATTTACTGGGACAGAGTACCCAATTTCCAGCCTAAAGGCACTTTTTGTAATTTACAAAGAAATGATATACCATTATGATGCCCACACCTACAAGTAGTTTGATAAAAACAAGTTGTTGTCTTTCGTTTATACCTGTTGAAACTAAAGACCCGCAAATTCTAAAATTCATTTAAAAAGTAATAATGTTGTGTGTATTTGCTTTCTAGTAGCCTCTTTCTCTATCTCGAATGACAGCTTTCGTTCGTGTTCTACAGAAAGAAAGTTGATTTAGGTTCCACAATCTAGTCATTTCAAGTCGAATTAAAACAGAACAAATGTATCAACTTATATTTCGAATGTGCTGTCAGTTGGGAACAAACATACAGTCAGCCCATAGACTAATACATACATAGATACTTTTATTCTCTCAATAAATTAAACGTCATAGGTACGGTGGAAAGTAAACATTGGATGGCGCAAAACATGGGTTCAATAATACCAGATAGAGGCAATAGTAAACAACGTCCAACAAAGGAACAACAACCGAATTTCGTGTTTTTGTGGCAAACTAGTTGTAGTCAACTAAAAAGTTCAAAATACATATAAATTTTTAAGTTCTACACCAAAACGACATGAAAAAGGTATATGAATATATTTTGTAAGTCCACCTGGTGTAAGATAAATTTAAATTCAATTTCTCTCATTTCCACAAACCTACGACGAAGAGTGTGAAATGAAACGTCAGATGAGAGAATAAATGTATCTATGTACATATGTATTAGTCTATGAGTCAGCCTAACGAATATTTCGAGTTAGAGGAACCCAATTTGAGTCGAATGTGAGTGACTGATTTTCGTTCACTTAGCTTTTCGTTCGTTTTTGTTTTCTTGTTTGATTTGTTTTAACCAAAAAAAAACAAAATATAAAACGGAAATTTACAGTGCCTTGAATCCAGTTTTGGGCCCGCCCTCGTATTTGCCGTTTCTGTCCCAGTGGGCAAGGGTTGAGAATGTTGCCTCATTAAAACTTTGGGTTCCTCAATGGTTGCTTAAAGATTAACTGCAAACTTTTTAGTTTCTGATGAATTTTTCCATTTGTTTTTAATTATCTGTACAATTTTAGAAAGTGAATTTTAAATTTTTTAAAATAAATATTTTTATTAAAAATATATTAACTAAATGTAGAAAGTAAATTCCAAATAAGTTGTGTGGCCACCGGCGTAGCAATGGTTAGTGTGCGCGGCTCTTGTACATGAGAACGTGGGTTCGATCCCTGCTCTGACCACCATACATTTCTGTCGACGATGATTACCACGCTTAGTGATGGCAATACTATCGACTACTTAGCCATGGAAAAGCTTCTCAAAATATCATTCGTAACCGGTGTAAATATCATTCGTAACCGGTGTAAAAAATCTAGAAGGCGCACAGCCCACTAGCGGTGAGAAGTTCTCTCCAATCCCTTCATGGGAGGTAATGGGAACACATTTTTTTTTAAATTTATGTTTTTACCAACTATATTTAATGAACTGACGCTTAGCGTAATATTTGGAAGTTTTGAAAGCATACTATGTGAACACTTTGATACTAATTTTTATCACTTTTTGGAAATTGTGTATACTCTTTTATACATTTAAAATTCAACGATTTCTTCCAGAAAAAGAAAATTTTAAACAAAATCTAAGCCCATGGCAATATTTGTAGTTTCAAAACCAAATTTTGATAAGAATATTATCAGATTTGACTTTAACAATAGTTTTAATTCAAAATAATTGTTAAAACGTGTCACTCTAATACTCAATATTTTTGTTGTTTTCGTAGGACACAGCAAATGTTTGATTGCATTAATGTTCCTTTAGATCAGTTTATAAAAATTAGTCTTTTATTCTTTGAAAGGGAGTACATACATATACGTATTTTTGACAAAGCTGTGAATTTTGGACACATGCGGGACTTCATCTTTCATGTACAGATGGATGTTTTTTTAATTTTTATTATTATTTTTACAAAATAGTTTACATTCACTTTAATTTTATGAGGGTAAATTGTGGCTTGCGTATTTAATTTTGTTGATTGGACAAATATAAATATTTAACAGTCATCGGACTTGAAGACTACTTAATTAAGTACCAAAATCTGTAGGAGCATGGGCTTATAAAAATGACGCATGTATTAAAACATTGTTAATACAAAGATGCTTAAATTTTTAGCTTAACCAATATTTGCATCAACGAAAACCTACATTATCTTAAAGTCACATTGGAAACAACCTCCAAAATGTCAACGAACAGTTTGTGGTGTATATTGCAACGTGATTATGTATCAGTTTGAATCCTAATGTTAATTACGCCTAAAAATATGCTGCCGGTACCACAAATCAACTCACCACGAATGTTTGATGATATCGGCAAAAACTCTCAGGAACAAACGAAAACAGATGGCGATATCACTAGTAAAGATTAAGTCACCGCCGAATTCTCTGAAGCAATCAGAAACAGATGGCGTTACTACGAGATGATCCCGGAAAGAGCTGGCAAAAATAATAAAACTGTTGTTATTGTTAATAATTTGTTTATGGAGTAAAGGGTTAATTGTTAAGTCAACCCTCATTGTCAACATCTCTGGTTATCGTAGTGTAAAACCCGAACCCTATGTTGTAAACAGGAAGTAAAACAGGGTTAAAAAAACAATTAGAATATTCGTAGCAAAATTTGTCTGATATCCCTAATATCGTAACTTTAAGCCATATGAAACTTAAGATGTACGGTTAGTACGCTGTACGGTTAGATTTCCCATTACATCCCATGAAAGCATTAGAGAAAGCTTTTCGCAACCAGTTAGCTGTGCGCTTGTATTTGTACACTCACTGATTGCGACCTCACTAACCGAGGTGACCGCCATCGAAAAAAATTGAAGGTGGTCAGGGCAGGTATCGCACCATTGCACCATCTCCATATCCACTTGAAAATCCACCGATTGAGTTGGTTAGGACATGAATAGATAAAGAAACGATTTATTGTGTTTCAATACGGCAACACGTGTCGCAAATAAATTCTGTGCATTTTTTAAATTGAAATTCATTTCGTTTGTTTTAATTGAAAACTCAAACCACAGAAAGTATTGTCCCGCTACTTGAATCTGTCTGTCCACCGTTTAAGTGATTCTTGTTCGCTTTATTTTCCCAACTGCTTGGAAATTGGAATCGCTGGTAGGAAATTGTGTTTAGAACTCATACTCGAAGAAAGCCGGAGAATAAGATGGCAAAGACACCGCTAGAAGTAACGGGTTTTTCAACAGAGACGCTACAAAAGTAAATCGATAGGGACAGCAAAAGATATACGACCCAACAACGAGTCGAAATTATTAAAATTTACTACCGAAATTTGGAGTCAGTGGCCTCAACTTAAAGAGGCCTCAACAATCAGCGATGAGGCTCATTTCTGGCTGAATGACTTCGTCAATAAGCAAAGTATGCGTTATTGGTCAGACAGCAATCCACCCGTAATCCATGAGTCATCATAGCATCCCGAAAAAATTACGGTTTGGTGCGGGTTATAGGCCGGCGGCGTCATTGGGCCGTACTTCTTCCGTGATGATCAAGACCGGCACATTACTGTGAATGCGAATCCCTACCGTTCAATGATAACCGAATATTTTTGGCTCCAATTGGATAATATGGACTTGGAGGACATGTGGTTCCAACCGGACGGCGCCACAAGCCACACATCGAATGCCACAATCAATTTATTGGAAACCAAGTTTGGTGAACGTGTTATCTCACGAAATCGCCCAGTCCATTGGCCGCCTCGATCGTGCGATTTGACGCCGTTAGATTATTTCCTGTGGGGCTACGTCAAGTCGATGGTCTATACCAACAAGCCAGCGACGATTGATGAACTTCGTACGAATATCGTACGTGAAATTGCAGCAGTATCGGCCGAATTATGCTTGAAAACCGTCGAAAATTGGGTTCAGAAATCGAGTTCCATACATAATGGCATCGAACGTACTTTCACAGGAATAAAGAATTCATTGGTATCTAAAACAGGTTTTGTTTTATTTAAAAAAAAACTTTTGAAGCGCTCTTATTGAAAAACCCGTTATTTGGTTCCTATTTTACCACCCATTTCTCACGTTGCCAATAGGCAATTTGATATATTTCAAATCGACTTTTTAATAATTAATCTTTTCAATTTTGCAACGTTTTTTTAATGATTTTTATGCTAAATTGCAAACTATAAGACTGCATGTTCGTAAAATTTATTACAAACTTACGAGGGGAGATCAAAAAGTCCTTGACTTTTTGAATGAAACACAGTATTCTTTCTTTTAAAAAAAAAAACTATTTTTCAACGTAATCTTCTTTTAGCTCAATACATTTAGTCCAACGTTTCTCTAATTTGTGTATCCCTTCCAAAAAATAGGATTTTTCGAGGTCCATAAAATATGCATTTGTTTGATCAATACTCTCATCGTTGGAGCTAAATCTCTTTCCACCGAGCCAATTCCTTAGGTTCGGAAATAGGAAATAGTCACTGGGGGCTAAATCCGGAGAATATGGCGGATGAGGTACCAATTCGTAGCCCAATTCATGGAATTTTTTGTAAAAGCTCGTTAAATCGGAGAAGTATTCGCCGTTTATTGATATTCCCTTTTGAAGGTAATCGATGTGGATTATCCCGCGTGCATCCCAAAAAACCTTATTGGCCGACAAACTTACCTTGGCCTTCTTCGGAGCCGGTTCACCCGGAGAACCCATTGTTTGGTCTCCGGAGTGTTGTAATGCATCCATGTTTCATCCACAGCTACAAAACGCTGCAAAAAGTCCTTCGAATTGCGGTTAAACAACTCCAAACAATCATTTGAAGTTGTCACACGATTACGTTTATGGTCAATTGAGAGCAAACGCGGCATCCATCTTGCAGACAGCTTTATTAAACCCAACTGGTCAATTAAAATCAAAACCACACTGCCATATGAAATGCCTATTGCGTCAACAATTTCACGCACTTTTACTCTTCAATCGGCCAACACCATATCGTGGGTTTCCGAGTGCATTGACCTCAATTGGCCCCCCAGAACGTTCAGCTTCATTTGTACTTGTTCGACCACGATGAAAGTCAATAAACCACTTTTTTACCATTAAAATCCATGGTGCAGATTCTCCATAGTATTTATCAAGTAAGCTTTTTCTTGGTTTAATTGACTTTTTTTTCGCCAAAAATTATGTTTAATGACCACTCGAAATTCACTTTTTTCATTTTTTAAACAAATGTACGAGGTTGTATGTTTTGAACAGCTGTTAAACCAAAGTAAATGACGGAACTTGCTCAAAATTGGACAGTAGTCTGTTAACAGGTAGTACTTCATGGGAGCAGTGTTGCATTTTATGTAACTACGAGGGAAGTTCAAAAAGTCACGGTCTTAATGATCCGCCCTCGTATATAGTGTGGCCCAAAATGTAGCACCTCGGGGTTGTTTTGCAGATTTCCTGGTCATCCTACGCCATCTAGTCAAACACTAAGACGTTTAGCCACTCGCCTCGAACAGACTGGAATAATACGTGACAGAAGAGGTACCGGAAGGACTCTTAGTAATGATTCCGACGAGAACTTCGCCGCTGTAGCTGAATATGTCGCGTATAAGCCGTCAACATCGACCAGACAACTTTTGCAATTGATCATTATACGTCCGTCTGTGCAGTCTTTTGATGAACGACCTTAAGATGTCTCCCTACAAAATGCAGGCAGCCCATCAGATACTGCATGTAGACCGTCAATCGCGTCTAAACTCCTTTCCGTCTCTTCTGAAGCTCAACTATGCAGTGAACGATTTTCAGCCGAAAATATACGAAGTGAATTTTCTTTTAAGTCTTAAACTGCGTATGAATTTTGCTGTCGAAATAAGAGCAACGAATAATAATATTGCAAAAATTTAAGAATGTTATTGTCCCACGAGCTTACAAAAATAAATAATAAATACAAAAATAAATAATAAAGAACTTCTCACAATCACTGAGCTGTGCGCTTTCCAGTTTTCACTCACTGATTGGGACCTACAGTTTTACCCCGATTCCGAACGGTATTTTGAGAAGCTTTTTCATGGCTATATACTCGATAGTGTCGCCGTCACTAAGCGAGGTGACAGTCGTCGAAAGAAATTTTAAGGTGGTTGGAGCAGGGATCGAACCCAGGATCTCCTGTACAAGAGGCGCGCACACTACCCATTGCACCCATTGCACCACCGACGAGCTTACACAAATTTGATTAATAAAATAAATTATGCTCGTACTTGATTACAATAAAATCAACCAATCAAATACATCACAGTGCCGATTGTTAGATGTTCGTATGTATTTGAATTTATGGTTGGAGAAAACTATAATAACTTGTGAGGGAAAGGGAATTTTATTTCAATTGAACCCAATCTCAGTTGTAATTGATATGTGTCAACTTCTTTGATGTCATCACTGCGGATTTAATTGTGCGAGATACACATGTAATAATTTATACATGAATGAGTTTGAATCTGCAATTTAAGATAACATTTATAGCAGCAATTATACAATTATGTGACTTTCTTTACACTACACAAAAGTATTTCAATTAAATAAATGAACAGATATATTAGATAGTTATCTCAAATGAACATTCATGTAGTAATAATTGAAGCATCCCAATGTGCCATATGAATCCGTAACGAATTCGAGACGGATACGTTTCTGCGGACATTTTATCTGAAGCGGAAATCCGTTACGAACTCATAATGCTTTCGTTTTCGTATGAAATTCATCTCGAAACCGCGAACCGTTTTTTGTACTTTTTCGGATCTCGTAACGAACCTCAAATTCGAATCCGTTTCGGATTCGTTTTTAGGAAATAAAATGAATTCTCGACGGATTCGACATATCGCAATTTCACTGATTCGCTTTTTTAAGTTTTAACGGACTCGTAACGGCTTCGAAACTGATCCGCAAAATCGCAATTTCATTGATTCGCTTTTTATGTTTTTATGGACTCGTAGCAAGTTCAAGATGGATCCGCCAAATCGCAATTTCACTGATTCGCTTTTTTAAGTTTTTACGGACTCGAACCCGATACGAGTCCGTAAAGACATAAAAGTGAATCAGCGAAATTGCTATTCTGCGGATGCGGTTCGAACCCGGTACAAGTCCATAAAGTCATAAAAAATTACATGAGGTGTCACGGGACACCCGGTTGGAACGAAGTTCCTTTCGCTCTATATTATGTACTAGTTAGTTCCAACCCACCTAAGGCGCCTCTTGAAAAATACGGTAATTTATATGGATCTTGTAAAATGATAAACTTTTGTTAAGGAATTTTTTATTTATTGAATGTATTTCAAACAAAGTAAATTTTTAGGCCCCTTTTGTAAAAATATGTATTATATTTTCCCGAAAAGGTCCTTTCTTTGATGAGGGGTACTTCTTTTATTAAAATAAAGAAAACGGTTTCCGTTACATCCCGTGAAAGGATTAGGGACAGCTTCTCACAAACCGATAAGCTGTGCGCGTTCTAGTTTTACACTCCCTGATTGGGTCCTACAGTTCCGAACGGTATTTTGAGAATCTTTTTCACGGCTGAATACCCGATAGTATCGCCGTCACTAAGCTACAAAAAATACTTTTTTAAGAACAGGTACTTTTTAAAGAAGTGGTACTCTTTTTAGGATAAGGTTATTTTTTAAGAAAATTTACTTTTTTGCTATTATCTCAAGAAAACAAAAGAAAAGGTGGTACTTTATTTTTAAGAGATACTCCTTTTAAGAAAAGGAATTTTTGTAAGAAAAGGTATTTTTTGTAAGAGAAGGTATTTTTTTTTTTGAAGAAAAGCTTTTTTTACGAAAGAATAGATACAATTTTAAGAGTAGGTACTTATCTCTTTTATTTTGTTTTACAAAAAAGGTATTCTTTAAAGGAAATGTAGTAAGTAAGGTACTTTTTTAAAAAATTACTTTTTTTAAGAAAAGGTACTTTTTGTAAGAAAATTTACTTTTTTATGCAAAGGTACTTCTTTAACATATGGTATTTTGTTAAGTAAAGGTACTCTGTTTAAGAATATGAATAGGTATTTTTTGAGAAAATTTACTTTTTATGCAAAGGTACTTCTTTAAGATGTTATTTTTTTAAACTTCTTTCTCTTTGGCTTTTCTAAATTTACTTTTTATTCGGTTCAAACTACAATATGTAATAAACAGACTACACCTAGAAAATTTCCCATTAAACAAGAAATATGTTAGTCTGGACATAAACCAAAAGTACGAGTGTTAAAGTGCTGCCAAATGTAATTCCATGCTGAGGGTTGTGTTTCATGGATTTGCCAGTCTTGCACTTTGGCTTTTCTAAATTTACTTTTTATTGGGTACAAAACTACAATATGTAATACACAGGCTCCACCTAGAAAACTTCCATTTAAACCAAACCAAAAGTACCCAATATAGTTGATAATAATGGGTTGTAATAAAGTAGTTGAAAAAAAGTTGTTTAAAAATTTTTCATTTAGCCCCCCATCCCGCAACGTGCGATAAGGAACTTCGTTCCAAAAAGCGATTCAGTGAAATATTTAATGTCGCAAATTCATATGCGTCGGTGGTGCAATTTTCAGCATGGGCGACACTTGTATATAAAAACGTGGGTTCGATCCCTGCCGTGACCACTTCACATTTCTTTCGACGACGGTCACCTCGCTTAGTGACGACGAAACTATCGAGTATTTAGCCATGAAAAAGTTTCTCAAAATAACTTTCTGTATCGGTGTAAAGCTGTAGGTCCCAATCAGTGAGTGTAAAACTATAACGCGCACAGCTGATTGTGAGAAGCTCCCCCCAATCCCTTCATGGGATATAACGCGAAACCATTTTTTTTTAGATTCATACCTGAGTTGATAAAACACAAAAACTTAAAGAAAAATACTAAATTGGTTTAAATAATAATAATAATAATAATAAATAAATAAATTTTAAATTTTAAATTTTATATTTTTTAAATAATAAATTTTATACCCAAAAATAAAATGTTTCATACGCAAACGGATTCGTTATAAATTCGTAACGTATGTCATCTCGGACAAAATGTACGAAGAAGCGGATCGGTCTCGAATTCGTAACCGATTCATATGGCGCACTGGGTACTTACTTATCTTATTTACTTAAAACGAAGATAACATATTTCGCCATCCACTTCGGTCTTTTGCCTTATCCTTACAATTTGTAATACCAAGTGTACGCAGGGATACGTCAAACTGATTCCTCCAGCGGGGTCTTCGTCTTCCTCCTTTCGTCTTTCTTCGAGTTCGGTTTCGAAACCCCTTTGTACTCATTCGTCTTCATCCATTCTTCTGACATGGCATAACCAGCGCAATGCGTTATTTTGATCCGCTTAACTATGTCAATGTCGGGATATAGCTAATACAGCTCATGGTTCATGCGTTGCCGATAGTCGCCATTGTGCACTATAGGACCATAAATATTTCGGGGCATTTTTCTCTCGAAGACTCCTAGAGATGTTTCGTATGCTGGCGATAAGACCCAGGAATCTGCGCCATGAAGCATGACAGGTTGTAAGAGAGCCTGGTATAGCTGGATTTTTGGTAGTCAAGAGAGGGCTTTATCTCTAAAGTTCTTTCTTAGCCCAAAATAACATATATTCGCCAGCACAATTCTCCGCTTGATCTCATGGCTGACGTTATTGTTTTTGTTTACGGCAGATCCGAGATATATAAATTCGTCCACCGCCTCGAAATAATAACGCTTATCAACGTTCATTCTTTGGTTTAATCGTGTGGAGGCCCTGCTCGTTGAAACCATTAATTTTATCCTGTACTCATTTACTGACCCATTTTCTTCGAAAACGCCGCATAAATTTGTTACGGATACGGCCACTTCGCAATGTTATGCCATGCGTTATTTCTCTTCAATAAAATAAGGTTGTTTCTAAAACGATGTGTGCAACTTAAGACTTGTATATATTTACTCATTTCAACCTAACCGCAATTTCACCTCACATCAGTTATTTATATGAATTTAACTCCAAATCCGTAACTTCGCGAACCATCTCTCTCTCTCTCCAGTGTTCTCATAAATTCGACATTGACTAAGTGCTTGGTGTTGAGTTCTCGATTGACCCAGACTATTCCCGAAATATCATCAAACATTCGTGGTGAGTTCGTATGAGGTGATTGTTGACGTTAGTTAAGCTAAACATTTAAAGTGTTTGTCGTAACATTATATACATGTATATCAATGCAGTGACATGTACAAAATCCTACTTAGAAACTGGATCATATGGATTGAGAAAATATGCTTCGTCGCTGTGGCAAATGGTACATCAGAAGGTGGCTAAAGTATCAACGTATCGCCCTAAGGTAAATATTTGTTGTATTAACAATAAAACCGTCTGACGTACGATACCAAAAACTGTTGCAATGAAAATTTACGTTGTGGCGATGATTATTATTGAGTTTAGTTCATTTTTAACGAAACCATTTGTCAAAGTAATTTTTTTCAGTGTGAGTTCAGTTGTTATTGTTCCCACACACAACTAACTGCACAAGCTAAGGTTTATACTAGTTATAAGATTCCCTACGCTGCACAGAAGCACTTACAATTGTAGGATCCCATATAGTTGGTTTTTACATATTGTAGAAACATTTAAACCTTCGTACTTAATACCTGTTGAAGTAACCACCTGCTCTGAAAAGATTTTAATCCCTCTGAAAAATTTTAAGCTACAAACACAAATTTAAAATCTAACCTACAAATACATACTCGTATAATGCACATATAAACATATGCATATAAGTATCTCTGCCTTAATGTCAATGTAGTGGAAAATTTAATAAACAATCATTTAATATCATCACATAATAATAAATTGTAATGCAAACTCAAGATTCTGAAACAAATTAACTTTAATGATCTAAGTAGTTTTTAGTTCCTATTAAGGAAATGGAATAGTTAATATGATTATTAAGTTTAATATGACAACGTCTACAAACTGTTTGCAAACAATTATTAAGCGGTGCACAAGGATTAAGGCGTCATGTTAAAGAGTATGGGAATTAAGAAGCCCACTAGAAGCCACGGGAATATCAGCTTTTTAATAGAACTTTAAAGATCAAAACAAATGCAACGACACGGAAACACAAATGGAATCGGCCTGCGTTTTAAAAATATATATTGTTGAAATATAATCTGATTCTCAAACACGTGGATTAAAGCCACATGTGTATCGTTTTTTGGTAGACCATAAATTTTTTGAAACCATCAATTATAATAAAAGTCTTAAAAAAACAAATGGAATCCCATAACATCCGATGAAGGGATTGGGGAGCGCTTCTCACAATCAGTGAGATGTGCGATTTCTAGTTTTACATTCACTGATTGGGACCTACAGTTTTACTCCGGTTCCGAACGGTATTTTGAGAAGCTTTTTCATGGCTAAATACTCGACAGTGTCGCCGTCACTATGCGAGGTGGCCGCCGCCGAAAGAAATTTAAGGTGGTCAGAGCAGGTATCGAACCCAGGTTATCATGTACCGACGGCCATTAATAAAACTCTTATCGGTGTTTAAACCCCATCGCTGGTATCGTTTTTTCATTAATCCAGAAACCCAGAATACAAAAATTTAAAAATCGAAAAATGCTAACAAAAATATTGAGATGAGCTGGGATAGTTGGCTTTGATTTAACCAATTATAACTCCAACACAGAAATGAATATCCCGGTTACATTTTCTCTTCAAAGAGTACTAAATTACAATTATTTGTGCTGGATTTCGTTTGATTTTTAATAAAAAAAAAACCCAAACTCTATCACGAGATATCGTTTTCCAAACTTTACCACATTACCCGGTATATAAATCAACACATACATATATTATACAATTTTTTATTTTATATTTAATTATTGTATTGTTTTTAGCATTGCCTTTGACAATAATTAAACAAAAGTGTTATGCCTCCTACTGGGCACCGCCGCAGGTGGTGGATATTAGGATGACCTTCCGATATGTCGGGTAAAATATGCATGGCCCACCAATAAATTTGCCTTAGTAGCGTCTGTACAAGCAACTCGAATGATTTACTATAACCGGCGCATCTCAGGCGATCAACTGACAACCGTTACTGAATCTCGTCGAACTATTAGGGCATTTCCTTTGTCTTTACAAGGTGGATGAATCAGCATTATTGGGCAATGGTTTAGAGTTTATAGAGGTTGTCACAATCAATTAGGGGTTGCTTCAATCACATGCCAATTGCATGGAGTAAACACAGTCGTGAAAACCTCAAATCGGCTGTGCCAACTGCTATTCAGTGACAGCAACCGAATATATTGTTGCAACAACCTCCTTTCAAACAATTATTTCTGTTAGTGTAGGCCGACATAGACGTAGTTAAGTCATGTCAGTAAAAAGGATAAAAGTATAAGGATAAGGAGGATCAGGTGGACGGATCTCTGCGAAAGGTTATTGTTATCAACTGATTATTGTTTATGATTTGGCCAGCAAAACATGTCTTTTTACATTTAGGCAATGCACAGGCGCAGACGTGTAAAGTCGCTATGGAGGAATTCCGTGTCTGAACTATGCATTTCAGGTTTGGCTCTAACGGTGAAGTTATCGCTAAATCTGTGTCCTTTTCGTTCATTTTAAAAATAAAAACGAACACTCTAAAACGTTTCATTTAGGGAAACTTTGTTTGAAATCCAAATTTACTGATCTTGAAAAATCATAATATTTTATCGATGAAGTTAAACTTCACAGCAATGCTATTTTATAAAATTGTTTAAAGATGGTCTCCCAATTACTTCCATTCTTCGTTTGTATAATTAACATACAACTGGGGGCTTCTATAGTCTAATGTCAATGCAATTACCTAGAGTAGATACAAAAGCCATAGAAATGTTTCATTGTGTCACTACAATAAAAATAAACTAAACCAACAAATTCTCTGGAAAATGCATGCACTTACTCTGCTATTTTGTCCTTTAGTAATATACCAAAGTGTGTTCCAGCTTTTTAACTTTATACTGTAGCTGCCAATTTGTTGCAAAGTGTTAATGTTCATTATGTTAAAATATACGAATCATGTTATGCAGAGGATGATAAATTATGGAAAATCGGTTAACTAGTTTTATAGTGTTCTTTGTTTGCCGGATTACACTAATGTTAATGTCGATTGGGCACTACAGTTTTACTGCGGTTCCGAACGGTATGTTGAGAAGCTTTTCCATGGCTAAGTACTCGACAGTATCACCATCATTATGCAAGGCGACCGTCGGAGAAAGAAATGTGGTGGTCAAAGCAGGGATCGAACCCACCTTTTCATGTACAAGAGCCACATCGACGGCCACAATGTTTGCCGTTGGCACCACCCAGTTTGATATTAATTGACATTTCATATGTCAACTTTGTGGTTAGACAACCTTAGAGCAACTCCGGGTCGAATCCAAGTAAATTGGCGTTTATTTTTTTTGTCAGTTTTGTAAAGGGTGATCCAAACAAAATAATAATATTTTGTATTATGATAGAAGGATCTATGCTCGCCACGGCTTCGGTGGCATACCTCTATCCTATGGTCCATATTTTCAATGACTCTGAGACATAATTGAGGTTCAATGTCGTTTCTGTGCCGAATTATCTCATCCTTTAGCTCTTGAATTGTTATTGTCTTATTGACGTACACCTTTTCTTTTAAATATCCCCGAAACAACATGATCGTGGCGGCCAATTAACATCGCCACGACGTGAGTTAACACGGCCATTGCATTAGTGCACTTTCCTGTTGTAACCACGTATCGTCCAGGTCCTTATCCTCAATTTCTGGCCACAAGAAGTCAAATCATCATCATCAAAGTTGAACGCCCATTTTCGTAAAATGCTTAAAAAATCTTAACGCGCTGCTCAATTGTGTACCTCTCCGTGGTTGAATTTGAATTTGTCAAAATGTCAAATTAAGTTGGGCAAAAAACTTGTGACTCACAATTAACATCGTGCATTATGGTTGGACCACACCTTACAAAATTGGTATTTTTGAACCTTTAAAATCGGATCAGTCGGCCAAATCTTTTGAATAAGTCAAATCAACTGACATTTGAAACCGATGAGATCCAATTATATCGGCAGCAGCGTGAGCTCACAACATATTTGGTGGCGGTGGCGCGTCGGCAAATTTTCAACCGGCTACCGTCAGTCAAACAGTTTATTCTTGTGTATATTTCTATTATGGTTGCATTTTACGGTACTTACAAGTGTTGCATAAAATTATACACCAGTTTAAAACGAGGTTAAAAATTAAACTTCAGTTTTTACAGACTAAAATTGTATGAGTCATCGTCTGGTATAACGTGGGTTAACGAAGTTAACATTGCGCAAACTGGAATTCTTTATAAAATAATCATTTTCGTTTGATAATCTCATTTATAATTTCGATATTATATTGAATCAAACATTTAAATTCCTTAATAAAAATATAATATAAATTCAACTACAACTAGCTAAACGACCGATTACTGTTGTTCTGCAAAAAAAAAAAATTGCCCCGAGATATTCATGTACAAAATGTCAGCTCTTCAGAACTTAAAAATTCTTTAATAACGCCCTTTTCGCCCAAATACCATATTTTGAAATGACAATAGGGTTACGACTCTTTATACTCTTTTAAATAACATACATAATTATGACCATTCAAGTTAGGACGGTCATTCATAGAGAATGGTTTGAACACTGCGAGACTTTCTGAACTTCTCAAATTTCTACTACTTTTTATAGACTACTACTAATTTCTATATTCAAACTTTCTGTATTCAAACCTAAAGAAATTGCGCGGCAATAAACAATATGGGTTGAACGAAGAGGTCATCACTGAAACAAACGCATATTTTGAGAACCTTGAGACGACCTATCATTTGGAAGGAAACCAAAAACTGGAAAACGATGGACCAAATGTATCGAGCTCATAGAACATTACTTAGACCAAGAGCCTAACAAAATGAGGATATCACTTTTCTCACACCGGCCCGATCTTTAGCCTTTCTCCTCCAGTTGGTAACACCAAGCTCTCGAAGTCAACACCCGGCCTTTCCACCGAATTTTAGGTCAACATATTTTTCGATGTCCTTTGAGTACGTCTTCGAATACCTTTCGCACTGGTTCCTTCTGATCCATTCTACTGGTATGGCCTAGCCAGCGTAAACGCGCTATTTTTACAGGAGAAAATATATTTTTTTCAAAAAGTCACTGTCTTCTAAAGATATAGATTTCGTAGAAAAGAATTTTACATGTAATTTCTTAAGAAAGACATAGTTTACCATTATATCCCTTGAAACAGCTTTTCAACCTATCTATATTTAGACTCACTGATTAGATGCCACAGTTTTGCTCCGATTCTGAATGGATATGTACTGACCAACGGTTATGCTTTATCGATAATGATATCGTCACTTTGCAACGTGGTCGTTGACGGTATAAATTTACGGTGTCCAGAGCGGGCCTAAGCCCAGCGACTAGAGAGGGCCTAAACACACAATATACGAACTGTAATACGAAAACATTCGTGCATTTACCAACGAATTGGCACTCACTGTATGTATCTATGTAGGTATGTATTTACATACGTACAAAAAGTGCAATTGTTATCCTGGAATGCTAACAAACTTTTAGTGGTTTAGAGTAATAACTACAGAGGGAACTTAAACATAAGATTTATTTAAAACATTTATTTTTAAACTCGAATCTTTAAAATGCTAATATTAATTTAAGAACTAATGATGCAAATACTATATTTTGGAGGGTAGACATTTATGTGGGGCAGACATATACGAGTACGAATATAAAACTAATGATTCGTCCACGATTATAAAACAAAGAAAAATCTTCTTCGGATTGCGGTTGAACATCGTTAAACACTTCTTATCTTGTGCTTATGGTCGAGTGTGAGTAATCGCGGCAGTCATCTTGTTTTTTTCCGTACAAATATTCCACCTCACGCACTGTCATTCTCTGAACGTGCAATATCATTCTATGGATTTTATCGACGATTCCTGGCATAGCAACCTCTTTTGGGTGACGTAAAGGTTCGACGTCACTTGTGATGTGGAAGATCACAACGGAATTCAATAAACCACTTTTTAACCATTGGAATTGATGTTGGAGAGTCCCCATAGTATTTACCACAGGAATTCCACACTCTCATACCGGAAAGAGATTTCTGGAACAATAGACTTCCTGGCATATATGGCGATGTGGATTGCTACATGGACAGGCCGAAAATGAATGAACAGGTTGGCTACGGGGTCTATTGTAGGGAATTAGGTTTGTTAGAGACGTTGGTTGGCTATTAGAGACGTGACCGTCTGGCAGAGGGATTATAGTCCAGCAGTTACTGGGGTCAATGTATTCTCGCACAGTCAAGCGATCAAGTCCCTGGAAACAGTATTCCTGAAATCATTATCTGCCCAGGACATCCGCAGATCTCTGAACTAGATGGCCCAGCAGTACAATATTCACCTTACGTGGGTACCATGTCACAGGTACATTCCGGGGAACTGCAGGACAGATAAGCTGGCCAGACTAGGGACTACTTTACAGATTTCACACTAATAGGGGCATGTTGCCATACCCCTAGGGACTTGTAAGCATATCCAGCAAGAGCACTCCCATATGATTCTGCTGGAGAGATAGACGAGGAGCACAGGTTGCATATTGGATAGCAGGAGATCGGTGAACTTTCTGCCTTTACCAAGGCCCAAGGTATCAAGGCTTGTTTCAATTTAGTCGGGACAGTGTCTGATTAGTAAACATACGGCGAGACTAAAGATCGGGGAAAATAACTTCTGTATAAGCTGAAACAATGACGAAGAGGAAGAATCCACTGAACATCTTCTTTGCACGTGTCTAATACTAGCCGGCAGACTACACTGAATGGAAAGCATCGTCACAGGGATGAAAATGTTCATCACCCGAACAACTTTTGTCATCGAAAGTGAACTAACATACAGTTTCATTCCCGCTATGAAAATGTGTTCATCAACTGTTCGTTACTGTGATGAAAGTATGGTCGTTGCTGCAATGAATTTGCTTCATTATTGCGAATACGAATCGTTCTTGCGATGAATTTATTTCATTGCTTCAATGAATTTGTTTCATTACAGCAACGAATTTGTTTCATTACTACAATGATTTAGTTTCATTTCTGCAATGAATGTTTTGAAGTGTGTTATTTTTTGTTATTTTTTATGTTCGTCTTACTTGAAACACTGTGTAACTTTGGCTTCTTCTTTTTCATTGACTTCAAAACCAAATATCAATACATCGAAACAAGCGCTACCGAATTATGGTTAAAATAGAAAAACACGAACATTTTGTTGCGATTTGTACCGTCTTGCGCATCCACACACACAAATGTTCAGTTACATATTTCGGGGTAGTTTTTCTGCTATCAATGCGTCACTCTCTTTGCTGTCATGTTGCTCCTTGCATTCTGTTTATTTATCTATTTGATTTATAGATGCTCAATTTACAGAAACGATAATAGCAAACACATAAATTCACACAATTTATTTTTCACAACAAAAGATATTTACTAGGTATAACCAAATAGTCTTTTTTTAAAAAAATTATTTAAATTATTCCGGCGGAGAAATATGTCTACCACTTTCGACTGTTGCAAAGAAACTGATTTAAGATGTGTACGTGACCCACCACATATGCTCACCATTTTTTCTTGCTGGCCTCTTTTTACGCTCGCTCATTTTTTCGACTGATTTTCTCTATTTATCTTCATAAAAATTAGTTTCGTTGAAATGACGAAATTGTTCCGTCAACTGTAAATGTTGGCAAACCCCGAAAATAAATAAATAATAAAAACAAACTATAAAAAGTTGGAGATAGAGATAGAGAGAAATGAAAAATTTTCAAAGAAATCATGTATGAAATATTTCGTTGCAGTGACGACAAAATTGTCGGATATACGACATTTTTCACTATGGCAACGTAAAAACATTAACGAAAATGTTTCATCCATGCGACGAAGCGTTTTCCTTTCAGTGTACTGTAAAATCGTTCCAATTTAAAAATTTGGGAGAATTACACTGTTGTAATAGAAAAATATATCAACGTTCTAGTAAATTGTATCGGTTAGAGGTAATTCTACTGAGTTGAACGGTATCCATTAAATGTCTGTTGAACGTCAAATTTTTAAATAAGTCGACTTTTCCAATTCTCACACTTTTTTGAAAATATATAGATTTTGTTCTCACTTTTCTCAGCATAACTTTAAGGAACGCCAAACTTTCACGCACAATGTTTGGAAAAATTAAAGCTGAACAATTTTTGAGAACATATTAATACAATCTGAACGTATCTAGTCACCCAAAATTACTCATAAAGACCACTCTTTACCTTAAAAATGTTTATTTGTATGTACATATATGTCGTCATTACTCCAGAACGACATGTCCGATTTTATCCCAACAAATTTGGAAAAATTTTAAATTACAATGTCTTTAATCTATTCCTACACTATTTCTCAATGTAATCAACAGTTTCGAATTTATAAAAAAACATGAGGAAAAAATATATTTTTTTTGCTTAAAACATTCAAATTTTTAATTATTAAAAAAACAAGAAATATAAGAAACGGCAAAAACTGTAAAGGTTTATTAGTGTATCTTAAAGTGATATGACTTATGAAGAAAATGAGACATGGATCATAAAAATCAATGAACGCGTTTCTCTCTTATTCACAATTTAGTGAAGGTATCTCATTTCGTCAAGAATTGTATAACTCATCACATGCAACCCAATCAGAGAATCACAATTATTGTTGCAAAATTCAAGGTAATAGTCAAAATAATTCTTTGAACTTTGGGAAGCCGCTTCCAATAATCGTTTATAAGTATTTGCCGTCATTTTGGTATTCTTAATTTGTAGCTCATCGCGGCACAGACCATTACCCCACACTCTGGTCTGTGAGGACGGGTTAAAAATCGGTTCACCTTACGTAAATCATGAAATTGTTCCCATCGGGGCCATCAAGATTGAACTTTTTTTCATCTGTAAAGACGACATTCTCCAGTTGTTCTGAATTAGTCCCTGACCGACAGTCCAATCCATATGATCTCTGGAAAATAGGAGTCGCTGGTGTTTACGTGAAGCAGTAAGCGATGGTTTTTTGACTAATTTTGTCAGCTTCAAGTTCTTCAAAATTATACGCCGAACAGTAGATTTATTTACTGGCTTTTACACCCACTTCGTGCTTAATTTTATATATTGATTTACTGGAATTAGAAGCGCAACTAATGATTCTGCGTCTTTCAGTTGCAGAAATCACTGTTGGCTTTCTTCCTTTATATTTCGTTCCATGTACGCTACGATTCTTGAGATAATTATGAGAAGTTCATTCTACAAGCTTACAAAAGAGAAAAGAAGACCATAGAGGAAAAACTCGTTCTGTCTTGTGTGGTTTTCCCAGTTCTGGTGAAATATGTTCTATATGTGTCTTTAAAATGGTTGTCAAAGCTTCAATGGCCTATAATATTGCTTACGGCTGTAATTCAGAACAGGTTAAACATAAAGACGTGAAAATTAATTAGAGCAAATCCGACTGCGAGAATTTTAGAGCAACTCCGAGTGCGGGGGGAATGATTTGGTCAAGTTGCTAAACAATGTTGCTAAAATTTTTTCAAATTGAAATTCATCAAATTTTGAAAATTGTTATTACCGCTAAAAAATAATTTAAAACAACCACTACATTTACATCTCTCGTGAGCTCAAGGGCACCAACAAAAAAATGCACATCATACTAAGTGGGATTTTTGAAGAATTGACTAGAGTTTGCTAACGCTAACATAGATAAATTTTTGGAATTTCTACTTCATTTTATACATCATATTCTCGAAATAAACTTCCAAATGTACTACGTTTAACATGGCGCACTAAGTATTAATTTCTTGGAACAGGATTAAACTACCGAATTATAACTGACTGCACTATTTCCAGTGGTGAATCATACTATTCCGTAACCGACGGATATGTTTTCCCACTGCAGTCATTTCGTAAAATGAAAACATTTTTTTGTAGTCAACCATTTGTTGCTCTGTTCTGTTAGTGAAACAAAAAGCTCATTCTCTATGTACCATCACAGTGGGCCGAATGCAAAAGCTCTGCATTATAATACATGAGGGTGGTTTGTCTTGTATACACATACAAATGTAATGAGAGTAAAGTGTAGATGTTGAGTATCTGTGCGAGTATTCACACAGATTTTAATGAGCATTCATACAACCTGTTGATGTTTACACATACATATAAAATAAACCACCTAAACAGTATTTAGTTATTCTAAATTTCGAATTCGAATTTCGAATTAATAAAAAACTGCTAATACTTACCACTAAAACCGTTATATTATTATTTTATAAAATATCATCTACGTCTTACGTATTCAAAGAATTTGACTCAATATTATTATGAACATATCTCAATATATCGCACCCTAACTACAAAAGAGTCATAACTCAAAATTTCCAGATATTTTTTGCTTAAACACAATAACCAAACAAAAAACAATCACCGCCTTTTTAATTTGTCGCCATTTCGCGCCACAAAAATACCATAATAATAGGAATATTAAAGATAATATTCATAAATTTTTTAATTTACCAAAATCAGTTTATTGCCTCTTCCGAAATTTTGCAAAATTTAACTTATGACTGTTTTTCAGTTAGGGTGAGGTATGTACATATGTAGGTGGGTGTTGTAAATGGGTGTAAATTTACAATGATAATAACTATCTTAGAGTTTGTATGGGAAAGTTTTTGTAGCTGTTATCCATAGGTTTGTCAGCGGGCGTAATAGCCACACCCCTTTCGGAAGCAAACGCTCGAACATTTTAATTTTGAATAAATTTATTTTCTTTTTTGTTTTAGAAAAGTCAATTCTTTTAAAATTTTCATAATTGAAAAAAAAATATTAATTTTTTTCACTTTCTTGAACTGTATCTGACATAGTTTTAGAGCTATTGCACTCAAATTTTGTTTTATTACAACCCCAGAATTAAAATTGCATGCAACATAAATCTATTCTAAACCACTGTGCGACGTTCACCTCGTTTAATGATGCGAGTAATGCGTAGGTCCCATTCAAGGAGTGTACAACTGTAAAGCACACAGCTCTCTGATTGTGAGAAACTCTCCTCAATCCCCAATAGGAAACTATTTAATTATTTATTTTATAGTCAAATTCCAAGTACTCGGGTATCGTGCAGTGAACCAAGTCCCTGCAGTGGACATGAATAGTTTTATTTTCTTCATGTACAACCGATTGCAAATGAATACTGGAATTACGGTTTTTTCCAAAGCAACATTCTTTTGACTCTATAGGAACATTAATAAAGATCTAGGCGCACTCAATAGAGCCAAGAATACCTGAAATTTTCGCTTTTGTCTCATATTTATTTTATGTGTCCTCCAGTTGTTCCCCCTTTGGTCGGTACCTGCGATACTGCGGACTTTTCCAAGTTCCTGAAAGTAACAGTTTTCTTATGAAACAGATACACGCTGGAAAATACGGCTCCAACAACACATTGCAGGAACCATATACATGTTCGCAAGCATTGTTTTCGTGAATAGAAGGTCTGCTGTTTTTTATTCCTTTATTGCCTGTCATGTTTTTGTTTTCAGCAACTTCCAACAAACAAAGCCACATTTGGGTAACAAAAATATATATTATAACCTACTAATCGTTGTGTCTCAAACATTTAATATTGAATAGCAAACACAATGTGTTTGGACACAAGCATACAATATTTGCGACAAGCTACAAACGCGTTATATTTTTGCACCCAAACAACAAAAAATACAAATGTTTCAGCATGTATGCACGTAAACCATTTCCTTACGTGCGGTTTTCACTGTAGATGGAAATAAATCAATTTCACTATACATGGGAAAAAAGTCACAAAGAAATCAACATTTTGAAATTTTTGTTTATATGATTTTCACATATTTTGACTCATATTGACCACACAAAATATTTATTTTTTGTCACAATTCCACATCTACAAAAATAAATCTCACAAAAAATGGTTTGACATTCCTGTAGTCAGCTTTTCAATAGGCATCGTTCGAGTGGCCCCTCCAAAACAAAAGACATATGGTCCTATTATACAAGAAATGGTAAGTATCGATAATGGATGAACCACGAGCTGTATAATCGGTATACCGACAACGATGTACGCTGGCTAAGCCAAGTTAGTAGAATGAATCAGAATGAACCAGTGTGAAAGGTATTCGAAGACATCCTCGAAAGACACCGAAAATTAGGGCGTCCAAAACTTCGCTGGGAGACCAGGTGGAATGTTGCCTGCGAGAGCTTGGTGTTACCAACTGGAGGAGAAAAGCTGAAGATCGAGCCGGTTGGAGAAACATGTTATCCGCATTTTGTAAGGCCCTGGACAACTCTGGATTGTAAGTAAGTATAGACCATGAACCACCCCAAACCGATATTTTGTGCGGATTTAATGGATTGAATCTCTTCGGGTTGCTCTTCAACCCAAATACGACACCTTTGCTTAATGTTTCAGCTCTTATGACATTTTCGCAGCCACAAAAAGTACTTGTATAAAAAATAACAAAAGTATTGTGAACCGAAAATTACTCAGCTCTGCGAAAATGTCGTGAACAAAATCAATTACAGGGTTGTTATGCCAAAGTTATTTCGAACGAAAATAACTGTTTTTGGCGCTGACATTTTGACAATTCGTTTATATATTCTGACAAACACAAGTAACATTACATGCGTTATCGTACAATAAAAATCGTTTACAAAGACGAATTATTCATAAAATTGTTGATACATTTTTTTCATAAATAGACATAGGTGGCAACTCTCGGCAACAAAAATTTTCCTGTAGAGGTAAATTACGACAATGCTTACGAAAATTGCACAAGATCGGAATGCCTGAAATGAGACTTATCGCTAAATAAAATAGTAGCAGAAAACAATGGATATCCTTCGTAATACAGCTGGATAATTTGTAGACGCTGTGCCGGGCTAAGTCTATTCATGATGAAATGCCAAACAATACTGAACAAAAAAACCATCCCGTAAAACCATAGTTTTTGACTATAAATTCTTTATATATGACACATGGATTTTTACCACGCCCCTTTTGCCAACGCTGCCCATATTTGCAACAGATCTTAGAATATGTACACCTAACCAACACACCCCAGGAGCAGAAATAATGGGTTTTTAATTTGTGATTTGTATGGGAGGTACCACGCTCCTTAGTCCAATCCCGGCAAAATAGTTCATTTTTGTCATCGGCATTAGTTTGCCTGCAAATTTTAAGCTTGATTGGATCACGGGAAAAGGGATAAAAATCAATCCAAAGTTTTTTCGGCTTGCATGCATACAGACAGGTAAAGTTAATAGTTATAAAGAATTTAAAAATTACATGAGGTGTCAGGGGACAACCGGTGGGAACGAAGTTTCTTCCGCTATATACAGGGTGATTCAGGAAGTTCCGGACAAATTTCTCCAGCGTATTCCCTGGCTCATTTCATGAAGAAAAGCCGACTAGGACCATGTCCGAAAATGCAAGGGTGCGAAATGGCAGCGGGTTCAAAATTTCGGATTGGTGGTCGGAGGGTAATAGGGTAATGTTGCTAACTTCGGAGCCAGTGGTCGGATTTTGGGCTTTTGGGATTCAGAGCTTTCGGAAAAAAATGGAAAAAAATTCAAATAACCTCAATTTGCTCAGCCAGATGGCAGGTAACTTATGTTACTTCCTCTTACCTTTCCACAATGACCTAAACGAAGCCCAGAGGTCTTACCGTTCCAAAGTTATGACCATTTTACTGAAATGCAAAAATGTTTGATTTTGTTTTTGGAAACGAAATAACAGCACACATTTATTTGTTTTTGTAAATTAACACGTTTAAGATTTTATTTTATTGAAATTTTTGGCTGAAGAATCAAACACATAAGGAAAAAAAACATTTGATGTTAAAGGAAGTTTTCAATGTGGTTCCCATTTTCTACTAAACACAATTGCAGCCGTTTGCGAACCACATCCGCCACGTTTAGTTCACTCATCTTTTCACGAACTTTCACCGCAGCTTCCTCAATGCGTGCAAGTAACTGCTCACGATTGTGGATCTGCACAGAATACACACAATCTTTTATGTAGCCCCACAAAACGAAATCAAGTGGTGTGAGATCTGGAGATCGTGGCGGCCAGGCGATTGGTCCAGCTCGTCCAATCCAACGTCCAATGGCTATCTAAGTTACCTGCCATCTGGCTGAGCAAATTGAGGTTATGTGAATTTTTTTTCACATTTTTTTCCGAAAACTCTGTATCTCGGCGATTTGACTTTTTTCTATTTTTCTGAAAGGCCTCTTAAAGACCTTTCCAACAAGCCCATAAACAAAAAAAAACAACCACTGGCTCAGAAGTTAGCAACTTTACCCTACTACCCTCCGACCACCAATCCGAAAATTTTGAACCCGATGCCATTTCGCACCCTTGAATTTTCGGACATGGTCCTAGTGGGCTTTTCTTTATGAAATGAGCCAAGGAATACGCTGGAGAAATTTGTCCGGAACTTCCTGAATCACCCTGTATTATATACTAGTTAGTTCCAACAGCTCTAAGGCGCATGTTGAAAAATACTAGTGGTATTCATGCAAACAAGAAAACCTAGAACTTTTGCTCAGCGTAAGTTTGCCCCGAAGCATTTCATGAGGCACCAAATAAAGTTGCTCATGCTTTTGCTCATGCTTTGTATATGCTTTGCGTATTCCATTATTTTATTTTTTTCACATAAATCAAAACCCCTCTCTTCTTTTCAATTCAAAAATATTGACATTGAAATGTCAAAAGTTTTCACGTTTCTTTTTCCAGGTTTGCTCAACAAATTTGCCTCGAAAACTTTCCACTTATGTGCAAGTCGCTTTGTATGGGAAATTTGTGTGTTTTGACGTTTGCTGTGCAAGTTTACGATGTTTTCGAGTTTACGAGGTTCTTTCGAGCTTTCATGAAGACCACTACTATAATTTAAATGGATCTTTAAGAATATATATTTTTTGTAAAATGATAAACTTTTTTTAAAAAATTTTTTTTTTATTGAATTTATTTTTTTTAAATAAAAAGTCTATTTGTAGGTCCTTTTTGTAAGAATATGTATTATATTTTCCCGAAAAGGTCCTTCTTTAATGTTCCTTTCATTCTTTTTTATTATTAAAAGCTAATGTTTTTTTAAGAAAAGGTACAATTTTTAATAAGAAGTACTTTCTGTAAGAAAAAGCCTAAGAGTGTGAATTTTTTACAAAAAAGTACTTTTTTTAATCACAGGTACTTTTTAAAGAAGTGGTACTCTTTTTAGGAAAAGGTATTTTTTTTTATAAAATTTACTTATTTTCAGAAAGACTACTTATCTCAAGAAAATTAAAGAAAAGTTATTATTTTATTTTTAAGAAACGGTACTTTTAAGAAAAGGAATTGTTATAAGAAAATGATTTTCAAGAACATGTACAATTTTAAGAGTAGGTACTTATCTCTTTAAAGAAAATTTAGTTTTTTAAGAAAATGCGCTTTTTGTAAGAAACTTTACTTTTTTGAGCAAATGTACCTCTTTAAGGTAAGGTATGTTTTTTTAAGAAAAGGACTCTGTGTAAGAATATGAATGGTATTTTTTTTTTTTTTTAGAAAATTTACTTTTTTTTAGAAAACGCACTTAATTAAGAAAATATTATTTTTTTAACTTCTTTCACTTTGGCTTTTCTAAATTTAATTTTAATTCGGTTCAAAACTAGTATATGTAATAAACAGGCTCCACCTAGAAAACTTCCCATTAAACAAGAAATTTCTCCCCATATGTTAGTCTAGACACAAACCAAACCAAAAGTAAGAGTGTAAGAGTAAGTGTGCTGCCAAATGTAATTCCATGGTCAGGGTTGTATTTCATGGATTTGCCAGTCTTGCACTTTGGCTTTTCTACATTTACTTTTTACAGGGTTCAAAACTACAATATGTAATAAACAGGCTTCAACTAGAAAACATTCTCTTAAAACAAACCAAAAAGTACCCAATATAATAACGGGTTGTAAAACAGTATTTAAAAAAAGTTGATTACAATTTTTTCATTTAGCCCCCATCCCGCAACGTGCGATAAGGAACTTTGTTCCAATATCACGACAGTTTGATACGTCATAAAGTCCATTCTGGAAAATGAATGTCTAAATAAATAATCATTCAGCTCACACATAAATGTATCTGAATTGAATACTAAATAATCTATCTAACTATTTTTTCATTCAGCGGTATATCGACTACTATAGTATTTATTATCTCCCTAATGGTGTTCTTGCATACAGCTCCTCTCCATCGTAAACAGACGAACATTTCATTTTGAAAAAAAGGATTGGGACATCAAGAGAATCAATCACAGACATATTTCGTTTTTATTTACAAGCTGCAACGTATAGCTTGACAGACTATCATAACATGTTTTTTGTTTGTTTTCCCTTTTGTTTCGAGTGTTTAACCCTCGTTTTTCATCCGCTTGTAACACCATGAGGTGCTTATAGAAGACACTGTAAAGAATAAATGTTTTGGATATGCATGAATTTAAAGGACTTAACAAATATGGAAAGGCTTATGGATGGGCCTACATAGTATGTCAACACTTCAGCTGATACAATAATTGGATTTTAAGATAAGAATATAAAGGCTGTCTTACGAAAGACTATCAATTAAGAAAGTGGTTCAATTCGCACAATAAAAGATTTATTTGAGTTCAATTATTCCATAAGTTACAACAAACCCACATTGGGGAGAATAGTGAAAACGGCGATTAATTCAAAAATGCGAATTGATATTTAATATCCCTGTTTGGAGTACATGGGTTTTTTAATTTGCAATGGATTTTAATTTGCATTATTTTATCTAATGTAAATGCAAAGGAATTACCATTTTTCGTAATGGCAATTAAAAAATTTTGAATTTGTATTTCCTCAGGCAATGCAAATGCAGGTTGTGGAATCGGATGCCAATTGTAAATATGGGGAATGCTTTTAATTATTTTTAATTCGTTTGACTACTGGCAATTCTGTTTTTAAAGTATTTTATATGTAGCGGTTTGTGGCTTCGATAGATTTTGCCTCGTGTACTTTCAAATTCATAAACCTGTACTGTATAAAAATATTTGAAAACCAAAACTGTCAGATATGAAGGAAATGCTTTGAAAATAAATACAATTACCAATAGTATTTAAAGTTTTTGAATTTGCATTTGAGATGTAATTCAATTTAACTGGCAAATTATAATTGTCATATAATTAATTTGTCCTATGTATGGAATTTGGTATCAAATGAAAGTGAACAAAATTCTACGTGAATTGCTGCAAATATCAGCGCTATTGTTTGTATACCTTTTTTGCAGTCTGTACTCAAATTAAGGTAAATATTGTTCGTTAAAAAAGATAAAATTTAATTGGCTCATTCTAAATGAGAATAGAATCGTAGTCAAGAAATTTAACTTTCATAATGGAACCTATAATCTTAGGCATGTAGCCGTCAGATATGTAGGCGCAAGGTTGAAGTGTGTATAAAATTCAGTTTTGAAAAGTTGTCCAAAATTTTTAATTTTTAAATTCTTTATATTAACTTCACCTGTATGTATGCATGCATGCATGCATGACATACGATCAAACTCGTATAACAATTGTAGCTTCTATGATCGAACGAAGATCTTCGTTGCACGCGAGTAAACAAGTCTGCATTATATTAAACCATAATTTTGAGTTCATTAAATATTGAATCGAAATTAGATATTCGGCTTGAATGATAATGCAGTTTTAAGGAACCAGTCTACTACCACAAAAATCAAAAGTTTTTGGGGGGAAATCCACTGTGATAAAATTCTGAATAATAGGTTCAATAAATGCCCCAAATGATCATGACATCAGCCTATAAATAAAAATATGATCGAATTGATGCTGTTGATGAAAATAATTCTAAATTTATTTATTACTACAATAGAATTTCGTACGTAAGCTACAGAGACGTAAAAAATAGCAGTTTGGTGGTAGATTATTAATGAATTGTCTTATTAAAAAAAATATTTGTTTACCATCTGTTTCAAAATTGGTTGAAATTTGTGTGATACAGGTTAAGGCTTGAGCCATGAGTTATAAATTTTTAGTTATTATTTAATAGTATCAATGTAGGTGGATAAAAGACTTGTGCTGAATATTTGTCAATTCAACAGCTGCTTCGGTCGTCGAAAAATGTTGACCATACAGGAAAACGAAGTCTTTGGGTGCCAAATCAGGGCCGTAAGGTAGATGACTCAACAATTCGACATGTTGAGTGCTCAACTAGCCGATAGTTTCAGCTGATGTGCGAGAGCTCATATTGTCCTGATACAAAATGATCCGTCTTCTCTTGTTGTTTTACCTATTTCTTCTAACATTTTTGGCAAGCAGATACCACTCAGAATTGGTCCTGTGGTCCACTGAAGGTACTGTGGCCACATGACCGGTTATACCGAAAAAACCCGATCATTTGCTTCGATGAGCTTCTTTCACGAACAACTTTTGTTCGATTTAGCTCGTCTTGAAAGACCCATTCAGGCTCATATGCATATATCCGTAATTCTTTACCTGTGACGATGTCATACACTGCATTTGAGCTCCCCGGTTGTACTTTTCAACATTTCTTTGCTTCAATCGACCGAGCCTATTTTTGAGCGTTCTTCAAATTATGTGGAATCCAACGAGAACAAATCTTATTCACGGCCAAATGAACATGCAATATCTTACTGATGCTTGTCCTACTAAAGCCCAAAGATGCCTCAATCTCACGGTATGTCACATGTCGCTCTTGCTTCATCAGTTCAAAACGACCGAAGTTGGACGACCTTCACGAAATTCATCCTGAAGCAAAAGGCGTCCAAGACTGAACTCTCGGTACTAGCGATTTACAGTGGTTTTTGATGGTGCTTCATCACCAAAATTCGAGACAAAAATCATAAAATATCATCGCACAAAAATTGTCATGGGTTAATTCCATTTTTTGACCGAGAAAAATTTTTCAACATTCTGTAAATAGAAAAAATAGTGCTCGTATGTGGAAACGTTCTATATACATATGTTTATGCTAAAAAAAAATATCAAACTTTCCAATGGAAATTACATTGGAGCTGGCATTTGGCTGGCAACACTAGTATTGCCAGGACCCAACATATAAATAGCAACAGTATTTGTTACCAATAAAGAACTTTTTGTATATCCTCCTCTACGGAATAAAAATAAATAAATATGCATGAAGGCATTCGGGAGAGCTTCTTAGAACCAGTGAACTATGCGGTTTCTGGTTTTACACTCACTGATTGGGATCTACAGTTCTACACCGATTCCGAACGTTTTTTTAAGAAGCCTTTTCATGGCTGAGTACCCGCCGTCAGGTGACAGTTGTCGAAAGAAATGTAAGGTGGTCTGAGCAGGGATCCAACCCACGTTCTAATGAACCTCGCACATTAACCATTGCACCAATGACGATCCTCCACCACTGAACACTTTCAAATATTGCTCTTGGACCTAATAAACTATGAATATTATGGATTCTTGTACTTTTACAATGCGTGTGCATATGTAATGTAAACCAATTCAAGGTAGTATCCCAAAATCAATTTATCATTTGGCATTCCTGCTTCACATGGAACAGGTAATTACCAAAGGCATTTATATTGTATGCTGTCACGGTTCTTTCAAGTGGGGAAATCAACAAAAGTATTTGTACTATCGTATATGACCTTTTTTTATATATTTTATTATTAGTATATATTTGTGATGTACATATGTACACAAAAAATTTAACGCTCAAAACGAAATGCCATTGCTGATTTATTGTTGGTTGATTTGAGCCATTGGTAGTATTAAAGCAATACTTTCCAACATGAACCGTCCACATGCAACCACACTAAACTTCATAAATTTACCGAGACAAATCGCTACTCTAGATGTTACTCTATGATACAACTCTATGATACTCTATGATTACTCTATGACACAAACCTTTTGCAGTTATCAAATGTGAAATAAACACAAAGAAACTTAATTGGAATAAATATTCATTCTCTTTGTTTATAACAAATGTATAAAGTATATAATTATAATTAAAAATTTAACCAGCAAATTTAAATAATTAGTTTAATGGGTTTAAAAACAATTTAAAATGAAGAAGAGCGCCAGGCTTCCAAATCTACAGTTGGTATACGTGGACTGTCACATCTGACGGGGGAATTGCTGAAAAATCGAGAAGAAATTGAAATTATTATAAACAAAATGAATGAACAAATTACAACTGGGAAAATTAAGAAATATATTTTTTTAATAAATTAAAACCGTAGTAAAGGATGGGTTAACCGATTATAAAATCCTTCACTCAGTGCAATTTTTTGAACTATTTGCCAAATACAGGTTTCTAAGTCGTTAAGTTTGTGTTTGTGTTTGTTTTTGTGTTAAATTAAAAAATATTCATTCTTGCAGTTTGAAACTCTTCAAACTACCAGAACATTAAATGACGTTAGCAATATAAATTATTTAATTCCTCACTCAAATGTACAATGGCACATTCAATGGAATTTAAAATTCCCTTCAACTACAAAATAACTTTTATTATGTGCCAGATGTAGCCACAGCGTAAACATATAAGCTCGGAAGACTCGAGTTATTTGTCTTTATTTATGTGACTTTAGACCTGACAAATTTACAATCGATCATATACATATGTATGTATACATTTACCCAAATTTTGGAAATCTCAAACGAAAAGCAATTCAACACTTGTCATCCCTTTCTTGGTTATAAAGCTGAATTCAATAGGTCGGATACGGATTAAACTCTATGGAGCTATATATAAGCTGATACGCCTTTGCAGGATGACACCCATTAACTTCAAATCCTCAGTGAAGACTCCTTAAGATCTTAAAGAAACATTCGACACCAAGCGCAGCCTCAGACAAGTCGACAGCGTATCATGTGATCTCCTTAATATAAATAAATAAAAATAAACCTATAGTTTTTCACCGGTTCCGAACTGTTTTTTGAGAATTTTTTTCGAGGCGAATTAGCCGCGACCGAGCGGGGTGAACGTTGTCGAAAAAATGTAATCATGGTCAGAGCAGCATGGATAGATGTAGGTTTTGGGTCCTAATCGATCAGACTATAAAAGTCGGAAATCAGTCACCTGCCAGAGGCCTATTTTAGCAAGTGCTATATAGCTATGATCGTTTTTACTTTTATTGACTATATTACAACCTCATGAGGTCAGACGTCTTACACATATTAATTAAACAAACAAATTAAACAAATTTCAACATATTCTTCCATCTGGCTCTATCCTTCGCCTTTTCTCGCCAGTTGGTAACACCAAGGATACGGAGGGATTCTTCTGCCTGGTCTTTCCAGCGGAGTCTTGGTCGTCCTCTTTTCCTGCTTCCATCGGGTACGCTATCGAAAACCTTTCGCGCTGGCTCATCTTCATCCATTCTGATAACATGGCCTAGCCAACGCAATTGGCACACTTTGATTCATCTAGCTATGCCCACGTCAGAATAGAGACTATATAGATCTGCGTTCCAGCGACGTCGGTACTCGCCGTTTTCCCTAACAGGCCCATATATTTTACGGAGAATTTTTCTCTCGAAAACTCCCAGGTGTTTTTCATCCGCTTGCGATATGACCCAAGTTTCGGAGCCATATGTCAAGACAGGTAAAATGAGAGTCTGATATAGCTGGACTTTTGTCCGTCGAGAGAGGGCTTTGTTCCTAAACTGCTTGCTGAGCCCAAAATAACATCTATTTGCAAGCTACTATCTATCTCCAGGCTGACGTTGTTGTCCTTGTTCACGGCGGATCCAAGGTAGACAAATTCATCTACCACTTGAAAATTAAATCGGTTGTCAACGTTCAAGTGCGGACCATCGTTGACACCATCAATTTTGTCTTGCCCTCATTAACAGCAAGACCCACCGTCGCTGATTCCTTTTCGATTCTTGAAAATACTGCAGTAACCTCACACAAATTTCGCCCAATGATGTCTATGTCGTCAGCATACGCCAGCAACATATGGCTTTTCGTGTTAATGGTCTTGTTCGTATTTACTGCAGCCTTTCTCATTATTATCTCCATTAAGATTAGCTATGATCAGGTAACCAAAAAAAACCTTTCGAGTGCTAGCAATTTTAGAACTCTTTTGCATTCTAAAATCAATTCGATAAGTGCCACCATACTTTCCACGAAGATGATAACATCTCCTAGAGCAATTTGTCTCAACTCAACTAGCTTCACTACAGCCTTCATAATGGTCAGGATTTGTGCTTGGAAATCACTAAAGTTACCATTCCTCCTTCAAGAGAAGTTGAGTTTAAGGACCGCGCTAAAGATACCACCTCCAATAACGGAGCCATCAGCAAAAATTTAATTTCCCGAAAGTGAAGATGGTATGCCATCTTTCAAGTCGCTTTTTTCCAGTATTATTATCTTCGGGTTCCTCTGGAATTCCACCATCGGCATACGAGTAGTATAGTTAACTGCTCGACTCAAGACACCATCCGGTCCGGACTTACCCATTTTTAGGAGATAATTGGAGTGAAAAATTATTGGCCCTATAGTGCACAATGGCGTGTATCGGCAACGCATGAACCATGAGCTGCATGAGTTTTATCCCGACATTGATATAGTCAAGCGGATCAAAATAACGCGATTGTGCTGGCTAGGCCATGTCAGGCCATGTCACTACAATGGCATGAAGGGTTTTCGAAACCGAACTCGAAGGAGGACGAAAAATAGGAAGATCAAGACTCCGCTGAAGGTATTAAGTTGACGGATCCCTGCGTTCACTTGGTATTGCCAACTGGAGAGATAAAGCAAAAGATCGAACTGGTTTTCGAAATATGTTATATTAGTTGTGTAAGGTCCCTGACTCTCCGGGGTTGTTCAAGACCGGATAAGTATGTAAGTAAGTAACTGGAGTGCCTCACCTGAGTATGCTTCCAAAATCCAATTTATCTTAGGCGAAAGTCGCTTCTAGCCGAACACTGTTTTGGGTGAAGATCCAGACTAATCAGTTAAATAATTATATCCAAATTCAGTTGAGGGGTGCTCCTCTACAACGCAGTGCTTTGAACCTTGCTCAGCAGTTTCTATAGTTTGATCCTACGCAAAGCATTCCACCAAACCAAGCATCCATAGTTAATGATTGCACGAACTACTATCGAATAATGTTCCAGCTTTCCCCATAGAATTTCTTCATCCATACAGAACGTCAATACTCTTCCCCATCTGTTCCTTAATATTCCTTCTCCAAATTAACTCTTGGTCAGGGATAACACCAAGATATTTGGCCCCAGAATATAAGAATATAAGATTCAGAATATAAAATTCAGTCAGCAAGAAGCATTGGCACGCATGGAGCCTTTAGAGTATTCCTAACAGGTTTAAAGGCAAATCCTATGTCCAGGAAGGATGCTAAAATTAGGCCTTCAAAACCAAAATAGTGTCCACAATATCTAACAGCTTCGGGTACTTTCCACAGGCTTTTTCTTCAGGTAGGCGTGCTAATGCATGTTAATTCGACTCCTAATATATAAATCAATCAATCAATCTCTCCAACAGAAAGGATGAGAGACTAATTGGTCTATGGCCCGTAGGAGATATTCAGATGATTAGATTTTCTCACTTGTTGGTATATTGTTCACAATTACTTCCTTTCACTTATCTGTAATAAAGGATATTTTGAGATAAGACCTAAAAATGTCCAAGAGATACGGTGTGATAAAGCTGGCGTCTTTTTTCAGCATAACCGTCAACATACCATCTGGGCCTGGCGATTTAAAATGCTTAAAACTATGTGTATTGCAAAACAATTTTGTGTCTTCGACCACGCATCAATCATCATCAAGCGTGTGATATCAGAAATATAAAAAGCTAACCTACATCTATTAACGTTCTCCAAATTTCTGCAGATTGGACAATGAGTCTTCACAAGAACTTTAGGAGTTTTCGCTGCAGAGATAAGTTCATGATTCATCCGCTCGACTAATGAAATCAAGTAACGATCTCAAACGAATAGCTAAGTGAATGAAAATCAGTCACTCGCATTCGACTCAAATTGGGTTCCTCTAAGTCGAAATTTTCGTTCGACTGTCTCTATATTTTTCCCAAATTACAGTACATTCGAAATCGAGGAACCAAAATTTGTACTGGAAACTTTTGAACAATTTTACGCTTTCATTTGACTTGAAATATCCAAGTGATGGAATCCAAATCAAACTTCTTTCGACTAGAACACGAACAAAAGCTTTCGTTCGAGATCGAGGAACTGCTTGTTAAGGATTTACAAGCGACTCGCTTTGTCGTTTTTGTCTTAATTTGAAAATGATTGAAGCTGGACTTGTACTCAGTCCTGTTCTCATCCATTTTAGATCTCACCATCTCATTTTAGATTCGTTGGCGATTTTCTCAACTTTACCAGTTCATTCGTCTACCAAACTGGTTGCTGTAATAAGATGGTAATAAGATAATAATAATGGATTCGACGAGCAGAGATTCCCGACTGGGACAATACGTAATTTTCCACAACCGTTTTAACTTCGAGGTAGTCAACGAGTTTATTAACGCAAAACAATAACGTCCACCTAAAAATCAATTGAAGTATTGAATAGCTAATGTCAGTAGAATGGATACAGATGACCAAAAGAGAAACGAGTTCGTACAGTATAAACCAAGTCTCCACTGGAAGAACCAGATGGATTAATCTCTGCAAAAGAGAGAAAAAGTAGAGTATTCAACCGGTTGGAAAAATATGTTATCTATGTTGTGCAAGACCCCTGACCTAAACAGTTTGTGAATGGCCTACAAAAGTCAACATTTAAACATTGAATTAAAATAATATACATTATCATTACGCACAATTGTATTTGTAATACATAATTTAAATGTAGACTAAGTAGTTAAAACATATTTGTAAAAAAGGTTATTATGAAATTAAAATGAACTTCAATATAAGTTATTGTTTCAAAATGAGAGATAATGAGTTAATTTTATTCTTTATTAAAATAGATATTAAAATTCAGTAATAACTGTCATAAATGTGTGAAAGCTAAAATGCATTTAAATTGCAGACATCGGGTATTTACAGTTCATTAAGGTGGCGTCTTGAAATTCATTTTGACTTCATTTAAGTGGGTAATGACAATTTAAATTGATTTCTGAACACCAAATTTAAATAGAAATATGAAATTCGGTAAGCGTTCCAGAGTGGCTCATCATGGGCGTGACATATTGGATAATTTCAAATATATAATATAACATAAATTCTGAGGCCGGAATAAGAGGCAACCATTGAAATAATAATAGAATTCATATGTTGAAAGGTTTTAAATATGTTCGCCTTTTCATTATCTCTTGACCTTCTACTTACCCCGGTAAATCGCTTCTTACGAATGCAGCCGGTGACACCGCTCCCAATGTCAGATGATCAGCATTATCACATATGAGACGTGCCATAGTAACTTTTCGGATTTCATGCAATTGATCAATAGTAAATGCTCCCGGATTGATAGCATTATTGTATTCATAATAATAACGATCACCAAATTTAAAGCGAGAAAATTGATCAGCAATTATCTCAGAGAAAGTGCTGCCAACTATACCATCTGGAACAGATTTTTCCAAGAGACCACCAACCCAAAGATCGATATCGTCCGGGTGGTGATAAACTTGTGACAGCTTGCGGCCAACCTGCAAAAAAATACATATATTATTTCTTACTTACTTTCGCATTGCAGGCCTTGAAGGGGTAGGGGAGAATAGGTTTGAGGCTTACACCTATTCCGAAAGGGTTTTTGAGAAGCTAAACTACCATAGCCCTGTTTTATTGTTCCCGGTTAAACTAGTATTTCGACCACTTTGTATGGAGAGCGATGATAAATGTTCATCAATTCATTTCTTCATTGAATTGATGACAATTTGCATCAACTCATTGAAAAAGTTCTTCCATTTGAATATCTTTTTTACATCAATCTTCATCATTGAAATTTAGTAATGATTAGAGGGAAAATTAGAATAAAATTAAAAATAAATACATAATTGAAAATAGTGCAATAGACAGAAAACAATGTCCACGTTCTTCTGGATGTTTTACAATGAAAAATAGTCAAGAAAATTTGGCTACATATTAGCAAACAGTTTACATCAAAATGATGACCAATTGGCATCAAATTGATGATAAACTTACATCAAATTGATGACAATCTTACATCTAATTGACGAAAAATGATAAAAATGTTTGCATCCAATTGATGTAGTATAGTCGTTGAATCAACATAAACTATTGATGACATACGTATGCAAGATTGATGAAATGTTCCTCATCAATTCAATGAAATGTGTCGTAGGTTGGAAAATGGCAAATGTTCCATCAGATTGATAAATGAGTTCATAAATTTGATGAATAGCTTTCCTCAAAAATTGGAGTGGCACCGTCGTACATTTTAGATTACAAAGCAGCTTTTGATAAAACGTTACTCAGTACCAAATGTCATTAACACCCACCCATTTTTTGTACGGGATGTGCCAGAAAGTGAGTGGAAAAGAGTAGCGTTGGACTAAATATTACCTAATACTAAAAGAGCATTCTAAGCCGACTAATTAGTCTCGCTCTTGTACATGAGCCGTAGGTTCAATCCCTGCTCTGACCAACTTACATTACTTTCGACGACGGACACCTCGCTTAATGATGGCGACACTATCGAGTACTTAGCAATGAAAAAGCTTCTTAAAATACCGATCGGAACCGGTGTAAAATTGTAGGTCCTAATCAGTAAGTGTAAAGCTAGAAAGCGCACAGAGCAATGGTTGTGAGGGATTGGGGATGTAATGGGAAACCATTGTTGTTGTTGATCAGTCTGCCACTCAATTTCTGTATGGGGGCTACCAATATGGCTGTGGCAAAATCACACTTGTTTTAGTGGGTGAAAGGCGTTTGACAAAATTATACCTAATTTCATCATGATCGGAAGATTTTTACTCGATTTATCGTATCGAAAAGCGGGTTGACCGCCCGGCTTTTATATGTGAGGTACCGGAATAGGCGTGGAAATCCCGTCAATTTTCTCCTGTTAAGTAAAAATTTAAAGATTATTAACCAATACTTGGGCTGAAGTGAATCACATATGCCAAAAAACATTTTTAGAAGAAACATGATTGTATTTTAAAATTGTCGATTTGAATTGGAGGTATCAGAAGAGGCGTGGTCAAACCGCCCATTTTCAATAACAAACTAAGTTTGGGCAAATAATAGTCACTGAAAAAATGTCATTGTGATCGGTAAAGATCGATAAAGATGTTGATCAGATCGGTAAAGATGTTGATCAGCCAGCCAGACAGACAGACGTATATGCCTCAAATGGCATCAAAAGTTCCAAAACATATTTGGTACAGAGACACCTAGGGTCTAATATTACGTTACAAGTTCTTTAAAATCGACTGCTTTAATCGACTTGAAAACCCCGGTCCTTCGAAAATAACAGACGTACGGTTAACTGGCCGGAATTCGGTTCCGACGTACGGTTAACTGGCAGGAATTCGGTTCACCGGTTTCGGTTTTGAATACATAGTCAGAACATTGGTTTTGCTATTTGTGCTATGGAACTGACTTTATATCTTATTCCGCCAGTAGTTGGTAATTGACTATAAAGTTTACAACTCTTTAGGAAACACTGTATTTAATAGCGAAACTCATTGATGATAAAATCTCGAATATTTAGTTATAGCTGGAACCCACCAAATATATGATGGTACGATATAAGTTGAATTGTGTCGAGTCATACATATGAGTTGCTTAATGTTTCATGCCCATAAAATGTTTACTTTTACTTTGTGGACGCATTAATTCCACATCTGCCGACATGTGTAATTAAAAATATTTACATATAAGAATTTATCACATTCAAGGGGGACTTTCACGGCCTCAACATAACAAATCCAACAATGACATTACTTGTAAATACACACATACATACGAGTACATATGTATGTATGTGTTATTATGACACCACAGTTATAAACATTTAATTACTCGCTACTACAAATATTTTGAATATATTTCTGTGTACCTCCATTGGCAACTGGCTAAAGCTCTGGATTTTACGATTGCCCATAACCTCCATATAATCATTGTAGCTACGCAATCCCTGGTCGCGACCACGTTGTATGTTGAATGCCGCTAGGTCCAGACCAAAAGGATTGTGACCTCGGAACAAAAAACGGCTGAGCTGTCAACAAACCAAAAAAAAAAGAAGTACAATAATGATAATGATGTTTACATGGTAGCTATCAAGGATCAAAATGAATATATGGGTAAACACCAGAAACATATGGTGTCCATATAAATATTTACAATACTGAGACTTGTACTTATACATGCATTATTTCTTGGTAAAAGAAGCAACTTACCCCATGTGATATGGCACTGTCAACTTTTTGCATGGGTTGCTCCAACATTGTCCTCAGCATATCATCGTAGAATGTACGCTTCCTCATGCGTGATGGATTAAACATAACATCGGGTATATTAATTACTTCATCCACTCGTCCTCCATCCTGGTGTATGTGGAACCTACCATCGACACTTGAGTGACCCATGCGGAAGGCTGCACCGGAAAATTCATTCGTAATAGCCGGATTAACTTCGGTGCTGTAATCATTGCTGTAACCATGGTGTTGGGGCACCAAACGGAAACGTTTCATTTGCATGGGTCCTATTACGGATGGCAAGTACTCATTGTAGATAACATGTTGCATTTCGGCAATGACAATGCGTCTGGATTCCTGATAAAGCATTTCATCGGATGCACGTGGATTGAGATGTCCCAGTTTGTCAGCAATGCGATTGTGCTCTCGGGCAAATAGGATGTGCAACGCAATCAGTGATATGACTTGGTTTGTGCGGCCATCACCTAGAATTCAATGGAAAATAAAGTTAATGGATGTGACATTAGAAGTTCAAATATTTATGTTTTCTTTAGCTTTAGTTAATAAATTCCAGGTATTTAGAAGAATAATGGTTTATATTTGCAACATTTATTTTATATCTTCCCAATAAAGTGTGTTCCAAAATTCACACAAGATTTGAATTTGCGCCATTTGTGAGGTAAGGAGTAAATGAGGCACTACACGAAAGAACAACGCGTTTTCGTTGTTGAACAATGTTTCAAAAATAATGAAAGTTTGGCTGCTGCAATCCGCCAAATTTCGTACAAAATGTCGTCGGCTTACAAGTGAATCCACGAAGCCAATTTTTGCCTGATTTTGGTTAGTATTAGTTTACTGAATTGTACCAAATCTTAGGCTAAGTAGGGTATACTAGAGGCACCTATTCTATAAGTCGTGAATCAGTCACTTCGCGTTACTTTTTTCGTTTTGGTAGTTTATAAAACGTTACAGCTGTTCGGTGACTACCTGCGTTGGGTTACGTTATTTAATGGGTAGTTTATAAAACACAGCGCAACGTTTTTGATCACTTCAGCTGTCAAATTGAACACGCCACAGTTTTTCGCGAAAGTTGAGGAAATTACAAATTTAAAGAAAAAAGTCGATCGTGGATGGGCAGAGGAAGTATTTTGCATTTCACTGCTTATAAGTTGTTGCCAATTTTGGCTGAAATGCCAAGAATAGAGCTCAAACTTTTTTAAAAATAATTCAAAATTAAATTGTTTACTCACTGACATTCTTATTTACAATCATAAAATTAGAAATGGAAAGTTCAAATAAATAATGCGTTGCAAGACTATTATAATTATATTTAAAAAATTATAGACATCAGTTGATGTTGGCAATAATAAACAAACGAGTCAATACATACCGCCAAATGGCGCGTGTTTTTGAAAAGACAACTAATTTAATATAGATAGGAAAATTTATTCGACATTGCAGCCCAAATTATCATAGGTTTTTTACACATTTTTGTGAATATTGTAGGTATTTGCAGTATTATAAATAATAACAGTATCAAAATCCGTTGATCTACTGAAATAGAGCTAAATTTTTTAATATTTTTCATTCAACGCATTTCACTCAAGATAACTTTTTCTAATCTATAATTGCTTATTTTAGTTGGGCAACTCTATACACCACAAATGTCAGTGACAGCTTTCGTAAGCGAACGCAAACGCGAAGTGATGTATAAACTACCAGTTTTTGACTTTGGCGTTCGCGTTGGCTTTTGCGTTTACGTTCACTTTCGGGACTTTTAGAATACTACCCTTTATGTTTCATAAATAAACAATAAATAAAAAATTGCACTTTGATGAATAGTCTCATCAAAAGTGAGCTAACTCACTAAATTTATCGCCACAACGTAAATATTTCCTTTGCGGCAATGAATCACATCGTACATCCGACGATTTTTCATTGCTGCAATGAATATTTAAATTGTGGCGATGAATTTATACGTTAGTTCATTTTTTGGTAATCAAAAATCATTTTAACTCCCTGAATATCTGTTAGATCCAACAAAAAGGAAGATCCTAAGATATTTTTGTAGCAAGAACCCTCAATATCTGTTAGTGAAATCAATTCTATGACCTCAACTTTATTTATATTTTATATTAAATACCTACTCACCCGACTTAAAACACGAAGTTCCGGGGGCATCACTCTGGCATGCACTCTTATCGTTCGTGAGTGGCAACAAATCGCGACCAAAATCATTAAACATCCGCAATTTTCCGCCTTTAAAAGTACGCAGCTCACGAGCGGTTTCTGCGCTAGATCCATAGACGGGTGAAGCATCCAAGAAATGGGTAACTTTGCTACGTTGCTTGCCATAACCCGCACGACAGTCAGTTTTCGGTGACAATGATAAGCGGACGAAATTTAAACATCTGACACCAAAAGCAGCATAAAAATCATCATCTGGTCCAACTGTAATGGGGAAACAGGCAAAATGACGTTTCTCTGGTGGTAACATTGCACCATTGTTGGAAGTGCAGCACTGGACTAACTCGCCATTTTCTAGAAGAAGAAAACACACATAACAATTTTGTATGTTTGTTCAAGGAAAACATCTGGAAATGCTCTTACCCAATCTCACCGAAGCCGATTGTGTAACATCGTGGGCTATAAACTGTCCAAACTGCATCAGCAACAGATTATGCTTAGGATGCGGTCTATCAGCATCGGGCAGTAAAATACGAGATATATCCCGTGCACCCGTCAGCAAAGATCCATCCTTAGCATGTATGCGTGGAGTCCAGACACCATCTTCATAGGCAGGCGGCAGCAAACGTTCCATGGGCTGACCAGCAGCGCCCCAGTCAGAACGATGAGCCAAAGGATTGTTACAAGTGCCATCGAATGTGCGGTATGCGGATCGAGGATTTGAGCAAGGTCGAGGAGGCTGACAATGATGTCCCAAAGGTGTCTCTTTAAACTCCACTTCAATTTTGTTTGTGATGATGTCATCTAATGGTATTTGTTCCCTATAAACAATTGAATCTGAATTTAGGAACGATTTTCCTTGAATATTTTTCCACTCTTACTTTTTAGTTAGAACCTGTGTGGTAATAACTTGTTCCATAGCTGAATTGCTTAATTGAAAATTCTGCACGTCCTCATGGGGAGATGAGTGGAAAACCATGCCATGCATAAATTCCGGCTGACCCGGTGCTATAGGTATCATTGCAATTTGATGCATTAAATGTTCAAATTTCAGACGAGCCTCTTCAACCACATGTGGGGGCATAAAACTCATCATTGGCATGCGAGCTTTATCAGAGCGCATATCTTGAAAATAAAATTAGGTGAAATCCAATTTACAGCTAGAAGAGATTAATCCTAAAACCATTTCATCTGCCTGCGCTATATCTGTATTTTACTATACCAGAGGGTGTAATTTAGAAATGGGTTTGATTGTACTATAAAAGCATAATATGTTTGAGGCAGATGCCAATAATCGTGTTCGTTTACTCCAAAAGTCCAGTAAATAGCTCTGTCTGCGTACACATATTTTGCAGCATTTTGTGCAAAATGTTGCAAAATCTTGCAAAATGTTGTCTGCGTACTCCAAATCTCTTGCAGCGAGAGAGCCAAAAATAGAATTTTTTGACAGTTGGAAGTTAGAGAACTTGCAAAATGTTGCTGGAGATATTTCTGCTTGCAAGATTTTGCAACTAGTTTGAACAGCTGTTTTTATTTACTGTTTGAATGAAATAATTTTTGTGAAATGAAAATAAAAATTGAAATTAACAATGGCAGAGGTAAGAAGTTAGAATTGTGTTGATTTTTAACGTTTATAATAAATTATAATAAACAAAACATTTTACTTCATGCTAGAAACGTGCAAATATACAGTGCGACCGTGCGACACATATGCTAAAATTCGTTTGCTTTGATATTTCAACTGTTTACACACCGATCAGCTGTTTTCTTGCAAGATTTCACTGGATGCTGTCTGCGTACTTTTTGAGATATTTTCAACCGAGAGAGTAAAATTGTTCTTACTCTCCCAAAAAAAGTTACTGAGTATTTGCTACTGGAAAAGTACGCAGACAGACCTAATGAGAGCCAGAGATCGAAATTTTTGACAGTTCGATGTTAGAGATCATGGTAGAAATATAATGGTAGATGCAGTACGACAACAAATACAACAAACCAAAAACAACAGGCATTTTGTTTTTGCTCAGTTCCTGTTTGTACCATGTTAGAGATCTTCCAAATTTTGGATGAGGAAACAAAAATTATCAAGATAGAACAGCTGTTTGAAATCAGCTGTTTTCTGTAAATAACTAAAAGTGAAAAATAAATCAACAACGGCAGAAATAAATATAAATAAGTTTTTTTATATTTTCTTAATATATTACTGTAATTTAGCAAGGGTTGGCCGTCGGTGGTGCAATGGTTAGTGTGCGAGGCGCTTGTACATGAGATCCTGGGTTCGAACCCTGCTCTGACCACCTTCAAAAAAATTTCTTTTGGCGGCGGTCACCTCGCATAGTGACGGCGACACTATCGAGTATATAGCCATGAAAAAGCTTCTCAAAATACCGTTCGGAATCGGTGTTAAACTGTAGGTCCCAATCAGTGAGTGTAAAGCTAGAAAGCGCACAGAGCAGTAGTTGTGAGAAGTTCTCCCTGTCCCTTCATGGGATGTAATGGGAAACCATTTATTTATTTATTTAATTTAGCAAGGAAATTGAAAGCATTAATGTGCAGTGGCAAATTCTGATGAACCGACGACGTCATAATTGGACAAACAAAGGATAAACTTACATCAACTGCTTCCTTGAAAATTGTTACTGGAAGTCGTTCGCGTACCTTTAGTGAAAATTTTCATAAAGAGAGCAAAATCGTTATTTCTGTCTCAAAAGTAGATTCTTAAACATTTTTACAGGGAAAGTAAACGAACAAAACTTTTATCGTATAAGAGCAAAACATATGTTTGAGGCAGACGTCAATAATATTGCTCTAAATCGAATTTTGAAGCGATACTTTCAATGGAAGGGTATGTAAATCCGGATCGGCAACCTTTTCTGTGGCGAAAATAGAGTTGTCGTAACACGTCGTGTTACACAAAATAAAAAATGTTACACAAAATTTCAAAAACAGTTCGTAATGGTGCAAAAGGTGTACGAAAAAGAAAATAATTGTACGTGAAAGTACAAAGTGTGCCCAAACGAACAAGAAGTTTACACAATTTAAATGTACAAAAAGTGTATAAAATTAAACGTTCAAAATGTGTACAGTAAAGTATTGAAATAGTGCTCAAACGTAAAAAAATTCACGCAAACGAATCGAAACAGGTTACACAAAAGTACTAAAATTGTACACAATTTAAAATTTGACAAATTTGGAAAGCTGTATAAACGATTTTTGAATTTTTTCAAAACAGGTATTAACTGGTTTTCAAAGATGATTGGTTCGGTTTGCGGAAAAATCTAAGCCGTGCCTGTATCTTTGTCCGTTTCGGCATGGAATAACTCATATATTTTTTTTTTTTTTAAACGAAATTTATATTTAACTTTAAATAACTCAAATTCAAATATCACGACGGATACACTCATAGTTCCTTAAAATTGAAAATGTCGATTTACTTCCTCTCTTACAAATTCTAAGAGAATATTCATTTAAAAATTTTAAATTCTAATTATTAAACTGTAAAGATCTTCCAACTCACCTGTATGATTCTGGCCGGTAACACAGCAAAACCCAAATTTACCACCTGGTAAATCACATACTTGTGGTTTTTCATGGTCCTGCATACGTACGTGGGCCGGGCATTGAATTTGAGGTACACACAAAATATCCTCAGGACACGGATCACACTTGGTCATCAACGTGGGATGTGTTTTTTGATTGGCTGTAAGCAAAATTTTGAATAAATTAATGACCTTATCGGACATCATGCATTACATCTCTTTTTGCAGATTTTGCGATTTGTGTATCACATATATCAGCGCTGCGTCTGCCCACGTTACATGATTGTGTGCTTCTTTTGTATAAAGCACGCCCCAAACCAATGCGGTTGGCGTGTGGAAAACGTGTCGCACCCAAATCGAAATGAATTTTATTGCAGTAACAGAGTAATTCACTTAAAGTGAGTAACAGCTGTAATACTGTCAGCAGATGTCACTGAGATACTTGTAGTTTGGATTTTATAGAGTTCAAGTTGCGGATAAAAGAACTAACATCAAATATAATTTTAGTCATTTACATTAAGCAAACATAACTAAAAGTCATTATTATCAAGCGAACGTAATTTAAAACATAGATTTCAATACTATAGATTTGTTATCCGTCTCATCTGACGTTCCACTTTGCGCTTCTTCCGAGAGGAATCAAACTTCTGTCAGCTGTTTTGCCGTTCAACATAATTCTTCTCTGGATTTTAAAACTTGCAACTTCCAGCTGATCGATTCTCTTCAGTCAAAAAATAAAGAGCGAGTTCGTGAATCTTTAGTATTTTAATCTATGATTTGAAAATAGTTTGTCTGTCGCTCACTCCTGCGTTCAATTTCTTCTTCATGATTTCCCAACTTCATAGTCGATCAGCTGTGGCATCGAGATTGCCGCAGGATTATCGCATAAGTTTGGGTGTGTTTAATTCCTAAAACACAACCGGAATTGTCACTTGATGTATTGTAATAAATCGGGTATATTTTTCAAATGGTTGGAAGGAGAAGAAAACGAAACTAAATATTTAAATTTGGTAAGAATGACAAAATCGTATTTATAAAAATGTACGTGTAATTTTCTAATTTCAACATGAAACGTTTAATCTTACTTGTTTCTATCACAAAAAGGTTAACATGGGAAGGGAAATGTTTTTAGTTTAAAGACGCAATTCTAATTGTCAACATATTAATCTATAAGCAATAATATGAAGACTGGCGATTGTCTGTAATTGTAATAACGCCAACTCCCTCAGTAAATCGATGACATTTGGTGTGTTGCAGACGGGCGGTTGGATGTTTGAAATTATTGATTTAATAATACTAAATAGAGGCTATGGCTCAAACCATCCAACAATAAATCAGCACCGAAATTTCGATTTGTGCGTTAAAATTTTTGTGCAAATACTCCACAAATAAAGGGCTTTTCAACAGAGACGCTACAAAAGTATATCTTTTGACATTTCTCTTCAGTAAGGTTTTCCATTTCATCATGGAAAGATATACGAGCCAACAACGAGTCGAAATTATTAAAATTTACTACCGAAATTTGGAGTCAGTGGCCTCAACTTTAAGTCTAGTGGAAAAATTTGAATCCACAGGCACAGTACAAAATGTTCCCATACCAGTGAGACAAAGAAGTGCCCGTAGTGTCGAGAATATTGCTGCCGCTGAGGCTTCAGTTCAAGAAAGCCCAAATGTGGCTCTCACACGTCGTTCTCAAGCGTTGGGCATCTCTGTGACGTCATTGTGGCGAATTTTGCGAAAAGATCTTGGCCTACATCCTTACAAGATCAAATTGACGCAAGAACTGAAGCCGCTTGCCCACCATAAGCGTTATTGGTTGCATCCCGAAAAAATTACGGTTTGGTGCGGTTTATGGGCCGGCGGCGTCATTGGGCCGTACTTCTTCCGTGATGATCAAGACCGGCACATTACTGTGAATGCGAATCGCTACCGTTCAATGATAACCGAATATTTTTGGCCCCAATTGGATAATATGGACTTGTAGGACATGTGGTTCCAACAGGACGGCGCCACAAGCCACACAGCGAATGCCACAATCAATTTATTGAAAACCAAGTTTGGTGAACGTGTTATCTCATGAAATGGCCCAGTCGATTGGCCGCCTCGGTCGTGCGATTTGACACCGTTAGATTATTTCCTGTGGGGCTACGTTAAGTCTATGGTCTATGAAAATGAGCCAGCGACGATTGATGAACTTCGTACGAATATCAAACGTGAAACTGCAGCAGTATCGGCCAATTTATGCTTGCAAACCGTCGACAATTTGGTTCAGCGTCTGGACTTCTGCAAGCGTGCCCGTGGAGGCCATGCAAAAGAAATCGAGTTCCTTACATAATGGCATCGAACGTACTTTCACAGGAATAAAGAATTTCATTGGTATCTAAAACCGGTTTTGTTTTATTTAAAAAAACTTTTGTAGCGCTCTATACTAACAATAAAATTTCACAGTTTTTCATCAAAACGACATGAGAAATTTAAATCAACAATTTTTGTAATTCCACCTGGTGTAAGTCAATTGACGTCAAATAACTCGCTATCGCACCGACCGCACCACGAATAGTGTGAAAGGAAATGTCAGATGAGAACAATGGCAGCTCTTAGCAGTGTTACATCCAACTGTAAAACAATTGAAAATTGAGGTCAAACTTAACCTTCAGTACTTGGAGATTAAAAATGTATGAGTATTCTTCTAGGTTAACGTGGGTTAACGGAGTTATCTTTCCAAATGCTCTAAGCTTGGTCTGTGTAAACGCGGTATAATGGAGTTAGTCCTCGAAATACGTTACTCTGGGTTGTATAAATTCCGTATACGGGAATATATTTATCGGGTTTCGAACAACCCCGGGGGGTCAGGCATCTTACAAAACAAAGATAACATATCTCGCCAACCAGTTGCGCAACTTCGGTTTAGAAATCACAAACGCAGACGCTGAGACTTTTAAAATTCATTTTTTGTCCTCCGTGAATGCGTTGACGTTCACTTGTTATTCGTTCTCCGGGAATTACGCGGTAAGACCATAAAAATAATCTTCTAGTTTATTTTCGAAAAATCGTGCAAATTTGAACAAAACGCAATTTCATTAGCATAACCGATCTAATAAATGGACAAAAAATATTGATTCATTTAATCCGATTAAGAATTAAATTATTTAATTTCTTTATTTGCAGCAATCAAACTTGTTCCCCACACCAATTAATAACTGAGTTCATTGAAAATAAATTGTTAATAAATTGTCTAGCGTTGTTTATACACCAGAAAAAAATACAATAGAATGAAATTAATATTATTGTAGACGGCGAGTACGTAATATTTAAGCTACAATTAAGTTGAGGAGTCTACATCGAGTGGAATCACCGCTGTCATACCTACATTAGAGTGGTCCTAAAAAATTAAATGTGGAATCTTGAATGGCATTCTTTCTGAAGAAATAATAAGGGGTTTCACTCCATATGGTGTTGCGGTATCGGATCTGCTACAACTTATGCAATATCAGCTGACTATTATCGTTTCGGAGATCACCACTCCAAAATATGAATTTAAAATAAAAAATATGAAATACGAACTGTAGTTAGTTGATTGTCTTACAATTTCGTATTTGATAACACTGTGATAGTCGAAAAAATTAACTTCGATGAATCCTTTTCGAACTATTAGGGTGGAGTCCCCTGAGTGAGAAAGTACATTTGGAAGTGTCAGATTGGCTCCAGTTTTTGAGAAATCGGTATATATGGATATAGCTAAGTCTGCGCTATTTAAACAAATTTTACCGGTCATTGGCAAATATTTTTTTTGGTCTAAAAGGGCTTAAAAAGTTTATTAAAATAGAAAAAACAAATGTTTGCGCTCGGTCCAACTTCTTGAGATATGGGCCTTTAAACCTTGAGTATATAATTGGCCATATCTCTCATATTTATGGCCCGATCTGGTTCCCGTGAATATCATTACATAGACCATTAAAAACTCTTTAAATCTGCATATAAATATATGACATTTTATTAACCCATTGGGGACAAATTTAAAAAATACGATTTTTTAACCTCACTTTTTTGCTAACAATCTGATTTTCTCAAAAAAACTAGGTCTATTTCTATCTAGACTCAGGTTGTAGGCAACACTTCAGACTTTGTTTTAAGGTACAACACATCGAATTAACCCTTCTAAGACCGGAGATATTTATGTTCAAAGTTTGAAATACAAGAAAAAATTAAATTTTTTTTACTTTTTTCCAAAATTTTATTTAGTTTCCTAGCATAGGCCTCAAGTTAAGCTTCAAAATCAAAATATTGGACTTTTATATATTTTTTTCGTTTTTTTTTTAAGTTAATTAATTCAAAGAAATGAAAATTTTTTAAAAATAACCGTTACATAAATATAATGCTAATCTCCATAAATATCTCCGGTCTTAGAAGGGTTAATGCGACGTATTATACCTTAAAACAAAGCCTGAAGTGTTGCCTACAACCTGAGTCTAGATAAAAAATAGGTTTACTAGGGCTGTTTTTTGAGAAAATCAGATTGTTAGCAAAAAAGTGAGGTTTAAAAATCGTATTTTTTAAATTTGTCCCCAATGGGTTAATAAAATGTCATATATTTATATGCAGATTTAAAGAGTTTTTAAAGGTCTATGTAATAATATTCACGGGAACCACATCGGACCATAAATATGTGAGATATGGCCAATTATATTATCAAGGTTTAATGGCCCATATCTCAAGAAGTTGGACCGAGCGCAATTATTTGTTTTTTCTATTTTAATAAGCTTTTTAAGCCCTTTTAGGCCAAAAAAAATTGGCCTATGGCCGGTAAAATTTGTTTAAATAGCGCAGACTTAGCTATATCCATATATACCGATTTCTCAAAAACTGGAGCCAATCTGACACTTCCAAATGTACTTTCGCACTCAGGGGACTCCCCCCTAATAGTTCGAAAAGGATTCAAGTAAGTATTTTAATGTGAAAATGTTTCTAGCGTCGATAGAAGTTGCCTCGTAGTACGGGTGTTTTTATATTCCAGGCCGATGTTTTCTGACCGCCATTTCTGTTTGGTTGACATTTATCAGTTTGTATTTGACAGTTGTGCAGAGCAGTCGACAACGCACCAATCGATCTAGCGCACCAACAACATGTTGAGTTATTAAAACATTTTAAAATATTGCTTTCAAAATTCTCAAAAAAGATTTGCATTTATACCCGTATAAAATTCAACTGGCTCAACAACTAATAGAAAATTACCATATGCGCAGAAGGGCGTGGAGTGATAAGGTTCAAAAAAACCATCCACATAAACCATAAATATAACTTGTACATATAAAATATTTCAAACCAAAACTGCCAGATATGAAGGAAATGCTTTGAAAGTAAGTGCGATTGCCAATGGTATTTGTTACCTTTACAAACTACAAATTTTAATTGTCATATACTTCATTAGCGCCATGTATGGTGCAAATTAATCCAAACCTCTGTACCAGGATGCAGAAGGCTCCGTATATTCATCGCAATGGATCACCAGCCCATACGGTCATGGGTCGAATTTAAGGGATTTGAGTCAATCCACAATAAAACCCGACTGTATTAGACTCACTTCAAATTTTGAGAGCAACTTCTCCACTCATATGCAGTACATGCAGGACTGAGAATGGGATACATATCAGTTTATAGAACATATTTAGGCTCCTACACTGATGGCTCCAAACTAGATGGCAATATAGGGTTTGGAATCTATTCGGAAGAGGTGGGACTAGACCGTGGAAAAAAGCTACCAGACCATTGTAATGTATTTCAGGCAGAAGTCATGGCAATCAGAGAGGTTACCCTTTGGCTTGGACGGAACGTCATCCCCGCCTGGGGTGTCAATATCTACTCTGACAGTCAGGCAGCTATAAAATATGCAATCTGCATTCCTGACATCAATAACTGCCCACAACTTCCACGCATCACTAAATGAGATCGCCAAGCAGTCGATATTTACCTTAAATAAGTGTCGGGGCAGAGGAACATTCCAAGAAACCATATAGCAGATGAGCTGGCAAGATAAGAATTACCTAACATATTCTGCATGCAAACTCATGCTGAAAACCGAAGTTCCTAGACATACGAATGATGGTAATGATAGATGGTCTAGTTTCAGTATCACCAGGCAAGTATGGCAATGTTATGACCTAAATTCCTAGACAAGATATCTCATGCTTGTAGCTGGGGTCATTGGACTGTGGGGATAAAGAGAGCGTCGAACATCTCATGTGCTACTGGACTGCCTTTAGTATAAGTAGGAGGAAATATATAGCATCTTACTTCATATTGGATTTAACAGATATTCAGGAAGTTACACTGAATGATCAAAGGATCTTCCTGCAGATTACTAATCGGTTCGCCAGGGACTAATGTACGTCTGTTCTTCAGCCACATCCTTGAGTATGGGGATGAAGTATCAAATGGCTTGAACGCCACATAACAATACCGGGTTCAATTATGGGGACGGAATAAGACGTCCCGTGGTATCACAACGGTTCCCATTGAACTAAGTGTGTCAATAGTGCCAGGCACTTCTACCTAACCTAACCCAAACAAATATATGCAATACAATCTGTTGTTGTATAGCAAAAATGCTAGGCTTGTAAGATTTTCAACCCCAATTTTCAAACAAAATTTCAAGTCCGAAAATTTGCAAAAAAAAAAAAAAAAGAAAAGAAACCCGTAAACTTTACCTCTCATATCCCGTGCTTGGAATAAGCTAGTTTGGAGTTTTGTCCTGATTTACTTTAAAAAAATACTACTTTCAACATTCTGATGTAAAATACTGAATACTATATTTTGTTGTTTATTGGGCGTTTTCACATTAACCGACAACGACACCAGCACGACACCGACACCGGCACGAGTTTTGCAAAGTGCTGACACATTGCACGACACGATACCGACATGCAGTTGTTGTTTCTCGATCGAAGAAATATCGTCATCAACTAATTCAATCAATGTGACAATAAGCCCGTTTTTGGTTACACCGCTTGCTTATATATTCGCTTGTTTTGTATGAAGCACTAAGCGACGTCTTAGCGAGAACTTAGCGACGAGAATCATTTTCGCTAAGTTTAAACAAATTATTTTGACATCTTTTACCGTTTTCTACCCATATTCATATTTTTGAATAAAATTACTTATCGCAAGCGACAATCGGTTGCTTGTAACCAAAATACGACTAATATCATATTTGGTAATTTTTAGTAAATTTCACTTAAAAAATTTCTTACAATAACAAACATGAAAATGTAAAAATGTCGTCGACGACATGAGTGGAGTGTTTGCTTCTCGCCGACATGTCGTCGCCTGCAGCGACATAAAACCGTCGTGTCGGCAAGTGTGAAAGCATGCCCATATAATTGTATGAGTTTGCGCTTCCACTCATGTCGTTGTCGGTGTCGTGCCTGTGTCGTGCCGGTGTCGTGTCGGCTAGTGTGAAAACGCTCATTGTCATTCATTCAAACGGTTGTTTACAACATCAAAGTTTTACATCTTCGACTTGTCACCATTGAGTAAATTAGAATAGAAAACTTCATTCTCTCACTAATTTTAACTTCATGAGTATGGTTGCATGTAAACGTCGGATGAAGGAATGCATGGCTTCAATAATAGGCAATAGTATACAACGTTCAACAAAGCAACAACAAACGCATTTCGTGTTTGTGGGGAAAATTAGTTTTGTGAATACAATACAGATGTATACCAACAATAAAAGTCAACGAAAAAGTGCAAAAAAAATTTAAATTTCATGAAAAAGTTAAGTCAATAGTTATTGTAACTACACCTGGTGTAAGTTAATTTTCGTCGAATACTTTTTATTTGCACAAACCTACGACCAAGAGTGTAAAATGAAACGTCAGATAAGATTTCTCTATGCTCGTCACGGTCATTTTAAAAAAAGAGGGTGAGTATCTGAAGAAAGCGTTTTTTGTAATGCCACTCTATTTTTAACCAATATTGTTAAGCCTTTGTCCTATAATTTTGATTGGGTGACAAGAGTTTTATAAAATTAGACGAAATATGGGGTGTCAATTAAAAGAAAAGTATTCTATACTTATATATATAAGAACAGCCGAATATCCGGTTTTTTAAAAATATTCGAGTATTGGAACACTCTATCCACTATCAAAATTTGGGCATTTTTTCTGATATAGTTAATAAATTTCATAATATTTATGGCTGTCGGTGGTGCAGTGGCTAGGGTGCGCGGCTCTTATATCAGAGAACCCGGATGCGGCGCCTGCTCTGACCAGCTAACATTTCTTTCGACGACGGTCACCTCGCTTAGTGACGGCGATAGAATCGAGTAATTAGCCAATAAAAACTATTCTCAAAATACCGATCCGAAACTGTAGGTTCAAATCCGTTAGTGTAAATCTAGATAAAGCAAAGCTCACTCAGTCTGAGTAGCTCTCCTCTGTCTGGAATGTAAGAGAAAAGTATTTATTTTTTTAATAATTATAAGACATTCACCACTAGACAAATAAAGATTTTCGGAAATTGGAAACATTTCATAAAAAATTTACGAATTTGCGAAATAACTTCATACAAAAGTCTCATAAAATAATCTTCTTTAACGGAAAAATAAAGTCGTTTGCAAATATGTAGATCTTATATTTGGATGTTTGCAATAATTTTCGATCATTTGTCTACTAAATAATTCTCACTACATTTAGAGGTTTTGTTACGTAGTGTTAATAGATGCATTAATAGATGTTTTGTTAAAGATGCATTTCAATTCTATGACAGGTTTCATAAAATTTACGAAATCATTTCATAGATATTATGAACAATTATCTTATACCTTGCATAGACACTATAAAATTTTCGTGTCATATAAAATATGAATAAGTTACATAGTTTCAAAGAAATGGCAGAAAAAAAAGGATTTCCTAATATTTATGAAGGCTTTTGTAATGTTCATGAATAAATAAATTCAAATTTAATATTTACGAAAAACATTTTTCCAGTTCACTTTTGTCGGGGCATCTGCGCGTCGCCTAGAATTTGGCGCTAGAATTGAATGATGCACAGGTATTTTTGTTGGCACTGAAACCAAATTTGAAGACTTATTCAATTGTCTAATGAAGGGCACAAAAATGTGTTAAATTTTATAAAATCTACTCCAGTTACATACTTCAGTTTGTAAATTACGTCGTCACCTCAGCATTGGACTGATTTATAACCATAGGATTTTAATTGCATATGTATCACTCCAGTACTGAGGTGACGATGTGAAAAATTGTTTGGTTCGGCTAGGCCGAGAATTGCCACGGTCCTTATTAACCTCAAGCCCCATTTTAATTATTCATGTTCAAGCGTATGCTCTTTTTTATAAATCTGATAACATCACCACTTTACTCAAGTACTTCGCATCGCCCGCCAAAAGATCAAGGTTCCTACTCCATCTTACCATTTGTGTCCTCATCGTATTCCACATCTTGTGGTTTATTCAAAATGGTCGCTTCCACTTTGACCTTATCATTATGGTTGTTGACGGATGCTGAGGCTAATGGTGTTCCATCTTTTTTCAGAGGCATCACCGAGAAGCTGCGACACTGACCGCTTATACTTAATAGCATCCATAGCACAAAAGCAAGTTTAAACATTTAAAACAAATTAAGTTAAACAATAAATTAAATCATAAATAGGACTGTTTTCAAATTAAACTAATATCACAAAACTGAAATGTTTCCAAATGAAGGTTCACATTGAAACTGAGCGCAATATTTGAGGCTCGAAATATGTAATCTTCAATTGCAACGGTATCTTTCCAATGTTTTCAAGAGATTTGTGTTTATGTGCTGATGTACATTTATGTGTATATATATAGATATCTGAAGACCTAATATATATTCTTTGTTGTAAATTAGTTAAGATGTACACTCAGTACAGTGCAGGCCTCACCAATTATAACCCATTCATAGTGTACTGAAGGTGTTAATTGTGCTGGAATGAAAACTAGATTTCAATGACTTATAAAAACAGGCAGTTAATCTTAGTTTTAATATAAAAAGTACAAAAAAAAGTCTTAATACAACAGTACTCTCAAAAAATGTCAGTCATTGTACTAGTACATCTCATTGAAACCATCGAACCCCCTAATTCTATCATTGAAGGGTAAATAAATCGGAAATATAGAAATGTAAATTCACTGATCAGGACAACTAAATTGCTTTCTTCCAAACCATTCAATATTCCTAACGCCTTATCCTAAATATAAAGATCTACATCTATCTTATATGCGATACCCTGCAGTTTCAAAAGTAGCTAATGGATCTATGTAGTCAGTTATTTCGCCAGCGAAAAGCCTGACTAGCTACTTGAGTGGCTACAGGTAATGCTAGAGTTCGCCTTTTGATTATTATTTTTTATTGTGTTGGCGTCAGTTGCTAGTAAACATTCGTAGAAGTATCATCGTGACAGCGTACGTGGGTTAGAAGTATAAAAAAATTGAATTTTAATATTTAGAACGGTATAATGACAAGTAAAAGAAAAATGAAACGCTTAATAAACATTAATTCATTATGGTCCGGCGAATTCATCAAGCGGATTGTAGATACTAGTCAAGTAATTAGTACAATGTTGCTAGATATTTCGTCAATTCCATGTAACTAGCGATCTGCATGGTACACGGTAGTGCATAGGGTAGCCACTGACCACCGTTAATGACATCGCCATGTTAAATTCGTCAGTGTAAAGTATCTGGCGGGTAGTTAGTGGTAATTATTGGTAGTTAGGGAAATATCTAAAAATTCGTTAGCTACGTCGACTGCAGGGTAATTAGGTATAATCAACTCTTACAACATTCGTATGAAAGTGGATTGATTTCATAGTACTGAGGGGTCTAATGATAGCATCCGTTTCGTATCGTAGTCGGCATTTTGTTAGTCTGATAAAATGGTAACTTGAATTCAAACTTAAGAATTTGTTGTATGAATCAAGTTATTGGAGGAATAGGATTTCATAATATTAATTTGTTAGAAGTTACCATCGTCATATTGACCCTTTAAAAGCACTTTCGTAGTAGTTGAGATTACGATGCGAAACGAATGCGATAATTAGGCCCCAGTTCGTAACGTTGTACTAGGCCTTCTACAGCTTTCGCAAGTTTTCATACAAACGGGGAAAACATCGAATTACACTTGTTTCTGTTAAGCATATGACAGGGATATAATGTGAATGAGAATGCGCGATAGCGATTTAGAAAAACTAACTTTGAATGCGATTTTATGGGCAGTTATGACTTAAAATAACTTTATATGCAATAAATGAGTTTTGATTTGAACCATCACAAGTTTTGTTTCAAATTCAAATTGTATCAAAACTGCCATTAGCCCACTGACGTTCGACGATAAATTGGTGGAACTGAAACGTATAGAATCTGTGAATTGTTTAGAACAATATAAATATCGTTCCAAATAAATACCAATGCATTTGGTCCGTTTTTTTACTCCCTGTAAAAACAATTTTTCGACTGCTTTGTATGGGGATCTAAGCGATTTTAAACGGCTCCCCATACAAAGACATCGACAAATTAGTTTAACAGGAAATAAAGAACAGGCTTATTTCCAATTAAGTGGTCAAGTGGCAACGAAAGCCCAAACACATCTGTTTATCAAACGATTTATTTTCACCAGAAACTTTTTAAAAAGGTTTTTTTGTTTATTGTGTGATATTAGGCGCCACTTAATTTAACTATTACCTGTTAAACAAATTGTTTAACCACTTTGTATAGGGTGGTAAACGATTTTAACCGGCTCATCAGACAATTGGTGAACAATTAGGGATAAAAAATTCGCTTGTTGATCAAAATGAAGTTCGTAATCCAAAAACTGGAAAATCGAAAGATTTTTAAAGGTTTTATTACATAAAATATCCAATCCATTCCAGTTTTTGAAACTGGATGGAAGCTGGAATTTTTTACGTTTTCTGATTGTCAATGCGAATTTGATGTCCAAATTAAATAACAAAAATTAAACTAAAATACTTCCTCCCTCTGTCATGATCTAAAATGTCTACATAGCACTTAGTAACAAGTTGATATTTTTTTCAATTTTTGGTTTTCATTAATAAAATTATCTTTATTATAATTATATTCATACATCATCACTTCCAGTCATTCTGCCGAAAATGTTCCGTTGTATTTAACCCTGCTGTTAGATTAGAAAAAACTTACGAATCTTAGATTGAGGGACCATTTGGTCCATACTGCAATTTTCATCCAAAATAATAATTTTATCTTATTCTTTGTAACTATTTTGGTTCAAAAATTTCTAAAGCAAGTATTTGACATATCAAAAACATCCGCTAACATATCAAAAACATCTTCTAAATATTTGACATGAATTTACATTCGCTTGGTAATGAAAAAACTTACGAATCTTAGATTGAGGGACCATTTGGTCCATACTGGAATTTTCATCCAAAATAATAATTTTATCTTATCCTTTGTAACTATTTTGGTTCAATAATTTCTAAAGCAAGTATTTGACATATCAAAAACATCTTCTAAATATTTGACATGAATTTACATTCGCTTGGTAATGAAAAAATGTACTATTGACCAAATGGTCCTCTAATCTAAGATTCGTCATTTTGTATTTTTCTCAGTCCTGAATAAAGTTAGAAAATTTAATTTTCGCACATAACATTGTTTTATTAAAAGACCCCATTAGCAGAAAAATTTAGTCAGTATATATCACCGTTCCAAAGTTACAAGGGAAAACAGAAAAAATTTGGACCAAATGGTCCTAATCTAACAGCAGGGTTAAATATTCTAAATCTAAAAAAATAAAAACGTGTGAAAGAAAATATGGAATGACATTAAAAATCCCATCCTGCATATTCTTTAACAACATCTTTGTTTTCTTTACGATGGCGATGCACTGCACTCGCCTCACCCTTGGCCACACTACGTTTACGCATATCAATCTTTTCCTTTTTATCCATGTTACGCTTAATACGATCGGTAATCACAGACGGTGCAATAGTACTGGCCGTAGTCGAGCAGGAACGATGAGAACGAGCATCATTCAGCAATTTCTCAACCATTTTTAAACGATACATGCGGGAGTTAGGATCCATATCGGTTAATTCGGCAACATTATCTGTTTCCAAATCATTGGAACTTAAAGAAACGGCATCAGAATTGTTATCTGCTTTGTCCGAAGTACAATCCTTAACAATAGCATCTTCTAACTGCGAGTTGACTACGTTCTCAAGTTGTGTGGCTGTAACTTTGTTTGAATCTTTTGATTCTTTGATGTGTTGTTTATCATCTATTTTGTCTTGTGACAACGATGCTGTTCCCTCGGCCATTTCAACCTCTGGTCCAATTTTAATATTGCCAAGATATTGTGTACATGATTCTATATATTTTCTTATCGAATCATCAGCTTTTTTAGATGATTTCAATTCACTGAAACTTATTTCGTTCTCCAATTGTTGACGATATTCGTGTAGTTCATCATTTGTATAATTTTTTGTTGTGTTTGCACCTGCCTCGAGAGTAGGCACCGTGTCCTCATCATCCTCATATTCGCCATCGGATTCTTCAATCATACCATATTCCTTTTAAGGCAAAACACAAATGTAAATAAAAAAATCTGCAAATTTTGTAAACGTTTTCAATATTTTATCATACCTGCAACAATTCCTTTTCCATTTCCCTAGTGAAGCCATATCCTGTACAATGTACTTCAGTATCCAAATCATCTTCTCTCTTGAGATCAGAAAATTTTGGATAATCTTCACTTTCGTAATTATATTTACGTCGGAAAAGCTCACGTACACAGGTAACATCACGTTCAAAGAAACTGGAATAAAAAGATGTGTAAGAAAATAGATTAGCGGCAATTTTAATTAAACATAAGCGCTCGATTTTATTTTTACTGATTACAGAAAGCAATAATAATAATAATGCCTTAGAAGAGAAAATACGTTAATTGATATATTCCATTTGAGTAGCCTATCATGAACAAAGTTACACAGGATTTGGATTTCGTGCCATGTGTGCGGTAGAGTTGTTGAAGAAAAAAGACAGCGTGGCACCTGGTAGTTCCGGGTTATTCAAAAAGAACACCGTATTCATTGATGAGAAATGTTTTGAAAATAATGAAGGGGTTTCGAACAAAATCATCTTCAACGATGTGGCTCATTTTCATCTTGTCTTTCTTAATCGTCAAAGTTGCTGTTTGGGATTCAGTAAATACAAGAGTTAATGTTGAGAAACAACTGCATCAACGCGTCACTTTTAGGTGTAGATTGAACCATTTTTCTTCGAAAATGTTGCTGGACGGCCAATAACAGTTAATGTGGCTGTGTCGCGTCATGATAATCTAGTTGTTCCGAAATTGAATGATACGGATGTGAACGACGGGCATGTGGTTTCACCAATAGAGTGCCAGATGTCATATATCCCCAGAAACAATTCAATTACATTTATCTTACGTGAATTTTGGGAAACCCTTATATTTAATTGATATGTATTAAAACATTACTTTTCAATTAGAAGATTTATAGTTTTTCTACGAGCTAACAGAAAAGATTTTTCGCAACTAGTGCAAAAATTCGACAGCTAGAACCGGGATTTGAACCCACGTTAGCGGACGATGGTTTCGAAGATTGCGAATCTTGTCATCGGCGCCTTAGCGTTCTAGGCGAGTCACCGTCTTGTTTAATTGTGTCACTAATGGTCAGTTTTTAAGTGGGTAGTTAACTATCGGATTACTTAATCTTAATTCTAAGTTAATTACAGGTTAACTTTGCATTTTGTTTTTCAGTGGTGAGTTAATGTAAGTCGCCATATTGTCAACTAATATGGCAAACCTTGTATTCTTATTGGAAAAAAAACGTGTGTTTTAGGATAAATACCAAAACAACAAAGGGGAACAAATTGGAATTAAATAAAATAAAATAAGATGCATAAAATCGAAGTCATTTTAACAAAAATCGTAAAAAATTATATAGGCGCAACAATTTAACGATCTAGACTCAACGTATGTGTACAAATACGCAAATCTGAAACAGGTATTTTATACAATCTTCATTTCTCACTTTGACAGTCAGTAATTTGATTGTCAAAATAATAAATTCTGACTATAAGTTAACCAACCAAGATTGGGTGGTTACGTCATAGTTAAACAATTACTAAACAACACAATTCGATGTTTAACCACAATTTAACTAAGAAACGAAGATCACCACTGACTGAAAAACTGGCCATAATTGCAGTATTCGTTTTTGAGACTTTCTCTTTCTCTCTTCTCAATTTCGAACAAAAGAAACTGAGTGATAAGGAAAAAATGTCTTAAATGCCTTAAATTGCTGGTTTTCCGTGAACAAAATCTTCAAATTCGAAGTCATTATAATTTTCATACCATAAGGTTCGTGTGTACCTCGTCGATTCGGCGATGAATGACCGCCCAATAAGATATGAGGAATACCAGTTAACATTTCTATCCGCGTGCTTTTTTCCTCGATATTCTAATAATTAAGCAATTAAGCTACATAAGGCTTAAAACAATGTAATGCCCCTAATATCGAATTAAAATTCAAATATACTTACAATTCTGCATTTTCATGTGATGTTGACATCATTTGCGGAAAATCAATTAGTACAGGTTTGCCGTCATCGTTGACCATTAAATTGAATTCATTGAAATCGCCGTGTATAACGCCTGAGTTGCCTAAGCGCACTATCAAGTTCATCAAATCATCATAGACTTGATCGGGATCTCTCAATTCATGTATTTGAGTCCTAAGTAATCATTAGAAAACAACTATTAATTGAAGTACAATGTCCATATCCAAAACTGGCAATAACCTACATGGGCCAACCATTAACCAACTCCATCAAAACACAATGACGATTGAAATCTATGGGTTTAGGTACAGGGAAACCACGCTCATACAATGCGGACATGTAGGCAAACTCTCGTGTTGCCGAAATTCTTGACAAATACAACCAGGAGGCTTTATGACGACGTCCATGGTAATCACGTTTAGCCTTAATGTTACGGAAGCAGGTACGACCCAAACGATGGAGCTTCAAACAAATTGGATTACCTTCTTCGTCCGCGACCACATAAATATTGGACTCTTTGCCGACACCAATTTGATTTCCGAATGAAGCCACGGAACCTCTTAAAGTCAACGACTTTAGAGCCAAATAGTCGTAGCCAGTGTTGGTGAGACGATAGCCATCATCTGTAAATTAAGTTATTTTGAAATTAAGGAAACCTTGGCCTTTATTATCCACAATACTTACACTTTTTACCACGTTCGTATGCCAGCAATTTATGTTTGCACAATTCTTTAAGAACTTTATGGACTCCACCTGATTTTAAATTAGCAATGGCAGCTGCCAAAGGTCCTGGCACCAATTCGTGATTCTTCATGCCCATCTCAATCTAGGGAATAAGAAAAAAAACAAGACAATTTCAACGAGTGGTGCGGTTGACGGTATTTGGTACCTTACAGCTGTTAAGACGCGAAAATCCTCCTTGGACAGATACCGCAACACTGTAACATTTAGTTTGCCCATGATTTGTTATTACAAATTTCAGTTTTCTATTATTTTCTTAAATTTATTCACGAAACATAATTTAATAACACGTGGAGCAAAAGTACATCACAAACTGTTCCAAACAATCAAAACTACTATCCCGAAAATGTCAGACACACAGCTGATATTAAATTATCAAGTGTTGCCAATGAATGGACGCCCTCTGGTGGTTGATAGTATCTTCGTAAACTACAGCATCGGCATGAACTATTGTGTTGGAACGTATAATAAAACACAATTTTGTAACAAACCTTGTTCAGGTGGAACATGGTACAATAATATCTTCATGGTAATAGCAGTGCGCGTTGTTGTTGTTGTAGGCAGCAACAACAGGCATTTTGTTTTTGTTCTATTCGCTTCAGCTGTCAAACTCTACACAAATACATACCAACAACACAAGAATGCAAGAGTACAAAAACAAAATACATATGAGTCTGACAGCCGAAGCGAAGAACCTCATGAAAGAAATGAAAACAGCTGTTCTTACGACTTTACCATGAACATATTATTGTACCATGAGGTGGAATTTGCTGATTTTTGTTTTGATAGAGCACTATACAGTAATATAGGCCTCCAAAGCTTGAATGTATAGTCAGCATTTGAAAAAACAGTTTTTGTGCGCATTATGAACACTTGCATCCAAACAAGTCCGAAAACCATAAAAACAGAAAACTAAAATTTTTGTTTTATTGGAATAACAATAAAACACACAGTACGATTTTCAATATAGAGTAATGATGTATAGAGACGTTATCTCTCTCAGTATTATGATGGCATTTAGTGTGTTACAGATGGGCGGTTGCAAGGCTGATCTAGTAGAGGTTAACGCATTAGACCAACTGATTGTGCTTTCTTATGACTCTATCTGTCAAATTCAGTGTATTTTGTTATTGTACTTTTTTGTTTACTTTGTTTAGTCTTATGTATTTGTGTTGAATTTGACATTTAGAGTCATTTAACAAAAACAAAATCCATGTTGTTGGTGCCCACAACAACAACAAATCCTACTGCGTTAACCTCTACTAGATCAGCCTTGGGCGGTTGCATGTTGGAAAGTATTGCTTTACAAATACCAGATAGATGCAATGGCTCAAACCATCCAACAATAGGGACGTTTTTTCGTAACTTATACACGTTAACTCATACAAAATGACAACTTGCACGTTAACATGTAACATTCTCCAAGTTAAAACTAACGCCGATAAAAGTATTACCAATTACCCGTTTTTAGTACAAAAAAATACAAGATTGTCATTAATTTCTTGACATTTCAAAAATTATTATGTCTGTTGAGTAAGGGTAAGAAATTTATAAACAAAATATTAGGAAAATTTCAAAAATATTTATTTTTTAATTTTCGGTAAACGCAAGATATAGTCCCGTCTTCATTCAGATACATTGCAGAAGAAGTCCTGAAATGATATAAATGGTCCTACGATATCTACAACTTGGTACATTTCGATAGAGTTACGACCATTATGTGCCGTATTGAAAATATGTGCAAAACTCTGTGGATTATCAATGAATATTCGTCCCGAAGGCATGTCAGTGAAACTAAAAAGGACGGAAACAAGTTGACTCCCTTGATGGACCTAGACGACTGGAAGTGCCGAAATCAATGACAGCACGTACATTAGGGCGGGCCAATTTGTATGGAGCCGAAAAATTCGATTAGAGCCGCCCCCTAGGATGATTCTATGGACAATTCTAAGCAATTTTGGTGAAGGAACCATAGGTCTATCCCGATTTTCGAGTCTCCCACTTTTCAAAAAATGATTTTTTCCCTATAACATCATTTTGATTCAAAATTCGATTTTTTTTATTCATCGTTATATTATCTTTTTTATGTATATATGGGGGGATTTGGGGTCGAGAAATTCATTTCTGATCTTTATTTTTACCTAATTTTTTACCTAATATTTTTACCTATTTTTACCTTGGGCGAACGTGCTAAACTCCAAAACAAAATGTTTTCGTATCAAACATTCGTACCGCACGTAACAGACAAATTTATTCAAATTTGGAGTCAACTTAATGTTGAAATTCTAACAAAAGAAAGTGTTGTTAGAAAATTGGTTACATTGATAGACAAGTATCAAATCGAAACTAAACATCCAAAAATCGCCACATTCAGAACGTTCGTGCAATCTACAAAAGAATGTCAATGTGACTTGAAGGCTGCATTATGCTCATGTGGATTGATTCCAGATCATTTGAAAGAGTTTATGCGAGATCAAAATAATGTCAGAAGATTGACGATACCGGAATTCGTGCCAGAAGTTGAAGAGCCAGCACCAACGTCAACAATAATACCAACAAGCGTTGAAGAGACCCATTTAGCATATGAACCAAGTACTGATACAGATGAGCCAAGTTCAAATCCACAAGATGTTCCGCCAATGATACGAGGACCGTATACTCCCAGATACGATGCTTCGAACTTCGCTGCGATGTGTGATCGATTTGGTGTGTCTGATAGAATAGCAGCAGCACTCGCAACATATCTTATGCAAGACATTGACGTAAAAGATGCACATGGCAATCCTATCATCATGGATAAAAATAAAGTGCGTCGAGAAAAAGCCAAATGCAGAGAAGAATTGCTTCGTAAGCAGTATGATGCATCCAATTTGGTAGCATTTTCATTCGACGGCTGAAAAATGATGCTTTAACAATGGAAAAAATCGATGAGAAGTTGCATCCAAGGATGGTGAAAGAACCACATCTAGTTGTTTTGAAGGAACCAAATTTTCAATTGATAGGCTACACAAAATTCGAAAATGAAGATGCTGAACACAAATTGATGACATTGAATGCATTATTCGTCGAAAAAGAAATTGCTCTCGATGCATTAATCGGCATATGCTGTGATGGTGAGCCAACAAATACTGGCGTAAGAAATGGGATTTTGCGTCGATTTGAATTGCATTTGAATAGACCGCTGCATTGGTTTGTGTGCCTTCTGCACTTAAACGAGCTGCCATTTCGTCATTTGTTTAACACTTAGGACAGATCATCGACCACTGGACCACGAACAACAACCGGAACGTTGAGCAAACAAATTGAAACGTATGAAAATCTTCCGGTATGTATCATTTGTTATTTTTCTCATCGATTTTTTCCATTATTAAATGGTAAAATTGCATTTAATTCATGTAATTCTTTTTTTTCAGCTTGTAGATGAATTCGAGATAATCGTGCTAGAAAACATGCCACCTGATTTAGATCCATTTGAATTATTCACCGATTCAAAGTTCCTATACAAAATGGCCAATGCAATTTCGAATGGTGTTGTTCCCGCGGATTTGTCTCACATTAAACCAGGACCAATAGCACATTCACGTTGGCTCACCAAGGCGAATAGATTGTTGCGGTTGTATGTGTCAACTGAAAATCCATCAAGGAATTTGAAAATTCTGGCAACATACATAATGAAAGTGTATGTGCCGATGCACTTCAACATCAAGTACTATAATTCGGTGGTCTTCGGTAGTGTATTATTTTACAAATTCATTCGTTGGACACAATATTTGGATACAAATCTACGCGGAGTTGTGAATAATGTCATTAAAGACAATTCATATTACGCACATTCCGAAAATATTTTGTTAGCGATGTTATTTGATGACAAAAAAAGAGACACGAAACATCGCAATCAAGAAAATTGTACACTACCGAAGAAATCTGTGCGACCCGGCACATCTTAGAGTTTATCAAAAACCTTTGATAAACTTCAATTGTACAGATTATACGAATATGATTGATTTAAATAAAGATCATGTCTTATTCGAACCACCGTTTACGCATATCATTCCGTATGATCATTTGGAACAATATTTAGAATACGATGATCCACCATTGCCTGATCCAAGAATTCCGGTACACATACAAGCAACGGAAAGACATGTTCAATTGCTGGCAGAAAGCCGTGCAAAATACCCTAGACTTGAAAGCAAGAAAGACTTTCAAAAATTACTTATTTCGCTTTTCTTCCACTAAATTAATTTTTTTTACACATGCTCTTATTTTTTAGGTTAAATTTCTGTTGAAAAAAATAAAATAAAGATCAATTTTACCGAAAAACTTGTAATTTTTCTCGGGAAATAGACGAAAAATAGTTAAAATATGCATGAAACGCCCTCTGGCGGTGGTCATAGGTAAAAATAAAGATCAGAAATGAATTTCTCGACCCCAAAAACCCCCCATAAAAAAGATAATTTAACGATGAATAAAAACTCGAATTTTGAATCAAAATTATGTTATAGGGAAAAAATTATTTTTTGAAAAGTGGGAGACTCGAAAATCGAGATAGACCTATGGTTCCTTCACCAAAGTTGCTTAGAATTGTCCATAGAATCATCCTAGGGGGCGGCTCTAATCAACAAAAAATTTGGCCCGCCCAATAAATATATATCTAAAAATCCGGTAATCCCGATTACGTGATGATCTAGTGGTAAATACTTAATACGGCATTTACACCAAACAAGATTAACGCATTTTCGGGGTTATCGACGTTTTTTTCTTATGAAGCTTGACATTTATAATCCCGAAAAAGCGATAATCTTGGTAGGCAGTTTAAATTCCGTATTAAGACCCGTATTCAGTTTTAGGAAATGTAATTTTGTTTCCCATAAGAAGTGCGTGTATACAAATTTCGTGAACCGACAATTTCGATAACTCTTCATTTGCTTGAAACTCGGCTCGGGTCAACACCAATTACAGGGTTGCAATGCCGAAGTTATTGCGTACGTAAACAATTGTTTGGGACCGGAATTTTGACATTTCCAGAAGTTTAACAAACTAAATTAACACCACATGTGTTGGACTACGAACAGGAATTAGTTATGAAATATTTGCAAGGTAAATTAGAGACAGGTGGTAACACCCTCGAACAAACATTTTTGTGTAGAGATAAATGACAAAATTTGTTAGGAAAATTTCGCGAGAATAGTTTCGTAGAATAGTTTTTATACACGTACTTCGCATGGGAAGGAAAATTTCATAAGCACTGAATACGTGGCTTAAACCGAAATGTAAAGTTTGGCGTTAAATTTTAAGGTCAAATAATCTTTTAAGTAAAAATGCTTTAAAATTTTTTTTTGAGAAGAATATTATTTTTAATACCTTTAGCATGTGAGCGTAACCGTTTACATTCAAGCCCCGTATATGTGTTTATGGTCTTAACGGGATAAAGAAAAAATTACCAATTCAAAAATTTAACCAACCTCTTGTTTCCTTTTTAAATTTAACACAAAGTGATAGATTTAGGTTAATCGAATGTGTTCTTTTTTAAATTAAATTTATTAATATTTAGTACATAAGTTACAATTGAAACAAGAATATTTTGTATTCTACACCCACAGTTTTTATAGAAAATCTTATGTTCTACTGTTATTTATTATCACCAATCAGTTGCTTTATAATGGCAATCTGTGTCAACGCATTCGACAAAGACTTTTTGGTAACCACAATTCGATTCATTTTGGGCGGCACGAAATGCTTCAGCTACATTGTCCCAGTGGAAGGACGAAGCTATTATTTTGCTCATTGGAACACCACCGGTACTCATTAAATGGATGGCGGTGGGGAACCTAGGAATATGAGGTTGTCGAATTGACAGTAAACGAATGGTAATTGACTGAACTACCGTTTTATGTGAAATGTTTGGTTTTGTTTTTATACTTACATATTAGCTGATCGAAAACTGGGCACTAATTTTATGTTCTTCATCAACACATCGAGTGCATTGAAACTGGCACATTCCGTGTCACATTGAGCCAGTATACAAATGCCACATGGCTTTAAGGCCATTGCAGCGATGTTCATTGTTTCCTCATTGATGGCACAATTTACCACAACATCTGGCCAATCGCTAAAGCTGTTAAAGATGGTTTCCAAATCGTCATGAAAGTTGAAACCGTCCGTATAATGAATACACTTAAGGCCTAAATTGTCCCTCATAGATTGTAAAGCTTGACTCATTGTACACATCACAGCCACCTCTTTTGCTCCCTTAGCATGAGCACAGAAAGCTGATGCTACAGCTGTTGGACCACTGCCCATAATCAACACATTAGTGGTGGGCGTTATGTTTGCTTTAGATATCGCTTGGCAGCCAAGGGCCAATGTTTGACTTAAGGCTCCTTCTGCCATGCTGAGTGTGTCGGGTATCTTGTGACATAAATCTGCTGGGTGGGCTTGACATTTCATAAAGAATCCGTTATAGAGTAACTTAAAACACATGTTATACTCTCCCCTTTTGCAGAACTCACATATGCCACAAGCAATGCTAGGTTCCATGGCAACTCTGTCACCCGGTTTGAGTTCAGTTATACATTGGCCGGTCTGTAACGTAGATATTGGTCATTAATATATCATAAATTGTTGATGATTCACAAGTACAATACCTTTACCACCACACCGGCTGCATCGTGGCCCAATGTTATATCCGGACATGAGACATTACCGTTTTCGTATATATGAATATCAGAACCAGAAATGGCAACTGCAGAGGTACTTACTAAAACATCTAAATGCAAAGAATTGTTAATGAATAACTAATTAGATCTTCGTAAAGAGGTACAACACGATTTCAAAGTTGTCTAGATTTGAACCAGTCAATGTTATGTCCTGCTGTACAAAAATCATCTGGTTATAGAAATGATTTCGTGCAAAAATGCAAAATCGCAGTACACATGAATATAGCTTAACATTTCAATCCAGATCAGATCAAAAATCCTTTTAAATTACATATAACTTAAAGCGAATATCTGAAGATGGAGTTCTTTAATTTTTTTTATTTGAAACTGTCATGGTATGTAGATCCTAAGTTCTGAATAAAAATATAAAAAAATTTAGAAATTGAATCTAATTTGTTAATATTTTTTGTTTAGATAATATAGATTTCTAGTGAAATTTTTGCTCACAGCATGGGCCCTCCAAGTTTCGGAGTAAACAAAAGTCTTTCAATAAAAAATTGTAACAAGTTTTACAAATTATCGGGTCCACGAGGAGACCTACTTTTTAAATTTGTATTCTATTACGAATTTCTAGCATTTATGTTGGTATAATTTCCGAATTAGAATTCTGTAATACGGCATTTACACCAACCAAGTTTAACGCATTTCGAAGGTTAACTCCGTTAACCCATACAATTTTAATCTGTAAAATCGGAAGTTAATTGTTAACCTCATTTTAAACGGGTGTACAATTTGATGCAACACTGTTAATTACTAAAAAAATCAACCATAATACAAACATACATAAAAAATTAACTGTTTGACAGGCGGAAGCCGATGAAACAAAAATTCGCCGCTTCCCGCCACCAAAAATGTTTTGAAGCACACGCCGGAGCCGATATAATTAGATGTTATTAGTTTAAAATGTGGGCCGATTTTATTGACTGGTCTGATTTGACCGACTGATCCAATTTTAAAGGTTCAGTTGTTACAAAATCATCCTAAATTTGTACAAAACTGGCAAAATCAATAGCCGCCAATTTAAATTTTTTTGTGCCGCCGTTTTCAATAATTTTGTCTCGGCGCCGAGTGGGTCTAAGCACGGTGTTGCTGATTCTGAAATTGGATGGTGTAAACGGCATAGATTAGAGAACAAGGTTATCGCTAATCTTGCCGCGATAATCTGCGGTGGAAATGCGACATAACCTGGCCGCGATAAACTGTGGTGTAAATACGACTTTATTAAAATTTGAATTTTACACCAATTTTAGTTTTGGATTTTATAAACAAATTTCCTTTTCAAAGTCTATAGGGTATCTCAAAATTCACACAAGATTGAATTATAATTGCATTGTTCCCGGGATATATGTATGGCGTGCCAAATTAGGCAGAACAAAACTGGATTATCATGACGCGACCGAGCCGCCATTGCTCTACCATCCGCATTTTCGAAGAAAAATTGTTCGACGATTGCCCCCCAATCTGTACCTGACAATGACACGTTGCTTATGCATTTGGTTCTCAACAATCACTCGTGTTTCTCAATAATCACTTTTGAACCCCAATTTTGACGTTTTAAGAAGCCATTAGATGATGAATTTGTATTAAAGCCCTTCATTATTTTTAAAATATTCTTCAACAATGAAAACGTATTATTCTTTAATTTTAAGTTCCAGTTTTAATAATCCTGAACTGTCAGCTGTCACACTGTCTTTTATTCTTCAACAACAACACTTTAACGCACGAAATTCAAATGTTGCGTGAATTTCCGGACATCTTATATAACTAATTTAACATTTTGTTTAACAAAATTCACATTTTTATTCAAATTTGAATAGTTAATTCTATAGCGGATATAAATTAAATTTGGTGCAAAATTTTGATCTGTAATTATTTTGAGAGTCAAAATTCGAATTCAGGGATTAATTGTGATCAATGAGTTGTGATTAAAGACGGAGTGTTGTGAAACGAAAAACTCCCCAATACACTCATGGGATGGAATGGGTAAATAATTTTTGGTTTGCCGGTATTCAGCTCTATTTGATTGACGAATGAGAACTAATCGCAACATTTGTTATTCCATTTTCTATAAAATGTTATGAAATGCCAAGACGGATTGATCTATCCTTCAGTCCCTACTCTTTTCGAATTTGCATGAAAAAAATCCAAGTCCAATATTGATGCCTGGGTTTTAAAAATTTTTCAAATTATATTCCTTAATCTCACCATAATCGCTAAAATGTGGAATATCCTTTATCACACGCTCGACTTTATACGCTTCTTTTATACTCAAAGCTTCATTGAACAGACCATGGCTTTCAGAGGATTTCCCTCTTTCATTATCATTGTCGTGCAGGTCATGAGCCGACATGTGGGACTGTCTATCAGTTTCTTGTAAAAAGTGTAGGTCTTTGTGGAAAAAGTTACGTCCCCACTCGAAACTTGTATGGAATTTACGTTTCTGCATTAAAGAAGTTGATGGAGAGAATAGGCGTGAACACTTCTCTTGATTGTTATAGAAACACCACGATACAGTGGTCTTATTTTCTGCCTTGTTATAAAAGTAAAAAAAATAACCCAAGTTAAGGATATACGGATGTTCTTGATAGTTAACTTACCCTTGCGTTTGTTATTATCGGTGTCTTTGAGATATGCATATTTATTACAGGCCGTTTTCTTTGGATCTTTGCATAATTTCTTGGGACATTCCATATCGTAGTCTGGATAGCATAGACGTAAACCATCTTTGGGATGAGGGTTAATATTCGTCCGCCTATTTGGTGGTTTCTTAGTGGCCAACGATTTACATTTACTACTTATGCCTTGATCGTCGTTCTTTTTACTTTTATTGTCCTTGGAACTAAAATGACGCATGAACCCAAAGTATTTTAAATTATTGTTTAATGTGCGATTCCTGGATTTTGTGTCAAAAAGAATTTTACTTTGGGAATCCGAAAATATCTTTCGACTGTTGAACGACAACGTTGAGAAATATTTAACTTTAGGCTTTAAGTCCACTTGGGATTGGCATATAGTAGTGGTGGAAAAGCATTTCTTTGGCGATTTGTCTTGTGGTTTACACATGGGTTTCATATCCTTTTGTTTTTTTGCACAAGGATCAGCATTTTTCTTTTGCTTTTTCGCACAGGGGTCATATATTTTCATTTCCTGTTTGTCGGCTGGTTTCTTAAGCTGCTTGTCACAGATATCGGACATTTTCTTTTCTTGCTTAGCGCAAGGATCAGCTGTCTTCTTTTCCTTTTTGGCACATGGGTCGTAGATTTTATTTTCCTGCTTGGCATCCGGTTTTTTCTGCTTAGCGCAAGGATTAGCCTTTTTCTTTTCTTGCTTTGCACAAGGGTCAGACTTGTTCTTTTCATCTTTGGCACATGGATCGGGCTTCTTTTTTTCATCCTTCTTGGGGCCGGATACGTTTTTCTTTAAACATGGATCTGATTTCTTCTTGTCAACTTTGTTTTCATTTTTTCCACAAGGTTCGGGCTTCTTTTTCTCCTTTTTACCACAAGGGTCTAGCTTTTTCTTGTCATCTTTCTTTGCACAAGGATCGACCTTTTTCTCAGATTTGGTACAAGGATCTAATGGCTTCTTGTCGTCTTTCTTTGCACAAGGGTCTGTCTTCTTTTTATCATCTTTCTTGTCGCAGGGGCATTTCTTGACATCTTTTTTAGCACAAGGATCTGGCTTCTTTTTGTCATCTTTTTTGGCACAAGGATCCGATTTTTTCTTATCATCTTTCTTAATACATGAGCCTGATTTTTTCTTGCCCAGGGTGCATGATTTACCCTTTGGTTTTTCCTTTTTCGGACATGGATCACTTTTCTTTTTGTCGTCTTTCTTTGAGCAAGGATCACTGTTTTTCTTTGCCTCCTTCGTAGCACAGGGACCGGATTTCTTATCGCTTTCTGGACTTTTTTTAGCGGGTTTTTTACAAGGATCTGTTAAGCTACTACATGGATCTTTATTGCATTTGGGCTTATATTCAACTTCCACATCGGCACAAGGATTCGGATTTCTGTATTTGCCTTTATCACCATCACCTTTGCCTTTACCTCCGCCCTTACTCCCACCAGCTGGGGTACCTTTGTCACCAGGGCTACTTTTGCCACCGGTGCCACTGGTAGTGGCTTTCGACATTTGTAGCACTGGTTCTATGTGCCTAGGACTTAACTTATGCGGCCCATAAACTTCCAAATATACGTTCTCACCGTTGTTGGTATTTTTACAAAGTCCTTTTTCAAGCGTAGTACAGAGATCTGTATTTTTGCAGTCCTGTGGGACACAACCCTTTGGTGATGTTCGGTGAATTCTTTTAACTTCGTCGCTCTTGTTTGGTTTTAAGTACTCCCATTCTGCACATTTGGGTGGTTTGCAGAGAACATCCTTTTTAAAGCTTTCCTTGCCTAACTTACCCGAGGAATCTGAAAACCCCCCTGAATTGGGGGTACAACCTTTAAGGCCTTTAATTTTATCTCGGCCCTTGATGGCAGCCCTGAGTTTTTCGGCCTCGATTAAAGCCTTGCGATAAGTGTCGCAACTCATGGGATATGTTTGACCACCCAATAGTTCCGAGACAAATGGCGAATTGTATAAAGTTACTTTCGCAGGAGTATGACTGGAAATGTGTCGAATATTTGAGGACATCGGGGTATATTTGCTAAGGGACAAAGAATCATTTGAAATGTGGCGAGAATCTGGTGTAACTTTGATACAATCTGTTTTAACTGGCTTTTTGTCAAGTCTACATTTTAACGGATCCTGAACTTTGTATATTTTGGAGTTTTTTATCTCCGACTGATTCAAGGAATCTGTGAACTTTGTGCTAAATGCTCTGGTGCTAAAATTTAAAGGATCATAGGAGATCTTTCTTTGAAATACAAATTCATCAAAATTCAATTTGAAAGCATCGGATTTCATAATGACTGCAAGTGATATAGGTTTGCCTTTCTTAGAGCTACCGTTTCCTGAGCTGGAATAAGATTTATCAGGTAGACCATGTTTTGAGTCTGAACTTGTAGAAAATTTGAATTTGTCATTATCAATAAAGCCAATGTTTTGCAAAGCTTTGTTGACATTTTCAGGCAAATCGAATAAATTTCCCCAAGGAGCTTGCTGATAGGGAATTAAACTAAGATTAGTTGTTTTTCTCAGGACCGTAAGCACAGGTCCCTTTTCAAACTCTGTGGATTGTGCCCCATGCGTATCATTCAAAGACTGCTCTTTTTCTTCCGTGGTATTGTGCTCCTGAAGATTCTCACCTGTTTTGGTTTTAGAGTTTTGCTGGAATTCAGGGATCTGCCTCAGAGCATTACTAAATGCTTCTATCTGTTTTACATTTCGACGTTGAGAAAATATTGATGTTAGAGTATTTTGAATTGTGGCCTCATTACCATTGGCCCAATTTAATGGAAATAGTAAAATTTTGATGGACGTTGAACTCAATGGATTAAGATCAATGAGAGCTACTGGTAGAATAGAATGGCCACTATTCGTATCCATGGTATCATTCACTTCGCTGCTTTCAGATCTTTGGTTTGGCTGCTTGCCAATTGATTTATCCTCATTATAAAATTTTCGCAAAGTAGTATTAGTTGACCATAGATTTCCATTATTATTCGGGCGGTTGCATTGTACGACTTTGACGAGGGAGGTGTATTGTCGAGCATTGTAGTTGCAGGATATTCGTCTGGTGATCTGGAATTGATCAGGAGAGAGTTACAATATGCACAAAAAACAGTGAATTTTCGAATATTTCCAATGCTGAGGAGCTTACATTTAGTGCAGGTGTAATATTACAGAAAATGCGCATTTTATATCATTTATAAAATAATTACGAAAGATTTTGGTTTTAAGAAGCGAAAAGAAACAAAAAATTTACGTAGAATTTTTCTTTACACAAAAAATTAGTCTATTGAAAATTTATTAATTTTGATTGGAAATTCAGAACTTCATATTTATTTCTGGTTCTGTAAAAAGCGACAATTAATGAAGTGTATTTTCTGTCCTTAACCGGAACTGCACTGGCTTTTTAAAACCCTACAAGTGTTAAACTTAACCTTTTTTGCCCTAATTAACCCTAACGGAAAAGTTCATTGGTTATGAGATTATATTTTCTGCTGTGCCTAACTTATTGTTGCAGGTCTAGAGAAGTTACTTGCAGTTCTAGAGAAGTAACTGTATTTTTGAAATACCCAATGCCTGATTTACCTATGATGGGGCCCCAAGCAACCTCAGGTTTTCGGGGCCCTCATTCTAAAATCAAACCCCCCCCCATCCCTCCCCAAATTTTAAAATAACAAATAACAACTTCATTTTGGAAAATCAATATATTATTCAGTTTACTTATAATTATCGAACTAACTTACAACTTTTTCCTACTTTTCGCAGTCGCAAAGTCATGAATGACATCATCAAAGTCAAGTTTTTGAAGCTTGTCTTTTTCGATAAACAGTAAGCCCAAGTCACTTACTTTTTCTGGGCCCATCGATGAGCGTAAATAATTTTTGACGCGTTTTAATGCGCTGAACGATCTCTCCCCAGTACTATTAGTTATCGATAGTGTAAGGAATAGCCTGATGAGGCATTCAACATTTGGAAACGCTGAAAACAATTCATCCTTGAAAATGATTTGGTACAATTCAACGAATGTTTTACGAGGCTCGTTTCCGTTCACTTGTTTCACATATGTAGATGTAAACATTTTGAATTTCAGTCACAATGTTCATGTTAACATCTTTTGGATTGTCTTTTATCAGTCTTTCTAAACTTTCTGTGATTTCCTCCTTCGATGCATTTAAATTGACAAGAAAAGAGAATTTAGCCGCGATATCAGTGTATGCCGTAGCACGTTGTCGCAAGTTGGTTGTCAAAGATTCGATCATCGGAAGAAACGATTTTATCCGAAAGCTATCACGCGGAGACAGATTTTCAAGCGCATCTGGAGCAGGCCCGTCGTTACATTGTGTCTTTCTGCGTCTTGTTCTTTGCGTGCTGGCTTTATAATCAGAACCAGGAACAAGCTCCTTCGCTTTGGCTTCGATATCCGAGAAGTCATCACGACAATTTTCGACGAACATAATTAACGCAGTGTACAAGTTCGCACATGTTTCAAGACAAATCGACGGATTTTGTAAAGTAGCTGATACTTTTTCAAATTTGTGAAGGACTATTCCCCAAAAAATCATCATGAAAACGAATTCAAGATGCTCCATACTCTTTACTAAACTTGATGCTTGGTTTCGAGTATCACCGTCGAGATCACCATCATCTGCGATCTTTTGTAAAGTATCAGCTATTTTATCATAAGTCGTCGAAACGGCTGAAACAGCCTTTGCGTGCGCATTCCAGCGAGTTGTTGACAATTGCTTAACGGTTGGAGCGTTTGGACTTAAACATGCATCAAGACGAGCCCATCGTTTCGTTGAACCTGCGAAGAATACATAAATAGCTTGAATTATACCAAAAAAATTCACTGATTCTAACCACGACGCCACAGAAGATTGTCCAACTAAATTCGATGAGTGAGCAGAACACGGTATATAACACGCAAAAGGATTTTCCTCTAAAATTGCCTGCTGCATTCCGTTATATATACCGGACATATTGGACGCATTATCGTACGACTCGACACAAATCGAAATTAAGCCCGCCGTTAACTAAATACTCTAAAGTACTTTTTGCTAAGTACCTTCCAGTATGACTTTCTATCTCAAGAAAGACCAAAAACCTTTCTACAGGTAAGCCAGTTGTAGAACATACATAACGAACGATGACTGTTAATAGATCAATATGAGATACATCTGGCGTGGAGTCGACTGAATCGATTGCTTTGTTGGTGTTAAGTACTTATTGCAATGTGATGTGTGGGTGTGCGTGTGAGATATGTCACATGAAATGAGGTGTTTAAGAAAAACACAATGTGAACGGGTCGTTTTCAAAACGTCGTTTTCAAATGAAATGGGTATATGTGAACATGAATTAAGTATTACATGAATTTTTTTCATTTTGCATATTTTATTTTTTTTTTCAAACTTTAGAATGTGTTTTCAAAATTTTTCAATCCAAGCGGGGCCCCAAGCAATTGCTTCCTTTGCTTCCTGGTAAATCCGCGACTGGAAATACCATACATATGTTTCTTCTAATTTTGTTTGTTAATGATTAGTTCAATATTGCAGTTCCACTGGAGCGAATTTGATATATGATTATGAAATCAAGTTAGACAGTCTACACTGAAGTAATTCGATTCGTCTTTCAGTTCGGTTTTGCACGTGGCTATACTTTACAAGTGGTGCTATTATTTTGCCCGCAACTACATGACTACGTGTACGGCTTCAATATGAGAGGTGTAGACCCCACGGCATTACTTAATCTTCAAAAGCTTTAAATACGAGTAGTTTCAAACTTCTTCCAAGTTGCACAAAAGTTCTACACATTTCTTTGTTCTCACTTGAATTATTATTTTCAACAGGCCATGATTTTAAACCTAAAATCAATTATAAGTCAATGAATATTTAAGAATACCAACAGTGCATTCAATATTTTACTAAAATACAGTATTTACTCAATAAATCTACTAAACACAAGTAACAACGTTTCGTATCGTATCCACCTAAACCGCCTAAATGTGTAAATGTACGCATTTTGAATATTAATTTGATTTCAATTGACAGTTTGTTATTTCAATACGTTTCCATACATTTGGAATCAAAGTGGTCAGCATTCAGTTTTCTCTTGGTTTTAAACGTGTACGGTTGGTTCTTTGTGAAAAATAATAACTTGAATTCAAAATTTGTCTGATTTTCTGTTGGACCTACATATGTACATACATTTTAGTCACATTTGATTCGAATTCAATGTTTAACGAATGACCTTTAATATGTCACGAATAGTATGGAATTATTTGTTATTTGAAGTATTAAGTGTAAGTGACTTTTTAGAGATATCAATACATATTTACAGAAAGTGTTGAACAATTTTAATTTAAAAAATGTGACGAGTCGTTCGGTATACAATCACCCGTTTAGATTTTTATATTCCCATTAATGTGAGTAGTAACTAAGTTCAACTCGTACATTTCGGAATCATCTTTAGGTATCAGTTTTGTTATACAGTGAACCTAAGTAACCAATTTGGGTTAATTTATTTTGCATAAATTCCATAACACTGAGGTTCGAACATTTCTAGCCTGAGTCAGTAACATTGCTAACTTAACGACATAGGCCAGCAGTGCGATATTCACCACATGTGGGTGCCAGGGCACAGGGATATTCTGATGAACTGCAGAGCGAATGACCTGCCGAGACTAGGGACTACCTTCCAGGTACCACAGGAATTGAATGCTCCTTTGTGAAGATTGGGGACGAGGGCCACATATTGTGTACGGGCAAGACAAATCTGACCAATAGTTGATAGTAATAAGTAGATCTATAAACCTTCTGTCTTTGACCAGGCCAAGGATATCAATAATTGTCTCAGTTTTACGGGACACTAACTGATTCGTAGACATGCGCCAAGACTAAACGTCAAGAAAAGAGGCTTCGGTAGAAGCTGTAACGTTGGGGAAGAATCCACTGAACATCTTCTCTGCACGTGTCCAGCACTAACCGGCAGGAGGACGTCTACTATGAGGTCCTTCTTAGACTGCATATTGTTCTTCTTGGAGCAAGCTAAATGTTTCTCCGGTGGCGCTAGTGCTTAATCTCTTTAGCCTGTGGTACCAAACTTGCCTAATAAGCCTAAGTGAGTCGTTAATCGACTGCCGCCAACACCTAACCTTACCTTGCTTGAATTGCGGGTCATGGGAGTGAACAGCTACTACTGAACAGCGAAGGCTGTCGTGTCACGCTGTCGTATGCAATATTGTGTTGAATACAAAAAACAGCAATGACTTTAACCTTTGCTAATCGTATTTATAGTTGGCAAGAGACTGCGACACCCAGTTTCAAGATTCAACATAGTGGGTGAGCGCATAGCCACAATTCGCATCAAGGCGAAATATTTCAGCATCTCATTAATTGTGCACGCACCGACAGAGGATAAAGATGATGAAGTCAAAGAATCATTTTATGAGCGTCTGGAGGAAGTATACGAACGCTGCACTGATCACGACATTAAGATTATTCTAGGCGATTTTAATGCCAAAATCGACAAGCTGCAAATACCGGAGATATTAAAGGCCTATCAACGAAAGCTCACTCTCCTGCTAGAGCAGAATACTTTCCCTCCGGAGGACATAGAAACGCAGTGGAAGCACATCTCCCATTCTTTGGAAATCGCTTCAAGGACTGAAATCGTTTATAAAAAACCGCTGAAGGATAAGCCATGGTACGACGAAGAATGCCGCTTTGCATCCGATGAAAAATACGCTACACGTATGGCAATGAAACAGTCAGTTACAACGCGGGCTGCGAATGAGCTGTACAAGAGGCTGAGAAGGAAGGACACACAACTATTTAGGCGGAAAATATGGCAATGGCAGCAGAGAGAGTGAGTGAAAAGACCGAAATGTGCAGGATGAATAATGAATCCAGAATAAATGAATTCCAGAGGGTAAGAAGATCGAATAACGGGCCTAATAATGGGCTGCCCTTCAGTAAGAACGAGAATGGGAATCTGGTGACAGATAAGCAGTGTCTGCTTAAAAAGTGGCGAGACCACTTTTCAGCGCTACTGCACTCAGATTCTTCGACTGAAGATCAGAAGGTAAATATTGTGAAAAACGGTGTAAACGGAGCTTTTTAAGGTCGGTGGCGAAGGACTGCTGACCCAAATGCATCAACTTATATGCGGTATATGGTTGGGGGAATCTATGCCTGACGATTGAAGTTTCAGTGTATTATATCCTGTATTCAAAAAAGGTGATCCGTGTTTTTTTGTTTCCAACTATCGCGGTATCAGTCTTTTATCCATCGTGTATAAGGTATTGTCGAGTGTATTATGTGAACGACTAAAGCGAATTGTTGAAAAAAATCTCGAAAAAAATCGAAGAAAATTCCGAATTTATTAGTTAAAAGTTAATTTTAGGCTATTTTTCGACAAAAAATTTATAATATCTCTACTAAAAATAAAAATATTTAAAAATATTGGTATCAATACAGATTCTGAAAGGTGATAAAAATACCTTTCAAACAAGCCCACATTGAGAAATCTACTATAATTCTATCCGATTTTATGACGAAATTAATTAAATTATTCTATGTATATGTATATGGAAAAATGGCTATTTTGAAATTTTGGTGGGCTCCAAATCCGACTTAGAGCTATGGTCTCTTGAGCAAAATTTCTCAAAATCACCTATAGATTACGTTTCTGCTATACGCTTCATCAAAAAAAATTAAATTAAAAAATTAAAAATTAAAAAATTAAAAATTAATAGATACATTTATTCTCTCAATAAATTAAACATCATAGGTTTGGCTGCAAGTAAGGATTGGATGGTGGAAAACATGGGTTCAATAATACCAGATAGAGGCAATAGTAAACAACGTCCAACAAAGGAACAACAACCGCATTTCGTGGCAAACTAGTTGTGTTAAATACAATACAAATGTATACCAACGATAAAAGTCAACAAAAAAGTGCAAAATTAATTTAAATTTTTCAGTTCTACACCAAAACGACATGAAAAAGTTAAGTGAACATATTTTGTAACTCCACCTGGTGTAAGTTAATTTTAAATTTAATTTCTCTCATTTCCACAAACCTACGACGAAGAGTGTGAAATGAAACGTCAGATGAGAGAATAAATGTATCTATGTATGTATTAGTCTATGGCTCCAAGAGTATTCTTTGTCAAAGTTTAATTTTGAAACGGGTATTTATCTTTGGCCGTCGGTGGTGCAATGGTTAGTATCCGCAGCTCTTGTACATGAGAACGTGGGTTCGATCCCTGCTCAGACCACCTTACATTTCTTTCGACGGCTGTCACCTCGCTTAGTGATGGCGACACTATCGAGTACTTAGCCATGAAAAAGCTTCTCAAAATACAGTTCGGAACCGGTGTAAAACTGTAGGTTCCAATCAGTGAGGGTAAAAACTAGAAAGAGCACAACTCACTGATTGTGAGAAGCTCTCCTCAATCCCTTCATGGGATGTTATTGGACACCATTTTTTTTTGTTTTATTTATCTTTCGATAAATATCTCCTAAACTTATGGATTCGTTCGTATTAATGCAAAAATTTTAGATTTTGTACCGAAAATGTTTAGTGTTCACCCAGTGCGCTTTCACTACAATTTGTTTTGGCCACCGTAGAAATACCACATTGTCCGATGGCGTCATATCCTCACTCGTGCAAAGTACATTTTTGGCAAATCAAATATCTGTTAGGACAATCTAGATTATTCATTATATCCAATGAAATCAACAAATTGAAATATTATTCTTTACAATTGCGAGTAAGGAACTTTGTTTACTTATATATGAACGTTTTATGATCTTCTAGTACGTTAAGATTCCTTTAGTCGGCGCGTGTTGAATTTCATTGACGCACAAGTATTTGCAATGGAAATATTGTACTTGCATAAAAACGACACATAAATGGAAATTTATATGCACAAAGCGCAATTAACTTGGCTGTATCTGTCATTAATGTCAATGAAACTTATAATCAAAGTGTATTCATCAAATCTACCGAAGAATTTTAATTGAATCTATCAAATGTATCTAGGTATAATAAATTTAAAGGCCAAGTTGAGAATTTAAATTGTGTATATTCATCAAAAAGCTGGTGTTTCCTTCAAAGATCTCACGGTTCAACAGACAATTTTAAATTTACTGCTAGCTGGTATTAATATTCCCTATATGACTTTACCATTGCCAACTAAAAATTACTGTTCGCGCAGAGGAAATCGTTCTTAGAATCAAATGTTATGGACTAATATATTTTTAATTAAGCAATTAAAGTGTGCTTCATCCAAATAATGCTTGTGAAAAGACCTAGTGCATGTTGTAAGCATATTGAGGAAATTACAGTCCCATTTCAAAATGCAGTTAATTCACAAAACAGAGTCATTTCGAAAGAACTTTTTTTTAGGTGACTAAGGATTTTACTACACACACGCATGAGTAAAGAAATATTTTCGTTACCAAATTTCAAAGGTTGCCTGGTTGCCGCTACATTCCAAATATTTATCTCTCTTTAATAATATTGTTGGAATTGTGATTTTATTACTTATTTATTATTTTTTTGTTTAGAGGACACAAAAACAAAATTCAAAACTACTCAAGATTCAACACTTTTATAATTACTCGACGTTGCACAGTGGGGTGGAATGCAAAAAAAGGTGGTAATAATATAACTTCTAAACTATTGATCGGATTGATTTAGAATTTACTAGGTATTTGTAAGCGAGGAGCAAGGCTCTCAGAAAATGACAACTTGTTTTAACATACGTTTTGCTACAGGGTGTCAAAGTGGACCAGTATTATGTTTCGAACAGTTCTTCACACATTCTTGGAAAAACTTGGAATTTACGAGAGTAGGCTTGGTTGCATATGGACGTTGCATGTTGAAAGTTCAAACCAACCAACAGGAAAACAACAATAGCATTTCGTTTTTTTTGTTAAAATGTTGGTGTTAAATACAACATATGTATGTAAATGTATACTAACAATAAAAGATTATATAAATTCAAAAATAAGTTTATATCTCACGGTTCTTCTCCAAAACGGCATGACAAATTTAAGTCAACAGTTCTTGTAACTCCACTTGGTCTAAGTCAATATAAGTCCAATATATATCGCACCGACCTCACCACGAAGATTGTGAAATGAAACGTCAGATGATACGGATGTTACCTCTAGGTAAATTTTCTCTATGGTACTACGAGGCACCACCAATTGAAGCTATAAACCTCTACCATATAAAATGCTTCAAAAACTGAATTGCCAGCAGTCAAATAAATTTAAAATAATTAAATGCATTTCCTTACTTCATTGTAATTGATATCCGATTTCACAACCTACATTTGCATTGTCTGAGCAAACGGAAATTCAATATTTTTGAATTGCCATTGCGAACAATGGTAATTCTTTTATAGTATTAAAAGATTAAGTATTATGGTATTAGTATTAAAGTTTATAAAAAAAATCCCAACGCTGCTACATACCTTTTAATAAGTATTTGTACATTCTTCTTAATAGTTTACTATTTTTTCGCTTTTACTAGTTAGACTATCGGTGCAAATCGAACGATTTATAATGGAATGAAACTCTCTTCGATTTGAAAGTTTTGTAGAGGGCCAAACATCTGTCTGCAAAGTGACAAACAAAATATAGTACTTAAAAAATAAAAATAAAATAGAGATAACGAGAAATTGTGAACAAAGATTAAGCATTTGAATACAAAAAAAAAAACTTTTTATTACCATTTCTCGGTTCTTCGTGAATTCATTCCAAATGCAACCCTGGTCGCATAATATTTCTACAAATAGTTCTTTTTCACATTTCCAACGATTTCCCTAATAGCCTAACATGGCCATAAGTGGTTAAAAATAAGTGGAATAGTTAAAAAGGTCAAACGCTATTAGTCATTACAAAACTAATTACTCTACAACTGGTTTATTATTTTACTTAAATCTTTTTTTTGACGGTGTATTCAACATTTTGAAAATGAGCTTTTGTCTGCTCAACTATGACTACGCCGTCAGTCAAACTAAGTGCATAATGTTGACCCGGTCCTAGGTCATCTGTAAAGCATACGAAATGTGTCGTGATTTGTAGAATAATGTAGTCAAAACAATTATTTTTCTTTCTTTTCATTTCAGCTACTATCTGCACTGTCAATTGAAGCTCTACCAGCCACCACCACTTCGGCCACAACGCACATTGTCAGTTATGTGAATCAACGGAAGGCGACTAAAAGCCCCATTGATGCTCACGATGAATTCGGTGAATTTGACTTTGAAAATTTTCGCTCAAATCTTACGGCCACAAATCCCGAAATGCAAGGCGCACTGCAGCAACTTTTTGGAAGATTTGTTGAAAATTTGGAAACAAATTTGGACAATGTAGACAAAGACCCAATACCTAAAATGGCCATATTGAATGAAATCCCCAAAGATAACGAAATTTCCTATGTTCAGGATACCGATGATCTAATGGCTCCCGAGGCCAATACATTGGACAATGGGTTTGGTGAAAATGAACAACACGAATCTCAGATCAATGAGACCATATGGCAGCGGTCGAAACAAAGTATTCCAGTTTTGGAATCAGTACGTCATCTTGTACATAGTGTACGCAATGGAGCACTCAACAATACGGTGCACACAAGTCCTACACGACATCATCAGTTGTTGGGTGGTGGTGATATGGACATGATGATGCCGCATAATGGAAGTGACACCTCAGCGGCCATAGAAACCGAAGAAGAACGCGAAATGGTCAATGGAAGTAACGATTTAAAATTTTTAGAAGTTTTAGGGTCCCTAGGTAGTAGAGTATGGGGTTTCCTGTCAAGTTTGAAACAAGTATTTGCTGCTAGCAGCGGTAGTGCTAGTGCAGCTCTATCGGCTCAAAGTTCTTCGACTAGTTCTTAGAAAGTAAAATATTTATGAACTTTTGTTTTTTGTTTCATAACAATAAGAAACTTAAGTCTAAACTGTGATTAACCTTGTAGCCATTAAGTTTATATATAGTTATATAAAGTATAACTGTGAATCGATATAAATTTTTAATAAAATTTACGAAATATTTACTAACATTGCCTGAAGGGCGGTATTGAAACTCTGTAGCAAGGTTGGAAATTTGTTTATATTCTCTTATTCCACATGTCACGTAATTTGAATCGGATAATAATCACCGTCTTTGTATATGGTTGATTCTGATGGGTCGATTATTAAACTTTAGTTGCGTTGTCACCTGACAACGAAATTGTCGAATCTCGAAATCCCGTAATCTCAGACTCAAACAGATGTATGCGAAATTGGTTTTTAAAATATGTATGTATTTATATACTCGTATAAAATATGCAGTTATATAAAAACTAAATGTACATTAGGCCGAAAAAACGTTGTAGCTACATGACTTGGTTAGCAACAAATCGTTGTATGGGTCCAGTAGAATAAAAATAAATAAATAAATGGTTTCCCATTACATCCCATGAAGGGACAGGGGAGAACTTCTCACAATCACTAAGCTGTGCGCTTTCCAGTTTACACTCACTGATTGGGACCTACAGTTTTACACCGATTCCGAACGGTTCGAACCCAGGATCTCATGTACAAGAACCGCGCACACTGACCATTGCACTCCAGTAGAATACACACAAAAAATTTCAGAAACAAAATATTAACCCCTTATCATTCCATAATGCACTTAAAGAAAATCGAGGTGCATTTTCACATTAAAAAATGTCAATATAATTTGGTTCCATTTTCAAAAGGATGGGGAAATATAGAATGTGTCATGCAGGTATGTGTATACATCAAATGTTTTGAAGAAAAACATTTCAAGTTTGCAATAAATGCAGTTTACTTTAAAATTGTAAGTAGAAAACGAACTTGTTTGCTCTTTTAAACTGCAGCAGCATATTTTTGTTAGCTTCGAATAAGTACAGACTCACACTGAAAAGTCGGTAATTCCAACACAAGAGCAGAAAGCTTTTTTCACTGCACTGCACCACTGTGAGAATGCAAGAGGAAAAGAAGAACATGGTGGAAAAATGCTTTCTGTTATTGTGTTGGAATTATCGATTTTCAGTGTGTAATGCTACTTAGGGATATTCGATCGATACTAATTCGTATATGTAAATTGCATATTTCAGTTTGTATATATACGACTGATTATCTACCGATAGTATCAATTCAGACACAGTAGTTAGGAATCTGATGATGAGCTTTCCACGGACCTCGAAACTAGATCTGCCAGTGAGTGTAGGGTTACCTGAATTGTCTATTATTCCAACAAAAACCAATCATTTTTCACTAAGCAAAATGTTCCCGACCTTATGTAAGCCTGTAGTATGAACTTCTCATACATTAACTAAAACTAACTAAATCATCAGTCTTATAATTTAAATATCCTTCCACAATATAATTATAATAATTAATTTTGAAATGAATTTTAGATATTAATCTAAATAATGAACATTTGAACCCTGCAGTGAATGGAATTTAACATGGTAAATCTTCGTGACACTGCACTGCCATCTAGTGTTTGGTAGTAATATTTTTCAAATGGTTGTTGAACGGGCTAATGTTGAACAATAGAATAACAGCTGTTCTCTCATTGCAAAACTCTCTTTCTTTCCCTTCCTTTTTGAGTATTTTTCGCATTTCCGGAGAACACGCAATCCAAACAAATCCCAGATGTCAAAGTTGATGCGAAATTTTTGGACAACAGTTAAAAAAGTACGGACAGCAAGTAGCAAGGTACAAAGTGGATAATAAACATATTAAACCTGTGCATTTCCAATAAACCGCATAGTATTATTAAACTGTAACGCCTTAATCTCTGTCACAGCCATTGTCAGGCAACATGAGTAGTTCGTCGGAATGTTCCAATGCCAGCACAAAAAGTGGCCAAGCATTAGAGAAGTTAAAGGAATTTGGTTATGCATTTAATGCCTGTAAGTTAAAAAAAAAGTTATTGCAAGTTAATTGCTACCACAGTTATAAAAACCACTTCAATTGTTTCTCCCACGCATGAATAGCTGGACAATTACGTAAAATTGACAAAGACACCGGCGAGGTTGGCGAAGAGCCATTCCAATTCGAAGTTTTCAAGGACCATGCCAAAAATCAGGCTCATTATGAAAATTTGGCTGATGTTAGTAGAGTGTGTGTCGTCCATTCTATTTCATTTATGATAATCGTATTTGTAATTTTGTAGCAAATTCCTGAAATTGTGTATGATTTACTGGAGCAAAATGGTTTGACTCGCACTTACATTCCTGAACAGGTTCCCATCGATGAGGCATCATTTTTCTTCACTAAACCGGAACAACTGAATAAGCCCAAAAAACTGATTGTCATAATACATGGCAGTGGTTATGTTAGAGCCGGCCAGTGGGCAAGAAGGTAAGATTCTACATTTAAAGGAAAATATGTCTTATTGTGCCAGAGGAGTTGAGATACTAAGGGCCTAAAATGGCTCTTTCGATGCGTTACATTTTTTTCCGTATTAAATTATATGTATGTATATACCCCATCCTATGGGTGAGGGTATAAATATTCTGGAAAATGCAACTGAACCATTTTCGTTAGAAAATTTACCAGTTACATGTATTTTCCAGCAGGACAACGATCCTAAGCTTACTTCCCGAGTTGTAAACCTATGGTTTGTGGATACATATACCAATTTTTTCGTCTGGCCACCACAAAGTTCAGACTTAAATTCAATTGAAAAGTAATGGGCTGATGTCGAACGACATTTAAATACAAAAACCCCAAGAAATAGTGATGAACATTTTCGAAATATTAAGGCAGTTTGGGGAATCGATACCATCTTCGCGATGCTGGACTTTGTTAGAAAGTTTAGCACGTAGATTGGCCGATGTCATAAAAATAATGTATACGCTATAAAGTATTAAGCGTGTTTGTATTATTTTATTATATTTTTCTGTAAAGTTGGAAATAAAAAGTTGTTTCTGTCGTTGTCGTTCCAGAGATCTATTAGGAAATGTAGTTCCGTTTTTCAGGAATATATCGCACCCTAAATACAAAAGTGTCATAACTCAAAATTGACAAATTTTCATGTAGAGGCAAAAAACTGAGGTGGAAAGTGAAAAAATATATGAAATGTCCCAAACATAGACATATTAATACTGGATTTGTTTGGCGAAAGGGAAGAGAAACTGACCCCAGATTTTCACAGCAGATAGAAATAGTCCTCGGTGATTGTATTTAAGCAAAAAATTAAAATCTCGAAATTTTGAGTTGTGACGCTTTTGTATTTAGGGTGCGATATGTATCTAGTTATCGAAGTATTTTTAGAAAGTATAGCAACAAGTGAGTTCTGTAATACAATACAAATTCTAAAGTAGCGTTTCTAATTGTATGACCATCACTGTATGTAGTTATATTTAGTTTTTGATATAAACCAATAAATGTAGCTCTTTTACCCATTATATCCCGCTTTTTGGTCACAACTACTTGGTCAGTTTAGTCATGTTGGACCTTAAATTTGTTATAGGACTTTGATCAATAATAACCTTCCATTTGTTTCCATCAGCCGTAAATTATTACTGAACACAATTTTTGCCAGTGATAGTTATTTGCGAAAACTAAGTTTGTGATTGTAAATATACATATAAGCTGTGCCCCTGTCTTGTACTTCCCATACAAATCGACAAATTTGGTACAAGATCTTGTTTCATATAAAACTTCCTTCCGATATACTGTGAGCGTCAAAAGAAAGTGTACACGTTTGTTAAATATGGATTCAAATTTATGTGACTTAAAAAATAATAATTAATTCAACTCTTTATATTTTCTAAACATGATCTTTGACCCTTTATGAATTTATGACAAAATAACAACAAAAATCTTACAACCACAAAAAATTCGCAGCTAAAACAAAAATTACTTCATATTTGTCGCGTCATAGAAAGTGTACAATGCATAAATTATTCATAAAAAAATTATTTCAATACTTTGTTTGTTCTCCTTTGGCTTTAATGAAAGCTTAATCTCTTCGGCATCGATTTAAATAAATTTGCGGTTATGTCAGGTGATTTGTATTTCCATTCATCCATTACTGGTTACTTTCTTTCTTATTTCGCGATCAAGTTAGTCCCACAAATGTTTGATTGGATTGAAGTCCGGCGACCGTGGGGGATGATCCAATTGTTTAGGCGTGTGGTAAAGTAGCCATGCCTTAACTAATTTCAAAGTCCTATCAAAGTACAACATGTTTGTGCTTTATGGTAGATATTACATTTTGTTCACAAAATTGTTTGTTTTTACTTCTTCAATCTTTGTAGGACTTTCTTGTATCGAAAATTTCGAATTTCCTCCCGTCGCCAAAAAGTTTTTTCCAGAAATAAGTTTACTGCTTTTTGTTCTTATTAGCAAACTCAAGGCGCCGCTTTTGGTTAACTTTTGATACTAATGGGTTTCTTCTTGGATACTAATGGGTTTCTTCTACCATGAAGTCCATTATCATGTAGTGCCTCCTCTACGTATTGTACTGGCGCTGATGATGGTTCCAGATGTTGCTGATATACATATCTATTCATACTATTCATACTTTAACTCCAATCTGGATATTTATGATTTATTATGATTAAATTTGGTATTAAACGATATTTAGTGCAATGCCACCCTGCTGCTGAATTTGGTCGAGATTTTAAATCCCATTCGGATCAGAAGGTAGGACCTTCATCTTTCAAATTATCCTAAAATTTCGAACAAACAAATGGAACTCAGATCAATGGATGACCCAGGTTGAGGGTATGTTTATGGCGATTTATTCTCCCCAATCCCTCCACCGTATGTAATCGGAAACGGTTTTTTTTAGAAATTATAATTGGTCGTGGCGTTCGCAGGATTTTACAGCTACAGATATTTTCCTTTGGGGTATTTGAAAGAACGTGTGTAGATAAATAAACCACAGAGAGAAGATATCGGTAGCTGTTATATCCAACGAACGCCGCGACCAATTAAAATTTCCGTCTCTTGAAATAATGACTTCACTAAAAATGTCCCTCAAAAGTGCCACTGTTTCTCTGGCTGTGGCTCCATCTTGATCTGTGGTGCACCTTTCCATTTTTCAATTTCCCAAATCTACAGGGTGATTCAGGAAGTTCCGGACAAATTTCTCCAGCGTATTCCTTGGCTCATTTCATGAAAAAAGTCCACTAGGTCCATGTCCGAAAATACAAGAGTGCGAAATAGCAGCGGGTTCAAAATTTTCGGATTGGTGGTCGGAGGGTAGTAGGGTAAAGAAATGGTCATAACTTTGGAACGGTAAGACCTCTGGGCTTCGTTTAGGTCATTTTGGAAAGGTAAGAGGTATGGCTGGCTATCTTTCAACAAAAACATGTTACTTGCCATCTGGCTGGGAAAATTGAGGTTATGTGAATTTTGTTTTCCATTTTTTTCCGAAAGCTCTGTATCTCGGCTATTTGACTTTTTTCTACTTTTTTTTATTGATTCTGAAAGGCCTCTTAAAGACCTTTCCAAAATCCGACCAATGGCACAGAAGTTAGCAACTTTACCCTACTACCTTCCGACCGCCAATCCGAAAATTTTGAACCCGCTGCCATTTCGCACCCTTGCATTTTCGGACATGGTCCTAGTGGACTTTTCTTCATGAAATGAGCCAAGGAATACGCTGGAGAAATTTGTCCGGAACTTCCTGAATCACCCTGTATAGAGAAGACAATCTGAAAAATAAACGAAAAACATTAAAATACTACAGTTATGTACTATTCAAACCCCTTCGTTTCTTTTGCGCCACCGTGTATAAAATAAAAAAAAATGAACTGGAATGGACTGTCGGATAAATATTTGGCAGATCTATCAAAAATTCATAACATATTTATTTATTTATACATTTTTGCATTTACTCTTGCAGCCTAATTATCAACAACTCATTGGATCATGGCACCCAAATTCCATACATTAAGAAAGCTCAAGAATTGGGCTATGATATTTTGGTGACAAATACAAATGACAACTACCGCATTGTAGATGGAAAGCGTAAAACCATACAGGGATTAAATTCTGCTACTACTCATGCATCCCATGTATGGGAGAAATATGTAATGGCCTGTGAGCCTGAAAGTGTTGCTATAGTGGCACACAGTGCAGGTGGTGGTGTTACATTGGATTTGGTAGGTTTTATTTCAGAAACAACAATTGTGTTCTCTTAATTAAGGACATAATTGGTGTTACTTGTTGCAGGCAAGGCGTTTTCCTGAGTTTTTCAAAACCAAAGTGTTTGCCATTGCATTAACTGACTCGGCACATTATGGTGTGCCTGGGGAAATTAAAAAAATTCTGGCAGATAAAACGTGTAATTGGGTTTCCAGCACTGAGCCCTTGGATACGGAAATGAAATCATCTAAAGATGACATTAAAATGGTTTCAGCAGGTAAGCAAGTATTGAGTACTGGAATGATGAATATGCTAAAACAGAAAGAGTTATCGATAAATAATCTGAATTAATCGAGCTTGAGGTCTATTTTGGTCTATATTGGGTGACATCATCAGGAAATATATATTAGCAACAAAATACAATCGTAGAAGAAGTTATATTACCAATTTATCTTTGCAGGTCATACCAAACATGAATGGACTTCATATTCGGCTTTTGATTCTGTCTTCAAGTTCATAGAGGATAAATACAACCAATTTTGCAGTGAACAGAAGTGAACAAAAACAACAAATAAGCGTCTAGGATATATTATAACACTGAATAACAACTGCATGTTTTAAATATTTTTTCAATTTTGTGAAAATGCTGAAACATATTAACAAAAACAAAAAACAAGGAATCTACATACATATATATAAAATTCAAACAGACAAAAAACTATAACATTTAATGTAAAATTTTAGTTTAGTACATATGTATATCAAGAATTAGAACGCACTGTTGTTTACACAAAATGTATTTAAATAAACCCAATCGAAAGCAATTTATTTCTATAACAAACACTTGACATTTATCCTTAGTCTCTAAGGATGGACACAATACACTCCCCACAAACCTATTCATAGAAATGTGTAAGATAATGCCGGAGTTTGTCCAATATTTCATAGACATTTTAGACGTCAATGCAATCAGTGATATGTCACTATCATTTACATCAATACATTTAATTCGATTTCTTCACACCACACACAGGAATTTTGATAAATTTGAGTAGCAACATTTCAACATTTGGTTTTTCTCAGACATGAAACGAGGCCAAACGAAGTGTGTCATCCGCAAGGAATCACATCCTACCGCATGTTTTTTATACTTTCAAAAAGGGGGTGTTTACGACTACTTAATTTTGATGGTCAATATTTTGTATTTACCAGATTTGTGACACCCCTATTGTTACGCCTGTCTCGATGCGTGAGTGTTTTATGTAACTTACCACCCTCCCACCACAACATCTCTGGTTGCTTATCACTTATCATCGGCAAAAACGTCATAAAAAATAACATATCTTCAGAGGATGGCCTTTCGCAACAAAACAAAAAAAAAACCTACCATTAAGACAAGTGTTCCTTCTGGTTTGGCATTTAGCCTCTTGGGGAAATATTTTTTTTTAGCATTTCTGTCGGTTAATGCTGTTGATGATGATGTCATTAAGGAGTCATAAAATCAAATATCAGTAAAGGATGTTTAGTTTACGAACATTCCGAAACCCATAACCGATAAAAGAATAGTTAGGGAAACATGACATTAAGAATATAATTTATAATATTAAATAATCGAAAAATATTCTTATAATTTATGTTTCTCGTATGACATTTAAATATTGCATCGTTTAAATGAGAAACTATATTTTATAACCGCCACCATCCTATTACATCGCAAGATTCGTCGTAATTTTATGAAGTGTAAGTACAGTGACGAGCAAAATTGTAACAGGTTTCACATAATGGAAATTTAAAACTTTAATTTTTAGCAGCATTTAACCATAGAACTAAACCATTTTTTGAATTTAACTTTAATATGGTCTCTTTCATAATGAACACTTACATATACAACAATTATACACATTACGCACTCTCGTCAATGTTACAACTTTGCACTCTCTTCAACTCTTTAAAGATCCAAAAATTCGAATGTAACCATCACGTAGCTGATAAATTTATTGTTATTTTTTCAATTGCTAATTATTTTCCATGTGATGCTCAAAGATGGATGCATCCTAAAGTAATTGAAGTCATGGAATTATTAAAAAATAATTCTGTTCGGAACGTTGCAAAAAAGTTTAAAGTACGTCATATGACGATCCAGAGAATAAAGCGGAAGAAAAATATTAAAACTTCAACTGCTCCCAGACGCCCCAGAAAGATTGACGACAGCAGTTGTCGTCATTTGGCACAATTAGTGACAAGTGACAATGCGATTACCCCTGCTGCGGCACCAAAAACGTTAAATATTGAGGCCAGTGAGTGGACTGCTCGTCGAAGTTGCAACAGATTGGGTGTTAAGGCTGCAGAGAAGAAAAGGAAATCGTTTATATCACAGAAAAAAAAATAAAGAAAAGAGTTCGCGCAGGTCTACGAAAACTGGACTGAGGCTAACTGGAAGAAGGTAAAGTATGAAATTCGAAACGTTTTAAATAATAAGGTTATATGGTCTGATGAGACTAAAATCCGATGGCCATGTTTGGTACTGGACCAAAGATCCAAATACTACTACCCCGTATGCAGTAATACAAACCATGAAACATGGTGGTGGATCCATAATGGTATGGGGATGTATTACAAAGAAATGGAAAAAAGAACAACATATTTTAATCCTGCAAAATCATTTACCAGCTGCTACAGAAATAACGGATCTTTCTACTGAAAGACTGATTTTTCAGCACGACAACGACCCGACATATTCGGCCAAAATCGTTAAAAATTGGTTAAACAGTCAACATTTTACAACTATGAAATAGCCAGCACAGTCACCGGACATACACCCGATCGAAACTTTTGGAGATACTACATAAAATCTCAGCTCGCCAAGTACCCAGATGCTCCAAAAGGCGTAAATGAGCGGTGCGATTAGAGTACAAGGATCGTGGAATGCGATTCTAGCTGTAATGGCGGCAAAATTTTGCAACAGCATGCCCCGACGTAAGCAAGCTCTTAAAAAAGCCAAAGGCTAGTACTAATTATTGAATCAGGAAACAAATATATTAACATAAAACCAGAGTGCAAGGTTGTAACATTTGTATAACTTTACAATATGTCTTAACTATTCACTTTGTTTATATCAACATAGAATTAAAATTAATTTTTATTCACGATAGAACAATAAATTGATTTATTTAATTATTATTATTTTTTTGTCTAGTCTGTAAGGATTTTTTTTTGACCATAGACGTAAATAAATGGAATAAAATGAAATATACAAATTTATTTCTAAACTGTGTCAACCTGGTTACAATTTTACTCGACACTGTATATTTATTCGCCCTTATTACGGTTGTCGTCGTCGACGTCCTTTTTACGTCAACATCGTCGTCACATCAACGCTAGTTTGGTATTCTGTAACTGACTTGAGACGACGCCGACTTTTTATCGATAACCTATTAAAAACATAAACAAAGTTGTCATTCGTAGTGAATGAAAGCAGGAAGAAGAACGTTTTACGTTTGTACTATTATTATTTTTTTTAATTTGGTAAAAGTTTTTCCAAGTTCATAAAAAGGGTTTAATTATCGTAACCATATCGACTCCGATTTGGAAGTTATTGGATGTAGACGCCCTATATCACCAGGTTCGGCGAAAGGAAGCGGTGAATTGAGAGGAGTTCTCCATGGGGGCACATACAGCCTTTATTGGCCCCAGAGCTGCGTGTATTGGAGACAAGGACGTAATGGAGAGCAAGAAATGATCTCATCAAATTCAACATGGACCGACCATTCGACTATCTTAAAGGATTTGACCTGTACGTTTCGTTAGCGGCCGCTTGTTTGAAAGATATCAGACTAAAATGAAAAAGACACCAATTGCAGAAAGGGCGCAGAGCAGGCATATTTGTCACAACAAGAACACATCCACTGTCTAGGCAATGCATCTACTGCTGGGCACTTGACATTGAAGACACCGAATCCTATAGTTCTAACTGATCCTTGAAGGAACTCAATTCCAGCAGCTAATTCTGACTCAGGGCAGTGACCGTGTTAGTACCCAATTTTATTTTTCATTAACTGTTTGTATAAGTTCAAATTATTAAAAATAAGGCCAATAAATTAGCATTAAAACGAACCCTTTGTTCATTGCATTTACCGTTGGACAGGCAAGTGCACTTACATACTCGCCATACGTATAAAGCGGATCCTGTTCTGGAACACACCTGCATACTCTCCTTGTTCAACTGTCGTCACAAGACGACGTCGTTTTATGTCGACGACGACAACCGTATTAAGGGTGATTACCACTATACAATTTGAATTTGTTCTAGCCATGCCATAGCTCTGTTGAAAACGAGTCAATTCTTTTATGCAATATTATGTTACAATTACTTTTGTAGTAAGAGTGTGTAACAGTTGAGCAACTTTCAGACGCAGCCTAAGGAAGTCACTGGAACAGTTTTTTTTGATGTGTTAACTAACATCTATAGGTACGGGTAGGGCAATCTGTCAAAGTGAACACATGCAAACAACACAGCGTTAGCATTACATACGTGGTTGTTCTACAACAATAGTCTCTGCCTGAAAATAAGTATGATGGTATTGATGTAACGGCAGCGAATAAACAAGCACGTCGTCGTCGCCAAGAGTATTGAATAGTATAGAGAACTCATGGAACGAATTTTATGACTCAAAAGTACTGGCGATATCTGACGAATGATTCAAAACGTATTACTCTCTTTTTGTCATAACTTGGTTCATTCATAATTTTGATGTGAAACATTGATGCCTTTTGAAAACATTTAGGCTTTTTGTATTGTTTTATGTAATATTGTCGAAATGGTGCATTTATATTGAAATATTCTATAAAGAAAATAAGACTCGTTTATGCCCTTTTACTTTTACTCTTACTCTCTACATGAGAGCGGAAAAAGAGTGAAATAAGTTGTCTATACTATTCTATACTTTTTGTCGTCGCTCTGTTTATGACAAAACAAAAACATATATTTCAGTGAGCTAAGTATTGCTTAACTTATTTTAACAAATAATTAACATATCTAATGTTGAAGCAGATGTAAGAAAACAGAAAGTGCAATATCAAAAGAGCCCTAAGCACAAAAACTATTCTTTTTTTATTTTCCAATGTAACATTTACTAATGTGTTCATAGAAATCGAGCAGGTACCGTCTAAATAAAAAGGTGTTAACACATCGTCCGTGAGTCCGAACACTCATTGATTTTTATTTAATTCTAACCAACGCTCAAGGGATGCCTCCTGTGAATGCGATCCACTTTATTCACGGGAAAGGAAAGAGGAGATATTGTGTGTTGACATTAGATATAAAGGGTTATCCATTTTGCGGTTTCAAAAGTAAACGTAAATAAAAGACATATAAAATATGATATGATATTTCTTTTTTATTATAAAGTTTGAACGTTGACATTATGTGTGAAATACTACATCATTTAAATGGCCACCACGCGAATTGTTGCAAACATTGATTCTTTTTTGGTAATTTTCGACCACTTTTTGACACATATTGGGCTGTATCTCAGCCATAACTTGACGAATGTTGGTTCTTAAGTGCTCAAGAGTTAGAGATTTATCTGCATAAACACGGTCTTTCGCGTAGCCCCACAAAAAAAGTCTAATGGTATGTGGCTGTGCCAGAATCACAATTTTTGTAGTAGGTTTTAATAATTTCTATGCGTTGTGTGATAGTTAAGCGATCCATTTTCGTCAATGTCAGACTTTCAACTGAAAAGAAAAAAAATTGGTTTAGCAACATAGTTTGACAGATGTCGAATTCCAGCCCTATACTTTTGAAACCACGAAATTCTTTAAATTGTGAGTGGTAGGTTGGAAAGACCTCAGTGGAGAGAGAATTTCACATACGAATTGTTCTGCCAAAAAACCGAGTTTTCCGTATAGTACGTTACCCGAATCTTCGGCAATTCTATAAAAAACAGGTGAGCCGTTTCGGACAATCGAGTATTTCGGCAGTCGAATATTCTAGGCCGAGGGATGAGATCACATATCTCCGAAGAATAATGTCCGTGAAAATATCTGTAGAATTGTGATACACAACTCACATTGCGACGTTGTTCAAGATAAACAATTGAGTCAGACTCTCGTTGAGCCCCCGGCTCTCTGTTGAACTCGGTCAAGTACTTATGCGGTTAGTCCAAGAAACGCCCCGAACGTATTTGCATGCCCAGAACATCTGCTTCTTCTATATCTACACTTTTCACAGAAATTTGGTGACTGTCAAATCTTCATAAAATATAAAATAATATATTTCAATTATGATTAATCAATATTTGAATTAACGACTCGAATGACGAAATCTCGTCATCAATTTCAGTGTCTGGGAATTGATTTAATTTTATTCGGTCGAGTGTTTTTGTATTCTTTTTCCAGGCACCAACCATACGTATTTGGTGGTCTTCCTGGCCACTCTTGCAATTCCTGATTGTTGGACGCCTAAGTATATGACCGATCCAGGTCCATTTTCTTATTTATTCGATTGCTTACACTGGTCAACAAAATGGAGAAAATTGTTGGCTTCCTGTAATTTTTGTTTGTTCCTATCTCAAATTGACACGCATTTTTTAAATACGGCAATAATTTTTCTCTAACAGCTTTTGTTTTTGAGTTATTGCTAACTAAAAAGTGTCGAATGTTTAAATTTTCTTTCACGCAAGTTTCCAGGATTAAGTGCAGAAAATTGAAAGCTGGTATTTTTGATGGGCCACAGATTAGGCAACTTGTGAAGATTCCTAAAGTCGAATCCAAAGCTTGGAATTCATTATTTTTGATTATGAGTAACTTCCTAGGCAAAAATAAATCTGACTACCATGTCGAGCTTGTTTACATGTTTACATGCTATCGAACTTGCAAGACCTACGTTATAACATGAACATAAAAATCCACTTCCTGGACTCACATTTAGACTCATTTCCATAAAATCTGGGTTATTTTAGTGAGAAGCAGGGTGAAAGATTTCAACAGAATCTTCGGACAATGGTAGAGCGATATCAGGGAAGGTGGGACTCACATATGATGGCAGACTACTGCTGGAGTTTGCAACGAGATCTACCTAAAGTCATTCATTCAAGGAACTCTTATAAAATATCAATTAATAGTGTTCGATAGAAATTTTGTTAACATATGTATTAGCATTTTTTTTCCCAAAATAATAAAACTCTATATCTCAAAAAGTAAAGCTGTTAGCAATCTCCCAGTATATTTTCATAATCAGGGCCATAGAAATACCAAATAACACAATAACAATGGAAACAAGAATTGTGTTGACTAGTGCTATTGTTGATCGATTTCATGCCATCAATTAACAAACCATTAATTCTTAGTGTAGTATTCCTTTTATTCCTTCCAACATTCCTTCTTAATATTTATTCTCAATACTATTTTTTTTCGCTTTTTCGGAGAGTCGAACGGTGCTTCTGCATTAGTTGCCTTCATTACCTCGCCCATAAGCAGAAGAAACGACTCTGGGGGTAAAATTTATTATTGTGTAACTCCCACGTATGTATGTGGCGAGAGGTTGGCTTTGCTTTCCATGAAGCCCGGTATTCGGTTTTTTGACATTTTCATTGCCATAAGAAGTACGTGTATAAAAAATAACGAAAATGCGAAAATTTCGCAGGCAAAATCAATTACAGGGTTGTTACGTCAAAGTTACTTCGTACGAAAACAATTGTTTGGCACCGGAATTTTGACAATTCGATAATTTTAACAACCAAAAGTAAGACCACACGCGCTAAAATAAAAGTGGATTGCGTAGAGGAATTATAAATGAAATATTTAAAAGGTAAATCAAAGATAGGTGGCAATTCTCCGGAACAAAATTTTTCGTTTAGAGATAAATGACAATAGTTCTTACGAAAATTGCGCAAGAACTGAATAAGGGGGTTTAAAAAGAACTTTTTATGTTGCATCACTGTACAGTTCCCGATTCATGGATAATAACTTGCCCGGTATTCCGCAGGACCACAGTGAGGGTTTTATATTTCTCATCCTCATTTTGTATTTTCATTGCCAATATAACGTTGGCAGACGGCATGCCTTGATCACCGTGGTTTTACATAGTAGCTACTGCCAGGATGACTATGTTACATCAGCCCATTATAGTTCAGGCGTTGTCCAGAATTCAGTGTGTCTAAACTTGATTTTTGTTTTCTTTACTTTTGATCCACCATTTAATACGAGGCGTGGCAGGATGACACCCTATCATGCGATGTCTTCAATATATTAATTGAGATTATTGTGAGAAAACCTGCAGTCAACACGAGTAAACTATCAGCAGTATATTGATGATTTAGACATCATTGGGCGAAATCTGCGAAAAGTTACTGCAGTATTTTCGACAATTGAGAAGAAATCAGCAAAAGTGGGATTGGCAGTGAATGAGCACATGAAAAATTTAATGGCTTCGACAAGCAGAACATCCACCCGATTGGATGAAATGGTGAAGGTCGATAATCGTGATCATTTTGAGGAAGTGTACGAATTTATTTACCTATGATCTGCCGTGAACAGACGCAATAACGTCGGTCTAGAAATCAAACGGAAAATTGTGCTTGCAAACAGGTGTTATTTCGGGCAAAGCAAGCACTTCAGAGATAAGATCATTTCTAGACAAATGAAGATCCAACTATGTATTTCAGACTCTCATACAACCTGTCACGGAGTTTTCAAGAGAAAAATAACCCGAAAAAGGTTACCTTTTTTTGGGATAGTGATAACCACTCCCTATTTCCACTGCGTAGGGATGCACTTCTGCTGACTGGGTGTAATGACATCTGTTGACGTTTATTCACCATATTTAAACAGCTCGGCTGGATTGTTATCAGACCCAGAAGACTTGTGGCCTTTCATTTTTCTCGTTTCGCCTCGTTCACTGCTTGTGACGGGGTTTCCATTGAATGCGACGTGAGTATGCTGCCGATGAAGTACTCTGATTTTCATCATTCAAAAGTCTAGACTGTGTCGTAGAGTATTCACGGTATCTCTCCGCTTGCGGATCTGGTGATGTTATCTCTGTGTCATCGTTAGCTTTTAAAGATGCAGTACTCTCATGTTATTGCCGCTCTGCTGTTTTATTGAAGAGTACACTCTACGGGAAGTTACCTATATTTGCAGATTTTCCGGATTGTTCCGCTATATTATTCAGATAGTTGTTTTAATCGGAATATTTTGAATTTGTCGAAGTTTCTGTAATGATTGCAATTTAAGATTCATTAGACCACAGCATCTGACCCTAGTGCTGGGGAATTCAACAAACTCTAGGTAGGTATACAAGTTGAGTTATAGGAACTATGTTGGGTGTTGATGTTGGATTTTGTTGAAAGGAATTGCTACAAAAAGGTTTCAACACAATGAGAAAGACCCCATCCCCAAGTATTTTTGTCAATTCAAATTGGTAAGAATCCATACCTTGTGTCTCAGCTTCGTAAGTCAAAAAAAGGTGACTCTTGTACATTAGATTTGCATATACACACGCTTTGACCACCTTTTAAACTTTACGGCATCGGTTGCTGTGCTTAGTTACTGCGACACCATCGGTATCATTTGAAAGGGTGAAACAACTGTAGGTCTGGATCAATGAGTTAAAAAGGAAAGCGCACAGCTTAAAGATTGTGAGAATCTCCGCAAATCATTCATTTACTGTTTTGAAGTAAAATTTTGGGAGACTGTATTCCTTGATGGAAATAGAGTGGGGTTGGCATGCCGTGTTACCGAAAATAGAGTAGGTTTAACACCTACATAAGATATGACAGGTATGTTCTGGCTTTCACGTTGTAGTGAAGGTGATTAAATTTTACCGAAATGTAGTTCTATAAATCACTTTCTCTGAGAATGTTGTAATTTCAAATCACAGTCTATCATCTTGGTGATATTAAACGATTTTAAATTTTTTTTATATAAAATATGCAGCCAAATTCAATGCAATAATTGTTGACATACATATCAATGTTGTTGAAGTAACATTACCTGATATAAAGGTTACAAAAATCTACTGCGATTGCTTTAACTCGCAATTGAAAGTAAATATGTTAATTTCTTTAACATTTGAGAGTAAAATATCATGCGTCAGTCAAAAATCCCACCGGAAGCAACGAATGGTTAGTTTCGCTATTTCTCGAAAGGCATCAAATGCTCGACATTTCATCATTTAAATTTTACCTTAGGGAATTTTGCGCACGAACCTTGAAATGCCAATGAAATAAATAAATACGTGACAACAGTTAAATGTAACTTCTTTTGAATGTGATATTTCCTCGTGAATATTATTGAGCGAATTGAGACTAAGACGTATGTATGTATGGCATTGCAGAACACAGTGTGAGAATTTACTTGCTGTCCTCCATATAAATAGCTTGAACTATAAAACCAACAAGACAAGATTTACACAACTGATGAATAGTGTTATTAACTCTTGAAGTTTCAAATATTTGCAGGTGACAACTTTTAGGCCGGTATCTTCGTTACTGGGAAATTTATAACGCAACACTATTTCTATTGTCTACGCCCACAACTATAGTTGTGCTGTAGGATATGGGCTACGGAAAATCCAAGAGTAGTTCAGCAGCGACAATTACTCCCACTTAAATGTACCGTTTGGTGCGGTGTTTCGTCCGAAAGGATAATTGACCCATATTTTTTTTTAAAAATGAACACGGTATCACCGTTTCCATCACTGGTGCTCGATCTCGGTCAATGTTGGAAACATTTGTAAGGCCAGCTGTGGAAAAGCATCAGCAAGTATGGTTACAACAGCATGGAGTCTCAGTGCAAACTGCGAGGGACAAAATGGATCTTTTACGCGACATCTTTGGTGAACGAATTATTTCGCGTACATGCGATTTAAATTGGACTCCGCGTTCACCAGATTTAACTGATCCAGACTATTTCCTTTGGGGTTATTTGAAAGGAAAAGTCTATATTAATAAGCCTAGAACCATCCAGCAATTAAAAAACAATATACGCGACGAAATCAACAACATAACACCTGCAGTTTTGCGAAAGGTTATGGAAAATGTTTTGGAAGGATCACGAATATGCGAAGCAGAAAATGGCCACCACTTGCGAGATATAATTTGTCATCATTTAATTAAAAATATTCTCCATTAATATACTGTATTTAAAAAAAAATTATGTGTAAAATAAAAAGGTATAATAAATTCAAACCCATTCGGTAATTTTCGCCACCCTGTATAAAGTAACTACATACAAAGACGACGAGCATTTCTAATTATTACAAATTTAATAATCTACATAGAGTGGATCGTCACAAATTCGGCATAGTATCAAAGAGAATCATTTTAAAATTTCACCACCTTTTAAATTTCATCATTTGTTAAGTACAAATAATTATCATCACACGTTAAAGTTTTGTCACGGCGGCAAAAGTTAGCAATTCAAAGTATTTTTCTTAGTAAAAGAAAATGCAAAAAATTGTTCTACTTTATCTTTTATAGTAAAGTTAAAACAAAACAACAACCAACTTTATTACTGCGACTGAGTCAGTCAGTATCTTTTAGATACCATACATTGCCATTTGTACGGACCAGGAGTATTGGGGTTTCCTTTAGAAAACGGAAATATGTGTATAATATTTCTTACATTAAGTTACCTTTATTGTGTCGACTGGTAATGGTTCCTACTACCAGTCATGGCTTCTGCCCCACCTAAGACTTTTGCTGTCTGTGTACGTGTGAATGTGGCCACACAAGTACTGGTACGTGTATGCGTGTATCCTTCTAGAGGTACCAACACAAGGACGAAGCAAGTAAAGTACTTACAAGTCTTCTCTCTACACCAATACCATTGGGTTTTTGGTATTTGTTGAAATAATGCGGGTGCTTAAGTGGCGGAAATTTGAGGGGGAGGTGTTAATGCTTTCCATGGTGTGTGTGAGAGGTGAGTACAACCTCACTGAGTAGGGATCTGTAGACTTTGCCCGTTTGCTTTTGTATCAATGTCTCATGTATTTGCAAGGGGGAGCGTGTGCTAAAGCACGGTGCAAAACCTAATGCTCGAGAGTTCAAGAGTGGGTCATGCGCTTCGTAAGGTATGTCTCAATACATATGTATTATACATTCTTTTGTATGAATATTGGTACCTACTCACATTTTATGAAATGCCCATTTATAAACATATACATACATACGAAAATTAAATGTAAGTTATGTCCGCACAAAAAAAAATGGTGTCCTTTTACATATTGCAATGTTAAATGTACTAGTTTCAAGCTAAAACAGCATGAAACATTTCTTAAATTTAAATAAATACAAATACTTTTATGCAATGAAAATATTGAGTATTGAAATGTAAATAGTTTCCCATTTAGTTGTCTTAGATCCTCGTTATGTTTAAAGTTGTAATTTCCTTTAAGGCTATAAGAGATCAGTTTTCTCCGGTTAGTGAAAACAATTTAAATGCCGCGAGTGGGATTCGAACTCACATTCGCTGGACGATCGTTTCGATGTTTGTGAAGCATCATCTTCAGAAACATCATCTTCAGAGATCTCATCTTCAGATGAGATGATGCTTCACAAACATCGAAACGATCGTTCAGCGAATGTGGGTTCGAATCCCACCCGCTGCATTTACATTTTTTTCACTAACCGGAGAAAACTGATCTCTTATAGCCTTAAAGGAAATTACAACCGTTGTGAAACATCACCTTCAGCAGCGTCTAGCCTGTTAAGCCACTGCGGTGTGTATTCACACTAGTCACTACCCGAAGACATTTATTTTATTGTGCAGAGTGATTGTTTGTCGCTACTTACTCATTGCTTTCCTACGTACACGTACTGATGCCGAAGTTTTGAAAGTTCTATTTATATAGTTGTCTCGTTCTGTTCTGGTCTGGCCCTACCATATGATTCAAATTAAGTTGTCTTAGATCCTCGTTATTTTTAAAGTTGTAATTTCCTTTAGGCTAAGAGATTATATTCTCTCCGGTTAGTGATAAAAATGTAAATGCCGCGGGTGGAATTCGAACTCACATTCGCTGGACGATCGTTTTGATGTTTGTGAAAAACATCATCTTCAGCAGCGTCTAGCCCGTTAAGCCACTGCGGTGTGTATTCACACTAGTCACTAACCGAAGACATTTATTTTATTGTGCAGAGTGACTGTTTGTCGCTACTTACACATTGCTTTCCTACTTACACGCACTGATGCCGAAGTTTTGAAAGTTCTATTTATAGAACGCACTATTCTAATTGTAGTTGTCTCGTTCTGTTCTGGTCTGGCCCTACCATACGATTCAAAGTTCTTTTTATTTTAGTTGTAACGTTCACAATACCACATGTCATAACAATTTTGTGTAAATAAACAGCAAAGAATTAGAAAAATTACTATATTTCGCAAACGAAGCTTCCGCACGAAAAAATATCATATTTTTTGGAATTTTCAAGGGGTTGAAATAAGTTGGTCAATAAAAAACCAAGTTTTCTAAAACCCTTGGAAACCGTTTGGCATATACACTGTGGTTCATCAGGATGAAACCAATAGTATTTTAAGTAAAAAATCTCTATAAATTGTGAATATAGAATCCATATAGATTCCAACTTTTCAGAGAAATAATAAAACCTGCTTTTGACAATTTAAAACAACAAAATAGGTCGAAATGGATTAGAACGGTACTTTTCTCTCATTGTGTGTGGTGTGGGAAATTCTTCGATTTTTTTGGTTCATTTTTTTAATTGTTTTATAACTCAAACAATAACTCAAATTGTTAATGCAAAAATTGATTTTATTGTAATTATTTTATCTAAATATTAATTTAATAGTGTGGACTTTTACAATTTTCAGAATAACTTTGAATACTCTGTTTATTAATGACTTGTATAGGGATTTAAGGTAGTCAAAAGAAATTTCGGCACATATAGTTTCTGTTCCTTCGATAATCTCATATTTTGATTCGTTCTGCTTTCCTCACTCACAGACCTTGCAGGTTAGTCAACCCCTTATGTTAAGGTTGGGTGAGTAGGGTGCCAATTTAAGGTTTACATTTTTTTTTTATAGAAATTCGTGTTTTCACTACACATGCCGTATGTATAGGAGCATTATCATGTTGATATATCCACTTTATAGCTTGAAAACACTTGTTCTAGAAGATTTTTGTTTTGATTTCCCGCCATTCGGGTACTTTCGTATTATGATCCTGCGGTCCATATCGTAAGACCGCCCTCTATTCTGTGATGACGGCTCCGAAATATTTCCTTCTTACGCACATCGTGAAAATAAAACTTATAGCCATCGGGATCATCCAAGTTACATTTTTGTTCATGCAAAAAAATTTTTATTGTAGTTTTCTCGGTTTGTAACCACATTATGCCTTCGTCCTATTATTCTACCGATTTCGCGATAAGAATAATTTTCAGAGTGATGACATCAGTTTGTACCATTTCCGATGAACTTTCGTTTCTGTCCATTTTGATCTGATATAATATTCTGCCACGAACTTGTACTTTAATTTTATTTAGTTTTTATAAAGTTTTATCGCAGATGACGACTTATTTCAGAAAATGCTAAGGGTGGTTCTATTCTGGTGAAGCACGTACAAAAGCTAATATCCTTAATTTATTTGAAACAGGGAGAATAAGGTACCATTACAATGTATGTGGAACATGTTTGTGGTATTTTAAATAAAAAGTGTTACCTCTTGTATGTGTCTTGAAAATTAGAATCAATATTACCTCTCCCATCTGTGCATAGTAGGCCTTATATCGTCAATATTTAGTTGGTTCTATCCTGATAAACCTGATGATAACCATTTTTCTAATTTGTTTGAAAAACTATGGATTTTTTGTTTTTTTTCAACAAACACAAAAGCTCTTCATAATGTATTTTTTAGTTTTGGTAACATCCTTATAATTTTTAGAACAAAAAAGCATTAATCTTGTCACAGAAATTCCAGAATAGGTGATTGAAATACCAATGATAAGAAACTAAAGACTGCTGGTTGTCATGAATTCGTGAATAGCACTATAAATTTGTAAAAAATAAGTAGACAGGGCAAAGGTAGACAGGCGCTAAAGTGAAAGCAACAACAATTGTATTCGACCATAGCCAACTATTTAATACCCTATATAATTTGACGAAAATCTTTGTAATAAAAGTCGGCAATCCAGCTAGGTATGTCATAACAGGTATATCAACAAGTGGACCCATGACGTTTTTTTTTCAGAAACGACCATGCTTGTTCTAGCTGATGTTCTTAATTTCGTTGAAATCAAGATTTGTAACCTTAGACTATCTTTACATAACAAAAGCTTTTGTAACAAATTTCACTCAAACCAGTTAATATTTGTATCCTATGGAGTCGATAGCTTGGTTGGTACAATTTGTGTGGGCGTTATACAGGGTGATTCAGGAAGTTCTGGACAAATTTCTCCAGCGTATTCCTTGGCTCATTTCATGAAGAAAAGTCCACTAGGACCATGTCCGAAAATGCAAGGGTGCAAAATGGCATTGGGTTCAAAATTTTCGGATTGGCGGTCGGAGGGTAGTAGGGTAAAGTTGCTAACTTCTGAGCCAGTGGTCGGATTTTTTTTTGGGCTTGTTGGAAAGGTCTTTAGGAGGCCTTTCAGAATCAGTTAATTTACAAAAACAAATAAATGTGTGCTGTTAGTTAGCTTCCAAAATCAAAAACAAACATTTTTGCATTTCAGTTAAATGGTCATAACTTTGGAACGGTAAGACCTCTGGGCTTCGTTTAGGTCGTTTTGGAAAGGTAAGAGGTATGGCTATCTTTACCTGCCATTAGCTGCCATCTGGCTGAGCAAATTGAGGTTATGTGCATTTTTCCGAAAGCTCTGTATCTCGGCGATTTGACTTTTTTCTACTTTTTTTTAATTGATTCTGAAAGGCCTCTTAAAGACCTTTCCACCAAGCCCAAAAACTTAACCCTACTACCCTCCGTCCACCAAACTGACAATTTTGAACCCGCTGCCATTTCGCACCTTTGCATTTTCGGACATGGTCTCAGTGGACTTTTGTTCTTGAAATGAGCCAAGGTATACGCTGGAGAAATTTGTCCGAACTTGCTGAAACACCCTGTATAAAAGTGTGGCATCATTGGTCTAAGAAAAGTATCCACCCCATTAACGATGCATATAATTTGTCCCTATTTTTACCGTCTCTGGTTATCCTAAAATTAGGGTTAACCAACAATTATCGTTGTCAGTGTGTATAGTGATCGTGATAGCAGGGCTGTGGAGTTTGGCCAAAATTGGACGACTCGTATTCCATCTCCGACTCCAGAAAATTGAAAATCCACAACACTAATCGGACTCCTACTCCAGCATTTTGAAAAAGCATGACTCCACTCCGACTGCAATATCAAATGCAACCATTTTCTAAGGTATCAATTTCATTAACCACGAAATAATTTGAACTGTCTATAATATGTCATGGTTGGCAGCACAAAAACGGTTGCCACAGGGATAATTTTTTAATTACCAGAATTTTCCAAAAAAGTTACCAAAAATTACCAAATTTTTAAATTTTTTTATTTAGAACATTAAACGTTTGTTTAAAATAATTCGTTACAGAAAATCATATTACAAACATACATCAATAAAAAATATAAATAAATGGGTTCACATTACATCCCATGAAGGGATCGGGGAGAGCTTCACACAACCAGTGAGCAGTGCTCTTTCGAGTTTTATACTCACTGATTGGAACCAACGGTTTAACACCGGTTCCGAACGGTAGTTTGAGAAGCTTTTTCATCATCATACATCAATATAAAGATAAAAAAACCAAAAGAAAATCATAAAATATGACATAACAAAACATAATCTTCACTTTCAATTACAATGCAAAATTATTCTGACACTTTTATATTCCGACCAATCAAAGCACAAAAGTTAGTGCGAAAGAGACGAATATATTTGATTATTTAGTGCGAACGACGACAAGCGCGTATTTTGGTTAGGCCCATAATCATTCAATTATCCCAAATAGTGTTGCCAGTGCTTCATGTTTTCTTCTGTTTGTAAGTAACATTTTAGATCACATTTCGTCAAATTTTCTAATAAAAGTATGAAATCAAATGCTTTTTCTTATACTAATTATTTCACATCAGAAAGTTACCAAAATTAATAAAATGTTTCCATGTTACCAAGCCGTTTAAATGTTACAAATTTTGGTTTGATATTACCAACTGTGGCAACCGTGAGCCCAACACTCAAATATTATTTTTGTTTTAGAAGAAATATTGTTTAAATTAAAAAACAGTTGAAACCCTATTCAAAATAATATAAAACGATTTCAAATAAAGTGCCTATATTCTCTAATTGAAAAAATTACAGCAGACAGTTGTCCGAGGCCTTCGGCCACGGACTGTCCCTGCAGGCTGTGTCAGAGACACGGCCATTAAGTTTAACGTAGAATACGCCATCCGATAAGACAGAAAACATATATAACAATAAATTCATTTGCTTATATTATTTATCATTTATTGTTATATATGTTTTCTGTGTTATCGGATGTATTCTACGTTAAACTTAATGGCCGTGTCTCTGACACAGCCTGCAGGGACAGTCCGTGGCCGAAGGCCTCGGACAACTGTCTGCTGTAATTTTTATATTTACCAACGGCATTTGATTCAAGTCCGTTTAAAAAAAAAATATTATGTTAAATTTTTTTAAACTTAATTTAATTTATGTATTTTAATTAATATTTTTATTGAAATAAGTTCTGCGAATGTTGAGAGGGCCGCCCTAATATTAAAAAAGGTTTACCTTATCGAGTCTTCGCATTAGCATTCGAGCGTTGTGTGAAAGCTTTACGCTTTACAATTCAAAATTAATGTTACAACAGCTTTATTGAAGCTTTCGCAAAAAAGCTTTATTACGTTAGCTTACTGTTCGTTTCACCTTTTACTAGATACATGTTCCTAAGCAATGTTGAGCAACCAAAAACACTCAACCAAACACCACACATATGTTTGAGTGTATGTGTTTAAGCAATTTTCATTTGAGAAATTTAAATATTAGGAAGATATCAACCAATATGAAATGTATATCAAACGAAAGATAACATCTTCATTTACCTACAAAAAAAATTTTAAAAAAACTCATCTAGCCGTTTCCTCAAATTCAATGAAATAAAGATTACAACAATAAAAACCTGACATGACTCCTCATACCGTAAGGTAAGACGTATTCTACGTCAAAAAAGGAAATGTCTATAACAAATGTATAAATGTCTATAACAATATATCTGAAACTGGTTTTATCTAATATGGTGTAACAATGTATATTAACCGAAAAATCGGTCAACAAATTATTTTTTTCTCGAAAATATTGGCATTGAATGGAAATGTTATACTTGGAGCCGTTGGAATTTTTTACAACTCCAATTCCGACTCCGCAAATATCACAGACTTCGACTCCCAGACTGCAACTCCAACTCTACAGCAGTGGGTGGTAGTTTCCGTCTAATATACATATATTGTAAATGAAAAAAAAGAAGAAAAATCGTTTCCCATTGGGACCTACAGTTTAACACCGGTTCCGACCGGTATTTTGAAAAACTTGTTGATGTGTTAATACTCGATAGTGCTGCGGTCCGTCGTCTTAAGAAATGTAAGATGGTCAGAGCAGGGATGGCAATTTTAAATAAACGTTGTACTAAACACATATATTTCTAATGATAATGATTAAAATTGTTATTCTTTATAATTAATCCTGTTATTCAAATCGGATACCTATTATTCATTCCAATGAAACCCATTATATTGTAAGCAATTTCGTCCACCAATAACTTATTCAATTCGTAATCCTTTAATTTGTCTCAATCCTTTAACACTTTCTTCAAAACTCATTATTTTAAAAATGCGTGCAAAAGTATTGAATGTCTTAAACTAAATCCCTTAACATATGCATACAACTATTAGCGTCTTAACTGATTTTCAAAAGATTCCTTTAAGGATTTTAACAAGATAAATGTAAACAACCCGGTCTCACCCAGGCACAATAAGTCCTTGTGGCAGAAATCTCTCACCCATTTGAAATTCAAAATTTTGCAACAGAAAAAATTTAACAAATATTTGCTTTCCCGAAGAAATCGTTGTTTCTTACGAGTAAAATACGTAAACAATGGTTAGCAATTACTTAAAATAATCCTTTATTCCTTACAACAACTACAACTGCTTTGGTTACACATCCTAAGGGGATGTGGTAGTAACTGAGTGATGAGACGATGTTGATACTATCAACTAACGAATATATTTTGCGAAGACATAGGTTGAAACGTATCCTGCAAGTATCTGTGTGAGATTAAACCCTTTTTGTGGCAGTCTTACAAAAAGATTTAAGAAGTTTAAATTCAACTTCAAATAGTCGGAATGGAAGGATATGCGTATATCTATCTCTGTTTTCTTGCTAGGATTTCAGCCACTTAGAGGAGGAGGGGGAGATTTTGTTCAACCGAAATGTAGTATGACAATGTTAAAGAAATAATAAAAACCCCAAATACAAATGTTTGCTGATTTTACAACATTGATAAGTTGAAACAACAAATTTTAACACTTTCCATTTTGGCCAAAAGGGGTGATGATGCTGATAGTGATGGCAATGGAAATGGCGATGGATGGTGCTACGTTGGCTGTGAATGTAAGTGCTGATTTTGGCCATCCATTCACATTTACATTGTGTGTGTTAAATTATGGAGAAGTGTGAAAGTTTTCTCTTTTTTCAAATTCAGAACAATCGTTGGTTATAAATTTCCAAACTGATAAGAAAAACTGTGTACGGTGAATGGGAAAAAGTGAAAGTCATTTGTTCTTTGTGGAAATTTAACACTATTAATGTAACAAATCGAAATGCATAAATTACAAGGAGTTGCGGTTGAATTTTGGTCAAAGACAAACGCATTCAAATTAACCCTAATTTAGAAAAAGAGTTTCTAAGATAAAGAACTCGTGATAAAGTGGATGCGAAATGGTGAAAAGACGTACGCGGTTCTATGGAATTAGGAAGATAATAGTCAGAGTTTATTATTGGCACTCGTATAAATGTCAGACATTGAAAATTAGATAGAAAACTGAATTCAATCTGAACTTTGCCCGCATAAACCGATCCCCGACTTTATTTCAGTTCTTATTTAAAAAAAATATACTTTTTCTAGAAGGTGCCAAAATGTAGAAGTTGGTAATACTCACCAGAGATAACGAATTTGGGGCTTAAGCGTGGGCACTCTGAAAAAGAGTGGCTGCGTGAACCTAAAGTTATCACGCGTTTACCAATGCGGTTACTACGGGCATCTGGTAATTTATGCAGGTACCCAAGAATTGCTCGGCATATATTTCACTTTTTGTCATAGAAGGCACTACGAAAATGTATAATTTACAAGGAGTCGGATGAGCACAGGGGAAAACAAAATCCAGGTTTAGCAGACTCATTGACAGCCTCATTCTGGTCAGCGTCTGACCCATTGTGGGCGGCTTGAAAATATCCTGGCAGTAGATAAAATGCAAAACAACAGTGCACTGGACTTGCCTTCCTCCACCGTTTATTAAATGCAATGAAAACTAATCGGGCGGTGGACGACATCGCTAGGCCTCTTGCTTAATACAGACTTCCCAGGAAACTGGTCAGAAGACGCAAGGTCGGCTCACCAAACAACTACTTGCTACTACATGCATGGGCAATGGAAAGTACTAATCACTACACATCACCTATCACTGACAACTTATCACCAGTGGAGTTACAAAGCGCACCAGGGATTTGGGCTCCATTAGATGGGGAGAATCTACGGTGGTATTTATTTCAAAAGCGGGGACGCACGGCCATAAGTTCTGTCTGCTGTCCACATTCTAGCCTTCTTACAACAAGGGCAAATCTATGGAAACCTATCCGCACGCTCTAGTGTACTTCATAGAGACATCTATTTAACAAAGGAATAGATTTTGTCGCATTTGTCGATATAGAAAGCGCCTTTAACAACGTTTTACTGGGATCTATCTATCTATGGACTACTTCCGTAAAGGTGCATAACCTCGGCCCACAACCTTAAATAGAAATGTAAATAGAGTAAATCCCGGTTGAATCTTTTCTCCACTACAGTCAGATAATTGCTACATGGCTTAATCAGAAGACTATCTAAGTGAACTACGGATAATGGGATGGGTGTAAATCCGGAGAAACCCCAGCTCGTACTCGTTTACCAGGGAACAGAAGGTTCCGAATATTCGGCCACTGTCTCTATGTATTAGTGAATTTTGCCTAACGGATAATGCAAGATAACCAAGTGTTTGCCTCGGCTGAAAACGTAATTTCACGCCAAACACTATGAATAGAATCAGTTGCCCTATGTTCGTACAAAAGGGATAAAGTAGGACGATGGGACCTTTCCGCGAAAATTGTTTACTGGGTATGTACAGCTGTTGTTTGTACGGCGTTTGGTGGCAGGTATGGAAAACTCAATTTTGCTCAGTCTGTTGACGGAGGCCCTAAAATGTGAATAGTGTGTATCACGGGCTCGCTTCGCACAACCCCTACCGAAGGATTTGGGATTATCGTTTACCTACTACCACTAGATTTGATGCGGAGGAAAATGGCTACAATGTCGGCAAACCTAAGATATTCTTCACGATCACCAGCCTACGAGTATTAAATCGTAGAACGATTTTAAGGGATCTGCTGAAACGCGCTATAGAAACGCGCTATACCTTACACCCACTTTTCAGTGAAACTTCTCCACCCCGACTGGTAGGGCTGGAAGAAATGCATACCAGGTAGTAGAAGATATGGACGCTTCTACACTGATGGAATGTCATCGCCGCATGTGGTATCAACATCTACTCTAACATTCAGGCTGCTATAAAATCTTTGAAATCTGAATTCCTGACTTCAAAAACTGTCCGAAACTGCCATGCATCTCTAAATTAGATGATCAATCTGTTTGATATACATATTGTATATTGTATTCTCGAGCGCGGGTACATTCCTGGGAACCATACTTATTTGACTGGATATGGAGCGTGAGAGCATGCGGAGAATTAGATATTCTTCTTACATGCAAGCTCACGCTTAAACCCGAATTTCTCAGACATGCGAATGATAGATTTTCTGGAGGGACACAATGCAGGAGCATCAGACAAGTGTGCCCAAGTTATGGCGTGAATTGTTCACTATAATTAATATTTAGTCCTAGACAAGACATCACTGCGCAAGTAGCTGCGATCACTGGATGCTGCTTAATTGACAAATACATCTAGACTTGCAATCTCAGCTCATGCACGCTGAAATTTTTTTATTTTTTTTGTCGTTTGGGTGCAAATATATCGTGTTTGCGGCTTATCGATAATAGAGTACACCTTTGTCCAAACACATTGTGTTTGCTAATCAATATAACTTGTTTGGGACACAATGATTAATATGTTATAATATGTGTGAGGATATATGTAGATTTTTTTTGTTGAAAACTGTTGAAAACAAAAACGTGACAAACAATAAAGAAATATCTTACTTACTTACTTATCCGGTCTCGGACAACCCCGGGGAGTCAGGGACCTTACAAAACGAAGATAACATATTTCGCCAACCAGTTCGATCTTTTGCTTTATCTCTCCAGTTGGCAATACCAAGTGTACGCAGGGATTCGTCAACCTGATCCCTCCAGCGGAGTCTTGGTCTTCCTATTTTTCGTCTTCCTTCGAGTTCGGTTTCGAAAACCCTTCGCGCTGGTTCATCTTCATCCATTCTACTGACATGGCCTAGCCAGCGCAATCGCGTTATCTTGATCCGCTTAACTATGTCAATGTCAGGATAAAGCTCATACAGCTCATGATTCATGCGTCGCCGATACTCGCCGTTGTGCACTATAGGGCCATAAATTTTTCGGAGTATTTTTCTCTCGAAGACTCCTACAGATGTTTCGTCTGCTTGCGATAGGACCCAGGATTCTGCGCCATAAAGCAAGACAGGTTGAATGAGAGTCTGGTACAACTGGACTTTTGTTACTCGAGAGAGGGCTTTATCTCTAAAGTGCTTGCTTAGCCCAAAATAACATCTATTCGCAAGCACAATTCTCCGCTTGATCTCAAGGCTGACGTTGTTGTTTTTGTTCACGGCAGATCCGAGGTATATAAATTCGTCCACTACCTCGAAGTTATAACGGTTATCAACGTTCACGCTTTGGTCTAATCGCGTGGAGGCCCTGTTCGTTGAAACCATTAATTTTGTCTTGTCCTCATTTACCGTCAGACCCACTTTTGCTGACTCCTTCTCAATTCTCGAAAAAACCGCAGTAACTTCTCTAATTGTGCGCCCAATGATATCTATATCATCAGCATACGCGAGCAGCATGTGACTTTTGCTGCTGATGGTTTTATTCATGTTGACTGCAGCTTTTCTCATAATGATCTCCATTAAGATGTTAAAGAGATCGCACGATAGGGTGTCGCCTTGCCTGAGGCCTCGCTTAGTTTCGAAAGGTTCGGTAAGATCCTTACCAACTTTCACTGCGGATTTGGTGTTCGTCAAGGTCATCCTGCAAAGGCGTATGAGTTTTGCAGGAATACCAAGCTCAGACATTGCTTCATAGAGTTTCTCCCGTATCGGACTATCGAAGGCTGCTTTATAATCGATAAATAGATTATAGATGTCGATTTGTTTTTCGTGTGTCTTCTCCAGGATTTGGCGTAGCGTGAAAATCTGCCGGTAATCCATCGGTTCCTGCGGCTTTGTTGTTCTTAAGCCGGGCAATAGCTGTTCTGACCTCGTCTTGGTTAGGAGGGGGGCAATCGACGTTGTCGTCCATATTGTGATCGATTGTCCCATCGTCATCTGATATCTCAGGTACTAGTAGCGCGGAGAAATGCTCTCTCCATATTCCCAACATGCTCTGCACATCTGCGACGAGATTTCCGTCCTTGTCTTTACAGAAGGGGGGCCCTGAACCATGTCCATTAGTTCCGGTTTTAACTTTTTGGTAGAATTTTCGGGCGTCGTTCTTCCTTCTGTATGTCTCAATTTTCTCACTCTCGCGCTTTCTCCACTGCCGTTTCTTACGCCTAACGAGATGGTTTACCTCCTTTCTCTTCTCCCTATACCGCTCAGTTGCAGCTCGCGTTGCAATTGACTGAAGCATTACCATACGTGCAGCGTTCTTTTCGTCGTTTGCTATGCGACACTCTTCATCGTACCACGGTTTATTGCGAAGCGGTTTTTCGAAACCAAGTACGGTTGTTGCGGCAGTTTTTATAGAGTCGGAAATGGGTTTCCACTGCGCATCAGGATCGTCATCGGGAGGGGGTGGGTTCTGTGCCAAAAGTTGCGAGAGCTTCCTTGAGTAGGCTGTGGCTACCTCTGGTAATTGCCGCTTTCCGATGTCCAGCTTCCTCTGCGTCTGGTTTCGTACGAGTTTCGCTCTACTTAATCTTGTGCGAACCTTTGCTGCTACCAGGTAGTGATCAGAATCGATGTTAGCTCCTCTGATCACTCGTACGTCCATTACACTGGATGAGTGCCTTCCATCAATTACCACGTGATCAATTTGGTTCTTAGTTCTTTGATCAGGGGATGCCCAAGTAGCCTTGTGGATGTCTTTATGCTGGAATCTTGTACCACTAATGACCATGTTTTTTGCCGCGGCAAGTCAATCAGTCTCATACCGTTGTCGGAACTGTCAGCATGAAGACTGAAATTGCCAATAGTTGGATTAAACACATTCTCCCTTCCTACTTTGGCATTAAAATCTCCTAGTACAATCTTAATGTCATGGCCAGGGCAGCGGTCATACGTTTCCTCTAGGAGCTCATAGAATATGTCTTTGGCATCATCATCTTTCTCTTCTGTCGGGGCATGCACACAAATTAGGGAAATATAAAATATTTCGCTTTTATGCGGATTGTGGCTATTCGTTCACTCACAGGATTGGACCTAGAGACTAGATGTCGCAGTCTTTTGCCAACTACAAATCCGCAACCAAATTCATGTTTTTTTTCATGGCAACTGTAGTATATATCGCAGTTTCTTTTTCTTGTGCAGCCATGTCCTGTCCATCGCATTTCCTGTATAGCGGTAATGTCAGCCTTATAACTTTCGAGGACATCTGCCAGTTGGATACTTGCACCGGATCTATATAGTGTTCTTACATTCCAAGTGCATATCCGTAAATCGTGGTCTTTATAACGTTTGCGGGGGTCGTCAACAAATAGGGGTTGTTTATGTTTTCTGTTTCGTTTTTGTATTTTCACTGCCATTATGAACGGTGGCGGGAGGCAAACCCAGTCCACCGGGTTTTTGCATTTTACCTACTGCCAGGATATTTGATTGCAGCCGCCCATTATGGATCAGACGGTGACCAGGAAACATGTACATGGTTCTACAATATGTTCTTGAGACTGTTATTTTTCAGCGTGTGGTTAGTGCAGTATCTATGGGGATGAAGAGGAGGACGAGAGCGTCGAATATTTCCAATACTACTGTCTAACCATTTATGTAAGTATGATACAATAAATAGGACCTTCACTTCTTGTTGGGTTCAGGAAGTTAGGCTGAATAATCTGAGGACCTTTATGCTGATCACTAATTGGTTGAGTAGGGGTTAATGGTTAACATCACTCTTTCAGACATGCCCTGTAATATGGGGCTGGGTTATCATATGGCTTGAACGCATCTTAACCAATTCAGGACAATTTATATGCTCAACGATGGGTATCACAATGGTCCTCATTGGACTAATTGTTTCAATGGCGTCAATCACTTCTACCTAACCTAACGCAAGTTTCGCGTACGATTCAGTGATATTAGAAGTCAAAATCAAATCACTGATGATATTGATGTTTGGCAATAGATTAAAATTACGTGTTTTCTGTTAAACAGTGCATAATTTCTAAATTATTTTCCAACTGCAAAAACGAGTGAAGTTTCAAGGGGTGGTTACAAATATTTATAAGGTTACTTCATACAAAGACAAACTTTTTCAAAAACTAAATCACTATTAAAGTCATCCAACTCAGGTATGTTTGTTCAGCTGATGAGCAAGTCGAGTTTTGCCTGTATTATTTTTTGAGTCTTTATTTTTGAATTGGAAATATAAATCAAAAATATTTTTTAATATGCCATAATGATTAGGTAACATGTTCTACGCCATAATAAATAAGTATATTCTGAGACAAACTTTACATCAGCCACCCACTTCCAACTTATGCAGTTGTTCCTAGTCTTCCACATTTAATGTTAATAACTATTTATTTTCGTATTCCCTTAAAAGCAAAATGTCAAATCATCATTGTTTCACCAAGAGCAAGTTTTCCATTTCAACGAAAGTAAACATCATAAATCATGTGGTTTTTCGTTATTATCGATCAAATTTTATTGCAATTTTAAATGTCCTTTTTTATTGTTATATTGAAAAGTTCAAGTGAAGGTTTTTTTGTTCGGTGACCAAAGTCATAAATAATCATATTTTGCCAATAAATGTTCACATGTGAATGGTTCACGCATTCACTCATGGTATTCACCCGTAGTCTCGACCCACCATCATAAAAATATGTCCCAGTTCTTAAAGTTTTTGTGATTTCCCCCTCTCAATGTGGGTAAAATTTACAAAAAAAAAACATTATTACATATTTCTTTTAACGGCCGAATGACCATCATTGTTGATCCTTGTGACCAATGGTGGTCTTCCCTTATGTTACAACGTATGAAAAAAGCATTAATTTTTTTAAAGTCCTCTCCAGACCGCAATCCGTGTGGTGTGTTGGTCACAACAGCAACAAGGTCATTTGGAAAAAACCATTAACAATTTTTTTATTTTGCCCTTAAGTTTAAAAATATTTCAGGCGAAATTTCGTTACCATTCTTTATGGGATTTATTTTTTTTTTTGAGAATTTTTCTTTGCTCAGTAATCATCAAGTGTAACGAATTTCTTCATGGTTGACAAATGATTGATGATTATTTTGCTTCGTAAAATGTTGTACAGCAAAAATTATTTGTAAAAAAGAATATAAGATATTGAAGATGCGAAGCATCGAATAATTAGTTTAGGGTGTATGGCGTAAAGTTAATGGAAATAAAATTAAATTACTAAATAAAAAATAAGATAAACCATTAGAAATTGTCCTAATTCATAACCCTTTTTGTGTAATTGTAGTTGGTGACAGTGGAGCAAAACGCTGATCTCGTGCTCCTTATCCCTTTGGCAACAATATATTTACGGCCGAAGCGATCTAATTCTGTTGATTATTTTCGTGACTTATTCCCTCATTATAGCTACTCCGTAAAAAATGTGACCAATATTTTTTTTGTTACAATTTTTTCCATTTTAGCTAAAAGGCACATATATTTGCCAAACATATTTTTGGTCCATGTAAGCACGTTAAAGTTCGACACTAAACTTTTTTTTAATTTTTTGGAACGAAGTTCCTTATCGCACGTTGCGGGATGGGTGCTTAAAAAAAAAAAATTAAACAACTTTTGTTTTAACACTATTATGCAGGTGGCGCAAAAGTAATCCTCCTATCAGAAAATGCTATAAATTTTGCGATTGGCCCCTAATGTCAGTTCTGTTTTGACATTTGTGTAGTAAACACATGTGAAATACACGTTAATAAACAATGTTACGCTACACTGCTCCAGAATGCGGAATATTGCTGACTATTTATTTGACCAATAATCGGTCGGTGACTTTGGCACAACGTGAATTTCGTCGCAGTTTTCCTGGCCGTCCAACGCCTACTGGTGAAACACTGCGACGTTTAGCAGGTCGCCTCGAAGAGACTGGCACAACACGAGATGCTGCCAGGCGTGGCAGACCCCGGAGTAGCCGTTCTGCAGAGAATATTGCTGCTGTAGCCGAGGATGTCATGGATGCGCCGTCGACATCGACCAGACGACGTGCCACGCAAATGGGTATCAGTCGACGGTCTTTACAGCGAATTTTGGTACAAGATTTAAAGATGTTTCCGTACAAAGTCCAGACGGTGCATCCGTTGTTAGCTGCTGACCGCCAATCGCGTCTAACATACGCTCAAGCCATCCTTAATCACCACCAAGAGGAAGATGATTTGCACTGGCCAGCAAGATCGCCTGATTTGACCGCTCCAGACTTATTTTTGTGGGGCTTTTTGAAGTCGCGGGTTTATGTCAACAAGCCTCAGACTCTTGCAGCTCTTAAAGACAATATCAGTCAAGAATGTGAGGACGTATCGCCGGAAGTTTTGGCCAAAGTAATGGAAAATGCCATAAAAAGGGCTCAAATGACAATCAACTGTGGCGGCGGCTATTTACATGACATCATATTCTCGACTTGATGTAAAAAAAATTAAAAGACCAAATATAAATAATCCACAAGAAGAATCAAATCGGCCAACATCTATTTTGCATACCCCTAAATGATAAGGGTGACCCAGCCCTATATAGAACACAGATTTGTCCGACTGCGAAACACAGATTGTCAATTGCGAAAAACAACACACACTGATGTAGCGGCAGCGAATAGTTGTCTTGTGTGGGTGCGGAGCACTCTCAGAGCAAAGAAAATAATGACGTTTTTTATTTTCCAATTTTCTAAATAATTACTAATGTGTTCATAGAAATCGAACAGGTACCGTGTAACAAAAAGCTGTTAACATATCGCCAGTGAGCTCGAACACTCATTGGATTTTTTTGACCCGTTGTATCCCTTTGTATTAAGACCACTATTTGACCCACTTATATGGCTCACAGGGGTCAAATCGAATCAGCTAGAGAAATGACACCCATTACACTATTATTGCCCATACCGTTTTGTATAAATCACCTATTGATACATTCGCTCTATCTCCTACCTGTACATAGTTCATACATATCTATGGTCGTCAAAGGGTTAAAGTGAGTGTTGGTTGTTTATAAGCGCTGCCCTCAAAGCTGAATCTCCCTATAGATGTAATGCTTTCTTGGAGCTGCTTAATGCATCTAAAAATATATATTATGGTTTGAGTTATAGAAGACAGAGATTGTTTGACTTTTTGTTGACTAGTGTAAAACTACCCTTATGAGTCCCCAACAATATTCTAATAGATCGCTAACCAGGACTAGATGAAACACTTTAAATTATATTCAAACTTTAGTCAAAGTGCCGACGTTCAAAAAAAAAACTGGCCTAATCCCACTGCTCAGCAAAATATGGCCCACTGATCGAATCTTGCCCTCCGGCTGTTTCAATCTGTCAATTGTCAAAAGTAAAATTTTAAAAATTTGAACCGCAGGCTCGTTTTATATTAAAACGAAGTATTTAAAAATATTCTCTATATAAATATCCTCTTATGAATGTGTGCATATTAAATGTAAAAAATGCCCAAATAATGTGCGCGTTTGCATTGTATGCATTGTTGCCGTTCGTTTTGTACAGTGAATAATTGCATATCTGTACAGGCAGCGTTGGAGTGAATTGCTGGTTTTATATAATTTTGTTTGTGTGTTTTCCTCAATGTTTAGTTTAGTTTTGTCATGAATTTTTTTATAGGCTTGTCTATTTTTTGTAGTTTTGTCTACACTTATGACACGTATGTGTACATTTTTTGTTGTGTTGTTTACACATTCTTATTTTGTGTATACTTTTTATACTTTTGTGTGCACAGTTTGCACTTGTGGTTACGCACTTACACTTTTTGTACCTTGGTATAAAATTTTTGTTCTTTTGTGTACACTTTTTGTATTCTTGTGTACACTGTTTTTACATTTGAGTACACTTTTTTACACACACTTGGATGCAAATTTTGTACGTTTGCCTACACGTTTTGTAGTTTTGTTTACAAAACAAAGAAAATCAGAATACAGACAAAAAGGATTGAGTTTTCTGCATGTGTAAGCCCACTGTGCGCTAAGAGTTCACCAATATTTCTAGTGCACAGATTCTAAGAAACAAAATGCTACAAATTATGTTCTATTCAAATGGACCCCCAACGTCTTTTGATGAAGGGGGTGCGTGATAACAATGTTCAGATTTAGATTTGTGGCAATTTTTTCGTGGTTTAGCTTGGAAAAACAAATGATGGGACATTAAAAGAAAACAAACGTTTAGAATTTAAAGCCAATAAAATGATTTTTGTCCCCTGGTCTTATTTGTTTTGTGTTATCGTATTTATTTCAAAAATTTCGTTATTGTCTTTCAGCAAATAAGAGCAAAAGGACATTCAAAGACGATAGCGACAGAGTTGATGATGATGATGATGATGCCGCACAGACAGTGTTGACAGCTGCTGTGGGTTGGTTGTTCCAGAGATTTAGGTGGGGAGGGGTGGTAAGTTAAGGCCAATGTAAACGTATTTATTGTCAATCAGTAAAAGGACCGCCGCAAGTGGTGGTGATCTGAGATAATAGTATCATCAACACGCACTTAAAACCCCTAGGCAAAAAAAAAAAGAAGGAAACTCCTGCGAAAGTCCTTGGGACGTAAGAAAGCCACAAAAGTTTAAAGTTAAAATGTTGACAAGGCGATGGTCGATGTTTTTATGTGTTAAGACCGTTAAGACAAAAAAGAACAATTACTTTATTTGTAAGGATTGCCATTGTTAGAGGCGTTCTTGGCCGTTGTTCAAAGTGCGATGAATATGGTTGGTTGTTGTCGGGTGGCTTTGTGTGTTATCACGATAATAAAATTTATTTGCTTAATTTGCATAAATTTCGATTTTTATTTGAAATCTAAACAAAGTTAAGGATTAAATGATTTTCACAAACAGTTTGCAAGAAAAATAATTCTATTCGATTTACTTCTTGCCACGAACGAACGGATATAATTTACATGCCTAAAAGTATACCTTTTCAACAACACAGATAGCAAACCCAAAAATATACTTTACTTTCCGCTAAAAAATACTAAATAAATTTCCATATAATTTTTACAGACTTTTAAAAAACGTTTAAAAATCCATTAAAGTGGGTTTCCGAGAATGACATTTTGTTGCGGCGATACCAGAATTGCTGATGCTTTTTCGTTATGTTGTTCAACTTTTTGAACCCAACCTGTTATCCGGCCATCAGCATCATCATCATCACCAGCGTCCTCATCATCACCGCTGCCAACAAACCCTGTGATATTTTTTGTGAGTTATGCTCTTTAGGCAAAAGTGAAAAATAAAGAAAAGAATTTTTATTTTCATTTCGCCTTTTTTCACATTTGCTCTAATCTTTGCGCCATTTATTCACACTTGATTAACACGCGTCTGACATTTGTTTGACTTTTTGTTTGTTTGCCTCGACTGAATGTTGGCTTGTGGTGAAAGACCAAATGTTGTTTTCATTTCCATTGTTTGATGGCGGGATTAAAAAATACTGCCGAGAACAAATGCAACAAAAAAAAAAACATGTGAATTGTCTTCACTGAATATGAACCTGCAAATTGAAAAAATAAACAAAGAAAGCGAACTTGTCATATTTGGTTGACTTTTATCTTTTTGCCTAAATTTAGACCAAATTTGGAAGCTCATAATTTGGTGACTGGGTCTTGGAATCAATATCAATATATGTAGCTAATTTATAAAAAGGATGCATGTGGTGGTTAGGTCATACAGTTCTTTCTATGAATATCGTCCATAAATATGGAGCATTCCTTTTGTATCAATAATCTATTTAAAATTTAGACTCTTGAACATTAAATCAGTTTGAATCCAATAAGTCATGTCTGACTACTTAGTTTCTTAGGCAATACTTGACATTAAATTAATAGAAACATTTAAAAACAAATCGTCCAATACCCTTTAAACAAAATTTAAAATTGATTTGATTGCACTTTGGTAGACTGTCCGTCGGTGGTGCAATGGTTAGTGTGCGCGGCCCTGCACATGAAGACGTAGGATCGATCCCTAGCCGCATTTGATATACATTTGAAAGCTTTAAAATTTGAGATTGTTTGAGACCCGGCCTTCTCTTTGTGCTGCACCCCGTGTAAATGAATGGACGCGGAAACATATTTGTGTCCAACCCTGATTTCCTTATGTCCAACCAATGATTTGAGACATTAAACGTGACTGTGTAACTCATGTGTTAGATACTATAGCGGAACACGCAAAGGAATAATACGTTTAGAGCTTGTTAGGTGCAAAATTGTATGATAGTTTTTCCTCAAATAAAACCTTTATCGTAATAGTTGTTTCGTTTGTTGTAAACTGTCTTTAATTTACCTCAAAATAGTCATAATTTACTTTAGCCAAATTTTACAAAATTTAAAGAAAGTTAATAAAAAGAAATTAAATTTAGATTTAGAAAATTCCAAATAAATTAAGACTGAACATATGATAGAGAATAAATGATTAGGGTAACAAATCCCCTGTCTATCCAGAAAAGAACTTGGGGAACGGTGGTTCTGAAAACCAAAATTAAAAATCTTAAGGCTGTCGGTGGTGCAATGATTAGTGTGTGCGCCTCTTGTACATGAGATCCGGGGTTCGATCCCTGCTCTAAACACCTTAAATTTTTTTCCCGGTGTAAACCGGTGGAACCGGTGTAAAACTGTAGGTCCCAATCAGGGAGTATAAAACTGGAAAGCGCACTGGTTGTGAAAAACTCTCCCCGATTTCTTCATGGTATGTAAAGCAACATCTTATAAATATGAATATGATTTTCCGTAATGAAATTAAACGTGCCTCACTTGACAATGTCATTTTAACAACTACCGGCTCAGAAACGACGCCCAGTAATAAGCCACTTGTCGCTCAGCCGCTCATTGCTTTGCCGCTAGCCGGTCATTGCGTTGCCTCGGTCTTATGCGGGTCAAACCTATTTATACATAGCATGCAAATGAATGTAGTTGGGGCAATTTTAAGGCAAAATACCAACGATAAATTATCATGTGAGTCACTATAGCCTTAACCCTACAAAACCGATGTAGCATTATCGGACCAAGTGACTCCACGTTCTATGCTTCAATCTAATGTCGTGATATATTTTGTGTTACCACATAATTATAAAGATTTTTTGAGAACAAAAGATTCAGTTTATTCCTAAAGGTCGTATTACTGGTTAGACTGTCTGACTGCTTGCCCTTAGGCCAAACTGATTAATAAACCAAACGTCAAATGGAACAATACTTAAGCATCTCATTTCTTCCCGTCTCACAAAAAAGGTCTCTCGGTAGTGATAGCAGCAGCATCAACAACAACAACAGGAGCAGCAGCAACGGACACAGCGGTTACAGACATTTGTTCATGTAATATTCAAATCCTGCACCAACTCCAACTCAACCTCCACCACCACCTTCATCAACCGAAACCCCACACACACACCCATTACCAAATGGCAACATCATGGTCACAGCTGTCAACTAAATGTCATATTCAAATAAAAGAACAAAAAATATATAAAAAATTAAATCCAGAATGACTGTGTTAACGGTTCATAGCACAAGCGGCGTTATCATCGCTACAGCTCCTGATGCTGCTGCGTCAGTTGATGCTGATGAAGATTGTGGTGATGTGCGTATAAACTTCCGTTCGATTACAGTTCATTGTTGTTACTTCCTTTTAATTTTTTTGGTCGCATGGTGTCACTGTCTGGACACACTTGTGGCCACATTTAACATTTGTTTTCATTTACAGTGGGTTTTAGAGGACGGCTCTTGGCAAGTTTGGCATCGCAGGCGAAATTCTTTTAGTTTATTTAAAATTGCATTAATTGAAAATTGAAATTTCAAATTTAATTTACAAATTTCGTAACAAGAAATAAATATTCTCAATTTCATTAAGCTACATATGCTCAGGTATAACGCGATGTTGCGGGTTCGGGATAAAATAGTTTCAACTGAATATATGAATAAGAATTTTAAGAATATTTATTTTAAAATGAAATCATTTTAAATTATATTGAAACTTTGTATACTATGTTTTCATTTCAATTTAAAAATAAGTATATTTAACTCTTTTTAGAAACTGGTCTTATCCTACAAATTGAGAACACTTGAAATGAATTTAAACAAATTAGTTCACATTTTTAAAATATCAGCATTTTTATTTAACTTTCGAAATATTTTAAATGTTAATTATATGTGTTCAGATTTGTCATATGTGAAAAAGAAAAAAAATGTATAGGATTGTCTTTTCGTCACGATTTTATTAATTAATTCCAATATTTCGACCGTCTTGATGTCAACATAAGCTTTCCACCATTTTGTGTTTTCTCGCCAAATCCTTGAAAATTACCAACGAAATTGGTCAAAATATTGGTGTTAATTAATAAAATCGTGACGAAAAAACAATCCTATACATTATTTTCTTTTTCACAAACGACCTTAAGCAGAAAAATATCTGAATACAAAAAATTCAAATAACATTTAGTTTTTGCATGTGAAATTTAGAAAATAGTGAATGGAAATTCGTTTCCATATGAAAAAGAAGGAGAGACATTATTTAGGAAAATAATTGTGGGGATGATCATCCAGCCTCTGACTTAAACGCTCTGATAGACCGCAATATTTTGCTGTTATAAAATAGGGAAGATAAAGGTATACAAGAGTCACTTCTTAAGTGGTTGAAACTGACTAGCAAGTAGCACAGTCTTCGCTCAATAAGTTGAGTGTGAAATAATAACTAAAGTAAATAATGACTAAAATTCATTTATGAATATGCTTACACATAATTGTAATATATTTACAAACTACCATGTGTTTGGAATGTGGTTCGTATAACATTATTAGTATAATTGTTATACATATGTTTCCCGCCAAAAGATGTGACGCTTGTGTATATTTGATTGTTGTCCGTCCAAAAATAATATATTTCCATTAGAATTTTACCATAATTATAATTGTGGTCTTCAATTAACCTTATGTTTGTGTATTGACAAACCGCCAAGTCAACATTTTTGTCTCTTTCGCACTTATATAAAGTAGTTCTTTCTAGTTATCCTCTTCTCTACAGCAACACATACATACTGACAAATCTGTAATTTTTATTGTTTGGATGCAAGTATAACGTGTTCCTAGCTTGTCGCATATTTGTGTCCAAACATATTGTGATTGCTATTCAATATTACATGTTGGATTAAAAAAAAAAAATAAATGGTTTCCCATTACATCCCATGAAGGGACTGGGGAGAACTTCTCACAATCACTGAGCTGTGCGCTTTCCAGTTTTCACTCACTGATTGGGACCTACAGTTTTACACCGATTCCGAACGGTAATTTGAGAAGCTTTTTCACGGCTAGATACTCGATAGTGTCGCCGTCACTATGCGAGGTGACCGCCGCCGAAAGAAAATTTGAAGGTGGTCAGAGCCGGGTTCGAACCCAGGATCTCATGTACAAGAGCCGCGCACACTAACCATTGCACCACCGACGGCCACAACATGTTGGATTAATAGGTTATAATATATGCTTTTGTGACCCAAAAGTGGCTTTGTTTGTTGAAAACTTCGAAAAACAAAAACGTGACACACAAAATCAGAAAAGCTGCAGATCTTCAATTCATGTAAACAATGCTTGCAAACATATACAAGGTTCCTGCACAATGTTGCAAGAGCCGGGTTTTCAGCGTGTAAATACATAATTTATTGAGTCTGCTTTAGAGTGTCAAAAAAACGTAATTTTTTTAAAACCCGGATTTCAGTTTGTTCGAAAAATCAATTTTCATGAAATCGTTTTTCGGTTTCCAATTTTGCCAAAAGCCGGTGGAACCGGTTTATTCGGTTGTTTAATTTAAATTTATAAATATTTTCCGATTTGAAAAGGAAATATATTTAACTTTCAATGGGAACCGCTGTAGTCCATGGAATACAAAGTATTTAGTATAGTTCTTTCAACTATTGACACTAACCTACCAATATGTTCGTTCACTTGGAACGTACTGTAATTTTGTTTGTGTATATCAGTTCTGAAAATAAAGCAGAAAACATATTGTCGCCTTTTTTTGTTATTTCATAGATATATTCACATTTAAATAAGTTCGGTAGAACAGGATAGCTGACACAAAAACAAACAAAATATCGCCACAGATATGATGTAACTCTGTGCACGGTCAAAGGACACCCCCATAAATGGGTCACAGTTGCAACTACTAAATCTTATAAAATATTTGGTAATTTTTCTAATCACTTTGTAGTAATTTCGCGTTATTGTTATACGCATACTCAAACTTCCACAATTTGAAGGATAAAAATGTCCTTAAATATATTTTATACGGCTTTATATAAACGCAAAAGTTTATTGCTTTTTGCCAGAGCTTAAGTGGGATACCATACATGGTTGTGTTAATTACAATTTGCACTTAAGCCGCAACAGGCAACATCTGAGTCCTGCGAATATGATGAGATTATGTTGTGTCATTTAAATACAACATTAGATAATTTCATGATATTTAACCCATCCACTGCGGAGGGTTATGACTATGTAAAATTATGGATGTATTCTGACTTATGCGTTGGTTTTATATAATTAGTATTTTATGTTGCGGAAATGATTATAAACTCTTTAATAGGCATCTAAAATTTTCAACCAAATTTCGAGCTGCTTTGCTTTAAAAACTTGTCATGGCCAATTATTGAAAGATGACGCAGTCAATAAGAGAAGACACGAAACCGCCACAGAATTATTTGTTTGAAAGGAGGTTGCAGCAGCCGAAAATTCGATTGATGCTACCGAATTTCGCTTATCACAATCGAATTGAGGTTGTCACAGCTGAGTTCAGTCGCAACAACTAAAGTTTTGTTTGGGACAACTTTGGTTTTTAATTAATTAGGTTGCAACAACGGAATTTTCACTTAATTATGTTGGTTCAACTTTGGTTACTGCAGCCGAATTTTTCAGGAATTCTATTACGATGACCACATTTTGGTTCAATTCGATCACAACAATTGAAATTATTTTTTATTCGGTTGCTACGACCGAATATATTTACAATTCAGTTCACACAATATAATTATGTCGTTACTGTAATTTAAATTTAATTTTCTTTTCATAACACAATTTTCAATTCTAATCTGAAGGAAACAATTTGAAAACTGGCGTAAACTTAAACCGAATCATTAAATTCGGGACGTGCACTTGGGTTTTAGGTAACATTAAAGACTTTGACTCACCATCCTATTTAGTTCAAGGATCTGCACATGTGCAGACATAATCGCATAGTCTGGACCAAGAAAATTTGACAGGTCTGTGTCTTACTTGCTCATTTTTAAAATTTCTTAAAAAATTAATACTGTCTGTGCAAAAAGGATGTACAAGTAGAGAAGAGTAACCGGCGCAATTTGGCAACCCTCGTAGAAGGGAAACAAAAAAGTCGACGCCATTCATTCAAACGCATTTGTATCTCGCGTCATAACTTGATTATTATTATTTTTACATACTTTATGTAGTTTTATTTAAAAATGGTTGGAATTTCTATAGTTGGATACTGTAACATCATCATAAAACTGCTCGTGTATTGAAATATTCAACGAAGAGGGTAAGATAGAGAGAGCAGAGAAACGAGGCGCTTCACTCGTTTTCTTTGTTGGCATTCCACTCCATGAGTAAATTTTCTTCTCCATTTAAAATTCCATACTTTTTGGTCTGTGCGATCACAGTTGTATTTCAGTTTGAATCTTTTGTGTGGGCAAGTCTGGCAGGGTCACACGTATTTGCATTAAATTATCTTTAAGTGGAAGAGAAGCTGTCAGATTTTTCTGTATGACAATCCAACGACGGTCTAGGATAGGGGGTCATGTTCTTCAATAAGGTAAGTGAAAGTATGTCTTCACAATTTTACGACTTTTGTAGTATATCAAAATGTTATTATACTCTGAACTAACCCATGTATAAAAAAAGACATTCAAGTTCGGAAAATTGATCCTTGAGTAAATCCAAAGACGAATCCAGCTCGTAAGAGGAAAGTGAAGGTGCTGATTTGAATGGAAAAGTTTTCATGATATTAACAGTGCGTTTCTTGCGGGATAAGTTTCTTTTTAAATCGCTAAAACTAAAATGTCTCGAATCCAAAATCGCTAAACCGCCATTATGCCAAAATCTCGGAAACGGAGCGTCAATAATTTTTACGAGTTTTTCCATCGTATGGAAGACATTTTTTTCAAAAAATCGCCAAAATAAGAAAATAGTTAAATAAAAAATGGCTATAACTCGGAAAAGGTGCGTCCAATCGCAAAAATAATTGGTTTGTTACCTCCATAGAATGATAATCAATGGATGTCTTTAATACGGCATCACTTTTTTTTTTAAAAAATCCGTTAAACTAACAGTTTTTAAATAAAAAATCGCTAAAACAAACATAAGTACGTGTTAGCGATTTTTATAGACTATCATGGAATTTCCAATGCCTGAATTGACTTCCAACTAATCTTTTCACTGTGTATGGTTCCTTCGACATATTCTTTCATTTGATGGTAGTCGGTTGTGACAATCTCAGTAGTCGGTTGCGACAAACCGTATAGTCGGGTGTGACAATCTAAATAGTCGATTGTGAGAACCTCAAAAGTTGGTTATGATTATCCCAAAATTCGATTAGCGTCAATTCGGTTGTCGCATCCTTTTTACCTGTGGATGCAATAACAAATCAGATTCCGAAACTTGGTTCAATTTTCCACTTGCGACAAGAAAATCATGCTGATATAAATAACTACATTTAACAGTATCCGGAATTCTTCAAGAAATGTATTGATTCTTATACGATTATTTCCACTCTAAAACAATGAAGCTACAACAAATAACTCGAATATACAAAAACGCCTCTTGCATTTAACAAAAATACATATCCTTGTACTCTACATACAACAATTTCCCTTTCCCAAAAAGGACGAACAATACCATTATATTGAAATATTTCATGTATTTATAACGACCAGCAATGAAAATGATTAATGGCTATAAAATAGTTTTGCCACATACAAATATACACCCAGCCCTCACATCCCACTAAGTGCAACCAATGGCTATAGATAAAGTTTGTTTGCCAAGACGAAGAGGACAACAAATCGAGAGCGTAACTAATCACAGGGGTAGTGGTTCAGAAAATGACCATATATTTATATTTGCCATATACGAGTATCCGGCAATAAAGGACATGTAAGTATGTTCGGAACATTGATGATGTTGGTTTTTTTTGGGTAAAAAGTGTTTCGCTTTTTTTGGCTTTGTTTTAGCCAACATATATTAAACACTTCATAAATAACGTATAATAAAGCAAATACCAAGATTTATGTTTTGATTTCTGATAAAAAGTAGAAGAATAAATCCATTTTTTGGGTTTGGAATTAATTATGAGTCCTTAGGGATTATTTAGGCGTTACTTTGAAACATCTTAGTGGATGTGTACTCTCTTTCAGATCTCATAAATTCATTAACATCTGAATTATTGCAACTATTAATACATATTTAAAAAAATTAATAACATTGAGGCAAAAGTTGGTTTTATTGGGGATATTTGCGACTAAATTAGGAAAACATAAAAGAGATGTTCTCTAGATTTGGTCCAGTTTTATTGTACTAATTACACTGTGAGACAAAATTATATTTTTTTCAAAATGATGGGGTTCTGTCAACAGATTCTGGTAGAAAGGAGCAAACTTATGGTTATACGTGACAGTTAGAGGGTTAATTTGTTCCACAAAAATGTTTATCGGAATTTTTTCTATAAAACTTCTAAACATATTTTGTACCTCAGAAGTAAGGAACACACAATTTTGCATGCCGATATGTTGCAGGAAAGATCCGAGGGGCGGAAACTTTGACCCCCCCCCTTAAAAAAAAATTCTGATCAGATCTGGCAAAACGCCGATACACGTATATTTTTTTTAGACCTTTCTACCAGAATCCGTTGACAGAACCGCATCATTTTTTTGTGTCGCACAGTGTTATCGATATTATTTATCTAAACTATATTTATTGTCTCTTAGAAAAAGTTAACTACATTTATAAAGCTTCGAATGAAAACTTCTATGTTATTAGACGTCATCTAAAAAACGAATCCCCTGGATGTGATCGATAACAACTTCTTACAATAAGTGGACGGCTGGAAAGCAAACCATGCTATCCTCCTACTTCAGTTATTTCCCGAAAAAGTGTGTTCACATATGCTTTACCTCAAAATTACCTTAAACTCCGCTGAACAAAAACCCAAGATTACAAGGACCTATATTGTAAACCTAATGCCTGTCATATGCTCACATGGAATTTAAAAAATTATCAAATTATACGAAGAAACAATTGAAATTTTTGAATATATCTGCACACAATTATAATATATTTACCAACTACCATATATATTGTTACAATAAATGCTTTATATGTTTGGAAAAACAAACATGTATGACAAAATAACATTGGTATGTCGACGAAGTTTGTGGTGTATATTGAAAGTTTATGTTAATTGCATCTAAAATTACATACAAACTCGCCACGATTGTTTGATTATATTGGAAGAACAATCTGACACAATCGAGAGGAGTTATCATCTCACCACTCAACGATATCAAACTTTCGCGAACAACCGAGAATGGGCAGCGTAACCACGAGATGGTTCTGGAAACGGCTAAAGTGGTATAAACAGCCGATTAGTAGCAATTTTGGGGTAATATTTTGATAATTCAGAAACTCATAATAAGTAAGATTCACATGCTTTACATATACATAAATAAGTGCATCAATGAGAGGTTCATATTAGTTAGCACTCAAACTCCAGTCTCCTAAATCGTGCATGTGCATGAAGTACTTATAACCAAAAACTTTTATTTGGTGGATATATCAGGTTTTGCTTTCAGGCCATATAATTAAGTTAGTTGTGTGCCTGTTATTTTAACACTTTCTGAGTGGAACCCAAAATTTAAAATCAGAAACTAATAGTAGACGACAAAGATCAAATTTTGTATCAATCAAGGGCTTTTTCAAAATTTAATCTTAATTTTCCTTATTTCGAAAAGCCTCCATACACCCACAGAAAAGTTCGGTTGTGGCAAAAGAAGTGGCTGTAACCGAATTTAACAGTTGTCACAAATGAATTTACGTTTAAATCGTAAATGCAATGATTTAGTTCGGCCACCTAGCTTTTTGGTTTCCATGTCGCAATTTTTTATAAACAAGGATGCAGTAATTGACAAATTCGGTTATCACAACCACCAATTTTCCTCTCTAGTAAAAAAATGGTTTCCCATTACATTCCGTATAGGGATTGGGGAAATCATCTCACAACCACTAGATTTACACTTTCTGATTGGGACCTACCGCTTTATTTCAATTTCGAACGGTATTTTGAGAAGGTTATTCATGGCTAATACTCAATAGTGACGTTGTTACTATCGTAAGCGAGGTAACCGCCGTCGAAAGATATGTAAGGTGGTCAGAGCAGGGACCGAACTCACGTTCTCTCCGGCGGTAAATGTCCAAAGAAAACCCCCAGTCTTGTGGTAAGTAAATGCAGAAACTCAAATGAATATACTTTTTTCTCACGATTTCAGTGATGCACTTACTGTCTACGTCTGTAGTCTCTGTTTGAAAAATTATTTGTGCGTTTGGCAATCGAAAATGTAAACTAGGATGAACATACTCCAACAAATGGAAATTTTGTTTTTGATTTATGGATGCGATTTATTTTCTTCTGTAATGCTCGATTTTGTTGATCACAAAAACAAATCTTCAAATGGAAAATGTACTCCAAAGCTATGAGGACAGTGTTGAACGTATTATACAGAAATCTATTCCCAAACAGGATTTGGGACTACCCCAAAGGAGAAACACCAACAAACCCGCAAAATTAAGTCGAACTCGCATCACAAGCGTAATAGAAGAAAGCCGAAACTAACCCCATTGGAACAATTTTCTATAATTTGGGTACCGACCCTGGACATGTTTGAATACTTCCAGGGTCCACTAGTTTTAGTTATGATTATTTTTTAAATTGTAAATATCAGTTCTGAATTAAAACTTGCTCAAAAAATCAAAAAAGAAATTCAAATGTCAATAAAGGCATATAAATTAATTGCGGCCATCGAAGTGCACATTAGTTTGGTTGTAGCCACCGAATTCGTGCGAGTGTCATTTGCCGTAACATAATTCATAAAGAATTCGATTACAGCAACTGCATTTTTCACAAATACGGTTGTGGCCGGCGGTTGTATAATGGTTAGTGTGCGTGGCGCCTGACCACACTACATTTCTTTCGACGATGGTCCCCTTGTTGAGAGAAGGCATTGCAATCAATTAATTGGTCATGTAAAACTTGTTGAAATTCCATACGGAACTGGTGCAAAACCATTTGTCCCAATTACTGAATTTAAATCTAGAAAGCAGTGATTGTGAAAAGCTCTCCTCTGCCCCTTCACTGAATGAAATTTATAACAAATTCGGTTGTTGCAACTAAAATAATGAAGAATGTTATGACCGCAAACGAATTAATTACGAAATGAGGTTGTTTCCTCATAATTTCAGTTGCAGTTCTTTGGTTTCAGTTGTGGGAATCTCAACTCGATGGTAGCAACCTCAATTCGGTGGATTCGGTGGAAAACCTCTAAAGTATTTAGTTTGGCTTCGGTCATAAATAAGACTCGATGTTATATTTAATGTTGTTTGGATTTATTTATGGCCAATATTTGGGCCAACTTCGTTAAGGTTTTTTTTTAAATTTAGAACAAATATTGATCCAATCCTATTTTTAATTAGTTAATGTGAACTAATACCGCTAAATCGGAATCGCTGAACTAATGGTCGGTGAACTAATGGTCTACAAAATCGGTAATCAACTCTCTCTGTAACATACGTCATGGTGCCTAATGACACTGAGGAAAAGTTGTATGTTTGGAACTAAATTATGGTCTTGCTTCCAAATCCGCCTACCAATTTTCTCCATAATTTCACATTTTTAAGAAATTGCCGGCAAAACAGATTATAGAGGACTACAAATATTTTTGGTTGTCATCTAATACATAATTAGGTTTTTCACAAGCTCTCGTAATGTCCTAATGTTGTACTGGATTGTCGTGCCGAAGTACGATAGTTGTCGTACGTATCCAGCTGATTGCATAAACAACTGATTGAAGAAAAACATTTTTTGAAACTAAAATGACGAAAATAAACGAAAAGGATGAAATAATAACATCAATAACGAAGCATAATAATATCACAACAATAATATCACAAAATAAGTAATAAATATCAGCAACAGCTCTTATGGTAGTGATGTTACTTATCAAATGTATTCGGTAATAACAAACTCGGTACAAGAAGAACAGCACTAGTAAAGTACGACAATCAGTAAACATACCTTCGATGTTGTACTTGTCGTAAGTTAGTTTTATATGGAAGCCAACAATAAAATTCGTACAACTGTTGTGAGAAGTTACGACAGTACGACAAGTACGAGACCTTGTGAAATACCTAAATATATTTTGCGAATTTTTTTAGTCATATTTTTGTAGTCGTCGGTGCTGTTGTACATTGGATCCGTGGTTCGAACCCTGCTTTGACCACCTTAAAATTTCTTTCGGCGGCGGTCACCTCGCATAGTGACGGCGACACTATCGAGTATATAGCCATGAAAAAGCTTCTCAAAATACCGTTCGGAATCGGTGTAAAACTGTAGGTCCCAATCAGTGAGTGAAAAATGGAAAGCGCACAGCTCAGTGATTGTGAGAAGTTCTCCCCTGTCCCTCATGGGATGTAATGGGAAACCATTTATTTATTTAATAATAATAATGATAATATAACAAAAAAATATAGTTTTCACTGTACCTCGGTAGATATTAAAGATGTAACAAAGAGTTTCATATTTTAAAGCACACACGCTGAAACAAAACGGCCTCTGTAACATATTTTCCCAAATATTTTCTGCATGAACAATGTTCAAACATGCAAACGTTTGCAAGCCCCAAATTCACTGGTATTTAAATGCAAACAGTAGCGTGGTTACTGGCAAACAGCCTAACCAATAAGAAATACGGACTTCATAGGCAATTTACCCACACATTTAGGACTATTTTTGAATCTCGGACTGAAGGGATAATGCCAAAATACAGATACACAATTACAAGATATACTCTCTCGTTATCCCTATTTTATTCTCTTTCTCTCGAGAGAGCATAAACAGTGGCATAAACACAGCTGCATTTGTATTACAAACACAGATATATTTGGGTCGCAAACACACATATATTATAACATATTAATCATTGTGTCTCAAATATGTAATACTGAATAGCAAACACAATGTGTTTGGACACAAGTATATTATAATTGCGGCAAGCTTCAAATACATGTTATATTTGCATCCAAACTACAAAAAAACGGCAGGATTTTCAGCGTGCCTGTAACTATTTTAGAATCCAACAAAATCAAAATATTTGCGATTTATTTTTTGAAATTTTCACTTTAAACTGCATGGAATTTTAGTACCCCTGAGAAATGTGATGCAGGCGAACAAACTTCGAATTCCCAAATATTGCCTTTTCATAGTAGAACGGGAATAATATTAATGAAGCCTTACATAATGTATAGAAAAATAGCTTTTCAGAAATAGAAAAATTTTTAAAATATTGATTTTTATTCATACATCTTGATGTTCAACAAAATACGCCAGCATATAAAGTTTATATTCATAATTCGTTTGATAAAAATAATACCAAGTTTCCTCCCGTTACCCTTAAAACCATTAAAAGTCAAATTTAATCACAAGAGAAAAAAAGTCTGCCATTTGAGCGGAAAGAAGTGAATGACTTTTTTATATTCTAATCATTTGGCCTGTCATACTTAGGTTGACATTTACAAAATAATCTAAATCTTATTGAAATGAAATGAAAAGACAACAACCATATATGCAAACTTAAATGTACGCATACATGTACATCAGTATAGTACATGTGCTTGTGTGTGTATGCCAGTGCTTAAGGTTGTCAAAAAAGGGATGCCCATAAAAAAGAGCCGTTTTGTTGAGGAAATCCAAAAGGAACGAAGGTTTCGCTAGATTAATTTGAGGTCATGCATATTAGGAAATTACATACCATCCATACAGAGCGCAAGAGTTGTCCTCATGTGCCACCACAATGATTAGGGTGTTCAAAGGCATAAAGTCATCAAATTAAATTTTCATTTTCAAAGGGGTTTGAGTGTGGGTTCGAGATGAAATGTGTGGTACATATTACAAACATGCGAGTATTACAATAAAACTTTTTAAAAGGTTCAGCACTTTAAGGTCTTCCATGTGTTCAACATGTGAGAGAGTCAACATTTGCGATAATTTTCAAAAATTATTAATTCTCTAATTAGAATCTGTCACAATTACATATGTTAACAAAATTTATGTCTGCATCCGAGTCGTTGTTCAATTTCTTGTGTTCTTTTTACAGACTTCTTCGTACGGGATAGGTTAAGTTTTTAGTGTAAAATGTCGTATTTGTTAGCATACTTTTAGGCATCACATGTTTAGATTCATGTTTATTAATTTGAGTTATTTATTAAATAGAATTAGTGGATTTATTCCGCAATGAGTGTATGAAAGAGGGGAGGATTTAATATTAAAGCTACGTTTTAGTTTAAATGTGGTTAGAATGGTTGGCAGTGAAAGTAACAAAGAAGAGGAAGAAGCTTGGACGTAAGGCGAATGAAATAAAAATATATTACCAAATTACATATGATTTTTGGTATTCAAATAATACTATGTTCAAATAATTCCTTATTTTGCAATTCTTGTAAAACATGTAGTTACTGCAACCAAGTATAATATGTTTACTTCCAACAATATAATTTGTTTGTTACAGGCATATTATTTTTAAAGTGCGTTAATTAATTAATTGCATCCACTGACGAATACACTAGGAACTTTGTAAAACTATAGTTTGTGTAACACAATACTGCTGAGTATGATTTACAAAATCTTTGGATAAGTTACAATAGTTTTTTGTTTATCTTTCTTTAAAGTTTAGATTATTTATAATAAATATATTAATTATATTATATACTAATATTACATATAGTACAATTATTATATATTGAATACAATATAATTTTAAATGCACAATTTTAAATACAGCAGATTGATAATTGAGATTGAATCCAGTCCAATCCGATCGGCAATGTTTTACTACAAAAAGTCGAATCAATATAGATGTTGTAACTCCTTTGACCCTGCAATTTTGATGATATAATTGACTTATCATGCCGTCGGTGGTGCAATGGTTAGTTAGTGCGATCCTGAGTTCGATCCCTGCTCTGACCACCTGAAATTTCCTTCGGCGGCGGTCACCTCGCGTGTAACGGCGACACTATCGAATATTCAGCCATGTAAAAGCTTCTCAAAAATACCGTTCGGAACCGGTGTAAAACTGTAGGTCCCAATCAGTGAGTATAAAACTAGAAAGCGCGCAGCTCATTTGCAGTGAGAAGCTCTCCACAATTCCTTCATGGGATATAATGGAAATCACGCAGTTCATGAAATTGTATTGAAATTGTGCCTGCAAAATATACATTATAATAACTCTCGCCAGATTCACGAAATATTTGCGTTACCAACTAAAGAATATATAAATTAACAAGATTAAAGTTTATTCCTGTATTGCGCTGCTTAGAGGAGCGACTTCTTTATTTAATTAACAAGATTAAAGTTTATTCCTGTATTGCGCTGCTTAGAGGAGCGACTTCTTTATTTAATGATTCAAAATGAACTGACTTAAATTAATTACAAAATTCTTAATGATAACTACCTTACCAACTAATGATGACGTCGCAAAATATGCACCGTCGCGTTGACTGCTGGCATAACGTAAATTACCTCTGGGGTCGTTGTTCTAATTGTGGCACGCTTAACAGCGTCAGCATTGTTTGATATTACTTATGGCACAACGTCTGCGATCGTTGCTCCAATTGTGGCACGCTTAACAGCGTCAGCATTATTGGTTATTAACCCACCAAACATTTTTGGTGTTAACACCTCCCCTTTTAATTATGAGCGTCCTCGATCGTGACATTTTAGAAATATGGTATTTGGGACAATCTTGGGGTCTGTTGCGATTCCATAAAATTTGTGGTGGCAACTTCAGGGAGTGAGAGGTGTACTGCTGGTATAGTGGTTACAATTTCTTTGCTTGTTTGATTTCTTCCTCTCACAAGCATCACTACGAATAGTATGATAATGGTGGATAATCCAAAATTAATTCCTGAAGTCCATCTGTTCTTGACATCTAGGAGGCCGATTTCTTCGGTATTCTTGAGGTGAAGTTCTTTTACTGATTGTAAGGTAAGCGTTTTCTCAATCGTTGATCCAGGTAATCTAGGCTGTAAAATAGGTGGTAAAGGTTGAACATCCATCATTTGGAAATAGTTATATGTTTTGTCTTTGACAACTATTGATGCATTATGGTACTGCAGAATGTAGGTTCCGGTCAGATCCCGTGGTTCTTCGTTAATATGAATAGTTTCGTTGATTTGATTTAGTAGGAGTATTCCAGGAACAATTTCTTCAACAGTGGGTATGTCGGCATTGTCTATTAATGTGCAATTTGAAGTGTGACTTCTCGGTAAATTTGTTAGGCAGGTGTCATTATTTATATTTTCAACATTAATACTATTACAGATGGTTAATTTATTGTATGATTTACAGGGGTACTTTATGCCAAAAGTTGAGTTGTTACATAACAATACTTCGTTATACAGAATCTTATTAACGTATTTTCCAAATTTAGTAGGTTTAACTATTAATTTATTACATGAATTTACATCGGTAGTTGGTATGGTAACAATATAAATAAGATGACTATTGCTGGAGGCTATTTTAACTTCAGAGAACTCGAATGCTTCTTCTAAATTAATATAAGGGATGGCTTCCTTTTCAAAAATTTGTTTAACAATATTTATTTCGTTGTTTGTGAGAATGAATGAGTTTACTATTCCAGCTTTTGCCCAGTGGATGGCATATTGAATACTTAAAAGTTCTTCTTTTAATAATTTTATTTTGTATTTAAGAGTTGATACTTGTGATTCATTGACTATTTCATGAGAATTGAAATACTTTACAATTTGATTAGTTGTTTGAGCTAGAGCATTCATATTATCTATAGATAGTTTATTTACAATTACTTGTCTATCATTATTTCGCAAAACATTATTCATTTTTTGTTTAATTCTATTGAGATGGGCTTGGAGTTGATTGGTTTCATGGGATAGGAAGGGGTACAGAGGATGGGATGTGCTCACGTTGTGGTGTAGGGTCAGTTGTATTTTGTCTATTAGATTCTGTGATGAGCTCTCATCACTATGTTGCGTTGCTGTCATGGAGTTAATATGTGTTACCTCCTGTGGAATTCTTGACAGTGCGTCTGCAACAACATTAGTGTTTCCAGGTTTGTACATTAATTCATATTTGTAATCTTCCAAAAAGGCCTTCCACCTTTTCAGTTTGTAATTCGAGTTTTTATTATTTAACGCATACGTTAAAGGTAAATGGTCCGTGAAGATTTTCATCTTGGCTGCGCCATAAAGATAATTTCTAAGAGACTTGAGAGCCCATACTATTGCGAGCATCTCCTTTTCGTTCGTCGCATAGTGCTCTTCGGGCTTATGGAGAGTTCTTGATAGAAAAATTATTGGTCTATTATCCTGGGATAATACAGCGCCGAGGGCAAAGTTAGAGGCATCCGTAGTCAATTGGAATTCTTTTTCGAAGTCCGGGTAAGCTAATAAGACATCTTCGGATATCAGTGTATTCTTTAATTTCTTGAAGGCATTTAAAGCCTCTTCGTCAAGATCTACTTTTATTTTACTCGAAACATGTTTGGACATGCGTCCATTTTCCCCCCTTAAAAGTATTGTCAGGGGTTTTGCTATTTTAGCATAGTCCCTGATAAAACGTCTATAAAAGTTCGCGAGTCCGAGGAAGGATCTGAGATCTTTAAGTGTGTTGGGAATCGGAAAATTTTGAATCGCTTTTACTCTTTCCGGATTTGTCTTAATTCCCGAATCTGATATGATAAACCCTAAGAATTCTACTTCTTTTTTTAGGAACTCACATTTGTCCAACTGGACCTTCATATTTGCTCCTTGTAGGGTCTCAAAGACTATTTGCAGGTTTTTCAGATGTGTCTCTTCATCCTCTGCGAAAATGATGATATCGTCAATGTAGACGAAACAAATTTTCCCTATATGCTCACGTAAGATATCATCGAGAGCTCTTTGGAAGATTGAAGGGGCATTTTTCAGCCCGAAGGGAAGTCTTGTGAACTCATATTTTCCATTGTTCACAGAGAATGCAGTTTTTTTCATATCACTTTCCTTTAGCGGTATTTGGTGAAAACCACTCTTCAAGTCGATTACAGAAAACCATTTACTTTTGGATAGTTGTGGCAAGATATCATTTATATTCGGGATTGGGTACTTGTCAGGTATAGTAACATCGTTTAGTTTTCTGTAATCGATAACTAAACGATATTTCTTTTTCCCTGAGGCGTCAGCCTTTTTCGGTACGATCCATATCGGCGAGTTATATGGTGACCGAGATGGTCGTATTATATTGTTATCCAATAATTCTTTAATCTGACTTTCGACTTCATCTTTTAGGTGCAGTGGATATGGGTAATACCGTGAGTATACCGAATTTTCGTCCTTGGTTTGTATTTCACCCATGACCGACGTGGTGACAGTTAATTTCTCATTCGGGTCACTAAATAATTTTTCATACCTCTTCACAATTAAATCTAGGTTGACTTTTTGTTTTTGAGTCATATGGTTGTTCCTGATGTTTATCGTATTTACGGATTGGGAGTATTGTTGCTTTATTAGCACCTTTGTTCTATTATCTATTAACATATAATTTTCGGAAGTAAAGATAACCGCATTCAATTCCTTTAAGCTATCGTTTCCCAGGATAGCGTTAAAAGATTTCAACGTTGGTAACAGAAAAAATTTAGTGCCATTAGAATTTGTATGGAAAAGATCTATAAACGTATGGTGTGTAATTTTGGTTTTACCACCAACAGAATTCGCGTAAAACGTTTCATTATTTGGAATTGGGTTTTTGATAAGTTCGGGTTGGACATAATTTTTATTTGATCCCGTGTCAATTAAAAATTTTAGTGTTTGACCTGAGCTCGTCCTACACTCGATATATGGTAGGGACGAGCTTGTTAGCCTAAAAAATGAATATCAATGAATTCCTGTGTTTCATTCTGTTCATCCTCTTGATTGAAGGTGTTATATTCATTAACATATTCATCTAATGGTTGTAATTCTTGATCATTTTCATAATTGTACATTTCCGATGCATAGTTTTCATCGTTTGAATCGTTTTGAGGTGCATCTGTTTGGAGGTGAAAATTCCTTTGTATTTTCGCTGGTTGATGAACCTGTGCTGATTGATTGGTAGGTCTTTTTCCTACAAACTTGTTATCCTGCACCGGCCTATTCATATAATTGACCGCTTTCGATCGCATGGATTGATCTACATCCATTGGTTCTGGTTTGGCTTGCGGCTTCGGTGCCGTTGGACGTTGGGGAGCGAAACCATAGCCATTTTGATAATATTGCCGTTGAGGCATCTGGTTAAAGAATTGTTGTTGAGATATTGATGGCTGGTTTTGGTTAAAATACCCTTGAGGTATTTGATTGAAGGATTGTGGAATAAATCCTTGATTTGGATTAATATATTTCGGATTATAGTTCTTACGAGGTGGAGGTTGCTGTTGAGATTTCTCGGTTTTTGCATGGGAATTTGCATACTGTGCTCTATATTGTTGGTTCTCTAATTTGAGACACAAATGCAGAGCTTGAGGAAGGTCTGTGGGTTCCCTTATTCCCAGAAGACGGGGCAAATCACCTTTAAGTCCTCTGATAAATGTATCCAGCGCTTTGTCCCTATAGGTTTGTGTTAGAATATCTAACGATTCACGTCCCATCTCCATACTGGAGAGTTTATTTGTTATTAGAGACAGGTGGGAGTATACCACCTGGTAAAATTCTTGTATAGTACAATTGCCTTGTACAATAGATATCATTTGGTATTCCAGGGTTGACAAATCCCTTTTGTCTGCATAATGCAGTGTCAGACAGCGGGAAATGCATTCCCAGTTTAGAGGAGTATTGTAAGATTCTAGGGCGGCGTCAGCGCTGCCAATAATCTTATTTCTGATAACGTTGAGGATACCGAAATATTTCGGCGTTCCCTTATAGGATTCATATAGTTTTAAAATTCTTTCGACGCTCTTTTTCCAGGAGCTATACTCGGATTGGTTGCCAGAGAATTCCCTAAGACACCTAACCACGTCTGGAATTTTGTCCAGTTCGGTAAGATTTCCCCTATATCTTTCCTCTATGTCTTGGTCTATTCCCGAAATATCTGCGTTTGGGTTTAGAATTTGCCTGACTACATTTCGGGATTGTTCTGCACACATTTGCCTTATCGCGTCGATATCAATCGCGTTCACGTTAGGTTGAATTTGGGGTATGGGAGGATTTTGGATGTTTAGGATAGGGGGTCTCACTAAATTGCTTGGGTTTGCCATTTTATATTTTTCTTTTCTTTTATATTTTGAATATTTTATTTTTAATCACTTATTTATTATGTTTAAACTACACAGGATTGGTTTTTACAATTTTCTTACTGCCGCTAGAGGGTCCCGTAGGATTCGTAGTGGCTTCTAGTCACTTATCACTATACTCACACTAAAATAATTGCTAGCATACTGGGAGCCGGAAGGTCGACAGAATCCTTTTTCTTTGTTGGTACTCAGGGGTCAATTTTTCACAGCTGCTCTCAGTTGAAGGTCCTACGGTCTCTTCCTGCTGATTGTGTTGAATTTGTAGCCTGTTCGGGTACTTGATTTAGTTGCACTTGTAGCCTGTTCGGGTACTTGATTTAGTTGCACTTGTAGCCTGTTCGGGTACTTGATTTAGTTGCACTTGTAGCCTGTTCGGGTACTTGATTTAGTTGCACTTGTAGCCTGTTCGGGTACTTGATTTAGTTGCACTTGTAGCCTGTTCGGGTACTTGATTTAGTTGCACTTGTAGCCTGTTCGGGTACTTGATTTAGTTGCACTTGTAGCCTGTTCGGGTACTTGATTTAGTTGGGCGCCAATTAACAAGATTAAAGTTTATTCCTGTATTGCGCTGCTTAGAGGAGCGACTTCTTTATTTAATTAACAAGATTAAAGTTTATTCCTGTATTGCGCTGCTTAGAGGAGCGACTTCTTTATTTAATGATTCAAAATGAACTGACTTAAATTAATTACAAAATTCTTAATGATAACTACCTTACCAACTAATGATGACGTCGCAAAATATGCACCGTCGCGTTGACTGCTGGCATAACGTAAATTACCTCTGGGGTCGTTGTTCTAATTGTGGCACGCTTAACAGCGTCAGCATTGTTTGATATTACTTATGGCACAACGTCTGCGATCGTTGCTCCAATTGTGGCACGCTTAACAGCGTCAGCATTATTGGTTATTAACCCACCAAACATTTTTGGTGTTAACATATATATTTACGTCATTTTCATCTTAATTTAAATTTATCTACATTGTCTTTAATGGGCGGAAGAAGTTTTTTCCCAGTATTGTAAGCAATATTTTAATTTAAACAAACAAAACATAATTTCAGAACGGACGCAAACATACAACGTTATATGTAGTTGTAAAAAGCCATATAGAGAGGACCATGAATAAAATCAGCTACTTCACATAAGTGCAAAGGCGACAACTGAACTAACTAACATGCAAGATTGCCAATACACAAATATACGATTTAGTGGATATCCTAATTACAATTCTGGTAAAAATAAAATTGCAAATTACCTACAAACATTTCAATATTTCCCAGAACGTTTGAATTGAAAACAGTATGGTGGTTTTTAACGACTATAGAATTATTATTCCAAAAAAAGGTCCCCGCTATATATTGCAGGATCCATGCCTATGTGCGCATTGTTTTCCAATTACTATTATAAGTTCTTACCAGCGATGGGATCATTTCTATCAATCTCATATACTTATATATAACATATGTACACTTTATTTAATTCCTTTCAACTCTTTCCCACCAGCTTTAAAGGTTTTCACAAAAATAGTATTTTTTCCAGAAATTTCTAAAAGTAAGTTCATAAATTTTGGCATATTTCCTTTTTGGCTACTACACACGTAACATATTTCAAAATAATGTTTTTAAATTCAATTTTTCAATCATAAATTTTACGGTTTATTGGAATTTACAAATTGTTTCTTCTTACCAAATACATTCAATTATTCGTGAGTTTCGTTGGCGACATTGTTGGCTTTTCAATGTAAGCGTATCTAAACAGAATTTATAGCTGCAAATATAAAATATGTCGAGTGGGGTTACATGTGAGCCATGTCTAACAACATAGACCCTTACATGTCGGGCGGTCGCACGAGTATGAGTATGAGTATTTGTCTTGTGTTTTTTGGGTCTATCAATGTTAAGCGACGTCCTCTATTATATGACACATGACTTGCATGTCAATGGGTGCTAAGAGCTCAAAACTTTAACAATAATCTCTGGCACTGAACCCACCTCCGGTCTGGCCCCACAACGTTCGATTGCCCCAGAAACTCCTCTCGTTCCACCTCCAGTTTAGTTTGCATTGTAAAGAAGAAGATGAAAAATATGACAATATAACTACAATGTTGTGTTAAATTTGCACAAGTTTGCAAAAATGTTTTTTTTTTTATTTCGACCACTCACACATAGACTTTCTTCAATTTCATACAATTGTTAAAATCTACGCAATGTCCTTTAGTTTGTTGTGAATGTTTAGTCCTGCCTCCTTTGTAGCTGCTGTTGTTGCTTGTTGACTCCTTCGGAGGACATAAATAACATTGAGTTTTAAAAGGACAAAATATCAATATCCACTTTTGTTTACGCCAAAGGAATGTTAAATAACCACAAAATTTTCATTACAAGATATTGAGTGCGATGGTTGTGGTGCGGTGGAAAGGATATTGGATTTTATACGAAGGACATGTTTAAATTCATACAACCACCACCACCACCACCACCACTCACCACTTGATTCGCATACCATACCCTGTTTTCACTGCTGTCACTTTGAATTTGTTGAGATTACAAACATTGTTGGTCTATAAACTTTGAATTTATTTCTTTATTTTCATACCGATGTTTTGCATAACTTTATTCCAATGTTATCATGCGAATACGCTATACTAGGTAATAATGGATGATATATAATGAATGAGTTCGTAAATTATCTGTAGCGACAATGTAAGTCTTCACAGTAGACTTAAGGTACATTGAGGTATACCGCGATGTCACAGTTTTCGGGATTTCATTTCTATAAAGAGCTGACTTTTGTACCGCAAAACATTCGTATGTTTGGTAGATTGAAATTTCTAAAAATCGCGGTATATCCGCTTAATCGAAGGTTCCACGAAATTGCTAAAAATGTGACGTAAAAACAGCGACTAGACCTATATATACTACGCAACGTTAAATCAAGTTGAAAGGCGTTACCTGTCAAAACCGACCATTTTATACTCTACATCAATGGATCTGATGAACTAAGTAAAATGTTTATTCAAGTTTCAAAAAAAAAAAAAACACACAGTTTGACTTTCTATGTCGGTTGGATTTTTAGAATGAATGAAGATAAATTTGGTTGTTGCTTCAACTCATATTATCATATAAAGTACAAATTCATTGACACATATGACTTCAATAATTGAAATCGTTTCGTCAGAGTGACAAATATGTTTTATTGCTACCATGGTAAAATACGTAAGATAAACGCAGTCGGAATTGTTGTAATTCTAGGCAACGAAAACAGACATTTTGTTATTGTTTGGTGTTCCTAATCTGTCAAATATTCTACCTTTGTGTATCTACTGCAAAAGTAAACAAAAAAGTACAAAATCAAAATACATGTGAATTTGACACAAGAGAAACACCTAACCAAGAAAATAGTTCAAATCAGCTGTTCTAGCGAGTTTACCTTACTTATTTTACCATAATTACTACGATAAATATGTTTGATTATAGTGATGAATACTTTCCAGTGCCTGCTGCGATGAATATATTTCGATGAAATGTTGAAAACTGGTTTGGAAACTGAAGCATTCATATGTTCAATATCCACTGCAGCAATGTAAACACACTAACTAGCGACCAAGCATTTTTTATTCAGTGTACGAGGTAAATTTGTTAATAAAGTTTTTTTTTTTGGCAAAAAAACGTTGTTAATTCTCAACATAGTCTCTTTTTAGCTTGATACATTTAGTCCATCGTTGTTATTATTTTTTTAATTCTTCCAAATAATAGGTTTTCTCAATGTCCACGAAATATAAATTTTGTTCAGTGATGGTCTCTTTGTTCGATCCAAACCTCTTACCGCCGAACCATTTCTTAAGGTTTGGAAATATAAAGTAAGCATTGGGGCTAAATTCGGAGAATATTATGGCGACTACACACCCATGTACCAGTGCGTTGCTATTGTGGTAGAGGACTTTTTCGTCTACAAATGCGGTCGTTTTTGCTTCAAATCAATGTCGAATCTGTCCAATTGCTGGGGATAATATTCGCCAGTGATCGTTTTACCCTCTTCAAGGTCCTTTTCCCACGATAATTAAAAATAAGGTTCAAAGTAATTTGTAAGAATGGGCTGGCCGTAGAAATTTAAATTGACTAAAAAACTAATTATAACTCTAGAATTGTCCTAGGATGCTAGAGAAAAGATATATAATATTGTTACGAATAATTAAAAGCTTTTGCTTGCTGTTAATGACTCTACTAACAGTATGTAAATAACAGGCGGTTAGTGCTGCGCCTGAAACTGTGCATTGTAACAACGTACCAGCTCGCTAAACAAGTAGCATGAATTCACCTCAGCAAAGATAATTCTCCGCCATTCGAGATTGTTCTACAAAGATAAGCAACAACAACAACGCCTAGAAGGTTCTTGAATTCGCTAGATATACCTTCATTTGAGTATGGTGAGTTGGTATCAATAGCGGAGGTCTTTGGAATGGAGAGTTCAGTTTGTGATTAAACCCCGTAAAGTAAGCAACGCGAATAAAAGTGTTAGTATAAAGTGTTAAAGTGTTATAAATAAAGTAAACTTTTGTACTATATAAGGAAAATAAAAGGAAGTTAAACCGTTGTAATTATCGTAATTTAAAACGAACCTTGTTTGATTATTGGGAATAAAACAACGCAAAAAGGACGAATAAGGAAATTCGTAACAATATGTTAAGAACTGAATTTGCATAACTACTTTGGGCAATAAATAATTAAATGCGAAACAAAAAAAAAAGAAACTGTCATCATGACCTTGTTGCCCGACAGAGCCACCTTCGGCTTCTTTGACACACGCCCAACCGAAGAAGTCAATTAATTGTTTTACGGTTACGAATGGGTTCAAAATCTCATTTGGAGTGCGGTTGAACCCTTTTTTGTGCTAGTCATATGGTTGCGCGTGAATTGTATTTTCATGTCCAAATGCTCATGTAAATTCTAATGTAACAGCTTAGTTGAGATGCCTACATCCTGATCCACCTCACGCGCGTTTATTCTACGATCGTCCAAAATCAATACCTGGATTTAATCGACACTTTCTGGGGTGACCTGAACGTTAGGCGTCGCTTCTGCTGGTATGACCACAACGGGATTTAATAAACCACGTTTTAAAAATTGAAATTGATGGTGTAGAGTCCCATAGTATTTATCAAGCCTTTCCTTGATTTCAGTGATGGTTTTTTTCTTCATAAATTAAAGTTTGATAAGTACAGGAAATACACTTTTCCCCATTTTAGACGAAATTACCGAGGTTTTATGCTTTCTATGGCTGCCAAAGACAAACTAAGTGAGGCAGCTTGCTTAAAACTACTAATAGAAGACAGTTGACAGGAACAGTGTTGATTTTTCATTAACTACGAGGGTAGTTGAAAAAGTCAAAGAGCTTTCAAACCGCCCACTATGTCCCATGTCCCATTAGGAAAAGCTTTACATTGAATGATAATACTTGTAGGTATTTAAGTAGCAATGCGAGTAAAATATTTCTACCAAATATCGCGCAGGTATATCATTATATATATGGTATGATTAACCTGACCAATCGCCTCGCTTTTGGCGGGATTGTGAGGATTTTTGCGGGATTACGAAATAAAAGGCTTTGTTTTATTTATAATATAACGGGTTTTCAATAAGAGCGCTACAAAAGTTTTTTTAAATAAAACAAAACCCGTTTTAGATACCAATGAAATTCTTTATTCCTGTGAAAGTACGTTCGATGCCATTATGTATGGAACTCGATTTCTTTTGCATGGCCACCACGGGCACGCTTGCAGAAGTCCAGACGCTGAACCAAATTGTCGACGGTTTGCAAGCATAAATCGGCCGATACTGCTGCAATTTCACGTTTGATATTCGTACGAAGTTCATTAATCGTCGCTGGCTTGTTGGCATAGACCATAGACTTGACGTAGCCCCACAGGAAATAATCTAACGGCGTCAAATCGCACGACCGAGGCGGCCAATCGACTGGGAAATTTCGTGAGATAACACGTTCACCAGACTTGGTTTCCAATAAATTGATTGTGGCATTCGGTGTGTGGCTTGTGGCGCTGTCTTGTTGGAACCACATGTCCTCCAAGTCCATATTATCCAATTGGGGCCAAAAATATTCGGTTATCATTGAACGGTAGCGATTCGCATTCACAGTAATGTGCCGGTCTTGATCATCACGGAAGAAGTGCGGTCCAATGACGCCGCCGGCCCATAAACCGCACCAAACCGTAATTTTTTCGGGATGCAATGATAACTCTTGGATTACGTGTGGATTGCTGTCTGACCAATAACGCATATTTTGCTTATTGACGAAGCCATTCAGTCAGAAATGAGCCTCATCGCTGATTGTTGAGGCCTCTTAAAGTTGGCCTCTTAAAATTGAGGCCACTGACTCCAAATTTCGGTAGTAAATTTTAATAATTTCGACTCGTTGTTGGCTCGTATATCCTTCCATGATGAAATGGCAAACCTTACTGAAGAGAAATGTCAAAAGAGCGGGAGAAAATATGGAGTCGTTTGCTGTCCCTATCGATTTACTTTTGTAGCGTCTCTGTTGAAAACCCCATTGTAACGAAATGCATATATTTTTGTTTAATTTTTTATTCTTAACCAAAAAAATCAAGTTTTGTACAAAATGTGTCGCGCTTTTCGGTCATAAGCAGTTGGCCACGTTAGGTATGGTGTACCATCATATACACATTACAGACGATTTAATCTCAATTCTCAATTATTTGAATGATGTAACCGTAGTAGATAACAAAGTCGGCTTCAACCATCTTCCTTATTCACATTGGGTGTTATTTCTAAAATAAACTTTCCCCCAAAGCAAATGAAAACATATTGTGTGTTAGTGTTCGTGTTCTTTCAATTTGCATCTCTTTTTGTTTTTGTGATAGTAAAATTTGTTACCAAATAAAAATTTAAGTTGTAACGTGCATGCAACATTTGTTGATTTGCTTTAAAACTCGGTGGGATCTCGTAAACACAACGTGCAGTTGGTGAAAATGCTTGTTTCGAATTTTAAGTGACTTAGTTTTTGGCTCACTTACTCACGCAGAAACAAAATATTTTCTGTTTAGTTAGAGATTTGGTTAACATAAACAAAGTATTCACCAGCAGTTTTAGTAGCAAGGGGAATTTAAAAATTGATTAATCTCTCTTTATGCATATTCGGTAAGAAATTCGCTAATTTAATAATTTAAAAAAGTAAGGAAAACCAGAAGAGAATCACTTAGACCCTTTTGAAAAATAGCGAAAGATTCTGTAGTCTTAAAAAATAAAAATAAATTGTTTCCCATTACATCCCATGAAGGGACAGGGGAGAACTTCTCACAATCACTGAGCTGTGCGCTTTCCAGTTTTCACTCACAGATTGGGACCTACAGTTTTACACGGATTCCGAACGGTATTTTGACAAACTTTTTCATGGCTATATCCTCGATAGTGTCGCCGTCACTATGCGAGGTGACCGACGTCGAAAGAAATTTAAGGTGGTCAGAGTAGGGATCGAACCCCCGTTCTCATGCACAAGAGCCGCGCACACTAACCATTGCACCACCGATGGCCATCTTCTTACCCTCTGGTAAAATTTTCCGGATTCATTATTCATCCTGCACAATTTGGCCTTTCACCCTCCCTCTGCTACCGCTGCCATTTTTTCCCCCTAAATAGTTGATTTTCCTACCTTCTCAGCCTCTTGTACCGCTCATTCGCAGCACGCGCTGTAACTAACCGTTTCATTGCCATACGTGTAAAGTCTTTTTCATCAATTGCAATGCGACATTCGTCGTCGTACCATGGCTTATCCTTCTGCGGTTTTTGATAGCCAAGTCCAGTCCTTGCGGCGGTGTCCAAAGAATGGGACATGTGCTTCCACTTCGCATCTGGGTCCTCAGGAGGGGGGTATTCTACCCTAGCAGGAGAGTGAACTATTGTTGATAGGACATTGATATCTTCAGTATTTGCAGCTTGTCAATATCTAGCTTTTCCAGTGTGCCTGACATATTTTACCAATTGATAAATCTGGTTCTTCGTTCTCTGATCAGAAAATATCCAGGTCGCCTTATGTATATCCTTATGCTGGATCGTGTGCTACTAACTACCATGTTCTTTGCAGCGGCGAAGTCGATCAGTCTTATTCCATTACCGGAGGTAGTATCATGTAGACTTCGATTACCGATGGTTGGATAAAAGAGCACTTTCCTTTCCCAATTTGGCATTAATTTTATTGTCGTGGTTAGGGCAGCGTTCGTATACTTGCTCCAGACGCTCACAGAATGATTCTTTGATCTCATCGGCTTTATGCTCTGTCGGCGCGTGCACAGAAATTAACGAGATGTTGAAATATTAGTAAATCTAGGTTCTTAATAAATTTTGACAAATACAATGTTTTTTTTATTTACACCATCTTAATATTCGTTCTCTAAATACGTACTGACTCGAAACGTACCGCTCATCAATCACAACTCCCCACTAAACATCTTTCAGACTTTCCCAGATCCTTCTCACAGTAGCGCCATCAACCTTTAGTGGTGACATTGTACTTATGTATAGTAGATTTCACCTTATACACTCTGAAAAATCTTCCCTTTATTCTTGTTTGCATGCAAATATAACGTGTTTGTAGCTTGTGGCAAATATAATATACTTGTCTCCAAACACATTGTTTTTGTGCCTCAAATGTGGATTTGTTTGTTCAAAGCTGCTGAAAACAAAAACGTGACAGAAAGCACAGAACCAAAAAGCAGTAGATCTTCAATTCTTGAAAACAGTGCTTGCACGTAAGTATATGGGTGTTCCCAAACATATATATGGTTCGTGCATAATGTTAGAGGGACCATTTTTTCAGCGTGTAGCGACGATGTATTTGTGGACACAGTTAATATTAAACTTCACTAATCTGATAAAACGTTAGAATAATCAAGCTGCACTAGACACAACAAACTCTTTGTTGTCATTCCAAAATAAGCCTAAAATATATTACAATTTAAATTTTCATTCAAACTGTGTTAGTAAAGTGTTAGTTATGCCTTTTTAGTATTGCTTTATTTTCCGGTAATAAAACAAGGTTCTTTTAAATACCGTGTTTTTTATTCCATTTTTACGACATACAAAGTCGTCGAAAAATTAGTTCAGCGGGAAATAAAAAAGCACGCGTAATATTATTCTTATTACTTGCTCAGTACAAAATGTAATAATACTTCAAAAATAAGCCTTTACTCAATAAGGGAATTTCTCTTAAGGGTTTAAAATCAGAGTGACTTACTTCAATCGGATATTTATGTCACTTAGAACTTCTCGCTAGCCGTTTCAGGAACCATCTCGTAGTAACGCCATCTGTTGTCAATTATTTCAGAAAGTTCCGCAGCTACTTACTGGTAAGATCACATAGTAGCACGAGCGAATTCATGAACCGTTCGTGGTGAAATCGTATATGGTACCTTGAAAGTTTTACTAATCTGTTAGAACAATCAAGCTGTCGTACACACCACAAACTGTTTGTTGCCATTCTAATATTAATTTGTCATACTTTGCATTCAAATCTTAATTAAATTAAAATTGTAAAGAATTTTATTGTAACAATATGGATGTCCGGCCATGGTGGTATTTCGGGAATGGAATTCCCAGAGTATTCAAACCACGCAAAGCTTATTCAAGAAAGCTCAACATTAACAATGGACAAGAAATAATAGAAATAGAATAGAAAATGTTAAGAAGAGCAGAATAATGAATTTCTTCTACTTTGGCACATTTGAGAATAATATCAGGAAGTTAATAAATGAAGCTGGACAAACTTGAAGTTGGTAGATTTATGGTTGTTCTTTGAAGACACTTTATTTTGAGGACACATTTTACTACAACCAATTGCAGGGTTTAGCAGAAATTAATGCTGAACGTGTAAGGAGGACATTGAAACAATGGATAATTGTCTCTAGCACAGTGATGTTTTCGGGTGATCACGACTTCAATCCCTTTGCGATCATAAAATACCCTATATAATATAGAGCAGAGGTGACGAATTGGAGAACGTTCAAAAAATGTTAATGCTTGACGAATAACTATCTATGTACAAAGGTGGGACTTTGCCAAAATATTGGCCATTAGGGGAACCCAATGAAAAGAACCGAATTATATTAATAGAAAAACATTGTAAGAAAAAGTATCATTAAAAACAAACACAGTTTGAAAATATGGTATATCAACTACAAAAGAGCCATACCTCTACATTTTCAGATTTAATTTTTTTGTTTAAATCCTTTAACAAAAACCATTTCTCTCCGATGTAAAAATCTATGTCATATTCTCTTCCCTTTCGTCAAAAAACATCCGTATGAATATATCTATTATTATTAAGGGTCATTATCACCAACTGAGATAGAGGTTGTCACAACCGAATTAGAGGTTGTCACAACCGAATTATACGTTGTCACAACCGAATTAGGGGTTGTCATTGTCGAATTAGAGGTTGTCACTGCCGAATTAGAAGTTGTCACGTCCGAATTACATGTAGTCCCAACTGCATTAAAGGTTATCATAACAGAATTATAGATTTTGGCACAGACGAATTAGAGGTTGTCACAGCCGAATTAGAGGTTGTCACAGCCAAATTAAAGGTTCTCACAACCGAATTAGAGGTTGTCACAACCGAATTAAGGATAATCACTGCTTATTAAAGGCTGTCTCAACCAAATTTAAATAGTGTCACAAATGAATTTGGAAATTGTCTTATAATTTAACAGCCATATCGAAATTCGATAGTTGCAACCGAGTTGATGCAAAATTCGGTTGTTGCAGCTAAATTGATGCCACAGTCGATTTCTGCAACCGAATTTGACACTAATTTCCGTTAGTGCATCCGAATTAATTCCAAGTTTGGTTGTTGCAATCGAAACTACGGTAAATTTGATTGGAAGAGCGAATATAATTGTAAATTCAGTTGTTAGAACGGAATCAATTGTGAAACGAGGTTGCTACAACCGAATTTCCGTTGTGGGCACTAAATTCAGTCGTGATAACATCACTTCGGTTGTGCCACCCACAATTCGGTGGCAAAGGCCAACTTTATGGTTGCTACAAGCGAGAGAGTAGAGCTAACTAACAGTTATACTTTTCAAATTCCATACCAGCTGACAGCTAACACTTTTAATTACCTTTAACTGTATGATAACTGGAAATCGGGGTGAGTAATTTCGTACATATTTTTAATTTACAAAATCAGTTATTTGCGTCTACTGAAATTGTTTAAAGTTTGAGTTAGGACTTTTTGTAGCTAGGGTGCCTTAATTTGCCGAAATTTTTTTCCATAGATCGAAGAACGAAGAAGGGATTGTAACCTTTGTATTGCACCTTCTATGTTTTAATGTTGTTACACTGGGTTCTTTATGTCCTTAAGAACTTTTTGAAATAGGCCCTGTAATTTTACATTACTAAGGTTTTAGGCAGCAATGTATTACATTTTGAGTATTTCTTTTTGGGTGATAAGGTGAGATCTAATCATGCTTTCTTGTACTACCATCCAACAAGTTAAGTTTATGTGAAATTTATAAAATAAGTTTATTTTTCATGTCATGGTTACAATTGATCCGGCCTTGCACCAGCTGTAGGTGCAATTGTTGCTATTAAGTTATTAATCTTACAGCTACACACTAAGCACATCTTCCAAGATAAGCTGACACTTTTGCTAGCTTTACCGCACCGTATTAATTATTCACACAGGCAGATGGACGGAGACGCGTACGTCAACCATCACATAATATTTCCCTCATAACCGGTCTAGTCCGACTATAACTGAAAGACATCACTTTAATCAATTCATTAGATAGTTTGTTTGCACTTGAAATAAATTTGAGCAAAAAATGTTTAATTCATAAATTTAACAATAAAAACGATATATCGAAATTATTATTTTGAAAAGTCATTTCAATATTTTAATTAAAGGTAAATATGTGGGTTTATCCCCTAAACCACTGTGGTATAAATAACTTTTTTGTGGAAATAAATGTTTGATACTTTAAAATCTATTCGCATTGAATTTAATTGAAAAAAATGTGTTTAAATTAGTTCCTTCTGCAAAAGTCTCATCCAGAGATATGGGGAAATTGCGGTTCGTTTGATATTTAGGTTGAAAAATATCACTAAATTCAAAAATCAACTATTAAAGAAATAATTTCGTTGAGAGGGGGGGGGGGGGGGGGGGGAGATAAACTAGTTCACAATATTCCGCTCTTTCGTTTAAGAAGTTAGCTTATTTCAGCATTTTTTTCAGTTGTGCAGTTCTCTGTCATTTACTAGTCCATGCTCTTTTGTCTCACATTATTTGCACAGCTGGTGCCAAATGTTACCATATTTTTGGAATCTAAGTGTAACCAGCTTGTTCAAATTAACTACGGTGATATTGACGACTTTTGTTTCAAAAATACAAACAAATCTCAAATTTGATCTCCGCTTAAGATTGTATCAAATACTGACTTAAATATCCCGATTTATTATAAAAAGTTATCAGACTTTCAACAAAACTTCTGAAATAGGCCATTCCAGCCCACATGTATTAAACTATAACGACAAATTGAACTGAAATCGGTTCTTTAGTTCATAGCTCGTATGAACTATTGAACGTAAATGATACATTGAACTAAATGGAACTAGTGAACTTAATGGACTAAACTAGTTCATTCTGCTGAGCTAAACCAAAAAAAATGTTTCTCACTTGAATGAACTAAAGTGTCCAACTGTAAAATAATCCAGTGATATTTATATTTCTTATGTCATTGCCTTAGACCGGCTGAAATTTATAGCGCAATGATTTTCTGGATGACTTATAAAAAATCGTATTGTTAAATTTTTCTTCCAAATCATATTTAAATTTATCTCCCTTTACAACTATGCCGGGTCGGATGTGAATTTGAAGAGAAGGAGAAAAGATGTCGCCAAAATGAAAATTTCATGCCGATTTCAGAAAATATTCGATCGGCAGTACTCAGTAAAACAGTTGATTGCATATGTTGTTATTATGTCTGCCTTTTCTTGGTAATTAACAATGTTGCATCAAATTGTACACCAGTTTAAAATGAGGTTAAAAATTAAACTTCCGATTTTACAGATTAAAATTGTATGAGTAATTTTTTGGGTTAGCGTGGGTTAACCGAGTTAAACTTCGAAATGCGCTAATCTTGGTTGGTGTAAATGCTGTATAAAAGAAGCCACAGCTTTTCCAAACGCGCTCGAACACTGTTAAACCCGGTGCCATAAGAAGTACGTGTCTAAAAAATAATGAAAATCTCCTGAAGCGAAAATTTCCATCACTCTTATTTTGTTTGGTACTCAGCTCTTTGCGAAAATTTCGTAGACAAAATCAGTTACAGGGTTGTAACATCAAAGTTATTTCGTGCGACAGCAATTGTTTGATAATTGTTTGGGGCCGGAATTTTGACATTTTGATAATTTTAGTAACCAAAAGTAACACGACATGGGTTAGAGGAATTATAAATTAAATAGAGGAATTATAGAGGAATTATAAATTAAATATTTGTAAGGTAAATCAAAGATATGTAGTAACTGTCCGCAACAAAATTTTCCGTTTGGAGATAAATGTCAAAATTTCTTACGAAAATTTCGTAAGAACTGAATACGGTGCTTTACATGAATACGCGCTGAAATTCCAATAGCCGCTAACGACTCTCAAATGGTCAAACTGCCGCCGCCGACAAATTGAGGTCGGCTTTGAATCCTGGTCGAGTGGCCTCAGATATTGTACTCTGGCCGCCAACATAAAAACATAAAAACTTCGAGCTAATTTCCGATAATATCGGGTCGGCTTTACTCTCGTACCCTAGATTTAAAGGTTAGTTGGAAACTATTTCGTATCCACAAAATATTATTGTTTGTCATTTACCCTATAGTTGCTGGAAAAAGTTTTTTTTTAATTTGTCACGAAAAATGATTTACGGGGGAAATTTAGCTATTAATAAACCATAACCAACGTTATAGCGCACTTTAATATTGGACTTGGAATGGCAGCACAGCGCAAAAAAAAAAAATATTTCTGGCATCTCAAATTGGGCTTGACTAAATTTTAGAATATACCAGACATTTGCAGCGGAGGAGTTTAGCTTTAAGAAACTTTTATTAAGAGCCACCCTGTTGAAGAAAATACTGAAAAGGTTATATTCATCTATTCGTCAAAATTATTTCAGTCTAAAAAAAATTTTTAGTTTGAGAAGAAGTGCTTACCAAACGGTTTGACATAATGTAAAACTTTTTTAAATATTTTTGCTTGAAGTATTGCAGCCGTGTGTTCAAAAGTATATTTTAGTGAATAATAATTGTTAATTTTTTCTTTAAATATCTGTGTAACGTTAAAAATAACTCACTATTAAGCAAGTGTTTTATAAAAAAAATCAGCTTAGAAGTTAGGGGCCTTGACATGTTAAGCATCAACGTCTAAATAAATGATTCTGTAAACCTGGCTTCTCCTCTATAAAGCTGTAGCGCATTCTAAAATGATACACAATTTAGAAGTTCTGATATTATTACCACTTTTTTCCAATCGAACCCACAGTGCACCGTGGTATAAGGTAACATATTATCACTCTTCTAATGGTATCTAAACATAGTGCGTAGTTCGTCAATATTTCGCAAATATGTACTTATTTTTTTCACTGTCATAGTTCTTGAAATGTAATCATCGTTGTTAGGAAATTTTGAGGAACTTGTCTAATCAAGTTCCAGCTAAATTTACAATTGTTGTAAAAGTGCTAGTCACTTTTATATTTGAAGGGACCTGATATTTTTATAGATGTTTTGTTTGTAATTCAAGTTTTCTGTTGTCACTATTATATTTGAAGGGACCTGATATTTGTATAGATGTTTTGTTTGTAATTAAAGTTTTCTGTTGGTTTTTACAACATCATTGTTGGAACTGAGTCTATAAAAGAAAACAATTCTAGTTTCACCGTAAAGCCTCAGTTTCGCGTTGAAAGTCTAACCGAAGATAAGTGCAATAATGCGCGCATTTTTAATCGTGTCCTTGATTTGCGTTCTCAACCTGATCTTTTCATATGGATCAGCCGTGGAACTGAACGATGACGGTGTTGAGTTAATTCGGGAGAAACGTCAATTTGGCTACGGTGGCTTTGGAGGGGGTGGATATGGTGGTTACGGCGGCTATGGAAGACGTGGTTACGGTTACGGCGGGTATGGCAGACGCGGTTATGGTGGAGGTTATCGACGACGTGGTCGTTTCTATGGCTAAATCCCTGGCAATATCGAAAGATGTCTACGACAATTCGGACCAATATAACCCGTTAAAAAAAATCAAATAAAAATACAGATTATTGATATAAATGTGGGAAATTGTTCAAATAATTGTACCTAAGAACCAGAATAAAACAACACAAAAATATTATTAATGTGTAAAATTAATAGTACTTTAATTTATTTACTCGCTCAGATAAATTTTGGTGCTACATTTGGTGATAAAAATGTACGATATTTTTAATCTTGGATCACTGTGGTCCAGTATAGAGGTTTATGCCGATTGTTTCTGCTTCAGCGGCGGCGTAGGGTCCTGGGAAAACCGGCGGCCGCGGCTTGGTCGGATAACCTGGCGACTATATTGCTGCTGTGCAGAGTTCAATTCTTAGGAAATTTGTGTGTGTATTTGTAATGTGTTAGAGAATGGGACTACCTTTTGGTGTTGTAGCGTGTGGAATTTCGTCTGGATGTTGTTATGCAAAACTCAAATTGTAGTTTAACTTCATACGTTAATTCATGGGAAGTTAAGCTAACTGTTATTAGGAAATATTCTGATTGAGGTTGTGTGTAGGTTATAGTTTGTTGCTCTGTTGAGTTTGCCACTTATTGCAAATCAGGACACTGTCATTAACTGATCGACTATATGAAAGATTAAACAAAAAGTTATACGCCGCCTGAAAAAACGGCGAAGGCGTCGGCGTAAAGGTCTAGTCCAGTACTGCTCAAAAGTCTATTGTGAAGAAAAATATTAGTTTGATAACCGGTTCTATTCCATTCCGGTTCTAATCCATAACTAGCAATATAATTGACTCTTAAAACTTCTGTAAAATTCCAGTTTCTGAAAAAAAAATATTTGTAGCTTCTAAATTATAAACCAATCGTTGTTGTTGGCATAATTCATTCAACAAAGTATCTGTCATAATAAAATTATAATCCAATAAAGCTTGGGCTTAAACGTTTTTAAGATGACTCGTGTTTCGATTTGTAGTTTGAGTTTGAGATTTTATTTCAGAGAATTTAAAATTGTGAAATGTGTATATGAGTCATTCCATGCCAAAGCGGACAACAAGTAAACCCCATGGCTCTGATTTTTCTCAAAACTTATAGAAATGTCATCCTTTTAAACCGTAAAGCATGAGAATGTGGGTTCGATCCATGCTCTGACCACTTTACATTTCATTCGACGACGGTCACCTCGCTTAGTGACGGCGAGACTACCGACTACTTAACCATGGAAAAGCTTCTCAAAATACCTTTCGGAACCGGTGTAAAACTGTAGGTCCCAATCAGTGAGTATGAACTCTAAAGCATACAGCTCAGTACTTGTGAAAAGCTCCCTCCAATCCCTTCATGGGATGCAATGGGAAACCATTTTTTTTATATACCTGACTTAGTGGGGAAAACAAGTAGAGCTATAGGCATTTGAATGGCAAAAAAATTTGAATCCTTTAAATGTCTGTATCTTGAACCTCGAGCCGGTTAAGCGGGTTATGAAGCCCTTCAATGTGTTTATGTACTACGGCAATGACAAAGAGCAAAGACATGGAGGCCAGAAATACTCTAATTGCATACAAGGATATATCTACTCGCATCGTCATTACGACGTTCGAAATTCGAAATTCCGCAGAATTTCTGTGGTATAGGCTTATGTACCCACTGGGCTTGGGCTTAATGAGGACACCAGTAAGGACTATTTTCATAGTCAACTTGATTTTGCTAAAAACTGCATATCATTTGGTGATATGAAAATATTTCTGGGAGACTTCAGTGCCAAAGTGGGCAAAGACAACAACAACTTACAAGATGTTATGGGAAGACATACACGCTGAAAACGCTGTCCTTTTTGTTGGTTGGATTCATATATAACGAGTTTGTAGCTTGTCGCAAATAAACAATATTTGTGTCCAAACAGATTGTGATTGCTATCCAATATAACATGTTGGAGGTACAATGATTCATAGTTTATAATATATGTTTTTGCGACTCAAATGTGGATATGTTTGTTGAAAACTAGTGTAAACAAAAAAATTTGTCAGCCAACAAAGTAACAAAAAATGAGAGCAGACCTTCAATTCATGAAATCATCGCTTGCAAACATACACAGGGTTCCTGCTAAATGTTGCTGGGACCGTTTTTTCTGATTGTAATTTCGTAACTCTGAAGAGTAGCAATGGTGACAGGCTCATAAATTTCTCTACTTACCGTCAACAGATTATCGGTGGAGCAAGCAAGCAAGCATCAAATTGACCATATCAGCAAGATGTTTTTGGGTTCCCTGCTGGACGTCAAATCTAGATGCCGCGCTGATATTGATAGCATCCATCATCTCTTAGTGGACAATTTCCATCTCCGTGCAGCAACTGCCAAAGGTATTAATAGCAAAATCGTAAAATACAATACAGACCGACTGCTATTCATCTATTCCAGTGATGCACCATCAAAGTCTACCGATCATTTTGCACAGAACAATCAAAATATCTGGCCATTTATTGTTCGAACGTTGAAGGTAACTGGCATGGAGTTCCTTGATGAGTAGAGATGAAAAAATATGCCTTGGATTAATACAGAACCCTGCATCAACGTTACTGAGACAATTAAGAGCAGTCTGCTGCCAAGGAGGAACCATCATCCTTGGTAGTAGTCAACGAGTATTACCTGCACAAAATCAGTGGAAATAAAAATATCTCACTAAAGACGAAATTGTGATTATACAACTGCAGTGTGACGTGTGTACTGCTACATGGATGTGGTTCTTGGAGCTTGACGTATATGATAATGAAGAAGGTCCAAATGGTTATCAATCGTTTTGTGAGGCAAATACTCTGTATTTACAGATCTAATACAATTTCTAAAGACGATTGCGTTAGACATACGTAGAAGAAAACAGAGCTGAATCTAACACATACTTAGAAGTCCAACATCAGATGTTGCTAGAGTGACACTTGAATAGAACCCTCACGTTCCAGTAATGGCATCAATTATAAAGATGGATGTAATATAGTTGTAGCATGCGCGACTCTTGTACAGAACAAGGGTTCAAGTCTCACACTTACAATCTTTCATTTCTTTGCCGACGGTCACCTCGCTTAGTCAGGCCGACAATGTCAAGTAATTAGGCAAGAAAAGCTTATTAAAATAGAGCTTGAAAACAGAAAGCGCATTGCTAACTGAATATGTCAAGCTCTTTTTAATCCATTCATGAGATTGATATTGAAAATTTGTTTTTCTTTAATTGAATTTATGTATATTTTATATTCCGACTTTGGCGATTAATTTTATTCATCAGTTTTATTCTATTTGGTGTCAAAAAGAGAAAATATTTGTTAAGTTTAGTAGAGTGTTGTGATAAAAGTGAATCCACAAGATTACCTATATTTAAATCGATAATTCCCCTTTACCAAGTCACTATCGTTTAGCCTATAAGTATGCAATATTTCTTGGAATTTTTTATACTTCTATTAAAATTTTCAGAAAAAAACTGAGCAAGAAAATTTCTTAACGTATTTTAAATTCTAACATAATCACTTACTTAAACCAATAAAAAATAACAATTCTGGCATATGCCTGTCTTCCCGTGCACTTGACAAATGCTCCCCAAAGACACGGAATTTCAACAAACAATGACAACGAATAAAATAGAAAGCAGAACCCCATAAAAAACATCTAAATGCTCCCCACACACTTTGACAACGCTTGTCAATTTCATTTCCACTCGTAATACGAGACCGACCATGTATGCGAAAATTACATTTGCACATTTTTCCCGTTGTCCCATTGTGGAGGTAACAAAAAAAACTCAACTTTCATTTCGAGTGGGGGAAAATGAATCTAAATCTAAAACATTACACACTTAAATGTGTGGTTGGTATTGGGAGATGGGGCTAGGGGTAGGCGGTTGTATGGTAGTGATTTGCCCTCGAGAGTGCTTAAGGGAAATTTAACAAATTACCACCTACTTGTGGTTCATTCCATTCCTATCACTTTTTTCAAGTTGCCACATTTGAATTGTGATTTGTTATGTTTTTTTGTACACTCAGTTTGTATGTGACGTTCACATTTCCACCACACATTTGACATTTGTGGAGAGTCGTAGTGTTTTTTTTATATAATACGGATATCGTTCTCATGTTCGGCGTGAATTAGTGGATTTACGTGTCGCACATCATTTACGTGTGATGCAGAGGTGGGGCGCTGGGAATTAAATATGCACCCCTTGGTAGATTGCGTGGAAATCGGTATATTTGTTTATATACTTAGGACAACAAGCTCTACTCTGAGAAGTGTTAAATGTTAATATTTCTTTTCTTCGCTTTAAAGTTTGCTTTACCCAATGTAAATGTTATAATCCTGTCCGCTTTTTTGTATTGTGTAAAATGGATATGATTCTGTACAAATGATTCTGTATTAAATGTGGTAGCGAAAGTGTATTGCATTGCAGACAACAGTAAATTACGTTTCGATTGAGATTATGATATTTGACTTCCGCGAAGATAGATCAGAGCAAAACACGCACACAAACTTACGTCTGTCCAAAGATGACTTTATTGATTACATTATGTTATACGTTGTAGAATTGGGAGTTATTTTAAGAAATTAAGGAAGAACTTATATAAAAATATTAAAAAAAGAGTTAAACATAGAATTTAAAATATTGATTGTATTTCTAGTTAGGGGACCAAAATACATTAACAATTTAAAAAGGGTGTGAAGATAAATTTATTTATTGAAGATACAAACCACTTATACAAAATTTCTGAAATCTGAGTTTTTGCCAAAAAAAAGAAAAATAAATTTTGTGCCAAAAAAAAGAGCCAATAAGCGTTCTTGAACCCATTTATGATGAACATGGCATATAATTAGCTTTATATACAAACAAATATGTTTTCTTCCTTTAAAAAGCTGACATTGGTTATTTTTTATTTAACCTGAGTCGCTCGCGACAAAGGTGAATGAACTTCTAATGTCTAGCCGCCTAACACCGTAACACCGTAGAAGCGCATAAACAGCGCTGCCTATATATATCCTAATTCCGTTTCAGATCGGAAATATAGCCCAATTTATGAAGTGGCCAATGTTATTGACAGAAATAATGATTTCGAATGCCAATATTGGACACTCCTGATAAAAGTGAATGGACTAACTATATATTCCAAATTAGCCCCATGGGAGCGCATAACAACCCTATTACAAATATATCCTGATTCCATATCAGATCGGAGATATAGTCAACTTTATGAAGTCCATTCACTTTTATCAGGAGTGCCCAATATGGGCACTCGAAATCTTTATTTCTGTCAATGACATGGGTCGCTTTGTTTTATTGAAAAGTTTTCGTTTTAACGATTCTCAAAAAAGCTTCCTTGGAGGTAAACTTTTTTTTATTTTTTTGATTGGATCACCGTTTCCGAGTTATAGCCACTTTTTTATTTTAGCGATTTTTCGAAAAACATTCTTCCGGACGAATTGGACCACTTTATGTAAAACCGTTAGAAACCTGCAAAAATTGGTTATGTTTTCGATTAAAAACTCCGTTTCCGCGATAGAGAAATTTTTTCTAATTTTTTCATTTTGTCGATCAAAACTGCTGATGGGTTACCCTGGGTGACCCATTGCCCATCGTCATTGGTAGCTACCCACTATTTTCCCCATTTCCCTGAGGGTAATGGGTAATCGTGATGAGTAATTCCCTATCGTCGTGGGTAGCTACCCATTAGTAATTCCCCTTTGTCGTGGGTAGCTACCCAATATTTTCCCCATTACCCTGAGGGTAATGGGTAATCGTAATAGGTAATTCCCCATTGTCGTGGATAGCTACCCATTATTTCCCCCATACCCTGTGGGTAATGGGTAAACCTGCCATTCCCCACGTCGATGTATATGGGTTACACTTGCGGGGGGTGTTGGTAAATAGGAACTGTGATTTGGACAGATCGTAGAATTTGGTGTTAATTGTTGACATTTTGGTGTTTAACTACATCTAATTTGTTCGACTCGAGGTCAGAAAATGAAAATCCAGGTGATTCCACTGTTTTGTATCATTTATTCCCAATATTTCGATTAGAATCGCCGATCATCTTCAAGGGTTACGTGTAAAACGCTCGAAAAACAAGAAGAAGAGAGTACGTTCTCCTATGCTATATGCAAACTTTCGTCAACTCTAGTTGACATAGTAGTTTGTAATTGTTAGAAGACTTTTTCGATAATTTGTTTCATACTTTGGTAGTGTCAGAAAATGTATTGATTTCGGCTTAATCCATTTGAAAATTATTTGAGAGAACCACCACTAGATTGGCAACAGTTAAATAAACATTATACTGTATACATTTTTAAGTTATCTCAAGACGCTTGGAAATGCGCGACTTCCCAAAGTTGGAATTTTTTTCAACCTTTAAATACACAATGATTTCCTGAAAATGTACCGGGATTCATAAATATATTTAATGTAAAATTATGGCCATTTGGAAATGCACCCTACAGTCAGAATTCTCTGCAAATGTAAAATTTTCGAACAAATTTTCATTTTCGATGTTTGGCAAAAATTTCGCTCGGTGTTTTTTATTTACTATTTTTTGATTGTAGTATGACTCCGACAAATTGTGTATAATATTTTGCAGAATGTGACTCTGCTATTGAATATTTCCGAATTTGCACGCCCATTCCAGTTATTCAAGGTCGACAGCAAAAAATATATATATCTTTATCACTAAGATTATTCTAAAATGTGGATGAACCATTTGAAATAGAACTCGAACCCAATCAATTGATGACTTAGTGCGAGAGTATGTTTAAGTCGGTTCACCCGAATGAAATTCCTTTCTACCTTTTTTTTTGCATATAGACTTAGTTTGGATTTTTGTGTTCTTACTAAGTCCATCAATTGATGCATTGAACTTAATATTTTACAAATGAAAATTACTCGTAAATGAAGATTTCAAAACCAAATATTTGGAAAATATAAACGAGCAAAATCAACGTGAGACTGTCGATGTCTAAACGAGTGTCAAGAATAAATGCAACAAACACAGTTACGTTCTTTTGAAAAAATTGCTTCGAAACACTGTTTTGGATTAGAGAAGAAATTTGATTTATTATAGGTCATAAACTAGGTCCTACTTCTTCGCAGACGGAAACACCAAGAACATAAAGTTGATGCAAAACAAGAATTACCATTGATAACATTAGCTAGATACTCTCTCTTGTTTATATCTGTTTTTTCGTTCAAGTTACTTAACTATGTAAAGGATAACTAATGTCCTATTTTTACTTCATTGATTTCCAAGCCAATATTTGAAGTGGTTCACACATATACATTTGTGGTAATTTTTTATGGCACCAATCTTTCAACGACAGCAAAGGACCCACATTTGTATATGTATGTGGTATATGTATGTATGTGGCCCCAGCATCGGTTACGGCATTTTTGTTTTGTGTTAACGAAATCATTTTTTATATCCCTCACTTAACTTCAGCCATAAAATCGACCATCTATTTGTTCCTGCCATTTCTATGGACATCATTGGTAGTGTCAAAACACTTTTTGGTAGTGAGTGAGTGAGTAGTCGTTGGCTTTTATCAACACCTTATGTTAGGAATTCTCAAATGGATGCAAGTCCTTAATCAATTTCCGTTACGAGTAGTGGCTGCCGACCAATGACAACAAAAAAAGCAAAGATATTTATTGATAGCCATTGTTGGAAGACAGTAGCCGTAGTTTGTTTTAGTTTCTCTTCCCCAGCCCCACAAATGGAATATTGTCACAAGTTGTTGTGCCATTTCCCAGTCCAAGATCTGGGATGGGAATAAAAGGCATTGGAATAAAATGAACAAATAGACATTTCAGGTGTTTTTTATATCCATTATCACTTGAATATCAAACAAAAGGGACCTTAAAGAGACGTCGACGACACTGGGTACTTTTAATTTATATGAATTGACTTTTTGTCTGACTCTGACAGCAACAGGAATGCCCGAATTTGTCCGTTTAATAGTTTGGAAATGTCCTTTTTGTTAAGTTGCGTCTTTTGTTGTTTGCTTATATGTGATTTCATTATCTAGGTAGACTGTAAGTGAGTGGCGTGTTTTTTTTTATCAAGGACATTACATGACTTAAGATTTTTATGAAGTTGACTGTGAGGTTTAATTTGATAATAAACATAATGTATATCCCAGGAGAGTGGTAGACCTAATACCGATATTCAGGAATCAATTTTAGTAAAATCAGGGTTGCTAACCACGGATCTGGATTTCAATTTTTTGGAATAACTCTAGGTTCTAAAGTATTTGAATAAACAGTTATTTGCAATATTCATGTGTGTAATTAAGTCAAAGTTCCGGTATTTGTATCTCCAATTTTAAAGCAAATACATTTACATATTACAGAAATAGTAGACACTTTTCAAAGAAGTATTCATCATTCACGACCGAGAAAGTGTAATGGACCTAAAGTAAAAAAATGGGGAACTTTAAAATTGTTGTGAAGGTTTTAATTGTTAACAGTTGTGTCAAAATTTTGTCCTATTATTTTTTTTTCAATTATTCTGAAATGATAGCACATTAAATTTACAATCCAACGAATAATGCTTACTACTGCAGGCAAAGGAAAAAAATTGAACATCATGTTTGGCGTTAAAATATTTCTTTAACCTCAAAAGTACTTCGTTTGCTACTTAGTGCCATGATCACCCCCCGAAAATATTCTTGAAAAATTTTAATTTAGTTTTTATTCAATTTTGTAAATTGTTATTATGTGTGTTGTTCTCTAATTAAACGAGGTTATTTTTAAAAGCCATCCAAACTGGATTTGCGTTGTCTGTGCTTCGGCGTTTTGTTACTTGTAATGCAAATTAAATTTCAGTATCAGTAGAAATAATTTTTTTTTGGGCTGAGCTAAAAAAATAATATATGTATTAGGGTGGCAATGAAATGTATGGAGCAATTATTTTTCTCGAATTTTAACAAATACCAAACATTTTTTTGATGACAAAAGTATCAAAAACTGTTACCAGCTAAAGAGGAGGTAACAGCGCGTGACAGCTGATTTGTTTGCTGAAAAGTTGATACAAAAACATTTTATAAATTATACAAGTAAACAATAAAAGTGTATACGGGAAGAAATAAATAATATATTTTGTACCAAAACGACAAGAGCGCATAATAAAATAGAGGAAGGACTTTTGTTTCTTTGTGCCATGCAAATGGAGCAGATAGAATGACTTGCTTTTGTTTTAGAAACATTCAAAAGGCTCCAAATGTATATCAAAATTTTTAACGTAAATATCTCCGTAAATATATATATTGGTGAGTAAAAAAATAAATTGTTTCCCGTTACATCCCATGAAGGGATTAGGGAGAGCTTCTCACAAACCAGTGAGCTGTGCGCGTTCTAGTTTTACACTCACTGCCTGAGACCTACAAATTTACACCGGCTCCGAACGGTATTTTGAGAAGCTTTGAAGAATGGCTTGCATTTTATGTGTTTAATTAATTCAATTTTAATTTTAATTCAATAAAACATAAATATATTAGACTGTTACATTTCCTGTTTTGCCTCTTTCATATTGTGCAGAAGCCCATATGGTTTTGTTTTGTTTCTCTGCTTTTGACAACCTGCTATTGTGAGGTGAATTATTTACCGTGTTGCCGGAATACCAGATACAAACAATGGTGACAATTCTGTAGTTATGATTTGATTGTTACCACATACACAGAATAGGGGTGTAAGCCTTCTCTCGTGAATCAAAAATTCAAATATATCTATATCTCATATAAACTGCCTTACCCCTTAAGGCTCAAAATCCCGGGTTATATCACAAGCGATAAGTGCTCCGGAAAACACATCGACATATAATTATTATTATTATCAAACAAACAAAAAAATATGTTAATCACGTGATTAGAAGACAACGCGTGCATTAATTATGTATTTTTGTTTTGTTTTGTCAGTTACCCCATCTAAAATAGTGATTCACAAAGCCGAATTTCTAGTCTATTTTATGTTTCAATTCTTAACAGGTTCATGTGTCGCAATCGCATAAACTTCAACAAAATGTGTTGAATTTCTAAAGAATTAATTTGATTTCTATTTAACTTAATTTTAATGGAAAATCTTATTAGATGGATTTTATATTGTGACTCAAATGTTTCTAATCTGTTGTCATCATTCATCTGATCGTTATGTTTTGCTCTAGTATGGATAACAAAGTATATAAAAAGCTTAACTGCATTCTAGAATATACCAGCTTGAGTTTAAGTTCTGATCAGTGAGAATGCGTTGTATACTTTTCGCTGCACTAATTTGCACCTTCTTGGTGGCGTTATCCATGTCGGAGCGTCTGTTAAGTGACGACAGTGGTGATTTAGTGCGTGAGAAACGCCAGTTTTACGGAGGTTATCCCGGAGGTGGTTTCGGTGGTCCATACGGCGGATATGGCGGCTTTGGCCGTCCTTATGGTGGATATGGCGGATACGGCGGTTATCCTGGTGGTTATGGTGGTTTTGGCCGCCCCTATGGTGGCTATGGTGGTTTCGGTCGTCCATTCTTTGGTTAAATAAAAAAAATTGTAATAGTTAATAAAACTAAATACTAATGTACCTGTGTAAATATAATCATTTAGTGTTAAATAAAACAATATTTTAAAATTTTCAATTATTTAAAGTGATTTAATGGTAATTTGTGATGTCCAGAAGATTAAGATAATCAAACAATATAATTGCGCGAAATACCACCATAAGACATGTGCAAAAGGTCTTCATTCTAGAAAATTAAGAACAAAATAGATTTTGATACCTCAGACTGTGATGACATTTCGTGCCAGCCAAAGGTAATCGAAAATGCCATTAGCCTGACTTCTGCCTGAAAAACACTACAATGGTCTAGTAGCAGTCGTGGAAGAATAAACTTCAAAACCTACTCTGCAATATAGTTTGGAGCCATAAGTGAACTCTAGAAGCCCAAATCACTTCTTCTGGTGCTGGTGATACATCACGAAGTATGTCTTAATGTCTGTGCTACCAGGTGATGGAAAAGCCTCACACAATCGCCGGGGACATATTCTCTGGATTATAACAATTCTCCGGACCATCTTCAACAGACTTTTGACTGTGGAAAAGTGGAGCACTGACCACCAAATGACAATTCTGTATTGCAATATCGAAGGGACAACCACTGTATATGGCCTCGTTGCACGAATACATGACCACTGTTGCTTTATTGATTCCATTCAATGTGTTAGACTTGTAACAGAGTCTTCCGTCCAGAATCACTCTTTTAGACAAATTACCTAGATGCAATGTCTCTACATAGGGAAGCTTGTGGAACCTGGTAAAGAGTATGTGCTCGACTTTCGCCGGTATTACTCCCAACCCATTATCCGTGGTCCACTTGAAATTGCCCGCGTCAAATTGCCCGCTGAAGCAAAATACTATCCCTCCTTAAGGTTCTACCCTATTCACATTTCTAGTTAAGGTCATGTAGTTTAGGGCCAAAGTAGTTCATAGTTCAGAAAGTAGTTCATATATCAAATTGGTCAACAGATAGTGTCGACGGGCCAGTATTCAAGCCGATGTAATACGTTGACAGTTTTCTATAAAACACAATTCATTCTACATCAGTACAATGTTTTCGAAAATCTTAGCTATTTCAGATCTAGCTAAAGATCCTCATCAGCGATTGTTGTGAATGATGCTATTAAACAATTCTTCATAATATAGCGGAACCGTAAAATCACAACCCTAATGAGAATTCTATAGTATATAATATAAAAAATAATGTTTGCAACTAAGCACAAGATAACACAGCTAGAAATTTCCCTTTCACTTCATAAATAATGTATTTTAAATCCTTCTCATAAATAATTTTCATAATATCTACGAAACTTATAAAAACACATTTTTGATGGCGTATGTTTCATAAATTTTACGAAGAACGTCCGAAATATGTTTATTTTCCAATCACATTTTGAACAGGTAAAAACTATCCGATGAGGAGCACTGACACGGACAGTAAGCATTTTAAGCGTATCGGGAAAATGTATTGGCATGTTTAAAGATTTTTACATACCCTGGAGAAGGGCGTGGCATCCCCCTTTTTTACGCATAAAACACACTTAATATAATATGTACCAAATATGACTGTTTAACCTAGTAATTAGATGTGATTATTTAAGGTTTTATGTCCTTTAATATTTATATCTTTCTAAATTTCTTTACGACCACGCCCACTTATAGGGCAATACAATGAAAATACCTTTACACTAGGGTACTACTATGTTGGATGTACCAAAACACATCTAAAAATTTTCTGAAATCCTTAATCCAATTTTCCAAAAATATATCAATATATATATATAAGTGCTCATCGGTGGTACCATGCTGCAATAGTAGTGTGCGCGGCTCTTGTGCATGAGAACGGGGGTTCGATCCCTACTCTGACCACCTTAAATTTCTTTCGACGTCGGTCACGTCGCTTAGTGACGTCGACACTATCGAGTCTTTAGCCTCGAAAAAGATTCTCAAAAACCGTTCGGAACCGGTGTAAAACTGTAGGTCCCAATCAGTGAGTGTAAAACTAGAACGCGCACAGCTAACTGTTTTGTGAGAAGCTCTCCCAAAACACTTCATGGAATGTAACGGGAAACCATTTATTTATTTATTTTATATCTATATAAAGGGTGTCCCAATAAAAGTGCATGATTTAAATTTTGTGGCACTTTCTCTCTGTGCAAGTGATAGCTCTGAAATTTGACACCTGTCGCCTATGATTGGTACGATTATTAAAAATAGAGTGCTACACAAAGGAAGAATGCGTTACCATTGTAAAAACCCCATTACAATAATGGGGGAAGTTAAGCTGAGGACGCTCGCCAACGTCGCGGAATTTTCGGTCGTGGAAGTGCACCTAATGTGTCTTCAATTCGAAGGGCGATCAAAACATTTGAAGAAACTAGCATGGTTACGGGCGGTAAGTTTCCTGTGCGTCGACTCTTGAAGTCATTGCTATTGTTAAGAAGAGTGTCACCTAAAACATAAATTTGGAATCGTTCATAACAACTTCAAATTTCACGAAGCACCACTGAGCGAGTTTTGATGCAAGACCTCCACCTTCAGCCTGCAAGATTTAGCTCACTTAGAAGCTCGTCATTTTAATTGCAATTTTTTGAATTAAAGCCGAATTGTCGTTCCACAAAATCCTTAATAAAAACTTTATTTTTCATCCAATATTGTTAAAATTACGCTTAAAATGTTGGTAACTAAAAATAAAACATTCCGAATCGTCAGTATAACGTAGAAAAAAAAAACGAAATTAAAATGAAAAATTTTGAAAAAAACGTAAAAAAAAAATTTGAGGTGCCATAACTCAGCCATTTCTTATCAGATAGAAATTTACAGCATATCGACGGAAAGGACATTCAATTATCTTTACAACGATATGCCTGTTTGGTTGGGTTCCACAAGGCTTTGAGTGGGACCATACACCGTAAAATACAAAAGTACCGTTATCTTAAAAACGGTAATAAAAAAAAAAAATTTACAGCGTTTTTCGTGTTCATGGGGTCCCAATTCACATATCTAGGCATGTGGCGTTCTTGGTATTTTTTTTCTGTAAACCAGTGTTATTTGTTCAGTTACCACAACATAAAATTATGTATTTCCAACGTGACGCTTAAAATTCTAAAATCAAATATTACGATTTTTTAAAATGTCAAGATTTTCTGTAGTTATTAAGAAAGGTAAGTAAAAATAGTGTAATTATGGGTTTTGTATTAAAACGTTTATTTTGCAGAAAATCTTCAAGCAGATGTTAACCCATATACTTATAAGTATATATATAACTTTATTTTTCCGCTTTTTATTTTTTTTATAAGAATGAAGGAATAGAAATCATCATATAAGAATAAATTAAAATTCAAAAATTATTTTGTGACACTATCTAAATTCGGTTGTAACAACCTGTAATTCGGCTGTGACAACTTCTAATGAGGATGTGACAATCTCTAATGAGGTTGTGTTAACCTCTAATGAAGTTGGGTCAACCTCTCAACTTCTAATTCTGTTGAGACAACCCCTAAATTCGGTTACAGCTAATGCGGCTGCCTCAACTGGCCGTCGCACAGTGGGATTTCTTCATACAAGCCGCGGCAAAAATTAGAAGGAATCGAGCTAGGGCTTTGAAATTTCGCACACATCTCTCATATTGCTAAATTAGAAAAAAAATCCGCCCACAACCACGCCTACCTCCAATATAACGTAAAATAAAAAATTGTTGTATTTTCCTCATTTTCATACCTATGTCAATAAAAATTACTGCCAGTGCTTGCATTTGAGTCCTCAATTATATTAAAAATTTAAGTGCCACGCCCAACGACCATATATAAATTTTCATTTTTCAAAATTTTCGAAAACACAGATATAAATCTTTGTAGTTTGTGATAGATGTAAATCAGCACTTACATCTATATAAATAACTAAAGCCTAATATGTTAGCTGAATATTTGCAAAAAAATTAGGGGGCCATAGTTTACCGTTTTTTTTTAATTAACCAATCATTCCAAATAAAAGTCAAATTTGTACTATAAAATTATCGAAATTTATTAATTTTTCAGCATTTCTCAGTGCATACTTTTAGGGATATGATATATAAAACACAACCGCTGTAAAAAAAACTTTAACTAACGTTTCTATTATCGACAGCATTAAAACACATATGCCTACAAGTATACACCATTTTATATGATGTTTTCATCCATTTTTGTAATGAAATTTCGTGGCACTTTTTTTATAAAAGTTATAACTTTGTCCAACCGTATAAAATATTATGGGAATTTTATTTATGAATCAAAAGAATACACTCCCACCTTTCACATTTTAGCAACCAGACCACAACGATCGATAACGACCACCTTTTTTAGTCCAAGAAAAACTAAAAACACTTAGTTTTTTGAGTGTCATCATAAAAGCATGAATATATTTTAATCTGTTATTCTTATTCAATTATTTTTTCTTAAAACTTAATGTAGAAATACCATATTTTTTAAATATACATATTCCAAATCGATTCGACAAAAAGAAGTTATGTTTCCAGCCCATTGAAATGCATGAAAATCTGAGGCAGGTTACTGCAGAGTTTCATTTTGTTGACTTTGCCGCCTTTTTTTGTACCAAAACAAAATTTGTTGAAAAAAACTAATGATTTATTTCTCCTAATTAAACAATTCTCTATAAAACTGCATCACTACACCACCCTCTGTGCGTTGGTGGTGCAATGGTAGTGTGCGCGCCTCTTGTACATGAGATCCTCTCTTGTACATGAGGTTCGAAACCTGCTCTGACCACCTTCAAAAAAAAATTTCTCTCGGCGGCGGTCACCTCGCATAATGACGGCGACACTATCGAGTATATAGCCATGAAAAAGCTTCTCAAAATACCGTTCGGAATCGGTGTAAAACTGTAAGTCCCAATCAGTGAGTGAAAACTGGAAAGCGCATAGCTCAGAGATTGTGAGAAGTTCTCCCCGGTCCCTTCATGGGATGTAATGGGAAACCATTTATTTATTTTTTTTTTAACTGAATATTTCGTTGAGTTTAATTCTCTGAAAGTGATGCCGGAAATACAGTTACTGTGCATAGTATTAGATACAGGAACACGACAACGGATGTATTGTGGTCTCAAGTGGACCAGAGCGCACATGAAACAATCGATTTATTTGAGCAACGATTTCCAGATCGAATCATCTTTCGAACTGACGATGTCAACTACCCACCAAGATCGTCCGATTCAACGCCATGCGAATTCTTTCTTTTGTAGTTTGGTGAAAACTTTGGTCTATGCAAATAAACCACACATAATTCCTTAGCTCAAGGGCAAGATTCAACACATCATCTGTCAAAATGTTATCGAAAATTTCATGAAAAGAGGAACCCGCCGATCAATTTGTCTGATAGTTTATCCCGTACGTAATCGGAACATGTCTGCTTTACAACGTAATTAAAATACTAGCACTCGGTCAAAAAATATTCGTTGTAGTTTTCAATTAAATCCATGATTCTTTTTGGGACGTCCTTTGGAGGCTGTTTTAATTAATTTATCGGGAAATTTTTTACCTGTGTTCCGTTTTCGCCAATTTTTAAACCCGATCCAACTATAAGGGATTTGTTTCGAAAAGTTCGGCCTCCTAGCTAATACGTTTGGACGCCAGCGTGTGTATAACAGAATGATATGGCTAGATCATCTTCAAACTTTCTCACGATCAAAAATATATGGATATAATTTATATGGCCGCTGGTATTTATATCAAGGTGTTACAAATTTGATAATAAACTGAATAGATAGAATCAAATGTAGCTGGCGTATCTCAATATAGCTGGCGTGTCGTTTACATTAACCTGAATTATATTATCTTAAATCTTAAGAAACTATTTAAACATTATTTAAATCTCTTTCATTCTTAATTTACAATCGAATATTTAAAATTTTATTAACTAGAACAACAATTTTTGTAGAAATGTTTTACTATTGTTTTTTTTTTGTATTTGTCACAAATAACTTAAAATCAAGTTTAGTTTTATTTTACACAATATTTATTTTAATCAGCTTGTGGACGTTGGGGAATACCACGAAGTAGAAACCGTTTAAAATCCGTTCTTCTATGATAGACTTCACTTCCAGGTTCTTGTTGTTGGCTCTTTTCATTTGTCTCTGTAGCGCCACTGGTCCAAGCGACAAAAATCACAAAAATAACGCATAAATAAAACAATGCGCGCATGTTTTCAATGGTATTTATCTCAATTCCCAAACCGAACTAACTGAAAATATTGTCAAAACAACATTTGATGTCATTAACGTCAAAAGAAATAAGCGAACAAGCCACTCGTTTGAATTTCGAGAAACAACGAAAGATCAATATTAATGATATAAACCAGAAGTTGATTTATGTAGAAACGTTTTACTTTCCATTGTTTTTAGTTCCACTAGATTCTGAGTAAGAAAACCTGGTTTACTAAGAATATCAGAAATTAACGATATAAAGACTGCGCACGATAAAAGTAGTGTTAATGTTTTTCGAATTAATTTTGTATTTAATGTTATAATTATTTTCCTTAAAGTTTTTGTATTAACAGAACTTATGTTAAAATGTATTATTTACACTATTTTACAAACACTTAGTGTTCGTTTTTATATATAATTTCATGTATTTCCGAAATTCATGCCATTAAGGTATTTATTGTACTCTGTGTTGACATTTTTGTACATGTAGCCCAGTTCCTATTAATCACTTCAATATCGTGGGCAGCTCCATTCATAGCATTTAAATGTCTTTTATCTAAAGCCCAATATAGTTTAATGGAACGGATTTCTGGGCAGTTAAGTTCGTTGACCTTCTTTGGTACAATAGCGACTTTATTTGTTGATACCAGTTTATAGCCTGTTTGCAATAATTACAAGCCGAGAGCGGAAGCTTCAAGCTTTCAAAAATGTTGATTGTTAGAACGTTCATTCAACGGTGAGCGGGACAGAGATATGATTACTAACTTCTTCGTTCCTCATTTTTTTATATTTATTATATTTAAATTGTTGGTTGTTTATTGGTGATGCTTTGTATATTGAATATTTGAGCTTACTAGTCTCAGTGCTAGACTAGTACCTCAGATGGAAGTTATTAATACTGAAGAAACCGATACCCTTCATTTATTAAGAGGCACATTTGACGACCGAATAATTTTATGAAATTGGCCTGTTAAAGGCCGTGACTCACTATCCTAGATAGTGGTGCGATTTATTCAAAAAATAATCTGACAGAATCTTATCACACTTGAAGAAAATCGCATCACACTTGAAAAAATCCGATCCAAGTGTGTTGTGGATGCCAGACCATCACACAAAAATGATGCAAAACCATATGTTTTCAACATCACGTTGGTTCTTTGGATTGCTTTTGATAATAGTTTGATTTCGTTTGCATTTACAACATACTGACTTTAATATTTTTCGACATATTCATTTATTTATTCTTTTGCACAACTATTATTTATTCTTTTGCACAACTCCTCACGAAAACTGAAATAATTTTAACAGAATAATAGCGCGTCTGTTTTTGTTTCAGCTAGCGTTGTTGTTATTCTTATCAGCTATCTCCCAAAACACAACCCTGATCGCAGAGAAAATATTAATTTTTTGCAACTTTTCAAAACATGAGCAAATATAACAGACCTGTCAAAATTATTTTCGTTTCTCTTTCATACTTATTCGCATACAATCCAGACTATCCTATTTTTTCAGCACACATACGATTTTTGACAGATCCAAAGACTAAATCTGATAGTGAGTCATGGCCTTAACTGACCACTTCGTTCGTGCAATTTAACCCCATTAGATTTTCTTCGCTGCGGATATTTAAAGTCTAATTTCTACGCCGATAAATCGGAAACAATTGATCACTTGAAAGCCAACATTCGACGCGTTATTGCCGAAATACTGCCTGGTTTACTGTGAAGAGTGTGTGCTAGTTGAACCTTTAGATTACGTCATGCAGCCATACAGCCATGCCCCAGCCCTACATCATATTCAAACATTAACGCCCAATTTCACCAACAAAACTTAAATCTAACTGACAATTCAAAATTATAAATTCCATACAAACTGACACCTAAAACTGTACGTTAGCTCTAAATGAAGGATAACTAGATATGGTAAAATGGGCCGTAATTCTATAAAATTATCTTTAAAGTTAAGCCAATTTAATGAATATGAATCACATTTGTCTGTGTTTTATTTCAATTAAATTTCTATATTTGAATTTAAATTTCTCCGCGTCTAAAAAATCGCCCTTCCTTTAGCTGACACTGTGTTAAAAAAAATAATTTTAAATTATATACAGGACGCAGATTCCGATGACACGCACCAGTGTAACAAAGTTTATAACAAAATAAGTTTAAAGCCTAAATATGTGTACTATTTTCATCGTGCGCAATCCTAAATTGGTCTCTGTATTCAGTTTAATCTCTGTATGAATGAAATAATGCAGCCAACAATCACACAATGTTTTTCTGATGTTGCATAGTCATCAGCGTAAGTCCGTTAATGTTTTATTCTAATTAATTAAAATTTTAGTCAATAGATCTTACTTCGTCATTTTATTTTGTAAAACAAGTATATGATGTTTTTGACGTAGAATACGTCTTACCTTACGGTATGAGGAGTCATGTCAGGTTTTTATTGTTGTAATCTTTATTTCATTGAATTTGAGGAAACGGATAGATGAATTTTTTTAAAATTGTTTTTGTAGGTAAATGAAGATGTTATCTTTCGTTTGATATACATTTCATATTGGTTGATATATTTCTAGTATTTTAATTTCTCTAATGAAAATTGTTTAAACACATACACTCAAACATATGTGTGGTGCTTGGTTGAGTGTTTTTGGTTGCTCAACATTGCTTAGGAACATGTATCTAGTAAAAAGTGAAACGAACAGCAAGCTAATGTTGCTTGGCAACATGTATCTAATAAAAAGTGAAACAAACAGTAAGCTAACGTAATAAAGCTTTTTTGCGAAAGCTTCAATAAAGCTGTTGTAACATTAATTTTGAATTGTAAAGCGTAAAGCTTTCACACAACGCTCGAAGGCTAATGCGAAGACTCGATAAGGTAAACCTTTTTTAATATTAGGGCGGCCCTCTCAACATTCGCAGAACTTATTTCAATAAAAATATTAATTAAAATACATAAATTAAATTAAGTTTAAAAAAATTGAACATAATACTTTTTTTTTTAAACGGGCTTGAATCAAATGCCTTTGGTAAATATAAAAATTACAGCAGACAGTTGTCCGAGGCCTTCGGCCACGGACTGTCCCTGCAGGCTGTGTCAGAGACACGGCCATTAAGTTTAACGTAGAACACGCCATCCGATAAGACAGAAAACATATATAACAATAAATGATAAATAATATAAGCAAATGAATTTATTGTTATATATGTTTTCTGTCTTATCGGATGGGGTATTCTACGTTAAACTTAATGGCCGTGTCTCTGACAGAGCCTGCAGGGACAGTCCGTGGCCGAAGGCCTCGGACAACTGTCTGCTGTAATTTTTATACGTTTTATGTGAAGCGATGCTAACTCAATCGATTTTTAATTTTGAATCGATGTGTCCATGCCCTTCTGTATAAAGCCCCGTATTCAGCTATTGTGAAATTTTGTAATTTATCTCTAAACGGAAAAGTTGAGTTAAAAAAGAGTTACCCTATCTTTGATTTACCTTGCATATATTTCATTTATAATTCCTCCTCATACTCCATTTTATTAAAAATTTTTACCTTTTTTAAAATTTGCAAACATTGCTCCGATATGAGTCTATTTATGAAACTAAACTACCACCAAAAAACAGAGAACTGTCCAAATGATTGTCACAGAAACAGAGTTGCCAATTTAAATTACTCTGCCTCTAGAAAAACACCCATTATTACAAAAAAGAACACATCAACTTGCAGGGTAATGTCAGCTTAAAATATATCGATGCATTCTATTCAAAGGGTGATATCTTCAAAAGAACAATTTTTAAGAAGAAAGAAATTTTTACAAACGCACAATTTTGAAGAAGAAAGAAAGCCCTTTTTATTTCGTTAATTTTACGATTTATGAATTCTACAAATGAAGTTCTTTAAAATTAAACATTATTCGCGTTGGCACAGTGGTTAACGTCATATTAGACTTTTGGGGAAATTTGTAATTTTTAATTTTGTTATTTGTTTTGAGAATTTTGTTAAAACAACAATTTGTTAAACGTTTCTAAGGTGTTTCACGATTTTTGAAAATAGTATTTCAGTAATTTCGAATCGTTATTGTAGACTTCGCAAGTCTGCCTTTAGGTATTAGTTATCAACACATTCTTATTTTCGACACAGACGGGATTCAATTTGTATTTTTTGTATTGAAGATTGTACAAAAACCGCACAATAGTTTTTTTTTCTAAAATGTATAAATTTTCCGTATAATGATTTATTTGCTAACGAAGTCCTATAGCTTCCACTTTGTTCTATTTCGTAAAGGAAATAAAAGACCTGAATTCTATCAACAAGTCGTTAGTCCATGCAAATGTCAGATAATGACTGATTAAAAAACTATTGTATACAACATATGACGCAATGACGCTTGATGATAATTTTGATTGATTTCAATTGATTTTTTTCAAAAATAAATTAACCAGAATTTGAAAATGACTTAAAGGTGCGGTTGTTTTCAGAAATTACTACGTTTGTGTTTAGAATATCTTAATTTCTGGTTCATTTTAAACATTTTGATTGATTCGAAAGTGTTTTTCCATGAAATTCTCTATCTATAAAAGAAATTGAAAACTGTGTCAAAATCATCAGTTCAGTTTGGAAGCTTTAGCACAAGACAACTCATAATAAATAATATAAATATAATTTTAAAATATTTATATATAAATATAAGTACTTATATATAATATTCAATATGCGTACTATGCTAGTAGTGACCTTCATTTGTGCTCTTTTATTGAGCCTATCAATGACTTTTGCGGAGGATATCAACGATAACCAGCCAGAGTTGGATCGTGAGAAGCGTGGCTATGGTGGCCGTGGAGGCGGATATGGCGGAAGAGGTGGTTTCGGAGGAGGTGGTTATGGAGGAGGCGGTTACGGAGGAGGTGGTTATGGTAGAGGCGGTTACGGAGGAGGTGGTTATGGAAGAGGTGGATACGGGGGAGGTGGTTATGGAGGAGGTGGTCATGGATGATTTGGTTAATCTTATTACTGCCCTTAAATGCTAATTATTATTGTTTAATGATTTAGTATCGTAGTAATAAAGTTAAATTATTCCTTATGAAATAGCAGTACATTTTTAAAGAGTTTCGTGGATTCTTCGACGAAGCAGGGGACATATTTTTACAATATATGACGGTGGTGTTTCCTTTGTGTTAAAACGAATTATAATTAGGCTGAATGTTTAGTGTCACATGTTATTATAAATATATGAAATCCGAAATATACACATTAAAACCAACTTACTCGACTTGCAAAAACATACATCCAGTGATGGTTAGGGTCAAGATGCGGTAGTCTTTAAATCCTAAATTTTCCAAATGTTGTTGTAGATTTGCCATTTAAATACAGTATTCTTTGAGGAGTTGTTGTAATTTAACTCTTCTGGATCAAAAGATAAGACACTGTTCAAATAGATTGAAAAATCAAGAAGTATCAATACACCATTGGTGTTACTGAAATCAATTTCGAAAAATTACTCGAAAAAAATATTTATGTAATTTATAAAATATAAAAAAATTTTAGACAATTAAAATTATTTTAGATTGTAAAGACTTCGACGCGCTGAATATGAATTTGGCTTTAGAAACATCCTATTAGTCCACACTGTTGAGATACGTTAAGCTGAAGGCGGTAACAGGTTTGTTAAATTAAAAGTGCACGTCGGTTGTGCCACCTCTGTTTGTAAAAGGTGTCCCAATAAACAATTTATTCCAAACATAATTAGAACACGTCTACCTTGTAATGCAATAAAGAAAACACCCCGACTCGGTCAACAAAATATGCGGTTTATTTTTAAATTAAATCGAATGATTTTTTTGCGGCTTTCTATCAAATTCAACTTAAAATTAAAAAATTTTCAGAAAAGTCTGATCATGATAAAAGCAGTTGATTTAGATGCCAAATTAAGCTCTCAAAAAGACTAAACTCATTATTTAAAAGCTCTAATGATAGCACCACTGACAGGCTTCCACATTGCAGAGGTTTTTCTAAAAGTTCCAATAAATGTTCACGGCGGTCTATTTGTAATTATGTTATTCCTTACTTAATCGGAACATGTCTTCCTTACAATGCAGTAAAAGTATCCATCACTGGGTCTTATTTTTAAATTGAATCGTGCAGTCTTATTAGGACACCCTTGTATTTAATGTTATGTTGCATCGCGAACAATTATGTTCTCTTTATAAGAAGTACACTAGGAAAATAAATGAATGTTGACTGAGGGAAAAAATTCCAATTGCGATTTCTGTGAAAAATATATTTGAAATTTGATTGAACAATTTTCATTATTCTCTGTTATTTTTTACCACAGGATCTTATCTGAGTGTTCAGGGCTGATTGTAAAACCCCGACACGTCACCAGAGCAGTTAAAATAATATCACCTCAGCACGAGTTAATGTTACCTTTTAGCTGACAGACAACTTTTAATTAATGGTAAACACCATAAAGCGTGCTGAACTGACAAAACGTTCTGAATAAGTTTATGGTAAAAAATTTCAAACTTTCCATTGAAAATATCAACTGTCATCTCACAACAGTTAGGGTTGCCAAGGCTCATAATTTAAATAGTTACCGTTGAATTTATACCAATGTGAATGTCAATATTATTGGGGTTCGTTCAAACTCATAAATCGCTCGTATACATCGTAAAACTTGTAAAATACCAAACGTTTTTCATACATATTCGCAGTTCGAATTTGATTTTAGCAAAAAATCAAGGAATACGAAGTATTTAAGAGTTTTAATGAAAACCCATATTATATAATTCAGTAAAATGTTTGCCTTTATAATTTTTTGTAATTTGAATACATTCGGGATTTAGGCGACAAATATAGTGTATTGGTATCGTCCTGATTTTGCAATTGATTTGAAGGATGTTCTAAGAGTTGAATTCACCAATTTGTTCATAATTCAAATACATATGAAACGATTAATAATCAATAACAATCTAATATGTTTCGCGTCACGCACGGTACATAGTTGAACTTAAATCTATAAAATAAATAATAATCAATAGTTAAATACAGTTTTCTCCAGGGATTAGCTATGTTTTCTGCACTCCACAACATTCCCCTTAGTTTGAATAAAGTGTAAGTTTAAAATTCCCATGGCGATGCAGACCTAATTGTGTTGAAAAATGGTTAAAGAAATATAATATAAGTATTTTTTTTTTGCATTCCAACCAAATGTGAGTATTTAAAAAAGTGATCCGCATCTTCTAATTTTTATAAATTTCTTTAATAATTTTTCTGGTTCAACATCAATTTCTATGAAAAAGTACTTTTATAACAAAAAGTAAATTTTCATATAATATACTATTAAATAAATAATGTGAAATTGATTATTATGGTGGATGGTTGGGAATATAGCTATTTCAATGCCCTTCCAGGCATATCATCACACATTATAGGGATAAACAAATCTCAAGTAAGCGAGAATTGTCTAAAACTCCTACTTGTGCGAAAACATCCACAGCAATACTTTGCCATAACCATCAATATTCACAACATTTCTGAGATTGGCGAACAGTGTACCGTCTGCCTATTCTTCCATTTTAGTTTTATTATTCGATCTTTAAGATGTCATTTTCTTTAAATAAATTATTATAGATCACAATACAACCTTGCTAATTTATGCACTATTGTATAAAAAATCAATATTTTTGAAATGGCTCTGATTTCCACTCTGTCATGGAATTAGATAATCAGCCTATTTAAAAATTCGTTAAAAAAACAAAACCCACCATCATGGATTTTAAAAATATATTCCTTAAATAAATGTAGTTTCAGTTGTTTCTTAGATAACAATTTAACTTTATTATTATAAAATCTTTAGATAATAATAATTAAAATTTAAGCGTAATAAGTAGATCAGCCAAATCGTCCATAACCACCTCCTCCATAACCACCTCCTCCGTAGCCGCCTCCACCATAACCACCTCCTCCATTACCGCCACCACCATAGCCTCCATATCCGCCTCTTTGACCTCCATATCCACCATATCCACCATAGCCACCAAATTGACGTTTCTCACGTATCAACCCCTGGTGGTTATCATTGATATCCTCCGCAAAAGCCATTGATAGACTCAATAAAAGAGCACAAACGAAAGACAATAATAGAATAGGACGCATTTCGGCAAATATATTATTTATGGTGAGTTGTCTTGTGTTTAAGTTTCCAATCTGAACTGTTGACTTTGACACAGTTTTCAGTGTCTTTTATAGCCAGTGAATTTTGTGGAAAAACACTTTCGAATCAATCAAAATGTTTATAATTGTAAACAAAATACGTAGTTAGTTTTGAAATAATTTTCAAACTCTGATCCATGTTTGTTGAAACAAATCAATTAAAATCAACTAACGTTATCATTAGGCGATATTGAGTCATATGCCGTGTACAGTATTTTTTTAAATCAGTCATTCATTACCTGTCATTTACAGATCTGTTGATAAAACTCAAGTTTTTTAGTTCCCTTTTCGAAATAGAAGAATGTGGAAGCTATAAGATTTGGTTAACAAATAAATCGTTTTATGAGTTGAGTAAAATTTATACACTCTGCTTCAGAAAAAATAAAACAATTAACCCGTTACCAGCCGCAAAGCACTTGAAAAATAAATGAGATTCAATTTCAAATTTTGGAAAATGTTATTATCATTAGGGTTACTTTTCAAAATTATACAGTTGGTGAAATATATTACATAAAATGTATATCGGTGTGTGTATAAAAAGGTTTCAAGAATAACAATTTAAAGTATGGAATAAATTTTAAAATTTCTAGGGAAGAAAAACAATTTTGTGTGCACAATTTAACATCCATGTAACTGTCAAAAGCTCAAAATTGTTGGCAAGAATCTACACCTATCCCACGAGTTTATACGCGTATAATGCCAGCATGTCATCCAACCCGACAATCTGGCAATGCCTTCTTCTAGATTTTGTTTCCCAAGACGACAGCTGATCAAGACAACACAAGCTCTAAAAATTGTGCACAAAAAATTAATTTTCTTCTCTTGAAATTTTATTATTTATTTCTTCCATTAAATTGATCTTCTTAAAATCTTTTTATACACACACCGATATACATTTTATGTAATATATTTCACCAACTTTGAAATTTTGAAAATTAACCCAAATGATCATCAAATTTTCCAAAATTTGAAATTGCATCTCATTAATATTCAAGTGCTTTTCGGCTGGTAAGGGGTTAATTGTTTTATTTTTTCTGAAGCAGAGTGTATAAATTTTACTCAACTCATAAAACGATTTATTTGTTAACCAAATCCTATAGCTTCCACATTCTTCTATTTCCAAAAGGGAACTAAAAAACTTGAATTTTATCAACAGATCTGTAAATGCCAGGTAATGACTGAGTTAAAAAAATACTGTACACAGCATATGACTCAATATCGCCTAATGATAACTTTAGTTGATTTTAATTGATTTGTTCCAAAAAAAACAAAAAAAAAATGGGTCAGAATTTGAAAATGATTTCAAAACTAGCTACGTATTGTGTATACAATTTTAAACATTTTGATTGATTCGAAAGTGTTTTTCCATAAAGTTCTCTGTCTATAAAAGACACCGAAATCAACAGTTCAGTTTGTAAACTTAAACACAAGACAACTCATCATAAATAATACATTTGCCGAAATGCGTCCAATGCTAGTACTGACTTTCATTTGTGCTCTTTTATTGAGTCGATCAATAGCTTTTCCGGAGGATATCAACGATAACCAGGCAGAGTTGGTACGTGAGAAGCGTCAGTTTGGTGGCTATGGTGGATACGGTGGCCAAGGAGGCGGATATGGTGGCTATGGAGAAGGTGGTTATGGTGGAGGTGGTTATGGTGGAGGCGGCTATGGAGGAGGTGGTTATGGCAGAGGCGGTTATGGACGATTTGGTTGATTTAGTTATTACGCATAAATTTTAATGTTATTAGTTAAAGATTTTGTAATAATAAAGTTAAATTGTTATCTAAGAAACAGCAGTAGATTTATTTAGGAGGAGAAATAGGAGACATATTGTTACAATTCATGACGGTAGTGTTTTCCATATATTAAAACGAAGTATAAATAGGCTGAATACTTACTCGAGTTTCAAAAATATTTGTTATGTTATTGTTTGTTACGGTCAAGGTGCATCTAAGGCCTCATTTCTTTGCCACATAATTGAGTAAATAAATGAAAAATTTTAAATTAAATTAAAAATTTTTAAGTGTTATAAATATAACACTTGAATGCTATTGTTTTTTCAAGGTTTCATACAGTTTTTGAATTACGAATATATTGGTGTATTGAACTCTTACGACATCCTCAAAATCAATAGCAAAATTAAGAAAATAGCAATACATTTAGTTGTAGCCTTAACCCCGAATGTATTCAAATTACAAAAAACTATGATGCAAAATATGCTTCTTAATTGTACAATATGGGGTTTTAAAAATGTGCTAATTTATTCGACCTTACTGTATTTTATTTAAAATGAAAATATTCGAGAATTAGGTCAATATTTGAAATTCAAATAACTGCTTTAATTTACAATTACTAATGTCGATGCTACTCAATGGATAGTGAAATATTGAAAAATAAAAAGAATTTCAAATATTGACTTACAGCTCGAATATTTTAATTTTAAATATAATATGGGTTTTCATGAAAACTCTTAAATACTTCGCATGAGGATATGTACGTTCTCATTAATTCAAATTCAAGTTTCAAATTTGTGTGAAAATTTTTCGTAATTTCGTAAATATACAAGTTTTACAATGAATACCCATAATATTTAAAATTACATTGGTTTAACTACAATGGTGGTAGCTATTTTTACTGTGAGTCTTGGTAACCCTAATTGGTGTTAGGTGACAGTTGATATTTCCAATGGAAAGTTTGAAATTATTGACCATAAACTTATTCAGAACGTTTGGTCATTTCATTGGGCTTTATGTTGTTTGCCATTAATTAAGAGTTGTCTGTCTGTCAGCTAAAAAAATTAAATTAACTCTTGCGATGATTTATTACGATTTCCTAATTTATAATTTAAGATTGATTGGATATTATTTTTAATGCTATGTTGACGTGTTCGGTTTTTACACTCAGCCCTGAACACTCAGACAAGAGCCTGTGGAAAAAATCACCACAGAATAATGGGAACATTCAATCAAATTTCAGAATTATTTTTAAAATAAATCGCCCATTGGAATTTTTTTCATTAGTCAACATTTTTGAAGTCGGCGGTAACAATCGGAATTTATGATGGAATTTATTTGCCTAGTTTATTTTTAAGAAATGTTTTCTTTTTTGTGAAGCAACATCAATGTATCTGTATTTATTATATTCACTTTATGTGGAATTTTTTAAAGAAAAATTAATTGTTGGCGACGATTCAATTTAAAAATAAACGCATGATTTTTGACCAGTGGTGGATAGTTTAATTGCATTGTAAGTACATAATACATGTTCCGATTAAGTAGGGAATAACATATTATTGGGTCACCCTTTACATATAATTATTGGGTCACCCTTTACATATAGACCGCCATATACATTGATTACTACTTTTACAGAAAGCTCTGCAATGTGGAAGTCTGTCAGTGGTGCAATCATTAGAATTTATAAATAACCAGTTTATTCTCACCTCTTTACTCTTTCTGAAAGATTAATTTGGTAGCCAATGCAATTGTTTTTATCAATACCAATTTTTTCTGAAACTTTTTTAAATACAATTTTGAAGAATGCCCCAACAAACGTGCACGATTTAATTTAAAAATAGATCGCATATTTTTTTTATAACCGAGTGGTGGTATTCATTTCTTTATTACTCTGATTAAGTATGGAATGAACTGTTTATTGGGACAACCTTAATTAACAAAATTGTGATCGCCCTCAGCTTAACGTATCACAGTGTGGACTAATGGGACGATTCTAATTCTAATTCATATTCAGCGCGTCGAAATCTTTGTAATCTAAAACAAATTTAAGTGTCGAAGGACCATGCCATTAAAAGGAGAAGTCATAGCCATTTTAGTATAATTGTTTATAATTGTATGTGTATTTTTATATTTATATGTGTATTTATAATTGCATTGAGTCTGCTGTTATCTATAGAAATGTATACAAATTTGTGTTTCACAGTTTTTTAAATACTCAAATTTGTTTTATATGTATTTACGCAATTTTTCCATTTTTATTATATTTATTTAACAAATTTATATCTCCATCGCCATGGGAAAATACAAACGCGATACCTGGAATTTCAAATTTCCATTTCTTTCCATATGTACAAACTGTTTAAATTCTGAAATCAGCCTACGTTTCTCTCGAGTGGAATACTAAAAATGTAAACGAGTGAAGCGTAGTACATACTCGTAATGTTACTCTGATCTGTTGATCTATTGAACATTTCAATGCACGAGCAGATTTTTGATAATATATATAACTGTACAAATTTCAATAAGTAAAACGACATGACGTGGGTAGAAAGTATGAAATAATCAAGATAGGACGCGAGAGAGAAATGTGCTTGAGTGAATTGGGTCAAATTTTTGGTTCTCTTTTACGAGGGTGTGAAATTGCTCCCTAAATGGGTGTTTCAAACAATTTTGTAAAATTATTTAGTAATTTGTATCAGAATTAAATAAGTTTTTGAACCTGTTATTTGTCAAATTTCCAAATTTACCCTGTACATTAAAACCCACCTAGTGTGTCAAAACAAGTTTTTGAGCAAAACACAATTAAAGTTTCCCCCTCTGTGTTGCGTTTTCATAGTGTGCGCATTCTCATTTCATTATTCAATGTTTGTTTTTGAGACTTGCGAGCGGTTTCATATGAAAATTGAAGGTTTTTTATACACAAATCGAAAGAAAAGTGAATTCATGAAATTTGACACACTGGGTGGGTTATCTTAACCAGGCACACATATAAATAAATTTTTTTAAAATTAATAAGATTTTCATACCTGCAAATCTTTCTCGAGTTTGAATACTATTTTCAAATTTAAATGAGTGTGCTGTGAATTTTAATAAAACTTCTAAATGTTATTAAACAGGCGTCCACATTGGAACATAATTCAAAAAAAAAAACTTTAAAATTTAAACGCGATTGTAAACATTAAATACAGTTATGACGTTTTGAGATTTGAACACGAATTAGAATATAAACGGGTCGGTCTAAAATTGTATTGTAAACAGGACATGTGTAATTAAATCTTGAAAATAAATCAGGAAAACACCGGTTGCCCCCGGTTTTGCTTAAACTGTAGGTCCCAATAAGTAGATGTAAAACTAGAACACGCACAGCTCACTGTTTGTCAGAAGTCCTTCAAGAGATGTAATAGGAAACCATTTTTTTTTGTCTTTTTTGAAATATATAATATGCCAAGCAGCATATATATGTATGCCTTCAAATAATATATAATAAAATTAAATCATCGTAAAATATTTGTTTTCATGTTGTATTTATTTGTTTCTACCAAATTTGTACTTCTATTCTTAAATATTTTTAAACTTTATTTTTAACTATTATTTGTTTCCATAGTTTTAACCATAGTGGTGTCCGCCATGTCCTCCAAAACCTCCATGTCCTCCAAACCCTCCATGACTACCACCATATCCACCTCTGCCAAATCCACCACCACCATATCCACCACCACCATATCCACCATATCCTCCATAGCCACGTTTCTCACGAACTAAATCAACCTGCTCATCGGTGAAATCCGCAGGAGATGCTGTCGACCAAAACACCAGGAAGGCGCAAATAAATGCGAAAATTAGATAAGAACGCATTGCAAGAATTGAGAATTATTGATTATTTTTGATTTGAATTCAAAGTCGGAACTGATGCTCAAATGCTGTGACTGCAAATGCTTTTATAGGACAAAAATCGTAGATAAATCAAACGACGTAAACAATTTCCCCGAATTTCAAACCCCGAAAGTTAATTATCGAATTTCAAACCACAAAAAAACACATTTTTAAAATTCAATCAACAATTTTTTGGTGCATGATTTAAAGCGGCATAATTAGATGCATTGATTGGGTGTTCCAACATGTGTATGATTTAATGGGAAAAATACATGAGAACTCAAACCAGTTTTTAAAAATGTTTTAAGTGTGTTCAGGATTTTATCTCCATGAACAGCTACTTTACTCATGGCATAACATACATATGTTTGTGATCCAAAATTTCGAATCGCACGTGTTTCGATCGTTGTGTAATCTCGTCCCAAAATAATACCAACAGTTACACACTGATTGTGTTCCTTGGAACAGTATTGTAAATGACAGTGTTATTTAAATACTTTTAAATTAGATGAATGATGTTTTAAAAACTAAAGTTTCCAAAAATGCTTGTAAATACGATGTTATGAAATGCAAAAACCACCTGTTCTGCGAAATCGGGGAATTCCTGAACATAGTTCAACAGTATGTTGGCAAACAGCGCTTCAAGATTTTACAATTTCATTAAAACATATTTTAAAACTGGTTTGAGTTCTCAGGTATATTTTCCATTCAATCATACAGATGTTGGGACACCCAATCTATGCATCTAATTATGACGCTTTAAATCTTGCTGCACAAATCAATTGTTCGAATTTTAAAACAGTGGTTTTTTATTTTTAGTAATTCTGCGGTTTATGTATAATTTGGGTTTGAAATTCCGTGAAATTGTTTACGTCAATTGATTTATCTACGATTTGTGTCCTATAAAAGCATTTGCAGTCACAGCATTTAAACATCAGTACCAATTTTGAATTCAAACCAAAACTAATCAATAATTCTCAATTCTTGCAATGCGTTCTTATCTAATTTTCGCATTTATTTGCGCCTTCCTGGTGTTTTGGTCGACAGCATCTCCTGCGGATTTCACCGATGAGCAGGTTGATTTAGTTCGTGAGAAACGTGGCTACGGAGGATATGGTGGTGGTGGATTTGGCAGAGGTGGATATGGTGGTGGTCATGGAGGGTTTGGAGGACATGGAGGTTACGGCGGACACCACTATGGCTAAAGCTATGAAAACAAATAATGGTTAAAATAAAGTTAAAAAATATTTAAGCATAAAATTATAAATTTGAATGGAAAAAATGTGAAACAAATAAATACGACATGATAACAAATATTTTACGATGATTTAATTATACTATATATTATTTGAATACATAAATATTAGGGCGGGTTAATTTTTTTTTGATGAAGCGTATAGCAAAAACGTAATCTATAGGTGATTTTGAGAAATTTTGCTCAAGAGACCATAGCTCTAAGTCGGATTTGGAGCCCCCCAAAATTTCAAAATAGGTATTAGTATATATTCAAAATAGATATCGTTCCATACAATTTGACCCGCCCTAATAAATATATATGCTGCATGCCATGCATATTGTAGTATATTTTGGTATCAATAGTGTCCATTAGTGATACAAAAAATGTCAAAAAAAAAAGGATTTCCCATTACATATCTTGAAGGGATTGGGGTGAATTTCTCACAACCAGCGAGAGATGCGCGCTCTAGTTTTACATCAACTCATTGGGACCTACAGTGTGGGCAAAAACCGGAGAAACCGGTGTTTCCTGATTTCTTTTCAGGATTTATTTACACATGTCCCGCTTACAGTAAACTTTTAGACCGACCATTTTATATTCCATTTTGTGTTCAAATCTCAAATCTTCATAAATGTATTTAATGTTTACAATCGAGTTTAAATTTTAAAGTAACATTTAAATTATGTTCCAATTTGAAAGGTGTGTTTACTAACATTTAGAAGTTTTATTCAAATTCACAGTACACGCACTTAAATTTGGAAATAGTATTAAATTTCGAAAAAGATTTGCAGGTACGAAAATCTTTAAAGTTTAAAAATTTTATTTATATATTAAAATCAATTTGGAAATTTGAAAAATAACAGTTTCAAAAACTTATTTAATTCGGATTAAAATTACAAAATTGTTAGAAGATCCCATTTAGAAGTTATTCAAGCCAAAGACAATCTAGAAGTAGACAACCAATCTTGGGTCGCAATTTGGAAACCCTTGTAAAAGAGAACCAAAAAGTCGACGCAATTCAATCAAATGCGTATTTCTCTCGCGTCTTATATTGATTATTTCATACTTTTTACATACTTTATTTAATTTCACTTAAACATGGTTGAAATTTGCATAGTTAGATCCAATAACAGTACACAAAACTGCTCGTGTATTCAAATATTCAATGATGACAGTAAGAGAGAGAGCAGAGAGCAGAGAATCGTAATCATGGTAAAATTATCTATCGGGTAAACGCGTCAGCCCAGCTTATTTGTGTTTTTTTCATCTTTTCCGTCGGTAAGCTGTCAAATTCGATTTTGTTTCTCTTTGTTTGTTAATAAAATTCAAAGAATTTCAACCAAAATGCAATTTAATAGCATAGACTTTGTATCAAGTAAGACAATATTATAAAATTTTTCACATTTTGTGTACATTTTATTCATTATTCAGCTAATTTTGACAGCTTAACGACGAAATTGCTAACGCGACTACCTAATAGATAATTCTACCATGATCGTAATGCTTTGTTTTCTTGGTTGGCATTCCACTCGAGAGAAACTTTGACTGTCTCCTTTAGTACACACTCGTAGTTTTTGATTTCAACTATTAATATCATATTTGAAAATAGAAAACATGTTCCAAAATTTTATTAAAATTTGAAAATCATCCCTGTTATTATTTAATTTTTAAAATAACCATCACCCGGTTTTCGGTTTAATTGGAAATTAGGATTTTTTAAAAACCGGCATACGATTTATGGCAAAAAACACGGTTAACCGGTTTCATTTTCATTTTCGTTTTCAGTGGTACTGTAGAATGGTACATTAACGGCATATAATGATTTAAGTTCATCTATGCACTTGCCTCTTGATAATCCACGTCAAAGGTTGTGAATAATAATTGCACGAAAATATTTCCCAGTTAATTCCATTTTTTTTCGTGAGAAACATTTTCGAGTCATTCAAATAAACAGAAATAATGCTCGCAGGTAACACGTCAAACTGTAAAAGTTTCCAATGGTCTTTCCAGATTGCATTTATATTGTTTCCCAGTACTTACACTATCAAAGACGATCAAGAAATAGACGACCAGAAAATGTGCGCAATTTGGCAACTCTCGTGAAAGAGACCCAAAAAGTGGTAAAAATTTACTCATAGAGTAATACTTAAGAGTTTCCATTACTCTCTTCGATGCCTCTTCATGACGACCAGGATTTTACCAATTTTAAACTTTCGTTGGACATAAAGAGGACAGAAATTAAAGGGAATACGTATTTTCGTTCAATGCAAACAACATGAAACATAAATTAGGTGTTATTAGAATCAATAAACACTATTCAAACTTAGTTCCTAACTTCTTTGGTCTCTCATTCTACATCATTTCCCTAGTACCTTTCCATCAGCTGTGCCATAGAAACCCCCTGATCCACTTAAACCTAGACAGTCCAAATTTCTCTTCACTCTAATGCCACCAAACAAAATGAAACCCTAACCATTATTTGCTCTTTCTCTCTCTCTTAATCTCTTCATTGAATATTTCAATACACGAGCAGCTTTTTGATAGTGTTGTTGTAAATATATAACTATACAAATTCCAACCATGGGGAAGTAAAATTACACAAACTATGCAAAAAGTATGAAATAATCAAGATATGACGCGAGAGAGATATGCGTTTGAGTGAATTGCTACCACATTTTGGTTCTCTTTTACCAGGGTTGCCACATTGCGCATATATTCTGGTCGTTTAATTCTTGATGTGAAAAGGGGGGAAATTTCACCACCCTTAAAAAAATTCAGACGTAAACTTTCAAAACGCCAATACACATGTATATTTTTTCCCCCTCTGTCGGAATCTGTTGTCAGAAATTTGTTATTTTTTTGTGTCCGACAGTGTTACCAGGCTAAAGCGCATGTTTGTACACTTTTGAGCGTATGAATTACTGAATTCCAGAAACTAATTCAGCAATGAGTTGTGTTGTATTATTATTCATACTATTTGGTGTTCTTCAATTCTGTTTGCGCTTTCTGAAGAGGCCCATCATACCTTATAACCACTATTATAAAGAAATTATATTTCTAGTATTTTCTAAAAAATATCCAAGATTATTTTTCCAGCAGCTATCGCAAAAGTGAGTATTTTTTAAATTCGTCATTGAAAATATCGCTAACAGTCGGATAATGTCCGATTGAACTCGTAAAACTCGCTTAAAATTCACGAATATTCGTACTCCGTGTATTGAATGCGAAATAGGAAAAGCTTAGAAATATATTGGTATTTTTCTGCGCTACAGCCTGCTACGCAGTTACAGATATTTTTGAAATGTCCTTGATTTGCGAATTCTCTACAATAGACTTTGAATTTAATATTATTGAAATGTTCTAAATTATTTGTGAAGGGCAAATGTATCCAAGTGCTTAGAATTCAACTTGCTCCCACAAATTTAAAAATAGTTTACTAGGTTTTAGTCGAAAAGAAATATAGAATTGGAAGTTTTCATACCTAACGATGCGTAAAGTAGCTGGGAATAGTAAACTTCATAAAACTCATTTTAACCCAAAATGGTTCATATCCACTTTTCATTCTCGTGTCTTCAATTGTTTTCGTTCTGAATTTTAAACTAATTTATGACTGTTGTATCAATAGGGCCCACAATACCAACATATATGTATAATATGCAAGACAAGTACAGTATATATTCATATCTTCAAAAAATATATGATATAATTAAATCATCGTAAAATATTTGTTTCCATTTCGTATTTATTCGTTACACATTTTTTCCATCCAAAGTTTTTATTTTATTCTGAAATATTTTTTAACTTTATTTTTAACCATTATTTGTTTTCATAGGTTTATCCATAGCGTCCGCCACGTCCACCACCATATCCGCCATATCCACCACGTTTCTCACGAACTAAATCAACCTGCTCATCGGTGAAATCCGCAGGAGATGCTGTCGACAAGAAGACCAGGAAGGCACAAATAAATGCGAAAATTAGATAACAACGCATTGCAAGAATTGAGAATTATTGATTATTTTTGGTTTGAATTCAAAGTTGGTACTGATGTTTAAATGCTGTGACTGCAAATGCTTTTATAGGGCAAAAATCGTAAACAAATTAAATGACGTAAACAATTGCACCGAATGTCAAACCCCAAAAATTAATTATCCAAATTGATATAAATCGCAGAATTACTAGAAATAAAAAAACACATTTTTAAAATTCAATCAACAGATTTGTGCTGCAAGATTTAAAGCGTCGTAATTAGATGCATTGATTGCGTGTCCTAACATCTTTATAACTGCATGAAAAATATAAATGAGAACTCAAACCAGTTTTTAAAATGTTTTATTTAATTAATTTGTAAAATCTTGAAATTCTGTTTGCCAAAATACTGTTGAGCTATGTTCAAGTATGCCACGGTTTCGCAGTGTTCAGGATTTTATTTATTTCCATAAACAGCTGATGGTTGCATGGATGGCATTACATATGTTTGTGAACCGAAATTTTGAAATCGCGGTATAGCTGAACGGCGCTTTATGTTTCGATCGATGTGTAATCTCGTCACAAAACAAATCCAGCAGTTGTACGTTGGTGGAAGAATATTATTTTAATTACTACACCATTTCCAATTGAAACTTAATAATTATTCAATATTAATTCAATTTTGAAAAATATTAATTGAAATTTCAAAATTATATTGGAAATTTAAAATACATCAATTTGAATTTAAAATATCTATTTGAAATACATCAGTTGGATTTTAAAAAATATCAATCAAAATTTAGGACATCTCAATGAAATTTAAAAGACATCAGTTGAAATGTAAACCACACCAATCGAAATTTAAAATTCATCAATTGAAATTATTAACCGATTTTATGTATTCGATTTTTAAATGTCAACTGACGTGCTTTAAATTTCAATTGATGTCTTTTAAAATGCAATTGATGTATTTTAAATTTCAATTGGAGTGTTTTAAATTTCAATTTATACCATTTAAGTATTTATTGATATTTTTTAAATATCAATTGATGTATAGATTTCAAATAGAATTTTTAAGCTTAAATTAATATACACATTTTTAATTTAAAATAAAATTTTTAAATTCCAATTGATTTTTGGCTAGGCTGTTCAATATAAAATGTTTTTTTAATTTCCTTAACAAATTCTATTAGTTGCGTTGATTCATTGAATTTCTTTTTGATTTTATTCCCAATACAACGTGTAAATCTGAAACTTATAGTGTGACATTTGACCCTGCTTCAAAGAGGTCAAATATCACATTTGTCTTTATAACGAGTTTACGCCGACATATGTTTGCTTTTGGTAGATAAAGAATGTATATGTTATTGTAAGGTATTACTGTGACAAACATGTGTTCTCGTTTACTGCATGAACTGGGGATAATTGCAAAACAAAAGATGAATCCTTTACTAACAGAATATTTTAACGGAAACTTAAAAAAATATAGGACGAACAGTATAGCAGTATAGCCCTATGTCTGTTTTGAAACCTATAAAAAAGATAGTTTCCAGTACATCCCATGAAGGCATTGGGGAGAGCTTCTTACAACCAGTGAGCTATGCGATGTCTTGTTTTATACTCATTGATTGGGTAAACAGTTTTGCACCGGTTCCGAACGGTATTTTGAGAAGCTTTTTCATGCATAAGTACTCGATAACTAGTGTCGCCGTCACTTAGCGAGGTGACCGCCGTCGAACGAAATATAAGATGGTCAGGCCAGGGGCCGAACCAATGTTCTCGTGTACAAGAGACGCGCACTCTACCATTGAAACCTATAGTATTTGAAATATCCTGGAGAAAACCGGCGAAAACCACATCGACACCCACATCTACCCGATTAGATGAATTGTAATTGTAATTTCGAGGTAGTGAACGAAATTTGTTTACCTAGGATCTACCATTAATAGAATCAATAACGTCAGGCTGAAACAAAACGGAGAATTGTGTTAGCAAACAGGTGCTAAGAAGGCCCTCCAGAGATAAGATCCTCTCTCGAGAAACGAAGATCTGTATATACAACCTGTCGTGCTTTATTCCTCAGAATTTTTCGATTAAAGTGTTATGACCAGCTTTAGCATTGTTTTTTTCGATATAGAATAGAAATTTCGATATTCAAATGGAAAGAAATACCATAGATGGGTTATTCGATTATCACCATTTTCACTAGATGGAAAAGGCTGTTTCCGTGCGACCATTTTTCACTCGTATACGACGAAAAAGCGCTCAAAAGTCATTTTTATTTCGATTTTGTTGTTTGAATTTATTTTTTGCAATACAAAAAGCAAAAAACTATGTATAAATAATTTTTCAATAGTTTTTGTTTCCATGGAAATTTGCCCATTTTCGCTCTATTGCTGCGCCATCTAGAAAATTACTCTTGAATTTCAAATTCACCGCATATATTACACCATCTAGGGTTTTTCTATCACCTATGCTACGAGGTAAACGATTAGTTTTATTGTTATTTCAACTGGGATGGTGATCATAATTTTTCACATTAACAATTAAAGAAATTTTGTGCTTGTTCTTCGTTTGGATTTCTGTCAAAAACATATGGTCACTTAATCACAGTTTAAATATCCAACTTTGCCTGCTTAAACAGCAATCAACTACTAACCTAAACAATTAATTCAGAGTTTAAATTATATTTGATCGTCGATCATAGATGATTCTCCCACTCAAAAAATGGGCCTTAATAAATTTTGGATTTACTTTCATGGCGATCTATAAAGGAGAGAATATTTAATATCCATGAGAAATAAAAATTGTACAATTAGAAATACAGCAGACCTAATCAAATTAGTTATCTGATTCTTGTAATTCCTATGTTCATTTATGTTTCAATTTTCGCGCTTCTTTCTTTTCTTTCTCAATTTTGATCTTATTTGTATGCTAATTTCGTGCTCAACACTGACCAGGTTTCTTTTCTGTCGCTGATTTTCCAAAAATTCTTAATCTTCTCGTTTCTCATCTTCGTCAATGCATCGGTAGCCGAATTATCAAATAGAAATATGAAATTTTTGTTTCATTCCGGCTGCTGTTTTCTCATTGGGTTTCGATGAAATTTGATACAGGAGATCATTAGAGAGAGAATGAGCGATAGACGAATTGAAAAACTGGCTTCAAATTTGATTATATTGGCACATATGACTTTTAAAACGACATTATATACAATAAATCAATTTTGATTTCAACTAACACAACAGTTTTCTTTTATTTATATTTGTATTACGTCAAAATTCTGGCATAAATTAAAAACTGTATCAAAACTGTCTTCACTCCAGTGACTGTCGACGACTAATTGGTGGAACTGAAAAACATATACACACTCTTTGTATCTTACTCTATGCATTATCTCCAATTTCACTTTGTTAAGGTTTTCCAATCTTCGTAAGTTTTAAGTAGATTTCCAGCACTTTTAAGAGTATTCTGTCGATTTGGTATACGAGCTTTTTCCCAAAATAGGGCAACAGCGTCAATCGTTAATCATGCACTCTCGTTTGATGTTAGATTTACAAAACGCATATTGGTCGTCAGTGGTGCAATGGTAGTAAGCGCGGCTCTTGTGCATGAGAATGTGGGTTCGACCCCTGCTCAGACAACCTTAAATTTCTTTCGACGGCGGTCACCTCGCTTAGTGATGGCGACACTATCGAGTATTTAGCCATGAAAAGCTTCTCAAAATTCTGTTTGTAACGCGCACAGCTCATTGGTTGGGACAAGCTCTCCCTAATTCCTACATGGGATGTAACGGGAAACCATTTGTTTTTGTTTATATTGTAGGAAATACTTCGAAAATTACCTGTTGGACGGCATTGGACTCCTATAATTTGATGGGAATTTGTCGTTGTTTTTCATCAGCTCCACGTGTTTTCACTGATAAAACATCAATTTTAAAAGTAAGATGACCTTAATTTAGAATAAGAAATAAGAATTACAATTTAGAAGACTCTTATCTTTACACCTATAACTACTACATATTTTCCAACTGAATTACCTGTTAAAAATTATATCCACAATTTTGCTGAAAGGAATTTATGAATGGGTACAACCGTTAAGTGTGGTAGCTTCAATCTTCTGATACAATATGATATTTTGGTTTCACCCATTGCACACTGGTCTCAACTCAAGGTTTTTTGGCATAAATTAAAAAAATTTTTAATAATTTTAAAAAAAAGATGCATTTCCTAAAAGCTGACAATCTGGAGGATCTAAAAATCACAATCATAAAGCTTTTCTTGGTATATCTTTTCAAGAAAGTGTCATAGACGTCATTCTCAATAATTTACTCGTGCTCAATAATTTACTCGTGCTTAAGGCATTTTTATTTTCGCGGCTCTAGATTAATGCGAATTTAAAAGTAAATGGGCTACATGGAATATTTGAAATATAATAATGAAAATAAAAAATTAAAAATAATATTTCTTTATTATCTGTATATGTATTTTGTATTGTGGTCATAATGGGGCAAATTAATTATGACAATTTTAATTTGTAGTTTAATTTGAATTACCTCTACAAATGCAAATTCTAAAAAATTTAAATACCATTCGTAATTGTACTTATTTTTAAAGCATTTCCTTCATATTGCCAGATTTGGTTTTCAAATATTTTATACAGTCATCAGTCGCAGATTAGCCCTTGCTATCGTCAGACGTGTTTGCTCGTACTATTTGACAACATATTGGTGTTGACAAAAAATACAGTAATTTCTTCCAAAAATTAAAATTTACAACAACAGAATAACACTTAAAAAACACAATTAAACGTACACGCGGAAGTGATGATGTGAATGCACATCTTGTGACAATGACAGGGAAGAGACCTAAAAAAAGTGTTGCTGCTACCAAAGCAGCCAATGATAATTACTTTTCTCCTTTACAAACTGTCGATGACGATGATATTGAAATCGATCATCAAAAAAGTGAAGTGAAACCTCATATTCCTCCAATAACTATACTTAAATGTAAGATCGAAGAAATTCATGAAATCTGCAAAAAAATAGTAATTAAAGATTATGCTATTCGCAAAATTTCAATCGGTTTAAAGTTCTTTTGCAATACTAAACACGATTATGACCTTATGCGCAGTGCTATTAATGATAAATATCAATATTTCACTTATGCAACTAAAGACGAAAAACCTGTTAAAGCCTTACTCTTTGGCCTAGAATCGCATGACCCCATTGTTATTAAAAATAAGTTGATCAACATGGGCCTTCAATGTCTGGACGTTAAAATTGTTCACAAAAAAACTATTTATGCGACGTATGTCATATATGTAGTCTACTTTCAACAAAAGACTATCACTATTAAAGAACTTAGGCAGAAATATTCTGTTATCGACTACGTTAAAGTTAAATGGGACTTCCAATCAACCAAAAAGACTCGCATTACACAATGCCATAATTGTCAAATGTATGGTCATGGTTCAAGTCGCTGTAAGGTGAAAACATTTTTTGCAAAGTGCGCCGGTAATCATAGCACCAGCGAATGTGTAGAGACTGCCGTAAAATGTGCAAACTGCAATGGACCTCACAAATCTACAGACAACGAGTGCCCAAGCAAAGCTCACTATTTGAATGCTAAACAACGAATCCAACGTACAAATAGACACCAAAATATCAACAACGCTAACATCATTAACAACAACACCAACTTTCCCAATGCATTACGCCAAAATGTTCATCAGCAGACCGGGATATGGCAGAATCACAGAAATTACAATGTGAACACCAATAACAACGTAAACAACCATAACAACAACAATGGTTTTCAAAATTTGAACAGCTTCAACTCGAGCACTGGAGACTTATTTACTATTCAGGAGTTACAAACAATAAGTATAGAATTAATTACAAAATTAAGAAGCTGTCATTCTAAGCTAGACCAGTTCGAGGTTATAACTAACCTTGCTTTTAAATTTTTGTCATGATGATTACTGATATTAATATAATAACATGGAACGCCAGAGGTCTTAAAAACAAAAGTTTAGAATTATTTCAATTCTTGTTATCATTCAACGTTCACACATGTCTAATATCCGAAACCTGGTTAAAACCCAACGTAACATTAAATCATCCAGAGTTTTTTATTTACAGAAATGATAGGGAAGAAAGAACAGGTGGTGGTGTTGCAATTATCATTAGAAAAAATCTTTCTCATTTGGTTTTACCTATTGTTAACACTTCACTAATTGAAAATGTTGGAATCAAAATATTCACTGATAATGGCAGCATAAATATTTACGCATGTTATTTTCCAGGTGGTCAGGCTGGTGCAGATGGTCTTCGGAAAAATCTGTTTGCATCTGACATGTACAAACTCAGTAGAAGTGACAGATACATTCTTGGCGGTGATTTTAATAGTCGACATCAGTCTTGGGGGTGTAAAAGGGCAAATTGTTGGGGTAATATTTTGAATGAAAAACAATATTCTTATAACTTAGATATAATATATCCATCCGAGAGTACTTATGTGCCTTCCCAATTAAATCGTCAAGGTTCTACACTAGACTTATTTTTAACAAATGTTATGGAAATCATGTCCTCAGCTGAAGTCATCAACGACCTGAGTTCAGATCATCTTCCGGTTAAAGTAAAAGTCAAAACGAAAGGTATTAATACTGATTGTAGGGTACGTAACTATAAATATGCTAATTGGTTCCGATTTTCGCAATATATTAATAGACATCTCTTAATCCCAACAGATAATGTAATAACTGGCTGTGAGTTTATTGACTCTATGCTTGAGCACTTCACTACTGTTGTTTCAAGCGCAATTAATGATAGTGTTCCTCTAACACGTAACAGAAACTACAGAAAACCTTTTCCTCCATATATAAAGTCGCTAATTCGAAGTCGGAACCACTATCGAAGAAACTGGTTACGCCATAGAAATGTTTTTTGATTATTCTGAATTCAAGTATTTAAATTCAGTAATTAAGCACGAAATCAGCAGTTTTAGAAATGTATCGTGGAATCGTTTGTTATCTTCATTTGATAAAGGCTCTTCCCCTTTTTGGAAGCTAACAAAGATATTAAGGAAGAAGTCGAAAAATATACCAATATTAAAGATTAACGATCTTCGTTACAGTACGAATACCGACAAGTGTGAAATATTAGCTCGAACATTTTGTGAAAATCATACTCATTCCGCAGTCTTCGGCGACCAAGCCACGGAATCTCTAGTCAAAACATGTGTTGATGCTTTTAATTCTAGTTTCGAAGCAAGCGACCAACATTCAATTAACATGCCAACAATGAAAGCTATATTGAAAGATCTTAAGGATAAAAAATCACCTGGGTTGGACGGTATAAGCAATAAATGTCTTAAGTCTCTTCCAAAAAAAGGAATCAAATATTTGACTGTTTTTATAAACGCATGTCTCAAATTTGGTTACTTTCCAAGTAAATTCAAGGAAGCTAAAGTTATTTCCGTAAAAAAACCTAACAAACCAGCCGATTCACCGTATTCTTATCGCCCAATAAGTCTACTTTCTTCTGTTAGCAAATTACTTGAGAAAGTAATAAAGAATAAAATTTCAGAGTTTACTGGATCGAATGGTATTCTACCGAACCAACAATTCGGTTTCCGCAGGGAACATAATACCATCCACCCCTTAATTCGGATAAGAAACATTGTTCAGTCTAATTTCAGTTGTCAAAAATCAACCGGAATGATTTTATTAGACATAAAGGCTGCTTTCGATTCGGTATGGCATGACGGCTTAATATACAAACTTATTCGGTTTAATTTTCCTACTGAATTAGTCAAAATTGTTCAAAGTTTCCTATTTTCTAGAACCTTTAGAGTTCACATTGGTGACAAATCTTCCGGGATTTTTCATATTAATGCTGGATGCCCCAAGGATCTTGTCTATCACCATTATTATACAACATCTACACGGCTGATGTTCCATCCTCGGATAATTGCATCATGTCCATTTTTGCTGACGATACGGCAATCCTGAGTTCTGGTGTACTGTACTCAGAAATATTAGCAAACCTGCAGATCGCTCTGGAACATGTAGTACAATATTTTTTAAAGTGGAAAATTTCTATTAACTGTGAGAAAAACCATGCCATATACTTCACACGTAAGCGCAAGGCATGCTTCATTCCTCAGAGTAACTTTATTATTAACAATACAGAAATCAAATGGGAAAATAACGTTAAATATTTAGGTGTACTTTTGGATACAAAACTTACATTTAAAGATCACATACCATACATTGTCAACAAATGCAATTTACTGATTAGAAATCTTTATCCCTTTTTAAATAGAAACTCACAATTAAACATTGACAACAAAAAGTTAATATTGAAGTTCATATTTCATGCTGTCATGTTTTATGCATCACCTGTCTGTTCAAAAAGTGCTAAGTGTCACTTGACCAAACTTCAAATTTTGCAAAACAAATTGTTGAAATTAATTTATGATCTTCCGAGGTTATACTCCACAAGAAGACTTCATCAAATAGCTGAAATGGAGCTTGTGATAACCAAAATAGAAAGATTGTCTTTAAATTTTTACTCCAGGTGTTCCCAATCAGAATACGATCATATTGTCGAGCTTGCCTCTTATTAAGTAGTTTAAGTTTGTATTTAAGTTTTATTATATGTTAAAAAAATAATTCATAAAGGTTTTTTGCAAATTTTTACCTGTAAATCTTATAATATTGATAAAAGAAGAGTATATAAATATAAATAGCATGTTAACCTTAAGTAGAAAAGGGAAAGATCCCTGAACTCTTTAAATGTATATATTTTAAATTATCAATCTGTAATGCCATAATGAATAATAAATTGAATTGAATTGAATATTTTATACAGTACAGGTTTATGAATTTGAAAGTACTACGAGGCAATGCCTATCGAACCCACAAACCTCTTCATATAAAATGCTTTAAAAACAGAATTGCCAGCAGCCCAATGAATTCAAATAATTATAAGCATTCCCATATTTCATTACAATTGGCATCCGATTCCACAACCTGCATTTGCATTTCCTGACCAAGTGCAAATTAATCTTTTTTAATTGTCGTTGCGAACAATGGTAATTCATTTGCATTTGCATTAGATAAAGTAATGCAATTTAACATCCAATGCAAATTAAAAAAACCCATGTATGATTGTGGTTTGTAATCATACATGGGATTTTTTTTTAATTTACATTGGATTTTTATTTGAATTATTTTATCTTATGCAAATGCAAATGAATTACCATTATTCGACACGACAATTAAAAAAGGATTTATTTGCACTTGCTCAGGACATGCAAATGCTGATTGTGGAATCGGATGACAATTGCAATGTAATATGGGAATGCTTTTAATTGTTTTAATTTTTTTTGACTACTGGCAATTCTGTTTTTGAAGCATTTTATATGTAAAGATTTGTGGTTTCGACAAGTGTCGTGTCGTAGTACTTTCCAATTCATAAACCTGTACTGTATAAAATATTTTAAAACTAAAAGTACCAGATATGAAGGAAATGCTCTGAAAATAAGCTCAGTTGCCAATGGTATTGGAATTTTTTTGAATTTGCATTTCGAAAGGTAATTCAAATTAATGTATGTTTATAATATATGTAGTACTTTTAAAGAATATAAACAAACGAGGAAAAAATATATTTGTTCACGCTTGTGCAGGAATCTGCGAATGCAAATTGGCTGTTGATCGCATATATGCGTCGTTTAAGAATTGTTGGGCCTTTCCAAAACTAATTCCTTAACCAGTACATAAATTTCAGTCGGGTGAACCGACCTAACCATTTCCTCACCCTAAGTCATTCAGTGCGTCTGAGTTCTGGTAAAAAACGCTCCTATTGTGACCATATTCAATGGCAGATTGGCATTGTGCTAAATATTATTTAATACCCAACTTAGTTAGAATCCGAAGTGGGTTTGGGGATTTTTTGTGAATACCAACCAATTTTCCGCCCAATATTTACATGGAAGCTACAAAAATGGACATGGCGAAGTTGCTATTTTTTGAATACACAGTAGCTTTTGCCAAAAAGTGTATCAGTACTAAAATTTTATTAGGATCGGTTGTGATTTACTGGAGACATCGAGTCAGTCAACCGGAAATACGTCCAACTTTTATATATGTGAGGTACGAAACTGGGCGTGGCACAGAAGTCAATTATTAATAACTCGGTATCTTGTAGTAAAATATTGCCTAGTACCGAATTTCGTTACGATCGGTTGTGGTTTAAGAGAGTTATCTTGTCTATCAACAGGTCATCCGCCCAACTTATGTATGGGAGGTACCAGAATGGATGTGGAGAAAACGTTCATTTTCCACAGGGAAGCAGCATTTGACTAAATATTGTCTTATAAAAAATTTCTGAAAGATTGGTTTGTTTTCGCAGGGCTTCTCGTGCCGAACAACCAGATGGCTACCATCTAATGTATAGGAGGTCCAAAATGGGCGTGTCAGAATCACCCTTGTCTTAATCGGTGATTGGCATTTGATGACATGAAGCCTTATATATTATACCTAACTTCATTAAGGTTGGAAGTGTTTCACGCGATGGATCGAATTGAAATCCCAGACGTTAATAATTATTAACCAATGGGTGAATTGAAACTAATCACATCTACCAGAAAAAAGTTTTAGAAGAAATATGATTTTGTACTAAATGTGTCGATTTGTATGGGAGCTACCAGAAGGTGGTGGTCAAACCGCCCATTTTCAATGCCAAACTTATGCCCTTGTTATGGATTGACAACTAGACCGAAACTAGTTGAAATATGAAGACTAGTTGTAATTTCGGTATTATGATTTACAACCAGTAAAACAATTCGTTAGTTTATATAATATCTAACAACTGTGAATGACAACCGTTGTGATTTATAATTGCTATAAAATTACAACACCACTGAAAACTAACGAATTGTGTTACTGGTTGTAAATCATAATACCGAAATTACAACTAGTCTTCAAATTACAACTAGTTTCGGTGAAGTTGTCAATCCATAATAACGGCATTAGTTTGGACAAATAATATTCACTGACAAAATGTCGTTTATATCGGTTATGATTTACGGTAGTTATAGTGTTACCAGCCAGCCAGACAGACGGACATGGCTCAATCGTCTTAAAAAGTCTCAAAACAAATTTCGTCCAAATATACTGGGAGTCTCTAAAAAAAATCTAATGTTTTTGAGATTTTTCGACTTATTGGTTATGATTAAAACAAATTCGGTTAATAACCAGAAATACATAGATCAAATATATTTTTCGATCTTCAGATTTATTTAAAAAATTGCCAATAACACTAAATTGACCAATACAGTATCATAACGGAACAATTATATGACATTTCATACACCTATTGTTAATTGTTAATCAGTTGAATTTGATTTATGTTTGATCTGACTTTAAATACGAATAGAGTTTTTCAGTGCTTTGTCAAGTAATCTTACTACCGATATGGCAACAGTGAAATTATTTTTTTGAAAAATATACAAGATTACTTTTCCGGCAGCTAATTTTTAATGTCGTCATTGAAAACATCGTCAACAGTCGGAAATTGTCCGATTCCACTCGTAAAACTCGCTTAAAATTCACGAATATTCGTACTCCGATCTGGTGTGTTGAAATCGAAATAGGTAAGGCTTAGAAATATAAGTACTATGTTGCTATTTTTCTGCGCTACAGCCTGCTACGCAGTTACAGATATTTTTCAAATGTCCTTGATTTGCGAATTCTCCACAATAGATTTTGAAATTATTATTATTGAAATGTTCTAAATTATATGTGAAGCGCAAATGTACCCAAGTGCTTAGAATTCAACTTGCTCCCACAAAAAATGTACAAGGTTTTAGTCGAAAAGAAATATAGAATTGGATTTGATTTCATTCTGAACTTTAAACTAATTCATGACTGTTGTATCAACAGGGCCCACAATATCAATGCAAGATACGCAGAATATATAATTATGTATTCAAATAATATATATAATTATATATATATATATATATATAATATAATTAAATCATCGTAAAATATTTGTTTTAATTTCGTATTTATTTGTTATACATTTTTTCCATCCAAATTTGTTATTTTATTCTGAAATATTTTTTAACTTTATTTTTTTTTAGCCATAGCGTCCATATCCACCACCGCCATATCCACCTCTGCCAAATCCACCACCGCCATATCCACCACCACCATATCCACCATAGCCACGTTTCTCACGAACTAAATCAACCTCCTCATTGGTGAAATCTGCAGGAGATGCTGTGGACCAGAACACCAGGAAGGCGCAAATAAATGCGAAAATTAGATAACAACGCATTGCAAGAATTGAGAGTTATTGATTATTTTTGGTTTGAATTCAAAGTTGGTACTGATGTTTAAATGCTTTGATTGCAAATGCTTTTATAGGACAAAAATTGTAAACAATTTAAATGACGTAAACAATTGCACCGAATGTCAAACCACAAAAATTAATTATCCAATTTTATATAAACCGCCGAATTACTAGAATTAATAAACCACATTTTTAAAATTCAATCAACAGATTTGTGCTGCAAGATTTAAAGCGTCGTAATTAGATGCATTGATTGGGTGTCCCAACATCTCTATGACTGCATGGAAAATATAAATGAGAACTCAAACCAGTTTTTAAAAATGGTTTATTTAATTAATTTGTTAAATCTTGAAATTCTGTTCGCCAAAATACTGTTGAGCTATGTTCAAGTATGCCACGATTTCGCAGTGTTCAGGTTTTTATTTCCATAAACAGCTGATGGTTGCATGGCATTTCATATGTTTCTGAACCGAAATTTAGAAATCGCGGTATAACTGAACGGTGCTTTATGTTTCGATGATTTTGTAATCTCGTCGCAAAACAAATCCAGCAGTTACACACTGGTGGAAGAATATAATCTTAAATACTACACCATTTCCAATTGAAGTTGAAAAAATATCAATTCAAATTTGAGAAATATCAATTCAGTTTCAAAAATTATATTTGAAATTTAAAAGAAATCAATTTGAATTTAAAACTTTTATTTGAGATACATCAATTGGAATTTAAAAAATATCAATTAAAATTTATGACATCTCAATTGAAATTTAAAAGACATCAGTTGGAATTAAAAACACATCAATTGAATTTAAAATACATCAATTGAAATGTAAACGACATAAATTGAAATTTAAAATTCGTCAGTTGAAACTTAGAAATTATTAACCGATTTTATGTATTCGAGTTTTAAATATCAACTGACGTGTTTTAAATTCCCATTGATCCCTTTTAAAATTAAATTGATGTATTTTAAATTTCAATTGGTGTATTTTGAACACCAATTGATATATTTTAAGTATTAATTGATATCTTTTAAATATCAATTAATATATTTTAAATTTCAAATAGAATATTTAAACTTCAATTGATGGATTTTTAAATTCAAATATAATTTTTAAATTTCAATTGATTTTTGGCTAGGCTGTTTATTATAAGAATTTTTTGAACTTCCTTTAACAAATTTTATTAGTTGCGTTGATTTATTGAATTTATTTTTGATTTTATCTCCAGTACTTAGGTGTGAATCTTAAACTTATAGTGTGACGTTTGACCCTGCTTCAAAGAGGTCAAGGTTCACATTTGTCTTTAAAACGTGTTTTCACCTCCAGATGTTTGCTATTGGTAGATAAATAATGTATATGCCATTGGATAGCTGAAGAAGTACTCTGACCAACAATGTGTTCTCGTTTACTGCGTGAACTGGAGATAATTCCCCTTCTAATAGAATATTTTAACGGAATCTTATAAAGAATATAGGACGAACATTATAGCCCACAATATGTTTATGTTTGTTTTGAAACCTATAAAAAAAATCGTTTTCATTACATACCTGGGGGGATTGGGGAGATTTCTCACAACCAGTGACCTATGCGATTTCTAGTTGTACACTCCTTGATTGGGCGTACAGTTTCTCACCGATTCCGAACGGTATTTCAGATGCTTTTTCATGGCTAAGAACTCGATAGTGTCGTAGTCACTTGGCGAAGTAACCGCTCTCCAACGAAATGTAAGATGGTCAGACCAGGGCTCGAACACACGTTCTGATGTACAAGAGCCGCGCATAATGCCATTGAAACCCATAGTATTTGAAATATCCTTCATCGAGTTCAAAGATATATGAAACATTGCCTCCCTGCATCAAGCTGTAGCAGAATATATGCATTTGACATTTAAAATTCATGTAGTTCATATAGTTAATTGCCATGAAGCAAACACTTGACGCAGGTTCATTCTGATATTTCCATTGGCGTTAAAATCATTTTATTCTAAGGAACACAGCCGGCGTTCAACATGAAACATAGGAGTATTTAGGAGAACAGAATTTCAAACATTAACAATATCTTCAAAACATTTTGAAAAACTTGTTTCAATTCTTATTTATATATTTTCAATGATTGGCGCTGGAACTCTCAACTGAGAATGTATTCGAAGATCACTTATATTTTAACCACAATTGCCAAAATACATCAATGCATCACATTATGACGCTTTAAACATTACAGCGCAAAATGATTGATTGCATTTTAAAAATGTTTTTATTTCAAATTATTTTGCGGTTTACATAAAATTATTTAATTCCTTTTTGCGGTTTGACATTCGTTGAAATTGTTTAAGAGATGTAATTTGTCTTCGATGTTTCTCCTATAAAAGCACTTGCTATGAAAGTGTTTAACCATCAGTTTCGATTTTGAATACAAACCAAATAAAAAATTTAATTCTCAATTCTTGCAATGCGTTCTTATCTAATTTTCGCATTTATTTGTGCCTTCCTGGTGATCTTTTCGACTGCATCTCCTGAGGATTTCAATAATGATCAAGTTGATTTAGTTCGTGAGAAACGTGGCTATGGTGGATATGGTGGATATGGCAGACGTGGATTTGGTGGGGGATATGGCGGCCGTGGGTATGGTGGTGGTTACGGAGGACATGGCGGACACTATTATGGCTAAAACTATAAAAACAAAAAATGGCTTAAAGAAAATTAAAGAAAACATATAAGAAAACATTTTATACAAATAAATTCGAAATTGAAAAAATATCTCAACATATAAATCTTCATTTTGTTAGGCATATTTGTATAGAATCTAGTTGTCTTTTAGGGACGCTATTGATACAAGTCTTAAAAAATTGAAACAAATACCAAAATATTTTTTTTGACAAAAAATTTCTAACCATAATTGGACGACTTCCACTGCAGAATTTTGAAAAAGTTCCACTGCACAGAAAATTATTGTTTAAGAAACGGATATCCATTCCCACAAGTTGAAATCCATAATTAAGAACAATTTTTTTGAAAGAGACGAAAAAAAAATCCATAATTATTCTAATTTTAATACCGATTCAGATTAATAAAGTCCGACAGAGCCGGAGCGATAGAAACCATAGAGGAATAGATAAGTTTAGCCATCCCTCTCTTTACGTTCTCTCGCTAACGATGAAGTAGTAGGTCATATCATCGTGTTCGAGTTGGTAAAATAAGGAAGGTAAACTCTTTAGAATAGCTGTTGATTGATCGTTTCAACTGTCAAACTCATATGTACTTTGTTTTTGTATTCTTGTGTTCCTGTGTTGTTGGTATACTAACGTGTATAGATTGACAACTTAAGCGAATGAAACAAAAACAAAATGCCTGCTGTTACTGCCTACAACAACAACAACGTCTACTGCTACCACTTGGTTATTTTACTATGGTGTTCTAGTTGCTTTTGTATATAACTCTTTGATTGGACATAAAACTGGCAGAAATAGAAGAGAATGCGTTTTTTCGTTCTCTGCACCTCAAACATAATACATATAGCTGTCATTGGTATCAATCAAACACTATTCAAAATTTAGTTTTCTGCATGGTTTTCTGCTGGTTGCTTATCATTCTGTCGTCTATCTACTCTGTTTTCTATCAATTTCCTACTTCATATTCGATCATGGAAACTAGACCCGTGTAGAACTCGTTCACTAGTTCTCGAACTCGTTCAGTAGTTCTCGAACTCGTTCACTAGTTCTCGAACTCGTTCATTTAAGGTGCCCGGTCATAACAATCATGAACATACTCGCCGTATCGAACATGTGCATTATGTTTGTGAGGGTGATATCTGGTCACCCAAAATGAATTAGAGAGTTCAGGAACTACCCAGCTCTAATGGATACCCCCTGCTTGAAACACCAGCCAATTTGTTCTTCGTTTAGAACAAACTTTGTTGCCATTTCGTCCAGCCATGTAATAAAACACATGATACTGTTTGCGGAGACGAAAAAGAAAAAAGGCTATTTTATTATTTGGGAAACAGACGTCATAAAGAGCATACAAATCAGTGGATTTATTTATAAAAGATGATTTTATTTCGTCTGATTCAAATCCGAATATAGAAGCTGATGAGGGGCCAACGGACATTCATATTATGAACAAGAGCTATTGACGGAGAAGCACACAGCGGGAGAATGCACCTCTATGCTAACCAGCGGAATATAAGGTGCAGAATATTCTAAATATTTCGGACCACTGAGCGTCGCAAACAACCCAGTTTTAACCCAGTTGGAAGAAAAAACTGTTTTAAAAGGGTAATAAAAGGCATGTGTATTACCTAAAGATGTTTTATGTAGACGCAGTCAGTCAAATTCGTCAGTTTGTTAGGAAGCTATTGTTGCGTAGAGGCAATTATGTACATTATGATTGTAACTGGAGAGCGCCTCACTGAATATAGTACTAAGTATTTCCTGTCACCATTTTTAAAGTAGTGTAGTGAAGTGTCCTTATACAAAATGATGGTGTCAACTTCCTTCTGGAACACTGAGTTGTTAAAGTTCTCGTTGGTGACAACGAGTTTTTGAACATCAAGGGTTAGGACAAGTAAACTTTGCTACAACGTTTTTGGAAAGGAAACCTTTGATAACATAATTTTTTCAAAGAAACCCTTTTACAACAGAGTTTCTAAAAGAAACCAAGATTTCTAGAAGAAATATCACATTATTATTTGAAACAAAATCATTGCAGAAATAAAACAAGGTCATTGCAACAACGAAACAACCTCGTTGCAGCAACGAAACAAATTCGTAGCAGCAATGAAACAAATTCGTTACTGCAATGTAACATATTCATTTCCGCAAAATCCACAGGTCTCATCATAGTGACGATGAATTTTCAGATAATGAACACATTTTCGGAGCGGGAATGAAACTGTACATTAGTTCACTTGCGATGACGAAAGTTTTTGGGGCGACGAAATTTTTCACTCCCTTCCATTCAGTGGGTAAATTACAATTTGTATATTTTTTATATTTAAAAGCTGTCCCATAATTCGCGCAAGATTAAATTACAATGGCATTGTTCTCGGGCTATATGGCATGTGACACCGTCTTGATGAAACCTCATGTCGTCCACATAGATATCAGTAAAAATAAGAATAATTATACTAGATTATCCATTAACTGGGGAGGTTCCTTTCAAAACTTGACTATTCCACTTTCAACAGAACTGATTTTGTATTTTTTTCTTTGAAAATGAAAACTCAGCGAAAATATAATTGGGCCAAAACTCTAATTACCCCGGGAAAAATAAGAATAAACCTTATTTTAGCCCAAATTTGCATTCCTAAAAAACTTTTTTCTCCAATTGTGCAAAAACACAAAAAGTGGAATTCACGTCTTCAAAAGAACCTCCTCTACTGTTATTGCCCGACCAAATGCATTTTCGAAGAAAAATGGTTCGATGTAGCCCCAGCGCAAACATCTTCACCAAACAGTGACCTGTCGTTGACGCATATTTTCTGACCCCAAATGCTATAATTTTGACCATTAACGAAGCCATAAATATGAAAATTAGTCTCATCACTGAAGATGAGTTTGTTCGAAAACCCTTCAGTATTTTTAAAATATTTCTCAATAATGAAAACGCGTTGTACTTTAATTTAGAGTTCCATATATTTATATAATAAACCTGAACTGTCAGCTGTCACAATGTCGCCTTTCTTCAACAACAGCGCTTTGCTGCAAACATGTCACAAATCTCAAATCTTACGTGAATTCAATTTTCATTCCATTTTATTAGGTCTATGGACATGTTTGTTCCTTACAGACTATCAATTAAGTTAATACAAAGATTAAATAAGTACATTTTCTAAAATTTCGGACAGCCTTTAAAATCTTCAAAAGATTAGCATTTTATTTATGAAAGAATATAAACAGGTTTTAGCCCTTGACAATACATCTCTGTCGAATTTACAACGCCAGAGTTGTAATATTTTGTATTTTTTTTTGCTTCATCTATATACATCACTGGCTAACGAAATTATTTATTATTTTTGTTTGAAAAAAAATTACTCATGAAATAAAACAAATTAATCCACAACAAAACAAAATAACCGGCATCATTTCGAAGTATAGATACAAATAATACTATTCAAATGATATATAAAGAAAAATATGAACCGTCGAGGATTGAATAATTTAAATAACCTAGAATATACTTGTTCATAATTTGTAAGCAGTTAATACATTTCTAGCATTCGAAAGCGATTTTGTTTTAATGCGTTTCTATAATTTCGGTTTGGGAAAAACTATTTTCAATTTTAGTATCGGCTTGAGGTTATAGGAATGAAAGACGAAAATTTGGGAAAAAAATAAAAAAAGCATTGAAGTATTGCAGCTCAATTTCAATATTTGTTGTGATCTGTTGCATAAACCAGTTGTCGAAATTGTCGGTTGCTTACAACGAAATATCGCTGAAAGTCGAAAGTCGGTTTTGCATTAAAATGCAGTGACTAATATACTCTTCAATGCAGTGAACGAAGAGGAAATTCGGTTTTTGTGAAGAAATTAAGAAATGTTATCATTTATCTCTAGACGGAAAATTTCGTTGTGGAAAAACGATTTACTTACCTTACAAATATTTCAATTATAAATGGCGAAGGGCAATTTATTTAATTTTATTCCATTTTATATAATTTTATTCCATTTTATTTCTAACTCAGGTGCTATTACTTTAGTTTGTTAAAATTATCGAAATGTCAAAATTCTGGTCGCAAACAATTATCTAACAATTGTTTTTGTACGAAATAAGTTTGGCGTAACAGCCCTGTAATTGATTTTGACTACGAAATGTTCGTTAAGATCTGAATAACTGAGCAAATGAAAAAAATTTGTATACACGTACTTCTTATGGCTACGAAAATTTCATAGAACTGAATACCGGGCTTAACCAGTGACTTCATTATGATTTTTGATATCTACACCAAGCGCCTTTCGCTTGACTTATGCTGTCAGGTGTTGCCGGACCAGCAAAAATATTGTATTGCAGAAACATGTTAGTGAGCGGATGGCTGATGTACCTCCAATACTTCTGTGGTTGTAGTAGTAATAATAATAAACGATACGAAAAAAATAGGCGCTCATTTTTGGACTATTTGAGACAAAACTTAATATATAAATTATTCCTATTCCATATTAAAATTTCTATTATTCATTGTCTTTCTGAGTTTGAATATTTTCAAGTTATAAATACTTAAATAACAATTAACAGTTTATTACAATAAAATGGCAATGGACTTAGGCATAAGACAAACTGAATATGAACAAAATGCATTCAGATCAGGATAAAAAATATTCCTTGTTTTTCTCTAAATTAAACACATACATTTGTTGTCTTGCTGTTTATTTAATTTCTATCTAAAAGTTAGGAAAAAAAATATTTCTAAAAAACGACTAATCAGTATAAATACTTTGTGTTATGGGAATCACATTCGTCTTTGAGAATATTTTTAACTTTTTTTAATTGTTAAATTTTTAAATCAACAGAATTTTGTCAACAAATTTGGAATTTTTGTGAAAACCACAAATAAAAAAGCTGTCTCTTGGACTTAAATCATGTGATGCTTTAATTAATTTGTGGTTTTTAAAAATTGTGGTTTATTGCGCACATTGTAAAGAATAAGCTACAATTTTTACCTAGTGGGATCCAACAAGTTTTCAAAAGGTTTGTATTGGATGTGTTTTTTACAGAATAGAACTTGAAATTTTGCTAAAACTCACACAAATCCTGGTAATGGTATTGGATTTACTGGAAACATAATAACATGGCTTTTGTGCTTAATCAAATTAAAGCAAATGAGACTCGAGCCTGTCTCGAATAAATCGCAATTTGCAAGCAGCTGGGCCCTACAAAAAAAATGTTTTCCCATTATACTCTATGAAGGGATTCGGAGAGCTTCTCACCAGAAATGAGTGCTTTCTAGTTTAGCACTCAGTGATTGGGACCTACAGTTTTACACCGGTTCCGAACGGTGTTTTGAGAAGAGTTTTCATGACTGGGCTTCATCTTCACTCTGAAGGAATTTCAGTTGAGACAACCGAATTGCCGCAACCGAATATAGAGGTTGTCACAACCAATTTTAGAGATCATACCACAATTTCATAACAATTTCGGTGGCCAACAACGGTTCACCATAATTTGTACCAGATTTATTTAATTTTAAAGCTCTGTACTTTAAATGGTGTTACAAATATGTTGGCAACTTTTTGCATTCAACTGAGTCAAAGTTGTAGCTTCTTCTTTACTATGTGCGCAATAAACTACTTTTTTAAAAACCGCAAGTTAATTAAAGTATCATATGATTTAAAGCTAAAAGATAATTTGTTATTTGTGGTTTCCAAAAAATTGTCAAAGTTGTTGACAAAAGTCTGCTTATTTAGCAATTTAAAAATGCTGACAATATTTTCGAAGACGAATGGGATTCCCATTCAATTTGTATTTGTGCTGGTTCGTCGGCTTTTAGAAATATTATTATTTTTCCACTTTCAAATAAAAATTAAACGGGCAGTCCGTCGACGGATATAAGCAGATATACTAGATATTTGTACGCTAAAGTGGAATGGGGAATGTTTGTTATCGCTTTCTCAATACATTTTGTGCATTTCCAGTTTTTTTAGGCCTGAGTCCGTTGTCATTTGATTGTAATAAACTGTTAATAGTTATAAACTTATAGACTTAAAATAATCAAATTCAACTTGATATTGAATAGTGGAAATTTAAATAGGAATAATTTGTATATTAAGTTTTGTATCAAACAGTACTCCAATCAGCACCTAACTACACCCGCAGAAGCAAGTTAGTGTTGGAGTTTCAGCAGCCATCCGCTCACTAACCTGTTTCTGTAATACATAATTTTTGTTGGTCAGGCAGCGCCTAATGGCACAAGTCAAACGAAAGGTACTTGGTGTAGATATCCAATATCATAATTAGGTGGTTATTGGGAGTATCAAAATATTCTGTATTACCCAAATGCTTTCTTGTAAGCGAGTGGGGGGGATGCAAAACATATTCGGTTATTTCGCTGTAAGCGAACAATATTTTCGACTACTATTTTATGCAACAGATCTCAACGAATATTCAAATTCAGTAGGGCTACTTCACTGTTATTATTTTATTTATTAAACAAACGCCTTTGCATGCTACAAATGTGCTTACTGTGCAAAATAATAACAAATATTTACTAGGTTTTACTATTATTATTTGTAGATCATTTCTGTGGTATTATTTATTTGTATATATTCGTCGAAAACACGACGGTAAATTGGTTTTGTTGCAAATTAATTTGTATTTTATTTCATCAGTTAGTTTTCTCATTCACAACTAATATATAAATTCATTGCCCAATTATATTAACGATACAAACAGATGAAAAATAACAAAGCTGGTTATAATTTGTTCATAAAGATCCCTACGTTACGAAAAATCTTTTTACTTCACTAGTCCGCCCTATTCTCGAATATGGATCAGTTGTTTGGGACCCCCAGTACAATTTGTGTGTTAATATGATTGAATCGGTCCAGAAACAGTTTCTCATTTTTTGTCTGAGAAACCTTCAATGGAACCCGTATAGCAGTAGACTAGCATTGATCAGATTGCCGACTCTTAGTAGTAGACGTACCATGATAAACTCTATTACAGTTTTGAAGATAATTGATGGATTGAAGGAATTTCGAGTTTCACATCGAGTTTTAGAGTTCGAATTATGCGTCCTTTGATCCAGTTAGGAGAATGTGTCGTGACTTTAATGAGCTATATCAGTTTATTGATTTCACAGGTAGTTGAGAAACAACAAAGTCTAGCATAATTTGTCATTTGAACCGGTTGCATTAGTGCTATATGTTCATTAACATATGTAAATTTACTTTATCCTTACTATCTGGTCTGATTTATAGTTTGGTTTTCGTTTTGTTCGTAATTATTATATATTAAGAAGTCTGTTATGTTAATATCTCGTGATGTGCTTTTATACTTATTTATGTTAGTGTAATACCAACTGGTGAAGAATTTCTGTAGTTGGTTGTAACGTGTGAACTTATGATCCTTGCTCTCCCGTTATAGACCGGTCTATAATGTGTACGCTGTCCTCACGTTATGGGGACGTGGCCCTCTCGGTGTCGGTAGGGGCGGGTAAGAGTGGCGGCGATGGGTTCGCTCGATAGAAAAAAAAATAAAGCTCCGTATTCCGTTACTGGGAAATATTCGTTAAAAGTTTTGTCATTTATCTCTAAACGGAAAGTTTCGTTGCGGAGAGTTGCCACACCTATCTTTGATTTACCCTGCAAATATTACAATAACATTTGGCGAAGGGCAATTTATTTAATTTTATTTCTAACTCATTACTTAAGTTTGCTAAAATGATCGACATGCCAAAATTCCGGTACCAAACCATTATCAAACTATTGTTTTCGTACGAAAAATTTTGGCGTAACAACCCCCTAATTGATTTTGCTTACGTAATTTTCGCAAAAGCTGAGTAGTAAGCAAATGAAGATGAGCGAAGACTTCGGGTCACGAAATCTTGGTTATTTTTTAAACGCTCAATTCTTATGGCATCGAAAGGTCTTATGGCAAGAACTGAATACGGGGCAAAAGATGTAAATCTTTTGAAGTTTTTAAAAGGTGTGTGGTAAAGCCACGTATTCTCTTCTTGCGAAATGTTCGTAAGAAATTTTGTTATCTATCTCTATCTTTGATTTACGTTGCAAATATTTCATTTTTAATTCCTTTAAGTACTCCGTTTTATTTTTAATGCATGGCGTGTTACTTTTGGTTGTTAAAACTATCGACATTTCAACATTCCGTTCTCAAACAATTAACAAACAATTGTTTTCGTACGAAATAATTTGGTGTAACAACCCTGTACTTGATTTTGCCTACGAAATTTTCGCAGAGAGCTGAGTATAAGCAAATGAAAAGTGAGCGAAATTTCCGCTTCATGAAATATTCGTTATTTTTTTTATACATGTACTTCTTATGGCAACGAAAATTTCAAAAAAAACTGAATACCGGGCTTAAAGTGTTGTTGTTGAAAAAATTAACAGCGGGACAGGTGGGAGTTCAGGGTTATTAAAATTGGAACATTAAATTGAAAGGCAACGCGTTTTCGTGGTTGAGAAATAAAGGGTATCTCAGTAGGAATTCACTTTTTCATTTTAAAATAAAAACACGTATTTTTTGAGATAATTGTGATTTTTATTTGAGAGTCAAGAAGATATATTCCGATTAAGTATGGAATGAAATATCCGCAAAATGGCCCCCACGGCTCTGATGGCAGACCATTACTCTTTTCATGAAATTTTCCATTACTTTTTCACAGAGATCACAGATCACAGGTCTCGGATTTGAACTCAGGAATTATTTCTGGTTTATTTCACAAAACCACAAAGAAAGACATCGCACAGCGTTAAATCGCATGATCTTGGTGGCCAGTTGACATCAGAATTTCTTAAGAGAATTTGTTCTGGAAATCGTTGATGCAATAAATCGATTGTGGCATGCGCGGTGTGGCTGGTGGCGCCGTTCAGTTCAGTTGAAGCCATAAGAATTTCGTTGTCATATTCCTGTAACGAATGCCGTTCACAGTCACTACAATTTCGGCCTCAGCTGTAAAAAATTAAAGACCAATCACGCCGCCTAACCAAAATCCGCACCAGACAGTTGCGTGTTGTGGGTGCTTCTGTTACTAATGAATTGCATGATGATTTTTTGAGCCCTAAATTCGGCAATTTTTTGTATTCACGAAGACATTCAGATGGAAGTGCGCTTCATCGGAGAAGATGACTTTTTTTTAAAAATTTTCATTGACTTCAGTTTGCTCCATTACCCATTCAACGAATTGCAGGCGCTTCCATGGTCTGCTGGTTTGAGCTCCAGAGTAAGTTGAATTTTGTACGCACGAAGGTCGAGGTCTTCTGTCATAATTCACTGCGTAGTGATTCGTGAAATTTGGAGTTGTTGAGAACGATGCCGAATTGATCTTTTCGGGTTTCGGCGAAACTCTCGGTTACAGCAGCAATGTTTTCAAGACCCAGTTTCTTCAAATTTGTTGACCACTCTTCGAGTAGTTGGCACATTAGGTGCATTTTCTCGCCTGAAATTTTTTCCAAAATGGCGAGTTGTCTCAGCATAACATTCCAAATTTTTGTAATAAGTTTACACAATTATAACGCATTGCCCTTTCAAAAAGCGCTCCATTTTTAACAATCGGAATAAACATATGTGACAGCTGCCAAATTTTAGAGTTGCCACTTGCACTTAAAGAGCAATCTTTCTGTTTATTTTCAAAATAATGAAGGGTTTTCAAACCAAATGATCTTCAGTGATGAGTCTTATTTTCGTCTTGATGGCTTCGTTAGTCGTCAAAATTGTCGTAGTTGGGGTTTAAATATACACGCTGAAACATCGGTCTCTTTTTGTTGTTTGGATGCAAATATAAAGTGTGTTTGGAGCTTGTTCAAAATATAATATACTTATATTCAAACACATTGTGTTTGCTATTCAATATTACATGTTTGAGACACAATGATTAATAGGTTACAGTACCGTACGCAAGATTTTATTTCGGGGGGTCCAACTTGATATTTAGGTTGAAAGATATCACTACATACACAAATCACCTCTTAAAGAAATAATTTCATTGTACGTGACTGATATGTTATAATATGTGATATGTTACAAAATGTGTCATTGTTGGTTGAAAACTGCTGAAAACAAAATCGTGAGAGACAGGAATGAAACAAAAAGCAGCAGATCTTAAGTTCATGGAAACAATGCTTGCAAACATATACATGTTTCCTGCACTATGTTGCTGGACCGTTTTTTTCAGCGTGTAACGACTTCTACTCCAAGTACAGAAGTTTTTTTTTTCAAATCGAAGGGTTTTGACAAAATTTATGTTTTTTAAGCCTTTTCGTTATTTTTCGTTTTTATTTTTTACACAGTATTAGATGAAAGCCCGATTGCTTTGGATTACATTTACAATTTTTTTATTTCACCCGCGATGGTCACAACCTAACATATCGCTACTAAAATAACATTTTACAGAATGCAAATACAACTAACTTGAATTAGAGCTTTTTGTTTTTATCAGTGTACTTTCTTGTTATTACATAACATATATTAGTAGTGAGTCTAATGTATATCACTATAGAAATTTAGAATAGATATAGATGTTTCTTGTTTGTTTTGAAAAAGGGTTATATAAATTACGGACTTAATACCATAGATATCCGTTTCTTAAATTTTCAAAATGCTGGAATCGGAGCCGTCCAATTTTGATCAGTCTCCAGAGTTCTGGTTTAATGCATTTGCAATTATTAGTCGGAAGCAAAATAAAATAATTTTGGTTTTTGTTTTAATTTTTAACTTCTAAGTAATTAGATACCGTTGTACGAATATCATCCATAAAATACAGATATATCGCACATATGTCTAACAATATGTAGATTTACATATTAAAATATTTTCAGTTGTTTCGTTTTTATTTGTATTATTTCTTGTATGTATTCTTTAAATTTTTATTAGCCATTATTTGGTTTCATAGTTTCAGCCATAGTAGTGGCCGCCATGTCCTCCGTAACCTCCACCATACCCACGACCACCGTATCCGCCACCAAATCCACGTCTGCCATATCCACCACCATATCCGCCATATCCACCATAGCCACGTTTCTCACGAACTAAATCAACCTGCTCATCAGTGAAATCCGCAGGAGATGCTGTCGACCAGAACAGCAGGAAGGCACAAATAAATGCGAAAATTAGATAAGAACGCATTGCAAGAATTGAGAATTATTGATTATTTTTCGTTTGAATTCAAAATCGGAACTGATGGTTAAACACTTTCATAGCTAATGCTTTTATAGGGGAAAAATTGATGACAAATTCTATGACTTAACCAATTTCACCGAATGTGAAACCCAAAATGGTAGTAATTATAATTATGTAAACCGCAAATAATTAAAAATTCCTATAACCTTTTTTAAAATGCAATCAAAAATTTTGTGCTCCAAGGTTTAAGGCGTCATCATTTATTTAGACAATTGCGGTTAAAGTAAAATGATCTTCGAAGACATTCTTAGTTGAGTATTTCAACATCTATTTGACCGCATTGAAAATATAATTCGGAAGACGAACAACTTTTTAAATTTGACTGAATTGAAAAATATTGAAATTATTTTCGCAAAAATGTTATACTTCAATCGCTGTATAATATCGTCTCAAAGTAAATATAACAGTTAACGCCAATTAAATTACTTGGAAGAGGATTATTTTCACATTAAAGAATCCAGTAGAAAAATCCTAGATAACAAACCAAAGCTCGTGTTAAACTGTCAGATCAAATAGAACGAATTGCGGAGAGAGAAATGTAATGAAACTCTACTCTATTTGGAAGAAATCGTACCATCATTCCCCTGCTAATTTACACTAGCAAATAATGAATTTTTGGGTTCATGTTATGAAATGTGTTTTTTGTTGTTTGTTTGCAACTCTTAAAATTCCATTTCCAATATTTCAATATATTTTCATGTCCAATTGAAATTTATAAAATATCAATTTATTGAAAAATAAAAAAAATTAAATATTTATAATAAAATATTTTCAAATTTGAAAATTATATTTGTAATTTAAAATGAAGCAATTGGATTTTTAAATTTATATTTGGAATTAAAAATACATCAATTGAGTTCAAAAAAACATCAATTGAAATTTAAAAAACGTCAATTAAAATCTAAAAGACATCAATTGAAATTTCAAGGACATCAATTGAAATTTGAAACACATCAACTGAAATTTAAAATACATCAATTGAAATTTAAAATACATCAAGTGAAATTTAAATCTACTCGTCTCAATGAAATTTAAAATTTTTTTTAGCGATTTTGCATATTTGATTTTTAAATTTCAATTGATGTCCTTTAAATTTCAATTCATGTCTTTTAAATTTCAATTGATGTGTTTAAAAATTGAACTGACGTGTTTTAAGTTTCAATTGATGTGTGGACTGTAACTCGCATTTTTTTGGTACTTTTTTATAAGGCAATGGACGCTTTCTATTAGCGGTGACGCACAATCCCTATATGAGTAATTTAAAATTTGATAATTTGTTGTACTACTATTGAGCAACTATTGCCCATAATTTAACGGTAGATCTTCTTTAATCACCAGATTCGTTGTGTATAGTTGACTTTGAATACGAGTATAAAATATGATATGATCTTAATGAATCTTTGCAAACTATCTTGTCGCAGACCCAATCTAAGGTCTGATCTATACATAAATTTTTGTGGAATAAAATTTTTATCTTTTAATGAGTTAATATTATTTGCAAACGTCGTTTATGTTGTTTTTGTTAATGATATATTATTAAAATTTAAATTTTCCAATTAAATTTATATGTTTCAAAAGAGTAAAATTACTCGAATAACTCGAGTAATAACAAAACTTTTGCCTGCTGTTCGAGTTAGTCAAAAATTCTATTATTGAGTTACTTGATTACTAGAAGAAAACAAAACTCGGAATAATTGGATACCTTAACAATTAGGTCAGTACAAAGACATTGTTTTAAAAGAGCGTCGGACTAAATAGTAGGGATGTGTATAACCTGGCGTTTACTCGAGTCACTTTTACGGAGACAACAGCAATGCTCTCACACTTTGTTACTAATGCACACAAATTCCTCTCACTGGGTTTTCAAAGACAGTAAATTTGTCAAATAATTTGATGCAACCGTCCAATTCGGTGAAGTTTGGTTGTAATTAGCGAAGAAGAGAGAAACATAATCGAAACCGACCAAACCATTTGGAAAAACGTATTTTTATTTATAGATTTTGGTAAATGATATAGAATTCAGACGAACCGACACTAACGGTGTTACGAAAAAGTGTATTGTCCTTATAATTGTCTGGACGCCTACGTTAAACAAACATTTTTCTGTTCTTTGACAACTAATACATAACGAAGAATAAGATTTTCCATCAGTTGCATTGCCTTCTCTTGAGGTCATCGAGGTAGTTGAAGATTTCATAAAGTTCGAGTTGCTGTTGTATGTTACTTAGAGTGTCCAAAACTGAAACCGAATAACCGGTAAAAACGGTTAACCGGGTTTTTTGTTATTAACCATGTACCGGTTTTTGAAAAACCCAAATTTTCGAACAAACCGAAACCCGGTTAGCCGGTTTTTATTCAATTTGTGTTAATACCCATAACAATAATAATAATATATAAAGTTTTCCACGATCTTCAATTGAAATTCTTCTAATATTATGTTTGCTCCCTGAAGAAGTCGCCCAATGTGGAGACGAAATATTCGCGATAAATAAGCAAAACAAATAAAAGATCTTAAGCTCGTTTAAAGAATAAGAAGAATTATAATAATATTATATGAATTTCGAATTTTAATGAAATTTTGGAGCAATAAACATTATTTCTGTTTTCAAATATGATTTTATGCTTCAATAAGTTGTAAATGTCATTTCCAAACAATGTTTTATTAAAATTTAAAAATTAATAATATGATTTGAATAAAAATTTAAATCTTTTTTCAAATTTTATAATGTAAATATTTTATAATGAATATTTTGAACTTTTTTATTATTTCATACATGAAAATATCTTTCAAATTTGGAATTTGACTTTGGAATTTAAATCAGTATAATATGAACCACGGAGAAATGACATATAGAGAAGCGATTTTACTCAGTAAATTTACGAAGTTTGGTATGTTGCATGTTGGAAAGTATTGCTTTAATAATACCAGATAGAGGCAATGGCTCAAACCAACCAACAAGAAAACAACAACTGCATATCGTTTTGTATGTTAACACTTTTGTGGAAATACACCACCAACATTTGCTAACAATAAAATATATACCAAAAATGTCCAAAATACGTTTAAATTTCACAGGTTTTCATCAAAACGACATGAACAATTTAAGTCAACAATTTTTGTAATTCCACCTGGTGTAAGTCAATTTACGTCAAATAACTCTCTAATTACTCTAATAACTCTAAGAGTGTGAACTGAAACGTCAGATGAGAAAGATGGCAGCTCTATATGACATTTCTGTACGATATGAACTTAATTTAAACTTTTACATTTCCAAATTGGAATATGATTTTAATTTTCATTTAAAAATAAAATTTGATTGTCAAATTAAATAGAGTTGTAAAATGTAGAGTTTTAAACACGAATAAGTACCTATATATGAAATTGTCGGTAAAAAAATATATTGGAAGTGCTACATGCGCAATTTAATTTAAAACCCTGGTTTCACAGGTTATTGCCAAAATTAAAAATCGAAAACCGGTTACTTGAAAAATTGATATTTCGAACAAACCGAAAATCGGTTTTTAAAAAACATCGGTTTTGTGGACACTATTGTCGACACAAAACGGCAGAAATAAAGACGAATTTCGAATTTTCGTTCGATGCAACCAGCATCAAACATACTTGAGCTGTCATTGGATTTGAGTAGTTCATGAACTATATATAATTAATTTAGGGTGACCAAAAATCATCCCTACGAACGTAATCTACATGTTCGATTTGATGATAACGTCCGTGCAGTTCATTTCCGTAGACTTTAATTGAACGAGTTCGCGAACTAGCGAAAGAGTTAGACACAAGACTGGCTGTGATCAGTATCAATTAATCACTATTTAAAATTAGTTTGCTTCTAGTTGCTTATCGCTCATTCTCGCATCCACTACTCTGATCAACTACTATTTCGATCAGCTGTGGCATGGAACCCCCTGACTAAATATGATGGCGAGTCAGCGCCTTAGACGATATCGTACAATAAATTAAATTTAAATTTGGTTAGTATCTATAATGTCCAGAAATTAAATAGAAGTTTATATATTCGTTTTCACATATTTTAAAAAAATTATATAAATCGACCCGACAAATATATTACGCGGCTAAATTACAAAATTCCCCCCACCCCTTTAAATTTAAAATAATTCAAATAAAACGCACTTTATATTCATACACGTTCACATGAAATACGAAAACAATTCCAAGTGATTAAGTTTTTATCTTATACGACCTGACCAAATGTTGTAATTAACCTCAGACCTCACACTCATTCAAACACGACTACGAAGGACGAACGTAAATCCTGGAGTCAGAGTGAAATCCTAAAATATTATTTGTTCACACTCAGATATGGTACTTAGGGTGTACCCGGCATAAAGTAAACAAACTACAACTGTGTGATAAATTTATTTTGTTTTGCAATTTATGGTCGCTGCCAGCACAGGGGCTTCCTTTAAAAATCCCCAAAACTTGTGAGGCTATGATAATTGAAAGGGTTAATTTTGAGCATAATTGTACAACGGAAGGGGTATCTCATACAAAACATTCACATTCGAAAGTTCTTCCTGGCATCCCTTGAACAGCGAAGTACATATATAATATGCATATTAATTTTGAATTCTAGTGTCTATCTAATGTATCGTATATGATGGCATTTTAAGGTAATTTTGGTATCAAGTTTTAGAAAGTTATTGTCGTACACTTAAGTTACTTTTTCAATTAGGGATTGCGATTTCAATTGAAAGTTTGCTGTACAGTTCAAATACAATTACAGACTTTAATTAAATATATCTTAAGGGGTTTACTGTAATATCCAATAAGGATATCACTGTAGTGTATGGAGAACAATATTCCCATGGTGTTGTATTCGTTTACAATCACTAACAATCACAGACAATTGCAAAATCATGGTTTTGGCTTGTGCACTACCTGTGAAATTTCGATAATGGCGTCTTACAATTGTGGTCTAACAAACTATTACAGTTGTTTATAAATCCCGTGTAATGTTGTCTCTTACAGCCTTCCTAGAGTAACGTGCTACACTAAATCAAACTCCTTAAAACCCATCCTTTTAACGGACTTCATACAACCTTTGCAAGAAATTCATCAAGACCTCCACCGATTTCCAACGTCAATTTACTTCATTTCATGTGTGTCGTATTCGTTCTAATTCTATTAGAGACACGTTTCTTTCTCATACCCACAGCTCGTATTAAACCTTATCAAGCCCATTACATGCATGCTCCTTGGAATTAACAAATCCTTTCCCAGTGGTCCCTTTTTAGTGCCCTCTTTGCCATTGTGTACTTGTGGTACCAACGATAATCGTGGGTTGCCACTTAATACGCGAGTGTGTGACTTCCAAAGGACAGACGACGATGTAAATGTCTAGCGTGTTTAACTAGTGTCATTAGAATGTAACCTTAATTTCCGGGTTGTGTTTGATTTTATCCCGGACTTTGTGGTAAAGTATAAGTAGTTTGTGTTGTAACGAAAGTCAAAGTGTTTGAAATGTTTTAAATATCAACAAAGGATTTCGTGTAAGTGTCAAGCGATTATAAGCGGAAATCCTTGGTAGGTTGGGGAAAACAAATAAAAGTTTAATTTTACATAAATTGTTTAAAATGTCGAGGACAAGTTAGTCCATGGGATGATGTATTAATATGGAATATAAATGTATATCGTCATGCCAATAAAATAGAAATACTACTAAAAATGTTTTCATTAAAATGCAAAGATTCGAGGTTAAACATATGGAAACTTTTTTTGTTCATATTTTTATCTTGAATACTAATTATAAGACGATCAAGACTTCGAAAGATTGGGTGGAAGATTGTCTGCGAGAGGTTGGTGTTACCAACTGGAGGAGAAATCGAGCCAGTTGGAGAAACATGTTATCTTTATTTTGTAAGGCATTCGACTCCTCTGGGTTGTTTCTGGCCCAATAAGTAAGTAAGTATGATTCCTTCCTTGCGTGTAACAAATATTTAATTTCTCACAGCACGAATTTTGTAAATGTTCGGATTTTCTTTTTTAATTTAAAAGTATCTGTTTAAGGAAAGTAACTTGCATTAATTTTGAATTAAGGCAAATTTACTTAGATTTAGTTAATGTCCCATATTTAATGAACATTTTACTACACTTGGACAAAAACTATAAAGTAAAATTGAACATAAATTTTACTCAAACGTAGGAAATGTTTCTGAGCGTTTTGATTACAATATCATAATATTGTTTTATGAACAACAAATAATTGTTATCACAACTTATTGCTGTGCAAAATCAGGGCCAAGACTGAAATTATACTTTTCTACACATTAATTGTCTTTGTAGTACAAATTTATTTTGTTGTGTTCCCATTTTAATTTTTACCATAGTTGGGAAGTTCAAATTAATATTGTCATTTACAATTAAGTCTCGACATAAAGAGTTCTTTCAAATTCCAAACATTTTAGCAAATTCCTATGTATTTAAATTTATACAAAAATATAGTTATTATTTTAATTTTTATAAATATTCTTACATATGTATTTACATACACGAAGGCAAATCGAACATCGTGTATCCATGTACAACTTTTTGAAATCCCTTCAAATCTCATGTAAGTTACTTTATTTTGTACATTACACACATGTAGTACAAAATGTATTTACGTACGTACTATTTGTATCTTGTTCGTACTACTACATATTCATACTGGTTCCCCTTCATATGCTATTCGGGAGATCTTATGCAAATAAATTGTAAATGTATCGTAAATAACGTAAATATTGCTTTAAGCACTGGCAATACAATAAACTTAAGCAGCTTCTTATTTTGCAGTTGATAGTCTTACAAATTGCAATAATACACTCACATCTAGAAGTTTTGCAAACTGTGCGATGAGCAATAGGGTTGCCACGTGGTCATATAATCTCTCAAAATCTCCCAGGCATTAAATTGCACAGAAGGTCAATGCAGCGAGAAGGTGGACTTAAATGATCACGACATTAGAGTTAGGAAAGTATTTCGCGTGATGGGGTTTTACCGAATACCAAAACGATGAACTAAAGTAGACAGTCAAAATTTCTCTTCCCTTAAATGCGAACAATCAAAACGAGTGAAGCCTTAATCATACTTTATCGTAATTGGGATATTTCATTTATGATTAAATCTTCAGTTATTGTAAATTAGTAACATTGAAAATGTACACTTGGGTAGGAATTTACGGGATATATTATTCCTGTATCCAAAGATTATTTTGGTAAGGAAGGTGAGTAATACGCCCATTTTCACTATTTCCATGTGCCACGTTATGTTTTGATGACATACATTTTGAGGAAAATAATAGAATAGAAAAATATGCTACTTTCGGTTTTCAAACTGTTCAAATCTTTTAAAATCATAACAGTTATTTCGATCCCAATCCCTATCTTGGGTGATTTATTTCATTTTGACATTTTCGTATTCCGACTCTTGTTTGCGTAGTGAAATCATTGCCGTTAGTCTTGTACAGTGATTACTTTTATGTGTACGCAGGTTATATGTTAGAGTGCATTATTGTACATTAGAGATATGCTATTTTTGTAACACTATATTTACCAGTGTTGGGATTTTATATTCTGTATGGGATTTTAATTTGCAGTACTGTATCTAATGCAAATTCAAAAGAATTCCCATTGTTTGCAATGACAATTAAAATATTGTTAATATCCATATTCTCAGATAGGTTATGGAATCCGATGCCAATTGTAATGAAATATGGGAATGCTTTTAATTGTTACGAATTTACTTGACTGCTGGCAATTCTGTTTTTAAAATATTTGACATGTAGAGGTTTGGGGCTTCGATAGGTATTGTCGCGTAGTACTTTCGAATTCATAAACCTATTCATATATAATATTTGAAAACCACATCTGTCAGATATGAAAGAAATGCAATTGCAATTGTGAATTGCGAAAGAAGTACTATTGCGAATAGTATTAAATTTTTTTTTAAAATATTTTTGATTATAATTTTTTTTTTGTTGTTGATTATAATTATCATATCATAATTTGCTTAATGTTTGATATTTACACGATTTTTGATTTATATTACTGTGTCCATCGGTGGCGCGATGGTAGTGTACATGAGTACGTAGGTTCGGTCCCTGCTCAGACCACCTAATAAAACTTTTGACGGCGGACACCTCGCTTAGTGACGGCGACACTACCGAGTATTTAGCCATGAAAAAGCTTCTCAAAAATACCGTTCGGAACCCGTGTAAAACTGTAGGTCACAATCAGTAAGTGTAAAAGTTGAAAGTGCACAGCTCACTGGCTGTGAGAAGCTCTCCCCAATCCCTTCATGGGATGTAATGGGAAACCATTTTTTTATGATATTTACATAGCCGGACGTTATGCGAGATGATGCAAAAATTTGGAGACCAAAACTTTCCCATGAAAAAGGCCAAAGTTTACGACTTTGAAATTTAAGCACTTTTTCCAATGTTCTTGAAAATATTTACGGCCTTTATCATACAAAAAACATCTCTCAAACATCTCACAACTTTTTATGAATAAGGCGGCTGGTGTTTTTTTTGGAATTAATGAAGGTTAATCAAATTATTAAATGGTTGAAGTTGAAAGAAGTTGTATCGACTCCAAGGATTCCAAATCAAAGTTTGAAAAAGTCTGTTTTTTGAAAAAAGTGAGATTGCAAGATTTTTGTTTTTGTTTTGACAAAAAATTTATCTAGATTGCATTCTATACGAACAGTCATTTAGCTGAAGCGTCCAATTTCCAATAAAATATAATCTGCCTGACTATCTCAATGAGTTCATGGTTAAATGGTGGGGCAAAATAAGGTACGTCGAGGAGCAAGCGTGAAGCCAAATATGGTAGCTAGATCAATAATAATAGAAAATAATTGGGTTGGGGGATTGGATGCAATAACCGGTGGTGGAAACTGGTTTCTAAACCCGGTTTAGAATTAATTTAAATTGAATCAATAGTCATATCTCTAGTGTACATATGACAGATTTTATGTAAGTTCATTGTTTTCCTTAATGTGTTTAATTTTATAAGTATGAAAATTGAAAGTGTATACGTTTTGTACTCTCGTGTACACTTGTTGTACTTTTGTGTACACTTTTTGTACTTTTGTGTATACTTTTTGTACTTTGTGTACACTTTATGTACACTGGCGTATAGTTTTTGTACTTTTGTGTACACTTTTGTATTTAAGAGTACACTGTTTATACGTTTGTGTACACTTTTTGCACTGAAGTGTACACTTTTTTACTTTTGTGTACACATAAACTTTTGTGTAATACGACGTGTTACTCCCACTCTCTGTTCGCCACAAAAAAAGTTTCGCATCCAAAATTCAATAACCTCCCATAAGTAGTTTCACCTCAATGCACACATTACATTTTACATGTCCCCGTTTCCAACCTTAATACGCAACATTCAGCAATCCTCCATCCTCCTAAGTGATACTGGTAAGAAATCACAGATTCGTTCTTCTTTCGTTTGCAGTTGATGATTACGATTCGCAAGTCTGTTTCTTCTGCGAATCATCCAAAACGTCTTGGAAGCAAGAAGATTTGTTATTCCTACTGCTGTAATTGTTGTTGGTGGAATAATCATGTTCTATCATTTCGTAATACGCATTTTATTATTTTATCCGTGTGTGCGCACGTCTGTACTCCTTGATGCACACATGTGTAGGTACATACAATTGTTACACATGTATTAAGATTCCTTGCTAACAAATAATTCAATCTGAAGTTTTTATTTGCTTGTGAGATGTGTTGCAAATCAGTAGCTTTACGCCAGTGACAGATTATGTTTACATCTCAGGAAATTTATTGGATTTGTATGCAAATTATCTGCGCGTATTTATAGTTGGTGAAGAGTTTTTATTTAAACGATAATATTTTCTGGAAGTTGTGAAATTTCTGTAACAGATCTATATTTGCAGAAAGTTTTGTTAAATAAATATTTTTTTCCCGTATTTCAAAATCATATTTTTTTGCAGAGACCTTGCCCACTTTCGTCGGGGAGCCATCCATTGGGTTCAAGTTCCATTTAAAACGATTGTTATACATTTTAGGATAATTGAAGGGATGAAGATATAATTCATTAGTATTTGCTTTTTGCTACCGATCAAGTTTTAATTACCCGAATGGGCATGGCAAAATCCACCCAGACTGGCATTGTCCAAAATATTGTCTAATACCAAATTTAATAAAGATCGGCTGGGATTACCGGGATTTGCCATTTCAACCAGCCAATCATTTCCTGACATTACGATGTGATGGGCCAAATTTCACTTATGCTTGTCGATAAAAATAAATATCTTGGGTTTCACATCATCTCTGAACTGCAAAGATCACATTAATAGTGTAATTAGTAAAATACATCTTAATCATCGCAGCTTGGGAGTTACTAGTTCATATTTCTACAGATTTAAAATGTAAACTGGTGCTTCAGCATATTCTTCCGTATATCCTCTATGCGGAAGTCTACAGTAAATTTTTCACTTTTCACAGAGATGTGGCTGTATCTCAACGATGACGCGTTGGATCTCGGATTCAAGCTCAGGAATTGTTTCTGATTTATTCGCATAAACCTGTGATTTCACAAAACACCACAGAAAGAAATCGTTAAATCGCATGATTTTGGTAGTCAGTTGACAGCAGAATTCTTAAGATAATTTTTTCTGGAAATCGTTGCTGCAATAAATCGATTGTTTCATGTGCGGTGTGGCAGGTGGCGCCGTCTTGCCGAAACCTCATGTCGTGTAGATCCACAATAAATCCGTTATCATGTTCCAGGAAGGAATGCCGATCACAGTCACTGCAATTTCGGCCTCATCTTCAAAAACGTAAGACCCAATCACGCCGCCTGACCAAGATCCGAACCAAACAGTTTCTCTCTGTGTGTGCATTTGTTTCTCATGGATTGCGTGAGGATTTCCTGAGCCCCAAATTCGACAATTTTCGAAGGCATTCAAATGGAAATGCGCTTCATCGGAGAAGATGACTTTTTTTTTGAAAAATTGGCATTGACTTCACTTTGCTGAAGTACCTATTGAACGAATTACTGGCGCTTTCCATGGTCGGCTGGTGCGCATGAAAGTGGGGGTCTTTTGTCAAATTCGCTGCGTAGTGCTTCGTGAAATTTGAAGTCGTTGAGAACGACGCCGAATTGATGTTTTCGGTTTTCCGGCGACACTCTCGTTTACAGCACCAATGTTTTGAAGAGACCGACCGGTACATTGACGCACAGGAATCTTTCTGTCCCTAATCGACCCAATTTGTTAACCACTCTTCGAATGGTTGACACATTAGATGCACATTCTCGACTGAAAATTCTTCGGAGTTTGCGAGCGGTCTCTGCATAACGTTCCACATTTTTGTAATAAGATTTCACAATTATAACGTGATGTTCTTTCGTAAAGCGCTTCAATTTTAATAATCGAAATAAACATATGTGTTAGCTGCCAAATTTCAGAGTTACCACTTACACAAATAAAAATTACAATAAATTTTAAAAGTGCAATCTACAACCTACAATGCTACTCGATATGTTTATAATGTAAGTAGATACTCTAGCATTTCGCCCTACATAAAGATGACTCTTGGGATTGACTTGGGTGAATATCTCAAACCCAGAAATATTTTGTACTTACACAGGCATCTTAATATCAAATCACATCATTACGTCTATGATAAGCGTATAATTGGTACGTCTGCCTATAAATATATAAATACACTAATTCAAGCAGATTGTTTTTCGTTAAAGCCATTTGATTATGGAACACTTTGCTTTATTCTAACTCTAGCGCAACTGAAAAATTATGGCAGTATTGCGATCCCACCACTAGGGAGGAACAGTTCCAATGGAATTCAAATAGAACAAATAGGCACAGTTAATATTCCGATGGTGTTCCACTGCATCATCGATCCCTTTTGTACATGGTATAGAAGCTCCAATATGGACCTAGGTAAAATACAGTTCCATCTATACAAAAAAAGGAAACATTTTCAGTGTGATGAAGACTTAAACAATCTAACACAATGGATTTTGTAGTAACCATTGATAAGAAATATATTATGTAATGCATATATTTTTACATCTTGTAGCAGAAGAAGTGATACGAATTTAGGTAGATTGAAATATGTTTGAGCTTAAAATAGGATCTATGCTGATAGGTATCAGAAGAGTATCACTGTGCGACACAAAATTCTTAGTTGCAATAAGTGCTATTGTAACCAAATTACGTTAAACCAAACGAGGTCTCAGATGATGCTACCTATGTATAGTTATAAAATCCGTTACTGTTCCTATTGGGAATATTTCCTATAGAAGTCACATACATGCTCGTATTGGTCGCTCCTGCCAGTATACATAAAAATCCGTTTTGTGCACCCATTCCATGCAATCTCTTAAAGAGGTAATTTGTATTTACACTTCTGCACAATTAATTCTAAAACTCGATAAAGTACATTAACCAATAAACGTAATAATGAAAATGCATTAAAACAAATCCACCCACACACAGCCAACAACACTCCAATATCCTTGTCAGCACCCATAAGGAGTGTCATACCATCGTCCTCTTTTGAAATGGTGAACACGTACAGGTGGAACATAGGAGAATGTAGGAAAAGGAAAACATAAACGTTTTATAATGTGCTAAAAAACAATACAACAATGCCACCACCACAAGCAACAACAACAACGACCAGTAGTAGTAAAAGAAAGAAAAGCATCAGCAACAACAAACAAAAATCACTTAGCCTTAATGGCTTATGTTGTTGGATTGTCAATATGAAAAGAGCGCCGTTTTGTTCTTGTTCTTTTTAAATTCTTATTACCCGCACCTTAAGAGGTAAATTGTTAACTACTGCAGCTACAACAGTTGAAGCAGCCTTTATTTTTTATACTGCTGTCGCATCGACATAATGCAATGAGTCAATTTGCAAAATGCAAAAGCCAGAGAAGTCAAACAACTGCACTTCACATAAGATAAAATATTTCGAATGCCTAAAAGTATGCTAAGAAGTTGGATGCTCATTTTTCTGTTTCCTCTTTTACCAAGTTTCTAAAATAATTTAAGTTAAAATAATCCATTTACTAAGTAATGATTGTTAGGCTTAATAGTTGCATTTGTAGAAAAAACAACGAACTAATTTTGTTTAACGTTTGCAAACCAACGAATATTCACACATGGGATGGGGCCTTGGTTTTACCATTTCTGGCTTAAATGCATAAACGCATATTGTTAATGATAAAACGGGTAAACGATAAAAAGAAAGTAGAGCATAAAGGGTAGGAGACAATGTATTATCTCTAAAGATGTAACGAGCATTTGAGGAAACATAATAAGCGACCCAATTAGTTAAAGTGTAGCTCAAAATGGGCATGAGCATATTATCTACGCAGAGAGTGTGCGGGAAATGAAACAGAGACACAAAATGAAAAATAGAAAATACATAGTACGCTGCCAACTTTTATGAACAATTTTAATACCATCTATTAAAAATATTATATGGGGGACATTTAGTTCGTTAATAGGCTTGTAATACCTTATCGAATTCTTAAAGTATATATATATTCTACATCCTTGCAAAAAGTCGCTAAGCTAAGTCTTTGGAAAACACGACTCATACACTTTACGTAGACAATAATTTAGTTACGCCCAATCGAAATGTCAGATAAATGAAATTAGTTTGGGAAATGTTATTGCTGCCAACTGACATTTATTGAACCAAATACACAATTTCATTTATGATAATAAATGCAGTCATTTATAGGAGCCGAAAAACGTTTACAACAAAAGATGTATAGCTACTCGGAACCACATAGAAACGTTTACATGGAAGGTTACCATTATTTGTTCTGTAGTTTACATTGAATCAGTTCTAAAAAAAAATAAAAGAAACTTCAACAAGAATTCACAAAAACGTTTCTCAATCATTATCTGGTTCAAAATCAAATATTAAATATTATTAAAAACATATTTTTTAAAAAATACTTCGTGGGAACGGGGTAAACTTGATTATTATGGTGGATGGTTTGCCTTATATCTAATTTGTATTGCCCACCATGGCAAATCATCAGATCACTTCTCAAAAAATATTTGAAAGATATACATATGTATGTATGTATATATCGTATATTTATTTAAACAGAATATAGCAATGTAAAACAATATTACAATACAAGGTTTAAATAAAAGTTTCACGAAGAAGTTTCACGGGCGTTTGAAAGATGGTTGCCACAAATTGCTTGTTCGTTTATTGCAAACGATTTATGTCATTGAGTAGGATTAATTTTGAATGGATGTGTACGGTAATTGGTATAATTATTTTAGTGACTTTTAAATACAAATTTATTTTAGCTTTTTCCCTTGAAATGGAGTTTAACCCAGGAACCATCACTGCAAATCCGAGCGTTCTTCTATTGAGTCATAGAATAGGTTGCGTGAATACGAACAAAGCCATAACATAAGAAGACACAATCAGTTCGAGAGGCAGAGTATTTTGTTTGTATAAACTTGTTTCCTCTCAAAGAAGAGAGAAACAATTCCTCAGTGTGCCATATGAATCCGTTTCGAATTCGAGATGGTCTCACTCTTCGTACAATTTGTCCGAAACAGACATCAGTTACTACACAGAGCAATAGAGAAGAGCTTCTTATCTTAGTAGTAGGCCATTTCATCGAGTTGGATTTGCTTGGTTATTTACTCTTTGGTTGGCATAATATGGACAGAAATAAAAGGGAATGCGCATTTTCGTTCGATGCAAACAGCATAAAACATAATTTAGCTGCCGTTAGTATCAATCAAACACTTTTAAACTTAGTTTTCAGCATGGTCTATAATCTGTATGTCTTCTTTGGTGTCTCATTCTACATCATTTCCCTAGTACCTTTTGGATCATCTGTGCCATAGAAACCCCTGGTTACGGACACATAACGAATCCGTTTGCGTATGAAATCCCTCTCGAAAAGCAGATCAACTTTTTCCGATCGGTCTCGAACTTGAAACGGACTTCGTATTCAAAACTTTTTCGGGTTCGTTTTTTTTTTTAGGAAGTAAAATGGATTCGAGATGGATCCACTTTTATAAGTTTTTTTGCGGATTCGAAACGGATTGGTTTTGATATTTAAAACATATTTAAATTCAAATAGGTAATGAACTATATTTTCAATCTCTAATCCACTGAATTTTTTCACTTGCATAATGTATTTATTTTTACAAATGGGATGATTTTTTTTTACGAATAAAAAATATGTTGTCTATTAAATTTAAATCGTTTTAGCTTTTGTGTTAGTTAACATTAAGCGACATTAAAAATTGTTTGACAGAAATGTCTACCGCCAGATGGCGGGATGGGAGTTGTAGGTCGGGCACCTTGTCGGGAATTGTTTCGCCTTACACTAACCGACTTTCCGCCGACTTATAAAATAAAGATATGTCGCTACCGTAGCTTGATTAACCTAAACTTATGTGGTATGATTTTTTTAGCCCAACACTGTAAATACTGTCACAAGCATAATAAATGTATTATATGTATTCTACTTAACATAGATACCATACCACCACTATATTATGTGATGAACCATTATGAATATTAACAATGTGTATAATAAGTGGTTAAATCCTGTAAAACGATATTTAAACAAATATAATTTTAATATAATTTAAATATGCATATATAATATAATAGTCATATGGACCCCTATTTTTCCCAAAATATTGAAACATCCGACACCAACTCCGCAAATTAAAATTTCTGAACTTCGATTCTTATTCGAGTTCCAACTCTGAATCCAATTACATAGTGTAACGAAACATATTAAATGTCTTTTTTTTTATTTCAACTAAATTAAAAAAACAATTATGGCAAATTACCGCTTTGATTTTCTCCTAGAACGTTAAACGAAAGCTACAAAAAAATGCACCGGAATTTTGCAACTCTTTAACGACAAAATCGGTCGTTCAATTGGTAAAATCCAAAAATTTCAATACAAAAAATCGAATTTTTTCAATTTAACTACCGATTTTTATCGTTAAACAGCTACAGAATTTCGGTGCTGATCACAAATGGGCCTACAATAACTGATAAGAATACAAACGTGTTTGAATTTTTAGGTACCCGAACTATAAAAGGTACGAATTTCAACGCTAATTTTGTGCACATAGTAAAATATTGTTACGAAAAATCTTATAAATTTTTAGTTTAACTAACAGTTGAATAACAATGAACAAGTAGTATAAATGTTAACTGAATGTATAAAATGTCTTCAACTTACATTGGAATGCCAACGAATAGTTTGTGGCGTGTGTCGCATATTGATTGTTCTCAGAGTTTGCCAGGTTAAAAAACAAAATGTTTTCCCATTACATCCATTAGTGAAGCATAATTTTAATGAAAAATGTTTAAAAGGTACCGTTTACGATCTCACCACGAATGATTGATGAATTGGCTAAGGAACTTTCTGGAAGAACTGACAAATATAAGTAGATGGCGCTAATACAGATGTTCGGTGCGGAGAGTGTTGAAAAATTGACATCTACGGGGTAGTATCGCGTTCCATAATCTGCTTTCATATTGCTATTTTTAAATTGTTTTATTAATGTGGTTAACACGAAGTCGGAGTTAGGCTGACAAAATTATACTCCGACTCCACGTAAACTTCCTCAACTCCTACTCCTAAACTTCAACTCTGACCCCACACCCCTGACAGAGACTTCATATTTGTACATAACTCTGTTCATATTTATGCATATCATTAAACCATTGGTGAAAAAATACACCTCAAAGTAGTGTGGCTACTGTTTCTTAAAACGCTTTTGCCACTAGCTTTCTCTAAGTTTCAAAAAAATGTATTTTCAGGTTTTAAAATCATAATGTTCGAATTGGGTGTCTCAGTAAGAATGGGCTTTTTCATTTTAAAATAAAAACATAAAAATGCGATTCACCGAAGAAGATGAATTTTTTTGGCAAATTGGCATTGAGTTCACTTTGCCCCATTACCCATTGAACGAATTGCAAGCACTTTTCATTGTCTGCTAGTTTGAGGTCCTGAGAAAGGTGAATTTTGTACGCATGAAGTAGGAGGGTCTTTTATCAAAATTCGCTGCGTAGTGATTCGTGAAATTTGAAGTTGTAGAGAACGATACCGAATTTATGTTTTCGGTTTTTCGACGACACTCTCGTTTACAGCAACAATGTTTAGAGTCACTGGAGTCTTACTGTCCATAACCGACCCAGTTTCTTCAAATTGTTTGACCACTCTTCTTATGGTTGACATATTAGGTGCACTTTCTCGCGGTCTCAGCATAACTTTCCAAATTTTTTTAATAAGTTTTCACAATTATAACGCGTTGTTCTTTAATAAAGCGCTCCATTTTCAATAATCGGAATACACATATGTGGCAGCTGCCTAATTTCAGAATTTTAACTTGCAAAAAAATTACACTAAATGTAAAAAATTTAATGTTACTGAGACACCCTTTACAACAGTTTTCTTTATCTGTACAGTACAAACTTGTACAGTACAAACTTAACACAATTTGTTAATTCTTTTTCGATAACACTATTACTCGATGATTTACGCCTTTACTTGTTTGACTTCAGTTTCGCTCCAAATCAGTTAATTCTACCAGTCAACTCGTTTCCATAACCATCTCGTAGTAACGCCAATCCGCCATCGGCTTAACGGTTAATGGTGAGCTGCTATATATTCCCAATTGTGTCAGACTGTTTTTGCGATACCATTAAGTATTCGTGGTGAGTTGGTATGTGATAGCTTTTCAACTTGCAGCGACGGCATTCTTTAGACAATCACGCTGCATTATAAACCACAAACTGTTTGTTAACACTCTAATGCTTTTTATGGCACCGACCTCACCACGAAGAGTCTCAAATGAAACGTCAGATGTGACAGATGGCACCTCTAGTTATATTTACTCTATGAATAAGAATAACGAGAATATGAATTAAACTAATTGTCTTCTAAAAATTTATTCTTTAAATATATTTCTTTTAATAACATTTATTTTCAGAAATGTTTCTCTATAGTTTATTATCTTGAAAAAGTGGTGTCTTTAAACTTTTTTTAAAAAAAGAGTTTCGAAATACTTTATAACACACATACATACTCTGCCCAACATTGGCAAGAGTGTTGCACTTTAACACTTTATAACATAAACTACCATGCCATCAAGCTGGTTATCTTTTGCCCAAATCTAGTACACAATACAATATAAATTGTCAGTGATACTGTTATTGAAACTTTCAGAAATATTTAAGGAAACTGATACACAGTGTAGTTTTAAACACAAAATCCATAATGCAAACTTAGAAAAACTTGCAATAAAGAAAACTTTCCTTTAAGATACACTTTCGTCAGATGACATCAAACCAAAACTATCTTTTGCACATAATGTCATATACGACATGTTTGCAATGACAGTGTGTGCCATCAAAAGTCAATCCGACAACCCAAAAATAAAATAGACATATTCATGCAACAATGAATTTAAACAACAATTATTTTGAAATTATACAAATTATTCAATTAATGGGTTTTCTGGCATTTATCCTAAACAAGCCAACAAAGCCCAAAAATACTATATTTATGAATTTTTCGACGGGAATTAATTCAAAATCAGAAAATAACAAATAATTTAAGGTGGAGTCTTTACTAGAATGAGCCCCTATGATTTTTGAATGTACGTTGTATGTGAAATGGGAATATAAGTATGCATATTTAAGAAAACATACAGTGGCGTGCAAAACTAAGCATAACACTAATGAGAGACTTAAAACTATACCAGAGCTGTAAATGAATCATTCTTTTTCATTACGAATTAGCTACATTTTTAATAAATTATTTTCGCAAAAAAAAAAAAGAAGTGAATGAAATTTGAATGAATTCAAATGAATTTCAATTCAACTGAATTTCCAAAATTAATTGCAATTCATTTCCAATTCAAATAAATTTGGTAAAATGAATTGCAATTCATATCCAATTCATTTGAATTGAATTGATTTTGAATTAATTAAAATCGATTAGAAAAATGAAATGAAATGCAAATCGAGAGTAATGTTTGCTGTCTTTGTTATAAAAAAATTGAGTTTGATAAAAAAACGAAGATTTACTTACACTAGTCTTTTTTCAAAATGATTTAGAAAACTGAATTTGTAATTAATTTCCAATTCATTTGGATTAATTGAAAATCAATTCAATTCACATGAATTGCATTTCATTTTGCCAAAGTCATTTGAATTGGATATGAATTGTAGTTCATTTTGCCAAACTCGTTTGAATTGGAAAAGAATTGATATTCATTTTGCAGACATTTGAATTGGAAATGAATTGCAAATAATTTTCCCAAATAAATTAGAATTGAGTCAAATTTCATTCAATTCGTTTTTTGGTGAAAAGAATTATTTCAACATTTTGATAATTCACTGCATGAATGTTTCGTGAACTAATTCAAAAACGAATGATTCGTTTACAGCTCTATCAAATATTCATTGATTGTAACATTTGTGGGGGAAAGTTGTACATGTAAGATTTACTTTATATTCCCATTCCAAATATGCAGACTGTTTGACCTTGTTATCTGTCTAAAATGATGTTTATTGTTCTAGCCGATCTCAATCATTTTTAAAATTTACATTTATCTTTTAGACAGGGTTAGAATTATTTTTCGCGTCTTAATTTGTATGCAAATTACTATACCTGTGTTCATTTTATACCAAGAACTATAATATTTTGTGTCTTTAATGTTCACAATAAAATGTTTTTTCACCAGTTTTCAGTGATAGCGTATGTGTGTAGGTATTTACTATGTTGTTCTTTTAGTAGATCTATATGTTTTTGTGTCCGATTTTACTTAAGGACCTCTGTCTAAAAATATAAAAAATACAGTTGGTGCAGGAGCTGAAGCAGGGCGACCTACCACAACTTTGTCTTTTCGGGGAATGGGCTTTAGAAGAAGCTGGAAGAAGATCAATTTTTGTGGGAAAATTTTCTTTAGCGACGAGGCTCAATAGATTCATCTATAAACAGAATTGCCGAATTTTGTCCGAAGAGCAGCCAGAGGGTTTTCAAGAGCTTCCAATGCACCCTGTAAAATGCACTGTTTGGTGCGGTTTACGGGCCGATGGCGTCAAAGACCATCTTGTGCACAACATTACCGTCAATGGAGCAAGGTGCCGTTCTACGATCACGGGCTGTTTTTGCCCAAGATGGAAGAATTGAACTTGGCTGACATGTGGCATGGTACAAATACACGGTAGTAGCATTATCATTGTTGTTCATTTTCGTACCGAGTTACTGTCAAAATCAGCTGATAAATATGTCACACATACATGTACAATTTTGAACTTTGATAGATGAAATCATTGTAAAATAAGTAAGGTAAACTCGCTAGAACTGCTGATTTTAACTTTTTTCTTGCTTAGGTATTTTTCTCTTATATCAATTTCACATGTATTTTGTTTTAGTACACTTTTGTTTACTTTTACACATGATTTACACATGTTTCAACAACAATTCCTACTGCGTTTACCTTACTTAAATCTAGCGGTAACTGGCAAGATTATAGAAAGGCCCTTACAAAGTATAACAAGGAGCTAAGAAAATCGAAAAGATCATCTTGGAAAACTTTCTGTGAAGAACTGAAGGATGTGCCAGAAACGGCTAGAATTCAAAAAGCCTTATCTTCACAGAAAAATCAGACAATAGGCAATCTCCGAATAGATGATGCAAATCAAACCTCATCCTTTGGGGAAACGTTGGAGCTTCTTCTTAAGACTCACTTTCCCGGATGTAGCTTTGATGAAGGTGATTCTATTAGGAACTATGAATCTGAAAATACAGTTAATTCTAACGACCCTATAATTAGACAAATCATAACATATGAAAAGATAGAATGGAGTATAAACTCATTTAAACCGTATAAATCACCGGGACCTGATGGGATATTTCCAGCTATGCTGGTAAATGGACCAGACTCACTGAGAAGACGACTGGTTCATGTTTTCAGGGCCAGTCTCGCTCTTAACCTTATCCCTACTAAATGGAAAAAAGTACAAGTGGTTTTTCTGCCAAAGGGGGGGAATAAACCAGCAGATCATCCAAAATCATACAGACCAATAAGTCTCTCGTCTTTCATGCTGAAAACGATGGAGAAACTTATTGATCTGTATATTCGTAATGAACTTTTAACTGAAAAGCCACTACACAATTTGCAATTTGCCTACCAAAAAGGCAAATCAACCATAACGTCGATACACAAACTAACCTCCATAATTGAAAAAGCACTGGAAAGGAAGGAAATAGCCTTATGTTCCTTTATGGACATTGAAGGCGCTTTTGATAATGCCAGCTATAATTCTATGGAAGGGGCGCTGATAAAACGAGAATCAGACCCAATAGTGATAAAATGGGTAAGCAAAATACTCTCACAAAGACAAATTATTGCTAATATGGGAAATACTAGCAGGAAAATAAACACTATAAAGGGATGTCCCCAAGGTGGAGTTCTCTCTCCGCTCTTATGGTCAATACTGGTTGATGATCTACTAGTAAAACTGAACGAAAATGGTTTTACCACTGTGGGATATGCAGATGATATCACAGTGATTGTAGAAGGAACACATGACGATACAATTGGAGAACAAATGCAAAATGCATTAAAATTAACATGGGAATGGTGCGAAAATGAGGGACTCTCTATAAATCCTAACAAAACCACAATTATCCCATTTACAAAACGAAGGACATTAACTATCCCTACGCTTCACATAAGAGATACGGAGGTTCAATTCGAGCAGGAGGTAAAATATCTTGGTATTATGCTGGATAGAACTCTCTCCTGGAATCCTCATCTAAACATGATACATAAAAAGGCTACAAAATCAATTTGGGCTAGTAAACAACTCCTAGGCAAAACATGGGGCTTAAGTCCAAAGATGTCACTATGGATATACAAACAAATGGTTCTTCCCAGTATACTCTATGGCTCGGTAATATGGTGGCAGAAAACCACTCAAATCACAGCCCAGAATAAATTGTCGAAAACCCAAAGACTAGCCTGTTTGAATATCACAGGGGCAATGAGAACAACGCCAACGGCTGCTTTGGAGGTTATCTTAAACCTTGACCCGTTGCATTTGGCAATACAAGGAGAAGCCTTTAAACAGGCCATCGAGCTTCATAAATTATTTAAATTTAAAGTAGGCGACCACACAGGACACCTGAAAATCCTTAATAAAGCTAATCATATTAAAGAGATGACTTTATGTAGTGATCAAATAGAGCCTGTACTGGAGCTGAAACGAAATTACACTGTTCTTATCCCAAAAAGGACTGAATGGGATTCAAACCCTATATGGCTACGTGAAGGAGCCCAAAAATGGTTCACTGATGGATCAAAAACAACAGAAGGGGTGGGAGCGGGCATAGTAGGACCCAGGTGTAGGCTCCAGATTCCCCTAAGCAAGGATTCTACAATATTCACAGCAGAATTATACGCACTCAACACGGCTACAGAAACGCTGTTAGACAGAAATCTAACAAGAACGAAAATAAACATAATGACAGATAGTCAAGCAGTTCTAAAGGCACTGAACAAACCCATCTTTCACCACAAATCAGTGTTGGAAGGCCATAGGGCCCTAAATCAGCTGGCAGAGAATAACAAGGTAACACTTGTATGGGTGCCAGGGCACAGTGGGATTGATGGAAATGACTTGGCTGACGAAAGAGCAAGACTGGGAGCGCAACGGCCATTCATAGGCCCAAATCCTCAATATGGCTTCACTAAAAAGGACATTAAAACAATGATCACAAAAGTAACAAAAGGAGAATCGAAGGAGTTTTGGATCAAAAAAGGACCACTCAAACACTCGAAAAAATTCCTATCACCCAATGAAAAAAGAAGCAAGGATGCTCTTCAATTGAACAGACCCAATCTAAGGCTCCTATGTGGAGCTCTCACTGGACACTACACATGCAACTTCATGTTGAATAAGATGCAAATAGCGGAGGAGGGAACATGCAGATATTGTTTGGAGGACGATGAAACCATGGAACATATACTTGCGAAGTGCCCTGCTTTTGCTTACCAGAGACTTAAGATACTTGGCGGATCCGAAGTTATGGAGGACGCATATAAAAAACTAGCGGTGAAGGATATTGTAAAGTTCCTGAATGATACCATGAATTAAACTTTAATGGAGGGCGCACAATAGATCTACCTTGGTCGCGGTGCAGGAGGACACGTCTCTCAACCCAATTACATCGTAAATCGTAAATCGTTACCTTACTTATTTTACCATGGATGAAATCAAAAGAAAATTAAACTCACACAAACAACTTTGACATTTACTGGGTACGATGAAATGTAAACAAAGGAATTCAGCTGTGCTAATGCTACTACCGTGTAGTTGTACCAGGACATGTGGTTTCAACAGAACAGTGCCACATGTCACACTGCACGCGATACCGTGAACCAATTGAGACGTAAATTTGGGGAGTAATTAATCTAGCGTTGTGGCGCTGTCAATGGCGGCCTCGTTCTTGCGATTTGACCCCATATTTGTAGGGCCACGTGAAGTCCCTCAAATACAGGTACAAGGCAAACATGATTACTACGTTGGAGACAACGTTACACGTGTCGTTAGTGAGATACCGGCCGAAATATTGGAAACAGTGTTCCAAAATTGAAATTTCAGAATGCACCATGTAAATCGTAGCCATGTGCAACATTCCGACATCCAACCCAACTACGGATAATTTCTGAAAACGCAGCCGCTGACGACCCTAAAATGGTCCAACCACTGTCGCCGACAAATTAGGATCGGCTTTGAACCCTGGCTGTATCGCGGCAAGATAATCTAGTTTTGTTGTTCCTAAATTGAACAATATGGAATGGGCGACATCATCATCAAAAACGGTGCCATACATCCCGAGAAACAATTCAATTACATTCGATCTTAAGTGAATTTTGGGACTCTCGTATTTATGTCAGTTTACACTGCAAATGCATATTCTAGAAACTAGGTTCAGTTTTTACCAACAGTGTTTATTTTTGATGCTCCCCTACATTTATTTCCAGTGTCAGCGTGTGTGGCTCTAAGAGTGGATAAATGGATGCAAATGACGTATTGGCGCTTATTTGGTTTAGCAAAATGATTACGATTTGAACCGTTTTCTTTGGCAAACCACAATTGACTTCTGGTAACTGTGAACGAGTGGAAACTGTAGAAATTGTGGCAAATTCAATAACAGTGGTTAAGGGTAAATACAAACGTACCGGTTTAAGAGAGGTTACATCATTGTAATTAATAATAGAAAATTGGTCAAGTATTTTTACATTTTACTAATATATGCATTGCTAATATGATTTTTGTAAACAAGTAGATATATTTAGTTAGTACTTTTGAGAATAAATTCAAATGGAAGTTTTGAGAATAGATAATGAAGAGGAGTTTAGGCAGATATCATTACAGAGCGGAGCATAATCACTAAAAAGGACGCCACCGTTCCAAGCCTAAACTCTAAACCGGAATTGGTAAAGGATAAATAGAAATAAAAAAAATTTCCACTCTTATAAATAGGCCCTAAAGTGTGTCACTTAATATTTAACTACCTACAGCAGTGATTTTCACAATGGAATGAGAAAACCACAAATATAACTAAATATAAAATCATATATTCAAATCTGAGTAAATGCTCTTGTCGTATAAAAAAAATTCGTATTCGTGTGCAATTTTACTGTGGTCCAATTTACAAACAAACAAATTTACAGCAGTCAAATTGCAATTGTTTGTTTTTTCCCGTCTCCCCACTAAATTTCCCCCTCCCGTCTTTCAGCATCAATATGTATGTGTATTCTTTAAAACCCTCTATTTATTTCGTTTAGTGCATTTTTGTATGGTGGAATCAATTTTGGTTTAGATTTCTGTGTTTCACTTCCTGAGCTTGTGAATTTTTTGGTTGTGTGCTGAACACATCGAAGGAGCTGCAACAAAAGAGCTGAATATCACCATGATCCATTGTTGTCGCTTGGGGTTTCTGGATTCCCAGATACTGATGGTATTTGTATGTTGGTTGGTGTTCGTTTGTTGTGTTTTGTGGCATTCAGTGGGCGTTTTGTAACTGATTGCAAACATGCGGTTTCAATGTTCAATGTTGGAGTGAGAAAAGAAATTTACATTTAATTTGATTGAATTTAGTTTAATTCTTTTGAAATGTTAGTTTCTTTATTTTGCAAATAAAAATAAAAAAGAATCAGACAAAAGAAACAATTGGTTGCATTTTTCATGTGAGACGTTGTTTTAAAGTGTGTATTGCCATTGAAATTCAAAAGAAGTCAAATGACATAATTTCAACTTCTTCAATTTCAGCTATAAATTTTTATAGAAATAATGTGCTAAAGAAGAATATTAAACGCCTAAACACATACAATTATATACAACAATCTTGCTTTATAGTGTCCAACCACAAAAGCAGTGAACGAATTCGACTCTAGTCAATCAAATACTATTTAATCTAAGTTTACTTCCAGGTGCTTGTCCAAGATTTGCCCATTTCGATCAACAATGGCATGGATTCTCTCTGGTACAAGTTACGAACTGTTCGAAACTTAAGCGATTGCAATTAGATAACTTTAAATACTACTCGTAAAGAAAATAGATAAATTAATTTAATTTTGGAATGTAATTGCAGCAATGAAGCAGTTGTTGAATCAAGCATATTGTTACAAATGTATTAATTGTCATTTTCCTAGCGATCTTTAAAATTTTAAAAATATTACTTTTTTATTTGTACAGTACGCTACTTTACACTTTTCAATACAAGTATTCCTCGACAATGTCTACTTTTTCGCATTTGAAATCAAACTGATCCAAGATTGGCTCCATTCGGTTGTTTATATCAGTTATAGCCATTCCCGGAACCTATAATCTGTTATCTATTCTTTCAAAGAATTCAGCAGCGGCTCAATCGTGACTGGTGAGATCACATAGTAGCGTCAGCAACCGTTCGTGGTGAGATCGTCTATGGTAGCTTTCAACTTAGACTGCCCACTTATCTACATTAAGCTTTGCTAATCAGTTAGAACAATCCAGCTGTAATAGACACCACCAACTGTTTCTAATGTTACTTTAACATACTAGCGGCATTCATGCAAACGTGAAAGCCGAGAACTTTTGCTCAGCGCAAGTTTCCCTCGCACCGTTGCATGAGGCACCAGGTAAAGTTGCTCAGCGTTGTTGTGCTCAAAACCATATCAGCTGACCAAGATGGATACATAAGGTGGTAGCAGTAGCAATTGCATATATTATGTATGTGTACTTTTTCTACTGTTCCATCCTAGTCAGATGACAACCATCGTTATCCATCCTAGTCAGATGACAATGAAATGTCGAAAGTTTACACATTCCTCCATCCCACGTTTGCGCAGCAAATTTGCCTCGAAAACTTTCCACTTTTGAGCAAGTCGTTTTGTATGGGAAATTTGTTTGTTTTGACGTTTGCTGTGCAAGTTTACGATGTTTTCGACTTTACGAGGTTCTTTCGAGCTTTCATGAAGACCACTACTGTAGATTCAAATGTTAGTAAAGCTATAAATGTAAAGCATTTTTATCAGTTATCAATTTTTTATTTATATTATAAGTAACTAAAAGCGTTTACTAGAACCGAAAACCATTTACAACAAACGGTATTTGGTAACTTTAAATACAACTATAGGAAACGTAAAACGTTTCCATTAACTGTTCTTTTGTTTTCCGAAAACAAGTTATAGTAACAGCAATTTTAAAAAAGTGTACGAGAAACGAAAACTATTCTCATTAACTGTTCTTTGTTAACTGCAAACGTGTTATAGTAATTCCGAACTCAAAAAACTTTTACGTGAAACGAATACTTTTTTCCACAAACAGCTTCTACATTTAAAGTAAACGACTAACACTACACTGAATAGGGTTTATTTTGGGTGGAATTGTACTCTCGTTATATAAGTATTTTATTGAATTTGATATAAAGTGTTTTTCAATAGGGACGGGTAGATTTTGACAGTTTATACATAAATCACTGACAACAATATTTTTGTATCAAAATGTGTGTTCTCTCTTGTGCCAAATATGGGCATGTTGGCGTAAACAAAATCAACTTCAGTAAAGGGGTAAATTTTTGAATGACCACACGCTGAAAATCTATGTTTTTGTTGTTGTTTGGATTCAAATAAAATGTGTTTATAGCTTGTCGCAAATATACTATAATTGTGTACCACCATATTGTGTTTGCTATTCAATATTACATGTTTCAGACTCAATGATTAATAGGCTGTTCTATGCGCCAGAGTCATTGAAAATTGTACCTTTGGGATTCGCGCCACCCAGCGACTGGCATTTGAACTGTCATATTCTGCGATGTCATAATTAATACTTATCCGTCCCCATTATAACATCCTTTACAAGTTTGTTTTACAAACTTTCGGTTTCCGGATAACGAAATTGAACCAATGTATTTTCACTATTCTCTGAGCCGTCGCATACATTGCCAGGGGTTTCGCTATTTGCATTACAATAAATTATGAGAATTTTGGGGTAGATAAAAGTTCGTTTACAACGAAAGCAACGACGTTTACGATAAATGGTATTTTAATTGCGGGGAAAGTACCAACATTTGCGGTCAACCATGTTTATGCGGAGCAATCTTATTTGGATTTATAGAAATACTTACTTATTATCACTTTTGAATGAAAATTGTCATCCTATTGAGAAATGTGTAGTTATAAGAGGGAACAGGTATTCTAAGTTTAAGTAAATTAAAAATGTATTCAGTAAAATATTTCATCGTGTTTATAATAAAGTTTAGAGTTTCCTAAATTCAAGGGGAAGGTAAGCTGAATTTGAGTTTAAAACACTTCATACAAAGTTAATTTTTATTACATTTTGCTGTCTTTATGATAATTATTTTGACAGTGACAAATTTCCCTTAATTTCTTAATTCAGAATTTCGAATTTAAGTTTATTGTATTTATTTTATGGTATTTCAACTGAACCTAATTTGGGAGAGCAGGTGGCCCGATTGAAAACCATTTACATTTTTATTCGAGTTTTGATTAGATGAAATTTTATTTCCTTATGAAATTTTGAATTTTATTTGAAGAATTTGTATTTCCTTATGAGCTAACATACATATTTCAAATTTAAAACATTTGAGGCAATATTTTTTCAACACAAACGATTAGGTCTTGGTACGTAAGGAGGTAAAAAATGAGGAAAAGTTCAATTTGTTAAAGAAAACTTTCTATATTAGCGGTTAACAGATTCATATTTACGCCTCCGTAATTTTTATACAGCACATATTTTTTTTGATGTGTTAACATCTATAGCGGCGTATAGGGACTAAATCTATGAAAGTCAAAATCTGCTAAAACCAGATTTTATGCTGCTGCTAAAACCATCGCAGTCGACGTTATGGTGACATACTAATACGTCAGCTACTTCGTTCAAAGTATGTGTGATGTTGTGTGTTTGGCTGTTTCGTTGTTGTTGCTATTATTTTAGGTACCCCCCCTACACCCGCCACACACACAAACACTCCACGACACAGCAAGCACAAACAAATCACCAACATATCAGTAGTAGTAGTAGTTGTTGTTGGTGTTGTTGTTTTTTTTATTATAGTGAAAGGTAAGTCCAATAAAATGTTGGTGCGGGGCACTCTTAGAGCAAAGAGAGTAATGACGTATTATACGTATATAAAAATGAGATAGCAAGAGAGCAACGACAATTTTGTGAACTTGTGTAGCGTATGTACGAATATAACAATGTATGTATGTATACACAAGTGTTTGTTGCTTTGCATTCTTTGACTTTTGTGGGAATAAAACAAAAAGTATTGAGCAAGAAAATAATGACACATGTGCTTGCACTGGGTCTTTAAATAACACTGTGTGTAATTTTTTAAGTCATGGCAAAATAACCATATACGGACACCACTACGTGATAAAAGACTAAAAAAAAAAGACCCGTGTTTCCCAATTTTTCCCAAAGTCATGCACTTTTTTTTTATGGGCCGCCAAAGATTTGGGGCCTCGGTATAATTTTCGTAAAAATGTGATCATTTTCTCAGGCTCATATCTTGCAAACCGTTCAGAATTGCGAACATACATATAAAATCAAAAAAACTTCACCTTCCAGATCAAAATCGCAAAAAACTTAAAAAAATTCGATTTTTTTTTACCTTTTTTCCCGTGTTCAGGTACATAGGTAGCAAACCGTTCAAAATTCAAGGAAACAATCAACTACAAAAATTTACCTAAGATCTCAATAAACAAATTTCTAGAACATATAAACTTCCTGGGAATTATTCGTAACACCGTTTTTTAATTTCATTTGTTTTTTATTTACTTCAACATTGAGATACTATGCTATCTATTACAAAAATATTAAAAAAAAGTATTCGTATTATGTTTATAATGTTGATGGCCCTGGACTTGCAAAGCGAACGAATTGTCATCATTTAGAGTGTAGAGCATCTGAAATTCAGCTTGTCGTTTGCGGTACGCCGTAGAGTTAACATTAGCATGTGTGAGTTTTCGTTGCTTTAAAAAAGCTGTCAAAAATATTGCAAGTCGCTGCGATAATCCCAATATGGCCACAATGAAATCCATTTCCAGACACGGGTCTTTTTTTTTTAGTCTTTTATCACGTAGTGGTGTCCGTATATGGTTATTTTTTTCCGTGTTGCACTGTGTAATTTTAAGTATTAATACGTCATCATATGATTGAACGCTGTTTTTTATTTTCCAATGTAACATTTACGAATGTGTTCATAGAAATCGAACAGGTACCGTGTAGCAAAAAGGTCGAACGCTCATTGGATTTTTTTTTTAAATTTAATATGACAAAAAATACACAAATTTTCTTAGTTAAAATATGTTTAATCTCGCATCTGTCACATACTGTTCTAAGATAATTTTATGAAATTTTATACGACGACATCAAACACTTTGAACAGTCTGCTGGAAATTTTACTAATTAAGTCAAATTCACTCATTCAGTCGAGGAAAATATACAGGAAACATAATTAAACCGGATACTTGGCGACATTGCCGCTTTACGATGAAACTTTAAATTTCATTAATCACAAACAACAACAATTGCCAGGACTATGAGTTCCAGGATGAATTATTTACGCCAAATAATTAAAACAATAAGCGACAAATCAAAAACGTTGTAAAACTTTACAATATTGCTCCATCGTCAAGCAACCCATCTACTGGCAAACCGACATACCTTGTGGCACATCTAACATCCAGTGCAAATTAATAAAAAGGATTGTGACTGGGGCGTTTGAGGATAAAAAGATGAATGAACGCACTCTGTGGCTTGACTGACAAAACATGACTCCTGTTCGTTAATGTAAAAACAACACCACATTTGCATGGTTGTCATTCTGGCGGCCAACTCGAGGTATTAAGCCGCTGTGTTGTAAAACCTTTAATTACACTCAATTACCAAATTTCACATAAACGATCCATTTACAGGCAGTGACAAAGGTTTTTATTTTGTCGGCCCCATGCAGATGATTTTTGGATGAATGTCGTCGCATTTTGAGCTTTAAGCAAACAACTGACAAGAGTATCAAGCTACAGGTAATACAACCCTTTCGGCTGCGAGCCTTTGTCTCAGTTTTCGGTGGTGGTGGTGATGATGGTGATAGATGTACTAATAATAAGGGGTATATTTTGATTTAGATGACGTTTGTTACTAGAAATGCAGAGAATTCATTCTTACGGATTAACTGATGTGATTAATACAAAACTTAACATAATTAAGAAGTGATGGTAAAAAGACCACACTTAATCACCATAATGACAATAGGCGGTTTCGTTATGTGTTTATCTTTTATTCGCTAAAAAATAAATTTTCAATTTTTATTTAAAACTAAAATTTAAACAAATAAGGTCCAATAATATAAATCACAGCTTTACGACTTTTTCAAAAACGCCCCCAAAATTACACAGCTGATTTCAATAAAAATCTGACCAGAGACTTTTTGAGATTTGACCTACTCAGGGGCAAACCTTCAATATTAGGTTGGTGAAATTTATTCAAAAAAAAACAATTGGTCGTTTGGGGCAAAACGAATTACTTTTATTCGAAAAACATTTCGCTGACCACTTATATTCATGATTGGACGTAAAATTTACTACTTTTCCCTCCAATTTAAAAAAAATATTGTAAGAGTCGTTTCTTTTATTGTAAACGATATTTCATTTACCCAGAAAATTGCATAATTTGCTTGTGTGGCAAATAGAGGAAACCGTTTGTTATAAACAAAGAAGTGTTTGTTTCAAAGGTTGACCACTAATATGAAGTAATTCCCGTTTCTTTGAGAGAAAACAAGATTATGCGAACACAACAAATACTACACTGTCTCTTGAACTGATTAGTTCTTCTTTCAACAACAACAATCTGGCAAATACTAATGTGAAGTTGTTGTTCGTCTACACGGAATATATGCGATTATTCACCGCCGACTTGCAGTGACAGTACCTGGGCATAACTCCATTTCAGAACAAGCGAAAGTACAAAAACAAAATTTATAATTGATTTATATTTATGAGGGTACACTTCATTCCAAAACAAATAATATACAGTGAAATAGAACTCGCTACAGTTTAATGTAAAAGATCATTGTCACAAACATTTAACATTTAACTTATATAGAACAAAACTAGTAAATCTAGAAAAGTCCTTGGACGCTAGATGGAAAAAATATATATTATATGTATATTTAATTAAATACTTAAAGATTTTGTAAAATTAATATGGATCAATAAATACAAATACAAATGCAAAAAAAAGTGGTTTTGAGTTTGGAGTTACTAAAACTACTTTGCGGTAAATGAAATAACAGTCTATGGAAACGTTTTTCCAATTTATAATTTTTTTTTAGTTTAGAGTTACTAGAACTCGTTTGCGGTAAAGGAAAAGATTTAGTGGACACGTTTTCCTTTTAATACATTTTTTGCCTTTACAGTTTCCATACAGAGGTTATGACAGACTACGTTATAGCAAATATACAATTGTTTCAGTTTCTTTGCATTCGTGTGAACTACCTAACGACCATTTTAAAGGCCTGCAATGGACCGATTTTCTACCAATATTGAAGGTCCTGAATTGGACTAATATTGGCGCTAGTCGGATGCCAATTTAACTCCTCCACATTTTAACAAATTTTGGGATTTTAATATTATTAGAACACAAAATCTCTTAATCATGACTATTGGCATCACATGAAGGTGTAATCAAGGAGAAGTTCTGGGCCTTCCATTAGTGTTATATGAAAACACCCAGAAGCCAGAAACTTATTTTCCAATTTTCTGCATCTTTTGTTCAGCGGAGTTAGAACAATTGGTCTCTCAGTAGCACGTGTAAATATCGGTGTGAAATTATAATCTTTACGAAACTAAAACTGATAGTTAAAAAACCTAAAGTGTGCATTGAAAGAAATGTTTTCCTATAACATCCCATGAAAGGATTAGGAATAGCTTCTCACAACCCCTGAGCTGTGCATATTCTAGTTGTACACTCATTTATCCTATCCTATCCTATCCGATACGGGGAAAACTGTACTAGGCACTGTCGGATCTTGGTATTCTTGTTAAGCTGACACGGCTTTCTAGATTCTCACTGACCGACACGAAATCCGCAGTATAGATTGGTAAAGATCTCACCGAACCATTTAGAACGTGGCTAGGCCTCTGGCGGGGCGATACCCCACTATGCGATCTCTTCAACATAATAATTGAAATCTTCGTGAGAAAAGCTGCAGTCAATACGAATAAAACTACCAGCGGTAAAAGTCACGAGTCAACAACGACAGGATAACATTAAAGGTTTCGACAAGCACAACACCCATCCGAGTGCAACATCGAACCGTTACAATTTCGTGGTAGTAGACTGATTTATTTACCTCGGATCTGCTGTGAACAACAGCAATGACGTTAGTCTAGAAATCAAAAGTAGAATTGTGCTTGCAAACAGGTGATATTTCGTGCTAAGCAAGCACTTCAGAGATAAGACACTTCTCGAGAAACGAAGATCCAATTTATCAGACTCTCATACAACCTGTCTTGTTTCAAGGCGCAGCATACTGAGTCATATCGCACGGTGATGAAACATCACTGGGACTCGTCAGGAGGAAAAATATCTGGTCCTATAATAGAGAACAGCGAGTATCGACGACTGTTTAAACACGACATGTATAATCTGAATTCCGACATCGACATCGTATCAGAATTGCACCTTTACGCTGGCTAGGCCATGTCAGTTCAATGGATCAGAATGAACCAGTGCGAAAGGTATTCGAGGACGTACTCGAAGGACATCGATAAGTAGGATGGCCAAAACTTCGCTGGAAAGATCAGGTGTTATATTGAAGAAACATGTTTTCCTCATTTTGTTGGGCTCTTGACCCTTCTGGGTTGTTTGAGGCCACCTAAGTAAGTAATTAAAATCCGGACCTACAATTTTACACTATTTTGAGAAGCATTTTCATTGCTAATTACTCGATAGTTTATTCGTCACTAAACGGAATTTACCGCCGTCGAATGAAAATGTAAGGTGGTCTGAGCTGACCGGCGTTCTCATGTGCAAAAACAGTGCACACTACCATTAAATTCGATTGTGGCAACTGAAATTCGCTGGGATCAGCCTGTTGCTACAACCTCTTTGCAAACAATTAGTTCTGCGATTGTGACTGAGGACAGCTTCTGCTCTTTCTAGTTTAACGCTGCAAATGAATCTTCTGAGATCTGAAAAATAACGCTGAAAAATTATGGCTCCAGCAACATATTGCCGGAAACATGTATATGTTTGCAAGCTTTATTTTCATGAATTGAATATCTGATGTTACTTTGCTTCAATGCTCTCTGTCACGTTGTTGTTTTCAGCAGTTTTCAAAAATCAAAGCCACATTTGAGTCAAAAAACACATTATATAACCTATTAATCATTTGTCTCGAACATGTAATATTGATAGCCAAACACAATTTGTTGGCACACAAGTATACTATATTTGCGACAAGCGCTATACACGTTATATTTGCTTCCAACAACAACAAAATATAGATTTTTCAGCATGTGGAATGTATAAACATTTTGCAAACAGAATTTGTTTTACAGTGTAGCACCTGACGCGGTCGTTGCTGCCTCTTGCATTCCATCTTCCTACTTAATTTTTAGCTCCACTTATTAACGTTTGAGCTTTCGCCAAACGGCGATATTCCGAAAACAATAACATTCTGTTTTGTTTTTAACAAATTTTATGCAAATTGAAAACGGAAACACTTTCAAAGTGTTAAAACTTGTTGGCGACATCGGAGTTTATGATGACAATAACCCACATCCCCTTTATTTTGTGCCTCCAGGGACTTTGCCATATCATCGTGTTGCAAACTCCAATGATACTTTCCTAATTATTACCACGAATAAATGGAATCTGCTTACGACTGCGTCCGTTCATATCTGGTTGTGCTCTAAAGCGATTTAATGACAACATTATCATCTCTATTGTAATTTACCAAAGGTGGCATCATATTGTGCTGGGACTTCGGCGTTGCTGTGTCGGTTTGTGATCGAGTTTAATTATTGTCTATAGATAAATTTAGTTCTGTTCATTAGATTATTACAATGTCATGGATTTTGTGTGGGGAGAAAATCCACAGAAGTGGCGAAGTTATAAATCCTAGTATTTGTCAGTGAATGACAATTCTGTTTCAGCTTTAACTGATTGTCAAGGTTTAGGTTGGTTTGCTAAATTTTGTGTAAATTTTTGCATAGATTTAAAATAAATTGTTCTTCTTAGATGGTGTGAATTACAACAGTACAAATTTATGTACCTAATACATCATATAAAATATATGTTTTTTTTTGAATAACTACACTGAACAACAAAATAGAAACAAATCCAATATCCTTTGTTGATGTGGTGTGAAAATAATGGCTGTGTGCAAAATCGACCATTTTCTTATAGAGTTACGTTTCAAAAAATATTATCCAATACAGAATTTTATTCAGATGGGTTAAATTTTAAGGCCGCTAAGGACCGACCTGACTTCCGCCCAAATATTTTATTGGAGGTACTAGAATTGTGGCCGTCGGTGCTGCAATGGTGGTATGCGCGTGACCACCTAATATTTCTTTCGACGACGTCGTTTCGCTTAGTGATGGCGAAACTATCTAGTATTAAGCCATGAAAGAGAGGCTAGCTCACTGATTTTGAGAAGCTGTCCTTAGATCCTTCGTGGCATGTAGTGGGAACCATTTTATATTATGAATAATTGTTGGATCCGTCATAATTCGTCCCATTAAACAACAAAAAACATTTAACATATTTGCTTAATTTGTAGAGTTAGAGTCAGCGTAGAAGTCGGTGTTAGAGTAGGAGTCTGAGTCTAATATAATTGCAACTTCTACTAAGGTTAGGCATTGTTTTAGCTGCTTGATTTTTTATAGAAGTGCAATACAGCGATAATTTTTTTTAAATTTTGCGGAAAATGTCTCGAGTAAAAAACTAACAGTTTGAAGTTCTGATTCCAAACATCTTTGCAACGGTAACAGATAACACAAAACACTAAGAATTTTAGTTTCCTTATTCAGAAGATTCTCAGAAGTAAAATATCATTAAAATCGGAATAAAATCTAAGTATTAAAAATTTAAATACTGAACATGGCGAAAGTATTACAGTTCGCACCCTGTAGCACATTCTGCATTACAGCAGCCTGCCTATAAATAAAATATTGTGAAAGCCTCTTTGTGTCTTTAACAATCTAAAACAATCTGCCAATAGTTTAGACGGTCTGACATTATTGACACCTTCTATGCAACCGGTCTCACTCGTAACGCGAAAGGTATTCAAAGATGATTTGAAACGCCACAAAGAGTTCATTAGATGGGTCAATATATGTATCCATAGCCTAGTTTAAATAACACGAAATAAAGTTAGATAATGTAACTGAAAACTGGACCAATTCGTATCTGTTACAGTTTCAGTATACACCGTTTCGATTATAGAACCTTTTCTTAATACAATGGCGCGAACAGAGTTATGGACAAATCACAGTTAAATATATGTATAACTTGAAAACTTATCATGCTGCCTGTCGCCTTCATTATTGCCTTCTAACAATTATGCAAAATTAATGACTCTGTTCACTTCAACTCACCCATTTATTGTCGAATTATTATCAATTATTCATAAAAATCATCGCACTCTATTAATGTGCTGAGGGAATGTTTTTTCTTTCTCCTCTCTTTTGTATTTATTAGTGGTTTTGAGTAAATATTTACAACAATACTTTCAAACTAATTAACATTTTAATTTATTCAAACAAAAATACATTTAAAAGAGCTACACAAAAAGTTCAACTTTATGTGCAAATAAATATTTTATCAATAGAGCCACAACTCAATGGCTATGATGGTGTTGCTGCTCGTTCGAAGTATTTGCTATGGTTACTCTTTGGACCATAGCAGGGGTGGGCAGGATTGTGGGGTAAATCTGAATCACATCCTAAAAATCAAATCAAAATTTATGTTTTAAACTAAAACATTTTCAAAATCTTGCACGAGTCCAAAATTTCTTATTAATAATTATGTTCGAATACCCAGATTCAGTGAAAACCGCACATACATACCATATAAAAGACACACATTTGCCCACCGTAGAATGACGTTCAACATAAGAGCTACAATTTATTATTATAATCTAGCATCTTGTCAGTTTTAATGTCCTTGTATTTGTCTCTGGGATATTGTAAAGTTATTTTATATACATTTTGAAGTGAAAGAGAAGTCATTAGAATTTTATCAGCTACTTTGGCAAAGTAGAGAAGGAATTAAAAAATCTCATTTCGAATGAATAATGTCTTCATTTGATTTCGGACAGTAATTGATGTGTGATTTTTTAAATATCATTAGAAACTGTTCTCAATCACAATGTAAGGGTTTTCCAAATTGAGTGATATGATTTCTGTAAAAAAAACACACTAATTGTTAAGGAAATTCAAATGTTTTTTATTTAATATGAAGTGCAATCGATACAATTAAGTTCTGAATAAAATGTCTTTCAAATGGCCTCCACGTCTTCTTTTGCATGAACGAATTCGATGAACCGAATTTTCGAGCACTTTTTCCACTAAATCAAGTCGTATGTCAGGAATAGCACTTTCAATATTGACTTGTAAAGTTTGAAAAGAGTCTGGATTATTGCTAAAGACCAATGACTTTAAATAACCTCACAAGAAATAGTCTAATGGTGTTAAAACACAACTTCTTGGAGGACATTCAATGTCACAATCTCTTGAAATTATCGAATCTCCTAACTTTTCTCCCAATAATTCGGTTGTTATACCTGCTGTGTGGTACGTAACCCCGTCGTGTTGGAACCAGATGTTGTTGAGATCAACTTCTTCTAATTTCGGTTATAGAAAGTTCTTCATTTCTCTCTCCATTGACATTAACGGTTTTACCAGCTTCATTTCGAAAGAAGTACGGACCGATGATTCCACGAGACCGAAAATCACACCAAACTGTCAATTTAGGTGAATGTAATGGCTGTTCATGAATAATTTGTGGATTTTCTTCGCGCCAGAATCGACAGTTTTGTTTATTTACAGCACTACTCAGATGAAAGTGAGCCTCATTGGGGAGATGATTTCATAAAAAAAACCGTTACCGTTTTCAAGTTGTTCCAAGACAAAATTAGCAAATTCATGAAGTTTACGGTAGTCGGGGAGAGTATGATATCCGAGGCCCTTCGAACCGACAAAGTTTTGCGATAATAATAGTATCCAAAATAAGACGATAATTTTTTTTTTCGATAACTCGCTTAGTTAGCGAAATATCGTGGGTTAAGTTTTAAAAAATTAATATCTTTTTACCAATTTACTCAACCAGAGTGGTACAACTCCTCAAAATAAGCCCAAATATTAAAGAAAAGTTATCGACAACTTCTTTAGTTATCGAGATATCTGTGGCTGTAACGTTTTATATGTACTACTTTCAACAATTTTTCTTGTAATGTTTTACCAATCCAATGAACAAACGGACAAAAAATGAATAATTATTTTAAAAAAAATCGTTCGAAAAAGTTATCGTTTTTTTAAAATTTTAATCCTCAATATTTCGATAACAAAGCGAGTTATCGAAAACTTTTATTTAATTTTTTCAGCTTTCTTTCGAATGCTATAAAAATAAAATTTATCAAAATGAGGGCGACAGAAATCGTACTCTTGGCAATATCTCGATAACTACTACAGTTATCGATAATTTTCAAACATCTACAGAAAAAGTTATCTTATGAGTAAAACGTTGAAAAAAAGTTATCGATTTTTTAAAACTTTAACCCTCAATATCTCGATAACTAAGCGTGTTATCGATAACTTTTATTTAATTTTTTCGGCTTATTATGGGGTGTTCTAAATAAAGCTCATCGAAATGAGGCCCACGGATATCGTACTCTTGACCGGTAGTCCAATGACTTCAGTTCTTGAGTGGTAACAATTCTATATGGATGTAATCCCAAATCCTTTCTCAATATCAGCCAGGTTGTGGTTTGAGACCGTCCCAATTGTTGACAACGTCTTGGAATCGATAAATTGGGGTCTTCAGCAACAATAGCCTGAACGGCAGCAATATTTTTATTACTTCGAGCGGTTCTTTGTCTTATTGGCACTTGAACATTATGTAAAGAAAATGTACGCTCGTAATTTGCAACAATTCGACGAATAGTGAACACAGGTGGAGGTTTACTACGACCATAAAATGGAAAAACGCACGAAAAGTTGCATTGAAAAACGATTATTTTGATTATTTTGATAAAAATAATTTGTAAACGTTGTTCTTGCGTATATCTCTCCACGATGAAATTGTAAAGCAAAAAATGACAGACCATGACATACTACAAATGGCCGAAACGTCACTTAGAAATCATTAATCATTTAGGGTTATCACGCAATTTTGTCCTTTTGCTGTTATATGTATCGTTTAGGAGATATGACCATTTTTATTATACTTTAATAGTGATTACGAAATATCGTTATTTTTGCTATTAGACGCACCGTTTAGAAGATATGATAATTTTTACATTATTTTAATAAAAAAAAAATAAATGGTTTCCCATTACATCCCATGAAGAAACTGGGGAGAACTTCTCACAATCACTGAGCTGTGCGCTTTCCAGTTTTCACTCACTGATTGGGACCTACAGTTCTACACCGATTCCGAACGGTAATTTGAGATGCTTTTTCATGGTTAGATACTCGATAGTGTCGCCGTCACTATGCGAGGTGGCCGCCGCCGAAAGAAAATTTGAAGGTGGTCAGAGCCGGGTTCGAACCCAGGATCTCATGTACAAGAGCCGCGCACACTAACCATTGCACCACCGACGGCCATTATTTTAAGAGTGATCATGAAATTTCGACTGTTTGCGATTAGATGCACTGCTTGTTAGATTTTAACCATAATCTTCTTCGGCGTGTAGAAACATTTTGATGATAAAAAACTACTACGTTCATGTACCGTCATGCAATTTCAGTTTGGTTGAGGCCTTAACAAACCCCTTGAGTTTGTCGCAAGCTTACTATTGGTACTAATGCTTTAACATTTTTTCCATATTTCTTATTAATATATTTGTTTTTTAAATTGTTTCCTTTAATTTGATTTGAAGGACGGTAACCATGTACAATTTTAAGTCATACTAACTGACCACTTGGCGATCTCTTTAATTATGTTTTATTTACTAATTCATATACAAACAACAGATTAATTGTGCTAATTAAACGCTTTTGAATATTTTCCGTCTTGTTATGTTTTTGTTTTAGTTCTTGTTGCAATTGAAAGGATGGTATAATCAAAATATTGAAGCTTTATATGACAACTACTCACATAGCATACAAATGTTCATATCATACACGCAATACATGTTAAACAAAAACAAAAAGGAAGAATAAAGCAACTGCAACAACAACACACAAGATTAAATAGCAACTATTTCCGTTTTTCATTAAATGAGGGACAAAATCAAAATGTCTGTGGCATTCATTACAACAAGTTGCTAAACAAATAATTGAGCAATACCAACCGCAGCAGCAACAGCAACAGCAGCAGTACGAACGAATAATACAAGCAATGACAACCAGAGATAATCACAAGCCATGTTGATTGTGTTGCCATATCATTGAAGTTAAGTACAAAAGTTAAACAGTCTTGGGCAAAAATATTCGTTTGGTTTTTATCAGAAGAATCAAGGATCAGTTGAATAGCTAGCTATATTATAAGTCAGCACGTATTTATACAAGTAAGAGAATCTAAACTCACACTCACAGAAATATTCGTTTGGGACAGCCGAATTAGCCGTAACCGAATTTAGAGGTTGCCACAACCTCGTTAAAAGTTGCAACAACCTCATTATAGGTTGGCATAACCTCGTTAAAACCGAATTAAAGGTTGTTACAACCGAATTTAGATAGTGTGACAAATAAATTTTGAAATTTTTTAAATATTAAGTGATGATTTATTTTTCTGTATTCTAATAAAAAAAACAATTATAAATCGAGAAAATAAAGTCATTTATATTTGTTAATCTTTAGGGTAACACATTTGTTATACTTAACATGACACCTCCGATTTTTTTGAGTCCCGTCCATCATGGGCCGACAATCAGAGGCCGGCCATCGCACCAATTCTGACGTGTTGTATCTGTTGATTTACCTAAACCGTTTTACAGAACCGTACACAGACAATTGCAGCATATCTCCAACGACCGATATTGAAAAACTTCAAAACTGTTCACATTTGCTGGGACAGTTTCTGCAAAATAAGGCGTTATAATACAAAAACCCTAATTGCAATATTTTTACTTACCTTTCGTAATATCCCCTAAAAAATCTATGTATATTCTCGCAACTGCAATAATTACACATTATTTACATCCTTTTATTATAATATTTATATTTAGAATTTTATTGAAAATAAATACAGTTGTACCTACAGAATTCATGACAAATTCGGATACAGCAACCGAAGTGTCGCCAAATTTAGTCGTTGCAACCTACTTAAGGCTAAATTCTGTTATTGCAACCAAATTGATGCCAAATTCGATAGTTACAACCGAATTGATGCCACATTCCGATGCTGCAACTGAATTGATTCTACATTATTTTACTCCAACCGAATTTGGTACCAATTTCAGTTGTCGAATCCGAATTAATTCAAAATTCGGTTGCTCCAACCGAAATTTTTAGAAAATTTCGTTGACAGAACGAATATAATTGAACATTCAGTTGTCACAACCGAATTAATTATGAAACGAGGTTGCTTCAACCGAATTTCGGTTGTGGGGACTAAATCCGGTCGTGACAACCTCAATTCAGTTGTGGCAACCGCAATTCGATGACAACAGCCGAATTTACGGTTGCTACAACCTCATTTCAAACAATTAGTTCTCTGGCTGCAAGTTAAAAGTTGCAAACATGAAAGGGCAGTAAAGAATTGGAATGAAACTCTGTTCGATTTGAAAGCAATCGTAAGACCGTTTAGCTTAAGATTTAAACTATTAGTTTTGATGATTACAAAAACATCTGATGGCAAATTGGCAAAAGAGGTACAACAAGTAAAAAATAAAAATGAGAGAAAAACTCGTAAACAAATTGCAATCCTTATAAAAGATACAAAAACGTTGTTTATTGTACTTCTGTCTGCACAACACCCGAAGAAGTACGCAAAAGTACTTCCGTTTAGCCTTTGTACTTATATTTGTACCTTTTTTGTTATGCCAACAATAAATTAGAAAATGTTGTATTTTCAATTCCTCATTCTAAAGCCCCGTATTCAGTTGTTGTGCAATCTTCGTAAGAAATTTTTTCATTTATTTGTAAACGTAAAACTTTGTTGCGGAGAGTTACCACCTATATTTGATTTACGTTGCAAATATTTCATAAGTAATTCCTCTACGCAATCCATTTTATTTGTAAATCATGTGGTGTTACTTTTGGTGTTTAAAATGATCGAAATGTTAAAATTGCCTGTAATTGATTTTGCCTACGAAATTTTCGGAAAGAGCTTAGTATAAGGCAAATGAAAAGGGAGCGAAATTGTCGGTTCATGAAATTTTCGATGTTGTTTATACGCGTACTTCTTCTTATGGCAACGAAAATTGAATAAATACCGAATACCGGGCTTAATGCGACACCTGAAAGAATATTCAATTTGTTGTTTAATTTTTGGAGAAAATAACGAAATAAATTAAAAATTTAGAAAGCGAATTAATAACGATTTTTTAATAAAAAAAAGATGTACTCTTTTTCTTAATTGTGCTGCCTTTTTTCCTTGATGTACTTTTTTGTCAGGTTCAAATCTGGTATCCCTAGTTTTATTGCAATTTCAAAGTGAATAAAGATTCTTGTGCACAAATATATTTTAATTGCCCACTTTCGATCGTCACTGTACTTGCAAATGTATAACCACATAGTTGATGAAGCAGTTAGAGTTGTTTTGGATTGAAATCGGAATGATTTGTTGGGGATAATAAATTTTATGCGAATAATGCCATTCACATATATACTTATGTATAGTCCCTCTTGCATATGTATGGTCAATAGGGTGGTACAAAAAGCTAAAATTATAAATTGCCACCACGTCGAATTAACCAGGACATCTGAGTTTTAATAAACATATCAAAATTAAAACTGATATATATTTTCAATACAATTATGGTTAAGGTAAATTTACCAAAAACGTATTGCTCTCCATTATCAGAATCCCATCGGTGGTGCAGTGTGCGTGACTCGTATTCTTGGGAACGTAAGTTAGATCGCCAACTTCCGTTTCTTTCTACGACAGTCACCTCGCATAGTGACAGCGACATCATGGAGTAATTATCCATAGGAAAGTGGCTCACAAAACCGTTCGGAACCGGAGTGAAACAGTAGGTCAAAACCAGTGAGTGTAAATATAGCTCTCTGCTTTCATGGCTTAGTACTCGATAGTGTTGCCGTTACTATGCGAGCTAACTGCCACCGAATGAAATTTAAGGTGGTCAGAACAGGGATCGAACCTTGGATCTCATTTACAAGACTAAAGTTGCACTACCGACGGCCACCTTCATGGGATGTAAAAGGAAAATATTTATTCTATCAGTATAGCTGGCTGTTCTAAAGTTATAGCTTAACAACCTAATTTGAAGTCTGTAACTATTAGCTGTTATCATATATGGTGATAATAAGCATCGATTCGGTTGGAGAAATAAGATACTCGTGTTTATGTTCTGGGACCAATTAAAACTATTCTTATTTAAGGTGTTAGAAATTTTTGAAATTCTCCAATTATTTTAGGTTGTGTCAACTCCAAAATTTTGAAATATTTGGCGGAAATGACACGGTAATGGGAAGCAAGTAAAGGGTATGCATACGATATGACATACGATTTTGGGCCACCCTAATGCTCATTTATATTTAAGTGTCAGATATAGATAGAGTGATACCCTCATCACAACTGTAATTTGAGTACAGTTGCACGTATAATTGTTGTACATTAATTAACACTGCACATGTAATGGAATTATTGGTTCATAGGGAAGTACTTGTGATTTAATTAGTACGCATAAAACAATTTAATTATTATTTATAACCAGTGTAATGAAATTTGTCTAAGGCAAATAGATTAGGCGATGCGGGGAAAAGGAACATTAGAAATTTGAAGCCAAAGGTGAACGTGTCACATTCAGCAATGTGATCTATCTGGTTCTTATTTACAACAACTAAAATTTGATACAAAAATACACACAATTACAAATAAATAAAACTAAATAAGCTTAAACTTGTATATATGTGATAGAGTCATGTAATATAGTAGGAAACAAACAGATAGAAAAGCAAATTGTCACAAAAAATTAAAGGATTTTTTAATCTAAAAAAAAAGTAAAATATTATCATTTAATTGTATTGTATGTCTGCACAAATGCTCCTAGAGTATATTAGATCCGGGGTTCTAAATTCGTTGTGCTAAATTTATGCTTTAAACCGTCCAGGCAAACAAACAATAATATAATATAATGAAAATATTTGTCGCTAAGGAAAGTCATATACAATAACTTTAGGTTAATTTAAGTAGAAAAGACGTCCACTATTGACACACTTCGTCCAATTAGAAAAGTTGTGATACAATGGGACATTATATTCCAAGCCCATCGTTGAAGGTGGAAATTAACCTGGTGCGTTCAAGTCATATGAAATCCCATCCCTCTGCTATAGATATTTCAACTTAACTACCTGAATGTCTGGTAGATCCGACAGGAAGTTAGGAGTAGCATGGGAGATGGTCGTCGCTATCGTCCTCCTCTTCATACCCACAGCTTCTGCAGTAATTATGAGCTGATGCTTCAAATTTAGACGTGTGTCTGCCTATTAATTGCCTGGTACTCCTCCACTTTGTTCCTCCAGGCCATCTATCATTCGCGTATCTGAGAGCTTCGCTATAATGCATGAGCTTGCATGGGCACAGGGACAGAACCACATGAGCCATATCCAGTGGAATAGGTGAGATAATCCCTCATCTTGTTACCTCATCCACTTTTTGTGCTCTGGAAGTTAAATCTGCTCCGGAACACTCACAGAACTAATTGTTTGAAAAGAGGTTGCAGAAGCTCAAATTCGGCTATTGCCTCCGAATTGCAGTTGCCACAACCGAATTGAGGTTGTCACAACTGAATGTAGTGCCCGTAACTGAAATTCGGTTGAAGTAACCTCTAACAGGATATGACAACACCTAATGCGGTTGTGACTACCTCTTATTCGGCTGTGAAAGTATCTAATGAGGTTGTTACAACCTCTAAATTCGGGTATTAGGTGGATATATATATGGTTCATTCTGAGATAACCGGCCAATTTGCTATCCTTGTGTATTTAAACTAGGATAAATAAAATATATTCCACTTTATTATAAACTTTACAATAAAACATTATAGGTCCTTTGTAGTCACTTAAATATTTGTTTCATAAATTGATGGATTCTTCAAAAATTTGCCTGCCAAAGTGTTAAAACGTCATTCCCCTGGCTGTCCCTAACACTACTTTCACTTAAATTTTTCCAAATTTCTAACAAAAAAAGTAAATAATTATATAATAAATTAGTGCAAAGAAAAAAAACATATTTAATGACTTGTTTTTTCTAATAATGTTTAATTTTTTTTAACAATTATTATTTTTATGGATGATTACTTTTTGTCCCTCAATGTACACTTCATTCCCCTGTAATATATTATATTCTCTTAAACTCAAATTTTCAATGCATTGTTGATTTGCAATATTTCAAATTTGAAAGAAAATTATATCAACTTTGGTTATGGCAGGTTTTTCGCCAACTATGTTAATAAAACGAAGTCAGCCGCGTTTTATCGTTCGGAATGAGCTGTCACACTTACGTTCGTCATTCCCCGGTGTCGTTGTAAACAAAACGTTTAATACATTTTATAATTTTGTGTGTGTTTTTTTAATGCCTTTTGATTTTTAACTTCAGATTGAAACCAAATTTTCGAAGGTAAGTACTTAAATTAACATTTTAAAGAGTTTTGTGACTATTCGTCATTACCCTGCCATCATTCCCCTGCAACAAAGAAACACAGGGTAATGACGACTTACAGGGGAATGATAGTTTACTGTTATTAAATGAATTGTATTTGTTTAGAATTTCGTGATGGCTAAAAATAAAGCAAAAACTAAGGAAGAGGCGTTGGCAGAAAAGCGAGAAGCAGAAAAAAAACGATATAAAAAAATTAAAGATGATCCAGTTAAGTATGAAGAGCAAAAGCAAAAGGAAAGATTAAAGTATCTTAAGAAAAAAGAGAAATAGCTAGTGAAACCTATTGCTGAAATGACAGCGCGAGAAAAACGTGCCAAGAGAAAGACCTGGAAAAAAAATTCAAAAAACTACAGAGAAAATAAGAAAAAAGAGGAAAGCGTTAGTAAGAATGATTTGAGATATCATTCTCCGTCTGTCTCAAATGATAGGAATGAAACCAATCCACCAGACCCGAAACCGAGAGTATCTTCTCAACAGGAATTTCTTCATCTTCGGGAGGAAATTTGCAAAGGAAAACTGTCGGCAACAAGAAAAAGAAAAAATATTCTAGGGCAATAAAGGAAAAAGATAAAATCATTTGTGAATTGAAGAATAAACGCGAAATGTATAAGAAAAGATACAATAGATTGAAGGCTAGATATAAAGCAAATGTAAAATCACCAAATTCCAAGGTAAATAAAATGCTTCTAGATTCTGGAATATCTCATAGTCCGATAATTGCAAAAAATTGTTGTTCGGCCAAGTTTTACGAGAGCAGTTAGTCAGTAATTTCACAAGTATGAAATCGGATCGAGCAAGGCAAATGTTCACAAAAGTAATTTCTGGTAAAATAATTAAAAAATATAGAATGCAAAATGAATGTTCTCTATTCTTAAAATACAAAAGATCATCAAAAGATTACATGAATACTTCATGTTTGTTTTATGCTCGAAAGGATAGGTATGACTCCATTAAAAACAGGAAATTAGTGCAGGAGTACCTTGAGCTTGATATCAACAGCCGAGTCTGTCCTGGGAAGCGCGAGTTTTTCCGAAAAGGACAAATGTCAAAGCAAAAACGATTTTTAAATGACACCTTAAAGAATTTACACAAGAAATTTTTGAAAGAATATCCTAAGTGCATCCTAGGTTATGCAGCGTTTTGCACATATTGTCCATTTTGGATCCATCAAATAAGTGTTGCATACCGCGAAACATGCAAATGCATACATCACGCCAACTTCGAATTCCTGGTTAAATCACTCTTTACTAACAACATCATCAATGAATAAAAACCAGACGATGTTATTAGATCCATTTGTTGCAAAAAGGAAGCAAGATGTCTTTTAAGGATGTGTTATTTGTGTAAAGACTTTAAAATTACTTTTAAGGAATTTGAAAGCACAGCACCTATTTACTACTTTAAATGGGGATGCACTAAAGAAAGCTATTTTGATAAACGAATCAACCAAAATAAAACTGTGACAAAAAATCTAAAACAAAAAATTGAATGCCAAATGCAGGAGATAGTACGCATGTTTGAAAAACAACTGCCTCTATTTCTAATTCACGAAGGAAACAACTTGCATCAATTTAACGAAATCAAAAAGTTGAAAGAGACCCTTAAAGAAAACGATATATTAATCCATATGGACTTTAGCGAGAATTATAATCTGAAATATGCAGAAGAAGTGCAAAGCTTTCACTTTGGTGGATCGCGGAAGCAAATAACTTTACACACCGTTGTTGTTTATACAAAAGGTGAGAATAGTACACCAAAAGTCGAGAGTTTTTGTACATTGTCCGAATCACTTCAACATAATGCCTTTGCCATATGGACTCACTTACAGCCAATATTAGATCAAATAGCTTCGACAACAAAAGCGACAAGTCTACATTTTTTAAGTGATGGCCCAGCAACACAGTACCGAAAGAAAACTATGTTTTATTTTCTTGCCAACAAACTGCACGAGCTATATCCTCCAATGAAAAACTTTACATGGAACTACAGTGAATCTGGTCACGGAAAAGGTGCGCCCGATGGTATTGGAGGAACTGTTAAAAGAACCGCGGATCGTCTTGTTGCACAGGGTACCGATTTGATGGATTTTAATATTTTATTGCAGAAACTAGAAGAAAATTGCCCAGGAATTCGGTTTTTTGTAATAAAAAATGAAGATATTGAGGTAAAGTCAAAGGAAAGCGAGTTTAAAAATCTTTTACCATTTCCTGGTACTTTAAAAGTTCATCAAATTTGTGGTAGTCATCAGTCTAGTCGCTTGAAAATGAGAACTTTAAGTTGTTTCGGTTGTGAAGATTGTCATCACTTTGAACTAGGGATTGTCGATTATCACCAACCAAGGTTAAGGTTAACTTCCTGTAGCTCAAATGATTCTTTTGGAAAGTTTGAACCGTCAACTGCGGGAAAAGGTTGGACATACGCGGATGTTTACAATTCGAGCGAAGATGAGACCAACAGCACTCGACAATTAAAAAGTCTGAAAGCTGTCACTTTCATTGCTCAAGGTGTTAAAGATAAAAAAACAATCTAGGTAAAAAATTAATTTTAACCTTACCTAATACATATAAAATTTTTTTATTTTCTTAACAGACATGCTGCTATTTGTCAGAAGGACTCTAAAGATGAAAAAGTACAAATTGCTAAACTTCTAAAGTGAACATCGAATATCTTTGTTTTGATAAGTCAAGTTCTGGATATATTACCAACACCAATCGTTATTGTACACGGAAATACCGTTAAATATAAATTTCCATGCAAAGTAGGCGTTGACAAGTAGACGTTTTTAAAATAAATATGATAATCTTCTTATTAATTTAAAATAATTTATGTAAAATAAGTGGTTTCTGTTATTTTTATAATTTTTAACTAAACTGAATTAAAATGATTGATGGAAAATTTGTGATTTCATTTGTTGTCGTCATTTCCCTGCTCAACACGTCATTACCCTGGAGGGCATATTTTCAAAAACTCGTATAATTCATTTAAAAATTAAAATATTGATGTGTACCTTCGATAATTGAGTAGCCATTCTTAAAATGATTAAAGCTACCTATCTGTTGTATTGAATTGTGCAAAAAACTTAAATGCCAAAAATGATTTCAAAATTGGCCCGTAATCTCAGAATCAACCATATATAAGGTGGATATTGAACTGCTTATAAACACAGAGAAGAGATTCGTTGTCACAACTATATTTGAAGCCAACTAAAATTTGGCGGTTCCTTGGGGTATCACATTATTCAGTTGTGATTACCAATAATTGTGTTCTTTATCACCAAACGTTGTGCATATCAATTGATTTGTAATTCAGTTTTGGTTGCAAGAACTGAAAGATTTAGTTGAAGCAACCGCAACAATAAATAAATGTGATCTGTCAATCGAGTTTTAGTTCTAGCAATCAAATTATCCTGTAGTGGTGAATATTCTATTAGTTGGATCAACGAAAAATGTAAAAACTAATTCGGTTGTACCAAATAATATATTAAAATACTACTAAAATACTAAAATAATTCCTTGAATTTGATGGCTGTCACAACCATTTGGTGATGCTTTAACCCATTATGAATTTTATAGAAAAAAGTAGAAAAACTATTTTTTATTAAAATTGTGTATTTTACATTTAAATATAAACAAAATTATTATTATTTATAACCAGGGTTCGTATTTCGTGCTCATTTTTGATCGAAAATATAAAAACAATATTCAATGATTATGTTTAAAAGTCTCACTTCACCTCAATTTATGATAACATGTATTCTTCGCTGGCTGATATCTATACACTTTATTGTTTTTTCACAACTTTGTTTATCACTTTCTGTTTAAAATATTAGTTTTTCTGTGAAGTCCTCGTGTAACATTTCAATGTACGTAGTTTCTCTTTAACAAAAAAGCCTCCTGTGAAAAAACGAATACATAAATTTGTAACAAGTGTTTTTGTACCAGAAACTAAATTATGATTACAGTAACTAATATTTGAACACGAATTCTAATATTGTACTTTTTATTAGCTGTATCTTCCATTTCAGATGAATGAGGTTTTTGAAATACTCAAATTGGTTAATACAACTAATACAACTTGTATTTAGTAAGACCGATTTTTAATCTATCAATAACATCGACAAATAATTCTGATGTTTGACAATTATGAATTCTTATCATAACATAGACTTTAGCATGGAATTTCCAATGCCTGAATTGATTTCCAACTAATCTTTTCCCTGCGTGTAAGGTGGATATTGAACTGCTGAACCATCTCATTTGGATATGCTCGGCAGTTATGGGCAATTATTGCCGAGATTTTATAGCAACCTGACTGTTGGAGTAGATGCTGATACCTCAGGCTGTGATGACTTTTCGTTCCAGCCAGGGGGTAAATTCATCGATTGCCATGACCGCAGCCTGAGAGACACTATATTGACCTGGTAGCCTTTATGCGAGCTCTAGCTCCAGGTCTTTAGAAGGAAATCCAACCCCTGCTTTGTCATCTTGTTTGGAGCCATCAGTCTAGACCTTCTGTAACCTAGTATGCATCCCTACCAGTCCCCCGGTCCGGGATGTAAGTGGAGAAGTTTCTTTCAAAGGCAGAAGTGTGTGTCATGTAGTCGACTTCTATTATGGATTGCCGCATATCCTCATATTCGCTGGTGAGTCATGGTGGAGAATATCTTAGGCTTAGAAAATCTAGTGGTAACATGTGGATGATATACCCCCTAAACCTGGGAAGAGTTTATGCAAAATGTAGTCGTGACAGTAACCATTACCATTCTCTGGAATTCTGTCAACCGACTTAGGCAAGTGGATTTCCCAGTAAAGGCCACCAAACTACAATGTTGAATATATCTAGTAAACAATTTTCAAGGATAGGCTTCATCTACCTGCGATGGTGATTTTACTCGAAAAAGGGTCAATGTAGCTTTATTGTTCCTACACGCTGAAAAATTTGTATTTTTGATGTTGGTAGGATTCAAATATATCGTGTTTGTAGCTTGTCGCAAATACAGTATGATTGCGTTCAAACACACTGTGTTCGGTATTCAATATAACATGGTTGGGACACAATGATTAATAGGTTATAATATATATCTATTTGAGACCCAAATGTTGTTTTGATTGTTGAAAACTGGAGAAAACGAAAACGTCAAGGACAATAGAGGAATAAAGCAGATCGTCAATTCATGAAAACAGTGCTTGCAAACATGTACATGGTTCCTGCAATATGTTGCTGGGGCCGTTATTTTTCAGCGTCTATGCGTAGTGTTTGGTTTAAGACTAAGATTTCTGCCGAGAATCAAGGCCAGATATCTTGAATTATCCCTTTGCCAAATGTATCTACCCCATAGAGGCCATGACGCATTATGTGGAACCTTCTGCTCCTCCGTGTTCGCCGGATGTACGCCCAGCCCATCCCACTTGCCCCTCTCAGAGAGTCTCCTGGTTATGTTCTGGATCACGTTTTAGCATGTGGAATGTTATTTTCCTGGACTGCAATTGTCAGGCCATCAGCAAATGTTACATCTGTGTTTCCTGATACCTCTGGCTAAACTAATACCTAAAATTCTAGAAAATTGAAGAGGCAGGCAGAGTCGATATGACCCAGGGACGAAGTCATGCGCCTACGCGTATGTACTAAACAGATTAAATTAATGATCACCTGATCAACCCTAACTGCCGATAAGGTCGATATTATCGATTCAGGTAAGACGTTGGAAAAGGCACCCGCAATATCGACAAATGCGACAAGATTGTACTCCTTTCGATAAAAAGATATCGTTATGTAACTCACTGGTCGACTGGTCGATAGCTCAAGTAAAACACAACTAATCATAATGGAATTCGGTACTGGGCAATATATATCTGTTAACGAAAACTGAAATTTTGCCGTGTCCATTTCTGTACCTTCCATACATATGAATGATTGGCCGATAGTCACCGTAAATTGCAAGGAATATAACTGATCCTTATAAAATTTCGTATTATAAAACATTTCGCCCAATGCGATTGCGCTACAGAATATCAACGAAATTCCAACCTTATAGGGAACACGGTCGACGAAAAATTGTTTTTCAAAAAATATCTGCATTCCTTAAAACATCATAAAATTGGAATAAACCATTTTAAATGACAATCGGATCCTAAGCAAGATTTAGGGGAAGGGCATGTACAAGTTGGTTAAACCCGTGGTTTAATATTTTTCAAAAAATAACTGCTTAATATCTACTTGTTGTGTCACACCTTAACAGTGTCACTGTAATGAGTCGTCTATCCAATCCGAAAGGATTTATTCAATTACTCTTTAACAATATATGTCTGTCTTCAGAAAGCCCTAAATAATTAATATTATTATAACTAACCTCAATTTTTGTCACACAACCCCCATATCTTTCTCCGCCGCCACACTGACATCAGTTGGGCATGTTACAACCCCTAAATAGGAAGACTATAATTTTAACTATTGATATCCTGGTTACCGACTCAACCCCACGGATAAAGGATTTTCTGATATAAATTAAATTTGATTTCGATTTGATTGATCATTCCCAGCGGGATTTGTTATGTATTCTCGTATATATTTACGTTCTTGTCTTTCAAGCATTATAATTTTCATAATGTAATGGAGAAATGCCACAGGTTCCTATTGTTCGACAATGTTGAGTCGGTCGATATAATACCATTCGCATGATATATGCATGTAATTCTGCTCTCTATGTCCTGCCAAAAGTTAATCCTGTAATAACATGTGTTTTGAAGTTCTCGCCGCAGGATACCATTGCGAACGCCGCCGGCGTCATCATTCAACTATTGTTGGCAATTTTTCAACACTCACCACTCATAATTTTGAGATGGGCATACCATCACTTATGTCGACATTTGCTTCAATTTTTCTGGGGGTTGGGGTGTTTCGTTTTTTGGTAAACGCTCAGATGTTAGTTAATTTTCGTAGATGTTTTGGTTTTTTTTCAATTTTTTTTTGTGTAAACTTTGTAGGGTTGGAATTTTTAATTTTCCAAAAGAATATCCATGTCTGGCTGGGTTTGAGCTTTTATTTAACAAGTCATCCAATAAATGAAATGTTGAAAGTTTGTTTGTAAATCAGAAAGATAAACAAAACACGGTCAACATGATGTCGATGATGGCGCAGCCAGTCGGTCCAATGGTGATTTTCCAAAAGGATAACATTTAATTTGTAAACATAAAACGGGAATATCATTGCCTTTGTTGGCAGGCCAATCAGGATAATGCTTTCAATAAAGAAACGAGTATTCGTATGAAAGTTATACGCAAATGGATGATGTATTACGACGTTGACCATTCACTGTCAATAGAGGGTATGCATCAGATTTGGGGTACGTTTAATACCACTAGAATGATGTGAAATATTCTCATGAGAGAAGTTCAGTTCTAATGCTCATGTGACGGATCAAATCGAGAATTTTTAAAAATAAATTTCCAGTTAAATCTTTTGGAAAAGTACCTTCCTTTGAGAAGTTAACTCACTAGTTTTAAGTCCAACAAACAGATGAAGATATCACCATGGAAAATGTCAGCCTGATAGCCCAATTAATTTGAAATTTGTAATGGATATTAGAATGAAAATTTTATTTTTTAAAACTCCCCCAATATTATTGATATGAAATATACACTAAGATATAATGTTAGCCCTAATACTGCTTATACTAGAAATTTGAAAGGACATTTTATAGTTGCTCATTTGGCGTGGTCCTTAGGAATTAAGTTGTTTTATTCTTACCTTCTACTAGCACTTTTCTCTTAAAGTAAAAACTTAACTGTATTGACAACAAGTATGTTTAGATAATTTTAATGGTATCATCTGAGTCAATGTTAGTCATATAATTTTGAAAAAATTTTGATATAAGATGATAGGAAATTTTACGACATTAATCGATACGATAGAAATACGATAAGCACACGACATAATAGATACGATGGTCGTATCCAAAACACTTTAAACGATACTCGTTGAATAGAAGTGCTAAATTTCATGATGTTCGTATTTAGACAGAACACTGATTAAACTGTTTTCGTTCTAATTTCATCAGAATAACAACATGGTTTCCGAATTTTCATGATGGTGTTTTAATCGCTGCAAAACAGTTTTCTGCATCCACTGAAAAATTGTAAATTGAATATTGATTCCTTTGTAGTAGTTAGTGCGTAATATGACATTTGCAATGACAAAATATGTACCTACATACATATGGTTACCCATTGTTTCCGCCTTTCTATCTTTAATGGTTTTTATCAAGACCTGTCAACCCATTCTATCGCATATCGAAATCCAATTGTGTCGAATTTGACATGTGTGAAAAGTGTCATAGAAATGTGTCACATTAATAGTATTCATGGAAAATATTGCATATGTTATAACAAAAAATAAAAATTACAACATCATCAAGCATGAATTGTTCAGATAATTTGGATTTCCCAAAAGTCGTATATCTTCGAAGGGAAATAAGTACAAAAATATTACTAATGAATGGATCACACCAATTTTATAATATTTGTTGTTTATGAACTTCCAGAAATTGTTTTGGTACATTCGATCGAGAACTTTAACCCTGCTAGTACAAATCGATTAACTCCATCACAAAACAAACCTGAAGAAACTGAATTTTTTGCAGAGTTTTCAAATTCTACGCTCATTATAAATATAAACTGATGTGATGTATTAATTCACTATAGCTATTTCTATTATGTATATAATTCAAAATGAAGTGGGCACATTAATTTAACCCTCAGACACTAATGTACCAAAATTTTGGAAATTTGGAAATCGTTTATTTATTGATTAAATGAAAATGTTATTATATATACCTTAAAATTTCTTTCGACGGCGGTCACCTCGCATAGTGACGGCGACACTATCGAGTATGTAGTCATGGAAATGCTTCTCAATAATACCTTTCGGAACCGGACTAAAAGTGTAGGTCCCAATCAGTGATTATAAAACTAGAAAGCGCAGAGCTTACTGGTTGTGAGAAGCTCTCCCCGATTCCTTCTAGGGATGTAATGGGAAACCATTTATTTATTAGTCTTTACGGAAACAATTAAATTCTATACGCCACTTCTGACCAGGTTTGAAGCCGTATCCTTTATGGTTCACAGCCCCAATTGTTATGTGTCATGCTCCTTAAGGGATTCAAGAGTCTGAGGCTTGTTGACGTAAACCCGCGATTTCAAAAAACCCCATAAAAAGAAGTCTGGAACGGTTAAATCGGGTGATCTGGCCGGCCAGTGCAAATCAACAAAACGATCGATTAAGCTTCCTTCAGAATATCGGTTGTGGCTCGAGCACTGTGCGCCGTTGCACCGTCCTGTTGGAACCACATGTTCTCCAGTCTCAATTCATCCAATTGAGGAGGAAAAAAATCAATAATTCTGGCTCTGTAGCGGGTGCCGTCCACAGGCGTCGTTTGGCCGGCGGAGTTGACTCCTCCAGCGTAAACAGCACACCACGCTCATGATAATTTTTCTTCTACCTCTTCGTTGAGATTCAGGATGGCTTGAGCGTAGGTTACACGCGTTTGGAGGTAAACAGCTAACAGCTGCTGCACTCTCTGCACTATGTAAGCGATATTTCGCCAAAATTCTGCGTAGGAACCGCCGGCTAATGTACAATTGCGTGGCCCGTCGTCTGTCGATGTTCCGGGCTCCCCTTCGACATCTTCAGCAACAGCAGCGATGTTCTCTGAAAAACGACAGCTCCGGGGCCGGCCAGCCCTGGGAAGATCTCGTGTTGTCCAAGTCTCGTCAAGGCGAGTGACCAAACGCCGCAGTGTTTGTATAGTTGGTGTCGGATGGCCAGGAAAATTACGCTGCGCCAACACAACCGACCAATTGTTGCCCTTAAAAATGGAAACAATTATACCACGTTCTTGCAGAGTAACCCGATTTATGGGTTGTCGATTTGTATTCTGCGTTTATTTACTTTGAAACCGAATTGACATTTGGCGCCATTTGCAACAGTTATAGGGTTTTCCAATAGGGTGATTACTTTTGCCCTACCTTGCACGACCATTGACATATTATCTGCTGACATTAATGCAGTATCTTCATGTACACCATGACTGCAGCTTATAATTCCACCTTGAAATTCATATTACGATTGAGGACACTAAAGTTGTACTCCCTAATTGACAAATACAGCTAAATCAACTTAAACCTACAGTACTCATATTTACCTACACAAGACGGTAATTTTTATGCTAATTAAAATTTTTCCAATTACTTTAAAAATCTCAAATATAAACTTATATCAAGTCCGGATACATACAACGAAGACGTACATATAAATTCCTAACAAAAAATATTAAACCAACAACTGACAGACAGACATAAAACAGAAAAAAATGATTTAATACCTTTCAAACATTAAGCAGAGTAGAGCTGAACATGGAAATTAACAAATAAAAGTCTCAACAAAGTCATTTACTAATTTTCTCTGACAACTTTCACAGAGGAACATAACACAAGCCATTGGACAATGGTACAAGGACACGATGTGATGTAAATGCAACCTGTTCTTCTGTGTGGATAACACATAAATCCATGATGCGATGTGCGAGTACAAGTACCTTTGGTTTAACGCCCATTTCCCTCCAGGACTAAACATCACATTGTTGCTCTGAAACTGACCGCAACGCAGCCCAACACTCGACAATTTTAGGTCGGTCTGTTTTTCCACCCCAATGCGTTGGCAAACACCGACGACTACAAACTGCCATGACACGAGACAATGGGTGGTAAACCCCCCGTCACAACAAGTCAACTTCCACCCTCTGTCATCATCGGCATGGCATCATGTGGCATTGCGGCTGGAATTGGGTTTGTTTGGTCGGATGGTCGGTCGTTCGGTTGATGTTGCCAAAGTGCGAAACCACAAATGTTAAGCGTAACGCAAGTCAATCCATTCAAAGTTAAGCCTCAATACATTTACCGCACACAAAAACCTCAAAAATCCCACAAATGGGTTTATTCCGTTGTTGTCGACGTCGTCTAAGCTCTTCCACAAAATGTTTGCCAATTTTTGCACTTTCTCCCATCAGCACATTATTGTGTATTAAGACTACTTTGGCTCGACATCGATGCGAATGGGGTGGTTGTAGGTTGGCATATTGCAGGGGATTATGTTGTTTTGACTTCTGGTGCGGGACACAATTTGGTTCATTTTAAGTACTTTATAAGATGAGTCGATTAAAATATTGATTATACGATTATTGGCGATAATATTTGAGGCAGATGATAATTTACGACTAAGGCATTCATTTAGGCTGTGAACAAGTAAAGGGGGGAAATAAAGTTTTATTTGGAAAATACTTGTATAATGAATCTGAGAGTTTAAAAGATGCTTTTCGTTTTTTACTCCTGTGACCATCAATTGTAATTGCAAACTTGACACTGTCATGCTACTGACGCATTCTCCGGCGTCAAAATTGTGACATAGTTCTGTGTATTTATTCAGAAGTCAGTTACATGAGCCACTCAGGTGTTCTATGAATTTATTCGGAAGTCAGTTACATGAGCTACTCAGATGTCAATTTATCTAATTCCACGTGGAAACAATTTTGAGATTTTAATGCTATTGAATCTAAAACATGTTGATCTTGTTATATTTAAAACCTCCTTATTTATACATGAAAGAGTAATGAAGGTGTAACCTTGAAGTACTTTTTTGACTGGCGTCAGTTTTGTATGAGAATACACAGAAGTCATAAATTACTTTTCCAGTTTCCTCCACTTTTTGTTTTGTGGAGTTAGATCAATTGGCCCCTGAGTAGCTTATATATTAAGTTTACACGTATTAGTAGATGTTTGGTTGGTCAGTTGCAAACATAACCATTTAATGTGTATATGTACTTATATATATACAAATAATACCGGCTGATTCAATTGTACTGCAGATCTTTAACAACAATTATTTGTGGTATGTTAATGTTTTTTAATTTTTTCAGACAATTGGTACTTTGATCTTGGTAAACTTTCTTATGGATCGATACTCAGTTGAACTTTGAGTAAAATGCATTGAAACGTTTAATGAAAATGATCGTTCTGCAAGAATTGCATTTCGTGTATTGCATGATTTTTTCGGTCAACATAACCGGCCATCTGAGTGTGTCTTCGTGCATGTAGTTCGGTCGAAGACATTGCTAATGTAGAACCAACTGTAGAACCGACGACGACTGCCTCAATTCATCGTTGTGCAGAGCACTTGAGCCTTTCCTACAGCACCGTTCAGCGGATTTTAACAAACGACCTATTTTACCAAGCCCACAAAATTCAGTTGATAGGAAATAAAGCCTCTGTAACATATTCTCCCTAGCATATGCTGCAGGAACCATGTATATGTTTGTAACATTCATATATTAAATACAAGTGAGTTTGGGGCTTAACTGACTTGTATTTAAATGCAAACAGTAGCATGTTTACTGGCGAACATGTATGCCATTACGTGGGCATATATATGCGTTCCTCCTCATAAACATCCATACTTAAGTGGAGGCTTTCATGTGTTGCCCCCAAACAACCATATACTTACGTGGAAACACATGCGTATTTCCTTCCAAACATAATTATATTTAGAAACGAATTATTCGTTGATTTACATATACAGTAGGATCCCGATTATGCGGATCATATAAAACCTGGAGTATTCAGTATAATCGAAAATACGGATATTCGATTTCAAAGCAAATCAAACAATATTTAAATTTTACTAAATTTGTATTATGTATGTAATGGGTTCTACATGCGTCTAAACGACGATATATAAAAAACCAGCTATAACGACAGATAATGAATTACAAATGAAACAATAACAAGCACTATCTCCAAAAAAAAATGAGAGCGGGAGTACACTGTCGGAGGTGGGAATAAACTTGTCGTAATATGTCTCGTTGCGCCGTCAAAACATTTTTAAATTGACAATTAGAGCCGAGACGAATGAGTCCGGATATTCGGATAATCGATGTTTGGATAATCGGGATTCTACTGTATTTTCATTACTTATTATAATTAATATAAATCTACATTTATAAATAATTAATAAATAAATTAAAAGATTCAAAATGGTCCTTTCTACATTTACGTGCATTAGATGCGTTATCTGATTTAATCATAAAATTAGAATCTGCTGCTCTTTTACTTCTCCTTTCCTTGTTATCTCTCTCGTTCTTGTTTTCAGATGGTTTCAACTATGCGTTGGTTATCACTATGCGTTGACGTACAAACAATATTGTTATATATAAATATAGTTCATGCAAGCCAAGTGTCGGATCCACAATATACTATTTATTATTACCCAGCTAAGGGCGATCAGGTCAATTCTAAGAGAAATAGTATTTGAAAAAACAACCTCTCTTCTCAATTGACAGTATAACTCAATTCCCCACAGTTTAGTCAATTCCTTGACCTTATACAACCCTCTTTAAACAGGCTTTATTTTATGACAATACTATCATTCCATTTATAGCCTCCCCCCAGAACTTAAACAAGTTGCAAAATTAAAATCATTACGAATGATGTCTCCATTTAGCCAAAAATTAAACAAGCAAATATTTAAGCCATGACATGTTTACCATGTTAACCAAAGCCACAACAAATGGCGTTAGCACATAAAGGGGTGTTGAAGCTTGACATCATGGTCGAATTGTAACATTCTAATGAAACAATATCGTTTGCCTTTGCAGAGCACTGGGAGTGCGAGTGGGAATCTGATATGCTTGTAACCAATTCGCCAAGTGTCTCTGATGGTCGTGATGATGAGATGACGATGAAAATATCTACATTTGCATGGCAACATAATGTGTAATTAAATTTGCGGCTGTGACAATATTTTTTGTTAAGCTTTTGTATATTGTAGCCCTTTTAAAAGCTTTGTGGTATTTAATACGAGTATCATCGCATTATGTCAAAAATAAAGGGGTTGATGGACCAACTAGTAATGAGATGAAGCAGGAGGTTGAGGTGGTTGTTGCAAATATCATTCGTCTAAATATGTGTTACAAGGAGCAAAGGTAATTGTGGTTATATTTTACCCTACGATACGACATGTTACTTTATAGTTGGTTTGTTTCAAAAATGTCACTAGTAACAGTGGGAATCCTAATTCGAATAGATCCTAGATTGTCTCATATTTTCGAGATATTTGAAATCAACATTTTTCAAAAATTTTCTACCATTTATTGAATATAAATCGATTTACATCGGTCGAAAAATCATCTTATCAATAAAAATGCAAGCAACCATTAAAAAAGAATAAAACAAATAATAATAAAATTAAAAAAAATTTAAATTTTTGCGATAGTTAAATTTTTAATTTATTTATTATTTTTGTTTTTAATTTTTTTATTAAATTTTATTTTTTTGTTTTTTATGTTTGGCATACATGTTTATCGAAAGATGTTTTTTCGACCGATATACATCGATTTATAATCAGTGAATGGTAGAAAATTGTGAAAATCGCGTTTTTTAGGTACTTGGATCAATAATTTTCGATCTCAAATATCTCGAAAACAAGAGCCAACCCGGATAAGCAGTTAGCACAACTGGATTCGGCGTACTCCCGATTCGAGCATAGTATTATCCTCAAAATATTAATATTCTGAGTTCTTTAAAGAACCACAGACCTATACAAATTTAATATGGCTCAGTTAGTTGTAAAGGGGTTTTCAATAAGAGCGCTACAACGGTTTTTTTAAATAAACCAAAACCGGTTTTAGATACCAATGAAATTCTTTATTCCTGTGAAAGTACGTTCGATGCCATTATATATGGAACTCGATTTCTTTTGCATGGCCACCACGGGCACGCTTGAAGAAGTCCAGACGCTGAACCCAATTTTCGACGGTTTTCAAGCATAAATCGGCCGATACTGCTGCAATTTCACGTTCGATATTCGTATGAAGTTCATCAATCGTCGCTGGCTTGTTGGCATAGACCATAGACTTGACGTAGCCCCAAAGGAAATAATCTAACGGCGTCAAATCACACGACCGAGGAGGCCAATCGACTGGGCCATTTCGTGACATAACATGTTCACCAAACTTGGTTTCCAATAAATTGATTGTGGCATTCGCTGTAAGGCTTGTGACGCCGTCCTGTTGGAACCACATGTCCTCCAAGTCCATATTATCCAATGGGGGCAAAAAATATTCGGTTATCATTGAACGCTAGCGATTCGCATTCACAGTAATGTGCCGGTCTTGATCATCACGGAAGAAGTACGGCCCAATGACGCCGCCGGCCCATAAACCGCACCAAACCGTAATTTTTGCGAGATGCAATGATGACTCATGGATTACGTGTGGATTGCTGTCTAACCAATAACGCATATTTTGCTTATTGACGAAGCCATTCAGCCAGAAATGAGCCTCATCGCTGATTGTTGAGGCCTCTTAAAGTTGAGGCCACTGACTCTAAATTTCGGTAGTAAATTTTAATAATTTCGACTCGTTGTTGGCTCGTATATCGTTCCATGATGAAATGGCAAACCTTACTGAAGAGAAATGTCAAAAGAGCGGGAAAAAATATGGCGTCGTTTGCTGTCCCTATTGATTTACTTTTGTAGCGTCTCTGTTGAAAAACCCTTTATATTAATACGATAAATGGTTTACATATTTGGTTCAACTAACATTTACGTCAAAATAACATGAGAATCAGCTTGATTGCCTAATGTTAATTACGCCTGAATGTATGCCGATGATGCAAGTCGAAAACCAACGTCATACCAACTCACCACGATTATTTGATGAAATCGCAAGAACAGTCCTAAATAATCTACAAGAAATGACTTCCGAATTATCGAGACCAGACATTGCTACTAGATGGTTCTGGAAACGACTAAACTTTTATAAAAAACCAATTTGCATCTAATCGGGTAAAGAAATAATTCGTCGAGTAATAGTTTTATCGAAAAGGTTAAGTTTGTACTGTACAAGTAAAATAAAGAAAACTGTTAGATTTGTCGTCATTTATAAAGAACATTATATTATTAACAGGAAATAAAACGGCGCTAAATAGGACAAAATTCGTAGCAATTATTAACATCCAAATTTTGAAGCACTTTTTTCAGTATTTACTTCACTTGTTCTTTAAGCAAAAAAATATGTTGTCCTACATGAAATGTTTCATTTAAACTTATTTGAGTAATAGGCAAATTTATTTTATGACAATTATAATTTGAAATTTAATTTGAATTACCTCAACAAATGCAAATTGAAAAAAATGTAAATACTATTGGAACTTGTTTTCAAAGCATTGCCTTCATTTGTGGCAGTTTTGGTTTTCAAATATTCAAATTTTTATATGTACAGGTTTCTGAATTTGAAAGTAATACTAGACAACACCAATAAAAGCCACATACACCTACATATAAAATGCTTTAAAACCGGAATTTCCAGCAGTCAAACAAATTCAAAATAATTAGAAGCTTTCCCAAATTTCATTACAATTGGCATCCGATTCCACAACCTCCATTTACATGCCAGAGTAAATGGAGATTGAAAACTTTTAAATAGGTTGTGCAAATTAAAGTTCAATGCACATTAAAAAATCCCAATACTGGTATGAGTGCAAATCCATAAGCAGGGCGATAATGTTGGCTTCAATTAAAAATACGTTGCCGATGACACAAACACTTGACGTCAACATTTTTCATCCTTGACTACTTTTTCATATCTATTTCGAAATCAATAAATGCATCGCATCAGCTACCTTTCCATAAGTATTAAGCTACATTAACACACCATATATTGATAAATCAATCTCAACACAATGAGAATTATTTCAACCATTATTAGTATGAAAACGTCTAAAAACAATACTTTACCGAAAACGTCAATATTCACAACTTCTTGTATAAAGTATATATGTATATGTCATAGACTTATGTGTGTTGGTACTGTCGTGGTAGTCTAATGTAGCTGAGTCGTAAGTCTCTTCGGCCATCACAATTGTATGTCGTTGCCTTATAATTGTTTTCACATACTGCTACCCGACAAACTTGGATGTGAAGTCGTTTGTTGACGCAGTATTTGATATGTTAATACAATATATTGGCATTCCACCCCATTTTCCCGGCCATGTATGTGTGTCGCATAATTTGACCACCACATGATATCGCATCAATCCATAATCCCAACCACCATTGCTTGCGGTCGGGTCGGTCTTCTTTTGGGAACAGTCACAATTGTGTAATCGTACTTTACATATTCAACTAATGAATTGTTATAGATTCAGTTTTGAGGGTCTCTCATATTGACTTTTGATGACAATCCTTTTAATTTTATATGGCGCATAATAAGATTTGTATTTTTGTCATCCGCACTTATGGTTACTTTTAAAGTCATATCGTATATCATCAATATTTGAAGAGTTTTAATGGATTCCAATTCAATTGTTCGTTGCAAAATCAGTTGATAATAATAAAAGTGGTTCCGGGATTCACTTTAAAAAAAATGTCACATAAGTTTTTAAGAGGTTTTCATCAGTTTTTTCATTCACTTCTGTACTACTAGCAATAGTTATCATTAATGAACTGTCAGTGAAGCTCTCGCCAGGATTTTGAGTGTAACCCTTAAACATTTCACATTTCGAATACATTTATTTATTTGTTGGAATATACTTCTCCCTCCCTGTTGTACAGGGCGATAAAGTGACGATGTAAACCGATCACTGAATAATGAGTTTTTGGGAGCTTTCCCAAATGTTTTGAATAATTGATCCAGGGCACATATGGAAAGGAGGATAGGTGCATTTTATTTAAACTTGTTACAGACAGAATAGGTTTGAGTTTAAAGGCATTTGCTGCGCGGTAATCACGACCATCATTAGCTTGGTTTTTACTCCGATATGAAGGAATATAAAAGAGGTGGATACGAAATAGGTCACGATTAAAGCAACTGTTTTATGTAAATCCTACGGGCCCTATATATACAATGTTATGGGAGCTTCGTGAGAGGATTTATCATAAAAAAATCGTCTCTCAAAGGCGGTATATGTTCGTACTACGCATGATTCATATCAAATTTGTTTACACAAATCCTTTAACAGCATCGAATTTGATCAACATACAGGCGTATTTCAAGATTCGATGACTACTTTTATGCTGATTCCGAACTTATTAGATAAGATTTTCGTGGCGTATTTTTCGATAATGTCGCCAGTAAGGTGGACCTTGAAATGACATTTTTGCGATATTTTGGTAGATGAGGGCTCTATTCCGTGCCTTTTTGAAAAAAAATTACAATGCCGAAAAAAAAAATTAAAAAAAAAAAACATTAGGGGTTGCGCACGAGTCGAGAAAAAGGTCCACTTTGCCAAAATTAGGGGGGAAATTGCCATAGGTCATCAGGGGTCACCCGTAGGGGGGAAGAATGTATGGCCGACCCCCATTAACTTTTTACCGCCAACATTTTCCCCCAAGACACCCACCCCCTATCTCCTCCCCTTAGGGGGGTCACCATACAAAAATGGAGGTTGCTCAGTATTTTCGAAAAAACACCATAGGTCATCAGGGGTCACCCCTAGGGGGGCAAAATATATGACCGACCCCCATTAACTTTTCATCCCCAACATCTTTTCCGAACAAACTTACCCTCTATCTCCACTCCTTGAGGGACTCCCCATACAAAAATAAAAGAAGCTGTAATTGAGTAGTACTACTAAGCACTCTTAATATAATATAGTCAAATTAACATATTTTTGTTCGCTGATGGGTATTTCTTGCGGTAAGAATCGATAACATGTAGTAAATACTGTTTCTCTTCTTCGCCTTGACACAGTATTCTATTATAATCTTGTATCATTTTTACTCCTCTTTCGGCAGTGTCGTTCACAACGCGCAAGTTATTTACAATTCTACGACCTTCTTGATAGTCTGCGCGAGATTTCCAGGTTGCTGGATTTGCAAGAATGAAATCTTGCGATATTCCAAATCGTACAAATAAATTTTTGGTATTATGAGAGACGAAGTTGCTCAAGTCTTTAGCCAAGAATTCCTCACTCACATCTTTGAATTTCACCTGGATTTTTTTAACGCTGGTGCTTTTGATTACGACGCGAGGAGCTGGGGGAACCGGGTCGTCTTCTTCATCTTCTTCACCTTCTTCGTCTTCTTCATCTTCTTCACCTTTTTCGTCTTCTTCATCTTCTTCACCTTCGTCATTCTCATTTTCTAGCAATGCTTGGGCCATTTTGGCCTTCAACTCATTTGAAACCTTGTCATCGAAAAAGGCAAGGGCTATGTGCTCATCGGCGAGATACCATAGGTGACCGATAAATTTCTTTATCATTACCCGAGATAAATCCTGGTCAACGGACTTGTACTCGACGATGTCCTTCAAAAACTTCCAATCTTGATTCGGCGCCTCAGCTGCTCCAGAAGAACCAAACCATGCCTTGACGTAAAGTCGCACCACAAAAATACAAACGTGTCGAATACCATTCAATTCACATACAGATAAGTGAAAAGTTCTCCGAAACAAAAACATCTTGAGGCTGTAAATGGCTTTTGCCATCCATCGAGCATGGGAAACGGGTCCTGGAGGTCGGAAATGGTAATTCTCAAGTTTTTCACCCAGAAACAAAAGAATTAATTGTAGCATTTCTTTGTAGTCATCGCGAGGGTGTTTCTCCTTCAATTGATCTAAGCAAAACTTCTTTATGCCGACTTGCATTGCCACAGGAATTTTTCTGACGACTTGATCGTCTATCAAGCCAGAATGGAATGGTTTAACCTTTACAGCGTCCCATTCCTGTTTGAAACGGTCAAAGCAAGGAACGCCTGGTGCACTGGTCTTTCCCATTTTTGTCTCAAAAACTTCCCTTAGCACCAGTTCGTATACGTGGTGTCTGCAAGGTAAATATAAGATTTCTCTCTCCAACAGCCGCTCAAGAGCAACTGAGGCTCCGGAGAATGGGCCACTGTTCGTTGATGTCGTGTCGAAAGAAAGTCCTTGTATTCGATGTGTCATATGCCAAGATGCCAACAGTTGATAAACGGCATGTGCTATTCTCCGGCCTTTTCCTTTCCCATCTTCTACTTTGGGAACTCCAAGAAGTTGTTCTTTTTCTCCGTACGAGACAATTACCGGTAGACGGCCCACCTTCTTTCTACCCACAAAATCCAAAAGCATTTTGCCATCCCAATGGACTACGAAGGATTTAGCTGCGACAAGCTGGAGATGAATGAAACGCGTTGAAGAATAAGAATTCTGAATGAGAGCAAATAAATCTATGCGATCTTACTTCTGGATTGTCTTTCACATAACTCAGCATGTTCTCTCGATTTGAACGCCGACATCTCCGAAGCGACGTACGGTTTATTGTGTATTGTTGAGGATCGCGTCCAAATGCTTCTGCCGCCGCTATCATAATGCCGACCGCGTCTCGGTCAGTCACTTTGCACTTGTCCAAAGCTGATAGGACTCGTTCAGTAAAACATTGTTTGTAACCTCTTCTGTCACCAACATTTGACGGGCCAGCTTCTGCCGGGAAGTTTTCGTCCTGTCTCCCATTATCATCGCTTGAATCACTGCTTGAAAATTTAACCACTGCAATTGAACGAATTTCATTTGAATATAAACATTGGACGAACACACAAACCGCGAAATAGCTTACCGCCTTTAGCGAACCGATCTCTACTAGATTCCGTTGCACGTTTGCGTCGCAACTCTTCTTGTTCTTCGCGCTCAGCTTTTCTTTTCCTCGTTCGAGTATCAGTAGCGTCCACACCTCCCATAGTTCCTGGCCGGCCATCTTCTCTTTGCTTTAGCAGAAACTCAATGTCTTCGGTATTTGTCATTTTCTCAAGGGCGTTGGCGTGTGCGATGTCGAAAAGATTATCCAAGCTATCAGAAAACGTATTCTCTTTTTCTCTAGTGGACTCAGTCTTTCTGTGAGATGACTTTCTTAAAGCATCCCAGTCATCGTGCAGCGCAGCTATTTTTCTTGTAACATCTCCTCTGGCTTTCGTCGGAATAGCTGCTTGGCGCCAAAAAATCATCACTGCGTCCGCGACTATAACCGCACTATTTTTCTTCGACATGTTTCGTTTGCGAATGTTGAAGAAATGCATTCTTAGCACTTGCTTCTTCGACGGTAATTTGTTCCCCGTAATATTCATGCTTGGATAACCAATCAAAAAAATATCGTCGCGCGATCTAAGTCGTGTTGTCATCTTAACTTTTAAAAAACGGGAGAAAAATCAATTTACTTTTCGCGGTCGTCGGCACTTGTTGAATGACAACAATCGATGAATGAACTGCTATTTATAACTACTACGTATTTTGCAATATTTTACTGCCAGGTACTGATGAATGGGGGCATCTGCTAGGGGTGCCTACGTACCTGATTCAGCACGTGTGCGTTTCAAATTTTTCAAGACTTTCCAAACAATGACCACTCTTGAATATTGGTGGAATTTCTGTAAAAAAATCAAAAAAAATCAAAAAAATCTCGATATTGTGCAACTGTAAATACATAGATTTTCAGTATTTTTGTATGGGGAGTCCCTCAACGAGTGGAGATAGAGGGTAAGTTTGTTCGGAAAAGATGTTGGGGATGAAAAGTTAATGGGGGTCGGTCATATATTTTGCCCCCCTAGGGGTGACCCCTGATGACCTATGGTGTTTTTCGAAAATACTGAGCAACCTCCATTTTTGTATGGTGACCCCCCTAAGGGGAGGAGATAGGGGGTGGGTGTCTTGGGGGAAAATGTTGGCGGTAAAAAGTTAATGGGGGTCGGCCATACATTCTTCCACCCTACGGGTGACCCCTGATGACCTATGGCAATTTCCCCCCTAATTTTGGCAAAGTGGACCTTTTTCTCGGCTCGTGCGCAACCCCTAATGTTTTTTTTTTTTAATTTTTTTTTTCGGCATTGTCATTTTTTTTCAAAAAGGCACGGAATAGAGCCCTCATCTACCAAAATATCGACACAAGGTCCACCCTAGTCGCCAGGTGATCTGTCCGGTCATTGAACCCACATTTCTAGTTACAATAGTCGCGTACGCTGACCATTGTACCACCGACGCACAGTGCTTCGTCCCATAGACAAAAATCAAAAAAAAAGTAGTAGTGAATAAATGTTGATAAAATTACCAGTTCTCAAAAGCTACAATACTTCCCATACAAATTGAAAAGTCGTCTTAGAATTTGATTTGTATTGATGCTAGTAAAGGGCAGTAAAGTTTTAAGTTAAAGCGTATTGGCGAAATTCGATTTTGATAGGTATTTTCAAATAATTCTCAAAAATTGCTTTATAAACCACATTGTTTATTTCTTCCGGTTTTTATTAAAACTGTGCAACGACGGCAAAATAGTACGTTAATAATATTACTGAAGGTAATCTCCAAATTGTGATTACAAAAATGGTAAAATTTGTCCCCAAATCCAAAATATAAGAAAAAATCAAATGAGGTGTCAGAGGACACGCGGTTGGAACCAAGTTCCATTCTCTATATATCATGTGCTAGTTAGTTCCAACACGCCTAAGACGCCCGTTGAAAAATAAGATAATTTAAATGGATCTTTAAGAAAAGATAAGATCTTTAAGATGGATCTTTAAGATAAAGATAAATGATAAACTTTTTTTAAAAACATTTTTTTTATACATTGCATTTTTTTTAAAGGATATTTTTAGGACCTTATTGTAAGAATAATAATATGTTTTTTCGACCTTTCTTATTATGATCTACTAAATGATTTTTCAACCTCGAGCTTGAAAATCATTTATTAGATAATATGTTTTATATTTTCCTGCAAATGCCCGTTTTGAGAGAGTAACTTCTTTTATTAAAATCTAATGTTATTTTTTAAGAAAAGGTGCTATTTTTAAGAAGAAGTATCCTCTGTAAGAAAAAGCCATAAGAGTATGAATTTTGTTTAGAAAGAAGTAATTTTTTACGAACAGGTACTATTCAAAGAAGTGGTACTCTTTTTAGGAAGAAGTTATTTTTTTTACAAAGTGTACTTATTTTCAGAAAGCGACTTATCTCAAAAAAAAAAACGAAAAGAAAAGGTATTATTTTAGTTTTAAGAAAAGGAATTTTTGTAAAAAATTTACTTTTTCTAGAATTCGTCTTTTTTTGAAGAACAGGTACATTTTTCACGGTAGGTACTTATTTCAAGAAAAGATATTTTGTTTCCAAAAAAATGTACTCTTTAAAGAAAAGGCAGTTTTTTAAGAAAATGAACTTATTTAAAAAAAAAAATACTCTTTTCAAGAAAGGTACTTTTTCTTAGAAAATTTCCTTTTTTTAAACAAAGGTTCTTCTTTAAGATAAGGAATTTTTTTAAGAAAAATAACTTTGTTTAAGAAAATGAATAGGTATTTTTTCTTTGAGAAAATTTACTCTTTTTAAGAAAATGCACTTATTTAAGAAAATGTTATTTTTTTTAAACATTTTTCAGTTTGGATTACCTAACTTTACTTTAATTGGGTTCAAAACTACAATATATACTAAATATTGGTTACAGCCTCCAACTAGAAAACTTCCCATTAAATAAGAAATTCCCAGCATATGTTAGTCTAGACACAAACCAAAGCAAAAGTATTCAATATAGTTGGTAACACTGGTTTGTAGCATTATAGTGTTAACAAAAAAGTTTAATTTTTTTCATTATGCCTCCATCCCGCATCGTGCGATAAGGAACTTCGTTCCAAAAAAAATGTGTTAATTCAAATGTTTTTTTACATTTACTTGGAGTCTAACTTGTATGTTATGCGATCAAAGAATAAAATTGCGCCTTTTTCTCCCTAAAATAAAAAATTATTCTTAAATTATTATTAAATTCATCATATTACCTGGCATTGTATATAAAAATGCTATTTTAAATGTCAATGATATATTTATATTTAAAAAGCATAACTTCTCCGTCAGCTACTTTCTAATTGTGGTCGTTAATAAGAAAAACTGTAGACTTTACCATAAAAGATACTCCTAACCCGAAATTGGTTTAACAAAACTAAACTATAATCACATAAATTTGAAGTCTCGTCCGAAAAATCTCAATATTTTAATCTTAATTAGAAAAAAGTATGTTAAAATATAGTAAAATTGTTTCGAAAATCATATACGAGTAATTTATTATTAATTTGTTTAAGGATATTGCACACTGTTAGAGCAACCGGTCTTTCGGCTTCGGTTTTGGACACTATCCACAGCACTGGTATAAGGTTGAATTATTTAGTTGACTGCTGGTTAAGTACTAAGAAGACAGCGTTTGTTTATCGGAGAGGCCTTTGCTCTATTGGTTTTTGTGCATTCAATTTGTTCGGAAGTTTTTTTGGACCGTAGCTAAATTTCGATACATTAGTATATTAGTTACGGCGTTTAGTAAAATCCGGTAAATATTATACTAAAATCATAATTATCATGAATTTAACACACATAAAGTTAAGATTCGTCGCATAAACCTTTTTCCTATTCATACGTGGTAGTTCTAATTCAAAGTGGCAGTCTCACACTTAACCCGACATCCTTGCGGACAATTGACAAGGATTACATTTCACCACACATATGTACGTATACCAGCAAGAAGGCTACGGATCCATGACAATTGCCAACAACTGTAATCAACTTTTGGGGGCGACAAATTATCCAGCAACCACTAGTTCACTATTGGCTGACTTGATGGCTAAATCGATAAGTTGACAAAAGTTTGGTAAAAGTCATGGCATTGTCAATTGTTTGTCAAAAAAGCCATTTGAGGCATTCGGATCGTATTTCAATACATCACATAAAATTACAGATAATAGTAAAAAACACAAAAGACAAAGAACCAAGCATCCACAGCCAGAAAAGCTGCCATGCTGCGAATAGACCATGGATGACAAACAGCCAATGACACAAAAAGACATGATGGAAATCCACCAGAACCCAAAGGAAATAGTCCTACAAAACGATCCATTGAAATGGTTGCCAAAACAAAACACTACAGAAATGGTCTCCAGTGGGACGAGAGTACTCGCTTCATATACATATATTGGACATTTGTATGGATGTATATATCTGTATACTCACACATCTGTATGTACGTACGCCTGGCTATATCTGAGCAGAGTTGCCGGAGTTGCTTCTTGCCGGCTGTGACTGTTGACTTGGATGAGAGGAGACTTTTTTTATTCACTTCATGCACAATCGACTTTTCGATTTAATGGAAAAATGGTTTCATTTTTTTTCTCTTTCACTTTGTGTTACTTCCATTTCTATTTCATTCAGTTGTTGTTTCGTTGCGAACAAGGAAAACAAATCGGTGGAAATAAAATTGTATATCAGACAACGGTTTGTAAAAAATAATTCCGTAATACGGAAAGAAATGTACGCAAGGTGTTGTGGTTTGGTGTGAAAGATTAGTAAGAAAACGTTTGAATATTTTGTGCTTCTGCAAAATATGAAAATATGTACGTGCCTATAAATTTATTTCCCTAAGGAATAAGCCTTTCCACAGGCAAAGAAAAATTTCGTTACTGCCGGTCGAAGTTTGAGATTAATGAACTTCCTTGGAGGAATATTCTAAATCTATTTCCTTTATCATAAGTCAAAAATAATAAAGTACTGATATTTTTAGAAAAAAAAGGTAATATACTGCACACATAAATACATAAAAAGATTTGGTGCAATAACAGTCGAAAAAGTACAATTTTAGAAACTCTTTACTACAAAAGTAAAATTTTGCAGTTTTCATACCTGGTTTGTGCATAAGTATCTTCTGTTTTCAACATTTAGCGTAAAAGTTAACGCTGACAAATTTGAAGTAAATATAATTTCGTTTACAACAAAATAACTTATTTTACTATACAATTTTTCACCTGACAGCAAAGCATTGAACCACGAGACTTTACACTTTTATTTTTGCGTATACGTTGGTTCCTTGGACATTATACGCTGAAAAAAACGGCTTCTGTAACATATTCTCTTAAATATATTCCGCAGGAAACATGTATATGTTTGGAACACACTTCCAACATTTATATTTTTGAAGTCCCAAACTCACTTGTATTTAAATGCTAACAGTAGCGTGTTTACTGGCACACATGTATGCTTTTACGTGGACACATATGCGTTCTTCATCCCAAACACTCATATACTTTTTTTTTTTTTTTTTTTTTTTTTTTTTTTTTTAATCGAGCGAACCCATCGCCGCCACTCTTACCCGCCCCTACCGACCGAGAGGGCCACGTCCCCATAACGTGAGGACAGCGTACACATTATAGACCGGTCTATAACGGGAGAGCAAGGATTATAAGTTCACACGTTACAACCAACTACAGAAATTCTTCACCAGTTGGTATTACACTAACATAAATAAGTATAAAAGCACATCACGAGATATTAACATAAGATACTTCAATATATAATAATTACGAGCAAAACGAAAACCAAATCATAAATCAGACCAGATAGTAAGGATAAAGTAAATTAAATTTACATATGTACGTTAACGAATATACAGCACTAATGCAATCGGTTCAAATGACAAATTATGCTAGACTTTGTCGTTTCCCAACTACCTGTGAAATCAATAAACTGATATAGCTCATTAAAGTCACGACACATTCTCCTAACTGGATCAAAGGACGCATAATTCGAACGCTGAAACTCGATGTTTACGAGTTTATAGTACCTCGTGGGTCTCAATGGGACATTTATGAAAATCTTAGATAACAGAAATTCAGAACATATACATCCATCAATTATCTTCAAAACTGTAATAGAGTTTATCATGGTACGTCTACTACTAAGAGTCGGCAATCTGATCAATGCTAGTCTACTGCTATACGAAGGAAGATTATGGTTCGGGTTCCATTGAAGATTTCTCAGACAAAAAATGAGAAACTGTTTCTGGACCGATTCAATCATATTAACATACAAATTGTACTGGGGGTCCCAAACAACTGATCCATATTCGAGAATAGGGCGGACTAGTGAAGTAAAAAGATTTTTCGTAACGTAGGGATCTGAAAATTCCTTTGCCCAACGTTTAATAAAGTTCAGAACGCCATAAGCCTTGTTCACCATCGTAATTATGTGGGAGTTGAAATTCAATTTTCTGGCCAAGAGAACACCAAGATCAACAAATGAATCCACCGATTCAAGAACATTGCCACCTAAAATGTATTTTGCCGAAAATAATGATGACCTAGAGAACAGCATATGCTTACATTTCGTAAAATTAAGCTCCATCAAATTGGTCTCGCACCACGTCTGGAAAGTAGACAAATCCCTCTGAAGTAAAGCATATTGACAAGGATCCTTGTAAGAAAAATAGATCTTCACGTCATCAGCGTACATTAACAATTTAGAGTGCATTATGGAGGCGGGTAAGTCGTTAATGAATAACAAAAATAGAACCGGCCCAAGATGACTGCCCTGAGGCACCCCAGATGACACAAAAATAGATCTTGAGAATGATCGACCAAATGATACCATCTGTTCTCTGTTCATTAAATAAGAACTAATCCAATTCAGCATGTTACAATTAAAACCCATTGCCCCTAATTTATATAATAACAAATTGTGGTTAACTTTATCAAAAGCCTTACTAAAATCGGTAAAAATCACATCAGTTTGATCTCCATTAATAAAGCCGTCAATAATAGAAGAGGAAAACTGAAGCAAATTAGTCACGGTGGAACGACCCTTCCGAAAGCCATGTTGACATGGATCTAGAATAGAGGAAACCTGATGAGAAATTACCTCTGTGACTAACTTCTCAAAAAGTTTAGGAATGGCACTCAATTTTGCAATTCCCCTATAATTTGCAACATTTACTAAACTACCAGATTTGTGGAGAGGGATTATATAAGAGCTCTTCCACTTTGCAGGAAAATGGCCGAACTTCAACGAAGCGTTAAATAAGAGAGTCAACGGTAAGCTGAGAGAATTCGAGCAGTATTTCAACATAGAGTCCGGGATACCATCAGGACCAGCTTTATTCGAGGCTTTCAAGCTGATTAAGTTATCTAGCAACCACGAAGAATTTACGACAGGTGCATCAAACGGAATGGTAGAGCGGACAGTGTACGGGTATGATTTGGAAACATCATAGGCTCGGGTGGAATAAATAGATGCGAAAAAATCGGCGAAACAATTAGCAATAGACTCTTCATCTGAATATTCAATACCGTTCATTTTGATCCTACAAGGTGTGGAAGACGAATTACGCTTCAAGTTAACAAATCTAAAGAATGATTTGGGGTTCCGTTTAAAATTAGCCTTCAACCTATCCAAATATAATCTGTAACTCTCACGAGATTTAGAGTTGTATCTACTCCTAGCAACAATATACCTAGCATAGTCTGCTAGTAGTCCAGATTTTTTATACTTGTTCGAACATCTATTCCTTACATTCTTGAGACTATTTAGAGCCCTTGAGGACCATGGGGGACCAGTATTACCCCTTATTGGCCTCTTGGGTACAGACTTAGAAATATAGCCATTAATAATATTATAGAAATCATCCAGGGCGATTTCAAATTCAAAAGAATTATCACACTGACATATACTATGCCAGTCGGTATCAAAGATAAGATTATTCAAAAGTATAAAGTTCTCACGCGAAAAGCATAGGCCAACATAGGACGAAGAGTAATTGCAACCAACCTGCATGGTATCATATGTATAATTAATTCCCAGCGTTGGATGGTAACTATCCTCAGGAGAAATTAACGGATCAATTCGAGAAATATCAAAGTTGTTAGAATCATCCACTAAAACTAGATCAAGGACTCGATTCATAGAATTGGGAATGTCGTTCAATTGAATCAACCCAAGTTCGGAAATATGCGTAACAAAATCAGATGACCAATCATATGGTGTCAATGGAGTCAGAGAATTAGTATCGGGTAAAGACACCCATGTCACAGACGGCAAGTTAAAGTCACCCAATACTAAAATACGGTCCTTTCTACTGGCTAACGCAATAACTTTTGCAATAGCGTCAATATGCACTTGATATACCTCAAAGCATGATGATGGCGGAATATAGGAACACGTGACAAACAATTTCAAATCGCCTAAATTAATGGACACCACAAGAAACTCAAGATCGCCAATGTCATCAACTGTAACCAACTCAGAAGATAAAGAATACTCAATTGAGATTAAAACACCACCTCCAATTTTACCAACACGATCTTTTCTATAAACTACGTACTTATCGCAGAACAACTCAGAATTAAAGACATTAGGTTTAAGCCATGTCTCAGAAAATGCAATGACATCAAACTCAAAACCAAAGCTATCAACAAATAATCTGGACAATTTAGTATTCAAACCGCGAACATTCTGATACGCCAAATTCAAACTCCCAATTAGTTTTTTGGAGCTGGCTTATCTCCAGACGGTAATCTAGCAAAATTATCACGCCTACCATTATCCCGATACTCAAATTCCCTTACGAATGTTCTGTGAGGCCAAAATTCCGAATCCACCAGTTTGACAAATAGATCATCCGGTGCAATAATTTTGAAAGACGACCTACGTTCCGAAAATTGTGACTTCAGCTTGAAGCACTGTATGGAATCGTTAGAATTATTCCCGACTAATTTAGATGATATGTAAAGTCGTATATCCTCTTCGGTCGTGTCGGGGGAAAGTCTAGACACAAAAACTGTCTTCCTTGCCGGTACGACAGTCAACGTTCTTGGTCCCGGTCCTGGCACTGGGGCGGGATTACCACCCGGAGGAGACGACTTATCGCTGTCCGTGGAAGCTATAGTAACTACAGAAATGACTTCAGCAAAAGTAGGAGGGGCAGAAGATTTCATTGGACTTGAAACTGTAACTGGAGAATTAACGTCCATTAAATTCGGCGAGGAAGGAATTACCAACAATGGAGGGGCCTTCTTAGCCGTCTTCTTCCTTTTCGGCGAGGAAGCTTTCGGTGAACCCGCTCTCTTTTCCAATCCCGGATATTTATTAAACATCCCAATAAACTTGGAAAATCGACCAGATAAAGCCGAAAGCTCCTTTTCCATCTCAGAAAACTCGGACTTCATGCTCCTGAAAAATTTGTAGAACTCCACATCCAATTTTCTACAATCCACGCAACACCAACGCAGACCCTTGTCATCACTAAGATTGTCCGCCACTCTTGCATAAAGGCCAACACATTTGACATGTATCAAGCCATCACACAACCAACACGAAATAAGAGTATCGGTATCCGATCTAACCTTACAGTCTTTGTTCATGCAAGTCATCATTATAATTAATTCAGAGTAAAAAAAAAAAAAAAATAAATAAAAATAAATAAATAAATAAGAAACAAATACTAAAAACAGAATTCCAAAATCGACAAAATTCCCAAAAACGTATGAACTTATTATCCCTTTGATATTAATTCCCAAAACCAGATGGCAACTCTGCACACAAATAACGAAACAAAGAGAATGAAAGAAAAACAAAAATCAAACAACTACAACGTTAGACGTTCTCAACAATGACAAACAAATATTATTGTTGTTGTTTGTGTTTTACACGATCAACAGAATTTCCAATTGCACACAATAATACAAAAACAGTATAAACAAGCACTGCACTGAACACACAATTATATCAAGCAATGTAATTTAACTTATCTTCGCACTATTAACACAACAAGCACTATTTAAACTTTTAAAATACGAAAATAAAGTAAATTCACGGAGCACAACTAAAAAACGAACTAAACGAGAGTAGAGTTGCCAAGCTTACGTGGAAATATATGAGTCTTTCCTCCCAAACATAATAATATTTAGAAAGGAATTATTCTTTGATTTCAATATATGTATTAGTTACTATAATGAATTTCATCAATATAAATTCACATTTATAAATAATTAATACAGAAAATTAAAGATTTTTTTTGTTTTCATAAAATGAGAATCTTTTGCTTCTTTCTTTGTTGTCTCTCACGTTTTGGTTTTCAGAACGTGTCAGATATGCGTTGGTACACAAACGCAAGCCAAGCGTGGATTAATTACTTCTGTTTTATAAATTATACTTATTTCACAAATGGTCAGCCGTTCCGACTTTTCCAGTAAAGGTTCGGACAGACAAATGGCTTTACGTTATCGCCCTTTCCAGTTTCTTCCTCAAAATCGTTTCTAACTTTTGTAGCACACATTCATACATAACCGTCCGACCCTTTGTTTACTCTTTTTTCACTGACCAAGCGCTTTTGCTATCCTCTGTCCGATGAACCATTGACGACTGAATGAAACTAAAACGCAATAGATCAGTCAAAATAAGAAACACTGACTTCATCTGCAATTTACATACACATGTATATTTTTGTCGCAAACATATATATTAGAACATATTAATCAGTGTGTCTCAAATATGTAATATTGAATAGCAAACACAATGTGTTTGCACACAAGCTATTATTATAAATTCCCAAGACTGAATGACTGGAACAGCAAGCGACTGCAACAAAGTTAGGAATTGCTGAGTTCAAGCACAGCCACATTTTTCAAACTTTATGTCAATGCTGCCTTAGACTGCGAAAACTATGTAGTAAAGAAGAAAAGCCAAAACCAAGCAATTGACTGCTTGCAGCAACAGCAGTTCCGTGAAAATGCATTACTTCCTAAGTCGAACCCAACTTCGAAGTTAGATGAAGCAAATGATGTCTTCTAATATTGACATTTGTTTTTTGGTCTTGCCGATTTATTATCCTTAGTCATAGCTAAGTCAATACAAATGCATTGAAAATAGTCAAGCAATTTCATAACTCCAAATTTAAGAATTTGCAGCAGGGGCAAAAGATTATTATTCTAAGGTAAAAAACAAGACATTTCTCAATTATACACATATTCATACGAGATTTCTTTAATGAAATGGAAAAGAGAATGATCCTACATATTTACAGTGTGTGGAAATAGTCCTTAGATATCATTTTTAAGCAAAAAATTAAAATTTATAAGTTTCGCGTTACGACAATTTTGTAGTCAGGGTGCGTTATAATACGGCATTTATACCGACAAAGATTATCGCATTTCGTAGGTTAAATGCGGTAACCCACGCTAACCCAGAAGATTACTCATACAATTTTAATCTGTAAAATCTAAAGTTTAATTTTTAACCTCAGTTTAAACTGGTGTACATTTTGATGCAACACTGTTAATTACTAAAAAATACAACCATAATAAAACATACATAAAAAATCTACTGTTTGATAGGTGGAAGCCCATCGAAAATTTTCCGACGCGTCGCCGTCATAATTTTATTTTGAAGCTCAAGCCACCGCCGATATAATTGGCTCTTATTGGTTTTAAATGTGAGGCGATTTATGGACTGGTCCGACTTGACCAACTGATCCAATTTTAAAGGTTCAGTTATTTCAAACACAACCTAAATTTGTACAAAACTGACAAAAGTAATAGCCGCCAATTTAATTTTTCTGTTGTGCCGCCGTCTTCAACAATTTCGTCTCGGCGCGGAGCACTTAATTGCCACCTGAAATACCAATTTAATCTCAAATTGGGTTTTGTAAACGGCAAAGATTAGAGAACAAGGTTATCGCTAACCTGACCGCAATAAACTTTGGTCGAAAAGCGACATAACTCTGAACTCACCTTTCATATTTGGGATAAATTTTATTCCGATACATATTTAAAATAGTTTCGTTAATACAGATATTTTTCAGGATATTGTTAACCAAAGTTTAATACGGTTTTCGATTTTAAAGCTTTCGAAATTTTAATTACCCGACTTTTGATCAACCCGACGATGAAAACCCAACACAGGGTTTTCCCAAATTTTTAAAAAAAATTAATTGTACGCTTACGCTGTGAAAAAGATATACTGGTTTAATTTCCATCACCCCTTAAAAATCCTAACAATATATTCGTTTGTTTTTAAAATTGTTGCTAACTTTTTTACATTTATTGTTTTAATCAGATTTTTTACAAAGTTTGATACCGAAAAATAAAACAATCGATTGCGAAAACATATACAGATTATTGGAAGAGACTTCTTTAAGCTAAGTTCACACACATCTTATGATGTCGTACAACTTATATTTATACAATACAAATGTATATACAAGTATGTATGCATATGGAAGGAATTTGTTCAGGCTATACAACTTTAATCCACACCAATCAAATTGTACAATAAATTGCATATTCTGAACTCTATTTTACTTATCGTTTTATCAACTTGATCAATCTCTAAAAATAAAAGAAATGATTAAAACACAAACAAGTATTCATTTATTGTCCTGTGACTTTTTTAATTAAAAGTGCTCCGTAAGCTGTGAGGCTTCCGATTTACAAAAATTACAAAAAAAATGAATCGATTCGATTTTTATTTTGGCAGTTTTTTCTATACTCTCTCTTTTTCTATTTGCCATCATTTGTTTTCTCAAAACGTGTGATAATAAAAACCAATACAACTGCATAGGAAATTACATTTCTGTAACAATCAAATATTTTTCAACGAATACATCCTGTTGAAGGTGTGAGGGGAAAAATGTGTTTCACCAGTTTTCACAATCAATAAAGGCTTTGGGATTTTGATGAAGTAGCTAAAAAGTGTTGAATTTAGGGGAATTTTGAAAAGAGTTTGAAAATAAATGTAATTTTGAAGTATTGTTATTTGGTTACGAATAAAATCAGGTTTTTTAATTACTTTGAATACTCCATAGAAATGTTGGATTAAACAACATTTGTGAAAACCATTGAATTTAATGTAGCTACATAACCAGGACATTTATTTTCTAATGTTGTTGATGCCATAGTGCATTGGCATGAGAAATGATTATTCTCATAATGATGGCTAATAACTGTGTAGTGTTCCAGTTTACTTACTATTAATGAAAATCAGGTTAAGCCATCACGGAGAGGGAGCGGAGCCGACTCGATGTTATCAGCTGCTGCGCGCTGGCTGAAATCGGCTCGTAGTTTTAATGCAGGGGCTGTATTGGAAAGAGAACGATATCGGAAGCCTCCCGATCCGATACACCTAAAATATTTGGTCAAATATTCTGGAGATTTTATAAAACTTCATCGATTCTATAAAAGTTCATCCCAAGATATAGCGATAACTAAGGGAGTTTTCGATAAATTTTACTTAAACTGTTATGATTATATTAAATGAGAGGTCGCGGATATTAGATTCTTACCCCTGTATTCTTTTCCAATCAACGAAGTACAGTGTTTCAGAATCAATTTTCATCAACCAAAATTCAACAACTTTTGATCTAGTAAACATTTGTGAGTTCTGTAAAAAAAAAAACAAAATTTATATTTTTAAAATGTTTAATACAAAAAAATTACATGAGCTGTCAGGGGACACCCGGTTGGAACGAAGTTCCTTTCGCTATATATTATGTACTAGTTAGTTCCAACACGCCGAAGGCGCCCGTTGAAAAACACGATAATTTAAATGGATCTTTAAGAAAATATACTTTTTGTAAAATAATAAACTTTTTTAAAGAAAAATTTTTTTTATAGAATGTATTTAAAAAAATATATATATTTTCAGGTCCTTTTTGTATGTCTATGTATTATACTTTCCCGAAAGGTCCTCTTTTAAAGAAAGGTACTTTGTGCAAGGTGATGCTTTTTTAAGAAAATGTACTATTTTTAAGAACAAGTAATATCTTTAAGAAAAAGCCATAAGAGTATGATTTTTTTCACAAAGAAGTACTTTGTTTTAAGAACAGGTACTTTTTAAAGAAGTGGTATTCTTTTTGGGAAGGGATATTGTTTGAAAAATATGTACTTATTTTCAGAAAGGCTGCTTTTCTCAAGAAAAGAAAAGATATTATTTTATTTTTAAGAAAATATACTTTTATGAAAAGGATTTTTTTTAAGAAAATTTATTTTTTTAAGAAATGGGAATTTTTTAGAATTGGTCCTTATTTCAAGAATAGGTAAATTTTTAAGAGAAGGTACTTATCTCACGAAAACTTATTTTGTTTCACAAAAAAGGTACTCTTTAACGAAAGGTACTTTTTTAAGAAAGGGCTATTTGTTGTAAGAAAATTTACTTTTTTAAGAAAAGGTACTTATATAAAAAAATTACTTTTTTTAAGGAAAGGTACTTTTTGTAAGAAATTTTTCTCTTTTTAGGCAAAGGTACTTCTTTAACCCTGCTGTTAGATTAGAAAAAACTTACGAATCTTAGATTGAGGGACCATTTGGTCCATACTGCAATTTTCATCCAAAATAATAATTTTATCTTATTCTTTGTAACTATTTTGGTTCAAAAATTTCTAAAGCAAGTATTTGACATATCAAAAACATCCGCTAACATATCAAAAACATCTTCTAAATATTTGACATGAATTTACATTCGCTTGGTAATGAAAAAATGTACTATTGACCAAATGTCCTCTAACCTAAGATTCGTCATTTTGTATTTTTCTCAGTCCTGAATAAAGTTAGAAAATTTAATTTTCGCACATAACATTGTTTTATTAAAAGACCCCATTAGCAGAAAAATTTAGTCAGTATATATCACCGTTCCAAAGTTACAAGGGAAAACAGAAAAAATTTGGACCAAATGGTCCTAATCTAACAGCAGGGTTAAGATAATGTATTTTTAAAAAAATTTACTTTGTTTAAAAATATGAAGAAGTATTTTTTTTAGAAAATTTACTTTTTTTTAAGAAAAGGCACTTATTTAAGAAAGTTTCCTTTTTTTAACTTCTTTCAATTTGGCTTTTCTAAATTTAAATTTTATTGGGTTCAAAACTACAATATATACTAAATATTGGTTACAGGCTCCACCTCGAAAACCTCCCATTAAACAAGAAATTTCCCAACATTAGTGACACATCTAGTTAGTCTAGACACAAACCGAAACAAAAGTAAACAATATAGTTAATAATTAAGGGTTTTTCAACAGAGACGCTACAAAAGTAAATCGATAGGGACAGCAAACGACGACATATTTTTTCCCGCTCTTTTGACATTTCTCTTCAGTAAGGTTTGCCATTTCATCATGGAAAGATATACGAGACAACAAACGAGTCGAAATTATTAAAATTTACTACCAAAATTTTGAGTCAGTGGCCTCAACTTTGGTGGCCTCACTCATCTTCAGCGATGAGGCTCATTTCTTGCTGAATGGCTTCGTCAATAAGCACAATATGCGTTTTTGGTCAGACAGCAATCCACACGTTATCCATGAGTCATCATTGTTTTCCGAAAAAATTACGGTTTGGTGCGGTTTATGGGCCGGCGGCGTCATTGGGCCGTACTTCTTCCGTGATGATCAAGACCGGCATATTACTGTGAATGCGAATCGCTACCGTTCAATGATAACCAAATAATTTTTGACCCCAATTGGATTGTATGGACTTGGAGGACATGTGGTTCCAACAGGACGGCGCCACAAGCCGCACAGCGAATGCCACAATCAATTTATTGGAAACAAAGTTTGGTGAACGTGTTATCTCACGAAATGGGCCGGTCGATTGGCCGCCTCGGCCGTGTGGGCCTACGTTAAGTCTATGGTCTATGCCAACAAGCCAGCGACGATTGATAAACTTCGTACGAATATCGAACGTGAAATGGCAGCAGTATGGTCCGATTTATGCTTGAAAACCATCGAAAATTGGGTTCAGCGTCTGGACTTCTGCAAGCGTGCCCGTGGTGGCCATGCAAAAGAAATCGAGTTCCATATATAATGGCATCGAACGTACTTTCACAGGAATAAAGAATTTCATTGGTATCTAGAACCGGTTTTGTTTTATTTAAAAAAAAACTTTTGTAGAGCTCTTATTGAAAAACCCGTTAGTAGGATGTAGCGTAATAGTGTGAAAACAAAAGTTGTTTAATTTTTTTTTCATTTAGCCCCCTTCCCGCAACGTGCAATAGGGAACTTTGTCATAAAATCGATAGCGGAGTCGCGTTTGCACACACAGTACAGTCAGAAAAAATGGAACTATATTCAATTCGCAGAGGTCCAAAACTAAAGAAAATTTAACATCTGAATACGAAGGAGTCATAACACAATATTTAAAAATTTCCTGTAATGGCAAACAACTTTTTGCTATGGTAATTGATATATTTGTCTGCGAATTTTTTGATGAAGGGAAACGAAAATGTTTCCAGATTTTCACAGTGGATAGAAATGGTCCTTGGTTATTGCTTTTAACTAAAGAAATAAAATGCAATTATTTTGAGTTGTGATTCTTTTGTAGTTACAGTGCTACACGTATTATAATTATATTATAATTAAGTACAACTATGAACTCAGTTTTCATATTTGGGATAATTGTCATGTACAAGAGGCGCGCACACTAACCATTGCACCACCGACGGCCGCAATGAACTTCTCATTCATTAAATTAAAGTGAAGCTCTTTATTTTGAGGCTTATGCTCGAAAATATTAAGTCCCTTTTGTAACCGGACCAAATTCCCATATGTCAAATGGGGCTTATGCTCATTTTGGATGAGGATATATCCTCAATTGTTTCACAATATCAAATTAATAGTAATGGTTTGATTAATACATTTGAATATTTAGATTTGGGAGTAATGTTTGACATGAAGTAAATACATACATCTCGCCTGGACTATATTATTCCAAAAGCTTATTCTACTTTGTACTTTATACGTAGAAATACAGCCAAATTTTCACATCTATATACAAAACTGTAATATTTTCATAATTTTGTCGGTCAAAGTTAGAATATTGCTGCTTTATTTGGAGTCCTACAGCGGATATTCATTCATATTAATCGTATTGAACGTGTTCAGAAATCATTCTTAAAGTTTGCTTTGATTTCTTTGAATTTTTCTAACCCAATTCCATCGTATAAAAGTAGATGCTTACTTAGTTCATTAAATTCTCTTAGTTTAAGAAGAGATATTGGAATTCTGTTATTTTTGTACGATATTATCAATGGGTGTGTTGATTGTCCGGAACTATTATCGTTTGTTTCTATTAATGTTCCGATTCGTATTTACGGCATTATACTTATTTTTATGTTTGTCTACGTTCTACGAATTATGCACTTAATGAACCACTACTAAAAGCCATGAGACTTTATAATAAATATTGATATTTACATGATTTTAGTCTTCCTAAATCGAATTTTAGAAATTTGTTATATACTATAATTAATTAATATTTCAACTAATGTATTAATTTATAATGTATGATATTAATTTTTGTATAAGGAACTCAATGAATTTACATATGTAATTTAATATGCTAGTCTGCAAGGATTTGTGTCCATAGACGTAATAAATAAATGAAATAAAATTTGTAAGGGAGCAATATTAAAATGTGAAATATGAGACGTATTTTTGGATCACATGTTTCATGTGCTTTTTAATTAGTTTAACGTGATCCTCTAGACCCAGCTTCAGCAATACGTATTTATGTAAGACGCCTGTATTAAAACCGTGGTCACAAGGATACGTGGACAGACAGACGGACGGGCTGATGTGGATAAATCTATTCAGAAAGTGATTTATAGTTGACCGGTACATTTTAAGACATCTTATGTTTCTGTATTACAAACATGAGCATTAAGTCAAGGTACATGGTTGTTACCGATTTGTGTAGGGTCTTAAACGTATTTACAGTCACAGTTACTAAAATTTGTTATTATTTATCATAATTCTTTAAATTCACAATAAAATCCATATTGGCGCATTTGAAAGGCGATCGGTAAAAAATCATCAGCTGTTCGAAAATTTCCACTGCAGCGATATATTTCACACCAGCGAATATTTTTCATACCTGCATGTATTTTTTCCTTCAATTTTACTCTCAGTATCTATGTGACTTTTATTAAAAAAGAAAAAAATATCAAAGTTTTGATGTTTTTACCGCCATTAAGTAAAGCGATTATTGCGTTTAACTGCCCTAAGAATACACATTAATATTATAACGTTGTCAATTTCACCCCAATTTCAACTGCAATATTTCACAGAGTTTTCAGCCTAATAAAATACTCAATGAGCCATGTACAAGTTTATGATGACAAATGTAACAAAAGGGTAAAATATAGTAAATTCGGTGAAACAAACATGAGGGCTACGTTGAGGATGACAAGCAGGAAAAGAAGCCAAATGAAATTTGAATCTTTAATATAAGTAAAGGGTGTTGCTTTGGCTGCATGAGAACTATCGATATCGATAACTATGGTTTCACAGCTGAGAATGTCAAACTGCCTTCACATTTCTGTTCAGTAAAGTTTGGCAAGTCATTATGAATCGTTTTGCGCTGCAACAACGCTTCCAAATTGTGGTAATTTACTGTGAAAAAATAAATCTGTTCGCGAAGTTTATAGTGCACTTTGTCCATTGTACGGTCCATTTTACAATTCGTGCAGTTATTGATCGCTCTCGCACTAATTTTACACTTCTTGATTCAAAACCATCAATTATTCATTAAAACTGAATGTTTAGAGTGGTTTACATGCTGGCGGCATCATCGGTCATTATTTCTTTCGAAATGAGCAAGGACCTGGCGTTACGGTGAATGGTGGGCACTATCGAGCCATGCTGACTGAACATTAGTTTCCAAAAATTAATCAGTTAGAAAAGAACGACATTTGGTTCCCACAAGAAGGCACAGCTTGCCATAGAGCGCGCTTAACAATCGATTTATTGCAAAATCAATTAGGTAGCAACTTTAGTTCCAGAAGAGATCCTGTTCACTGGTCCCTCTTTCGCACGATTTAATGCCTCTGGATTACTTTTTATGGAGCTATGCTAAGGCATTAGTTTATTCCGACAAACTAGCAACTCTTGAAGAATTGGAAGCCAATATTCAAGTCACCATTGACGTACGGCCAGATTTATTGGAAAAGTAGTCAAAAATTTGACTGACCGAATGGAACATGTAGCTCGTAGCAGCGGCGGACATATGCCGGAAATCATATTTAACAAATAAATGGTACGAAATTGTGAACCAGATTATAATAAAAAAAACTTCATTCCAACAATATTTCTGTCTTGTATTATCATTTTATGTTCTCATTCAGCTAAAAAACAACCATATACATTAATATGTACTTATATTTATACATATTTATATTAAATTTGTATATTTTTTTCGTCTAATACTGTTAATCAAATATATGTATGTACTTATATACTAACTATGAAATTTTCATCAATTGCCAAAAAAAAAATCACAGCTTTGTGATAGCCTGTACTCAATTTATTTATTAAAGAATTTGCATTTTTGCATGCATTTTGGTCATTTATCATCAAAAAGGTCACACTTTGTCTGAAATTCTTAAGCTACTTAAATTCAGAAAATTGTATTTATAGCCTTAAACAATTTAAATATTGACATAAATTTTAATTGAAACAATCCAGTATCGTTTTTTGTTTTGTTTTTGTAAACCGTGATAGGAGATGGAACAGTAGGAAATCTTAAGTGTCACCAAACAATAACATTAAATCACTTAAAATGTCAACAAACCAGAGAGGGGGCAATCATCAGCAGCTTAAACCTAAATAAATTAATGTACAAAAACAAGAATTCTGGCACAAAAATATTTACAAATAAACTTTAGCCTGTGGCAACATGGGAACAAGAGTAATAATCGCAAATAATGAGTGTCCACCACAGATGGTGCCCGTTATCATAATGTAATCTTAATATATGATAAAATATAAAACAGCAAAAAAACGTTATTTCAGTAAATCGGGTCGGACGCGTTGTACCCTATGGACATATTATTCAGAGAAACAATAATTACTTGAGAATTAAAGTAATTTTCTTAAGTACAATGCTAACTACTATGCTTAAAAACTAATGTTTTCTAAGAAAATATACTATTTTAAAGAAGCAGTAGTTTCTGCAATAAAACGCCATAAGAGTATGAATTATTTTCTCAAAGTACTTTTTTTAAGAACATGTACATTTAAAAAAGTGGTGCTCTTTTTAGGAAAAGGTTAATTTTTAAGAAAATGTACTTATTTTTAGGAAGGCTACTTAACAAAAGAAAAGAAAAGGTATTAGTTTATTTTTAAGAAACTATACTTTAAAAGAAGTAATTTTTGTAAGAAAATGTATTTTGTTTAAGAGAACATATTGTTTTTTTTTGAAGAAAATGTTTTTTTTTTTAAGAAATGGGATTTTTTTAGAATTGGTCCTTTTTCAAGAATGTGCACATTTTTAAGAGTAGGCACTTATCTCAAGAAAATTTATTTTGTTTCACAAAAAAAGGTACTCTTTAAAGAAAAGGTAGTTTTTAAGAAGAGGCAATTTGTTGTACGAAAATGTAATTTTTTAAGAAAAGGTGCTTATTTAAAAAAATACTTTTTTTAAAAATTCAAAATTAATTAATAATAGTGTTTACCTTTCTGACGATGCTACACAAAAGGCAGCGAAATATTGAAGACTAAACTTATTTTAAAAAACGACCAAACTGCCGAACATTTTAATTTGAAATAAAAGGTACTTTTTGTAAAAATATTTGATTTTTTTAAGCAAAGGAACTTCTTTAAGATAAGGTTTTTTTTTAACACGAGGTATTTTGTTTAAGAATATGAATAGTTATTTTTTTTGAAAAAATTTACTTCTTTTTAAGAAAAGGCACTTGTTGAGAAAAATGTAAAGAAAATGTTTTTTAACTTCTTTCGCTTTGGCTTTTCTTAATTTACTTTTTATTGGGTTCAAAAGTACAATATATACTAAATATTGTTTAGAGGCTCCATTCAGGCGTCCCATTAAACAAGACATTTCCAACATATGTTAGTCTAGACACAAAACAAACCAAAAGTATCCAATATAGTTGATAATACTGGGTTGTAGCATAATGCGGTACAATTAGCTCTATCGGCCGTTAACGTGAAGGTGGAGATTGGTGAGACGTTACAGATGACACCAACAAAACATTGTTCAGAGTACACCGTTTTCCAGCATTTGGTATTGGATGGTCTACACAAACCGCAAAATAACACCACACATTCTAAGACCACGGCCCAACCAGCGATCAAACCAAAGATACTTTATATTCCACATAATTATTGAGAGTCTGGAATAAAGTCAAAGACATGGCAAATGTGATCCATACAATAATACATTTTTAGTGTCAAACATAGACAACAACAAGGGCATCAATATTACTCTAGCACCCCCACTTCGCTTTCCTGGTAATTACTAAGGCCACCCCATGCACTGCAACACTAATTGCGGATGCCAGGCAAAAAGTCACCAGTGTAACAAGTGAAAACCGCAAGTGTTGGAACGATAAGAAAGCGCAATATGAATAAAAATCTTAATTACTTCTCTGTGAGTGCTTGACCCATGTGCCCAGCAAGAGTGGCTGGCTGTGTGGTTAAATGACTCCCCCTCTTACAGGCAACATTGGAAACGCCTCTTATTCGCCTGTTGAGGTTTCAACATAATATGTAGCTAGATATGCACTTAGTGTAACTGCTTTAAACCACATTAACTTCATCGTTGGAAGTGTCATGGAAACTGGTGAAACATTACATTACAGAAATTATTAGCTCAACTGCTTCGGCTAGACCGGGACAGGACACAGCTGTAATATTTATTTCTGTATGGACAACAACTTCATGTTCTCATCTAGCGTTTGAAGAAGTGAGAAAAAAACATTAACGACAGCAAGAAAAACAACCGACATCATAATGGGGGTTAATTAGATACTGTGCATCATGACACGCATATATCTTTTGCAATTAACTAAATATCAGTAAATCTCCCTCGACTTTCTTCCTTGCGAGTATCATAAACATATGCTAGAGATGAATCACAATATTTTATGCGAACTCTCGCTTTTGCGAGTATAAGTGGGGGACAGTTTATTTTGTGTTTATGCATGGAAAAAGGAAACTAGTGTTGAGTAGAGTATTCGCAAAATCGGCCCACTGAAGAACCCGGCAGATCGGTTGTTTGGAAGCAACAGTGTCTCGAAACAACAGTTAGAAACATTAGTGAATTTGGATTTAAAGATAATTCCCATATCTGAAGGGATATAATGATTAGTTATCATACGTCTATTTACTAATGTTGACATTTAATTTTTTTAGATTGGAGATTTGCGCCATCGGTTTTTACGAGTAGATTTTAAACAATTATAACTAAAAAAATTTGTTATGTGTTCGTCAGATGGCATGTATTTTGCTCATTGTTGGATGAAAATATAACGTGTGTTTGGAGCTTCTTGCAAATATAGTACACTAGTATCCAAACACATTGTGTTTGCTACTCAATTTTACATGTTTGAAACACAATGATTAATACGTTATAATGTATGTGTTTGTGATCCAAATGCAGTTGCACTATGCTCGGTCAAGATCAAAATAATGAATAGGGAGAAAGAGAGATTGTTCGCAGCCTACGATAATGTTATTGCCAGTGTATAACTTGGTTGGCGAGGACAGGAAAAGTTCCTAAGAAATGCTCGAATTCCATACAAGGCTATATCTGATCACGTCGTCCTTGCGAGTTTTAATTCAAAATTTCGCAGAATCCTTGTGGTACAGGCGTATGCACCCACTGAGCCTGATGAGGACGAGTTCTATAACCCACTAGATTTTGCGGGGAGCACCTTGTCTATTGGTGTCATTAAAATATTTGTAGGAGATTACAATGTCAATGACAACTGTGAGAAATGAGTCGCCATCAAGTGTTTATCGACGGCACGAATTTCCCCCATAGAAATCGACACAACTATACATGGGAATCGCTTGATTTCCAAACCAAATCAAATTGACCATATCCTTGTCAGCAATATGTTCCTATATTCCTTGCTGGACGACAAAACTAGACGAGGTGGTAATATTGATAGCGATCACCAACTCTTAGTGGGCACCTTCCGTCGCCATCAGCGCCTCGGTAACGGTATTTGAAGCAAAATTTAAAAGTACAATACAAACCGTCAGATGGTCACATCCATAGCAATGATGTACGATCAAACTCTATGCTTCAATTTGGCACAGGACTGTCAAAATTCGTGGTCAGTCATTGTTGGAACACTGAAGGAAATATATATGCAGGTCCTTGGTGAGAAAAAATGTGTGAATAAGCCTTGGATTAGTGCAGAATCCTGGACCGAAATTAGAAGTCGTCAATGCTTGGACTATATGCGTATACGAACAAAAACACCAACGTTGAAGAAGTAGTTAAATCGGACTATCGGCTGTCAGCACGTAGAGGGCGTTACATGGCCCCTTCAGATTACGACAATTATCTCAACTATATACTCTCCTATAAATAAGCTGAGCGGCAACAACATCAGGCATACTGCATCGTTCAAAGCTAATGATATCACGGTGATAGCATCACCAGATCAGCTAGCGGAGCGATGGCGTGAATTCTTCAACAACACAATCTAGATTTTCGGATGATGAAGATCATACTCCTTCGGTCATATACTCGCTTCGCACCCCAATATGGGATATTTCAAGGGAACCTCCGTCGCAAGCAGAGATCGAGGAGGCACTGGGTAAAATGAAGGATCACAAACACTCTGGTCCTGATAATATTCCAGCGCATCTGCTGAAATATGGTGCATCAGCGTTTATCATTACGTCGGTCATTAGATGTGCATGGATAGACATCAAAATCGCTACGGAATGGAAAGAGGGAGTGAAAGAGAAAAAGATGATATAATGCTGTACAGCAACTGGAAAGGTATTACATTACTAAATGCAATAGGCAATGTAATGACGACCCTTATTTTTCAGCTCATCTCAATGGTGGTGGAGCAAATTGTGCGAAAGCAGCAGGCGAGTTTCGGAAGGGACAGGCGGCTTGTTCGTGTACCACCACTTACATACATACATACATGGTTTCCCATTACATCCCATGAAGGAATTTGGGAGAGCTTCTCACAACCAGTGAGCTGTGAGCTTTCTAGTTTTGTACTCACTGATTGGGACCTACAGTTTTACACCGGTTCCGAACGGTAATTTGAGAAGCTTTTTCATGGCTAAATACTCGATAGTGTCGCCGTCACTAAGCGAGGTGACCGCCGTCGAAAGAAATTTAATGTGGTCAGAGCAGGGATCGAACCCAGGATCTCAAGTACAAGAGGCGCGCACAGTAACCATTGCACCACCGACGGCCACACACTTCCTACAGTCATACAAAAATCAGTTGAATTACACTCGCCTCTGTATCTACTTCTCGTTGACTTCGAACCCGCGTTTGACTGTGTACACCATAACTCAATGTGGACCACATTGATCAGAAAGGGAATACTGGACAAGATAGTGTCCATGATCCGTGAACTATATAGAGATGAAGCATGTAAAGTTAGTGTTAATGGAAAGGAGAACCAATCTCTCACCACATTTGCAGGAGTTAAACAAGGATGTGTCTTGTCCCCCACATTATTTCTTGTAGTTATGCACGAGGTAATAGAGGCAACTAATGCAGAAGCAGCGTTCTGCATTAGGTGGAGTTTGCATGAAACTCTACACCGTATCGACTACACAGATGACATATGTCTTATGGCCCACAAATCGATGACATCGAGACCATGTTAAACAGACTCTCCGAAAATGCGAAAAATTTAGGATTGGGGATAAATATAAAGAAGACAAAGGATCGTTAATTGAAGACGTGGATTCAGTCAACGTTTTAGGATGCAAGATTACCAAGGATGGTGGTGCTGCTGCGGATATACTTATAGGTGATCATATTAATAAGGCCCGTGTTGCATTCATAAACCTGCACAAAATCTGTCGCAATAAAAGAATATCGGAATAGACGAAATTGGGAATATTCAATTGCAGTGTGAAATTTGTACAATTGCACGGTTATACTACTTGGAGCGTCACAAAGCTGACAATCAAGAAGGCCAAAATGTTTATCAATCGTTCTCTGGGACAAATACTCCGACTCTACTGGCACAAATCAATTTTCAACGAAGTACAACGAAGCAACGTACATGCAACAATACTATTGAATTGGATATACGTGGAAGAAAATGGGTTTGGATTGAAGGCCAACAAATACATGAAAGCGGTGCCTGGAAAAAGAACACAAACAAACTCTTCTATTATAAAACCAAATTAAATTACTGGGTAAAATGAAGGATCACAAATAATTTGGTCCTGATAATATTCAAGTGGAACTGTTGAAATATGGTGCATCAAAGTTAGCAGCTATCATAACGCCCGTCATTAGATGTGCACGGATATACATCAGAATACCTACGGAGTGGAAAGAGGGAATGGTTATTACTATCCCGTAAACTGTGTGCAGGAACTACAGAGGTATTACATTGCTCAATGCAAAAAGGCAAAGTACTGGCGACCCTGGTACTTCAGCGGATTTCGCCGGATTTCGTAGGCTTCAGGCCGTATAATCATAGAACAGTCAGTTGAATTACACTCGCCTCTGTATTTACTTTTCATTGACTTCGAACTAGCGTTTGATTGTGTACACCGTAACTCAATGTGGTCCACATTGTTCAAAAAGGGAAAACTAGATAAACTTTGTATTGTAATATTGTTTTATATTCTTATTATTTATTTAAATAAATAAATATATATGTATAAATATATAACTTTTCCATTATTCTTTCAGTCAATGATTCATAAATATTTCTGAACGGGTGTTTAAACGAATTGAGAGCTTCTTCGACGCCTTCAGTCGTCAATCGTTTATTTGGGAAGAAACACACGAATGTTTCGACGTAAGTATATATATGTTTGGGATGAAACTCCCAAAAGTAAATGTGTTACTCCACGTAAAAGTAAATGTGTTGTATGCCAATGTTTGAATTTAAATATGAGTAAGTTTAGGACTTTCAAATATATTAATATTGCGAGTGTGTCGCAAATATATAGATGGTTCCTGCAGAATGTGGTGGACTGAATATGTTGCACAGACCGTTTTTTAGCACGCAATTCCGAGGTTGTCCCAAATTCTCAAAGCAGTCTTTTTTCAAAATGTATCAAGATGAAATTTAGTCCGCAGTTGTATTTGCAGTTGGTATTTTGTTGGTAGCAATATAACATGTTTTAGGTTATCAGTGAAATAATTCGTGGGCAGTTTTAAGGAAGAGTATTTGCATTACTGGTATCTTCAATAGCAAATCTGAGTAAACCCTGATATTTGGATCCTTAAACACACACATTATAATCTCTTTAACACAGCAAAAGTAATTACTTCTGACTAAAAATGCTTTTTTTTGTGAACTTTGCAATTGAAAATGCTAACTGATACTTGATTACACATGACTACACATATTGTTGCTTTTACATCAGAAAGTACAACCCCTTTTTCGTATAAATATCTTAAACATGAACCATTTCTCCAGAAACATTATCTATTAAGAAAATTAAGAAATTATTATATGGTTCCAATGAGACCATATCGAGATACTCTCACACATATTTACACGCAGTTAAGCAGCAATTTTGCTATAATTAATTTATGATGCATTACAGCGCACAAGATGCATATCATCTTTCTCGCTGCTCTGCAGATATGGCTGCAAATGCTTTCTCCAATGGTTAAAGACAGACGACACCCTTCTAGTTCTAGATGTACTCGTATCAAACATGTGTGAGGACTGAACTAAAAGACCATATGACATGTCTTAATAATAATTGGCAAGTGAAAATTCTTTGTTAATTAAGCAAATAAGTGCCAAGAAAGACAACAACTAAGATGTCATTGGACTTTCACTCATAGAACAATGGATGGATGGATGGATGGGTGTATGAATGGTTTGGCTTTCATCATTTAACTTTCCATTATTATAATTATTAACAATTACTTGTTAAGGAACAGAACTCCCTCTAAGCGACATGTGTACTTTATGTAGCGTGTTTGCTTAAGATGGTTATCGTTAAAAGGAATTTCTTTTTATACAATATTTGCTAGAAGACATACCTACTAATGTCGGTTGCCTTAAATGAAGTTCTATGGTGGAAGTTGTTGAAAAATTAGACTTCTGTGAATTAGTTTTAGTTCCTTTGACAGTCACGAATGCTGTGCGCCTAACTTGAAACATTAACCGTTCCGAAATTTAAATTCTATGCTAACTCAAATTATTTAAAAATGCAAAAACTGAAACAAAGTTTACTTGCCAAACTAACGTAGATCACGAAAAATTACCAGTAGTTTCAGATATTCCCTTAAATTTTCAGCTCAATTATGGATAATGTTATTAATTTCAGCCGCTATCAACTAAAGTGTGCATTGGCGATAATTGTCCTGTTTAATACTTGTTATAATTTTTTTAGTTTTTTTAATTCAATAAGAGCATCTTTGTAAGTTTTCTATTATTTTCACTGAAAATTCGCATTTAGCTGCGTGTGACGAATCAAAGCAGAGTAATTGAAAAAGATCGTTACTACATTTGTCTTTTGTACGTGTTTCTTGAAAATAATTATGATCGCTCGCTTTCTCTCTCTCATAATTCCAGCCAACATACAAAACGTATTGTCTGTTTGCATTATTGTATGTGTCCATCTGAAGTTTACTTCAAATAGTATTCGTACAAACATTTGCCTTAAGAACAAAAGTTGGGTATGTGATAAACCAAAAATTCAAAAATTTTAGTAAATCAGTGATATATTATTTTCAAACTAGTAACTGACGGTTCCAAAATTTTATTTATTACAAAGAATTTTTCTTTACTCAAATGCTTCGTCGAGTATAGTGTGTTTAAATTATCAACTTCCTTTCCTACTTCTTATTGGATGATTTCCATTCAAGTCCCATTCCAGCCATTCCAACTGCAGATACAAAAAATACACTCACATCTCGTTTCTTTTAAAATATTTTTCAAAGCCTATTCATATTTTTTAAGGTGTATCGGAAATTAAAGAGATACAGATGAGAAAAAGTTTTACAGCTAAAATATCATTTGCCAAATTACAGAATGCACTTGAAAATTATTAATATTGAACAGAAAATTCATACATTATCCTTAGTTATGAGGGCATGATAAATATTTTATCTAAGTAATATGAATTTTAAAAAAGTTTAAGAATGTTCACGAAAAAAATAGTTTTTTTTACCATATCAGGGGTATTGATGGAGTAGTGATGTGTCAATTACAGCCTCTCCTACTCAAATGGTCAACCTCACTTGCACGTGATGTACTCCGCCGGCAACCGACGAGGCTCTGACGACCGACAATGGGCGGTATAACCCTCCCCAAGGGGTAACAGAAATGTTCTGCTAAACCTGCCCGCCTGGAGACTTGCTGGCAGCCTCAGATCCAGGATCGGACACAGAAAACCAATCAGCTACTCATCTTAAACATATTGATAAGCGAAACCGAAACGAATGAATCCCGATTTTTTAACCCGATGATGACCTTTAGCTTCAAACAACGGACACGATTTGGATCATGGAACGTAAGATCGCTTATGGATCCGGCCAAATTAACCCACCTCTGCAGAAAGATGGACAATAACAAGTTGCTATTTATGGGACTGAGTGAAACCAGATGGCCCGAATCCGCAGAGTTTACAACAATAAACGCTTTCACCTTCATATATTCTGGAAAATCATCAAATCAATCCCGATCCAGCGGTGTTCGATTCCTGCTCTCAAAAGACGCTCGAAATGCTCTCATTGACAGGAAACCGCATTCGGACAGAATCATAACAGCCAGATTTCGAACTAGGAACTACATGTGTACACTGTTATGCTCCTGCAGAAGAATTTGACCTCACACTGAAAGAAAACTTCTATAGCGATACATCGAGGAGACATAAAAATGTTAATGGGGAAAATGGGTAATATCGTCGATACCTCGAGGCGATTTCTAATCGCAGCTAGGATCAGTTAATGCAAACGTAGGCAGCATCATGGGTCGACACGCACTGGGGAAAATGTCTGAAAATGGTCAACTATTTGCAGAAATGTGTATGTCTAACAACCTCGCCATGGGGGGAATATTAATCCCGCATATAAAGGTGTGTATCCCCTGACCAAACAACACATAACCAGATTGACCACATCGCAATCAACAAAACTTGGCGTAACAGAGGAGCGAACTGTGCTAGTGATCACCATTTTATCATTGGTGCAATAAGGCTAAGAGTCGCTGCAGTAAAGAAGAAGAATGTGCGAGAAGAAGAGTTGATATCAGAAAACTGCGCAATCCCATACATCTAGGAGGTTTCTAGGGCACAGCTGATCAAAAAGATATTACGGAAATGATGTAGAATGAGCGAACAAAGAAGATATAAAGATTATGGTCCATGCAGCAAACTAAGTTTAAATAGTATTTTATTGATACTAATGACAGCTAAATTGCGTTTCATGTTGTTGGCATCGAACAAAAATACGCATTCCCTTTTATTTCTAGTCGAATTATGTAACTCGATGAAATGGCCTACTACCTCGTCGTCATCAAGAGAAAGTGAAAAGAGGGAGATACATTAATGATATTCGGTCATCCCCTGAGATGGTACAAAACCAAACAAATGTCGATTGGCCAACTGTAAAACTTGTTTTACAAACGCTGCAAAAGACAACATTAGACCTGTAAAGCGAATCTCAATAATGTTTAAATTTGGAATGAAATAAGAAGACCACATGAGGCCTACACTGCAGCCGACAATACACCCATAATCGACAACATACGCCCTGAGCTACTACAGGTGGCTACAACTCATACATAACTGAGGGTATCATAACCAAAATCGCAAAAAGGCGACCTCACAGAATGCAAGAACTGGAGGGGCATAAAGCTCTTAGTATGGTGAGCCAGGCCATAACTAATATAATAAATACAAGACTATTAGACGAATTGCAAATCAGGCATCGACCACATTTATGGCCTCAAAATAATAACAGAGCAATTAGTCGAATGGCGATCGTCACTTTATTTAATATTCATCGACTTTTAGAAGGCACTCAACACACTAGTCCATACTGCCATTTGGAACGCATTTTATTGCAAGAGAATACCGGAAAACTCATAGGACTTATTAAGATTCTGTAGGAAAATGCTAGGTGCAGTATTCTACACAAGGACGCAATCAGTTGCCCAATAAATGGCAAAGTAGGGGCGTGGCAGGGGTGCCCACTATCCCCCCTGCTGTTCAACGTAATCCTCGACAGCATCATGGCGGAAATCCGTCCGTCCCGAAGATTTAGACTACGCAGATGACATATGTTTGTATTCGCATAGTTTTGACGATAAGGCGAAGCTGCATTTTGTGGTCTCAGAATTAATGTCCTGAAAACGAAGGCTATGAGAATCAATATGGTTCATATTACAAAATTATTATAATTGTTATACAAATGCTTCCCGGAAAATATTGTACTGTATATTTGGATATGGATTGTATTATATGGATTCACTTACATATTTTCTAATGATGTTTCCTGCATCTGCAGCAACTTTACACGGACTTGCGACTGGATTTTCTGAAGAATGGAACGATATTCTATTCTGTTTGTTCTGACCCTATTTTGTACGTTTCCGTACACTCAAAAAATTAAGTTTGCTTTTAATAGCAAACAATTAACGTGTTTTGGTTACACCGCTTGCTTATATGATCGCTTGTTTTGTATGAAACACTTAGCGAAGACTTAGCGAGAACTGAATAAAATCATTTATCGCTAAATAGCTGTTTTCTTTACAACTTAGCAAGCGATAATCGCTTGCTTGTAACCAAAACACGACTAATGTATGCTACTTATCAGCAAACAATTTGTTTGTTATTACAGCAAATGAACTGCAGTAACAACAAACTTTTTGCAGGGTTGATAAAATAGCTGACATACTGTTTGCTAAAACAACAAACCAATGTTTGCTCTAATAGAAAATTTGCTTACTTTCCCCTTTTCAGCAGACTGTGCTGTAATGGCAAATTTATTTACTTTTACCCTTTCAGCAGACTTTTCTGCTGCGTTTATTTGATATTTTTTGAGTGTAGGTTTGTTTTTTCTTTACTAAATTGTAGACTGTTTTGCGACATATTCCGTACTCTTTCTCAAAGTCTGAAACCCATTCCAAAGTTCGTTACGAACTACCGTCTCGACGGAAATTTCCTTTATTTTCACCATTTTGAACGGATTTTTAGCAGCTTTTGTATAGATATTTATTTTTAAGCAATGTAAATGTGCTAACTACCAAAATAAATGACATCATTTCAAAGATTGCAGCGTTTTTAAGTAAATTTCAGAAATATGTAAATAATTTTGAGAAACAAAATAAGTGTGTAAATAATTATGAAAGATAAGGTGCTGTCTTCTTTTGTAATTTTAATCAACAACTATCAAGTTTATTGCCAAAAATTGTAAACTATAGATTTTGAGGATTACAATACGGAAGTTTTCTTGTTGCGAACTTATTTATAAAACAGCAAAATTTTGTTTTTTATTTCTAAGCATACTACAGTTTTAATTTGAGTAAATACATATATGACTGTATATTGTCTGTATGTGTTTTTAAGTATTTTTTTATTGCAACTAAAACATAGTAACATTTTGTAAATTTGTACCTATATTATCTAATACTCACTTGCCTATATTACGTATCTGAAACTTGTTAAGTTTCATTACACCCTAATGTTTCTATTCGCAATCTCACGTATACAAAATGTATAAAATCACACCTTATTTATCCACAAAAGTTGCACAACAATAATGGCCACTATAATATCATCCATCCCACCTGTCTATCAGTTCTTGAGTACAATAGATGGATGCATTGTTTGTTGGTTGGAACTTTTTGTTAAAATAAATGCTTTTAGAACCATTTTTTAGGAACTTTATTCAAAAATCCATCATATTTATTGTATTCATACATGTAATGGATTTGTGAAATATATAATGGCTGTTTCACAACTATATATTTGACAAACTCAAATGACTTTTTTTTTGAGTTGGTATAAAAAGCATGCAAATTATGCTCGGATCTCCTACTTCAACAAAATTATGTCGAGATATACTTGTCTAAGGTATTCGCATGTAGCAGCGAAGACCAAAGAGTGGTCCGCGAACTTAACTTTTTATCAACTAATAAATTAAAAATGTCATTTATATTGCACTGGACAATACAGAAAATATTTTATATGACGTTCAGACCCGACGTCGTCTTAAAATTCTCTCAATTGGAAATTAGGATTGTATTTGTTGAGTGGGTCTTTTGAATGGATTTACAATTCAGCTAAAAGCCAATTTTGTTGCTGGGAGATTTTACTACTAACCTAATGAATTCATACTGTTCATGATTCGTCCAACCCCCACAAATACTGTTATAATGACGAAATGTGCTTAAATAATGTTATATAAATAAAAAAAAAATTGTGGCAGAGAAGACCTTCTCACAATCACTGATCTGCGCGGTTTCTAGCATTGTACTCACTCTTTTATCCATTGTGTATAAGGTCTTGTCGTGCGTATTATGCGAAAGACTAAAGCCAATTGTTGAAAATCCACGACTGACCAAATATTCAGTCTACGCCAGATCCAGGACAATACCCAAGAAAAGAAAATCGATACATAAACTGATAGAAAAAGGTTAATCAAATTTAAGAATCCCTTCATTAATTTGATACAACATTTCCTCATTTTCTAACCCATAACACATTTCATTTAATTGATTAACAACATGTCGTCAATCTTTCATCCACATTTCATACCTAGTGTATGTTGATTCAACCACAACTTTACATCAATTTGATGTAAATTTTTCATCAATTTGATGTAAGGTTGTCATCAAGTTGAAATACATTTTTCGCCGTTTTCATGTAAATTGGTCATCAATTGGCTGTACATTTTTCATCAATCAGTCATCAATTTGATGTAAATTGGTTATAATTTTGATGTAAATTCGTTGGTAATGTGTAGCCAAACTCTTTGGACTATCTTTTGTTGTAAAAATTCACAAGAGCGGGGTATGAAACTACAAAAAACAGTTCATAGGGTGAAAATATTTTTCTGTCCAATGCACTATTTTCTATTATGTATTTATTTTAAATTTTCTACTAGTTTTTTTCTTTTTTTATTTATTGTTTCAATACTACGTCTATATTTTGAATCGATCCCACTAATTGTTTCTAAATTCCAGTGATGAAGATTGATGTAAAAATTATCATCAATTCAATGAGGCTGAAAAGGGTGAAGAAACGCACAATCTTCAAACTGAAGAACCTTTTCATTGAGTTGATGAAATTTTTTTTTTATTTATTTTTTTTCTTTTATACAGTTCAATAACTGAGCCAACAAGGCCTTATTTGGTTATAAAACTTCTGCAATAATTTCTACTCAAATAAAAATTAAAATAAAGTTGAAGTATATAAAGTAACATGAAATATGTAATAATAATATAAATAATAAAAACTAATAATAATGATAAACACAGAATTTAATCAAACATAGAATTAACTTCGTCAATTCAGTGAAGAACAATCGATGAACATTTATCATCTATTTGATGTAAAGATTTTCTTTCAGTGTACCATCATTTTGTCGATTACAAAGCTGCTTTCGATAGCCCCATACTCGGAAAATTGTACGAAGCGTTTTCTGAACTTGGTATTCCGGCAAAACTGATCCGCCTCCGTAGAATGACGCTGACCAACACCAAATCAGCAGTGTAGGTGGGGAAATACCTCACCGAACTATTGTGTACCAAGTGAGGACTGAGATAAGGCGACACACTTTCATGCAATCTCTTCAACATCTTAATGGAGATGATAATGAGAAGAGCTGCAGTAAATACGAACAAGACCATTAATACGAAAAACCATATATTGCTGGCGTATGCTGACGACATAGACACCATTGGGTGAAATTTGCGAGACGTTACTGCAGGTTTTTCAAGAATCGAAAAGGAATCAGGGAAGGTGGGTCTTGCTGTTAATGAGAACAAGACACAATTGGTGGTGTCAACGACTAGACAAACCTCTTGATTTGGTCCGGACGTAAACGTCGACAACCGTTTTAATTTTGAAGCGATAGATGAATTCATCTACCTAGGATCCGTCGTGACCAAATGCAACAACGTCAGCCAGGAAATAAATAGCAGAATTGTGCTAGCAAATATATGCTATTTTGGGCTCAGCTAGCAGTTTAAGAGCAAAGCCCTCTCTCGACACACAAAAGTCAAGCTACACCAGACTCTCATTTTACCTGTCCTGGCATATGGCTCCGAAACTTGGGTCATATCGCAAGCAGATGAAAAACACCTACGGCAAGTACCGACGTCGTTGGACCCAGCAGCTATATAATTTGAATTCCGACGTGGACATAGCTAGGAGAATGAAATTATGCAAGTTGCGTTGGCTAGACCATGTTATCAGAATGGATGAAGATGAGCCAGCATGAAAGTCTTTTGATAACGTAGCCGATGGAAGTAGGAAAAGAGGACGACCAAGACTCGTCTGGAAAGACCAAGCCGAAGAATCCCTCCGTATCCTTGGTGTTACCAACTGACGAGAATATGCGAAAGATAGAACCAGTTGGAGAAATATGTTAAAATTTGTTTAATTTATTTATTTATTTTTTAATTAATATGTGTAAGACATCTGATCTCATGAGGTTGTAAAATTGCCAATAAAAGAACTCCGGTACCGAACGGGTTTTTGAAAAGCTTCTTCATGGCTAATTACTCGATAGTGTCGCTGTTACTCAAATGAAATGTAAGATGGTCAGTGCCGGGATCAAACCCACGTCCTCCGATACAAGAGATGCCCACACTTGCCATTACACCACGGCCGCAAGTAATAGTTTTTAGGTTTAGGTTGGCCAGCCCTGTCTAAAGCATGCATGCACTGGAAAATATTGACACTGTATTCACTACATTAAAGTGTCACTAAATATGACATATCGCAGTGACAGTGTCATCAGATATTTATCACTAAATATTATTTCAATTTACAAATCAGTCATGTGTAAATAAAATTGCGAATAAATATTAACACGCACATGTCCATCTGATAAAATAGTGTGTATTGTCAACACAGTGACATTAAGGGTGACTACGATCGCATTGCTAGTATTTAAAGTTCATTTCCAATAGGGTGCAAGGAAAACAAACTTTGTTTAATTAAGTACTAGACCACATGTGTTTTAAATTATATTTTTTTAATTAGATTTTGACAGGGAAATATATGTGTTCTTATTGCTAAATCCATATGATATTGGCAAAATTTGGATTCGTGACGTATAAATATTAATACAAATATTAATAATTTATATCATATTTTGATCATAACTTACTTTTATTTCATTTAGTATTAACACATTGATTAACAACATAATTTGTATTCTAAAATTATTTTTATTTATATCCGCGATTGAATTGAAGAGCATATATTTAAATGTACTCAAACACATGTATCGTATTATATATTATTTAAACGTTTTACATTTTTAATTACAAAACCACACAATTTTTTATTTGTATGCTTTCCTCTTGACATTAAAAGCGAGTGTATGTATGTGGGTGTATATTCTATGCTTATCGCCTATAACAGAGACTGCCATCGCTGGCAGCCAGGATATCCTGTATATGTCCCTGAAATACCCACATCATCCATGTTAAAGCCGATTACTTTTTTTGTGTTGTTGATGGCAACGAATGTGACGCGTGTGTTTTAAATTTGTTAAACAAATATTAGAGTGTTTCGTAGGCTTTAAAGTGTCATTATTGCCAACTACAAGTAGCAGCATCAGTGCCACCACCATTACCAACTGCATACAATGTTGCACAGTGGTTATCTTTTCCTTGCACTGAGAAACAATATAGTGCTTAGGTAAAAACTTTCAAATAATTGACACCTACACGCAAAGAAGAAACTCGTTCCTCCCAAACGAAATCTCAAATAACTGAAGTTCGTTGGGAGAAACGAACTTCTGTTAAGCCATACATGTCATTTCGTTTGGAAGAACCGAAAAACTTTTGCAGGTAACGAGTTATGAAAACTATAAGCTGTAAAAAATGTTTGCGAGAAACGAAAAACGGTTCCGCCAAATGTGCCCTCGGTTACAGCAACCGAGTTGTAGTTAATCCTAACTTAAAAAACGTTTGCGAGAACTGAAGAACGTTTGCAGTAAACGAGTTATGAATAATTGGAGCTGAAAAAACGTTTGCGAGAAACGAAAAACGTTTCCACCACCTGCTCTTTCGGTTACTGCAACCGAGTTGTAATTAAAACTTTTATTTATGGCTTCCATAAGCTCTTTTTGGTTTAAATTTCCAACTTTTACAAGTTTACTTGTTACAACTAAAAGCGCAGCAACCTTCAACGCGTCAATTGTCCACCCAAGATATATTGACAAGGTACAAGTATTGGAGTGTGTGATCACTTTTATGTGTATGCGTGAGTGTGTATGCCAAACGAGTGGATAAGACTGTGTATACAGTCAACAGAATGAGAGAAGTTTACGTGCTTCATAATATGTGCTCTCATTAGAAAAATTACTAATTTCAGTTATCGCAAACGTTTTTTAAATTTGCGGTAAATGTAATTTTGTACGCGGTAAATGTAATTTTGTACATGATACACATTTGGGATATATAAGTTTATTTGGGAGAACTACATGAACGGTTGCGGTTAAAAATTAATACAAATCAATCAAAGTATTGTTGTGGCAACCGAGCAATAAACGTTTTTTTTCTTTACGTGTAATTGTTTTTAACGAATTATATATATTCAGAATTGTATAGAAATATCATGTACTAAGGATGCACTTGTTAAATTTAGTGACATTTTTTTGTGTAAGTGGCAACTCTGAAATTTGTGAGCTGTCACATATGTTTATTCCGATTACTAAAAATGGATTGCTTTTATTACAAACTTAGGAAAGTTTGCTGACACCGCTCGCAAACTTCGAAGAATTGTCAGGCGAGAAAGTGCACCTAATGTGTCAGCCATTCGAAGAGTGGTCAAAAAAAATTAAAGAAACTGGGTCGGTTATGGATAGTAAGACTTATGTGCGTCAACGTACCGGTCAATCTCTTGAAAACATTGCTGGTGTGAACGAGTGTCTGCCGAAATCCGAATATATCAATTCGGCATCGTCATCATCAACAACTTCAAATTTCATGAAGCACTACGCAGCGAATTTTGACAAAAGACCTCCACCTTCATGAGTACAAAGTTCAGCTTACTCAGAAGTTCTAAGCAGCAGGCCAAGGAAAGCGCAGGCAATTCGTTTATTAGGTAATGGAGCAAAGTGAAGTCAATGCCAATTTTCCAAAAAAAAAAAGAAGTAATTTTCTCCTATGAAGCTTATTTCCATCTGAGTGGCTTCGTGAATACACAAAATTATCGAATTTGGGGCTCAGCAAATCCTCGTGAAATCCATGAGAGATAAATGCACCCACAACGAGCAACTGTCTGGTGCGGATTTTGGTCAGGCGGCGTGATTGCGCCTTACTTTTTTGAAGATGAGGCCAAAGTTGCAGTAACTGTGAACGGCATTCGTTACTGGAACATGATAACGGAGTTCTTGTGGCCTCAACTGGACGGCATGATCTGGACGACATGTGGTTTCAGAAAGGTGGTGTCATGCATTTAAGATTTTGTGTACAGCTACAATTTCAGCCTTTTTCAAGCTATAATATCATTGTCAAATTTACGACTTTTAACAATTCCCTCACACAAATGGTTGAATCACCACGTGCAGCTCTAAACTGTATCAAATATACCGGCAGTATACGGAATTTCAAACGTACTCAGAGATGCCATATAACAAAATTTAAAGAACTGCGTTCGAATATTTGCAAATTTTAACGTGCATGGTTTTATTTGTCGATGGGTGCATATGCAAATTTCAACCACAAAAAACTCTTCATAATGTTTGTCTTTATCGAAGCATTTACTGTAAGAATTATTTCCTAATAAAGGTTTCTCAAACCACTGTTCAACTATTGTCATTGTGTTTAAGGTTTTGTCGCAAATTGATGTCTGGTATTTGTATGTATTCTGTGATGTGCTTCTGTAGCCTCGTGTATGCAATTTTAGTTCAATATTTATTTAAATGTTTAAATATTATGGAAATACTTGTTGTACGCCAGTGCCAGCCAGCGTCAAAGTTTCATTTTTATTTCTACTCTCATGGTTTGTTTAATGTTCGTTCCTTTTATTTACTGGGTCTCTTTCTTCTCTAAATGTTTGTTGACATGTTAATGTTAACTTTTAATTATGGATGTCTTTGTGACTTGGAAATGAACTTTTTTTTGCTATTCTAGTGTTTGTTTTGTAATGAGTAAATGTCCTTTGGATCATTCTGACGATGATGACAAAGTTTATGGAGACAAAAAAAAGGTTCAAGGATATTTTAGTATTTGTTTCTAATTAGTTTGCTATTAGAAAATGTTGTAATGAAAAGCTATTGAAATTAGTAAATATTTAATTATACACATGTTTAGACCTTTTTATGATAGTGATGTCTGAAAAGACGTAACCTTACCAAAAGCAAACAGTTGGAAGTAAATAAATTTGAAACCTATGGGGAGGGGTTTCCACACAAATAATTGCAATTTTTTATTACTCTTTAATTTTATACTATTATTGAAAAATGGTTGTAGTTAAGTATACCCAGCGATAAAGACATTTTGGATTTGAATAATTAGTGAAAAAAAGACAGTCTTAGCAGATATGACCTCAGAAAGTAGAAGAAGAGTTGTGTCCTGGCGTAGAACATAAGAAAAAACATTCTCCAACTATAAGGAATTTGTTTCAAAAAGTTGAGTAAGTATTAACAAAAGCTTATACAGAGTATTCTCAGGTACAGCACTGACAGCGGTATCACTAATTTTTCGAAGTTTAATTTATACGTCAAGTACCAAACACATTGTGCTTGCTATTCAAACACAATTAATAGGCTATAATATATGTTTGGAGACCCAAATGTGGCTTTGTTTTTTGAAAACCGCTAAAATCAAACACGAGACAGTCAACAAAGAAACAAAAATCCAGCAGATCTTCAATTCATGAAAACAATGCTTGCAAACATGTACATGTTTGCTGCAGGTTTGTTAGGTTTGTTATTTAGGTTTTGCAAAGACCCTATTTAATTTTAAATCGTTTAAATATTGAAAACTTTCAAATTCCTGAATTTAAATTGTATGTTAGTTATAGTTAATGTATGAGAAGTACATACTAAACACTTACAAGGTCAGGAATCTTCTTCAAGAAGAAACATGGTTGATTTTTGTTGGAATAATAGACAATTCAGTTACGCACAGTCACTGGCAAGACTAGTTTCGAACCCCGTGATAAGTTCATCATCAAATATCTAACTACTGTGCCTGAATTGATACCATCGGTAGGCGTTCCCCATTACATCACATAAAGAGATTGGAGAGAGCTTCTCACAACCAGTGAGCTGAGCGCTTTCTAATTTTTTATTCGCTAATGGCGACCTACAGTTTTACACCGGTTCCGACCGGTATTTTGAGAAGCATTTTCATGGCTAAGTACTCGATAGTGTCGCCATCACGAAGCGAGGAGGCCGTCGTCGAAGGAAACGTAAGGTGGTCAGAGTAGAGATCGAACCCTAGTTCTCATGCACAAGAGCCGCGCACACTGACCATTGCACCACTGACGGCCACACAGGTGATCATTAATTTGAACATACACATCTCAGAAAATAATGAGGAAGAATTTGGATATTGGAAATTGTAACTGGAATTTGGAATTTGGATATTGGAAATTTAACATACATACCAGTGAAGATTTCAACAACCACATGGAGCAAACTACGTACATCTCTTCATCATTATGTTATTAAACGAAATGAGATTATGATTGATAGAGAAGAAGAAGAAATTGGCTCCGCTTTGAATACTGTTTGATGTAAAAATCAATATTATAATTTAATTATCGAAAAATTTTTCCATAAGATTGTTTATTCAATGTTAAGAATAAAATTTTAATATTACGAAATTTATTCCCCGGAGATTATGGAGTGTTTTGCGTGGTTATGGAGTGTTACTCTTTGTGAATACCATTTAGAAAGAAGAAGAAGTTGCATAAACTTAATTCCTGAACAATTACAGAAATAATCGGTTTAATCGGGCAACATTCTCATAAAAATGTGACGAATTTATGAAACGACTTCAAAACAAAATGGTTTTTCAAAATAGTCTTCACTGACTCAGTAAATAATTTTCATTTTACATTTATTAAAACAACGTCTTTATAAATATAGTCAACTATTTCATGGTTTTTTGACGTAATTCAAAAGTATAATTCATAGGAAATGTTTCATAGATGTCATGCACAAGTTTCATTGATTGTATGATGCTTTCATAAATGCTATACATTATTCGGTTAATAGAATCTACGAATTAGTTTCATTGATCCAAAGTAATTTCTGGAGATGATTCTGGAGATTTTGGTTGGAAATCCTTCATCATTTTTAAAATAAGTTTCAAAAATAAAAATTTAGAGTTCCGGATTGAACAACCCTGAACTGTCAGCTGTCATGCTGTCTTTTTCCCCAACAACGACACTCTCCCGCACACATTTTTGCACTGCCGCCGAATGGCTAGAAATAAGCCGCTGCTGCTTCATATGTCATTGGCTTAGATCGGTTGAAACCTATATTTCGACATAGATATATTCAACTTGTTAAAATAGTCTGCCTATTCGTATTTCAATTTATTTCACGTTCGAATCAAGCTGCGGCCGTTGCGATTTTTAAAGGGGCAAAAGGATCCGTCGTTGACTTAAAAAGAAGACAACAGAAACTGTGCGGTATCCGAGGCACCTGCATTTGATAACTTTTTTTTTTGTAGAATAAACACAACATTTTAAACAAAGCCGATGGGTAACACTCTAAGATATCAATATATCTAGGGTTGAATTATCAAACTGTCTATGGTTTTTAACAGTTTTCCTTGACCAGATAATTTTTTTTATAAAAAAAAATAAGAAATGGTTTCCCAGTATATCCCTTGAAGGATTTGGGGAGTGCTTCTCACAACCAGTGAGCTGCGCGCTTTCTACTTACATTTTTATACTCACTAATTGGGACCTACACTTTAACACCGGTTCCGAATGGTATTTTGAGAAGCTTTTTCATGGATAAATACTCGATAGTGTCTCCGTCACTAAGCGAGATGACCGCCGTCGAAAGAAATTTAAGGTGGTCAGAGCAAGGATCGAACCCACATTCTCATGAACAAGAGCAGTGCACACCACCATCCACGGTAACAATAACTTTAACTTTCTAAAATTAACCTAAAGAACATATCGATCCGTCGCTTTGTTATCGGAGTATCTGTGGTTAACATTTTTAAAATTCTATCCGTTTTTTTGAGTTATTGTTTGACCTAACATCTCTTTAAGCACCGGAGATATTAAGCGTGAAAGCTTCATGCGTGCCCAGTTTTCAGTCGTTATTAACAACACTGGATTCGAGGCTTCGGTAGTTTCTTGTTTATTAAAGCTTTCAGCGTGGAGGAGCTTTGGGAGTTTCTCCTCTAGGATGGCTCTAATACTGGTTTCGGCATAGTTTTTTGTGTTTTGTAGTTTTTCTCGTTAACTAAGCAAAAAATCGAAACATATTGTTAAAGTGTTCATTCATATTGTGGGGTGTGCTATCGAAAAGCATAATCGGATCGGGGGACATTGAATATACAACTCTCACCCAAAAAACAGCCGCCAACAAAAAAACTTCGAGTTGATTTCAGCCAGAAGCGCGTAGCCCGCTTCTGCCTCCGACCAACAATTAGCCGCCGCCTATATCATCCAGTCGGCTCTGTACTTCGCACATGGCATGAAATTCAAAACTTGCTTTAATTTTTTGAAAAATTTCGTCAAATTTACGTAAACAGTTTTTAAAACTAGTTTTAATATTGAGGCTTCCATTTCTTTTAGTTTCCAATTTTGTACTTTTGCGATATAAAAATATAAGCTGATTTCATTATTATTTCTGCATTAAACTTTAAGCTAGAACATTAAGAGGATCATCACCCATAATTTATGCCTCCTCAATACTTATCACATCTATTCAATTTGTAATGCATTGTTATAGAGACACTTGACAATTTTGCTGATTAATGGCCTATTACTCAATTGGCTCTTAAGTGTAACATCCTTTTTGGCCAATGACAATATATCACTTTCCAATGTATTGTTATACGAGTATGTGGGTGCAGCTACACTATGCACCCATCTGTGGAAGGATGTTAATAGTACTATAATATCCGTCTACAACATTTTATGTTGGTGTTGCTGGTGGTGGTGATGGTGTTGATGTTGGTGCTGCTACTGCAGCAACATAATGCAAATGTCTACATTGCTATGTCCGACGTAGATAAATGCATTTAAAGCCAAGTGTCTGCACATAGAGGCCAGTGCATTCATTGTAATTGATTACATTGTACATTGCATTTGGGGTCCAGTCAACACACATTCAAAACAACATTGATTTATCTGATTATAAAGCATTTTATGCATTTATAGTGGGAAACAGCGATAAAGGGGTGCAAATTAATTAGTTTTATTACCAGTGCAAGGTGTGTGTGTGTGTGTGTGTATTTGGTTGGATAAAGGCTATTTGTTGTGGATTTCATTGAATTTTTATAGTCTACCTGCTAAGACAAAGATTACGGGAGCGACTTAAACTATTTGTAAGCTGTTATTGACGTTATTACTAAACAGCTCCAATAGTATTTAAAAAGAAAATGTTTTAAACAAATGTGTATTTCAGTATGTCTACTCTTTGCAGGGTATATTGCATTTATAGGATTTTCAAAGAAGACATAAACGGCTTACAAATGCAAATGGCCTGATTGAAAGCTACTTCCGTCGATCCAACATTATCTATTACTAAAAGTCTTGGCGCCAAATTGATGACACAGATCCACTTTTAAACAGCAGTGCAACTTCAAAAAGGTCCACTTGAAAAATTTACAAGACAAACTCTTATTAATTTAAATTTTTTTATCTGAGATTGATTTGGTGTAACTTTTTCAGTGTTTGTCGATCTCATGTACTTTTAAGTACATTTTTGAACTTGAGTGTTCGTTATACCAAAGCTTAGAAAATTTAATTTAAAATAATACAATAAATATATAGTGTCCAACATTTTTAAATTTTTAATGTTTTCTTATTGATTGTGACACCTGACACTTGATGGGATGAAATGAAATGCTACAATTTCTGTTTATTTATTTAATTTTTGTGAACTTTGTATAGTGTGTGTTACACTTTAAAAAACTTACATGCTAAAACTTTTTTGGGGAATCTTCAGTTTAGTTCACTTTACTATGCAACCAGAATAGCTTTGTTGAATATAAAAGCTACCTTTGATACGGTGTAGCTTGATGGTTTAATATTAATATTTGAAATCATATGTTATTTTGACATTTTCATACTTCTGCGCACCAAAATGTGTCGCTTTATGCTTAAACAATGTTGGGAAATATTGCGTATATTGCAAACTCCAATCTAACATCGATTTTAGCCGGCAAAAATCATATTTTCTGAGGACGTGCAGTTTCTTATCGAGAACGTCTTTTAAAAATAATAATTTATTAGCAAGATCGCCTGTCAGCCTACTTCTCTGATCTCTTAAAACTTGGCCGGCTTCCGAAAATAGTCTCTCCATATGTTTCCAATATAAAATTGGATTCTGTTGTATCCTTTCTATGACTTATTGATTTTGATATAACATTTTGAATATTTTTGTTGTGCATCTTGATTGAACAAGGATGAAGATACAGCACCTGAAAGTGAGGAATCTGAGTTTGAAAATTCGTTTTGGGTGGGAGTCTCTTCTTTCATTTCCCATATATATTTTGATACAGTACTTATCACCTTGGCAAGACTAGTTGGATCAAAATGACAAATGATAGCTTTACTAATACCAGGTTTATACACACTTCTTATACATTTGTACTATGTGTTTCACAAGAGTCAGCTGGCACAACGATGCCAACTTTTATACTTTGTTCACTATTAGTGTTACCATATGACTATATTTTTGCTGAATGACATCAGGAAAATATAAAATATTGATAATAATATTGAATGATATCTGCGTATAAACAGTGAGTTAGGTATTTGCAAATAGTTTTATTTGGCAATAAGAAGTGCATATAAACTTTAGTATAAGAAAGTGACTTTCCTAAAAATATCGATATATTTAAATATTAAACATCGATTATTCGATTAATCGAACATAGAAAACATCGGTTAAAAAAACATCGATTTTAATCGATACCCATCCCTACTGGAAAAGTAATTTTAGTTAATGGCGAGCGCTACAGGGCCATGATTATGGAGTTTTAATAGGCTCGAATGGATGATATGAACTTGGATAATCGTTGGTTTTACCAGGATGGAACACAGCCCATCAATCAATTTGGACTAACTTCGGAAATCGTGTTATCACCCTTCTTGGCAATGTCAATTGACCGCCCCGGATCTGGAAAAAGTGTATCTAGTTAAAACGAGATTATGTTGAAAAATAAAGAAAATTTTTCCCAACTTTTTGTGTCTTCTTTGTTAGGTCAGCTACTTTTGGAACCGCACTCGTAGCGCTGTTGGTTTTATGAAAAACGATTTTCAATTTCCCTAAATTCAAAAAAAAATGCTTTTTGAGTTTAACGGCCTTATTCATAACAAGTTATGAGAAGTTTATGAAAGAGATGCAAAAATCGTCTCTCAAACCCGTCATAACCTTTTCTACAACTAGTACAATCTCTAAAATGTGTTAAACCCGCCGTCTGAATATTAAATAAGACAGTGAAAAATCTATTGATTGATACAAATTTTTTTATTGTCACATTTAAATGCAGTCCCTTGGATGATGTCTGCCGAAGTGTGTGAAAGATGAAAGTTCTTTATTATCACGGGATCGAGAATGGGTATCGCAACAGTACATCCAGGACTCATATCAACAATATTGGCCCTCAGTTGCAAATATGAAATGCTAAATATAATGTGTAAATTGCGATAACACATATTTAAAGAAGTTTCCTTCTAGACCATGATAGACCATGATAGGCCATTATATTAATTAGTTAAACGCCCAATTTTCACAATCACAGCCCCAATTCTCGCGTAGATCAATATAATATTGACAAATATACAGCAGTTAAATCTACCACAGAAACCCTTTTAGCAGTATTCATTTTATGGGATTAAAATATCCAGAAAAATCATGATTATTATATCGAAATATTCCACATGAATACCATTGTACCACAATTGCCATTTTACTTCCTGTAAGCCAATTTACTGACTGTCATGGCGCATGTGGCCAAGGGAATCCGTTAAAGTTCAATTATTTTCAACGACATGCCATGGCTTACGCATTGATCACATTGCCCTTTCCAAAAAATGAGCAGCAATAAATTTTCCAACTTAACTTATTGCAACCCGAAATTAAGGGCAACGAAGGGATTCGGGGATAGTGCAGCAAAAGAATCTTGCAACAGAAATACGTGTTAAAACAAATACATATTGCACCCGCATTCCATATAGACGACTCAATTTGCATATGTATGTGTCAACATTGTCCGACAATAGTATGTGGCAACATTTGCATGCAATTTCATTTACGCACGGATCCACAGCAATAGCTGGCCGACCTTCCCAGGACCAAAATGCCAAGCGGTTGCATGGAAAGAGCATTGTCGAATCAGCCACACATGTGGCAAATTGAATGCATAATTTTGTAAGCGCTGGAAAGTATGCAATCATGTAATTTATCATTCAGCATTAAATTGGAGAAGGGGCAGGAAGACATTTCGTGGTTTATGTTTACCACAGGACTGCGGGAGTCGGGTTTCGGGTAAAAGTGAGTGATTATTGTGAATACATTGAGTGGTGATGATAATGATGACGATGAAGCCTGCGCTCGCACGGTGCCCGATGATGTCTTATTGTCTGTCTTTATCTATGCAGGGATGAATGGAATGTGGTTTATTGCCCTTTTTAACTTTTAAGCTTCAATTTGTAATTTCACCATACTTTTGTGTCCTCCTAAAAGTATACCGGAAAAGCGACTCACACTTTACCCCCGAAACTTATGCTACATTTGATGCTACTTCACTTGTGGCAGTTTGTGTCCGTGGCCTGTTTACCACCGGCAACCTTAATACCTGTTAGTCGCCTGTGAGTCTAATTAATTTTTCGCCGCTGTCTGCTTGAAAGTGGATGAGAATATTTAAATAACATTGTCTACCAAAACATTTTCGTTGTTTTTGCATCTTCTACAAGTCGCATCTGTTTTTTTCAGTTTCCTCTTATTTTTCTGGTTAAACATTAATATTTTTAATACAGAAACTTTTCATCCCTTTGGGATGATGATGGTGATGAGAAATAAAAGTTTTTTCTCATCAGTATGAATCAACGTGCTAAATTTAACATAGTGAGTAAAGTTTCGTCTGAAAACTTGTCTTCCTCTTTAAATGATATGTTGATCTAAAATCTTGTAACGTTAAGGTGACAAAAAATGAGGATGATGTATCTATTTTTAAGTGTGATTAAATTTTGGTATCCCATTATGCCAAGGGATGGAAACTGTTGGAAATATAGAAGAAAATACTTTCAAATAACCTAAAAAAATGCCCCTATTTTTTGCAATCGATATTAGCAATACAATCGTACAACCGAATTGCTACATTTTAATAATTATTGTAAGCATGATTGCTATTTAAGAAACGTATACACAGTCGTGGATAATTTTTTTAATATTTTTTCAATTCTAAATTGATGTTCCTAAGGTCAAAACATATTTTCACTTAAAGTACAAAAATATAATATTATCAATTTACAGAGAAAAAAATACGAAAAAAATTTATTTTTTAAAAATGTTTCAAAAACAAGTTTTGTGCCAAATTTTATTTTTTATATAATTTAAAAAAATCAAACCGGTCCAGTTATTAGAAAATACGAATGTGAACATTAAAATTGCTACCACTCTAAAATTTTAGTTACGCTCAAACTAAACTTCAGATAAATCAACTTTGTTTGAGCGACACTTGTACCCATACAACCACAACTAAATTCAATAAACCACTTCTTAACATTTTGTACAGGAGATCCTGGGTTCGATTCCTGCTACGACCACCTTAAAATTTCTTTCGACGACGGTCACCTCGCTTAATGACGGCGACACTATCGAGTACTTAGACATAAAAAAGCTTCTCAAAATACCGTTCGGAACCGGTGTAAAACTGTAGGTCCCAATCAGTGAGTATAAAACTATAAAGCGCACAGCTCACTGGTTGTGAGAATCTCTCCCCCAATTCCTTCATGGGATGTAATGGGAAACCATTTTTTTTTATTAACAGATGGTATTTGACAGGAGCAGCGGTGATTTTTTATTAATTACAAGGGAAGTTTAAAAAGTCACGGAGCTTTATAACTTTAAATGTATATTAGGAAAAGATAGTTAAATATTAAGTAATTTAATTTGAATTAAAAAAAATTACAAGGCTACAACACAATTGCAAAATCTCCTCTGATATTCTGGCATTTCGACCACAGGCTGGCGCACAGTGCGGGATTTCCCAAAATATTTGGAGATTGTTCAGCCGTTTCTATGAATAATCTGGTTTGATGCGCATTTGATACGTAGTTTCATTTTATTTAGTATTTTGTATCACTGGACGCGTTTCACCTCTAGTTTCGAGTTCCATAAATAATGGGAATATTTCTAAGTAAGTCATAATATACAAAAACAAATTAAGTTTGGGACATTTTATTTAATTTTTAAAAACATACTTGTTTTTGGACCATCCTATGTGGTAGTAAACATTAACGTAATCAAAAACCTGTAGTTTTCTGAACGAAGACTTCGCAAATATTTTTCTGCAATATAATATTAACATAGGTGATAATGTGTTAAAATTGAAATAAATATGAACCCTTTACCGATACAAGTGGGAAATGAAGTCAGTTCAAATTTAATTTTGCAGACTTATTTAAGCCGAACGATTTGAGCTCTCTGCAGAAGTGTAAGCCTAAAAATGTTCAATTACAGATACATAACAAATTGGGGTGATGGAATTTTACCAAACACGAAACTGTGCTTTAGTGTCTCTATATCTAGAACATAAAACATAGTCACATATTATTCAAAAGATATGAGAAATATACATTTCTAAACACTTTTAATGATATTCTCCTAATTTCTTCAATCATTCATCTTGTAAGTTGACGTTGACTCCAAGAAACCGTCTCATACAATTAAAGTCATTTGAACAATTAATTGTGTGGCGCTGTTAAATTGCATGTTTTGATACTGTGCCACCAGCGGCAGCCATCGAGCCGCAGCGACTTGAGGCCCATAAACTTAAAAAGAGAGAAAAATACGTCAACATCATTGAACATAAACAACAAATATTCACAAATATATATAGTAGAAGAGTAGTATCATGCATGGCTTGAGCTGAATTATAGTTTCACATACATATTGTATTGTTTATATGAACAGTGACAGCGAAAAGAAAAGGTCGATATTAACTACATATTATTCCCTATTGTTTTAATTGGGCATTATTGTATAAAGTCGGCACTCAATCTTATAGGGATTAAGTTTTACCTAGCGTTTACAAGTGAAAGACAATACCAATCCATTCACACTTTTTTATTAATACACTCACACTTTTCTGATTGTCTTCGTCACTGTCTCAGACAGTTTGAAGACAGTAAATTCGGCAAATAATTGGTTATAAGCGGACAATTTGGTGGAGTTTCGTTGTAATTTGGGAAAAAAATAGCGAAACGAATTCGAAAAAAAACCGCAAAGTTTGGAAAATCGTATTTCTGTATGGAGATTTTGGTAAATGATATTGAATTTGCGCAAAAGTGTATTGTCTTTATAATTATTCCTCTTCTTTGAAACTAACACATATTCTCAATTGTCTTGTCTCGTGTAAACGCAGGGCAAGATAAAAAAAAAACACATCTCATTGCAATCAATTTAGTTTTCGTGTTCGTTTCGCTAAATATTTCAAAATGTTTCCCTCAAAAGTGAAAATATTCTTATGATTTTTCCTATTGCCCTTTTCATCGTTGTTTTATTCATCGTTAATGAAACGAGGTTACCATAATGACAATAGTTTTCTATATTTACCAAAATTTAACATTCACGCACAGGGAAAAGATTAGTTAGAAATCAATTCAGGCATTGGAAATTCCATGATAAAGTCTATTTTTTGATTAGAATTCATAATTGTCAAACATCAGAATTATTTGTCGATGTTATTGATATACAAGTTGCTAATACCGAACTTTAGTTGTATTAACCAATTTGAGTATTTGAGAAAGTACAATATTAGAATTCGTGTTCAAATATTAGTCACTGTAACCACAATTTAGTTTCTGTTACAAAAACACTTGTTACAAAGTTATGTATTCGATTTTTCACAAGAGGCTTTGTTGTTTAAAAGAAACTACGTATATTGGAATGTTACACGAGGACTTTACAGAAAAACTAATATTTTAAACAGAAGGTGATAAACAAAGTTGTGAAAAAACAATAAAAGTGTATAGATATCAGCCAGCGAAGAATACATATTATCATAAATTGAGGTGAAGTGAGACTTTTAAACATAATCGTTGAATATGACGCCACTATTGACACCTTCAAAAACACATGCAGACAATTGTTGACATTTGGCTGGAGGAACTATTATTGTGGATGACAAAAAATTAACTTAAACATACATATGATACCCAGGGTAACCCATCCCCATTTTTGATCGAAAATATGAAAAAATTAGAAAGATTGTCTGTATTTGTTTTTCGATTGGACGCTCCGTTTTCGAGATATAGAAATTGTTTCATATTTTCGATAAAAAATGGGCACGAAATGCGAGCCCTGATTACAAATAATAATAGTTTTGTTTATATTTAAATATAAAATACACAATTTTAATAAAAAGTTATTTTTTTACTTTTTTCAATTAAAATCCTTAGGGGTTACAGCAGCACCAAATGGTTGTGACAGCCATCAAATTCAAGTAATTATTTTAGTTGATCATACCAATATATTATTTGGTACAACCGAATTATTTTTACATTTTTTGTTCATCCAACTAATTGAATATTCACCACTACAGGATAATTTGATTGCTAGAACTCAAACTCGATTGACAGATCACATTTATTTCTTGTTGCTGTGGCTTCAACTAAATATTTCAGTTCTAGCAACCAAAACTGAATTACAAATCAATTAATATGCAGAACATTTGGTGATAATGAACACAATTATTGGTAATCACAGCAGAATAATGTGATAGTCCAATGAACCGCCAAATTTTAGTTGGCTGTAAATATAGTTGTGACAACGAGTGTGCATATATAGTCTATCTTCAACACTTTAACTATCACCAGAAGTTGAGTACTTTTACGAGTTTCAACACAGACTCTGTACAAATGCTTCGCTAATTGCTATGTCTATCAGTCACAACAGTCCACGAACGTTATTCTATTTCTCGATTCTTGCAGACAATTGCTTATCGATTTCATCAACCGTTCGTGGTGAGATCGTGTGTGGTACCTTCCACCATAAAGTGGTATTTTTTTTTTATATCGACATAATTAAAATTAGGCACAGTAATCTGACAAACTGTTACCGCAAACTGTTCGCTTATAAAATTAGCGTCATTTCAAAAAATGTACTGAACAATTAAATTATTTAAAATTTCTACACTCTTAACTGCATGATGCCCCGTTAAAATGTCGAATTTCTTTCGCAATTTGCCAATGCAACTAAGCACTACAGGTTGCATCTGATGCAAGTTGCACATCATGCAATTTTGAAGCCTTATATTATACACATGTGATTTGTCAGCGCAAGCGCGTGTTTGGTTTTACCAATTGTGAAAAATATTTTATACCTACTACGTGACAAAAATGTTAATACACCCAAAAAATTTCATGGTTAATAAAAAACGAAATTTTAACTACGCTGTAGGTGAAATTCCCGTGACTAAGGCGTAGTTGTTATAAATTGGTTTATGATAACTACGTTTTTGAGAAAATAAACGTTTAATATAACTACGTGTCTTACGATTTTAAGATTTTTGAGTCCTACAACTTGTATACCTACTTACTAAGTTACAAAAATTGTAATAGGCTTCGTTGATGAATTGATTGATCATAACTACGTTTATGGGAAATAGACGGTTAATTTTTAAAATTTTCAATTTGAAGTTGGGCGTGGTAAAACTTTCTAAGATAGATACATACATACTTATAAATAAACATGTAGAAGTGAATAATGATTTTGTGATAAAATAAATTAAAGTAAAGCCCTTCTAAGGCCTTCTAAGTCCTTCTTTAGGCAATGGGCAAGGAAGGCCTTGCCTCCCAATCTCACGCAACGTTAAAATGAAAGGAGGATGTAATGTGTAGGGAAGGCCTTCCGTATTTTAAAGAAGGCCTGTTTGGTCATGATATCAGGCCTTCCAGGTCTTGACTAATATCTCATTCTTGCACTAATATCTCAATTCGATTGTACAAATAAATTCTGTCTGGTATTAGGATTTATGTCAGAGAAGATTCAAAATTGTATTGTAATTGCTTGAAACTTAAGAACAAACTTTAAGTTAAATTTCGTTCACACTTTGAGTCAATTTTTTTTCGACAATTCAAGTTCAATCAGCTAAAGTTAAGTCGACTAAAACAATGGTTTCACATGATTACCGACCTTGATTTAATTTTTTTATAAATCAGCTACGTATTTGTTTACCTCCAAAATGTCCAAATTCTTCTTATTACAGCCAACAAGAATATTAGTAGGCTTTTTCATAGGCGAATACCTACTTTGAAATTTCAGACAATGGACGCAGATATTAGGAATTTGGCAACTGCCTAAGAAAGGAAAGTACTACCATCGTTTGACCTTTTTCTTGGGTTCGCTGTATGCGAAAGAACAACTACTACAAGTAGTTTTAAGTAGTTGGTTGCAATGTAAAAGATGTGTTGTAGATACATTAAATTGTTGGAACCTTAAAAGTTACGAGTATTCGCATGTTGGCATGCATGTTTCGATGGATGCACAAGAGAAGCATCCAAATCTATGACAAGATATGAATGTTTTGAACATAGAACAAATACAAAACATTATAACAGCGGCAACGCCACAACGCGACCACAGCCAAATGTGGCAGCAACCAAAAAGAGTGATGCCACTGATCGCGGCGACATGCATGTCGTGGCATAATCTTGATGATGAATGTATAATTGCATGCAAACTGTTGATGAATGAACGAATGAATGAAACTAACAACATCCAAACTCAAGCAGCAGCAACAGCAAGAAAGTCCATGTAGTACTCGAGGTGCTGTTGCCACCAAGACATGCGGCCATTGAGATGTGTGGCGGGGGGGTGATGTTGCCATATGTCGCTTGTTGGCGGTGTGGCTGCTTGGTGGCAATGTTTGCCTAGTGTAACACCATTTGAAAAGAGTTAATTTAAATGTTTTTCCTTCTTGCCACTCTGGGATTAAATGTCAACCAGCATAGTAGTACGATGTATGCATGTATGTATTAACATATGTACATACTTATTCATACATCCATGAACAACATCATCATTTCACATCAGAAATATTTGAACGTAGTGCATAAATGTGCTTTTTTCGGACAGCACAGTGGTTTTTATGGCGGAAATAAAATATAGAGATAAAAAGATTTAATTTTTCAATGAAGCACATTTGATTCTCACCGGTTCTAAAGGTAATAATTGATGACACATTTGCGTCAATAAGGGAAAAGACCTTACTACATAATTGGGTCAAGGATACGTAGATAATCTCATCAGTTAAATGAACCTCCAGAAAAAAAATTATTTTACGAGTAATTCAGTCGATATTTCCGAAAGCTATATCCCAGAGACTTCTGACTTAACCCTTTCTTTATTATGATGCCATAGGGCGGGTGAAGGGATTCAATTTTTAACTAGACTTGTTTAAAATCTGTTTGTTTAATGCAATTTTGCACTTTAAAGTTTTAAGAGCAATATTTAATAATACTTATATATTTGTGCAAGTCTGGACTGAAATCCTGCAGTTTTGAAACTTTACTAAAATATTGACTTTGTCGGTGGAAAATGGTGAACTGTAAAGCAAACTATTTTGCAGTAAAGTGTAATTTATAGACTGTATTTATTATTGAATCAAAAAAAATTGATAGGTCGTGGTGTTTTTTTTAATTTTTATGATGCCATATGCCATCAATTTTATTTAAAGGACCTGAAATTCTGGTACATATTGATGCCATATGGCATCATAAAAACTGGAAATAAAATTATATAAGGTAATATTACATTAAAAAACACTTTTTTTACACTAGTTTGTACAAATGATGCCATATGGCATCATTCCAAAAAATTACTTGGGAGTCAAGTTTTTGCAAAATAAAAAAAAAACTTTTTAATAAATTTAAAAATATTAAAGGTCAATTAATAAGAAAATTGGGTTTTTAGGGTCTGAATCTAAAAACATGTAGCAACAGGGTTAACTAATTTAATGCCGTTGTTTAATTGGAATACTAACTTAACTCAATACATGATTCAATATTATTAAAACACTATTGAGGAGTATCACGTTAGGCCACCATAAACTTGTTTTGCAAAATAAACTATACGGCAAGCAAAATCATAGACATAGGTGAATTAATAAAAAATCAAAAATAATTTGAGAAAAAATACTTATGTGCAGATATGACGCCATCGCAGAAATTTTTGGAACGAATTTCCTTATAGCATTTTGCAGGATGGGGGCTAAATGAAATAACATTAAACAACTTTTTCTTAACGCTGTTATGCTACAATCCAGTATTATCAACCATAGATAAAGGAATTAAGTAGATATCCCACAGGCGTTGGCAAGTACTGCCACTAGATGCTGTGTCGTCGTTTTGTAACTTTCATTGACGTTTCTCGTGACATTCACTGACGTTTATTCAACAGTGTGGGACATTTTTTTCAATACAAAAATAGAATCATTTTCCAGGTAGTGCTATTCGAACAACTAATTTAGTTTTTTTATGTCGTTGTGTTCCCCACTTTCTAATTCAAATGCATTTTGGTTATGTGCTTGTTTGTTGTACTGTTATATGTACACTAAACAAAACAAAATCCTTGTTGATGTTGCCTACCACACTTTTTGTTAGCACCTTTGCTAAATACATCTTGCAAGGTATATTTTGTTTGGGATCAAACGTTGTAATTATTGTATTCAGCTCCATCTAGAAAATATCCCATTGAACAATAAATTTCCCACGGCACGTGCGATATCTAGTTAATTTCTTTATCTATGTTATCAACTATATTGGGTACCTTTGCTTCGGTTTGTGTCTACACTAACATATGTTGGGAAATTTCTTGTTTAATGGGAAGTTTTCTAGGTGGAGCCTGTAACCAATATTTAGTATATATTGTAGATTTGAATCCAATAAAAAGTAAATTTAGAAAAGCCAAAGTGAAAGCAGTTTTATTTAAATAAGTGAATTTAATTAAAAAAATTTAATTTTTTCAAAAAAGATATCTATTATGTTCTTAAACAAAGTACCTTTTCTTAAAAAAAATACCTTATCTAAACAAGTGCCTTTGCTTAAAACAAGTAAATTTTCTTACACATAGTACATTTTCTTAAGAAAAGTAATTTTTTTTTAAAGGGGTTTTCAACAGAGACGCTACAAAAGTAAATCGATAGGACCGGCAAACGACGCCATATTTTTTCCCGCTCTTTTGACATTTCTCTTCAGTAAGGTTTGCCATTTCATCATGGAAAGATATACGAGCCAACAACGAGTCGAAATTATTAAAATTTACTATCGAAATTTTGAGTCAGTGGCCTCAACTTTAAGAGGCCTCAACAATCAGCGGTGAGGCTCATTTCTGGCTGAATGGCTTCGTCAATAAGCAAAATATGCGTTATTTGTCAGACAGCAATCCACACGTAATCCATGAGTTATCATTGCACCCCGAAAAAATTACGGTTTGGTGCGGATTATGGGACGGCAGCGTCAATGGGCCGTACTTCTTCCGTGATGATCAAGACCGGCACATTACTGTGAATGTGAATCGCTACCGCTCAATGATAACCGAGTATTTTTGGCCCCAATTGGATAATATGGACTTGGAGGACATGTGGTTCCAACAGGACAGCGCCACAAGCCACACAGCGAATGCCACAATCAATTTATTGGAAACCAAGTTTGGTGAACGTGTTATCTCACGAAATGGCCCAGTCGATTGGCCGCCTCAGTCGTGCGATATGACGCCGTTAGATTATTTCCTGTGAGGCTACGTCACGTCTATGGTCTATGCCAACAATCCAGCGACGATTGATGAACTTCGTTTTATGCTTGAAAACTGTCGAAAATTGGGTTCAGCCTCTAGACTTCTGCAAGCGTGCCCGTGGTGGCCGTGCAACAGAAATCGAGTTCCATACATAATGGCATCGAACGTACTTTCACAGGACTAAAGAATTTCGTTGGTATCTAAAACCGGGTTTGTTTTATTTAAAAAAACTTGTGTAGCGCTCTTATTGAAAAACCCTTTATAAGTACCTTTTCTTAAAAAAGTACATTTTCTTACAACAAATTGCATTTTCTTAAAAAACTACCTTTCTTCAAAGAGTACTCTTTTTGCGAAACAAAAATTTCTTGAGATAGATACCTACTCTTAAAAATTTACCTATTCTTGAAAACAAGACCAATTCTAAAAAAGTTCCCATCTGCTAAAAAAAACCTTTTCTTCAAAAAACTATCTTCTCTTAAAAAAATTAATTTTCTTACAAAAATTCCTTCTAAAAAGTATATTTTCTTAAAGATAAAATTATACCTTTTCATTTCTTGAGATAAGTAGCCTTTCTGAAAATAAGTAAACTTTCTTAAAAAAATAACCTTTTCCTAAAAGGAGTACCACTTCTTTGAAATGTACCTGTCCTTAAAAATAACACTTCTTTGTAAAAAAAATTCATACTCGTATGGGGTTTTTACAAAAAGTACTTCTTCTTAAAAATAATATCTTTTCTTAGAAACAAATTAGCTTTTAATAAAAGAAGTACCTGTATTAAAAAAAGGACCTTTTCGGAAAAATATAATACATATTCTGACAAAAAGGACCTAAAAATATCCTTTTAAAAATTAAATACATTCTATAAAAAAAATGTTTCTTAGAAAAAGTTTATCATTTGCAACAAGTATATTTTCTCAAAGACCCATTTAAATTATCGAATTTTTCAGCAGGCGCCTTAGGCGTGTTGGAACTAACTAGTAAATAATAAATAGCGAAAGGAACTTCTTTCCAACCGGGTATCCCCTGACAGCTATTGTAATTTTTGTTTTGAAAACGCAGCTTGTGCGGCGATACAACCTGCAAATTACTAGATTCTTCTTTGGGAAAATCGCTTATCTTGAATTTTCAGCGACAATTCCTAATAGGTATTTGGCATATTTAATAATTCAATGACGTAATCCTTACATATGGCAACTCCAACTAAACTCATAAATTTGGTAAAGTCTTTTATCAGAAATATCGTCAAATATTAAAAATGCACTCCTGAAGGTAAAGAAAATACACATAGGTCGTTTTTCCTTTTTGGCACAGACATAGCATATAAGTGATAGTGTTGCAGTCGCTTATCGCGGTTACAGTCTGCGTAAGACATTAGAGGTGTTAGCTGACCAACTTCTCTAACTGTTACAGATCGCAATGGACGTAAAACTATCGGTTCCGAATAGTTGGATTTAAAATATTTAATAATATTATTTTCAAGAAGTTCACCCAAAACCCCCACTACAGTCAATATTCCATTATATTTACAACTAAATAATTAGAAAAATATGATCTCCCTTTCATTTTCCACCTGTTGGAGTTCATCCCACAAATAATGCAAATAACTACAGTGCAGTGGAAAATCGTTTAAACTTGCATGTATCATCACCATATCCGTACATCGAAGTATCGAGTGTCCCCCCATTCATATGTTTTAGCTAACAAGTAGATACTCGTCTATTTCGTTGAAAGACGAAAAGACAAGAAGCCGTTTTCCTGGTTGGTTTCTTTTAAAAATGGGATGGCAAAGTCGTGTTAAAATTATAGGAAATTAACATAAATTATAGTTTGTCTCCTTTTCGCTTCCACATAAAATTCCACACTGAAATTATGACTGGAAACCCCAGTTTGGATGAATGAGGAATAAGGTTTGAGAGCAAATGCTGTCACTTTATATATTTATCCGTGTAAGTGGGGGTGTGTGTATGTGGGGTGTCACTTGGAGGAATGAGAGAAAACGTTATCTTGGGTCTCTGTAAGCATGACATGCATGCTACGAAATCATTAAAGAACAATTAATTAAAGTCAAACATTAACCATCATCGACCAACTATATTCAACGAAACCAGCACCAGCACCACCACCACCACCACCATCATCATCATCATCATCACTGTGATCGGAGCAATGCCTTATTTATGGATCAGTTATGTTGACTCTGTTCCAACGTCTGGATGAACGTTTGAATTGTATGAAGAGATCTTTTGAATATTGTACAATTATTTTATGACAATAACAAATATGACCTAAATTATTCAATTTATTAATATTCTTCGGCCTGGTAGTTTATTTGTTTTTAATTTTATGATTTGTTACGAAACTCTTTTGCTCGCTGTGTATGCGGTCGCTTTCTGCGTTTAACCCCCAAAATGAAACTGAGTCACAATTAGAAAACAAATTTAAGCTTTTTAGGGAACACGAAAATTGTAATTAATTGAATATCTGTTAGAAGAAAAACAAGCATGACCCTAAAAATGTGTATCATACTCATACAAAGAGTCGAGAAATTATATAAGCATGGTTCGACTCTTTCGTCCTAGTCTTCATTCTCACAGTTCTTGTAGTAAGCATAGCTGAGATTCCTAGTCGAGACATGCAGAGCACAGTGATCACAGATACTACTACATATATATTCTTTTTATCAAGTATTTCGAACGATTCAAGTAATTGTTTGGCCAAACCTGTCTGGTGCCTAAATATTATTGCCGACCGTCTGTTTGACAATAAAGAAACCCCAATTTTAAATTTTCTTACAAAGTTTTATTTTGGTTCAAACCACTGATTTATTTTGGAATAATTCGTCGTTCAAAAATTACTACTGGACTTAAGGCCATTATCACATTGTCTGGTTAGAGCTGACTAACAGATAAAATTTTTAAATTCCACACATACTGACAGTTAAAACATTTGGTTGACTTTAAGTGTAGGATATTTCGAGATGGTGATAATGGAGTTGAAAATAATTTTCTGTTCAAAGTAAATGAAAATTTCAAGTTTTTGAATATTTTTTCGAGAGATATGCATCAGCTCATATGCAAAGTCTGGCTAGACGAATGCATGCCGTACGATTGTAGTCTTGGCATACTGTGTCCTGTTTTCAAAAAAGGCGACCCGAGTATATGTACAAACTATCGTGGAAGAAGCCTTTTATCCACCCATACAAGGTCCTTTCGAGCGTAATGTCCGAAAGACTGAAGCCGTTTGTTGCAGACCTTATACTGCGGCTTTAGACCTAAACATTCAACTATCGACTATATATTCACATTACGACAAATCTTGGAGAACCCCACGATAACCAAATCGACACCCACTAACTCTTTGTATATTATAAGGTTGACTTCCGATACGGAGAAAACTGTACCCAGCTATGTCGCAGCTTGGTATTCCTGCTAACCTGACACGCCTTTGTAGAATGACACGGACCGACACGAAATTCTCTGTGAAGTTTGGTAAAGATCTCACCGAAACATTTAATACGAGGTTAGGCGTCATGCTTGGCGACAACAACAAGTCGATATATATCTCTTTCCCAAGAACGAAGCCAAGGGGGAAAAATAAGCCTCCCTGATGGAATAGATAACCGGATATTTGCAAGTCATACTGAGGACTATTTAAAAGATCCAAGTCCTCGAGAAATAAGCAGGACTGGGATAATTACAAAGCTGAGCTAAAATACAACCAGACGAGCCAGAAGAAGATCGTAGATGGTCTCCTGTAAATTAATAGATAATATGTATATCCGATACGTCGAGGCGAAGGAAAATACGATAGGTTACATGAACGACTCTTGTGGACAGTTGACAACCTGTGGTTGTGATTCACTCAATCTCCTTATAGACACCCATTTCCCTGGCAACTCGCTATAGAGGAGATTACGATGAAAAAACTCCTTACATCAGAAGCTGTGGTTTTACTAAATCCAGCCTTAAATGGGCTGTCGCCAGCTTCAAGTGCTTTAAGTGTCCCCTTGCCCGACATGGTATCACGAGCGGAACTTCAGGCCGTGGCCGATCTATTGATAAAGCTTTACGTCGCCTGTATTAACTTTAGCTACATATCTAGAAGATGGAGGGATACAAGAGAAGTATTTATTCCCAATGCGATAAAGGACTCTCACACTGCTTCTAAACAACTGAGTGCACCATAGAGTAATTATTATAACTAGAGCGAATTTTTGACTCATCTGACGTTTCCTTTCACACACACGTGGTGCGGTCGATGTGATAGACAGATGTTTGACGAAAAGAAACTTACACCAGGTGTAATGACAAGAACTTCTGACTTTAATTTTTCATCCCGTTTTGATTAAAAACTGTGAAATTACATTTGTGCTGTATTTAGCACAATAATTTCAAGATACAAAACGAAATACCGTTGCTGTTATTTCGTAGTTTGCTTTCAACCACTGCCTTTATCTGGTATTATTGAAGAAATTCTTTCCAACATCCAATGTTCATATCACACCAGGCCAAATGTCTTAAATTTGCTGAGAGAAATGTTAAGCCTAGTATAAGAAGAAGTCTATGGAGGGCACTTGTGGGCGACTATTGATGTGAGATTGCCCTGCGTACTCCAAGGGCAAATCTACAGACACACCACCGCATGAACTGGCAGGATACATACAGAAATCGTTGGCTGCTGGGGGGGTATACGTTGGTAGCTTTGCTTGACATGAGGCCCTTAAGGTGTACGTGGATCTTGTGGGGCTTGCATACCAAATGCTCACCAGGAGACGTATTACCGCTGAATTGGGCACCCCGACATCCACGAGGTATGTTCACAGAGGCAGACCTCACTGAGGAGTCTTGGAACATTGCGCCGGATGGAATACTGGTCACTTTCGCAAATCTGGGTGCTTATGCGGTAGACGAGGCAATAGCTCTAAGGGGTAAGTATTCGCATTGTTTGACATTCGATAACTTTTTTCAAAATGCGGTGTCATCGCTCGTCCTCACCATAGGCCATTGAATGATAAAAGTAAAATGTATAAAATGTTCCAACTACTTTAACAAATTCTCGGAACAATGATTATTAAAATTGCTTACTGGGTCTTGTGTAGAACTGAGTTGGCCAGTCTCTCAACTGTTATATTCTTCATTGGTATAACGTCTGTCCATCTCGAATAGTGGTCAATGCAAGTAAAACAATATCGGTAACAATGTCGATACTGGCCAATTGTAATCGAGTTTCAGGTACAGAATTAGCCTCCAATTATGTCTAGCAATTTTCGACAATTGCCATGTGACACATGATTTAGCCATAAGGTAATGCCAGATGTCGTTCAGGAATAAATTAACTTTCTATACATGAAATTGGCAAGACTTTTCGAAAGTGTTTCAAGTTTCGCCTAATGATATACAGTATCCGAGAGGCATGATTTACCGCTGACTTACGGCTGTCAATCTACAATGAAATAGATAAATTTCATATGCAACTCGATAAAGCTTAAGCTTGATTATGTTTTGAAAGTCTAGACGTTACCACAGTGTCAATGGTTATAAACATGTTTATACTGTCGGTTTTTATACGTCATGACTATATAGGCTCAATATAAATTATAGTGTTTATAGTACCCACTTCATTTTTCAATATTTATCTTCACATAACCTCATAGGATAGATTTAACCGAAAAGGGTTTCCCAACTTACCACATCAACCGTATTCAAATGTTTTTACAATAATTTAAACTAATTTGACCCGCTTGAAATTCACTTTTTCCCCTGATTGCAATCATTAAACGAGAACAGTTTCCTTTCACTCTCATTGTCTTTACATTTGGAAAATTCTAATTCTTGGTCTCATTGATTATGATGACGATTTTCTTATTAGATTTAATTGCCCATTGTGGTAACAACATTCACATTCATTTCTTAACCCTCACACTGCATTCATTGATCGTTTCATTAATTTGTTTTTTGTTGTTAGATGTTGCAACAACTTTGATGGGTGGTGAGTGGGGTTGCCAGGCAATGAATGAATTTATATATGAGCAAGATTCTCTTGTATGATTAAATGATGGATGTGTTTTGAATTGAAATTTGAACTTAAGTGTGACCCTTATATTTTGTACACAATATTCTTTGTTTCTTATTTATATCTATTTGTATTATGGTTTTTAATACTCGAAAGTAGATAAAAAATTGCGTATAAAATAAATTTCCTGAATACAAAAGTGTTATTTAACAACCAAATTGCTCGATTTCTTTGTATTTTATTTCTACCCTATTCTTTAATTTCGTAGTACTTGTTATTTCGAATTAGAAAATATACTCTCTTTAATATTTTGATATTATCGCGACTTGTCGAATGAGGTTAATTCTTGTGATTGGTGACTATTTATTAAATTTCACCTCAGACTAAAATGCCATAAATAAATCAAATTAGAATTCTACAATATCTTGTTCAGTATCTTACAGCTAATGAGTAATTGTTAAAATCCACCTCTGGGAAACTGATCTTCAATAAGATTCAAATTGGATTTGTCAATTATTAAAATCCTGATTCAGAGCATTCTAGGTACATAATGCAGTAAAGATGGCGTAGTTGTTTAACTATTCTCACCCTTCAGTAACGTTTGATAATGTGCATGTTGATACCATTCCGGTAACTGTAGGGCCACTCTTTATGTTTACAAAACCTTCTGAGTTGCCTCAAGTTAGGCCTTTATACTAGGTACGATAACACGATTTTTCATGCAGAATTGTGACGGTATTTATTGCATAATTTCAATATTTTTGATCAAAACATTTGATGCACATACATACTAACATGACACTTGCCACATTTAACCATCCTTACAATTTAGAAAATGCAACCCATTTATATTAAAATTTTCCAAAATGTGAAATTGCATCTCGTTTTTGCTTCAAGTGCATTAGGAGACGTGTAGGGGTTAATTGTGTTTAGGATAGTGAAATTTTGTGTGTGTGTTCTACTTGACCCAGAGAACGATTTTTTTGCTAACCAAATCCTGTAGCTGGGACTTTTTTTCGGCCCGAACTATTGTACATATGTAATTTCTGTTATATTCCTAGAGGATTATGTCACAGGATTTGGATAAAAATTCCCTTGTTTTTACAATTGTGTGGTAGAAACATAAATAATGCAAAACAGCAGAAACCCCTAAATATTTTTTTCTAAAATTCCTCTAAATTTGTTGCTTGTTACTGGATTTTCATAGGCAATTTTTAAATTCTTATGTACTCTTGTCTCCATCTACTAAAGCAGGGATAGGCAGAGTTGAAAAACTTTACACCTGTTGCCAAAATATGTCCAATTCAAAGTCGAAGAAACCCCATTTCCGGTTTCGATGAAATTTGATATGCTTGATATCTTTCATTTTCGCAATAAAATTAGAAACTAATGCTTTAGCCCAAATTCATGTATTCATGTAAAATAGAGACACATCGCGAAACGGAACAGCACAATAAGTCAACAGAAAAGTAAAAACGTGTACAATATGTACTAAGGGCGTACACAAAGCTACACAAAGTACAAAACCACACGCAAGCAAATGTGCAAAGAGTGTACAGGAAAGTGCAAAATATGTATTGGTCGATAAGAAGAATTTGTGGCAAAAATAAACAAAGCTCATTAAACATATTAGGGCAAATGAACTTACTTACATAAAAAAAGCCATACGTAAACCCAGCCTTACGTAAAACCAGCCATACTTAAAAACAGCCATACTCTTCAACAGTGCTTACACCCATATGCACTCACTCACTGTACAAGACGACCGGCTACAAAGTATATAATCGAAAGCTTACAGTGCGCTGTAGACGTCTGAAAATGTGTTCATTATACTCCATTGCCACCAATACGGGATGTTTTAGTTACACGAATAGCAGACAAAGTGTTTATATATATATATCGTATTAATGTCTGAGGAAATTTCTAAAATTTAAATTTTTCTGTGTAAAAGATTGCGTGAGCCGAATACCCGTATGGAAAATCCGATCACTTACAATTGTGCCGAAGGAAACAGCCGTAGTTGCCGACAATAGTCTGTCCTAAGGTATTGAAACGATTTTTAAGCAATGTGTTTATATTTTTTGTTATGGCTTAAATGTGAAAACAATTTATAAGTTAAACAAAAATGTCATTGGTGTCGGAAAGAAACCTTAATATCTTCTAAACCCGGCAACAAAATTACAGAAGGAAGCACACATCCAATGCATGACTTTATTAACAGGTTTTTGTCATTTGTTAAACAAGATCGATAGTTCGTATATCGAGAAATAGAAGAAATAAAAAGAAAAAGCAAATTTTGAAGAAAAAATTTTACAATAATATAATATAATAATGTACTAATAAAGTCTTGGATTAAAAAATTTTGAATAATGTTTTTTCCATTTTGTTGATTAGTGTAACTCATGAATTAGCACTGTTAATTGCTATAAAATAAAGTATTCAATAAGGTGAATCGAATTTGGCAAACTTCTCAATTCAATATCGTCGCAATGCACAATTGGTTGCAATGGAATAAACACTGACCTTAAAAATATTCATCTAGTTCTACCTCTGAAAATAATTCATTGAGCAATTTTGAATTTGGAAACGCTGTTAACCGACTTGACACATCTGTTATATTGAGATCGTCTTCATAAAGATACGCATAAAGTGAAAAAACCCACTCGTTCTTCATTAGGGTGTATTGAAAACATCTTATTTTGGACTTTCACATGTTGAGGTTTTAGAAGCTGCGAATTGAACAGCTGATTTCGGGAACATAAAATTGTTGTCTATACAATCGTACTTTTAGTCCCCTACCGGCCGTTGAACATTCCATTCCCAGTGTAATTTGCCACAAAAAACAATTTTGTTCAATATATGGCTGAACGACGCACAGTGTTGCAGAATGTGAAAAACGGGCGCATACGGCAGAAAGTGACTATATCCATACAGTTTTTTCGTCTAGTGAGAGAGAAATAAGCCAAGATTGGGAAGCACAATTACCTGTATATTTTCAACACTCAATAGAATGAAGTGAAGGCAATATTTGTGTAGTACCCCGTTTTGCTATTCTAGAACATATTAAAGACAAAGTAAAGACGAGCTTTTCATTATTTTTTTACGAACTTGATATTGATTTCCGATTTTATGGAAAATGACACAGCCAACTTTTTCCTTGAAATAAATGTATGTGCATTTAATCCAAAAACCAAATAGAGCGTAATATTTCCTGAACATCGAAGTTAGGATTTGTGGTAGGAAGGGCACATATTGGGAAAAAGCTCCGGGTGGTTGGAAGCGTGGATTTACGTGGCCTTTTTTGACAGCGTTGATTCCTAAAAGTAGGTCGAAATGGTGATTTCTCGAACGTACCCCTAGGAATAGACCGATTAGGTTAATTTTTTACCTGTATTACCTTTTTATCATCCCTCTGGTTTCTGTCCAGTTTAAGTGAAATCGATCTATTTTTTTACTAGGTCATCCTTCATTTATATTAGGGGTCTCATCGGCTACGGACTTGGGACAAATTTTCAAATATTCCCTGAAGGTTACGTACACTATAAACAAAGTTAATTTTTGTAAAGATGTGTCCTATGCGTGTTTTTCGTATTCTGCAATATTTATTGTGAAATATTTATCAAACCTACTTTTAATTGCCAATATTTCAATTCAATATCCAATATACCGTATATTGTAATTTTCATGAAATGACCATAAAAAAAGGTGCCTCAGTAAGATTGAATTTTAGAAATTTAGTACCATTTTTATGTGTCTATATGTCTATTCCGATTATTGAAAATGGAGCGCTTTACGATAAAACAACGCGTTATAATTGTGAAAACTTTTTACAAAGTTTGAAATGTTACGCTGTAACCACTAGAAAATTTCGAAGAATTTTCAGTTGAGAAACCATTCGACCATTCGAAGAGTGATCCACAAATTTAAAGAAACTGCATCGTTCTCAACAAGTTCAAATTTCACGAAGCCCAACGCAGCGAATTTTGACAAAAAACCTCCACCTCCATCCGTACAAAAATTTAGCTTACTTAGGAGCTCAAGCCAGCAGACCATGGAAAGCGCCGACAATTCGTTCAGTGGGTAATGGAGCAAAGTGAAGTCAATGCCAATTTTCAAAGCAAAAGTCATCTCTCCGATGAAGCGCATTTCCATTCGAATGGCTTCGTGAATACAACAACTGTCGAATTTGGTGCTCAGAGAATTTTCACGCAATCTATGGGCAAGAAATGCACCCACAACGAGCAACTGTCTGGTGCGGATTTTGGTCAGGCGGCGTAATTAGGCGTAACTTTTTTGAAGATGAGGCCGAAATTGCAGTGACTGAACCGCATTCGTTACAAGAACATGATAACGGAGTTATTGTGGCCTCAACTGGACGGCATGGAATCTGAACGACATGTGGTTTTAGCAAAACGGCGCCACCTGCCACACTGCTCATGAAACAATCGATTTATTTATTGCAGCAACGATTTCTAGAACAAATTATCTCAAGCAATTCTGATGTCAACTGGCCACCAGGATCATGCGATTTAACGTCGTGCGATTTGTTTGGAGTTTTGTTAAATCTCGGGTTTATGCGATTAAATCAGAAAGAATTCCTGAGCTTAAATCCGAGATCCAACGCGTCATCAGTGAAATTCAGCCGCATTTCTGCGAAACGATAATGGAAAATATAATGAAAAGAGTATTGGCCTGTCATCGGAGCCGTGGGATCCGTTTGACGGATATTTTATTCCGTACTTAATCGGAACATGTATTCTTTACAATCCAATAAAAATATTACACCTGTCTTAAAAAATTCGTATCTTTATTTTAAAAAGAAAAAGTGAATTTTTACTGAGACACCCTTTATGTGATATAAATATAATTATAACCTGCCGTTGTTAAAAAATTCTCTGTCAACATTATAATAGTGATTAAAATAATTTTTTTGTATCAAAATACACCGAGAATTGAATCTTTAACGGTCCTTCAATGCGCATCTTTTGAAACCCCCTCCAATAATTGTTTCAATACCCCCTATTCTTCATGCCTTCTTCTGGCAACTCAGCCAGATATTTGGGCATATACAGATTGCAGGAAAATAATATTCCCTATTAGAAATGTCAAATGCAATCTAACCATTTCATATGTTTATACATATAAAGTATATATGTACATATATGTACTAGAAAATAAATCGTTCAATATGTCATGCCATCACATAAAAGTCACACCTCACGGCCATTGTTTCTGTGGAACAAAACACAATTCCCATTGAATGGCTTTCTCCTTAATCTATTTTAACCACAAAATATCGCCAAAAGACTAAGGAAACGCACCTCTTAAATCATGTGCCCGAGGAATATATCATATTTATGATCAGCACGAGCGTAACTAAAAAAGAAATCCAACTAACTAAACCGAAAAATGGTCATCAAATCATAACGATTTCGCAATACCACCGAAATCACACCAAATGTGGACGAAGAAAGAAACGGGGCTGTTCCTTTACAGCAAATCCAAAGAAATACAATATATTGTGATACTTGTACATACATATGTGCCGTCATATACTAGAGTATGAGTGTTTTTATTGTTGGTGTCCTAACAATGTTAACACTAAGTTCCTAGGACACCATCACAGCAAAGTACGTACCTAAGTCCGTCTTAGTGCAGGTTTTGGTGGCTCATTGATATTTGCTGTTTGGGAATTTCCAGAGCTGCTCAAAAGTGGACATTAAATGTACTCATCGTCCATTGCAGGTAAGTAATGATTATGAAGGATACCGTATTGCGGAAAATATATCGAATTCATAGTTAATAACATTTATGTGATGCACCCACTTAATAAGACTTACGCTCTTGTGTCGTTCATCCATGTGTTGTATGAATTTAGGGTGGGTAGATGGAGGTTTCTTTTGACTCTTCTGAGGGGGACGCGAATTGAACGTATTTTTATTTTTTGCCGAAACGCGGAATTTTGTTCATTTTTCTATTTGATTCGTTAAAAGACCATTAGACACAGAGATGTTATTGTATTTGAAATGAGTAATAATAATGATTAAGCTCGAAAAAAACTGTCAGTACTCGTAAATATTGGGCCAAGGTTCCATTTGAAGACATAGTTCAAAAAAACAGTTCATGAAAGTAATAATCACAAATTTATTAATAGTTTTTTAGATTTTAAAACAACTTCGCCTTGTGAAGGTGCGAAACAGAAGACACAATACCCTGGGCAATAGGAAGATTTCAGCCCTACAAATCACATCCCTGACATGATGGCACCATTCATCCCTGACATGATGGCACCAATGTGAACTACATATTTTGGCACCCCGATTTCTGAAAGTTTATACGAGCTGCATCGTGCTAGCCTGTATTCCCATTAGATGGAGACAAACCAAGGTGGTATTCGTTCCAAAAGAAGAGAAATCATCACATATTAGTTCAAAAAACTTTATACCAATTGGTCTCTCATCTCTCCTTCTGAAGGCATTGGAGACGGTGATTGACTCATATCTGCGCACGACAATAGGCACTTCTCAGCTGTCCAGATACCAGCATGCTTACAATAAGGGCAAATCTACGGAAACCGCTTTGCACGCTCTAGTGAGCTTCATAGATAAATCTAGTTATCTAAAGGAATACACTCTTGTCGCAAAATAGGGTTAATCGGTACCTTGTGTAGACCAGGGGATCATTAATTTGATCTATGGATTGTTTACGCAAAGACGCTTAATCTCCTTCCTGGATCACACGACTTTATCTCGAATTGTGAATAGAGGCACACCCCAAGGGGGACTATTGCCTGCACTTCTCTGCCATGTAGCACTGGATAGTGTTTTGTGAAAGCTGGAGATATCTGGTTGCAAAGTCGTGACATAAATTTATAATAACGAGATGTGATACTCAGAAGACTCTCTAAGTGGGTGACGATGAAAGAGCTGTGTGCAAATCCAGAGAAACCCGAGCTTGTGGTCTTTACCAGGAACCAGAAGGTTCCGTATATTCAGCCATTGTGTCTATGCGGTGGAGCAATTTTTCTAAAGGATATTGCAAGATCTCTAAGTATGATGCTCGACAGAAAACTTAGTTGCAAGTCAAACACTATGGGTAGTATCAGTAGAGTAATAGTGACCCTATATAAGTATTCGTGATAAAGGGCAACCGGAGGACGATGGGACCTATCCCCAAAAAAAGTTTACAGCTATTTGCAGCCGGTACTGAAAAATCCATTAAAAATCTTTTGACATATATCCAGAGAATGGTAATGTAGAGTATCACGGTTGAGCTTCGCACAACCCCAACGGAGTGTTTAAGGATATCATTCACCTGTTGCCGATAGATTTGCTGGGGAGGCAAATGGCTGCATCCTCGCCAAGATACCTAAAATAATTCTCGCGTTGTGGGGACCAATATGGTCAAGGGCGTATTTTAGTGGATTTGTGACAATCCACAATAGACTTGGATTACATGACACCCACTTCTACCTTTGACAGAAACTTCCCCAATCACATTCCAGACATGCAGGCAGGGTTGAAACGGATGCATAGGGTTGAAAGGGATGCATTATTTAGGCTTCCACATTGATGTCTATACACGCTGAACATTTTTCCTTTTTGTTGTTTGAATGTAGTTTGTCGTAAATATAGTATACTTGTGCCCAAACACATTGTGTTTGCTATTAAATATAATATGTTTGGGGCACAATGATTAGTTGGCTATAATGTACGTATTTGCGACCCAAATGTGGAAAATTGCTGAAAAACGTAACAGACAATAAAGAAACAAAAAGCAGCAGATTTTCAATTAGCTAAAACTATGCTTGCAAACATGTATAGGGTTCCTGCAATATATTGCTGGGGCCGATAGTTTTCAGCGTGTACCAAAGAGCTGGGTGTACACCAAACACAAAGGCTACCATTCTATTCTACTATCTTTCAGGCGGAAGTTTTGGCAATGGAAATAGTTAATATTTGACTGGGACGAAACATCATCATCGCCTGGATTATCAACCTGACTTCAAGAGCTGGCGCAACTGCCGCGCATGTCTACATGTAATGGATGAGCTGGAGAGGTTAGAAACTACCTTGCCTTGTCCCTCTCTGCATGCAAGGTCATACTTAAATCGAAATCTCTCTGACACGCGACTGATAGATGGTCTAGAGACACAAAATGCAAGCTCATCAGGCAAAGTGTCTAAGTTATGACTTGAGTCGTACGCTAAACTGGATATACATTCCTAGATAAGGTATCTCTATGATAGCAGCTGTGATTATGTGATTACTCATATCATCTCATATGTCTTGATCGTCCCATAACCAAACCAGGCTAATTTACAGGTTCAACGATGGGGACCGAATATGACGTCCCGTAGTAACGCAACGGTTATCGTTGGGCGAAGTGTGTAAATAGTGGAAGCAACGTCTAGCTTACGTAACCTGAACTAGTACTTCGCATATATCGTACATCTCACTGATTGTGAGAATCTCTCTTCTGTCCTATCATGGAATGCTATAGAAAATTATTTAGTATTTATTATATTTTTAAAGTTTCTCAAATAAAATCGTTGCCAAAACTGTAGGGTCATATAAACTTAAGTAAAAAAATGTAATTAAAAAAATAATAATAATTACCCCCATTATCATTAACCCCAGTTATCATACAATTAAAGTTAACTAAAAGATTTAGCTGCCAGTTTGTATGACATTTAAAGATTATAACTTTTAGTTAGCTCTAACCAGATATTGTGATAATGCCCCTTACACGCTGAAAAAATTTGTCTTTTTTTCTTGTTTGGATGCAAATATATCGTGTGTTTGGAGCTTGTGGCATATATAGTATACTTGTGCCCAAATACATGATGTTTGCTATTCAATATTACATGTTTGACATACAATGATTAATATATTATAATATATGTATTTATGATCCAAACACAGACTTGTATTTGCTACAAATACCACAGATCTTGGGGCACTGTTTACATCATTTCCTTGTCGCTGTGCTCAGATCAAAGTAATAAAAGAAGGATTATTCTCCGCCTACGTTAATGTTATTACATGTGTATAACTATATTTTGCATTATTCTTTCAGTCAGTGATTCATACCAAATCCTGAATGCGCGTTAAATTAATTGTTGGCTGTTCTGTTGTGTATAAGTTTCATGCATTCAGTCGTCAATCTATCGATTGGGAGGCAATACACAAATGCTTCGATGTAACTATGTGGATTTTTGGGATGAAACACGAATATGGCTCCACGTAAAAGTATGAAGCTTTGCCAGCAAATATGCTAATGTTTGCATTTAAATATTAGTAAGTTTATGACTTGCAAATATATGAATATTTGGGGATTGTTCCAAATATATACATGATTGCTGGAGAATGTGTTTGACAAAATATGTTAAAGAGACCATCTTTTTCAGACTGTAGTTATTGCAAAATAAAAACACAAAATAGTCGCGCATAAACAATTTAAACTATCATTTTAACTTTGAGTGTATCCACAAATAACGTTAATCGATCTTACTGTTTCTCTTACTTAATATTACATTAAACTTTTATGAATGTTAGCCTGTATGTACATAACTCTTGGTTCACTTTTTCATTTTTGTCTTTACAGTCTAAAGTCTGTATGATGTCCGTCTATCTATTTATACCCATAAGATGTGTCTGTCGATTTGTCTGTGCACTTTTAAGTTCGTCCACCCATCCGCAGGTCCGTCCGTCCGTTTGTATCTATGTCATGTGTGTGTGAGCAAGAGAGTGTGCATTTCTTTATACGATGGCGAAGTGATGTGCTGTTAGAATCGTGCGATCAAACTTTAACATCATCAAAAAAAATCGCCACCAAAAAAAAACCTAGACTTTTCCACTCTAATGCGAAGCTATGCCATCCATGGCAACCACTCCACATAGTCACAATGTACTATAAGCTGAAGTCAATACCTACCAGTTCCAACAGACCACCTCCACCTTTAGTAAGCACACTTAGGCTACCTTAACATGTTGTGGTTGCTGTTGTTGTCGTTGCTGTTTTTATTTTCTGGTCGAGAAGACACTTTGTAAGTAGAGGTTAGTAAGGTATCTATGTTTGTGGCGACTGTTGCTGATGCCTTTGTTGTGATCACCCTACACCAAAGGTTTGGGAGAAAATTTACATTTCTCAATTAGTTTGTTTTAACATCAAATATATATAGTTGCAACGTATTTACCACTTAAATTTAGGTATACTCGATCACAAGTCATCTTCTGGACGACTTTTACGCAATGTTATAGCTATTGGTTGAGCGAATGGGAAGGGTTTTCAAAATCACCTCTCGAATGAACAAAACTTAAACTTAAACATAACCTAACCCTAACTCATCCCTTGGGTTACATCTGCATTTGAAATGGTTAATCCAAACTAGACAATAATTTAAGAATAGCAAGCACAATGTGTTTGGGCACAAGTACACTATATTTGCGTCAAGCTACAAACACGTTATATTTGCACCCAAACAACAAAAAACACAAATTTTTCAACGTATGGGAAAATGTCACTGTTGTCGTTAAACATTTACGGCAGTTCCCATGTTGGCCAACCACACAGAAAGGGGCATGGTTCAATCGCTTTCCTATGCGTATAATTTTTTCTGGCCCTCCCAATGGCTAAGGGTATAAATATAAAACTCACTGCACGCTGATTTCTCCACAGTCCCTTTGTAGTCACTGGTCTCTGTGAAACAGCAGTCCATCATTGTGTAGCGTAAAGCTGTTTCGGTTAATACCTTTTGTGATGCCTCAAAACTTGTCTCAGTTATTGTTGTCGGACTGACTGAGTGAACACATATTAAACAACAATTGCAATTTTCTTGCTAATGCTTATTGCTGAATTTTGTAGATAGTTATGGGATCTTTTAAAAGCTTAACCTCTTGCTGTGTGCATCATAGTGTTTGACTTGTCTTTTGGTAGAAGATGATGACGATGACGATGCTGCTGCTGCTGTCGCCGCCGAAGCCTCTGCCATATTGATGGACTCTGGATGTGCAGTGAGTGAGTTACTTGGCAGCGGAGTCACTAGTTATTGTTGTTGTTCCAGTGATGGTGTGCGACAGCACCCAACTCTTAGTATACAAAGTGCATGGTAATAGTGTGAAGGTGAGTCCAGTCGACAATAGAAGTGAAGCTATTTTTTTTGTTCTTACTATCGTCATTGTGGTCCTCATAGTCGTCTGCTGCGTTTGCACAGGTAGTCAGAATTTGGTTGTTGGTAAAATTAAGTTGATACTTTAATCAAAAAACTACCAAACAGTTATAGTAATCAGTAATAATAATAATTATTATAAATATAATAATATCGAAATTAAATATAAAATTATTTGTTCATATACAATAACTGGGAAAAATTAATTTTTGGAAGACTTTTTTGCATAAACTCTGAGTTTGGTATCAAAAATTTATGAAAAATTACGTTAGTGCTAACGAAGTGCTCTTTAATTGTGTTGGTTCAACCGAATTCATAGTAAACATAATTCTAAATATGTATTTCAAACCTGGCGCTTAAAATACTAAATCTATTATTACATTAAACCACTACATAAATTTTCATCCATTGAGTTCGAGTTCTGTTAAAAAACGGCTATATGCACCCTTATGTTGATCGAATTGGGGTGGCAAATGTTACTATATTCAATAGAACTGTATATGAACACTGTATCGCCAATCTCATGGTGAACGTTGTTTAAATTTTGAAACAACATCTGCATAGAGAAGAAGTTGTCAATAATGATGATTTCGGTATAATATTGTTTTGGATGTGCCGCATTAGTATGTGTTGTTATAAAGGATTTTTCAAATAGAGCGCTACAAAAGTTTTTTTTAAATAAAACAAAACAGGTTTTAGATACCAATGAAATTCTTTATTCCTGCGAAAGTACGTTCGATGCCATTATGTATGGAACTCGATTTCTTTTGCATGGCCACCACGGGCACGCTTGCAGAAGTCCAGACGCTGAACCCAGTTTTCGACGGTTTTCAAGCATAAATCGGCCGATACTGGGCCATTTCGTGAGATAACACGTTCACCAAACTTGGTTTCCAATAAATTGATTGTGGCATTCGCTGTGTGGCTTGTGGCGCCGTCCTGTTGGAACCACATGTCCTCCAAGTTCATACAATCCAATTGGGGTCAAATATATTCGGTTATCCACTGAACGGTAGCGATTCGCATTCACAGTAATGTGCCCGTCTTGATCATCACGGAAGAAGTACGGCCCAATGGCGCCGCCGTCCCATAAACCGCACCAAACCGTAATTTTTTCGGGATACAAGGATGTCTCATGGATTACGTGTGGATTGCTGTCTGACCAATAATGCATATTTTGCTTATTGACGAAGCCATTCAGCCAGAAATGAGCCCATCGCTGAAGATGATTTTCCGATTAATTCCGCTCTTAAAGTTGAGGCCACTGAATCCAAATTTCTGTAGTAAATTTTGGCTCGTATATCTTTCTGAAGAGAAATGCCAAAAGAGCGGGAAAAAATATGGCGTCGTTTGCTGTCCCTATCGATTTACTTTTGTAGCGACTCTGTTGAAAACCCCTTTACAATTCTCGTGAATTTGAGAATTGCTTTTCCTAATAATGTACGATGATATACCTAAATACTTGTGGAGAAGGCAGTTGATGAGGTCCCTTGGTGGGCATCGAAATAGCTATATTCCCAACCATCCACCGAAATAATCAATTTCACTTCTGCTTTACAAAATTTTTCTTCTTACAAATATTACCCCATAAAAGTGCATTAGCTCCATATTTTTCAATTATTTATGAGAATATGGGAAATCAAATTATTAAACAAAAATTCAAAATTCTCACTAACTGCACTTTTGTTTAATAGAAAAAATAGTTTTGGGGTTGTTCGATAACCTCTAGTGATCCTGTCACGATCTCTAATGCGGTTGTGACAGCAACCTCTAACCGGCTGTGGCAACCTTGAACTCGATTGTGGAAACCCCTAATTGTCTGTACAACTGTATGTGCAAAAGGTTTGCACAATGGTAATTCTTTTGCATTTGCAAATCCAAAAATTATTTTTTGCAAACTAAAACAGCTCGTGTACGTTCTAACCCGAGTTGATGAAAAAATAAATAAAACATAGTTCTAATCGTCCGCCAGATTCAAGAGGTAATGCTCGCATGCATCCAAATGTGAACCTTGGTACTAAGTATTATGTGGACTAACTTAACTGTATTAATCCGTTAACCAATTGACGACCACACATTTGCGGCCAAAGCGATATAAAATTTTTGATTATTTTCGTGATATATTATCTAATAATAGCTGCACCGCAAAAAATGGGGCCACAATTATTTTCTTTTTTTGGTACATTTTTCCTCATTTTAGTTAAAAGTGAATAAATTTCCCAAATATTTGTTGATATTCGACCTTAAATTTTTTAAAAGGTTAGGTATGGACTCAAAACGTACCTGACGATTCCCTTACCTGGGCCATTTTTTTCGACCCGTTTTATGCCTTTGAACTAAATCCACGTTTTGACCCAAGTTGATGGTTTATAGGGGCCAAATCGGATCACTTAGCAAATTCACCCTACTACACTATTGTTGCCTCTACCCTATTCTAGAAAATCATGCATGGACACATTTGTGCTACATTCTACCTGAAAAACTATAGGTGTCAAAAACCCTAGGGCTAACATACTTGCCTGTGGTCCTCAAATGGTTAAGACGCGTAACATTTCGTGCGAGACGTTTTACAAAACTCTATACAAAAAAAATATCAACGAAATAAGTTGTTTGCACGACTAAATTCGTTGTTCGCACCAAATATCAACAACATGTATCGAGCTACATTTAAATGTTTTGAAGAAACTTGTAACGACTATTTAAACATCGAACAAAAATGTAAACATCGAAAAATTGCTTGGAACGGAGACATAAATACGAAAAAGAATAATCCTACTCACCAACAAATAATCACCATAAAATATACAATGTTAAATTAGAAATAACGGAAATCTAAATATCTTAAAAGTTTTGCAGAATTTAAATATATATTACCAATTGCCGAATTCGGACTGTCCACATTTTCGTTCCTTTGATGAAAACTGTAAATTTACGAACCTTACGTTAATCACCAACAATGAATCGCGCACAGCATGAGGAAGAAAATGTTGTGCAGCAAAACCACAACAGCAACAATGATAAATATTTGGAGAATCTTGGAAAGAAAATGTTCATATCAAGGAGTGGTTGGTGGTGGTAATAAATGAAATTAAAAATCTAGACATTAATATGAACAAAAGTATGTGCAGTGTCTGATGGTCGGAGGCGACCGAATCTACGCTGTCCTATTTCACACAGAGGTTACCGTATACAATGTTGGCAATAGACTGCTCAAATGCCCGACTTTTTCAGGAAACCTGATTTTGAAATATTATGACTAACACACATTTCTTTAAAAACATGTTTCGAATACTCAGCCAATAATAATTGCGGTTAAACCGGGTTCTCAAAAAAAATTGTAACAAAGGTAAAATTTTTTCCTAAAACTAAATTCTTTTGATCGATTTTTTTACGTGGAACTTAAAAAAAATTGTAATAAAGCAAATACATTTTTTTATGTACACAAGGCTGTAAAAGCTTAATTGGCTAATTCACTATTCAAATCAGGTTTTCTTTGAATTTAATGTGAATAATGCTTGTCACAATACCTAATGCGGTTGTGACAATATCTAATTCGGTTGTGAAAACGTCTAAGCTGTTGTGGAAACTCTCTTTCGGTTGCAAGAACCTCTATTGCGGTTGCAACAACCTCTATTGCGGTTGTGACAACTTATATTGCTGTTGTGACACCCACTTAACTCAGTTAGAGCTAAATCGTTTGTCTCAACCGCATTTTTCTGTGGGTGTATCACATAATTAGACATTGCAAAGACTTTCAGAGCACAACCGTCGTGTGCGTTGTAAAACTGAAGTTGCTAATCAGTGAGTCTAAAAGGAAACAAGTGCACAGCTCACTGACTGGGAGAAGCTATCCCCTATCAATTCCATGGGTATAATGTGAAGTTAAATTTAATATTTAAAATTCTCTGATTTATAGTTATAATAAACAATTGGGTTTTAAATATAACAAATTTTGCTGTTTTAGATCTATAATTGTTGAAAATTTAAAATCAACAATAGTTAGTGGGTGGCCGTCGGTGGTGCAATGTTAGTGTGCGCGGCTCTTGTGCATGATGACCACAGAACCAAACTAGAAATTATCACAACAGTTTATGTGCTCAATTTCTGGGTTTTTCTATTCAATTTCCATAAACCTGTACAGTATAGGAAATACTAATCCTCTAAATAAGTGGGTTGCATTTATTATTTATAAAACCACCCAGAAAAAAATTCGAATGAGAGAACCCAATCAGCCGCAAACGAATTTAAAGTTTGCCACAACTGAATTTATATTAGAGGTTATTGCAACCACTCTAGAGGTTATAGCAACAGAATTGGAGGTTGTCAGAACCAAACTAGAAATTATCACAACCGTATTAGAAGTCGTAACAATCGAATTTAAACGTTATCGTAACCTAATTAATTCTTCTACTAATTATAAACGCATTAATGAGAATTTTTCAATGTTTTGTTAAAAACTAAATTAAATACATTCTCGTAAATGCTATTTACATTTCGGGTCCAGCAATATAAGAAATGCATTCATCTGTCAGTGGAAATGGTTTTATTGTTTTTATATATTCTATATATATTTTAATATTCCCCGTGAAGATCAGTACACCTTTGCATGCGCTCGAACCAATTTTCGAAGCACTTGTTCCACTTCGATTGAGACACCTCCAAAACATGGTTTTTGAACACTTCAACAGCTGCTTCGGGTGTCGTAAAACGTTGACCATGCAGTTAAAAGAAGTTGTTGGTTGCCAATAAGGGCTGTTCGACGGATGACCCATCAATTCGACATGTTGAGTGCTCAAATAACCCATTGTTTCAGCTGATGGGTAAGAACTCGCATTGTCCTGATCCAAAATGATCCGTCTCGCCTTGTTGTTTTTCCTTATTTTTTCAAACACTGTTGGTAAACAGATGCTAGTATACCACTCCGAATTGACCGTCCTACGTTCCACTAAAGGCACTGTGGCCACATGACCGGTTATACCGTAAAAAACCGCGATCATTTGCTTGGAAATTATGTTGGATTTAACTCGTCTTGAAAGGTTCATACGGTCGATTGCTGTTTTGTTTCGGGCTCATATGCATAGCTACATGATTCGTCACCTGTGACGTCACCTGTTTTTTCAACATTTCTTTACTCCAATCGACACGACCCTATTTTGGGCATTCGTCAAATTATGTGGGATCCAACGATAACAAATCTTTTTACGGCCAACTGAACATGCAATATCTTATTGATGTCTGTCACACTAATGCCCAAGGATGTCTCAATCTCGCGGTATGTCACATGTCAGTCTTGCTTTATCAGTTCACGCATGGTTTCCGCCAAATCGACCGAAGTAGGATGACGGTCACGAAATTCGTCCTGGAGCGAACTGCGTCCGCGACTGAACTCTTGGTACCAGTGATGTACAGCTGTTTTTGATGGTGCTTCATCACCTGGAGTCGAAACAAGTTGAGTCGATAATCCACGCCGAAAATCGTAAAAAATCATCGCACGAAAATGTTCACGGGTTAATTCTATTTTTTGACCGAGATGCATTTTCCCAACACACTGCAAATACAACAAATAGTGTTCGTAAGTAAAAACGTTCTATGAATGTTTAAGCTATAAAATTTCACATTCTAATGAAAGTTCCAGTTTGCGTTTGGCAACACTAGAATTTCCAGGACCCAACCCTAAATAACAATCCTCGTAATTACAAAACAAGCAATTAATTCACGTTAAATGCCATATTTTTCATGCCACTTCCGACTATTTTTAAAGTCGCAAGCTTCAAGGCTGTTAGGAATTATATAATAATACGAGTATGTAGCAGTCAGAACTGGGTATATTGAAATCCATGGAATCTACGACTCCTATATATAATCGAAACCCCCTGTTTGGTGGGATTTAAAGACTTGGTTAAGCTGTGTCAAATTTTCGAAAACCTGTTCTTCGTTTTTACAAATAAAAACGATTTGTTAGTTTTGGTTTCAGGTTCGAGTACTGTCATTATAATTCAATAATATCTTGTTTAATTATTCATTCATCTAAAAATAGTCCTTATATTAATTTTCATATCTAGAATTAAAACTAATTTTTCTTCAGAGTTAATTTAAATTTTTGTCATTTTGCCCTTGAGGGATTTTTATTGTTCGGTCTGTTTTATTATAATTAAAATTTTTTTTATTTATTCAAGGTCGAAATTGTTAGTTTTTTTTTAAATTTGGGATAAATTAATAAAGTAAGTAAATATTTAATTTAATGAAGTCATTATTTTATATCACAGTTCACATTGTTTCGCTCTGAAATTTGGAAGTTGGCTTGTAAGACGGGACCCGACAAGTTGAACATTGGCTCCCGGCTCGAGTTTTGGCTCGGAAGCAGTTCTGTCGCAAGCTAATAGCAACCCTGGTTTAATATACATGTTTATATTTGAAATTTTTCGAATTCATTCGTATGTTTTTTTATACTAAAATTTATTTAAATTTTAAAATCTTAACACTTTTTGTTAATTATATTTATTCAATGTTTACAAACTATATCATTTCCACCAAAAATACAAAAATTTATCTCTCCATTATCAAATTATGGCTAATGAAATTCTGAACTGATATTATGCTCCTAGAGATTGACACTCCTAACCAATGTCACTACATATATGTATTTTTAATGATCCTCATGATAGTTTTGGGAAATTTCTCTTCGCCATTGTCCCCATGAAATCACTTTTTTCCATCTGAATTTCTACGTGAAAGAAAAACGTAAATTTTCTCTTTAGTCATTAGGCATCTGCTGAGTGAACGCAACTAAAATTTCAAGATTTTATTCAATGCATTTTTATCAAGATAAGACGACAGTTTTCAACAAAATCTACGATCTTTGTTTTTGGTAACTTATGGTCAACCGAAAGGTGTTAAAAATGCTGTCTTAATGTTGTTGTGATATGTGTGTACTTTGGTGATTTTAATAAATTCAATAATGCTTATGGATTCTGTTGGCTGAACGTGTGTGTTGTCTTATCTCTGTTAGCCAGATGCGTAATCTTTGTATTGACAATACAAGTATCTGTTATAGAGATGGCTAACGTGCATTCACAGCGGATTTTGTCATACTCCCTGGCGTTTAAACGGAAGCTGTTTGGTTGCATTTCTGAAACTGATCACAATGACAATAGGTTTCTTTTTTCTGGGTGTTAATGTTAAATAATTGATAAAAATAAATAGTCATATTCAATAAATATAATATTCATGAATAAAAAGCTACGGCATATGTTATCTGATATTTATCTTCTTAATAGAGAGAATAGAAGATGGGTAAAATGAGTTGTCTAATAATATAGAAAAATAGAAAAATCTTTTGTACGAAATACGAGTGCTTAAAATAAGAGAATTAGAAAAACATGTTACAGTGACCAATTTGACAGCTAAAATACTGATATATGTATGTACTTAGTGTCCAGTGGTGTGGAGTCGGAGGTGCAGCCGGAGTTGGAGTCGTAAAACTTTAGACGACTCAGACTCCAAGTTTAGCATTTCTATCATAAGTCAAGATTGTAGAAAAAACTTATTTGTTGACCGATTGTTGGCCTTAGGTCTAAATCGATTTGTCGTGGGTTTCTTGGTGTCTTATGCGGATAATGATATGTGTATGGGTTTCATATCTAGCAACAAAGCCAATGTATTGTTAAATTCTTGGTATAGTTGAAAATGTTTCAATTTATACTTGTAAATACACAACGGAATGTCTAGAATGTCTTGTAAATGTCTAGACATTTACAATAATAAAAACAAAAATCGAAATTCAAACCTTTTTGGCAACTCGAGACTATAAGCACTTTGTTTGTCATTAGACTTGTCATTCATGAGCATAAACATCAGCTATCGTTGATGTTTATTATCGGTGTACCGCACTTCTTGATACCAAATAAATATGTTATCGAAGTTGTTCCCATCATTACCATGTTCACAAAATATTTTGGCAATATTTTTTCAAAGTTATCAGTCAGATATCGACCAACCTCATGATCAACAATGACAAGTCTGTGGTTCGCTTTATGTTATTTTGGAAAGGGTATCAACTGCTTTTAAGTTTACAAAATATTTCTCCAAAATCAAAATAAATATGTGTATGTGAAGCAACAATGACATATAATATGCAGTGCAAATAATTTTGTTGTTATTGAAAATTATACCTTAGAAATGAACTTATTCAATATTTGAGTCGGAGTGGAGTTGTGCATTTTCAAAATGCTGGAGTCGGACCGGAGTCGTGGATTTTCAAATTGCTGGTGTCGGAGTTGATGCAGGGTCGCGAATCGTCGAATTGTGGCCAGACTCCGCAGCCCTGTTAGTATCATTTCGCATTGTATGATAAATTGATTTGAGACAGAACTGTTGTAAATTTTTTGTTTTGGCACAGTATTTTTTTTTTTGAGTTTCTAAGTCAACAAGGACAATTGCGGCAATTGGACTTCAAAGAAATTGAGATGCATGTGCTTCAGTTTTTGGTGAATTATAAGTTAATATTTCTCCGAGGGAATTACGTTATACATAAGTTATTTAAGCCTAATCGTTGTTAAAGTGTAGGTCTCGATCAGTTAGTCTAAAAAATAGCCCACCGTTTATGAGAAGCTTTTCCAGTCTTTCATTGAGCTCTAAAGGGAATAATATTTTTTTTTTTAAATTAGGAGGTATTCGATTTGTGTTTCAATTTCGTACTGTCAATTTTATGTCCATTTACTTGTTTGACTTAATAGCTCTAAAACGACATGTAAAACACAGCTGACCAAAAGGAAAACAATTTTAAGAGCATTTTTCGATTCAACCCGCTGAGTGTATTATGAAGAGTAATATTTTCTATATTGGTCTTAAAAGTTACATAATATGTTTCTCACCACTGGAAAAATAGTGAAACAGATCGCGGAAAAAAATGTGTTCTTTAAATACAAATACCCTTTAACCCCAATCTCATGGCAATCGTTGTTTCTTTTTTGAAACAACCACATCTATGCAATGGCTTTCTTTGAAAGCATGCATTGAAAGAAATCTTGTGAATATTGATGGTTATGGCAAAGTATTGTTGTGGATGTTTTCGCACTAGTAGGAGTTTAGACAATTCTCGCTTACTTGAGATTTGTTTATCCCTATAATGTGTGCTGATATACATACCTAAATACTTGTGGAAAAGGGAGCTGATGATATACCTTGCTGGGCATTGAGATAGCTTTATTCCCAACCACCCACCATAATGACCAATTCACACATTTCTTTAGTAATATTTCTATTAAAATTTACTTTTTCATAGAAAAAAAAACTCGTTCCTCCCAAACGAAATCTCATATAACTGCAGTTCGTTATCTGAAAAACGTTTGCGAGAAGCGAAAACGGTACCACCAACTGTTCTTTCGGTCACAGGAACCGAGTTGTAATTAAAACTTTTATTTATATCTTCTTTTTTGTTTAAATTTCTAACTTTTATGATTCTGGTTTCACCCATAAAGTTTGTTTTAAAAAAAGGTGGCATTTTTGTCTCTTTTATCACTGTATACCTATACGTCTGTCTCGCCTTGCATTCAAATAACAACTAATAGCGCAGCAAACTCAACGCGTCAATTGTCCATCCAAGATATATTGACAAAGTAGAAGCACTAGAGTGTGTGATCACTTTTATGTGAATGCGGGAGTATGTATGCCACTTAGTGTGTATACAGTGAGAGAATGAGAGAAAGTTACGTTCTTCGTAATCTGTGCTCTCATTAGAAAAATGGCTAATTTCAGTTATCGGAAATTTAATTTTGTACGCGTTTGATGTAAATGGGAACTCGTTTGCAGCAACATTATATCGATTTGCGATATATGAGTTTCTTTGGGAGAACTACAACATATTTACGAGTAACGTAGTTGTTGTGACTCACGCGTCATTAATGCGTGAATGTGAGTAGGATCAACATTTCCTCAGGTGAGCGTGCTTGCAACAGTTAAGCTACCAGCGCACGTATGTTTTCTACCTCTGGTTAATCAATTGAAAAAATGTTTGCGAATTAAATGAATATTGCATATCTTCTAGAATATTGGACAAAAGTGCTAAAATTCAAAAATCCGTAAACTTTAATCGATTTCAAGGAGAGGGGTTTGTCACAAAATTAGTCAAGAATATTTCCTGATTTATTTCTTTGCATTTCTCATAACACATAGCTATTTTAATATAGTCTTACAAAATAATCATACCCTTACTGAACACACTTGGAAGTAATCGATTTAAAGGTGTTCTAACTGGCTACCCCACTTTGAGGAATCATCTAGTACAACGAATTGTACACACCTGCAAAAATGAATTTAGGAAATGTGAAGAGGGCATCACGATGCCGGATTTCGTGAGATTGAGTATCCGATACCGCTCTGTTGACACAGTACCCAGAGCATCTTAGGGAATGTCTGAAGTCTGGAGAAATTTCTACACATAAGAACCTTCCTATGATAGACAAATAGGAAACAACAAGGCGACCCACTTGGCTTACGTGTATGCCCAGATATTGGACGTGGGGTAATACATCGATTATAAGACACAACATTCTCAACTTAGCCTGTGTAACATTATTTGTAGTTTTCAAATTCTCTTAAAGTTTTAAATTTTTGCTTTTATACTCTATAAAATCAAGGACAGTAAATACATTTCCTAAGGGGCAATACTCCTACCACAAAGTACATCAATACCACAAATGTTTTAACTGAATTTAAAAATTGTATTGTGTTAGTTCTCAATAGTGCACCTTTGTAAAAGATAAAATTGTCGTTATATAAAAATGTCTAGGCTGCCAAATGGGGAAAGAAGTTCAAACATTTTAAACCGCATTGGAGTCGAAAATACTTGTCCCAAGCACAAAAGTTATTTTTGTGTTATGCATTTTCGATGTAATATTCTGAGGAAACATATGTAAGACCACCTTCCGAACTGGAGGCGAGAAAACATGTCAAAAGTACGTTCGAAACTGGTGTAAAACTGTAGGCCCTAATCAGTGAGTGTGGGCCCAGAACATGTACAGCTAGCTCACTGATTATGAGATGTTCTCCACTGACCCTTTCTGGAATGTATTTTAAATATTTATGAGCATTTTTCTCATATTTCTCACATACAGTTTCACACTCCGTGTTTGACTCTTTATTCAAACAATCGCGCTATCTCCACAAATAAGTTTGAACACCGTGACAGTAAAAAATTCACTTATATTCATATTTCATTGTTGTGACAATATGTAATATTATTATAAAGACAATGAAATATTTATGAATTTCAAATTTGTATTTACTGACAGCAGCGCAGCGCAATAATTTTCTCTAAGCCTTCTGGTCAAACAGATGCCATAAATCTTTTTTATGCTTCGCAAACAAACAAACACTCAAAAAGCAATAAACTGTTGAAATTCCAGCGCCATTGTGTGCTAAATAGATTTCCAAAAGATGATACGAATTTCTCTAAAGGAAAACAATGCAAACGCCTGTAAATGAAACAACGAGTGGGTATTTCCTTAGAACGGTGTTATGAAATTAAGAAGAAAAGACCAAACAGCAGCATCATCATCGTCATCTTCGATGGGACACACTCGTTGCAAGATGCAAACGAGCCAACATGCAACTGCAAATGTTGCATAATTTTTTTGTTTACAGCTACTTTGAATGCTGCCCATACGGCTACTGTTTTACCAAAATTGCATATTGCCACACAATAATGCGACCGACGAGTAATAATAACAGCACACGCAACATTCGAGGCGATGCAATCCAACAGACAGCAATAGCACAGCATCATCAACATGTGGCTTACAGTTGCAGGAAAATGTCCATAACCCAAGGCAACTGCTGTAGCAATACCGCTGATGACTGTGTTTTTGTTTTCCGAAAAGATGACAATTTTTCAAAATCGAAACGGAAAACGCATTTTCATAATAATGCATGAAACAAACCATGCGCCTTTATGTGTAAACAATGCGGTCAATTGTTGTTTAGACCAGCAAAATTGTTATAGCATACAGGAACAGTGGGACGAATTCGGATAATGATTGTTTAATTTTGAAAAAATTTTTACTTAGACAAATAACAATATTTTTGTATTAAAGACTCGTACTGATATTAAAGTTTTACGTTAAATTTTACAAAACTCCATAGAAAAAAATATGTATGAAATATCGACGAAACAATTCCGCCGGTGTAGTTCTAAGTTATTCACGCGAAATATCAGCAACATGTATCGAGCGGCATTTTAATATTCCTAAGAAAAATTTTAAGAAATTTTAACTTCCATGCCATTTCCCAAAAAGGAAGAGATTTGTAGAGATTTTTAGTTTAAAAAAAAAATTTAAAACTAAACACAGAGAAGATATGGTCGTCAATTTCATGTTGCACAATGTTTTTCACTCGAAAGGTCTTAATACTCGGCTCTTAATACAGCTACTCTTAATACAGCTAACGAGATTAATCTGTGTTCTGAGCCCTGGAAGTGTTACTACAGACGATAACAATATGATGATTTTGGTCCTATCAGCAAATGCTGTTGGCAACATCAATTTTAAATATTTTATTAAATCAATTTGTAGAATTTTCAAACGACCCGTACTCAAATGTTAGAATAGTATATCCTGAAAAAGTATATTTGATAACACAATAATACAAATAGGAATGAAGTAGAAATACCTGGAAACTTATATTATTTTCTTTACTTACGGGTAAAAAAACAGCCTTCGCGTACCATTTGCCATTTAAGAGGCTGTAACTTAGGTAATTACCAACCGATTTTCACATGTCTCAAAGGAGTTGGAAAGAAGAAACTTAGATATACACGTTGTTTAAGAACACTTAAAAAATCTGGGTGTGTTCGATCAAGGAAAAGTTTTTCTGAATTTTTAAGGAAACTGTACTAATGTAAGTTTATTAAAAAACGTAATTACTACGGATTCAAATGCAACTTAGTTAGTAAATATCCGTTGGTAATTGACTGAGTTATTGAAGTTGTAGTTAAAACAAAATTTTTGCAACAATATGAGTTTTGGCCATTCGACTCCAAAATGCTTGGTTGAGCGTTGCTTTTTTCAGTATCATTAGTTTGTCTTTGAAATGAACAGCAATATTCGGAAATCATCTGTTTTACCCCAGTTCAAGCGTTTTTCAATTGTAGTAATTTCTTTGTGAAAATGTTCGCCTTGTCCATCGCTCAACTAGCCGACGTTATCTAGGAATAAGTCCAAATGCGAATGCAGAAATCGACTTGCTCCGGACATATCGCAGGCCATTTCACCATACGCACTTGGTTGATAATTACCTAAGTTACAGCCTTATAACCGCAAAAGGTATGGAAACTCGGTTTTTTAACCGTAAGTCAAGAGTTTGGGGGTAGTTGGAAATTTCGCAAATGGATTATTGTTTTACTTGACAACACCTACAGGAAAAATTGTATTACTTCCCATGTATTTTGGACTGTCACACAGTGTAATAGAAACATGTGTACTATCCAGATCAAATATTAAAGAGTGCGCATTTTGAGATATATATGCATGTATAACTGTTTAACATTTTTAGGTAAACTTGAGGAATGTTTTAATAATATCCACGATTCCTAAAGTATTTTCTTAAATGTTTTAATTACATTTTTAGTTTTAGAATATAAAAATGTGTTCAAATCGGCATTAAAATCTAAAATTTACCACATCTAAAAATAAACATTTTTATTTTTATGTTTATTCGTCGGTGGTGCAATGGGTAGTGTGCGCGCCTCTTGTACATGAGATCCTGGATTCGATTCCTGCCCTGACCACCTTAAATTTCTTTCGGCGGCGATCACTTCGCTTAGTTACGGCGACACTGTTAAGTATTTAGCCATGAAAAACTTCTCAAAAATAGAGTTCGGACCCGGTGTAAAACTGTACGTCCCAATCAGAGAGTATCAAATTAGAAACCGCACAGCTCATTGATTGTGAGAAGCTCTCCCCAATTCCTTCATGGGATGTAATGGGAAAAATAAAATAAACATCTTAAACATTTAATAATTAAGAATATTTAATAATTAAGAAAATAATGGCACAAAAAATTAACTCCCCTCAGTTTAACACTTTAAAATCAACTGCTTTTATAATAGTTTTGCCATGTTAGTCGAAAGTTATGTTAATGTTATGATAACAAGTAATAATTTCCCAGCATACTTTTTGGCTCATTCGGGAAAACAGTTGAATCTTCCAACACCAATGATTGGTGATAGGTGAGGTAATATCTAGATGGCGTTATACCTACATCTGCAAGAAGGTTGATGAATTCGGTAATCATTGAGAAATTTGAAGAATTCTGGATGTTTATGGCATAAACTGGGCCGAGCGTTATAATGGCTATATATTAGGGCGGGTCAAATTGTATGTAACGATTTTTTTTTGATGAAGCGTATAGCAAAAACGTAATCTATAGGTGATTCTGAGAAATTTTGCTAAAGAGACCATAGCTCTAAGTTGGATTTGGACCCCCCAAAAGGGATTTTTATCACCTTTCAGAATCTGTATTGATACCTGTAGAATAAATCTATTTAAGGCTATTTTTCGACAAAAAGTCCCTAATATCTCTACTAAAAATAAAAAAACAGCAGACAGTTGTCCGAGGCCTTCGGCCACGGACTGTCCCTGCAGGCTGTGTCAGAGACACGGCCATTAAGTTTAACCTAGAATACGCCATCCGATAAAACAGAAAACATATATAACAATAAATGATAAATAACATAAGTAAATGAATTTATTTATTTGATAATTAATTTTGATAATATACATAAGCTTATGGTAGGAAAAATAGGATAAATATGTTTTTAAATTAAAAGAGTAACGATAAATGCTAAATAACAGACGCAAATCAATTTGATTATTTGAAAGTTACTTTTCATAATATGGTCTTATGATAGGAAAAATAGGATAAATATGTTTGGCAGCACTTGGCAGCACTTTCATTTAACATAAAAATGTATGAATTAATTTTTTCATATATTTTTTATAATTATATATCCATGTTAAATTCAAATTCACATTTAACATTTTGTTTCACTTAAATACATAAGTAAATATACGAAATTTCAATATTTCATCAATCAAAACAACAGCCGAAGGTTTGTGTCCACACTGAAACAGCAGCATAGTTTGTGTTCACGCTACAAACTCAAACACTCAACCAAACACCACACATATGTTTGAGTGTATGTGTTTAAACAATTTTCATTTGAGAAATTTAAATATTAGGAAGATATCAACCAATATGAAATGTATATCAAACGAAAGATAACATCTTCATTTACCTACAAAAAAATTTTTAAAAAAAGTCATCTCGCCGTTTCCTCATAATCAATGAAATAAAGATTACAACAATAACAATCTGACATGACTCCCTATACCGTAAGGTAAGACGTATTCTACGCCAAAAAAATATTGGTTCCAATACAGATTCTGAAAGGTGATAAAAATACCTTTCAAACAAGCGCACATAGACAAATCTACTATAATTCTATCCGATTTTATGACGAATTTAATTAAATTATTCTATGTATATGTATATGGAAAAATATCTATTTTGGAGGTCTCCAAGTCCGACTTAGAGCTATAGTCTCTGGAGTAAAATTTCTTGAAATCACCTATAGATTACGTTTTTGCTATACGCTTCATCAAAAACAAATTTACCCGCCCTACTATATATGGACCACTAAAGTCGCTTTTCGAATCAATCTGTGTTGAAATATTCTAAAGTACGCAACGTTGTATTAATGTTGTATCATGCAAATCAAAAGACCGGTTAGTGATAAGTGCGATTACGAGACACACTCGTAACTCGGATCGAGACAACTTACATTGGGAAAAAGTGTAATTGTCATTGTCATACTATATAAAGAATAAAGCAATGATAAATATTACAGTTTGTAATGCAACAAAATTGAACAATTAGAGAGGTACGTTTTGCATTTTTCAGGGATTCGATTTGTCGCTAACTAAGATTTTCTCTTGCTATTTAATTTAAAGGAAAAATCGTATTGGAATGTTCAAGTGTTCTCTCGAAAGTTCCTTTACCGTGGTGATTTAGAATATATGCGTAATGTTTGCTGAATCCAAAAAGTATGCAAAGGTATTGCTACTTATTCGTTAACATATTGCACTAACATGAGACAACAAGTGGAACGACTGTTGATATTAAAATGTTAGTTTACAGAAAGTCTAATGCATTTTCCGAAACAATAAGAAATATGATTTCAAAATTATAATATTGTTTTTTTTAATGCTCATTTAAACACGCTAGTAGACACTTTTGTTGCTAAATAGTTTAATGTCTATATCAATAATATTAAAAACCGAGAGAAGCATTCGATATTAATCAAACACTCTTAGTTAATTCGCGAACTTTATTTAGGGTATGTCGAGATGTTTCTGCAGATTATCGTATTAAAAAAAACAATTTATGGCTTACAACGAGATTAGTTTATAATAGTGAAACTTCATAATTTAGAAAACATTGAATGATTTCAATCCCTGTATAATATACTATAACCTTTATTTATTTTCTAGAGAACAGTGAGCTAATTATGTAAAAAATAATATCGAAGTCATTATCGTGTTGGCGGTAGTGATGTCTTATATCTGCATGTATTTTAAATGGTTTTGTGAACAGCATTATCAACCCAGCGATATAATTTGGACGATTCCCCAGTTAAAAAATCTCATACAAATTAAACCTGTAGTGAAGACAAACATAAGTTATATTTTGCACCACAGTGCGTAGTCCTGAGTTTTGTTTTTGTTTTATTTTTTGATGAAGTCATTGTTAGGTAGCAGATATTCTTTGAACGTAAACCACTCATATTTTCTTTCATTGCTCTCTTCTAATCTTGTCAATAAAATCTCTTCGCCGTTGCTTGGATGCGTATTGCCAAATATAACCGAAAATTGACCAGTTGCCGCACAGACTTACTACAAAATTTGCTCAACAATGTCCAAAATAAAAACATCTGAAGAGGCGTGTGTCGTTAGACCAGGCACAGTGTGAAGGACGAAGGAGTGAGCATTTCTCTTGTTGGCTAATTTCAACCACTTTCAATATATTTCAGCTTTATTTTTCTTAGCCTTCTTTCGTAAGGTTTCTCCTTTTGTATCATTGGCCTTATTAGCGTTTTTTTCTTATCCCTATGGGGTGGTTTGTCCTTTGTGTGTATCATTTTCAGGTTTTGGTTTCTTATCTATTGACATGACATCCCACCGTGCAGGTAATCGGATTTTTCAAGTGGTCATTTGTGTGTTTAATTTGTGGGTATTTTAGAGGATTACTTGACAGATTTGCTAAAAAGATTTGCGTAAGACAGCTGTGGGTTTGAGAGCCGAGCATTGGGATCCTTTATGCGTTCTAATTGAAATATTGGGATGAATGAATAAGCCACGTTAATGCTGACATATGAAAAATATTTTAAGAGAGTTGATGTCATATTCCTTAAAGATTTCAGTAAGGAGGCAAGAATGTCCTTTGCGATATTTTAAACAAATATTTCAGAAAAGTTACAATTAGGAAGAACAATTTCTCTTTAATCAAAAATTAATATTCTTGACCCAGAAACTTTATACTTTTGAGATATTGAAACATATGCTGCAGATATGATAAGCTTTTTTGATACTAAATGATTTGCATATCTAATGAATAAAAATTTTAAACTGATACTTATTTTAAAGAAATGACTACTATTAACTTAATTGTCTTCTCATTGTTTTATATTTTTAAATTTATATTTTATGTACCAACATTTTTTTGATGGGATAGTCCCGCTTTTTGCGTCATTGCCCAGCATTTTTTATCTTATCCTGACTTGAATCTTAAGTAACACAATGATTATATTCAAAGTAAAACGTCTGGCCCTAAGTACACCCACAAAAAGATCGGTTGAGGCCACCGAATTAACCGCAACTGAATTTACATGTTGCACCTACCGAATTTAGAGATTGTTACAACCACACTAAAAGTCACTGCAACCGCATTAGAAATTGTCACAATCGCATGAGAGGTCATTAGAAGTTGTTATAACAGTATTTAGAGGTTGTCACAAGCGTCTTTAGACATTGTCCCCACCGTTTGTAGAGGTTGTCACAACCTTCTAAACAGATTGTCACAACCGTCTTTAGAAGTTGCAACAACCGTCTTTAGAGGTTGTCCCAACCGAATTAGAGGTCGCCACAGCCGAATTACAGGTTGTCACAACTGAATTAAATGGTGTCACAACCGAATTTAGAGAGAGTCACAACCATTCTAGAGGTCATCACAACCGAATTAGAGGTTATTACAACCCAATTAAAATTTCGAGGCAGATTATGGTATTTAGCCGTCGCCTGGAAAAGACTGGAATAACACGGTACAGAAAAGAAATCACGGATGTGGGTGAAGATGTCGCGGATGAGTCGTTATCGTCGACCAGACTTCGTTCCACGAAAGTGACCAGTACACTTTCATCTCTGCAGTGCATTTTTGTGAAAGACTTGAAGAGGTTCCTGTACAAGGTACAAACAATCAAACAGCTACACTTAGTTAATCGTCATTCCTGTCCAAATTACGCTCACACTCTTCTGAAACTCAACAACGCTGTCGTAATGTATCATGAGCTACTAAATCCATTTTCATCTGAACCTAAGCAAACAAAATTTGAGCTTCTGGCGCACTGAAAATCCACGTGTCACTCACAAAGAGCCATTACTTTCATTCAAAATCATTGCATGGTGAGTGACTTACATCGGTGGTGCCATCGGTCCTTATCTTTCCGAGTACTCCGTGGGTAACGTGGTTACTGTTATTGGTGTGGTGGATACAGGGCCGTGGGCCATGCGTTTTTATTATCGCAACCTGAATAATTGGAACTAGAGGCCTTGTGGTTCCAACAATATGGTCCAACTGCACACACTGCTCGCGCGACAAAGGTCATTTTGGGAAATACGTTCTGGTTTCACCTAATGTGTCGCTTTGACGATTTGCAGCCCGATTTTTACGTTTTTTAGGGGTACTTTTAAGTCACGAGTCTACGTGAACAGGCCAAAGACCTTGGAGGCTCCAACAAGCATATCACACAACAGTGCGACAACTCATCGCCCGAAGTTTTCGACACAACGACTTAGAATGTGGTTTTCCAAGCACAAATTATCACAAACAATGACGTGGCTCACTGGACTTATGTCTTCTTCAAAAAGGTATTGAAAAACATTATAAAGGTCAGAAATCGTTTTTAAAAAATTGAAATTATATACTTATAGTTTCACTTTAAAGATATACAAATTTTAATATTTTTATTTTTCTTATTCAAGCTTAATAGATTAATGGAAATTTAGTTTTGAGATAAATATCAACCTAGGGAATTCGAAAGCACAGCATGACGAAAATTGCATAAATTGTATTGCCTGTGTGAATTTTGCTGTTTTCAGGCAGCACACAATCATGTTTAATGAGAACCGATGGTACTCTGTATACCCAGTGTGTCATTCGAATCCATTTTGAATTCGAGACGGACTCACTTCTTCGTACATTTTGCCCGAGAACGAAATCTGGTACGGATACATAACGAATCCTTTTGCGTATGAAACTCCTCTCGAAAACGCGAATCGTGTTTTCTACTATTTCCGATTCGTCTCGAACTCGCAATGGACTTCATAGTGGAATTCGCTTCAAGTTGTTTTTTGAATTGATTTTAGAATTTGATTGCAAATTCGAAACAGATTCTGAATTCACATTTTTAATAATAGGTATTTGTGTGTTTTTGCAATTCAGAATCTGCGGTATTAAATTGTTTAGGGAAAAATATCTACCACCAGAATGTAAAGGAGAGTAGAGATATAGTATGGCCTTGAATTCTGAGTAAGAAATGTCGAGGACCCTTAGAAGATTACTAGCGTTAATTTGTTACCCCCTCTCTTCACCCCTTGCTCTTAATAATTCGACAGAAACAAATTGTATCCATTAAAAGTAATGGAAATTTTGGAGTAGTATGTTTAAGAAAATGCTCTTCGTAAAAAAATACGATAGGCCCACAAACTACATTTTAATGGGAAACTTCCTGTTTAGAAGTTATAACACGTATTATAATCTGGTTATCGATATTTGGAAAAAACGCGAATTTCGAACGCCTTCCTCTACTTAAATTTATATGGCAACTCTCCCGTTGTATACACATATAGAACATTTGAAAATCAATTCGGTTGTACCAATAGCAACTGCATTTGTCATAAAAACTGTTGCCGCAACAGAATTGATGCCATATCGAATAGTGCGATTTTACTCTATTCGACTTTTTTTGTGAAGGGTTTGCTTAAGTCGTAGGTGTCAACATGACCACGTGCCATCGCTGAATTTCAGCCTGATCTATGCCCCAGGGTTATCGAACATTTGAACTCTGGGATGTGTGACACTCATCCAAGCCGCGACGGTCATTACAAAAATATCAGATGTCACTCACAATGTCATTGATAGGCTATTCAAATAAAAATTTGTTGATATCGCACACGCAACTTGCTTTATTCAATTTTAACCTCTACCTATTCCTTTTGAAACACTCTTTAGTACAAATTTACTTTTACAAAATTACTCCTTCCTTGATATGAACCGCTTTGCTCCAATTGAAGGTTTGTCTCTGCGTACGAACGATACGTTATGGCAGCGAAGAAATTAAACAAAGTGATTGTCCTTGATTGCAGTATCGTTCTACTAGACGATTAAAATATTTTATTAGTCTAATTAATTGGAAATATTTACGAAATAATTCCCCTATATTATATATATATATAAAAGTGTTAATAAAGCAATTTCAGTCCACATTGTTTATCTAATATTACATAAGAAATGATTACAAGTAGAATTCACGATTTTGTTCCTTCGAGAACCATGAATTTGCATCTCTTTTTTCCTCCCCTTCCTGGTCCCATCGATACCATTGCATAGTTTGCATATCCACCCACCCGATATATATTACTGGAAACGACAATAATATCTATCGGCAGGATCAAAATAAATTTCAATGCAAAAGAAGACATTTTCATTGAGTTTATTGTTATGTACTCGTACTTGTTGTACTCGTATCTGTTGCTGTGTGTGAGCAGTTATTTTAGGTTAACGAAATCGCGATAAAATTGTTATAAACTATATGAGGTTATTGTATTGTATTGTAGTGGATTTTCCCCAAATACTAGATATTCCAGAGAAATGATTATTTCTTCTTCTTTGTTGCTGCTTCCTTGGATGCAATCGCCTTGTTTGCGCTGGGAAGGCTTCTAGCAGATATTGTGGGCATCGTTTTCGTATTGAATATGTAGATGAGTATTAGCATACGGTCGGTCGTATTTAGCATAACGCAATTGATTGTATCGACATGGAAAATATGTTTTCAGCAAGTTCAATGATATTTGGCTTGCAACGAATATCTTTTATTCTGCACTAGGTGAAACCATTGCTTGGGGTGTTAGTAATATCGGGATTAGAGTGACCCATATTTGGATTTTTTTGTGATGGTTTTAACAAATGTTAATATCGCAGCTGATATATTTAAAATTACAGGTGTAAACAAATACTTGATACAATACTTTAAATTGTCATATGGTCATGTGCCGCAGTTGAACCCCGTATAAATGAATAAACTTATATTTGACATTTAATTCGCACACATTAATAAGAAATGTTAATACGGGGCGACAGAATAAAAGTTCACGATTTAATATTTTCTTCTGCATAGTGGCAGCCCTGAAGTTTGACAGCTGCCGTCTACGATTGTTCGGATTATTAAAAATGGAGCACTACCCAAAGGCGGTATAAGTTGTCATTTTGAAAACTCATTACAAAGATAGGGAAAGTTACGCTGAGACCACTCTCAAACTCAGCGGTAATTTGTGTCAACCATTCGAAGAGTGATCAACGAGTTTGAAAAACATAAGTTTTCTGTGCGTCGACGTGCCGGTTGTTGTCTCGAAATCATTGCCGCTGTAAACTAAAGTATCGTCGAAATCTCGTGAACATCAATTCGCCATCGGTCACATCAATTTCAAATTCTACGAAGCACCGCGCAGCGAATTTTGACGCAAATTGAGAAAAATTCATCCGTACAGCACACCAAACATCGCCGACATGACGTTCAATGGGAGACAGAGCAAAGTGTATTAAACGCAGATTTTACGAAACAAATCATCTATTTTAATCTAAATAGGTTCGTCGACAAACCAAAGTGCTGAATTTGGAGTACAGAAAATCCACATGTGATCATCACAGAAACAAATTCATCTACAACGAGCAAATGTCTGGTGCGGATTTTAGTCAGGCGACTGTGAATGGCATTCGGTACAGGAACATAATAAGGAAGTTCTTGTAGCCGGAACTGAACGGCACACGTGGAATAACAACGGTCTCGGTAATATATTCGCTCAAACACCTTCCAAATATTCATATATTTGAAACCCCTAAATGCACTTTTATTTAATGCACTTATATTTGGGATAGTGTCAAAATCCCGAATTTCAAAATCCCGAATTAACAAAATCCCGAATTATTGCAAAGGCCGAAATGTCAAAGTCCCGAATTTTTAAATCCTAAATTACAAAATCCCGAATTTGAAAAATCCGGAATTATTGAAAATCATAACAATACAATTTTTTTTATTAATAATCAATTTATACGTTCCACGTTCCCCGATTTAAGTTTTTCGATTGCCGATTTAGCAACAATCAGCTCTTTAGGCAGATTTTCGATCAGACTGTAAAGACCTGCATGCTTTTTGCCGACAACAACTTTAAGGCGTATATGCCAAACCTCGACAGAGTTTTGGGTGCGTGGGAAGTTTTCTTCTAGCGTGTCATAGACCGACCAAACACCGTCCTTCAATATAATTGGAATTAATCCAACGAGCTATTTTTTTTTGGCATCTTCATCTGCAAAGTTGTGGTATAAGACTTCATAATATTCAGGTATATTAGCACCCGGCACAAAAGCAAGGGCCCTTATCATCCGAACTTGCAAGCTTAATTCTTCTGAGTTGCCATACTCAGTACTTAAGCCCTCCTTCTGAATCTTGCGCCAAATTATTTGGCAAAAGTGGAACTGGCATCCTTTGCACCCTGCATATGGGGAAAATTCTTTTGCAGTGTTAATGATGGCTTTTTCAAAATCTGAAATTATCTTTAGTGGCTTTAAGTGTATGTTCCATTCGCACGCTAGTTTGGTAAGACTGAAGAAAAGTTCCGAATAGGCCTCTGCGGTCTTGCGACTCATTAAGCAGAAGACTAAGGGCACTATCTGGCCCTGAATGCAACCATGAATACTAAAAAGTTGAGTCACAATATGGAACGTGTTTTTGTTTGCCTTTATTTGATATGAAAATTTGCAGACTCATTTTGTATTTTTTTTTTTGTGAAAAATTAGCGACGTTTTTTATTTTGGAATAAATATTTCCATATGTGAACTAAGACTGAACTAAGACTGAATAATTTATTTATCGATTTTAAAATATCCCGAATAGTTGTACTCGGTATTTTGAAATACGGGATTTTGAAACTCGGGATTTTGAAAACCGGGATTTTGTAACTCGGGATTTTGTTTTCGGGATTTTGCGTTCGGGATTTTGTAATTCGGGCATATGACCCCTACCCCTTATATTTGAATGCTAGCATTTACATGCTTACTTGCAGATATACATATTTTAACGTCGAACCATCTGCGTGTTTCATTCCCAGCACCCATATTCTTACGTCGAAGCGTTCGTGTTTCCTCCCAATCGAACAACTTCCAATGGAATGCATGATACAGAAACATAATTGATCATTCGACACCGAAATACTCACTTCATTTACACACGCATTGAGGAATATTTGCGAAAGAATTATTCACAAACACAGATATTCACTTGCAGTCACAATAATATATCCTGAGAACAATCTCTCTTTGTTACTCCTTTATTATTTTGCTCTCAGCAGAATATAGCAAAAAAAAATTAAGTAAACATTGCACCAAACACAGCTGTATTTGTAGCACAAAAAACAATATTTGGATCAGAAATACATATATTTAAATTTTATATCATTGTACCCCAAAAATGTAATATTAAATAGCAGACAGAAAGTGCTTGGACACAAGCAAATGGCGGAAAATATAGCGAAAAAATTAACATTACACCAAACACAGTTATATTTGTGTCACAAACAAAGCTGTATTTGGATCACAAACACACTTAATAAAATATTATGTTATTGTATCTCAAACATGTAATATTGAATGGAAGACAGAACGTGTTTGGGCACAAGTATACTATATTTGCGACAAGCTCCAAACACATTTAATATTTGCATCCAAAACCCACAATATACAGATTTGTCAGCGTGTATGAATTTGGCCGATATGTAGTACCAGCACGACGGCACCATCTGTCACACAGTGCATGAATTAATCGATTTGTTGGAGCAAAGATTTCCAGACCGAATAATCCCCAGAATCTCTGATGTCAACTGGTCACCAAATTAAGACATCTCTGATCTATGGGAATACACCATATTGGCAACATATGTGTCAATATGTCACCGACATTTTCGAATGACATCCGAAAAATATGGGTTTTGATCAGTGCTGTGGGGACCATTAGCCGGATATTTTATACCATGCTTAAGCAGAACACGTCTACTTTCCAACGTAATAAAAATATCACCACTCGGTCAAAAAATATGCGATTTCTTTTTGAATTTAAGCGGCACTTTAATTGGGATACCATTGGGATACCGGACAGAGAAACTGAATGTACGTGGGAGAATATAGAAGTGGGAGAATGCAAAAAATATATTTTTTTTTTAAAGTGGCAAACAAAACTGTTGGCAATAATAAAGAATAGAACAAAAATAAAGTATTTAAAAAAGCAACGATATAAAAGTCTTTTCACCTCTGTTTCTTTGCTTTTGTTTGTGTCATTCCAAATACAACCGTGATCACCTCATTTTTGAGGAAAATTAAAAGAATTAGAAAAATATAACAAATCTGCCAAAATATTTTCTGCAATGGTTTTCCTCGCGTCTACACTACTCCACTTCCACTCCGCAAATGAAAATATTGACATATCCAACGATTTCTCTAATAGTATAATCTGGCCTCAAGCAGAAGCTCATCGTATACAGAATTTATCGTGCTATGATTTACACATAGGTACAAATCTGGGAGCATGGCTGGTGAAAATTTAAAACTTTCACAAAAATTTGGAAATAGTTCATGATTCATAATTACAAAATTTGTGTATCAAATATATTATTATTCTTCTATAGAGAAATTTAAAATTCAGTTGAATATAGTAATTGAGCTATGAGCGAATATACGCAAGAGTCCTATAAATAAAGTTTCATCTGATTATATCGGAAACTAACACCAAATCCATTAAATTTGTCGGCAGATTCGTGACTATCGATCTTAGATCACTTATGTAATCGGTTCTTGTTTGTAGTAGCAACATTTTCCGCCCTGGTCTGCATACAGAATCATTTTGAATCAAAATTTTATTTCAGAATAAAAAGTCTACCATTTTGATATTCTTAAAACCAGAAATATTTTTATTCTGAATTATTTATTTTTAAAATCACAAGACATTTGCATTCTAATTGAAATCTGATATTTTCTTCTGAATTGTTTTACATAAACGCAAATATTCTGAAACGTTTAATCGTATGTTGGTCTGGATTCTGTTTACAAAACAGGGCCGTTTATTTATTCTGTTGAATTAAAAAAATTTTAATTTCGGTTGCTCTAACATAGACCCAATCTACAGCGTACAATAATTTGTCAGTTAGGTGGAAGGACGCACCCACAGAAAGGAGGGAGCTTAGATGGAAATATTCATAACTCTTCCACGCTGCTACATGCAGATATCAAATTTTTGTACAAAATACGACAAAATATTAAAACAATAAAAATGTGGTATTCACCTTAAGTCTTTATTCAAACAGAACTCTTAAGCATTTGCTTTTGTTCGAATTGATATTAACATCATTTCAAAATTAATAAAATTTATTTTTAAATTTCTAAGTAAAATATGCGGATTAGAAAATCGGTAGTTTTAAATACATGTTTTGGTGTCCAAATTTTATAATCGTGATTTAATATACAAAAAGTAGATAGTGAAGTGTCCACCAACAGCTTCAGGGGCTTGTTACTCATAGTCATTTAATATACATTTTCTTTAGGACTTGAGACGAAATATTTTCTCTTTAGAAAGGTAAAAGTTAAAACATATAGAGAATCCAGATAATTCATAACCACATCTCCAATAAAAACCTGTTGAAATTGGTATCGCCCTCATATGCAAAAACATTTAAAGCTGATCAATTAAGACTTGTTGCAACATTACAATTTGGTAACGTATAAATCAAATATCTACCTTGTACAACATTGAAATATTTAGTTTCCTTTTTTCGAAGCTTAAACATAAATTTTGGACAATTTTAGCTTCAACGATTTAATGGTCATTGCTTGGCAACAAGTGCCATTATTGAGTTATGATCGAAAAATCACTTAAATCTCTCTGTCAGTAGTTCACTTAACAGATACATGTTATTTTCTGTATCTTTTACATCAACAACATCAAATCTCCTGAGCACTTGTTAGCCGTTCTCGGATTTACACTCAGAGAACTATGTTCACCAAAATGGTCAGATTCATGTATACTGGCAATTATTTATGCAAGCTTAAGATCAGTCTACATCTCTATTTAATGGAGATGCAGTGTTCGAAAGGAAGTTTTGCAAAATGCATCCTCATGATACGTGACAAACCGCATTTTTTCGGATATACCGAAAGATGTTGCGCTGTTGTTCGGAATAATGCTATTGAAAAATGCATCAAGTTAAGTGCTAACGAACACTCAAATGTATTAAGAACTCGTTGGTATTTAAAATATCGAAAAGATAATAATAAGATAACAATTATCAAATAATAATAATAGAAATTATCGAAACACAAGAAACATACGCAAAATTTCTTAGCATGTCGAGTGGATCATGACATGATGTTTGTTGTTGCCGGAAAGATATTTTGCTAATGTTTCTTGTGTTTGGATGATTGTGATATTTTTCGAGTAGATGCATTAAAGGTAGGTTGATTATTGTAATAAAATAAATCGGAATCGATTTCCTACATTTAGTAAAAAAATTACCTGTTTCATAAATCGTAACAATGTTACTGTTAACTAACTACAAGTTCAATGCTAATCCAAATTTCTTTGAGTGTATCCGTAAAACAATACATTATGATATTTTATTATAACTAATGCATTATTTATGTTTAAACATGAAAATGATAATTAAGTCTACTTGTCGTATCTAACAAATAATATCTTAACAATATCTTATTGTTGTTTTAAAAACCAACACACGAAATAAACCACAGCGCACTTCACTCCTTTGACTGGGGGACGACAAAGTACGTTTCAAGTCTGCTCTATCTAACAAAACCTACTAAAGACGACAAAAATTCAAACAAACAAAAAAATATTTCAAAGATTTTGGTTATTGTACAAATAAAACGTGCCTTTGAGACGACAATCTTGACTTAACAGAAAATCTCATTTTTTGTGTTGTACCCTCAAAACTTTTTTGAGATAAAAAATTGCAGTAGCAACATTTTATGTTATAGTTGTTGTTGTTGTTGTTGTTGTTGCCATAATGTTATATTTGAATACAAACTTTATTTATTGTTGATTTGTTGTGCAGCAGCAACATTTTCTCCGTTCGTTCGAGTTTTTTGATTGGTATCAAAAATTTGTTCAGTTTTGAGATTAGAGTTCAGTGGAAATCTTTACTTTGTTTTCCGTCGTCATTTTTTTTTTTTATTTTTGTTTTAGATCGATTTGTAAGTAAGTACAGTAGCAATCAGTATTGACCTTAAGGGGTCTTCTAAACATCGCAAATTTAGTTGATTTTCTCAGCTAATTCATCAGATTGGCTGCTGAAGTATATAATTTTCATTAAAATAAAAGGAGGTAAATAATATAAAGCAAATGCAAATGTTATTTTAACCAAGGAAAACAGCTAAACCAACATATTTATTTTAATTAGGAAATAAGTGAATTTATCTTGGAAATAATCAACCATCAAGGAAAGACCGTGATCGGTTTAGACATCAAAAAATTACAAATTTGTTACTACAGCATAAGATATTTAAATGCAATAATTAAACAAGACTAAAACTCAATTAGGCGAACTAAACTGCAATGGAAAATGTTTTAAAATACTGAAACCAATACGCTGTTTTCCCCCAATAAGCCAATGACACTTATTAGCTTCGTGATATATTTTATGAAAGAGTGATGATCATTATCCTGAACTTTCTACTCATTTACCTGCAAACAACACAATTAACAAAATAATCAAATACTTTGGATTTTGTTTGTAATAGAGTATAAATTATTAATTGCAATTTTGATTAATCGATATCGTGATTAATCAGTTAGTCGATTAATCAAGAATTCTGAATAATCAGCATTGTGATTAATCAGTTAATTCAAACGTTGATTAAACATATTAAAATAGTCTTACTCAAATTATTTTCCGAAACCATACGGATGCATGGTATACAAACAAAAGGAGCATTTGATCTTTCTGTATATGGATAAAAATGGATATATTCAGAATGATCTTGGTATACCGATTTTTTACCATAAATATAGAAGGGCTAATAATAAATCATTTAGTGAGACCCTAATGTCCGACAATGTGATAAGATTTGATACAAGCATACCTGACATAGACAGCAATGAATCACATAAATGCAAATTTTGGTGGTTTTCTAACTAACCGTTCTTTCAATCTCCTTAACAATTCTTTTATATAAATTTAAAAAAAACCATAATTAAGTGATGTTTTTCTGTGTACTTTTTCATCACACATTATACATATAATTTTGTATATATGTACATACGTACACTTTTGTAAATAAATGATTTTAAAAAAAAAACTTTATTGTAATCAAAAATATACTAGAGTGCTCGACTATGGACCAGTGTGTAAATTATATATTATATTTCCTTATCTATTTGTTTATTTGTAGCTATAATATACCATTAAATTTTATAAATAAATAAACAAAAAAAAGGTGCATTTGATCATTTTGAGCAAAGAAGGTTGAAATCTGAAAAACCCCAAAAACATAAATTGGACAAATTTTGAAACTCTTGATTAATACAGCGAACTACAGACCCGTCATTCAGGAGCATGAGCTTGGTTAATAACTTTTTATCTGACTGTTGAATTTGAAAATATATTACTAGAATATTTTGTAAACATGATAGTGATGGGAACTTCGATTGCAGTCTAATTTGGTATCAACGATAGCTGATGTTCATGCTCATGAATGACAAATCTGTGGTTCGCTTAAATGTTTAGATCAATCAATTAATGTTGATTAATCAAAATGAAGATTAATCGACTAAATGTAAATATGATTCATCAAAATGCATGATTAAACTATTATTAGATTAATCAGGGTGTCGATTAATCATGTTGCATGATTTTATGCCATCACCCATAGGATGGGGTCATGTATCATTTAATACGGGACAAAATTTAACGCATAGAAGGAGCCATATTTTTACACCCTTAGTATCTTTGGACGAAATTCGTTTTGGGACCCTTTAAGACGATTGAGCCATGTCAGTCTGTCTGTCTGGCTGGTCAACACGATAACTGCCGTAAATTTTTATCGATCACAGCAAAATTTTGTCAGTAACTATTATTTGCCAAGGTTAGTTTGAGATTGAAAATGGACATTTTGGCCACGCCACTTCTGGTACCTTCCCATACAAATTGACACATTTAGTAAGAAATCATGTTTCTTCCAAAACCTATTTCTGGTAGCTGTGATGAGTTTCAATTCAAACATTTGTTAATAATCTATAAATATCTACTAAATTGGAGAAAATAGGAGATGTCGCCAAGCCCATTCTGGTAAGCCATGCAAAAGCTTGGTGGTCGTGTGCGATAAGTCGCGTGAAACACTTCCAATCTTAATGAAATTAGGTTATAGGCTTCACGTCATCAAACGCCAGTCACCGATTAAGAAAAGGGTGATTTTGCCACGCCCATGTTGGTGCCTCCCATACAAGAGTTGTTCGGCGGGTGGTTGTTCGGCAAAATCGAACCAATTTCTGAAATTTTTTACTAGACAAATTTTAGTCAAATGCCACTCTTCTATGGAAAATTAATCGTTTTGCTACGCCCATTCTGGTACCTCCCATATAAAAGCTTGTTGGCCGTCCGTGTTGTCAATGAGATAAGTCGCGTGAAACACTTTCGATTTTAATGAAATTAGGTTATAGGCTTCGCCAGTCACCGACTAAGACAGAGGCGACTTTGCCACGCCCTACCAAGATAAGTTGTGCTGCCGGCTGGTTGTTCGGCAAGGTAACTTTCGCAAAATCGAACCAATCTATATGAAGTTTAGTACTAGAAAAAATTTAATCAAATGCACACAAAATTTGGGCAGATGACCGGTTGATCCACACGATAACTCGCGTAGACTATAAGCAATCTTAATTAAATTCGGTACTCGGCAATATTTTCCTAAAAATTAAAGACTAACTACTGTCCACGCCCATTTTTGTACCTCCCATTCAAAAGTTGGGCGTCTTTCCGGCAGGCCGACTCGATATCTCCCGTATACCACAACCGATCTTAACAAAATTTGGTACTGATCAATATTTTGTATAAACAGATAAACAACTGCGCCATGTCCTTTTTTGTACCTCCCATATAAATGTTGGGCGGACAATTGGCTGGTAGTCACGTTAACTCGATAACTCCCCATAATCACTTAGGATCGTAAATTAAGTTGGGTATTGAATAATATTTAGCGCAATGCCACTCTGCTATTTAATATTGCCAATATTCAGTAGAACTCCTTCGCAATGGATGACTTCGGGTGAGGGTATGTTTAAGTCGGTTCACCCGACTGAAATTTCTGTACTGGTTTTATACAATCATTACACTCAGAGATGAATTTGGTATATTTTATCCAGCACTACTTAGTTAAATCTAAGTATTACACGCAAAGAGGATTGCCGTTCCCTACTAGCTTATTTTAGAAATAATGACATGTCGCTCTCAAAGTCAAATAGGTTTTTTTCTTACTGACGCAATAAATCCGAAATAAATTCAATGTAATAAATCCAAAATCGACAAGATTGACAAGAAACAATTTAAGAAGATACCGAAAATGTATTATGCGAAAAGGTGCTATTTAAGCAATCAAAATTATTTCAGAATAACGAAGAAAGGGTTTATTTCATTAATTTGAAGCCTAATCTTAAAAGTTTCTTCTACATTATTTCCTTAAAAACTTTACGATATTCGTGTTAATATAGTTTTCAATTTTGATATTTATAAAATTAAAGATTAGTAATAAGTGCATTCAAATTGCACAAAAGGCAAGTAAACTAGTTTGTCCCTTAAGATGACTTTTTTTTATTAAAATTTCTACATCAATACCATCATATTTATTTTCAGGCAGAGACTATTGTTGTACAACAACCACATATTATTTTCAATGCTAACGCTGCATAGCTTCGACGTAGATAACGCTGTGTGCTAACGCTCTCTTACTTGCATGTGTTGACTTTGTTAGATTATACCCTACTCGTGCCTATCGATGTAAGCACATCAAAAATTATTTCCAATACATCCCATGAAGGGCCTGGCTAGACATTCTCATGAGAGCTGTGCGCTTTCTAGTTGTACACTCACTGATTAGGAACTACAAATTTACACCGGTTCCGAATGGGTGTTTGAAAAGCTTTTCTCTCGATCTATAAATCAATGAAAGATATAAAACAATAAAATCCTTATATCGTTCGGACACTCGCAAATCTTCTTTACACAAATCGAGTAAAATGAAATGATAAAATTACTAATAGTGCGATATTGAAATTGTACACAAATTAAAAAATCAATCAAATACAAAAGAATATAAAATTTAGTGAAAATATTTTCAAGGATTCATAATTCTATGTTTTTCAATCATAAGCTGATTTGTGATAATTAACTGAAAATTTAAAATGATATACACATACAAGAATTTAATTATATTTAATAGTCATTTTTACGAAACAATTTTATTGTATCGTTTCTAGGTCATAAAAGTAACAGACTTCTGCATTGTTATTTTCAACCATCAAACACTTGATCACTCTGTTCGTTAGTAGTCAATTGATAACGCATCTAAATCTATTCCGGATTCAACAATTAGTCGCGATAATTATTTTCGTTTGAAAGACAATCGCCTAGTAATTTGTCTCCTTATATATAATTAATAAATATTTCATGTCTAAGAATTCTTTGAATTTCAAATCGATAAAATATCTCCTCGGCCTCTGCTGAAATTGAAAATTATCACCTCGCACCTATCGAAAATTATTTGCTGGCAATTTGGCACAATGATATTTTGATTAAAATCACGTACGAATTGTAATAATTTGTTTTCACGCTTATGCATACAATTACCGGAAAAAAACGTAATAAATAACAATAAAACGCCAACAACAACAACAACAATAATATCACAAATAACAGAGGTGATCTGTAAAATCTCATCCAATACAATATGTGGATACATGGATGGTCCTATATATCGCAACACCAACAACAACAACTTGCATCAACGATTGTCTACCATCAGCACATCTTCTTCATCAGTCGGCAAGTGCTGTGGCAAGGTTTCAAGTAAGTGAGTACCCCCAGCAACAGTAACTACAGCCAATAACAGCAATCAACACCTGTCGATCGCTTTCAGTGATCTCGCAGAAACAATAACAACAAGAGTAAATGCTGCAGCAGCCGCAATAGCAATAGCAACAGTATCAGCAGCATAATTCAATGCAACACGTTTAATATGCAACACAAAACGAAAGAAGTATTTAGAGAATAAGTAGAGCGGCGGCCAAACCAATGCACTTCTTCAAGAGAGCAACCATAGGATATGTGTGGTCAATATTTATTGAGTTTGGATATCATGCCTAAGCTTGGATGAATTCAAGCTAAGTCACCGGAGTTATGATAAATATTCATTAGAGTGACCAGACAGATAATTATTTGTTATAATAAAACAATAGGCTTACTACTAATGTAAATATATATAAAGGGTGGCTCAGTAAGACTGCACTTTTTAAACGTAGTGTAGTTTTTTTTGTACAAGTGGCAACTCTGAAATTTTGCAGTTGTCACTAATGTCTATTCCGATTATTAAAAATGGAGCGATTTACGAAAGAAGAACACGCTGTAGTTGTGAAACTTATTACAAAAATTTGGAAAGTTATGCTGAGACCGCTCGCAAACTTCGAAGAATTTTCAGTCGAGAAAGTGCACCTAATGTGTCAACCATTTGAAGAAACTGGGTCGGTTATGGACAGTAAGACTCCTGTGTGTCAACGTACCGGTCGGTCTCACAATGAAAATATTAAAATATTTGTAATATTCAACCTCACCACCCACACAGCTCGCTAACTACTCCACTAACTAGAGTAATATTAAAAAAATTTTTATTAAAATTTGACGTTTTGAGTTATTTTTTTACAATATCAATTTATGTCGGGCTTTAAAAAAACCCTTCCTTACTTAAGTATTTAGTTAGGTGACCTCAATCAACCCAGAGGGATCAAGGACCAAGCTCTCGCGGGCAATATTGCACCTGGTATTTCCAGCGTAGTATGGGTCATCCTAGTTTTCGTTGTCCTTCGAGTACGTCTTCGAATACCTTTCGCACTGATTCATTCTGATCCATTCAATGGCATGGCCTAGCCAGCGTACATGCTCTATTTTGATACGCATAACTACGTCGATGTCGGGATACAGATTATACAGCTTGTGGTTCATCCGTCGTCGATACTCACCGTTTTTTATTTCGGAGCATTCATCTCCCATGCGATATGCAATATTGGAAAGAAGTTCCTTATCGCACGTTGTGGGATGGGGGCTAAATGAAAAAACTTAAACAACTTTTGTTAACAACTTTGTTGCAGCCCAGTATTATCAAGTATATTAGGTACTGGTTTGTGTCTAGACTAACATATGTTGGAAAATTTCTTATTTAAGGGGAAGTTTTCTAGGTGGAGCCTGTAACCAATATTAAAGTAAATTTAGAAAAGCCAAAGTGAAAAAAGTTTACAAAAAGAAAATTTTCTTAAATAAATGTCTTTTGTTAAAAAAATTAATTTTTCTCAAAAAAAAATATAAAGTACCTTTTCCCTAAAAACATACCTTATCCTATACGGTATTATATTGAACTCTATCAAAATATAAATAGAAATAATGACATTATATGATATAATGAACTTATTTTCATACTTTTCTCTACTATTTCAACATATTTTTTGAATTATCTTCTTAGTAGTTTGAGTGAGATAATCTCAAACATTTAGAAATTTTTGCTTGCATGTGAAAGGGGCCCCTGAATCCCGGGGGCCCCATATCATTGATACGGCTGATACGGCGGTTCCTACGCCCCTGCCTATACCTTTTCTTAAAAAAAGTAAATTTTCTTATAAAAAGTACCTTTTCCTAAAAAAGTTACTTTTTTTTAAATTAGTACCTTTTCTTCAAAAAGGAAAATTTCTTACAACAAATTGCCTTTTCTTAAAAAAACTAACTCTTCTTTAAAGAGTAACTTTTTTGGCGAAACAAAATATATTTTAAAAATGTACCTATTCTTGAAAAAATTACCAATTCTAAAAAAAATCCCATTTCTAAAAAAAATCTATTTTTTTAAACAAACTACCTTCCCTTAAAAATTACTTTTTCTTAAAAGTACCTTTTCTTAAAAATAAAATATTACCTTTTCTTTTCTTTTCTTTGCTTGAGGATAAGTACCCTCTCTGAAAATAAGTAGATTTTCTTAAAAACATAACCGTTTCCTAAAAAGAGTACCACTTCGTAAAAAGTACATGTTCTAAAAAAAGTACTTGTTTGCAAAAAAATTCATACTTCTATGGATTTTTCTTACAGACAGTACTTCTTCTTAAAACTAGTACCTTTTCTTTAACAAAAACATTAGCTTATAATAAAAAGAAGTCCTCCTCTTTAAAAAATTACCTTTTCTGGAAAATATAATAGATATTCGTAAAAAAAAGGACCTAAAATTATACTTTTGAAAAAAAATACATTCTTTAGGAAAAAAATCTTAAAATAGTTTGCCATATTACAAAAAGTATCTTTTCCTAGGCGTGTTGGAACTAACTAGTACAAAATATATGGCGAAAGTAACTACGGTCCAACCGGGTGTCCCCTGACACTTCATTTGATTTTTTTTGTTTAAAACTTTTTAGAGGTTTCTTTCTTTTTGTTCGATTTACCCTTTTAAAAAAATCGCATAAGCCGCATCCTTCTATCTGGTCACCCAAATTCCCATTCAGTACTATTGAAATGCAATTAAAGTTGAATAACTCTAAACGCAGAATATGAATTTCACCAGACCTCCAAACATTAAATGCCGACTGACAGGCGTTTTGTTCTCTTTATTACAACTTGATTTCCAATATCCACGACGGCATGAACGAACAACTATTGGAAACGTATGTTCATATCTGTTGAGATTGGTAAATCATTTTACAATGATCGCAGCCGCCGTCTGCCTTCGTTACAATTCACGTTCTGCAGAATTGTGTAATTGAACATCGCGAAGGAGAATGAATTGAGAAGATTAGAGTAACATATCATCATGTACGTTTTGGTCAATTGCGTTGTATTACAAATTAAGATTATTAGACATGCATTAGCGTGGCAGAGTATATGATTACAAGATTTAATGCGGGATTAATATCATAGAAATTTATGCCCATATTAATGTATCTATGTACTAATGTTATTGTGTAGTGTACAATTTCAAGGTTTCTACTGAGCTTATCCACAGAGTTGTTAAATACCGAGAGAACTACATTGGTTCTAACTTTACGGAGTATTTTTAGTTGAAAGTGATCTGAGGGTAGATGTGGGGACAGATGGAAAATTGCTCTAAATTGCAGGTAAATTCAAATCGAAGCTAAATATAGATCATATTTAGAAAAAATTTAAAACATTCCATAAAGGGAATTTGGCAGAGCATATCGCTGCCATTAAGATGAAAGCTCTCTCCTACTATAAGACGCAGTACCGTTTTATATCGTTTCCGTACGGTTAAGCCTTTGCAAATCGATAGTGCTATCATCACTTAGAAAGTGATAGTCGAATTAAATGAAAAATAGTCAGTACAAGAGCTGAACCCGCATTCTTATGTATAAAAGCAGCACACACTTCCAATGGCATATGCTCCCTATGTCTATGACTCATCCAGATTTGCAGTTAACGCTATAGTTTTATTTATTACACAACTTGTCATTTTCGATATTCCAAATATTTTTCTTGCCTTATAAAATCCGGAAACTTCTGCAACATTTAGTTCCCTGCAAACCAGTTTAAACATATTTCTATGGCTTTATAATTTTTCTACAAAAAACAAATCACAAAATATGAACACACATGTGTACGTAAACCCAGAAATTTACAATTTCATATTTGTAACGGCAAATTTTAATTCAAAATTGATTTATTGCAATTATTTTATAATCCACCTTGTGTGACCCTCACATACGCATTTTTCGATTTCGATGCATAAGAGCTTCCACAAACAGCAACAACGTAAGCGGTCCGTCCATGCGGCATGCTTTAACCAGTAGTAGCTGCACCACGGTGGTAGTAGTGGCAATACTGTTTTGGCCAATAATATGAAATTGCCCAAAATAAAACTCATTATTCACTTAAATGCTCATGCTCGTACATATGTACGTATATAAACCGACACGGTTGTGCATTTATGTGGTATGTAACTGCATTCACACTCACTGCGCATGCGTAAATTGATTCCGTTTATGGTTTTTATTTTCCAAAATAATGTGATCACATGCAAGTATTTCTTTTGGCCAAATGCAAATTTAATGGCTGCTGCAATTTCTGATTGTGTTTTATGCGTCATAATGATGTTCATGTTCGTTGTTATGCTTTACGAGGATGTGAGTAGCAGCGAAACATCGAGCGTAATCACTGGCTGCCTTTTACGCAATTTCCGAATTAAAGTTACGCATTAAAAACGAATTTATAATGAGATTGTAATGGGAATTTTCGAATAAAATTTGAACGTAATCGTACATATAAATATAGTACACATACACACAAATTCGTACGCAGAAATATGCGTAAATACGTTAGGCTTAATTCCATCTGATGTGTGGCAAAATATGTTTCATATGTTTAGCTGTGGCGCAGTTCTTTTAGAAATGAAGATGGGTTGATGGCCACCTTTTTTTTGGCGACTGTCTTCTATCTAGGTGATGGCGACACTTTTAAGTATTAAGTTGTGTAACAGTTTCTTAAAATCGATGATATCGAGGTGACGCAGACGGTACCAATCAGTGGGTCTAACTTTATGTAAAAACGGTGTCACATTCTATCGTTAAATTGGGTGGAATTAAAGTGGAAGTATCGTTACGTCCTCGACATCATTTAGTTACTTATTTAGATATTTCGTATTTGGATATACAATTCCTGCTTAATAGTAGACAATTTCCAATGATATTTCCAATTCACATAATTTAAAATTCAATTCAATATCATAATTGGAATTAATTCTATTAAATTTTCAAAGGGCCCTAGCAGTGTGCTCATTCATAGTATAATTAGTACTATAAACCTCGTTTCTGTCCATTTTAAGACCGTTAAGGGGTGGATGGATAGGTGAAATATATTACTCTGTCACAACACAGCTTGAGAAAATATGAACATATTATTGGGGTTATTTATAAATTTGAATCAGGAGTGTTTGTTCTACCAGCTGATCGACCTGGTAGTTGGAAAGTTCATACAGGATAGAATGTGAAGAGAATGAGCGATAGCTATTGATATGAGCTCTGAGCTATTTATATTCTTCAATTAGTATTAACTCTTAATGTATCTATAACACCTTGCGACAGTACTTACTGGACTTGAACAAGACCATATACATATGAAACTTGAGGTCGCATTGAATTTAGTGGAACTGCGTTCTCAGATTTCAATATGGGTATCAAATGAAAGAGAACAATCTCTAGAAATAGAAACAATTTGCTGTTTTAATTTTCCAGGACGAAAAATGGTAAATAATGGCCAATTTCTTTAACAAATACCTTATGCGTACTTTACCACTTACTTAAATTTTGTTGTTGTGCTTTGGTTATTAGTTGAGTCTTAACAAAAAATATTTTAAAAACAATTTAAAGACACTACATAAGGTGTCAGGGAACACCCGGTTGGAACGAAGTTCCTTTCGATGTATATTACTCGTATGTACTAGTTAGTTCCAACAGGCCTAAGGCGCCGGTTGACAAATGCTATAATTTAAATGGATCTTTTACCTTTTGTAAAATGATAATTTTTTTTAAGAAAAATTTATTTTTTATAGAATGTATTTTTGTTTTGTATATTTTTAGGTCCTTTTTGTAAGAATATGTATTATATTTTCCCGAAAAGATCCTTTTGTAAAGAGAGATCATTCTTTTATTAAAAGCTAATTATTTTTAATAAGAAATACTTTCTTCAAAAAGAAGCCATAAGAGTATGAATTTTTTTTGTACAAAGAAGTACTTTTTTAAGAAAGAAGTGGTACTCTGGAGTATTAGTAATTTAGTAATTTAATTCATTTATTAGAGCCTAGCATAACAAGAATGAATCTTATAAATTACTGTACTAGTGGTAAAAGGAACAGTTGCACGAGAGTGTAATTAAATATAATATATTTTAAAAGTTATAAAAAAAAAAATAGGTACAAACATGTTCAATATATAACATGTTGTTTACAATACTTATAACTAGTACTATACTAAAAACTAGTTTGAATAATTAATTTAAATGATTGATTAGCTCGTTAGCTCCACGCCTAGATCGGCCAAATTGTATTCTCTCAAATAAGTAATTGGGTTCCTCGGTATAAACTATTTTGTGAAAGAGTAAAATTGACTTGAATTTAAGAACATTGTCAAATGTCATATTATAAATCTGATACGAATAAGTTGATATTCTATCATTTCGGTTTTTATTAAATATGTATATATCTGGCAATATTATTATAAGTAACTTTCATCTTCTGGTAATCAGTACTGTCACAATTTTGATATAGTTCACAGCCATACATAAGAATGGGTATTAAGTAACTTTTTGCAAGTAGCATTCGAATTTGAAAGGGTGGTTATATTTTTAAGAAAATAGAAGGGAAAGGTTATATTTTTAAGAAAATTCACTTATTTTCAGAAAAGTTACTTATCTCATAAATAGAAAAGAAAACGTATTATTTTATTTTTAAGAAAATGTACTTTTAAGAAAATGAATTTTTTTTAAGAAAATGTATTTTTTAAGGGAAGGTATTTTTTTGAAGAAAATTTAGTTTTTTATGAAATGGGAATTTTTTTAGAATTGGTCCTTTTTGCAAGAATAGGTACATTTTTAATAGTAGGTACTTATCTCAAGAAAAGTTATTTTGTTTTACAAAAAATGTCCTCTTTAAAGATATTTTATATTTTTAAGAAAAGGCAATTTGTTGTTAGAAAATGTACTTTTTTAAAAAAGGTGGAAAGAAATGTTGGGAACATTGATGGTTTAGGCAATTCTCGCTTAGTTGAGATTAGTTTATTCCTATAATGTGTGATGATATACCTAAATACTTGTGGGGAAGAGAGCTGATATGCCTTGGTGGGCAACCATCCACCATAATAATCAATTTCACATTTTTCAGTTTTTAATATTTCTATTAAAAAGTACTTTTTCTATGAATCTTGATCTGGAACCAAACAGTTATTAAAAACATAACAATTGAAAGATCGAATAATACAAATGTACTTTCTCAAATGTACTTTCAAAATGTACTTTCTTTAAGCAAATGTACTTCTTTATGATATAGTATTTTTTTAAGAAAAGGTACTTTGGTTTAGAATATGTATCGGAATTTTTTTTTGAGAAAGAAAAAACGGCGCTTTTTTAAGAACATTTTATTTTTGACGTAGAATACGTCTTACCTTACGGTATGAGGAGTCATGTCAGGTTTTTATTGTTGTAATCTTTATTTCATTGAATTTGAGGAAACGGCTAGATGAATTTTTTTAACATTTTTTTGTAGGTAAATGAAGATGTTATCTTTCGTTTGATATACATTTCATATTGGTTGATATATTTCTAGTATTTTAATTTCTCAAATGAAAATTGTTTAAACACATACACTCAAACATATGTGTGGTGTTTGGTTGAGTGTTTTTGGTTGCTCAACATTGCTTAGGAACATGTATCTAGTAAAAAGTGAAACGAACAGCAAGCTAATGTTGCTTGGCAACATGTGTCTAGTAAAAAGTGAAACAAACAGTAAGCTAACGTAATAAACCTTTTTTGCGAAAGCTTCAATAAAGCTGTTGTAACATTAATTTTGAATTGTAAAGCGTAAAGCTTTCACACAATGCTCGAATTCTAATGCGAAGACTCAATAAGGTAAACCTTTTTTAATATTACCTTTTTTATCTCTGACACAGCCTGCAGGGACAGTCCGTGGCCGAAGGCCTCGGACAACTGTCTGCTGTAATTTTTTTTAAACTTCTTTCACTTTGGCTTTTCAAAATTTACTTTTTATTGGGATTAAAACTACAATATATACTGAATATTGGTTACAGGCTCCACCTAGAAAACTTCCCATTAAACAATAAACTCCCCAACAACTTTTAGTCTAGACACAATCCAAAGCAAAAGTACCCAATATAGTTGATGATACTGGGTTGTATCATAATAGTGTTAAAAAATAGTTCTTCATTTAGCCAAAAAATGTCGTTCCAAAAAATTGTTGATCGGTATAGCAATCAAGGTTAGAAAAATATTGGACAGTACTTTTTGACTTGAACAAGACCTTAGACACGTGAACCTAGAGATCGCATATTGAAAAACTGTGTACTATTATTTCTGTTGTTTGATCTTTCCTCCATCCATACTTCCATCCATCAATCCATGTCAATATGGGTGTGGTGTAGCCGTCGATGTTGCAACGGTTAGTGTGCGCGGCTGTTGTGCGAGAGAACTTTGGTTCGATCCCTGCTCTGACCACCTTACACTTCTTTCAACGACGGCTGCCTCGCTTAGGTGGTCCTGATATAGCATCTCAAAAACCCGTTCGGAACCGGTGTAAAACTGCAGCTCCCAATCAGTGACTGAAAACTAGAAAGCGCACACCTCAGTGATTGTGGGAAGCTCTCCCCTACCTCTTCATGGGATGTAATGGGAAAATATTTATTTATTTTTATGTCAATATGGCTATCAAATTAAAGAGGACGATCGGTGGAAATGAAATCTAGTTTTAGTCGGATTTATCAGGACGAAAAGTTTTAAAAAAAGGTACTTTAAAACACTAATCCTTTCATACTCTTGAGACCTTCTAACAAATTTCGGATCAGGTTTAAATTACATTTCTTTTGTGAACGGTCACCTCGATCTGTGTAGGCGATACTATGGATTAATTAGAAAATCTCCAAGTTACTAGTAATTCAGATAGCCCACAGTGATTTTCAAAATGAAATTCACAAATTTGTATAAAATGGGATTTCCAACAGTAGCTGAAATCGGTTTGATAAAACCCGTCATATTTATAAACCAGGTAAGACGGTTTTGACAAAATACCATTAAACCCCCTAATCAGTATTGGTTTTTAATTCGCTAGAATTTGCTACTGTCGACAAATTTGTTCCAAGGACAAGGTTTTACTGACTTCTTTGTATTCTTTAGGAAAGGATAAAATTATAATGGCTGCTTGTATTCTTTAAGAAGATTATCAAAGACGATTGTGACATAACGCCGTTTAAACCCCTAATTTCTTTTGGTATTAAATTCGCTAGAATTTGCTATTGGTTTTACTGGCCTCCTTGTATTATTTAGGAAAGGACAAAGTTATAATGGCTTCCTTGTATTCTTTAGGAATAGGTTGTTGGGATTAGTTATATTTTATTTAGTTTTAAAATGCACTTAAATGAGAATAACTTTTTTAAATCTCTTAAAAATACAAAAACTAGCTTGGAACTCCTCGTCGACCCCAGTTCGGTCAATTTAAAATTAAATATTTGAAGGGGCGCCTAAGTTTACTGCATATTCTCCAATTTTTACTCCACTACTTCCATAAGAATTAATATAAACATTTTATGACACAAAAATAAAATCTCAACCATCGATTTAACTAAAGTGGAATTTTAAAATATAAAATACAGTGGCAATAGTAATGTCTGTTTGTAGCTCTGTAAAGCCCAGGTTTCTCTCAATTACATTCCATTCATAATGTATATCACTGTCATCCTTGACGTAAAGACCCCTAATTTCCCTCAACAGATCCATGAATTTTAACGCCAACCATCCTAACCTCAACCATATACAATCCCCAAAATTAGGTGCAGTACAATCATATCGAATTACCGACATATCTTTAAAACGCCATAACTTCCGTTAAATACCAAACGATTTGTTGAAAACTTTAAAACACCGTGAAGCTGTTAATGAAATTGATACAAACGGTCAAATTAAACACAGCTACTTATACAATAAAAGATTAAAACAAATTACTAACATGAGCACATGAATGAACCTTTTAAAATAGTTCAGATGACAATAAAGACAAAATACAAGTAAACAGAATACCAGGAGACAACCAAAACATTGACAAGACAACACCATCTCTTGAAGCGGACAAAGAACGCAAATTCATTCAATAGACCAGACACTCTCGCATGTCCCCTAAGTCATCCGGCGAAAACCGGGAGGGCATGCAAGGGAAAAGAAATGACAATAAGACAAAATGTTTTCAAACAATTTATTGAAATTCAAAATAACATGAAATAAAACAAACAACTGGTCAATACAATAAAATGAAACATAAACAGGACACAGAACGAACACTGTGTGAGCACAACGATGAATACCTCACTTCATATGTATGTTGATACCTTGAGAAGACACAGAGTCCAGCATGTGCAGCCTCCGAATGAAGGAACGCAAAAGCATTAACATGATGCAACATCAACATGGGCTACTACGGTAGTTGTGAACAAAGTGGTCACTCACTACCACCAACGGCTGTGGCAATCTCAACATAGCGCAATGCAAAGAGCGTTCTGCCAAAGTTACTACTTGGAACGTCCTCAACATTGGGTATGCAGTGCTAAATGTTGAACGTAAAGGACACAACAAGGTGTAGAAATATATGAGAATGTTGGGAATAAATATTGCAACGCTATGGGAGCAGATTTGTCCTAACTACAGCTTAGCTGCGAGTCGCACAGCAACTATATGAAGGAATTATTGGATACACAAATAACTGAAACTCACTGAAGGAGGCATAGCAATCTATTCACACACAGAAATATTCGCTTGAGGCAACCAAATTACTCGACCCCGAAGTTAAAGGTCGTCGTTTGTTACAACCGTAAATTCGGTTGCTTCAAGTATATCGAAAGTGGAATAAGTTTATGGGAGGCGATTTTAAATATTTGCGGTCATCGCAACCACATTTTTCTTTCAGTTGTCATGACCGAATTGTTTGTAACCGAGGTTATGAGAGCAGGTAAATTCTGTTGCCACAACCGAAATATATTATACTCGCAACAGACTGTATCTGTCTTTGAAATCGAAATTGTACAACAATATTTGCAGCAAAAAGGCTTTAGAGAACTATTGGCTCTGTTTTATTGATTATTTCCTTTCGATTTATATTTGTGTTAAAATTAAAATTAAAAATTAAAATTAATAAAATTCATAAATAAATTATTCTTAGTATTAAACCAAGTATTGATAAATCGTATTATGTAAACTTTAGTGCAATGAATCTAAATAATGTTTTATGGGCAATTTAGTGGTCAATGAGCTGGATTATGATAACAATGAACTTAGGATTAGCTTGTGTATTTGCATTATACATTTCCTTGTTCTTGTAAATCCTTGAAACTGACTTCAACTTGAATTTCACATTGATGAAAGTCCTTGCTATCTGCTGAATGAAACTTTTTAATACAACGATTTGCGCAAAGGAAACACAGACGGAGGATATAACATTGAGGCAATACGCTGTCAAAAATCCAAAATGGTGTCCCTTTTAAAATGATCCAAAAATGCCCTTACGGTTCCTATTGTGCCCTAAATTTTATTGTATAACGAGTTAGGACCAATTTTGCTAAATTAATCAAAAAAGAACTATCTCAGAGGAGAAATCCTTGAGTCTATCTCAATATGCAAACATATCCGTTCACCAATTCCGTCTGAGTGCATGGGTTAAGTTTTTTAGATTTTCAATTCTCCCCGCGCGGACAATTTCTTTCCAATTCCGAAGGCCATTTTATAGGGGATGGATTCATGAAGTTTTCTAACATACAAATTTGGCAAATATTAAATTCATGATTCAGTTCTGGAATTTTTCAAAACTCTAGCTTCAGTTTACAATTAAAATTAGTTTCGAAAAGATAAAGGAAATCTAAATGACTTTTAAATATTGAAATTGGTTATGGCAGCAGAATAGGAAATTATTTCGATTGTTGTAATTAATTAAATGTTACGTTGGCGTTACAAAATTTATAAGAAATTTGGTTGCAGGAACCATATTTTTCATAAATGAGTTTGTTGAAACCGAATATCTGAAAAATGCAATAGTTGTAATTGAAATAATGAAAAAACAGGTGATACAACATAAATAATAGGAATTTAGGTTGTCGCAACCGAAACATTTATGCAATGAGATTGTTCCAATAAAATTCCAATTGAAGCATCTGCATGTAGTTGTGACAACCTCAGTTTGACTGTAGTTAATTTTGTCCGGTGGCAACAATCGAATTCTCTCTTGCTACAATCTCTATTCAAACAAATACGTAGTTTTAACAGGATATGCATCTTTATGCGCTATCGGTTTTCTGCCATTAAACTTTTTTCTTTGAGAATCCGGAGAGGGAAATCGAAAATAGTCATAATAATTTATGCACTGTATTTTACAAATTCGCTTAAAATCTGTGATGTTTGGTAAGGGATAATAGGGGCGTTTTCTTCATAACTTGTATACGTTTACACAAGCAATATGACATTCTGCACTTTAACATGTCTAAATGTAGAAGTTGAGAATAACCCCGATAAAAGTCTTACCAAGTTAGAGTTGATTGCGTGAAAAACCAAAATGTATCTCGCACCATTTTTTACATTTCTACCACGTTTTGAAAATTATCCTGTTAATATAAGAGGTAGTTAATTTTTCAATAAAAATATTTAAAACGTTGGCGAAAATATTTTTGATTTGGTCTTTTTCTTCTGAAAAATACCTTTAACCGATATCTTCCCATGACTCAGCAACATTTGCAAGAATGCTTGCGGTTCTGTTTGCTTGCTGCACTATATGTTATTTTTGACGCACTTTTTGATACATATTTTGGTACATTATGTACATTTTTTGATACAGTCTATCTCCTATTATGATTAATTTTATGTACTTTTTGGTACACATTTTAGTAGCTATATATAATTTGTTGGTGCAGTTTACGCTCATTTTACTGCACTTAAAGAACTGCTTGGTGCATTTATGGTACAATTGTATGTATAATTTTGGTACTTTTTATGTACTTTTGGTACATTTTGTGAACTTTATGCAAATTTCTGGGGAAATTTATGTAGTTTTTGGTGCAGTTTATGTACTTTATGGAACATGATACATATATATTTTGTGGTATTTTGTATGTATTTTTCGTACAGATTGAAAATTTAAATTGGTTAATTGAAATATTGGTGAACAATGAGCACACCGATTCACGTTCATTACTCGGAGCCATTTTCTCTTGCCACTCTACACAATCGCTTGTGACGTACGCGAGCTGCTCTCGAAATCTTCGTTTGGTACCTAAATAAGAGTGCGAAAATGCGCGCGGTGACGCCTGCTTGTTTTTTTTTCTTGCACGTGCTCTCGAGTAGTATATAGTGGTTTTGTTTTAAGTTCCACTACTAGCGAGTATGAAATTTGATATCAATGGACTTAGTACCCCTTTAAATTTCCCAATTGCTTGTAATTAACCGATCCACAGTATAATTCTGCAGAGCAGTACAACAAACATTAGTATGGCGCCATCAGCTTCAATGCCGACTTTGATGGGTTCTTAATTTGAAGAAATAAAGAGCCGCCGAATTTCATAAAATAGGAATATGAGAGTGATACAAATGAAATATTTAGAGGAAATGGTTAAGCTACAGAAATGAAAAATCAATGGTCATAGTAGATCGATTGATTGGTTTTAAAGCTTTACAAACTTAACAATAAAAACTTCGTATTGTATCAATTTCATTTTCATTTGAATTACCAACAAGCTGAAGTTTCGCCTCTGATGTGCCCCAGTTTGGACAGACCTCCACCTGATATGTGGCATCAGCCAGCCATACAGCGAGAGTTTAAACACAAACCCTACTTATCACACGAAGTGCGTGCCTTAATTTAATGGCACATTCTTCGAACCACTCGTCGTACAGTGATATCTTGTCAATGAACGACAGCAAAAAAGGTGTCATTTCTTAACAGCCTTACGGTCATATCAACGGCTCTTTTCCCGAAATGGCAACCAGAACAAGAACAACATTGTAGACAAAATCCAGATCCTTATGTTTAACAACTGAACTGAAAAAAATCACAAAAACGACAAACTACTACAAACTGCAAACAGAGGGCTTAACCCAAAACATACGGCTAAGTACGTTAATCAATGTTTGTAATAAATTATCACAACAATATTCAAACAAAAGGCAACGCAACACAAACAAACCGAACAAACTACACTTCAACTTGCAACAAAGGCAACATCATCATACTTAACTGCAACAAAGACAAAACCCAAAATTAAACGAAATGAACTGAACTGATTGTAACTCTTGGAGGGAAGCCGAGGAAGAAGATTCCAACAACATGAACAACTGGACGATGGAAGAAAAATTGTACATAAAATGACATAAAAGACCAAAAACAGAAAAGAGAAAAGAAATGAATTGACCAGAAGAATTCCAAATCTGAATCAAAAAATTGAAAACTGCACAACGGTCTTAGTCGCAGCAACAGCTACAATCAGCATGAAAGTATAAAAATGTGACTACACGCTGTGACATCATACACAACAGCCCAGGAACATAGCACCACAACACAGTACAAGGCAACACCATCTCCACCACCACCGGGACATGCAGGATAACAGCCATCACCATCACCACCACCATCGTCAGCATCACCAGTTGTTAGTCTTCTTGTAGGACAACATCCAAACATATCAGTACCGAGGATGAATTCTAAGGTCTGAAGTGGACTGCAGTAGAGTGGAGTGTAGTGGAGTTGAGTGGAGTAGATTGCTCGGGTATCAGCACCCTTGGAAATACTAGTTGATGATGACAACCCAAAAGACAAACCAACAAATAACACGAGATAAGTTTTTATGTGAATGAGTGAGTTGGTTTTTATTATGGATTTATTTTATATTTCTTTGTCTCAGCGTCCTCTATTATAATTGAATACTTGGTGGGTTTTATACGTCGCTTGACTTTATGTTTATAACGTGAAATACATATTTAAGAAATATATATAGACATTAGAAATAACGGCAGAATGTTTAAAAATATATGAGATAGGTCCTACTGTAGGTCCTACTGCTCTGAATTTGTTAGAATTTCTCACCAACTGGAAGTAATTTGTTGTTCTGCTAAGTCTAGGACGTTAAAGGCTTTTCAAGCGAGATACTATTCAAACGATCAAATTGAACGATTTGTGGAGAGAAAGCAGCTTTCTTTAACTTCAGACAAATCGTATCCTGATTTTGTTTTAGATTAAATTTCAAGAATACAAAAATGCAGTGCTGGGATCTTTTAATTTGCATTACTCTCTCTAATGCAAATTCAAAAGAATTTCCATTGTTCGCAATGGCACATAAACAATTTTGAATTTCCATTTGCTCCGTCAATACAAATGCAGGTTAAGGAATTGGATGCCCACTTTATCTATATAATTATGGGAATGCTTTTTCTGATTTTCTGTGTATTCTATTCTATCCCCACTTGTTTAATGGAAAATAGTTTATAATGTACAAAATAAAATATAATGTTTTTGACACATCAAATTGTTATATTTCTCATAGACCTCTTATGTGGACAATAACACAAGATCAACAACAAAATTATTTTTTAAATTGTCGAATGATAAAATTATCCATATTAGTGTGCCAAGGCAATTACGGCAATAATTTCCACGTTGAAAATATTTACATGTATTCTTTATGAAGAAGAAGAAGAGCTGGCGATTTATATTGTTTCTGGTCCAGGCCTCAAGATATGAAATTGTTCTTATTATTAGTCTCAGTGTATTATGTCCTGTATTCAAAAAGGGTGTCGGTGGTGCAATGGTGAGAGTGCGCGGCTCTTGTACATGAGAAAAAGCTTCTCAAAATACCGTTCGGAATCGGTGTACAACTGTAGGTCCCAATCAGTGAGTGTAAAAACTAGAAAGCGCACATCTCGCTGATGGTGAGAAGCTCTCCTCCATCCCTTCATGGGATGTTATGGGACACCATTTTTTTTTTATTCAAAAACGGTGATCCGTGTGTATGTTCCTACAATCGCGGTATCAATCTTTTATCCATCGCGTATAAGATCTTGTCGAGCGTATTATGTGGAAGAAATTGTTGGAAATCTGATTGGACCTTATCGATGTGGTTTTAGACCAGGCAAGTCCACCACTGACCAAATATTCACGCTACGCCAAATCCTGGAAAAGACCCAACAAAAGCAAATCGATACTTACCATCTTTTTGTCGATTAAACAGCTGTTTTCGATAGCCCCATAAGGGGAAAACTGTACGAAGCTGTCTGAACTTGGGATTCCGGCAAAACTGATCCGCCTCTGTAGAATGACGCTGACCAACACCAAATCAGCAGTGAAAGTGGGGAAAGATCTCACTGAACCATTCTGTACCAAACGAGGACTGAGACATAATAAATATGAGAAAAGCTGCAATAAATAAGAACACACGAAAAGCCATATGAAATTGGCATATGCTGACGACGTGGACATCATTGGGCGAAATTTGCGAGAGGTTACTGGAGTATTTTCAAGAATCGGCGAAGGTGGGTCTTGCTGTTAATGAAGGCAAGACAAATTTGATTTTGTCAACGACTAGACAAACATCTCGACTTGGTGCGCACTTAAACGATGAAAACCGATTTAATTTTGAAGTGGTAGATGAACTGATCTACCTTGGACCCGCCGTGAACAAGGACAACAACGTCAGCCTGGAGATAAATACGAGAATTGTGCTTGCAAATATATGTATGCACTCAATTCCAACATAAGGACATACATAAGACGACTTGGTTATATCCAGTTAAGAGAACGAAGAACCAGATAGATTACTTGGTAATCGGATCATTACCTGATGACTGCCAAAGTTTGCACAGGACTGAGCTGGGCGAGAAACGTACGGATCCAAACACGGGAAAAGCTGGATATTGACAAGCTACAAATACCGGAGATATCAATGTCCTATCGACAGAAGCTCTCTCTCCTGCTAGAGCATGATACTCCCTCTCCCGGGGAACCAGAAGCGCAGTGGAAGCACATCTCCCATTCTTTGGAAACCGCTGCACGGAATGAAATTGGCTATCACACACCGCAGAATGATAGATTGTATCCCCCAGCCAAGGCGAGATTAGAACGGTAATCTCCCAGCTTAAAAATAATTAAGCTGGTGATGTGGATGGACTATGCGCTGAGCTTTTTAAGGCCGGTGGCGAAGGACTGATAGCTCACATGCATCGTCTTATATGAGGTATATGGTTGGGAGAATCTATGCCTGAAGATTGGAGTCTCAGTGTATTATATCCTGCATTCAAAAAGGGTGATCCGTGTCTTGTCGAGCGTATTGCGTATAACACTAAAGCCAATTTTTGCAAACGTGATTGGACCTTATTAGTGTGGTTTTAGACCAGGAAAGTCCACGACTTACCAAATATTCACGCTGCGTCAACTTCTGGAAATACTCAAGGAATGGGAACTTGGTCGGGGCAGCGTTCATATACTTCCCCCAGACGCTCATAAAATGTTTCTTTGACCTCATCGAATTTATCCTTCGTCGGTGCGTGCACACAAATTAACGAGATGTTGAAATGTTTCGCTTTGATGCGAATAGTGGCTATGCGTTCAATCACTGGGTTAAACGTTGAATCTAGGTCGAAGTCTCTTTCCAACTATAAATCCGCATCAGAATTCGTGCATTCGCTCATGACAGCTATAGTAAATATCGCAGTTTTTCTTTCCTGCACACAGAGAAGAGATTCGTTGTCACAACTATATTTACAGCCAACTAAAATTTGGCGGTTCATTGGACTATCACATTATTCTGCTGTGATTACCAATAATTGTGTTCTTTATCACCAAATGTTGTGGATATCAATTGATTTGTAATTCATTTTTGGTTACAAGAACTGAAATATTTAGTTGGAGCCACAGCAACAAGAAATAAATGTGATCTGTTAATCGAGTTTTAGTTCTAGCAATCAAATTATCCTGTAGTGGTGAATATTCAATTAGTTGGATGAACGAAAAATGTAAAAACTAATTCGGTTGTACCAAATAATATATTGGTATGCACAACTAAAGTATTTACTTGAATTTGGTGGCTGTCACAACCATTTGGTGATGCGTTAACCCATTATGAATTTTATAGAAAAAAAGTAAAACAAATAATATTTTATTAAAATTGTGTATTTTACATTTAAATATAAACAAAATTAATAAAATTTGTTATTTTTGCGATTGGACGCACCGTTTCCCAGATATAGCCATTTTTTTTCTTTTCGGCGATTTTCTTATATTGGCGATTTTATGAAATCCTTAGAAACCCATAACAAAATTGTTATTTTTTCGATTGGACGCTTCGATTTCCAGATACACTTTTCTACATTTTTCATAAATGGGGATGGGTTACCTGGGTATCATATGTATGTCTAAGTTAATTTGTGTCATCCAGAATAATAGTTCCTCCAGCCAAGTGTCCACAATTGTCTGCATGTATTTGTGAAGGCGTCAATAGTGGCGTCATATTCAACGATTATGTTTAAAAGTCTCACTTCACCTAAATTTATGATAGTATGTATTCTTCGCTGGCTGATATCTATACACTTTATTGCTTTTTCACAACTTTGTTTATCACTTTCTGTTTAAAATATTAGTTTTTCTGTAAAGTCCTCGTGTAACATTCCAATATTCGTAGTTTCTCTTAAACAACAAGGCCTCTTGTGAAAAATCGAATACATATCTTTGTAACAAGTGTTTTTGTACCAGAAACTAAATTATGATTACAGTAACTAATATTTGAACACGAATTCTAATATTGTACTTTTTATTAGTTGTATCTTCTATTTCAGATGAATGAGGTTTTAGAAATACTCAAATTGGTTAATACAACTAAAGTTCGGTAGTAGCAACTTGTATATCAATAACATCGACAAATAATTCTGATGTTTGACAATTATGAATTCTAATCAAAAAATAGACTTTATCATGGAATTTCCAATGCCTGAATTGATTTCCAACTAATCTTTTCCCTGTGTGTGTCCATTGCATATCCTGGACAGCTGTGATGTCAGCTTTATATTTTCGAGGACATCCATCAGTTGGAAAGAGACACCCGTTCTGTATAGTGTTCTGACATTCCAGGTACATATCCTTAAATCGTGGTCCTTATAACGGGTCGTCAATAGTTAGGGGGACCTCACTAACCCGTTAAAATTACATACAAATTGGTCATAACAACATTCGGTCATTGAAACAATTTCGAAAAACAATTTCTTCCGCAAAAATCTAATCTTTTTAAAAATAAAATTCTACAAAGTGCAAAAAACTAATTTCATTGCTAAAAAATTAGCTGAAACTTCAGAGAGGGTAATTTTGAATATAGTAAAAATAGAGATATACCTTTTTGGTTCTCAAGGCTCCACAGTATATGATTTTATATTAGTAACATAATTTAAAATCCATTGACCAATATACATCTAATTGTTTATCAGCAAGATTGCATATTGAAAATTAATAATGAGATTCCATATATTTTTAAATCCCAAAACTGTATAATTTCCATTAATTCCCAATCAAGGGCAACTGTATAGAACACAAAAAATAAGTGAAAATTAAACAACTCACTTTCCTACATAAAATAGTAATAAAAATCATTGTTTTTATCCTGGATAAAAATATTGCAAGGATTTCCTGTGTCATTTTGTCTTGCGGCTTTAGCTTCAAAACGACTCAAACCACAACAAAAACCACTGACTTTTGGTACCAAAGCATAAAACTTATGCCACCAAAATATGATTAATAACTACGAAGAACCCCCAACACGACCAAAAACTCAAAAAAAAGAAATGACTAAAAATTAACTGTTAAAGTTGAAACATCCTGCTAAGTCTTTGGGTAAGTTATTTTGTTTTTCATGTTCAAAGGACGTTAACAAAAAGAAGACAAATGAATTTAGTGCGTGGTCTGTTTTACACTTAATTTACGCTGAGTGTGCACCAGTTTTCCGCTGTCTTGTCTTTAACAAATTTTCACTTTTTCCCCGGTATATTGTCGGCCAGGAGCGTTCCAAGCTAGAGGGAAAATAATGTTTTGGAAAAATGAGAAATATTTCAAACATAATATAGTGGCCGTCGGGGGTGCAATGGTAGTGTGCCCGGCTCTTGTGCATGAGAACGTGGGTTCGATACCTGCTCTGACCACCTTAAAATTCGTTCGACGGCGGTCACCCCGTTTAGTGACGGCGACACTATCGAGTATTTAGCCATGAAAAAGCTTCTCAAAAAACCGTTCGGAACCGGTGTAAAGCTGTATGTCCCAATTAGTGAGTGTAAATCTAGAACGCGCACAGCTCAATGGTTGTGAGAAGCTCTCCGTAGTCCCTACATGGGATATGCGACTGAACTTAGTGCTCCCTTTTAACCAAAATATTAAGGAACAACATGACGCCCCTGCTTGCCCTTTAAATGACGCTGTACCACCACTGCCTGCTGTTGTTGGTAACACAAGAAAGTGGTGGAGTAGCGAAAATAAAAAATTGCTGATTTTGTCAACTGTTCGCATTTGATAAAATTATTAGCTACACAGACTTGTTGTTGTTTATTCGATGTTGATGAAGTTGTTGTTTCCTCCAACGCTGCTCCTGTCGCGATTGTTGTGTTTTCCGATTTTAGCTTTTGTTTTTCTGCTTCTGGTTTTGTATTAATATGTAAATTTCTTTTTAATTTTTCACGTTGCGTTGTTCGTTTGTTTGTCATTAAAGGACATCTAATAGAATTCCTTACTTCTGTTAGAGTTTGTTAATTTTACTTCTTGTTTGGCTTAATTTTGTTATTTTTTTGGTTGTTTAAATTTCTATTAAGAAAACACCTAAAAACTAGACAATTTCCGAGGACGTGGTGACGTTTGCTAAATGAAATTATACTCGATGTTGGGAGAGTATACTTTTTAATTATAAACTTGACTTTGGGTTTAAGTAAATAATTATTTTCGTAATAACAAACACGATTTTTCGTTTTCAAATTTGTTGACGTTTCTTATGTTTCCGGGAAATTGTGTTATTTTGTATACCGGAGATAAGAAATAAAAGGTATGGAATGCATATCGAAACGTTCCCAGCAGAATGTATTAAGCTACATTTCTGGCGACAATGACTTTTTTCCATATTCTCAAAATTTATGCCAAGCTACACATTTCGATACACAAAGAATGTCCCTTGCATAACCACATCATGAGTTATTAAGGAAATGAAATGGTAATAATCAAAAAAACAATACAAATCAGCTACTTGGCAGAAAGTTTTTTTCGTTTCCTGAACAATTTCCATTTTGTCGCTTAATACATTCTGCTGGGAACGTGTCGATATATAATTTGGCATTTGGTTTTAATTGCGTAGTGTGAAAGTTAATCTAGGCGCTTCGACTACAAGCCTAACATGATGTCCATAAGCTATCACCGAGTGACCGCGAATAAGTTACAATAACCGATCCTAAATTGTTTAAAGATAGAGGCTGGTACTAACTTCTTTCGCACAAAGCCATTGAACAACACCAATTTGTTTCACTGAGAAATTGGCCAGCAATATATTAGCGTTGACGCTATAGTTTTCGCTGTTTTTAAATTTATTTTACACCTAAACTCTATTTTTTTTTTTGAGAATGTGCAGGAGAGTAGGCAACATTGTTAATTTTTTGCAATAATTCGATTGGTCGTTACATTTGTACATAGCTCGATGCACGATCCTGATATTCTGTGCAAATAACTTTGTACTCTTCGGGATTACGCAGGCACTTTTTATTTGTAGGGAGTTTTGTAAAATTTCGTGCGAAGTGGTGATCGTAGCACATGATTTAAGGTGTTAATAACAAGCAAGAAAATACAATGTCGGAAAGTGCCAGCGTTGGTATTTTGAAACAATTAATTTAAAACGTTACATAGTCAAGCGTAATATTACCCTGCTGTAATATTTTTTGGGTGACGCAATCTTAATGTCGGTGTAATCCTAATTTCGGCAGTGGTCACCTCGCATAGCGACGGCGACACTATCGAGTATTGTGCCACGAAAAATCTTCTCAAAATTCCATTCGGAATCGGTGTAAAAATTGTGGGTCCCAATCAATGAGTATTCAACTAGAAAGCGCACAGCTCAGTAGTTGTAAATAAAAACCATTTATATATTTTTATTAATAATTTTCGCAGTGATTTGGTGTCAGAGTTCGAGTCGGATTTACCTAAAGTCGGAGTTGGAGTCGTATAAATTTGAAAAACTTTAACTGCAAATTTATAATTTCCATCAAAAATCAAAATTGTCGAAAAGAATAATTGCTGACCTATTTTTTCAGTTAATATACAATATAATATCGTATTAGATATAATCAGTTTGCCTTAAGTCGAAGGTAATTTATCTTGGATGTCTTGGTTTGTCATGCAAACAGTGCTATGTTTGTGCCGAACATATCTCGCAAAAAGGCTGATGTATCGTTAAATTCTTGGTATTTTTAAAAATTATCCAACTCACATTTAAATTATACTTGCAAAATAGGCGACGGAAGAGCTAGACATTACAATTATAAAAATAAAAATGTAACTTCAAACCTTTTTTCTAATTCGAGAATATTGGAACTTTGTTTTATGTTATTTTGCATAGAGGATCAGCTGCTTTTTTAATCAAAAAATATTTCTTCTAATACAAAATAAATATTAGTGTGTTGTGCTGTCAAACAATGACGAATTATAATTACATGCAGTTCAAATTCTTTCGTTGTTATTTAAATGTTATCTTAGAAAGTAGTTTCATTTAATATTGGAGTGGGAGTCGTGTATTTTTAAAATGCTTGAGCCGGAGTCGAAACGGAGTCGTGGATTTTCAAATTTCTGGAGTCAGGGTCGTCCAATTTTGTTCAGACCCAACCGTCCTGATTTGTGAAACGCTAATAGGCGTCCAGATTAGTCGATGTTAAAAAAAAATTAATGTGAGTCCGATCACAGGGGAGATGTGTAAACATCTAGTAATGAAGTTGGAAGTATTTGTGCTTTTTGTATATTTTTTTAATTAATCAATTAAAAGTATCAAAACTTTCAATATTGTAAATACGTAGGAATTTGCTGGTTTTTGTTTGTTTTATTTAACTTATTTGGTTAGTAAATGGGCACACTGCAGTATATATGTACCGCATTAAAAATTACAGTAAGCAGTAAATTTACTGATTACTGAAATTCAGTAAATTTTTACTAATAATGAAATTTAATTTGCATTACCAGTAAAATCATAGGCTGTATTCATAATAATCAGTAATCGGGCATTACTGATTACTGAAAATTCAATGCACCTCATCGTAATCATGTAGGCACTTTATAAAAATTGCTGAAAAAAATTTTAGTAATCAGTAAAAATTTTCTAGTTAAAGAATTATTTTTACTGAAATTTTAGTCGTACTGCAAAGTGCCCATCTATGGTAAATGCCTTAAGTACAAATAGTTAATATTGGCTTATGGTAACTAAAATAAGATACATACATTTTTGACTCGATTGTATTTAAAAATCTATGGAAATCTGCATTTATAGTAGTGGAATTGTTAGTTGTGGGGGTTTGTGGAGAATTGCTTATATTCAAGTGGAAAACGTCAAATAAAAATTTTGATAAAGCTTGCGACTGTGGGTTTGCACAATTTGTATTAAAATCTCAACCCATAATAATTGGCATGAGATGGAGATTGTTACCCAATTGTCGAGCACCTGCTTCAGTGTAAGGCAACAGTACGTAATGAAGAAATGTTATAATCTTAATTTATATTGGAATCTAATAGAAATTTTGTTATAATTAACATTACCTCCATTCAGCTTTGATACACTTTGTGTTGTTTTATGTTCTGAGTTATAATTTTTTTGGTGTTTTGTAAAATATTTTATTATTTTGTATTTGTTGCGGTTCACAAGTTATTAATCAGCTGTTTACTGAAATGTAATGTTATTTTACAGCAATGGTTTTCGAAAATTTGTAGCTAATATTGCACACTAGATGGTGCTTATATGCAGCTGTTAAGTATGAATGACAATCTCAAAGATGAAGAAAACTTTTAGTTTTTAGTTTTCCTTATATTTGACAAGTGTAGTTTTTAGTTTTCCTTATTTTGCTTTGTTTTAGTAAATTTTTTATTAAAAGTGCAAAAAATCTTTTTAAAAGTTATTAAAATTAAATGTTTTTGTATTCATTTTATTTATTTGTTTTCATTTGCCTGCGATAACATAATGTACGACAATTAGTGAAAATTAGTCGCTACTATTGCACACTAGATGGTGTTGAGTATATTGTATGCAGCGTATGATTACACTAATATACTCATACATAGCTCACGCCGATTTGATAACGCTTTACGATTGGTTAACGATTACATCGCACATCTTACTCTAAATTTGTGATTGTATTGTGAAAAAGATTTTTACCCCCAGCGTATAGATGTTTACACATCAAAAACTTGATCACCAAAACTTAATAATCTCCATTAATACTATTTTTCAGCACTCAACTAGGAAGATCCTTAACAACTTCGGCAGCACCAAGTCCGCCGACATTATTGTTTTAGCCTTCTGTAGAACCAAATCATAATGTATAATCGTTGAACCATGATTCACCTAAAATAATGTATCGTGGCTATGGTCCAAATTCGTATAGAGCGAATTGATTTAAAAATATACCAGAGTTATACAATCCTCTGGTATCTCTTGTATACCCAATATACCTATAAATAGGAAATATTTAATTAATGTATGAGAAGTTCATACTACATCTTACAATCTCAGGAACATTTTTCAAATGTGAGAAATGGTTGGATATTCAGATAAACACACTCAGTGGCGTGACTAGTTTTGGACTCCGTATCTTACGAATAAATTCCTCAATATTGGCTTCCAGTGCGTCAACCGTTGCGGGCTTGTCCCTATAGACATGAGCCTTAACATAGCTCCACAAAAATACACTAAAGGCGTTAAATCGCACGTTCTAGGCACGTAGTGGAGTAACAGAGGCCCAATTGCTGCTATCAGCGCCGAATCGATAATTCACGGTCATAAACAACACTGGCGGATACATCTGCGATATTTTCCTCTGTATGCGTATTGGTGGTTTAATGTCCAATAATGTAAATTTGGTGCGAAATTCGCCCAAACTGACCATAAAATGGAAGAATTGCACGATGCACTTTCTTAACCGAGCATGAATTTTGATAATAAAATTCAATAATCAATAATTTGTAAGTCGATTCATGGTTAAATTATAGGGCAAACTGAACATGTTTGAGAGTAACATGTTACACGAAAAGAGCTGAACTGCCAAAAACAGTGTTGCCAAAAAGAAAGTTGCTAAAAAATCTCAAATATACAATTAAAAAAAGGGTTTCCCATTTACATCCCATGCAGGGACTGGGGAGAGCTTCTCACAATCAGTGAGCTTCCTAGTTCTACAGTCACCGATTTGGACCTACAGTTTTTTCACCGATTCCGAACGGCATTTTTGAGAAGCTTTTCATGGCTAAATACTCGATAGTGTCGCCTCCCAAAGAAATTTAAGGTGGTCAGAGCAGGGATCGAACCCAGGATGTCATGTACGTGAGGCGCGCACACTAAACATTGCACCAACACGACGGCCACTATTCAAAATTATACTTTCTATTCACAATTATGTTTAATAGAAAATATGGCATTAAATCGAATTATGACTAGAAAATGTAAACATTTAAATATCAATAAAATAAAAGCTAAATCGGAAGGAATACGCAGACGGTACACTGTAACGCCAATTTCATGGCAATCGTTGTTTCTATTTTGAAACAACAACATCTATGAATTGGTTTGCAACGAAATGCTATATAGACAAGAAGTTGTGATTATTGATGTTTTCGGTAAAGTATTGTGTTTGATGTTTTCGCTCTAGTAGGTGTGTTGAAGCAATTCTCGTTAATTTGAGAATTGTTTATCCCTATTATGTGTGATGATGTACCTTAATACTTGTGGAGATGGGAGCTGATGTGATGCCTTGGTAGGCATCGAGATAGCTACATTCCCAACCATCCACCGATATAATTAATTTCACTTCCTCTTGAGATAAGCACTTTCTATTAAAAAATATTTTTAATAGAAAATATGATCTTAAGCCGAGTTGCAACTGGAAAACGTTAACAGATTTTTTTAAATAGAAAACAAAAAATTATCGAAAGATATCACACAAAACAATAAGCTAGACAGTTTATGTAGATACGTTGAAAAAATGTAAAAAGAAAAAGCCATAAGAATAAAATTTAAGGTTTAACAACAGTCTGTGGGTTATAGATGTTGAAACGGCAATAGTACAACATGTCAGCTGTGTCCATGTATTCTTAATCGCACAAACGGTTTAGAAAGCGTTAAATTATTTCCATTTCTTTTTCAATAAATCCCCCGTTGTGTCTACACACGCATTTCAAATAGTGGAGAGCTTTTCACAAAACCTGTCCTGTGGGCTTTTTCGACCACTAATTGAGACCTACACTTTTATACCGATTCCGAACGGTTTTTGGGAAAATTTTTAATTACTCGATGGTATCGCCACAACATGATGTAAAATTTTGAAAAAATTATTAAATTCATAAGAAAATCGTATAGTTTCCATCAAAAACGTCCATCAGAATTAAAGTTGTCATTAGCAAATAGGTAAAATCGCGTACGTACAGAGGCAACTTATTCAACTCAGTACGTTTAATACAGGAGAAATGTCTTTACTTTTGAAAGACAAACTAAACTTTCTATGCAAAATTATTGTCCTTTCATATTACAACAATTTTTGGATAATGAAAGTCAAATACTTGTCAAATATAATCGAAAGCTACCATATTTCCTAGACAAAAAGGCACCTGTTTTGAACACGACATAATATTCATTCATCATTAACATGGGGATACTTGGGCAGCATTTGTTATTACTAAAATGCCACATGTTGTATCAACCAACTACTGCTGTAGTCAGGTAGAAGAAGCATTATAAAGTGATGCACCCTCCATGAAAGAAGCAGCGAAAAATATTTAAAAGTATTAAGTTTCCAACAATTCCATATTGTTCATGCAAATGAACGCTGAGGAAGATACTCTAAAACAACAAGGAAAAAAGATAAATGTGACAAACGATCACATTTAAATGACAGATTTGTTGAAGTCTCTGTTCAAAACATGAATAAATTTATTCGAAAACTTTAGCAAACACCCGGAACCTCGACATTTGCTATTTGTACGTACATACGTGTGTATGTAAATCTAGACAAAACTCGGACATCAGTGATATCCCAAAGCGGCGAAATTCATTTACAGACACATGTTTGCTCCGACATGAAAAGGATTCACGGGAGTTAAACAAAAAATAGAGACAAAGAACTAATGAAATTGGACACCAAAGCGCCAGTCAAATGAAATTTAATAAATTAATGAATGAGCATAAAGCAACCGCTGAATCTGTACGTAAATTTATATCGGCGATAGTATGATGAGATCTGGTGATTTGCGATTGCGATTGCGGTAGATATGACTATGATACTCTTCCCCATGGCATGTGTGAAAACCATGTAGTCGTGTAAAAGATATCGTGAGTCCTTGTCTACACTCGTATGTACATATTTGAGGATGTGGTTAGTTACATGTATTCATGCAACGCGCGAGAATTTAACCCTAATTGTTGAAATAAGTGAAAAGCAGATGACCATGATAAGGATAATGAGACAAATGTGATGAAAATGTTATAATAGATACTGACTGCGGTGGAAACCTTCAAAATGTGAAAGATGCATGTTCTATTCTACTGAGTAGCTTCAATTACAAAATCTTCAGAGGAGTGAAAGTTTCAATAAATCGTGAGTGTTGACGCCAATTTCTTCTTCCAATTCAAAAGGCTCAAGCAAAAATATCGGCAAACTATTCCTCAAATCTTATCCATTCGTAGTAGATCTTGCTACCCACTTAGTCGAAACGGGTAAAAATCGCAGAGTGTGCTTGAAGGGAAATTTTTGAAGTAGTCGTCCACGTAATTTAATCTTCGCACAATAAGGAAATATATAAATCGTATTCATGACTATAATTAGATCGAATAACACCCAACATAAATTTCAGTTAGTTTTTCCCGTACATTTTGTTTCCTTCATTTTAAGCAGGACGGGAGCTTTTAATCAGCGTTAGCATGACTTCATCCAACTCATAAGCAAAAACTCCTTGACAATATTTACAAATACAAATTTAAAACTTGACATTGGCATTTACGCAAACCGATTTAATACATCAAGACTGAACATTAAGATGGGTCAAATAATTGTTTCGGAGATTTTCAAATTCAGTAGCTTTCTTGCAGGATATGCTTACAGGTCACTGGGGCTTGGCAACACGTTCCAGTCCTTATTAAACCTGTATGATAGTCCCCAGTCTCGCTCATCTGCTCTACAGTTCCCCGGATTGTCCCTGAGCCCTTACATCCATATGATGTGAATATCGTATTGGTGGATCATCTCGCTAAGAGATCAGAAATACTAATTTCAAGGACTTACTTACCGTTGGTACCGTTGGGTTAGGTTGGGCCTCAGCCAGCCGTGTTTGTCTAAGAGAAAAAATTTGTCTTCGAGTAGGCGACAAATGGAAAAATTTTGGAGGCACCTTCCAGCACAGTTCCAAGACCGACTCCGATCATGGGATAATGTGGCAGTTGCCTTAACGCAGAGCAGCCGTGATGCATTTCGTCACCATTCTCGAAACCATTCTCCAATATAGATGGGGTTCTCAAGCACGTTTTGTCACACAATAACTTCAGAGAGAATTATCGGTCTGACCACCGCTGTATAGACCCAGTGAACATTCATAGAAGAAAGTCTCCATTTGCAACCTGTAATCGCTCGAAGGAAGTGGAAACCAATCCCGTCCTTGATATGTTCTTGTTAATACACCTGGTATTGGCCGAGGTGGTCAATTCAGCCGTACACACCTTATGGCAAGCATTTCGTATACCGGCCCCATAATATACAACACGTACATCTTAAGGAGCGACAGTATCAATTCTATGGTATTAGGCGTGCTGTTATTGAACGCACCCTCAACTTGATGTAAGGCTAACAACGTATACTCCTTAGTAGTCAACGATTTCTCTACACGCTGAAAAATAACTGCCCCAGCATCATACGCGTGCCACCCAGTAACCGTGTACATGTGTACAGCGTTGTTTTCCTGAATAGAAGATCTGCATCTTTTTGTTCCTTATTGTCTATCACATTTTTGAATTCAGCAGTTTTCAATAAACATAACCACATTTGGGACACTTATACATATATTATAACCTAGTAATCATTGTGTCCCAAACATGTTATATTGAATAGCAAACATAATATATTTGGATGCAAATACACTATATTTTCGATAAGCTACAAACACGTTATATTTGCATCCAACCAACGAACAAACATACATTTTTCAGCGTGTATGTATCCTACTAGTTCATACTGTACTGTTTCTGTACGCAATATGCGTACTAAATAACAATCTTACATCAAGATTCGCTCGGAAGTGTCCATCTATAAGCCGCCGCAAAATCTTACGTAGGATCGATGACGAACTTATAGGCCTAAAGTATTTAATATCGGTTCGACAGACCTTCGCCGCTTTGGTAATAATCACTACTCCTGACACCCTTCACCCTCTAGGTAAATATCTAAAGTTTAGACACACGTTATAAGCCATGGGATTCATTGATCAGCCACAGCTTGATGATCTGCTGGTGACACAAGCTGTCAGTATCTCACTTAATCCTGGATTTAGTAGCAATTTCAATAGCACCTTCTGATGTATGAGAAGTGTATATTCACATACAGCGGTCTAATCGGTCAGCAAATTGCCAGTGAAATGGGTAACCATAAGGCGATTGAGCGAATCTCCACTGCAGGTTGTCCATTTCTCAGAAGAGTCCTTCAGGTACTCCATCGTCATACTGTCTGATACCATTATTTCCTTAGCCTCGATGCCTCGGATATGTCTCGTATTAAGAAGAGCATCCCGGAGTTTCTCTTGAACCTTTTGAGAGCATTCTTATATCACTTTATCTCAACTTTATTATTATCCCAGTTCTCCTTGTCTCTAAAAAAATTGGCGTCGTTAAACAGTCGTCTGCATAATTTCCTTATATCCGAAAGTTCTATCTTCCGACAGGGAGGCGTCATTTCGCCCATGGCTTCGTTGTTGGGAAAGAAATTTGTAGCGGCTAGTTGAGCGTGACCCTGGCCACTACATTCTCTATATTATTTACGCTACCTATCTCCACAAATTGTTCTGATCCCAAACAATGATGGCAAGTATATTCATACACGGACTAGTCAGTCCACCTGACTACCAAACATTTTCAGCCGAAGCCATTTCAATATTTTTCAATATCAACACCGCAGGAAAATGGGACCAAAAATTTTGTTGTTTGGTACATTTTATTCAATTTTAGCTAAAATGCACACATCGTCCGTCCGTTGATTATTGTTTTGTCGCATACGCCATTCATATTTATTTTTTTCGAGGTGATGTTGTGTCTACAGGTTTTTGTGCGTTCTCTTTCCGAATCTGTAGTCAGATTTTTGATATATCTTACCATTACTGTGACGTTTACACTAATTGGTGTGTATATCCCTAAAAATTGCTAGTGGTAATAGTGATATAGTTGCGAATATTGGTATCTCCGTTTCAAGCAATTGGCGTTTACGACAAACCAATAATAAGTCGCCGACATATGTTCGGTCCATGTAGGCAAGCAGAAATTGGAACTTATATTTTTTAAAACGTAAGGTATTGACTCAAAACAAACCTGACTTATCACTCACGTGCGCCACTTTTATCGACCCATTTCATCCGTTTGTAGTAAGATCACTTATTGACTCACTTGACTCATAGGGGTCAAATCAGATGAGTCAGATAATTGAAGTCGACTAAACTATGGATGCCCCTACCGTCATCTATAGCTCACGCATGGATTTATTGGCTCTATCACCTAACAATTATAGGTACCTGAACCCCTGGGGCAAACATCCTTGCCTGTAGTCGTCCATCGACCATTTCAATATCTACATCACGAACATTAGTCCGAAGATGGCGCATAACTCTCATATCTGGGCTGGTGCCTTTGGGACCATCTTGGAGCTTCTGGACCATGTACAAAGGAGGGCAATGATGCTAATACGTGACAGCAGGGTAACCAACTCTGTTATCTCTTTGAAACATACGGGCCATGTGTCAAAATTCCATGGGATATATAATCTCATACCGGAAGTTAGAGTATTTAACTGTACGACTAGGTTATCCAAGGGCTCGCATCCATTTATTTTCACTAGGCCAATACATCAAACTACGCACTACGTAGAGAATTCGCAATTCAGCACAACAGACCTTATGGGGAATAAGTTTCCGGCGGTATATTGCCTATTACTTAGGATGTTAATAAGCTCAAGTCAAACATCAACAAATACTGCTCCCTCTTTCCTTCTACTCCAATCCCAACACGCCTAAAAATCTGTCTGTTTTGTTGTTTGGATGCAAATACAACGTGCTTCTAGCTTGTCGCAAATATAGTATACTTGTGGCCAAACACATATTGCTTGATATTCAATATTATATAATATATGTTTTTGTGACCCAAATATGACACTGTTTGTTGAAAACTGCTGAAAAGAGAAACGTGACAGACAACAAAGAAACAAAAAAATAAGGCGCAGATCTTAAATCTATGGAAACAATGCTTGCAGGTAAGTATATAGATGTTCCAAACATATTCACGATTCCTCCATAATATTACAGCGGCCTTTTTTAGTGTGTACTTTCTAAGTTCAATACAATAATGCATTGCTTTTGTAGGGGACATCCCCTAAGTGTAGGCCAAAGTTATAAAAAAGTAATTACAATTCTATGCGTAAATTTGTACCCGTTTAAATTTAGTTATCTCCGTATTAATGTAAAATTTTTAACGACGTGCAAATTGGCTCAAAAATGGGAAACAGCCCAACCAGTGTGACCAGTGCATCAAAAGCTTGGAGAATAAATTTCAACAGAACAAAATTCAATCTCACATTTTCCAAATAAATCTTAATAAAAAGGAAACTCAATTCTTTTTGAATAAAAAAATTCAATTATCTTGGTAAATATCGGAAAGTCAATTTAACATAAATTCAATAATACTTTTATAAATTCAGAAACATAATTCAATAATATAAATTCATATGTCTTGAATGGTCATTCAGGGCATTAGCTTTTTTCAAGCATGTACTGTAGTGAAGCGATAACCAAGCACTTCAGTGAATTGGAAAAAATGCATTCGTTTATGTGTGTGAAACTGTAGAGCAAAAAACAGTATATACACAAATGCTTTGTCGACAGTACCCCGAAGTACGTGGTTGTCGCAACTTCGCAACAGTAAAGGCTAGAAAAAAAGCAAATGTCTTGAATGGCCATTCAAGACGTCTTGTGCAGATGTCTAGTGCCTAGAAACTTTATTAAAACTAACAATAATAATCCAAATTAGTGTGGGACGTTAGTATGTATGTATATATATTGACAAAAATCAAGCGTTAAAAAACTAAATGCAATTTATAGGCGGAACCGCACCCACCAACTTTTGACGCTTCTAAAGAGACAATTAAAATAACACTGTAAATTTTTCTTCACAAATAGTATCAGGTGATCACTGTGAAATATATTTTTTTAATCGTACAAACTGAAAACATTTGCTTGGCAATCTGTCCTCGATCACATCTAAACTGAAACAAATAAAATTTGAGGGATAAAAGATCATCGAAAACTAATACAGGAACACGAAAAGGACACTAAAAAGAAAAAAGCGATGACAGGAATTTCACAACACGCACTAGACACTGAACACACGCCTGACTTTGATAACACAAAAATATTAGATATAGAAAACAAACACAAAAAACGAATGACACTAGAAAGTTTACGAATAAGACAAAAAGCAAACAAAACAAATTAGCGCCAATTATAATTTGATCATAGACAGTGTAGGTTGACTGTGGCTAAAAGTAAGTGTAAATGCAAAAGTTTAAAATAAACAAAACATTGTAAAACATAATTTTGTAGATCCAAATCAACATCTCCCTGAAGAAGCCGGGAAAATCCGGAGAAACGTTGGAGAAAATTGAAATTAACGTTGTTTAATTTTCATTGAAAATTGTTGACCAGTACAGCCAAGTTGAAAATATCAATAATAAATTGTCAGTTTTCGAAATAAAAAACCATTCCCACTTGGAAAATACACAGTGTTGCCAAACGTGCCCCAGAGGCGAATGTTCCCCTTTCTACCCTACTTCATCAAAATGTAATACACTACATTATTGGTTGTAATAAGTGGCTCCTTGAAGTCCATAATGCCGAACATATACATTTACACACTACGATGCGCTTCTGATTCTGTCACAATTTATCCAAGTATTTAGCATAATATGTTAATCTCTATCAACCAGCAAACCGCAATCAACCAACCAAAAAATAAAAAAATACACAAAGATACAATATATTGTCGCTCGTCGCACATATCATGCCCGGAGTCAGCATGACCAATATTTAACAATGCCAACCAACCGACAGTGAATGAACAGAAAATAATGCTGGGTCTCAACTCAACTCCCCATGTCAGGGAGTTTAATGTTTAATGTGGCAGTTGATGTTGATGGTGATGGTGATGTTGATGTAACATTTAAGTGGCCATTTTTGGAGATTGGGTGGCACATGGCAGTTGTTTGAAAACTCAATTGGCATAAAAATGCTATGCAAATGAATTTTATTTTTTGCTTCTTTTTTACAGCTAACAAATCTGCATATATTCAGTTGTAAATATACGTAAGTGTTCAAATGTAGAGACGTAAGTTCGTCCGAATGTTGCGTGTTTTAATGGGTTTAGCCATCATAGTTTATAAATTCCGAATTATTTGCATTAAATTAAAATGTTTGAAAAAAAATCTGAAGAAATGATACTGTGTATTATTGACAATGTATATTGCAATCAATATTAACAAATAAACGTACTTCATAATTGATGTTCAAATCTTTAGTGCAATGACCTTTGTCATGTAGTAACCTAAATATAATTCTCTTTATGAATGGCTTTGAAACGTCGTCAAACTAATGTTTGCACTGAGGCATTATATTGAGAAAATTCACTAAAGTTAACAAGACAAGTACCTAAAATGCACAATGACCAAAATGATGAAGGATTTTATACGTTGCAGCAACGAAAATTGAGTTGTTGCAGCAATGCATCGACGAACTGTCAAGACATTACATGTTTCGTGGCAGCAATGTCAAAATCATCGCATGTATGAATCTTTTCATTGCAATCATTTAAACAATGTAATTAACATGCTCCATTCCTGTGACTTAGTGTGGAAATGCTCGAACCTGTAAGCATCAACATTAGAAAAAAAATTTAAGTTTTTGCTTAATTTACAAGTTGGTTGGAACCCGGTCAATTTCTAATAATTTTGTTATCCAACTGGTTGATTGCTTTTTACTTTTATGATTTTGATATTTAACCAACAAATTTATAGAACATGCCTGGAGTTTTATCAAATTTATTTGTTACTTTGTCTGATAGATTGGAATTTATGGAAGTTGCATCCCCAAAAAACGTTTTTTAAAAAATTATATGAATTCGTGATGATATTGTTTATAGAGCAGATTTGTTTACTATGATTGCTTAAGGTTGATTAATTTAAAAATATTAGGCGTGTTTTGGTTACACCGCCTCGGTTTCTGGTAACCAAAACACGTCTATTGATTTGATGTTAAGAACCAATATTATTATTACAATTTTCTGGCAATCTTTTTCCCTATACCAAAACTTTTTCCCTAAAACCAAATCTTTAAAAATTAATTTACTTATACGGCATTTACACCGAACAAGATTTATGCATTTCGAAGGTTAACTCGGGTAACCCACGCTAACCCAGAATTTAATCTGTAGAAACTGTAGTTTAATTTGTAATCTCATTTTAAACTGGAGTACATTTTGATGTAACACTAGTGGTCTTCATGAAAGCTCGAAAGAACCTCGTAAACTCGAAAACATCGTAAACTTGCACAGCAAACGTCAAAACAAACAAATTTCCCATACAAAGCGACTTGCTCGGAAGTGGAAAGTTTTCGAGGCAAATTTGCTGCGCAAACGTGGGATGGAGAAACGTGTAAACTTTTGACATTTCGTTGTCATCTGACTAGGATGGATAAATAAGGTGATAGCACTAGAACAGTGGAAAAAGTACACATACATAATACATGCAATTGCTACTGCTACCACCTTATGTATCCATCTTGGTCAGCTGATATGGTTTTGAGCACAACTACGCTGAGCAACTTTACCTGGTGCCTCATGCAACGGTGCGAGGGAAATTTGCGCTGAGCAAAAGTTCTCGGCTTTCACGTTTGCATGAATGCCGCTACTGTTAATTGCCAAGAAAATGAAAATATAAAAAAACCATTCACAAAAAATCAACTGTTTTACTGAGGGAAGCCCATCCAAAATTATCCGACGCGTTGCCGCCACCAACAATTTGTTGAAGCTCTCGTCGACGCCAATATGATTATTGGTTCAAAATGTTTGCCGGTTTGTTTGACTGGGCCGACTTGACCGACTGATTCAATTTTAAAGCTTCAGTTATTTCAAAAAAAATCTCAAATTTGTACAAAGCAGGTAAAACCAGGAGCCGCCAATTTAATTTTTGTGTTGTGCCGCCGTCTTCTATAATTTTGTCTCGGCACTAAATTGGTCTAAGCACAACGTTACCACCTGTAATGCCAATTTATTTTCAAAATGGGTGGTGTAAACGGCAAAGATTAGAGATCAAGGTTATCGCTAATGCGACATTTACACCGACTAAGATTAGCGCATTTCGAAGGTTAACTCCATTAACTCACGCTAATATTCATATCCAGGACAGACAGAACTACACCATTACCAAATACAATTTGAAAAAATCAATTCAAATTTAAAAATTATATTTGAATTTTCAAATACATCAATTGAAATTTAAAAATTCTATTTGAAATTTGAAATACATGAATTGAAATTTAAAAAACAAGAAATGAAATTTAAAAGACATCAATTGAAATTTAAAATACATCAATTGATATTTAAGAGACATCAATTGAAATTTAAAAAAAATCAATTGAAATTTGAAACACATCAATTGAAATTTAAAATACATCAACTGATATTTAAGAGACATCAATTGAAATTTAAAAAACATCAATTGAAACTTAAATATATCAATCGAAATTTAAAAGAACCCACTGAAATATAACAATCTAATACACAAAATCGGTTAATAATTTTTAAATTTCAGGCCACGACTTTTAAATAGCAATTGATGTCTTTTAAATTTCAATTGATGTATGTGAAATTTCAATTGATGTCTTTCAAATTTCAGTTGATGTCTTTCAAATTTCAATTGATGTTTTTTTAAATTTCAGTTGATGTATTTCAAATTTTAAATATAATTTTTAAATTTCAATTGATGTATTTCAAAATTGAAATGTAATTTTCAAATTTCAATTGATATTTTTCAAAATTAAATTGATATTTTTCCAATTTCAATTGGAAATGGTGTAGAAGGGTTGTAAAAGAAATATACTTGCACCAAGGTTACCAGAACATTGCAGTGTCTTTCAGGCAGAAGTCGTGGCAATCGGAGAAGTTTCCCTTAGTCTGGGACGAAACGTCATCAATGCCTGGTGTATCAACATCAACTCTGATAGCCGGGTTGCTATAAAATTTCTGCAATGTGTAACACTGACTTCAATATCTGCCCACAACTCGCACCTCTAAATGAGATTCTCAATTAGATCGATATTCATCTTCTATGGGTACTGGCCACAGGAACATACCAGGAAACCATTGAGCTGAAGAGCTGGTGAGATTGGGAATACCTCACGAGTACCTCTATATGAGATTGTCAACTAGACAGATTGATATAGACTCTCTATGGGTATTGAGCACAGGAACATTCCAGAGAATCATTGAGCTGGTGAAATTGCGGACTAACTTATAAGTAATTCAGTGGTTCAGTATGTGGGTATGCCCATTTCTGCATACATATCTTAAGCTCTAATCCATGCGATCGATAGATGGTCTGGTGGCACAAATTGAAGGACCATCAGACAAGTATGACCAAGCAATGACTTGAAACGTATGCTAAACTTTATATCCGTTCAAAGACAAGATATCTCTCTGCTAATAGCTGTGGTCAATGTACACTGTGTAATTGGAATCTCAGCCTATTATTACTACAGAAGTTGTGGGGTTGAAGAGGAGGACGAGAGCCTCTAACATCTCCTATGCTACAACTCGGTCTTTTTTATAAGTCGGATGTAATATCTGGGATCTTACTTCATGCTGGATATAACAGTCATTCAGGAAATTAAGCTGAAGGATCTTAGAGCGCTTTTGTAAAGTAACCACACCAGATCAATTTACTGGTTTATCGATGGGGACGCAATATGACCACCCGTTTTGTCACAACGGTCCTGTGTGTCCATAGTGACTGCCACTTCTACATAACTACGAATTTCTACACATTTATAACGGTTATAGGTATTCTGTCCCAAATTGTTATATTTTATGTTAAAGATTTGCTTTAATAGACTCGATGATCGAACGAATTCGCAGGTTAAAGGTCGAAAAAGAATTTCATCCGCATTATAAAATGATTTGCACACGTGCCACAGTTATAGATATTTCATGGCAGTGTTGTGACTTGATTAGAAAATCTAGAAGGTTATATATTCTCTACAATTAGAATCTGCATTTAAATATATATCTTGACCTCTTTCGTACCCCACAAATTTGAATGGTGATTATATATTTCCATATCTGTACAATGTCTTGGCAATCTCTCAAATTTAAGTTGCAAGTGCTGTTCTTTTTTGTTGTTGTTGTTGGGTGTCGCACTTTCAGTCACGTTTGTAACAGCTTTTATATCTTCCTTTCGTTTGTTAGTTAAAGGAGTTTGTTTTGCCTAAAGACCATAACTTTAAAATCTCGTATAAACACTTAATAATTTAAGGACATTTTTCAATCTTTTGATGATGTCAAAGAAACAAAAATTATTAGCTTTAACTTTATAATACGACACCAAAAAATGTATACAAACCATGCATGAGACTGCGGCGGATCTCCATCAGACGGCCGGCCGGCCACCGACCGACCGGCTGACCATACTAAACGCTGCATTCACCGGTACGGGCATTAAAGAGGCTCAGAATTGAAAAGTACACAACCAATATCAGCAGCCAAGCGGCGGGTGGAATAGCGTTTTTACCTTTTGTAGTTGGCTTATGATATAAGAGGACTACACAAGCACGGACCAACTGGTGAGGTGTTGTTTGGTGAAAAATTATGGAACTCTTGATACCGCTGCCTCTAACACATGCCAAATTCATGTAAGGAGTGCTGTTTGTTGCCATTTCAATGGCAGAATTGCGGATTGGTGGTAGTCCATACTTAAATTCATAACTTGTTACGATCCTGGTGTGGTCCATGTTGTGTTAACTATTTCCTAAGGTGTCACACGCTCTGGGTGGTCCAAGCCAATTTTCCGCCGTTACTGTTGTTGTAGCTTGTGATGGTGATGATAATGATGATGATGATGATGATTATGATGACAACGGAGCGGTTACCAGTGTGTGGCCTCATCATTACCAGGGGAATATGAATAAGTGTGAATAGTTAAAATGAATTTGACAATTTGTACTTGTTATAAGTTCGTGTATCGTTAAAGCCGAACACACGCAATCACAAGCATAAATTTATATTAAATATTTTGCGTTGCAAATTAGAAAATAGCTAAACTGTGGTTAGTGTCCTCCATTGTAGGGATCTTAAGGATTGCTTTTCTACTATTGGTACGAATAGAAGAAGTTTAGTGGCTGCTGCAAAATTGATTTTTATTTGTGAAAAATTACCTATCGAAAAATAAAATACAAATTGGCATGTGGTGTAAAGAAGTTATAATTGAAAATATGCACGAGGAAAATAATGAACAAACATTTGCGAATATGTTTTGGCTGTTGTGTAAGTGCAGTGGGTACTCGATTTATCGAACTGTTTACATAAATCACAGTGTGCGTGACCGGACGTAAATTGTACTCAAAGAGCGACATAGTTTTCTTAGTAATTAATTCAATACCAGCACGCTGAAAAATATCTGCCCCAGCAGCATATTGCAGGAAATATGGACATGATTGCAAGCAAAGTTTTCATAAATTGAAGATCTGCTACGGTTTTTTTCCTTGTTGTTTGTCTCGGTTTTTAGCGGTTTTCAACAAAAAATCAATTTTGGGTCTGAAAAACATTTATTATAACCTATTAATCATTGTGTCTCAAACATGTTATATTGAATCGCAAACACAATGTGTTTGGGCACAAGTATAGTATATTTTTCAGCGTGTGGCTTTGCAAATAGTCCGTACAGTGCAGAGAAAATGCATGTGCTGATGCAATGCATGGCCGTCTGTGGTGCAATGGATAGTGTGCGCGGCTCTTGTACATGAGAACGTGTATTCGATCCCTGCTCAGACCACCTACATTTTTTTCGACGGTGGTCACCTCGCTTAGTGATGGCGACAGAATCGAGTACTTAGCCATGAAACTGCTTCTCAAAAACCGCTCGGAACCGGTACAAAACTGTAGGTCCCAATCAATGAGTGTATAACTAAAAAGCGCACATCTCACTGATTGTGAGAAGCTCTCCCCAATCCCTTCATGGGATGTTATGGGACACCATTTTTTGTTTTTTGAAGAAATAATTTTGTCAAGTCCTAATAATAAAATTTGTTTTTCAGAGATTTATTTATCACGTTTTATAACAAAAATTGAATATCGATTTTTCAAAGTATACTGAAAGACGGCCCCCGCTACATTATGCTGGAAACATCTTTATGTTTGGAACATCCATGCAAGTATTGTTTTTGTAAATTGAAGAACAGCTGCTGTTTTGTTTATTTCTTATCTGTAACGTTTTTGTTTTCAGTAGTTTTCAACAAACAAAGTCATATTTAGGTAACAAAAGCATACATTGTAACATATTAATCACTGCGTCTTCAACATGTAATATTAGATATCAAACACAATGCGTTTGGATACAAGTATACTATTTTCGCGACAAGCTTCAAACACATTATATTTTCATCCAAACGATAAAAAAACATACTTATGTATTGATGATAGACAGAGTTGTAAGCAAAAAATATTAGTTTTGTGTGATTTTGCATGTACAACTGGATGTAGAATTACTACGTTCGAGACGATTTCAAAATTTGAAACGGCTTAAGAATGGAAAAGAATTGGGAAAATGTGTAAGGAATTTTAGGTTATGTTATTTCGCTCAAAAATAAAGAAAGATTTATAATTTTTAAGATTTATAATTTGTTTTAAAATACAAAAATTAAATTTTTCGAGCGTTTGGTTGTATTTTTATTTAATTTTATTCTTCGATATTTCGCTACCCTGACGATGCTACCCAACGGGCCCGAAACCCATACTAGGGAAAGTTTTGTTGTGGCGCCGATCTCGTTTAACAGGCTCCTGCATTCACGAACGAGTGTAAATATGTTCTCTACTGAAGATAGAGCCCTGATCGCCGCTTAGCTGTCCGAGAAGATTTTCACTCACTTCCTATTACAGCTTGATTTCGCAGCTGACAACACACCCCCAATATTGCCACTACCTCCGCTTCGAACATACTGCTAAAATCTGGACGGAAAACTTATTGATAGTCTTACACCCAGTGACGTTAAGTAAACCCCAGCTCCCACTCGACTATCCGTCTTAGATCCAACCGTAAAAATGTCTATGTCAACATCATGCAATGGTGAGTGGTTCTTCCACTCTTATCTATGCGGTATGATTGTTCTGAAGTTCTCCCGTAAGTTTAACTCTGGACTATCATAGTCCGTTCTTTCAGGTTTGACCCCAATAGGAAAATTGTACAGAATCTTACAATGTCCATAGCTTCGTTGGGTACAACATTTCAGGTCTCTAAGCCACAAGTGGCCATCGATGGTGCAATGGTTAGTATACACGGCTCTTGTACATGAGAACGTGGGTTCGATCCCTACTCTGCCCACCTTACATTTCCATCGGAGACGGTCACCTCGCTTAGTGATGGCGGCACTGTAGGTCCCAAGCAGTGAGAGTAAAACTAGAAAGCGCACAACTCATTTATTTATGCAGCAAAGTACATTTGACGCTACCCTCTTAGCAAATTGTTCAATCGGAAGTAAATTCACCGTAGTATTGGGAGCAGGAGAGGACCACGTCCATAATGTCCCTGTCACGCCAACGCTTGCAATTCTCTGCCTTGTTGACAGTTTTCTGTCATTCTCCAAAGCCGTGCACTATTCCGATACTCCATAGGTCAGAATGTGTCTAGCAACAACTTTGTACATCCATAATACAGTCCTCGACTTTAGGCTCCATGTTCTCGCAAATGTTTTCTTGCAAGCGTAGAAGGCTCCTTGCGTCTTCTTAACTTTGCGTTCAATGTTAAGTTCTCAGTTGAGTTTCAGATCCAGAATTACACCCATGTACTTCACCCTATCCAAAAACTCATCTGTTTACCGTTGAGCGAGGGTAGCCGATATTGTGGAATAGTCAAAGACGATCAAGAAGTAGACTAACAGACGTTGTGCGCCATTTGGCAACTCTCGTAAAAGAGAACCAAAAAGTCGACTCGATTCACTCAAACGCATTTTTCTCTAGCGTCAAATCTTGCTTACTTCATACTTTTAAAATACTTTATGTAACTCTACTTAAATATGAATGGAATTTCTATAGTTAGATACAATAATATCATCAAACACCTGCTCGTACATTGAAATATGCAATAAAGAGTGTACGAGAGGCAGCAATTTTGTCTGTCTACTTTAGTACATCGTGGAATAGGTCGCCTAATTGTGAATAGTAGTGTATCAGTTTTATGCGGGTTAACGCCTACACCACAGCCCAAGTGCCGATCTCTCCCAAGATGTTCTCCATTACTTCATTTATCACGGAGGCAATGGTTACCATCTCCACGACATCATCCGCATATGCAACTACCCTTACCCTTCTGTTATTCAAGTTCACCAGTAGATCGTTCATATGATATCACCCCACCCTGGGGTGTACTACCTTTACAGACTGACCTAGTGGCCGATATCTCACCCCACTTAGCGGTTATTTGACTGGTCTGCAGTACTGAGTCTATCAAACTCACAATACCCCTATTGACATTCATATCTTTTAGGGTTTGTATGATACTTTCCGTTTGGTCATTGCTAAAAGCGGCCTCTTAATCCAAGAAGGCTGTCATTATTTACTGCTTATACGAAAGGCCCATTCCGGCCGCGCTAACTACTTCATGTAGCTCTGTCTCCTTCGACTTTTCCTTCGAATGGGTATGCTATTTCTGATCGAGAGGCCGCTATTAGTCACCAGCGATCTAATATGTGCTTCCAATAATCTTTCTAGAGTTTTGGGTATAAATTGTGAGAGGCTCATTGGTCTGAAATCCTTCAACTTGGTTGTACCAGGGAGGCAATTCCGTATATTAGTAATCCTCGTATATTGGGGACACCATACTATAGGAAGACTTACACACTACAGTTTTTACAAGGGCGGCTTCTAATAAATTGTACAACTCCGAAGTTATTTGAAGTTTCTTGTTCACGATCCATAGTCGCTTAATTATACAGATTGTATAGATCAAAACTTAATTGTGTGCTATCTTTGGAACTATCCAGGCTTAATTCAGTTCAGTTAATAAAGTTTCTTATCCTCATATTTGTACTACTTTCCGTTTATGCAACTGCAGTCTTACCTGGCAAAAAATAAAAAGTATGATTGATAATAGAGTCATAATTCAGTTCTGTTGTGATCTTCTTAAAATTCCATTTTATTAACAGTAATTATTTATGTTACATTTCGGTTCAATTTGGATACCACATTTAGTGTTGGGGTCTTCTCCACTTCTTCGTCATCGCAGTCCTCTTCTGCCGACATCATTCGTTTAATTCTTCTGACATAGTTTATGACCAATCAGGCAATAAATTGGCATTTAATTTAATACAAATTGAATTACGATTTACGAATTTATGCGGAACCCCCACAGCGTAAATTTTCAATCAAAATCGTATACATCCGCGAAATTGTTATGGATTTTGGCCATTCATTGTTGGCCCAAAAATTGTATACAGCCAACAACAATAACAGAATATCAAATACATTCTTTATGGCAAATGAAATGAGTGGTAAGAGTAAAACACGAACGCCTTAACAAACGAAAGAAGAACGATGATGATAAAAGAAAGAAGCTTGGTGGAAAAGTTGTTCGTGGGGAAGGGAGCGGAATGGACAATCCAACGTACCCAAATGCAATGTGATAATGTCTACGGGAAACTTTCTTATGCCACACTGTGTATATAGATTATCAAATTGATTCCAATTATCACTTGCCACCGCAGGAAACACAATGAAATCAACGAAACTGGCCGCATTACTGAGGCAATAAAATAAAAGTCAGCATTATACGGTACAATGCTAAATAAAGGTTAAGTTTATTACCAATCGCCTGCTTTTGTGAGCAAGTTAGATGACACATTAACCCTTCTGCATGACTGGAGGAAGTCCTTCGCAATTGTACGATCATACTTGTGTTTATTTAGGATTCTGCCTTGAAATGTTTGTAATTTACACACTGTTTAGTCATAAATTAGTCCTGAACATTCCAATAATGTATTGGCATTACTGGAAGCGTTAAGGGAACACGGAAAGATGATGAAGCTTAAAAGATGCGACATCATTGTCCGCTCACTTGTGTTAAATTGTTGCACATGCGCTGCAGGGCGTTAAGATGCGCGCAATGGTCGGCCGTTGTTGCGTACGTCGTCCGATCATTTAGTTTAGCGCAGTCCGTGTGAAATGATAAATAATCCATAATTTCGTTTGGCATTCAATTTCATTTTGTGTGACACATAAATTAGGTATTAACGCTTTAAGCTGTTCCAGTTGGCACTGCTTGCTCTTATCACTTTTGCCTTTTAACACGACTAGCATCCAGAGATTTGGTACTACATTCTCACTGGGGAAATGTTTATATGGTATTGAAGTTTAAAAAACAACACAAGAGAATCAGTATTGGAATGTTTACGTAGTCACTTTCCTGCGACTGTCCACACTAGCATATGTTTAAGCATTTATGACACTTGGCAGCGTGATGGTCGTAAAATAGCCAAGCAAGTAATCGAAGTTTAAATGTATTTCAGTTAGTTCAGAGCCATTTTTGAACATGGATTTTTTTGTGGGAAGAAGAAATAGCTATCATTTAACCAAACTGAGAAGATGTTAACAGTGTCGATGTGCGAAAAGTTGGAATTACACTGTAACTAGTTCAGGTATTTAAAGTTTTGAAATTTTCTATTCTGCTATTATTACATGCTGAAAAATAATGGCCCCAGCAACATATTGCAGGAAACATATACATGTTTGCAAGCATTGTTTCCATGAATTGAAGATTTGCTGCCTCCTTGTCTCTTTGTTATCTGCCTCGTTTTTATTTTTAGCAGTTTTAAAAAAAAAAGAGTCACATTTGGGTCTCACAAACATAAATTATGGCCTACTCTGTTTGAAAGGACACAGCCACAGTCGCAACCTACTAACTTCGGGAAAATGCTACACGTATACTCGGATTGGTCAATTTCAAGGACCATGTGAAATTTAGAGGGAAGTAGACAAGCTGACGAAATCTCTGGTGAATACCTTTGAGGACTGTTTTTCCCTTCGGGTGAGAAATCAAACTGTGCAAAGTCATGGATGTCAGGGTTAATACAAACAGTCATAATAAAGCGCATCACTATAACATATGAACATATCATATGAGATTTAGTAAGCACAACAAGGTGCTACGGACAGTGACTAGGAACTTTAGGAAACAATTTAGTGGGCAGTTTGATGTTGTCAACGATATCTTTATGATTAAAATAATCCTGTCAAAAATCTATAGGTAGACCGAGACTACACTCACAGAAAAATTCGGTTGAGACAGCCGAATTAGCCGTAACCCAATTAAGAGGTTGTTACAACCGAATTAGAGGTTGGCACAACCTCATCAGAGGTTGACACAATTTCATTAAAGGTTGACACAACATCATTAGAGGTTGACACAACCTAATTGGGATTGACACAATCTCATTACAGGTTGACTCAACCTCATTAGAGGTTGTCACAGCCGATTTAGAGGTTGGCACAATCTCATTAGAGGTTGTCACAGCCGAATTAGAGGTTGTTACAACCGAATTTAGATAATGTCATAAATGAATTATTAAAGTTTTTTTTATTATTAAGTGATGATTTATTTTCTTGTATTTTCGGTTGTTTCAACCGAAATTTTAAAAAATTTAGCTGACTGAGCGAATATAATTTGAAGATTCAGTTGTCACAACCGAATCAATTGTGAAACGAGGTTGCTTCAACCGAATTTCGGTTGTGGAGACTAAATTCGGTCGCAACAACCTCAATCCGGTTGTGGTAACCTCACTTCGGTTGTGGCAACCTCAATTCGGTGGTAACAGCCGCATTTACGGTTGCTACGACCTCTTTTCAAATAATTAGTTCTCTGAGTGTAACATGGTTGATGCAGAAGGCAAATTAACAAAAGCAATCTAGAAAATGCTGAGACTACTAAGTGGAACTCACTTTCCGTGTGGAGAAGGAGGGCTCACTGAGGAATAGCAGCACCATCCAGTCTGTCTGTTAGTTAGTTGACCGGAATCATCATCGCATGTATAAAGTACCCATATCCCAAGGTGCTGCCAGAAGGCGAGAGTAGCCTCTATCCCACACCGATGAAGTTATGCGAATACAAAAGATTTTCAGCCGGTTAGCCTAACATCCTTCGTACTTTGTTTAGGAGATTACGGAATATGTATGATGGCTGTACGGAGAAGGTGGGCACACAAATCGTCGCCTGAATCTGGATTTGCCGTATACGCCATTTTGACTTTTTTGAGTTAGAAACGGATTTGGAACGAGAAACACTACAATTTTTTGGCACGCTGATCCGCATTCTTCTATTTTCATTGGTTTCAGACTTATAGAGTATTGGTTTTGCCGTGTAAGCCCGATGGTTATCAATTTTTACCGTTGGACGAAACTTTGAACTCGTTTTTCTCAAAACGGTTTTTTGGTGTAAACGGCAAATCAAGATTCAGGCAACGAAATGTGAATATATTTATAGATAGTCAAGTCAGGATCAATGTGGCATCATCGCGAAGTATTAGATCGCATTCGCTACTCGAATACAAAGAGAATATAAACAAATTCACCACCGCTGGTAGCCTTGGAATCATATGGGCTCCAGGACACATCGACATGAAGAGACACTTGATTTGTCGTTACCCCACATTTTCAAGATTAAACTCCAAAACCTCTCAGGCGATACAATACCTAGTTTGGATGAACGTAGATGAAATTTGTATGCAGAAAGGATTTCCTATTGGAAACTTGAGGTTTCTCCCGGGAACCCAAAGAGCGAACATCGGTCCAACCTATTGGCTTAAGTTAATGTCTAGAAATGGTTCATACAGCGAAACACAAATGCGTCGAATCATCTTTCTCAGCCTAACCTAACCCATTCCATTAGATACTGTAGAAACGCCCTCAGGAAAGTTTTACTGCACATTGGCGAAAATTAAACAAATGTTATTAATTTTAAACACTTAAACGCAACTAAAAACTACGAGAATTGCGAGACAACTAATCTGTATATTGTACATGGTAGACCTGTGAAATGCAAATTTGTTTTGATCTCTTGTGGAATATGATATCGCGTAATGAGGCAATCTGCGCGTTTTCCGCATTTTCCAAGACTTTTTGTAGGCTGTTCTTGTCGAATATTGTCTTTCAAGTCCACGGACCCTGGCTTGTTGACATAAACTTTAGACTTAAAATAACCCCACAGGTAGGAGCGGTTAAGTCGGAAAATGCGGAAAGTTTAACTTGTTCAACCGCTATATCAACATGCAACATGCGTTTAAAAATCTCGAAAGACTGGATATCAAATACTAGAATTCCAAAAACAGCAATTCCGAAATAGAAGGCTTGCGGTCCAAGTCCAATATAATGTGTTTAGGCTCAAAATTAATTTATTCCAAAATGTAACTTAAAATCGTAACTTTCTCCACCTGTTAAACATGAATATTTTGGATTTAAAATGCATAACTAGCACACCAAAATGTCTTGTGCGATACAAACAGGGTTCTCAAAACTATGATATAGTGTTCAGCACAGTGGGATTACCATATAATTAATTAATTATGTATCATATACCTTGAAATGCTCTCGTCTTTAAAAATACGTTTCAAACGTTTTACACTATCCAGGATAACAATAATTGCAACCTACCTATTACTCTATTACTGCCCCAAATTGTTGATACGTGCATTGCGCTACCCTTTGAAAGTCCAACATTCTTTAAGTTGTATAAAGTCAGAAATTTCCATACCAATCAGCACGTCTGATAATTTTCCTCGCATTCATCTACACATTCATGTAGTGGAAAATATTTCCTATTGCAATTACCCAAAAGGAAACCTTTGCAAATTTGGTAATTGAGCCGTGAAAATATGCAATAATGTGGCATAGATCACACCTACAATTCTACATGATACACAGCAAACATACTGACTACAAACACACATATGCACAGGTATTATATTCCCACGTCATTTCACACTAGTTGGTGAAGTTGTTGTCTCACAGCGAGTAAAAAAAATCAATCATGTTGTTACCAAAACCGCGGATTAAGTGCAACCAGTCAACACTCAATACTTAGATATGTAGGTATGTGTTGAAATCATATCTCATCTGAAAGCGATAACAATATCGCCAGAAAGAATCGCGGAACGTTAAATGGCGGCAAACAAAAATTCAAACAACAGAAACAAGAAATTGTTGAACAATTTTAACACCTCCATGAAGTAGTTGAAATTTAATGTCATAATGCCTACGTCGAAATAGAAAAATTGGTTTGGTGCGACATTGTGATGCGGTATCAACGGGTTTTTGCTGTGGAAGCAATCCTTTCAAACTTCCTCAAAAAAACTCTTTTAAATCACAGGTGTAAACTAAATTGGCATCTGCCAATCAGAGATCAAAGTGACTTTTTCGTCATTTAGTAAAAACAATGTAAAGAGTCAGCGCAATTTCGGCTCTAAAACTATAACTACAATATCAGATTTCACATTCGAGTTTAAATCTCGCCACAGTGTCAAACAACCTATCCGCACTAATCAGATTCGCTATTATATGCGAAACAAGAATTTTTTACACCCAACGAGTTGAATGCTGATTTTTGACAATTGACTCAGATGAGAACTCAGATAGTGTAATTACGATGATATGCCGAACTATAGATGCCATCCGAAATGCATATGCCACGACGATATATTTTTTGAAATTATTTGTTATATTTATTTTGCAAAATACATCGTCCAAACTCTTTGTAAACGGGTTAACTATTTCCTTCTGGTAGCACTTTCTCTTCAGCGGCTCTATTTCGGAGCAGATGACCAATTTGATATTTATGAAGTGACATATTATCAGTTAGAGGTCTCAAGTTTACGAAATGGGTCGAAGTTCTGAGTCTTCAGCACAAATTACACTGTGGAACAAAATGAAACTTTTTCGAAAATAACAAAGTTCTGACAACGGATTGTGGTAGATGGGTAAAAAAAAGATATATGTTCGTGTGTCGGCGTTTTGAAAGTTTACGTCAGCATTTTTTTTTTTTAATGGGGGTGAAATTTTCCCCCTTTTCCACATTCTTGTGATGAATCGGCATAGGAAACCATGTTATCCATACATTTATTTAAATTTATAAAGTCGAATGCCACAATCAATACAAAACAGAACTGATCAACTGTTGAACTTATGAAATCAGAGGTGCGAGAAATTACTCCATAAATATAAAATATTCAATGAAAATCAATGAACTGCATTTCGTGAAATAGTTGTATACAGATGTTTTATACTTCTATCTATCAAAGTGAACACATGCAAACAACACATAGCGTTAGCATCACATACGTGGTTGTTGTACAACAATAGTCTCTGCTTGAAAATAAGTATGAATATTGAGTATGAGTATTGAATAATATAGAGAACTCATGGAACGAATTGTATGACTCAAAAGCACGGGCGACATCTGGCGAATGATTCAAAACGTATTACTCTCTATTTGTCATAACTTAGTGCATTCCTAATTTTGATGTGAAACATTTTTGCCTTTTGAAACATTTCGCGACCTTAGAACAACAAGGTTCTAACTGAATATTTTTCATAAATTCATCTGCATATCTAATCATCTGAAAACGGTCATGCCCTTTCGATTACTGCTACCATCATAATTACATCTCATATCGTTGACGAGATATCCAATGGTATAGACACTAACTACATATTTTCCTGTAGCCATTTGGTTAACACAGTGCATTCTAACTGGTTCTTCTCAAAACTTATTTGCTGCACTTAGAACCTTGTTGTTCTAAGGTCGCGATTTATGTTTTTGCATTGTTTTATTAAATAACATTGTCGAAATGGTGCATTTATATTGAAATGTTCTATAAAGAGAATGCTCTTTAACTCAGACTCTCTACATGAGTGCTGGAAAGAGTGCAATAAGTTCTCTATACTATTCAATACTTTTTGTCATCGCTCTGTTTATGACAAAACAAAAATATTACATCTAATGTTAAAGCAGATGCAAGAAAACTAATATTTTTTTTATTTTCCAATGTAACATTTACTAATGTGTTCATAGAAATTGAGTGAGTTCGAACACTCACTGATTTTTTTCATCATATTTAATCTATGGCATTTATGTGAAAGACCGTTAAAGGCGGACCACCACTCCTCTGGTAACACAGGATTGGTACATCAACATTTTCCATGACTTTTTGGCATAGTTCGGGCTGTATATCATTTATAACGCGTATGATTTTCGCTCAGGAATCATCTTGGTTTTATTGGCGTATATCTTATTTTTAACGACGTACTGCAGTGGTAGGTATCAAATAGCAAGATCTGGGCGGCCATTTGGCCTCTAAGTTTCCTGAGATGGGAACTTCGTTCGCAATAGGACCATCGCTTGATGTGCTGTGTGGCATCTGTCATCGTCCTTTTAAAACCACATATTGTCCAAGTCCATGTCACCTAATTCGGGTTTGTTATCATGTCACGATAACGTTCACCGTACCACCGTTATCGTCATCATTTTGGAAGTAGCACGGTCCGATAATTCTGCCAGAATAAAAACCACACCAAACAGTGACTCGTTGAGGATGCATAGTCTTTTTCTTGACTGACATGTTGATTTTCAGTACCGGAAGTTTTGCTTGTTATCGCATACCTTTAGGAGAAAATGTGTCTCAATCGCTCCATGACTAAGTTTGCCAAAGCCTGTAGTACCAATTGTCTGTAAAAAATGTAACTAAAAACATTAAAATATCAAAAATATTTGCTGTCAAAGATTTTTTGCTAAGTTGAAATATGTATGAACATTTTCAATAATAGACGTATTCACACGGGTTTATTTTGACGAAAGGGACGACAAAATGACACCAGTAGTGTGATTCACTAACTTTTAGCGAACCGATAATCGATAAGTTACTTAACGATTTTTGTCGCTTGCAGTAACGATTGTGTGATTCACTAACCCATACTTAACGATAGTAAACAGCTGACTTTTTGTGTTTACTGAAATTGGTATTAAGTGGCAGCTCTGCCCATGTAAATGTCAAAATATACGAAAAGCATAAAGAGGAATCGAAACAAACAAACAAATTTCTGTTATAAAATTGAACTTGTTAGTTTATAAACGTTTTAACAATGTAAGTATATGTATGCATATTTGTTATTAGTGCATAATATATTTTTTAGAATGACTACAAATCCAAGTGGGAAACGGAGCCGCACCTCGCCGGAGCAACTGTTTTCTGTGACAAAACATATCCTAAATATTCGAAAGCCTTTTTTAAACGAACAGAAATAAAAAAATTAACAAATTTCAAAAAAAACAACCCCAATTGTAAAAGAAGGAAACATTTGTTTGTTTTGTTGAACTTAACAACACAAAAATAGTTGTCGTTAATTTTGCGATAGTCGAATCGCTAACTTCAACAGCTGTTTTAGCGATAGCGAATATCCTTATCAAACTGCTTGCAGAATACCAAAATCGTTACTTTTATCGTTAAGTGAACTTAACGATTCGATTATCGTTAAAACAGCTTACTGAATCGCACTACAGATCTTTACAGCGTATAGATATGGTCCTTGGCTTTAAGCAAAAACTTAATCGAAATTTGAAGTACTTTATTTAAACAGAGTATAAAAATGTAAAATAAAAAAAATATATAAAAATATTTTGGCGACATTTACATTAGTCGTGTTTTGGTTACAAGCAAGCGATTATCGCTTGCTAAATTGCAAAGAAAACGACAATTTAGCGATAAGTCATTTAATTAAAAAATATGATAAAGGTTTGAAAATGGTAAAAGATATCAAAAACAAATTGTTTAAACTTAGCGAAAATGATTCTCGTCGCTAAGTTCTCGCTAAGTCTTCGCTAAGTGCTTCATACAAAACAAGCGAATATATAAGCAAGCGGTGTAACCAAAACACGCTTATTAATAACAAGGATACAGAACTGAACCTGAGTCCATCACTTTTTTACACGATATCGTAGGTTGTGTAGGGTACTGCAATACAAATGATTACCGCAATGGCACCTACAATCACTCAGTGGCCATCATTAAAGTCAAATCATTTTTCACATGTTACTGGGCTGTGAAACGAATCGATGATGCCTCGGCACGAGGGCGGGTGGATTAGCAGACGAACTGATGATTTGCCAGTAAGTTGGTGCAGATGCAACCAGCTTTCAATCGTTGGAATCTACTTAGGATCAAATCAAAAAAAAAAGGAATGTTCCTCATTCAAGAGTCGAATAAAGTATCATCACGATTTCTTTCCTCGAACCAAAGAAAAATCTGAGGAAACAAAACCCGAAGAATGGAATAACATAAAAGGTACATTTTTGTAATCAAATCAACACCTTCACCTAAACTAAATGCTACAACAAAAACAAAACCACAAAACTGTATATCTCTGTGCAGATATTTTATAATATTTTTATTATACTTCTTCATTTCTTTGGCGAAAAAAAAAATAAAAAACAATAAACAGTACAAAAGTAAGAAAACAATTTCATTTTTATGAGGTAAACGAATGATGATGATCATCAGCATAACCGCCACCACCACCACCACCAATATGCACATATATACATCAGCTCTAGCAGGAGCTTATGAGCATCATCCTCGCCGCAATGGAAATAATGTTCTTCTTCTGTGTTGAACATGTTGTATGGAAAAAATACGTTCGGAATAAATCAGGTAAATTGTGTGGCTGTGTGATCGATCAATAAACACTTGCTGCATGCAATAATAATGTTACCACAATGTACAGTGGTTATTGTTTGTCCTAAGATACCTCAAAATGTAGAGAGAACAACTTAAAGTGGGAGTGTTAAAAACACGCCAAGTACCAAAATGGGATTCAGAACCCACTAGTTAGTAAATACATAAGTAGTTCAACTTACCTGTATACGCTTTTTAAGCTTTTTCAAAAATTTCTAAAATTTTTTAAAAGATTGTGCTCCATATTTAACATAACCCAAGAACAAACTGTCCGATGTGGTTGACAAATATGTCAACAACTTAGAAATCTCATATGAATCTCCTTGTACGATACTCTTAATAAAAATAATTTTTCGTACCAAAATTTTTCAAATATTTTGTTTAAAAAAATTCTGAAGTATCGAAAATAAATCATTATTTATAGTTTAGCAATCGTAAAGATAGATGTTTTGGAAAATATTTAGATAAGATTTAGTTGTATTGACAATCAAGTGAGAGTCCGTTTAGTACTCGTTTTTAACACAAGACCAAGAATATTTCAATCATAAATCCTTTAAACACAAAAGCATCAAAACATAAAATTTTTGATCTCAAATGTTTTAACATACGCATTGTGACAGACATTTCACTAGCAGATTTCAATTTTGTATTTGGCTTCGTAGCCCCTTATATTGTGCTCTGTGCTTCGAGTGTTCCTTGACTGTACCTAGAAATTCTTTAGAGAGAAGGACTAAAATAATACTAGTAAAATTTAATGCGGCGCATTACGAGTATATTTGAGTTACAAATTGTAAACAAATTTTGACATTACAGAATTAAATTTAAGATAAAGGATTCTCGTCTTTGGCAGATATTGCGAGAAGACTGTACATGTGAACCAAACTATCCGTTTGATTTAAACTTTTAACTTAATCAGAAATACCTCATTTTATGAATGAACGTCTTTGGAACTTTCTCGATTTGTTTTCTGCAAATTTCGCTACATTTTTATTATGAAATCAAGTATTTCCACCATAACTTATAAGATTGTTGCAAATTAGCTGAGCCAATTGTTAAACTCAAATTATTTTTACATCCAAGAAAATATGTTGGTTATCGTAGCAGAAAAGATTTCTAGCTTTAAGAAACATTTTGTTCTGAATTAGTGCAAGCAGGCTGTTGTTACGTTAGTACACTCGCTGTCCAGCAGTCACTTTGTCAGTTGAAATACGACGTTTTAACGCAAAAACAACATAATTGCAATATTTGTACTTACCTTTCTTAATACCCCCAAAATATTTGGTTTTGTTTAACGTCTGGTTTGAAACATATAGAATTATGTTGCCGTAACCGAATTGAAAATTAATTCGGTTGTACCAACAGTATTCATGAGAAATTCGGTTACAACAATCGAATTGACGCAATGATTGAATTGATGTCACATTCGATTACTGCAGCCGAATTTGGTACCAATTTCGGATGTTGAATCTGAACTAATTCCAAATTCAGTTGTTGCAACCGAAATTGTAGAAAATTTAGATGACAGAGCGAATATAATTGAATATTCAGTTGGCACCACCGATTTAATTAGGAAACGATGTTGCTTCAACTGAATTTTAATGCTGGGGATTAAATTCAGTCGTAACAACCTCAATTTGGTTATGGCAACTGCAACTTAGTGGCAACAGCCGAATTTTTGTTTGCTATAACCTCTTTTCAAAGAATTAATTCTCTCAGTATAGATTCATTAACTTTTTAGGAAATGTTTCCCAAATATCTAGGAAAATTTCCAGAGAGCTTCATAGGATTAATGAAGAATTTTTAATAAGGAATGTTTTGTAAATGGTACAAAGAAAATGTTTCAGTGTAAATCACATTTTGTTGTTAAATATTTTCATCCGTGATGTATTTTAATAACATCTAGAACCTATATATGAGACTATCGTACCGATATTAATGGTTTCGGAAAATGTTAACACATTTTTGCATATCCGTACCCAAAATATCACGCCAAAATTAAGAGTAAAGAATGTTGAAATTAGCTACATTGAAGCCAGTCAGTCGAGTGCATGAAAGCTTCAAAATAATGAACCAATCGACCCACTGTGCAATATCATTTTCGTGCAGCTTGACTTTAGAAGCCACCTTAACTAAAAACATTTTCAATACAACCACCCTAAAGCAAAAACAAAAAAGTAGGATACCTCTCAGCTCTTTTGGCAGACTAATTTGTCATTTTAAAATAGCGATTTGTTTGGTGCTTGCCACATGATGTATGCATCCAAGCGTTGATGTTGCTGCAAATCATTTCTGTTGTTGAAGATGTTTTTTTTTATGTTGCCCTTGATTTCTAGTGAAATATGGCAACACTTTTATTATGCATATATGGCTGCAGATCTCCAACTGAAGCCAGAATCTGGCTGTAATTTCTTCGTTAAGACTGTCTTCACGGTGTCTATAGTGTTGCGCAATTAAGGACCCCATAAGCAAACTAGGGAATCCCTCTCGTTGAAATTTGAAAACGTTCAACCACACCATGCAACAACTAAATTATACCTTATTGATGTTATTCCCTCTTTCAGTGCTCTGGCTGATGCATTTAGTTGGTGCTGATATAAAGTTTATTTCTTTCTTTTTTGAAATCTGGCGGTACTTTTTTGTTTTGGTTTTAGTGCTGTGGATGGTGGTGTGGTACGTTGAAAGGCGTTTGTGCTTCTTGCTTACATTTGTCTACCAGAGGTATTGACCTGCAATTGATACCAATCTTCTACAATCCATTATGTTTTGGGCTAAAACTTTGGCTTTCATGTCTCATTATTGGCAATTTTGCAGTAACTGCCACAGTAACAGAAACGGCACCAGCACCAGCACCAGCATCAACATCAACAGTTCCTATAATTGTTGCATGGTGTTTCAGTGCAGCATTTTTCATATGGTTCTTGCGGTTTTTGTTATTTTGTTCTTGTTGTTTTGGTTGCAGTCTGTTTCAACTTTGTATTACTTTTGTGGCCGAATTGGCTGTTGCATGTGAATTCTGCTGTAAAACTCTTACAATTTCGTATGATCGAAGTGGTACAGAATGTGATCATACATTTTGGCACTGATGATAGAGTAATCTTCAGGATCATAGCAACTTACTAGAGTATGTAGTCATGCATTTAAACTGATGTGTGGACTGCAATAGGGAGAATATACGAGTATCGTGAGAATTGGAAAATTATAAAATTGCGATTAATATATAAAGTCGTATTAACCATTTTTCTTTGTATTATATTTTCTATGTTAGTTTTTGAGCATTCAATCTTTTGCACTTCATCCCAATCTTTGTAGGCATTACATTTTTGGACATACTGATTGAATCATATACTTTTTTACCAATTAAAAAAGAGGTTTGCATTTGGCTAATAACTGAATAGTGTCGCCCTTGAGGGATGTGATCAAAGTGGCATTATATGAAACTTTTCAATAAGTAGAAAATTGGTAATTGTATTGACTTATAGTATTGAACGATTATTCAGTGCCTGTTTTAAACCAATGGTTTTTCGACATGATTAAAAAGAGTTGTGCATGAAAGTGTTTCCAATATTAGTGCTTGGTAATCTTCGAACGTATGTATAAAGGAATTCTCGTTAATATGATAACTATTCCCCTATATATATTTTTGATGAATTCACCGAAAACATACCAAAAATGTGTCCTGATGAAGATCCAAAATAGCTATACAAGTATCATTGAAAGACTTTTTGTGCTCGATTTTAATAAAACTAATAATAAAGCTAATAAATAAGCTTTATATCATAAAGTTCTTGAGCTTGGATAAATTTTGGAAATTGTTACTTTAGTTGTAGTTATTTATTGTTATATCAGGGATGATTTTCTTTCTTTTCTGCCATTTAATTGGTACTTGGTACTTGTTATTTTATTATGGAAGCTCAAGACCATACTACCTCTCTATTAATAGAGATATAGTTTTTTTTTGTGGCCGTCGGTGGTGTAATCGTAGTGTGTGCGGCTCTTGTGACTGAGAACGCGGGTTTAATCCCCGCTCTGACCACCATAAATTTATTTCGACGGCGGTCACGTTGCTTAGTGACGGCGACACTATCGAGTACTTAGCCATAAGAAAGATTCTCAAAATACCGTTCGGAATCAATGTAAAATTGTAGGTCCAATCAATGAGTGTAAAACTACAACGCCCACTGCTCACTGGTTTGTGAGAAGCTCTCCTCGATTCCTTCAAGGGATGTAATGGGAAACCATTTATTTTTTTTTTTTGAAAGAAGTTTTGCAAAATGCATCCCCATGATTCTTTGCAAACCGATAGCTATTGTTTGGACTGCTGCTTTTGAAAAATTCATCAAACTAATTGCAAACGAAAACTCATCTTAATGAAGAATTTTCCACAATGCAATTGTTCGAAAAATATCGGAAGCATAACACACAAGTAAACAATTGCAAAAACTTTGGTGCAGAAATTGATCTACTTCTACTCCAGCAACAGTTTTGTTCGAATCAAGCTACCTAACTGACACCTAGGTGGCACTTTATCTTGAATTTCATTTTCAAACTACGAAATATTAATGGAAAAGTATACAATTTTCTTTCAAAAACTGTATTTTACAAGATAATTTTATCTGTGGAATGTGCAAATTGTATATACGAAGGTGGATCAATAAGTCCGTGAATTTTTGAATAAAACACAATTTTTTTGCAAAAAAAAAATTTGTTTCAACATAATCTCCTTCTAGCTCAATACACTTAGTCCCATGTTTCTCTAATTTGTGTACCACTTCCAAAAAATAGGATTTTTCGAGGTCCATAAAATAGGCATTTGTTTGATCAATAATTTCATCGTTGGAGCTAAATCTCTTTCCACCGACCCATTTCTTTAGGTCTGGAGATAGTAAATAGTCACTTTGGGCTAAATACATAGAATATGGTGGATGAGGTACCAAATCGCAGCCCAATTCATGGAATTTTGCCATTGAGACCGCCCACGTGTGCACCCGTGATTTAATGGTCAATTTAGAGCAAACGCGGCACCCATCTTGCAGACAGCTTTCTTAAACCCAACTGATCATTTAAAATCGAAACCACACTGTCATATGAAATGCCTATGGCATCAACAATCTTACGTACTTTTACCTTCGATCGCACAACACCATACCGGGTGTATTGACCTCAATTGGCCAACCAGAACGTTCAGCGTCATTTGTACTTGTGGGACCACAACGAACGTCACTAAACCACAGTTTTACCAATGAAATCAATGGTGCAGAGTCCCCACAGTATTTATCAAGCTTTTCCATGGTTTGATTGGCGGTTTTTTCGCAAAAAATAATATTTAATGAGCACCCGAAATTCACGTTTTTCCATTTTTAACAAAATGCACGAGGTTGTATGTTTTGAGCAGCTGTTAAACACAAAGTAAATGGCTGACGAAACGTGCTAAAAATTTGACAGTAGTCGATTAACAGGTGGTACTTGATGGAAGCAGTGTTGCATTTCATATAAATCCGAGAAAAGTTCGAAAAGTCACATATATACTTATTATATATGTCATATATTTAAATATTTTATTAATATTCTAAATACAACACTGTATGTGTCATTCGAAGCAAATTATTGCTTGCATTGTGATGAAAATGTTGTTTGCATTGTGATTCCTGCTTTACAGGCAATAACAATTGTCATAACTGTCGTTAGAGTTCGTCACAAGCGTATTTAGAGGTTGTCACAGTCGTCTTTAGAAGTTGCCACAATCGTCTTTAGAGGTTGTTACTACCGACTTTAGAGGTTGTTACAACCGACTTTAGAGATTGTTACAATCGACTTTAGAGATTGTTACAACCGACTTTAGATACTGTCACTACAGGCTTTATATATTAATATTATTCTTAGATTGATATTATTATTAGATAGATAAACTTGGCTGGACCCGATAGTAACACAAAAAATTCCTATTGCTTACAAAAATCCATTTATAAGCACCAAAGTTATTGTAATTGTTCTATTTAAGTTTTTCTTGCATTTTTAAAAGTAAAAAATTTATATTTAAAAATTTTTTTTTTCTTCGAAAAGTAAACTTTAATATCTATTGAACAAGACCCGCATCTAATATGTGGTTTTATTGAAAATGTATTAAATATACAACACCTGACTTTTAGTTTATATGGACCTATTTCAGTGTTTTATTATGATAGTAAATGAATTGAAAAAAACTTGATGTACATATTCATAATTCAACAAAAACTATTTTAAAAAATATTACCATTCAAAATTTGTTTATGTTGAGTTTCGCGTTTAGGAGACCCAACCACATCCAAAAAGTATAGTGGCAGAGGCCTAAATGATTTTTTCCATTTTGTTGTATTAATCGGTGAATTTAAATATTGTTATACTTTATTAATTCTCCTTTTGTATCATAATTTTATATTATTTATGGGAGCTTCGATACGGTTTATACTCCAAAATCCATTAATACCCATCTCCAGTTTAATTGTTCAAGGAAATATATGTGTACATAGCTTTCATTTACGAAGGCACTTTGATAATTCGATTCCTAAATTTTCATTTTTACAGTTCACACTTATTCCGAATTTTCTCTTGCCCATCACCAATGCTTCGATTCACTTCTTTAAATTTAAAACAAATTTAAATTAAAAACAGGTTATTTGATTTTCATTAAATATTTTATATTTTTTATTTGTTTTGTATTTATTTTTTAAATAAATAAAAATTGCATATTAACTGACACATTTCAAATAAGATATCATAAAAAACCAACACCAATTACATTACACTAATTATATATATATTTATATATATTATCTCATATACATGAACCTATACAAATTTTATTTTTATGTGCAATAATATGGAGTTTTTTAGTAATAATTTCATTTAGATTTTCACTTACTTAAGAGGTATTAACATAGATAACTCCGTTTTTATTATCCAATTTTATGCGATTTTTTATTCAAATTAATATTCCTAAGTATAAATAACTATATTACAAATAAATAAACAGATTTGTTTTACTATAATTGCTTATAAGGTATTGTATGTGTGTATTAACAGTTGTATGATATAATTTTTTCTTTTGCTAAATTTTAGGCGATAATTTTCCACTAAGAGTCATGGTTATCTATAGTTACACATTTTGTAAATTAATTTGTATACAAGTAAAATTAGATCAAATGTTTAAAAAAATTCAATGGAATTTTAAAGATTTAAATTATACTAAATTAAACAAAAATAAATACACGTTTTAAATTATATTGGATTTAAAAAGAAGTTAATTATTGTTGAGTTCTAATGTCTTATTCCAACATCATAAAACAAAATTATCATTCACTTCGCTGCGATATGAGCAATTCAGAATCCATTTGATCTAACTCCATAAAATAAAATGTGGAGAAAAAGATGTGGCAGCGTATAAAAAAGATGTGGCAGCGTATAAAAAATAAAATAAAAAATAAGGAGATATGAAACACACTTATTAAAAAAGTGTAAATATTAAGCTAAAGGATCCTCCAGTATGACGTACACTAAGCTTGGCAGTTGAGCATATTGGTTAAAAAATTTGGCTAACAAATTTTAAACGCATTTTGTATACATATAAAACAAAGTGACAAAAACCATCTGTTTCCATTTGCTGCTCGTAAGTTTCATTACGGTACGAAGGTAAGAGGATTTGTATGGCTGTGATCAAACTTTCATTTACCAGAAGCTTTTTAAAATTGACTTTTTAATTTCTAGTTGATTTTCAGTGCTCGGGCTTCTTATATACCGGTTAAACATATTTTTCGACTACGTTCTCTCTTAATATCGTCTAGCTACCCATAGAAGGTGGTCGAAAAATTTGATTAGCATGTCATAAAAAACAGGGCTTATATTTAATTCATACTCAAGACCTGGATATTCACGGTTTTATTATTTGTACAATATTTTATAAATAGTTCGCCTTTCACCGAAAGGCATCATCAGGATTAAAAATTTACAAAACCACAAAACTATCAACCTTTTTGTCTGCTTCCAAGCGGAAACATTCATTGAATTAGAAATAAAAATTGTTTAGAAATGTTTACTTACTGGGCAAACGTGGAAAACTTTTGTAAAACTATGTAGAGACATCAAGGTTATATCAACACCCGTATACTCTCAAAAATGAAGTGTCTCTTGAAATCCTAATACTTTAGTCATGGTACAAATACAAGGTAGTAGCGTCAGCCCAGCTGATTTCCTTTGTACACATTTCATTGTACCCAGTAAACGACAAAGTTGTTTTGGATGAGCTCGGTTTCTTCCCAGCGGCGGAAGTCGCCAGGCCTTCCACAAATAAGGCGTACGGAATGGTGTTTTTGTAATGCCTTTTTATTTGAGAAATTTCTTTTCAGATTCTTTTTAACCGTAATTTAATTGGAAACTTTCATATAAATTTTAAAATTAAATTTTTTATTTAATATTTTTCAGGGTATTTTTAAAATTTTCAATTTGAAGTTGGGCGCGGTACAACTTTCTGAGATAGATACATACATACTTATAAATACATATGTAGAAGTGGATAATAACTTTGTGATAAAATAAATTATTTTAATTTTATTTTTGTTTAACAAAAATAAATTAAAGTAAATCTCTTCTAAGGCCTTCCCCTTTGCATGCCTTTTAAGGCCTCCTTTAGGCAATGAGCAAGGAAGGCCTTGCCTCCCAATCTCACGCAATGTTAAAAAGAAAGGAGGAGGTAATGTGTAGGGAAGGCCTTCCATATTTTAAAGAAGGCCTGTTTGGTCATGATTTCAGGGCTTCCAGGTAATGGCTTCCGCCGCTGAGTTTTGATTTCTTCTATCTATGTTCACAATTGTACATGTATGTGTAACATTTTTATCATCTTATTTTGAGAATACCTGGGTCCGAAAGTTACAACAATGCTAATGCTACTACCTTGTATTTGTATCATGGCTTTTGTGTTGATTGACGTTTTATGTCTAACTAAAGAGTAACATTCAACTACCTCGTGTCATAGAGAGAACGTAAACAGAGTGATGGCGACTCTTATCTATTGCTCGATGGTTCAAGTTCATTTCAGGGAAACTGTTAGTTCTAAAAAAGATTTGCATTTCAAAGTCATAAAATTTTAGCGCATTATTTTTTTTGCGAAATCATATTAAAAATGTAATTATGAGCGCAAACTCCCAAATATAATTTAAAAGAATTAAAAATAAATCATAAAAAATGTAACCCATTCATGCCCACTGTTACGAAGTGAAAGAGTTGTTTAAAAATTACAGGAGTACGCAAGTTTATTTTTTTTAAGAATGTTATTATTTTACGTCTTATTTATGGCTAGCGACACTAATTGAACCAGTTGTAGTCTTTGGAACCAACGTGGCACAATTTCAGACGTTTATCTATTATACAACGCGGTGAGCATTAATGGGTTGTGATATGTTTGACTCTAGTAGGATTTAAACCTAGGCTACTCTAAAGGTCCCGATTTCTTGACCACGGTGATATGATTTTCTTTCATCATAAACATAACTATACGGTTGCCGCAACTAAATTCTTTAAACGAAGTTCTAGTATACTAAAACTTCGTTTGTGCGGAAGGAAATTTTCAAAATTAAATTTGTAGGTACTTACATGCTTCATATTGTTACACGTAGCAGAGTAAGGACAACTAAAAAATAAATAAAAAATATTTACCCACGACGGCAACCAACGAAGGGTTGGAGGAGAGCGATACACAGTCAGTGAACTGTGTGCTTTCTAATTTTACACTCACTTACAATCTTACACTGGGTACGAACGGCATATTTTTATTTTTTTTTTTTTTTTGAGAAGCTTTTTCATGGATCAGAATAATAAGGTAGACAGCGAAAGGACCGAACCAACATTGCCATAACATATAAGCAGCAGGTGGCATTGAACCCGCGATGGAAAGAACAGATAATGTAGTAACGATTTGACGCCTACTACGAATGAATGACGAGGGGCTAGTTTGACCTATTAGTCCAAAATTTTGTAAAGTAATCCCACACTGTTCCATTTATTATTTAGAAAACTAAAATATATGTTCAGAAAATGTTTCCCCGACAATTCAAAAATCGAGTATAATAACGCATTTACACCGCCTGTAGGTGTAATAACAATAACCTACATCTCTAATCTTTGCCGTTTACACCACCCAATTTGAGATTAAATTGGTATTTCAGTTGGCAACTCCAAGCTTAGGCAAACTCCGCGCTGAGACAAAATTATCGTAGACGGCGGCACACTAGAAAAATCAAGTCGGAGGCTATTGCTTTTGGCTGTTTTAGACAAATTTGGGATGTTTACGAAATAACTGAACCTTTAAATTTGGATCAGTGGCTCAAATCGGGCCAGTCGATGAAGTCCTCTCCCAGTTTAAACCAATAATAGATATATATCGGCGGTGGGGTGAGCTTCAAAAAAGGTTTGGTGGCGGCGACGCCTCGTACAATTTTCGATCGGCTTCCATCTGTCAAACAGTTGATTTTTTGTGTATGTTTTAATTATGGTTGCATTTTTTTAATAACTAACAGTGTTGCATCAAAATGTACACCTGTTTAAAAAGAGGTTAAAAAATAAACTTCAGTTTCTAAATAAATAAGTAAATAAATGGTTTCCCATTATATTCCATGAAAGAATTGGGGAGAGCTTCTCACAACCAGTGAGCTGTGCGATTTCTACGTTTTCCACTCACTGATTGGAACCTACAGATTTTACACCGATTCAGAACGGTATTTTGAAAAGCTTTTTCATGTGTAAATACTCGATAGTTTCGCCGTTACTATGCGAGGTTGTCAGAGCAGGGATCGAGCCTAGGATCTCATGTACAAGAGGCGCGCACACTACCCATTGCACCACCGACTTCAGTTTCTACAGATTAAAATTGTATGAGTAATTTTCTGGGTTAGCGCGGGTTAACGGAGTTAATCTTGTTTGGTGTAAATGCCGTATAAGACTGTGTTTTCGCTGGACGTGTTTAGCATATTTTAAGGCCAAAGTCAGCTGATTTTTCATAGAAGAATTTCGGTCTGAACACATGTTAAACGTTTTAAACATGGTAAGTTGAAGAAGACTTGGACTAACACCTGACACAATATTAGTTGACATTTAAAAATTTATGGAAATTCTAAACATATGGAAGGAAAGAGTGTAGTGTGGGATACAGATATTTAAAGATGCATACAAACCACCAGTATTAAATACACAACAAACTGAAAACAAATGAAAAACTCAAAATTCTTTTTAATAAACAAAAATATGTATTTTATTTTATAAAATATATTTAGGTTTCCTTTATATAAAAAATAACTTAATTGTGTAAAAAGAAAGTATATTTATATAAAAAAAAAGTTGCACTGGGACATTTTGTTTCTGATTTTGATAATAAAAAAATACAAACAATAGAATTTTAAAAATAAAAAACTAAATTTGTAAACATCTTTAAGATGGAAAAGACCTAGATTTCAGATTTTTTTAAACTAAAACTAAAGTGAAAATTTATAATTAAATTGCCGCAATGAAAAGTGTTAAACCAATTTTAATTTTTACATTAAATACAAATAATTATATAGTATAGTAGAGTGTTTGTTTGCTTGCTTGTTTCTTTTTGGTATAATTGTGCAAAGTACGAAACGAAAAAATTATATCCTTAATAAGAAAATCTCTCCGAAATTTGTGGTAGAGTACTAAGAATTAATTCATTAGATTTAACATTATTCAACTTAAGAACAGAACAAAGTATACGCAATTTTGTTTATAAATTATTACTAATTGTTTAGAGTCATTTACAAATATTAAGTATTATTAAGTGCCTGATCACTTATTAATAACTACGCGATTAATTAGTTAGTTAATGTTTATTTTGCTTTTATACAAGTATTGTTGGAGGTTGGGGTTTTTATGTATTTTATTTGTATATTTGTGTTTTTACAGTATTTTTTTTTTACAATTTTGATTTTTACATTTACATACAGACAAAATGTTCAGATACGTTAGACGTATCTATTCATTGGTTTTTTACGGAGTTGTTTTTAAATTTGAGATATGTTCACTTGAAGTCAAGAAATTGTATGCATTTTGAAAATTTTGTTTTGATATCCAACAATGGCTGAAATATTTGAGCATTTAAAATCTGATTAACTAAAACCATTTGAGATATTGTATAGGCGTCGAAAGGGAACAGAAGGATAAGATAGTGGCAATCGAACTGTTTATTAGAAGTTGACTGATTTAATAATCAATTTCACATTCAAACCGAAGGAACAAAACAGGTTAATAACATATTAAAAACATTTTTATAAGCATTATTGTAGTTTTAAAAACCGAATGTCACAAAATTCCCTTGTTTAAAAGGAATACATGCCATATTCCAAAATTTGTTTTATATATGTCACCGATAGATGATGAGCACCGGAATTTTGTAACTTTTTAACGATAAAAAGCGGTTGTAAAATTTTCAAAATTCTTAAAATTTCAGTACAACATTTCCGTATTTTTTCAATTTAACTACCGATTTTTATCCGTAAAGAATTACAGAATTTCGGTGCAGATACAAAAAATAATTTTAAAAAAATTATGAGAATTTTGATAACTTTACTTGGTAAAGCATCGTACCAATATTTCCACATTTTTCGAAGGTCTCACCAAATTTTATTGAAATATTCCCCTTTAAAGTTTCAAATACAATTTTCCATCACTCACTAACTTATCATTCCATCCACATTGCAATGATTTTATACTTTGAGCTGCTTTGTTTGTGACTCCTTTTTATTTTTGTTAGCACAAATTTAAAACTAAAAAACCATTAATATTACATGACTTCAGTTCCGGAGAGTGACTTACAAAATAAAATTTAAATAAATTATTTTTAAAGAAAAGTGTAGACGCTATTTACAGAAAGATATTAACTAATTTTATACACTTTTTGCTAATTCATTATTTTTAAGATTTTTTGCACATTTTGTATAATTTTTTTTTTTTTTGATTTTTTAATATTTTATTTTGTTGTTTTTGCTGCTTCTTCTGGTTTACAAAAATTACACTACTTGACATCCACTATAAGAGGAACTTCACTGATATCGATAAAATTTGGTGGTGTTTCTGGGCGATGTGGCTGTTGCTCATGGTGCTCCGTTTGCTGCCGGCCAGCGGCAACTACCTCATCGTTTACATTAATACTTACAACATGTTGACGAGTTGATGCTGTTGGTGTTGTTGTCGCTGATATTAGTGGGGTTCTTCGGGATGCGGATGCATTTCCAGCAGTAGCCTCCGTTATGGTGGCCGTTGTTGACGAAGTGGCTGTTGACAGCAATGATGACGTCGCTGAAGTGATAGAAGTGGATGATGAGGACGATGATAGTGCGGACGATACTAAGGAGGATGCATTTGGATGCATGACCACATCTTTGGTGAAATTTGTAAAGTCATGCTCATCCATGGCACTGTGACAATTGGCCATTAGAGCGATACGCTGCTGTTGCTGTTGCAGACATTGATTGGCATTAACGGCCGCAGCTGCCATCATCATGGCAGCATCACAGTAATTTGTCAGCATTGCTGTACTTGACGCCTGAGCAGCGGCTGCATAGGTCGTTGTGTTGGCCATTAATGCAGATTGCGTTAATTGATGGTAGTCATTGCCAAAAAATGTTGTACCATAATTAACGCCAACACCATTGGAATCGAATGATGTACCTGCAACAACATCTGTTGCTGTTGTAACTACACCATTGCTGTTGTTGCTGCTGGCGATGCTGCTACTGCTGCTGTTGCCAATGCCAGATGTATGTAAACATGTTTGATCGGAAACACCATTACCCCCGCCACTGTTGCTGATGGCAAAATTGCTGAAGTCATTTGCATTGACGTTGCTGGTGGTGCTGGGACAAAGACCAGCACCATACGCACCGTGTTGCATTGTAGCTGCTGCTGCCTGTTGTAGTGTTTGCTGATGATGATGATGATGCTGGTGCTGATGTTGCTGCTGTTGTTGTGAGGTTGCAACTACTGCTGCAGCTGCAACGGCTGCCGCTGTGGATGATCAAGTTGTTGTCAATTGTCTCCACATTGTGTGTCACATCGATGGTAAATAAGGCCAAGAGAAACTATTGCCGGACAATAACATGTCGCGTATCAGCGTTTCAATGGGTGTCTTACCGACTAGACGGACAAAAAATAATTGTTCAATGACCTGGAAAGACAGTTAAAATAATGAAGATAATAAATAAAAAGACTAATAAGATATTTTTATCTAGAATGTTGAGGTTCTCTAGTTGCTACTATTTGGAAGGATTCAGCAACCCGTTTGATGACTTTAAGATTTTAAAGGGAAATCTGCTAGACAACGGCACATTCATGTAATTATATTCATTAAATAGGTAAATAAGTAAATATTTTTCCATTACACCTCATTAAGGTATTGGGGAGTACGTTTTAGGAATCAGTCAGCTGTTACTTTTTAAGTTTATACACTCACTGACTGAGACCTACAGATTTACATCGACTCCGACTGAGTTTTTGAGAGCTTTTTCAAGGCTAATGACTCGATACTGTCGCCGTCACTAAGCGAGCTGACAATCGTCGAAAGGAATGAATGACTGGGATCAAAGCCATGTTCTAATGTACAGAAGTCGGTCACACTAACCACTGCACCTAACATACTCCTAACATAAACTGACAGATTAAGAATGAGTTTCTAAAGTCGATTTCAAGAAACAGAGAAATTTATCAGTTTCACATTGCTCCTTAAGACGTGTACTGAGTTCGTCCATTCGAAAAACATTGGATAACATATTTGTCGACTGTGAAATTGCCTACACTCGATTCAAAGGGTTTGCATGATAACAATCGTCATCACAAAGAGATGCAAGGGCTTCATACAATTTTTCTTATTGGTGGATTGGTGATTTTGTTGTTCTTAGCAACATTAAAATGTTGTTCTATACATGTTGCTGATACAATCCAATACATTTTTCGTGAGAACAACTTAGAACTACACAGGCGGAAAATTTTTGTCGATATTTCGCAGGTTTTTTTTGTATGTAAACAAAAAAACCGTTTCCGATTACATCCTATGATGGGATTGGGGAGAGCTTTCCACAACCAGTGAGCTGTGCGCTTTCTTAATTGTCTCTCTCTCATTGGGACTTACAATTTTACACCGGTACCGAACAGTGTTTTGCGAAGCGTTTTTATGGCTAAGTACTCAATAGTGTCGCTATCACTAAGCGAGGTGGACGTCGTCGAAAGAAATATAACGTGTCAGAGCAGGGATCGAACCCCCATTCTCATGCACAAGAGCCGTGCGCACACACCACCGACGACCTTTTGTTGTATGTAGTCTTATAAAATGTCTTGCATTTCGAAAACTGCATCCAGACTGAGTGCAATTTCGAATAATAATTCTGATTACTCATTTGTCGGATATACAAAATTTTTTAGTTTGTATAAAAGACTTGTACTAAATAAATGCAACATTTCAAGTGCAATTTTACGAAGCTCCTTTCAAAAAAAAAATGACTACGAAATTTCGATGAAATAATTCCGCACGAGTAGTCTCCCCTATCCATTCAGGGGATAAATGGGAAACCACATTGTTCACCAAAAATATTTTAAACATGTATCAAGCAACATATTAATGTTTGTAAGAAAAATGTTGTGACCAATCAAGTTGTAGGTAGAAATGAACAATGATATCAACTCTCAATTGATTTCGTAAAACAATAGGTTTTCATTGGAAAAATACTGACATATTGCTGGCCCATTACGCAGCGTAACAAATTAATGTTGCTCCATATATTCCACTAGAACGGTCTTAGTACTCGGCTAAAGTTGGGAATATTGGTGGTCTGCTTTTTCGTATGCAAGTGATTTATATGATTTTTGTTACTAATAAACTGACACTAATAAACTGAAATGAATCAGTAATACTCTATCTACTTACTTGTGATGAAACTGTTCTCAGCGATGGCAGCCTTAATAATAATTTACCAAATCGTGTTGGCTGATTTGGATACTGTGTCCGGCAATATTCCTCTAATGCACATTGAGATTTTTCTTGCAGGGATTCTATGTGTGTGACATCTGACAAACCGCAGGCATCTGTAATTGAAACAACAAAGACCCCAACGAAACAGAAATGGAAAAAATACTTTTATTAAAATGCCCATTAAAAAATAATAGAATTAATTAATTAGTGTTTAAATGTGAGTGTGTGTGTGTGTTTTTGCTATTTAGCAATTTTCATTTATTATCATTTGTTTGTCACTTCGAGTATTCTTCTAAATTCTCTTGAAACATTGTATTTGTCACTTGCGAAACAGTATAATAATACTGCTTCATACCAGCTAAAAGCAACTTTTAATCAAAGACAAAGACAGACAACGACAAAAAAGAACGAACGAACGAATACAGCAGAAAATAGACCTTTGTCATTGAAAGACAATTTAAAGAATTTATTTCGGTTTAATTTCATCTAATCGAATGTGTGAATAAACATAAGCGACAAAGCTGTTGGTAGATAGTGTACAAAGAAATCTACTTATAGGGTTCGTGTTAAGGGACGTTTCAAACTAAAATACTGACCTGTATCTGAGTAGAATATTATTAGTTATAAAACCTATCTATTGAAATATATTTTTGATGTGTTTTCAGGATCTTTGTGTATTTTATTTTTTTGCAATAATCTGATATATTATACAAATATATTAATGTAGGCATTAGAAAAAATTGTTGAAAAGGGGAAAGCAATCATGTTTGCTGATTAAACAAACCCATGTCTGTTATATTTTAGCAAATATGTTTTCACGTTCATTATGAGAACAAAATTTGTGTCAGGTATTTTATCATCACTGCAAACAGTTTGTAGTTATGACAGTATATTTGTTGTAATAGCAAACAAATTGTTTGCTGATTAGTAAGTAGCAGACATTAGTCGTGTTTTGGTTACAAGTAAGCGATTATGGCCTGCTAAGTTGCAAACAAAACGGCTATTTAGCAATAAATCATAAAATTGAAAAATATGGAAAAGGGTTCAATCAGGTAAAAGATGTCTAAAACAAAATTATAAACTTTGCGAGAATGATTCGTGTCGCCAAGTTTTCGTCTAGTATTTCATACAAATTAGCGATTATATAAGCAAGCAGTGTAACCAAATCACGCTTATTGTTAATATTAAATATTATTTTCTGAATGTAATAATGAATTCGTCTTTATAGCAACAGGATCTAATGAAAACATATTTCTAATCTGGAGAATATTTCAAGTCGTTTTTTTATTGCTTGGTTTCTCCTAAATATCACATTTTGTTCGCATTACGAAAGATGCCGTCAATCCTTAAATATGGCTAACGAAAAACCGGCCGTAGGTGGTGTAATGGCGGCACAAACTACTGTTCAATATAAATGTTGTTTCTGTGCATATACAGTACACTGCCATGACATTATATCGTAAAAGAAGCTATAAAATATATTATTTTTTATATAACTATGTGACGACCGGTGTTCTTCGTGAACCTTTCATTCAAACTATGTATTGTTATATTTTGTTTAAATAAATAAAGACACGTATATTTGGGTGTACTGAAAATATTAGTTTGTGATGGAGGGATCTCAAATGATGCGTATTGAAGAGCTGATTACAGGAACGTCATACTTTGTTTTATACGACAGTACTTATAGCCCCTAATGGCCGTTGAAGTTTCGATTCGAATTTTGTTCGAAATGGGGCTCAAATGACGCGTCAGGACGAGCGTAATTAGAAAAATATATTTTCAAAATTTTAACAGGTCGTTTTTTCGCCGGCGGCATTTTTAAATATTTTTCAAACGTATTTTTCCGATTTTCGAGTATATTTTTCTATTTACACTCGTCATGGTACGTAGTTTGAGCCCCATAGTGAGAAAAATAAAACGTTTTACCAAAATAAATGATGCTATGAAAAATGTTGATATTAAAAATGAAAAAGGCATTAATGGATTTTTCATAGTGCCCACAAAATGCCTGAAATATTTTTAGCGTCGCTTTCAAAAAATCTAAATTATTTTTTCTTTTTTTAATCAAATACATTTTCCTTGTTATTAACGACTGTATTTTAAATCAATATACTGATAAATTAAATAAATAAATGGTTTCCCGCTACATCCCATTTAGGGATTAGGCAGAGTTTCTCACAACCAGTAGGCTGTGGGCGTTTTAGTTCTACACTCACTGATTGAGACCTACAGTTTTACACCGGTTCCGAACGGTATTTTGAGAAGCTTTTTCATGGCTAAATACTCGATAGTGTCGCCGTCACTAAGCGGGGTGACCGCCGTCGAGAGAAATTTTAGGTGGTCAGAGCAGGGATCGAACCCACGTTCTCATGCACAAGAGCCGCGCGCACTACCATTGCACTATATCCTGATAACTAATATTAAATTTCAATTCAAATGATTTAAATTTCAAGTAGGATTTTTCTAATACAATTTTTAAATTCCAATAACTTCCAACTGCAATAATATTTTAATTTGAAAATTAAAAAACACATCAATTGAACTTAAAAAAACTACTCGAAATTTAATTAACATGAATTGAGATTTGAAAGATATCAATTGAAATTTAAAACAAGTCAATTAAAATTTCAAAGACATCGGTTAATGATTTTTGAATATCTAGTGATGAGTTTTAAATTTTAGTTGATGTTTTTTAAAAAAAGATTTGAGATAGAATCTTTCAATTTCAATTAATATAACAAAATTTGAAATAGAATATTCGATGGCTATTTTTAAAAATAAATTGTTGTTTGTTTTTAAGTTCAATTGGAAATGGTGTAGTGTTAGTGTTTTGGATTTTACAGTTTTTACAATTAAAAATAATAATAACAAAAGAGAACGTCGTTTGAATTGCATGCGAACTTGAGGTACTACATCATTTCCATTTGAAATTTGAAAAAAATCAATTGACATTTAAAAATTATATTTGAAATTTGAAATACATCAATTGAAATTTAAAAAAACATTAATTGAAATTTATAAGACATCAATTGAAATTTAAAAGACATCAAATGGATTTTAAAACACATCAATTGATATTTGAAATACATTAATTGAAATTTGAAAGGCATTAATTGAAATTTAAAAGACACCAATTGAAATTTAAAAATCACATATATAAAATCGGTCAATAATTTTTAAATTTCAAGTGACGAGTTTTAAATTTCTTTTAAATTTCAATTGATGTGTTTTAAATTTCAATTGAAAACAAGTCGTGGACGATATTGTGTTTCATTCATAAATGTCAAGGATGTGTCGTACCAATAAAATCATATTCCAATGGAATCCCATATAATAGGCATTGGCCATTGTATCCTTAGGTATGCCGATTATATAGTTTTAGAGTTATCACTGAAAATACGAATGCGAGTTTCCAAACTAAAATTTGGCATTTTTCCAAAACAGATGGTGTCTTACAATTTTTTGTTGCGACTGTATATCTAAGTCAGTACCTTGGGATTCGATGGGAGATAGCACGCCTATCGCCCAGTCCAAGTAAACTAAACCTAAATTCTGTTTGTTTGATACTAATGACTTTTTTATTATAAATAGCTTTTGATTTTAACAAAAATATGTTATTTTTTTAAATATCTATCTGTATTATGTCAACATTCTAACAGCCATTCAAACAGTATCAAAACTCCATTAGGTAGATTACTTTCAACGAGATTTCTGTTGGAACTACAATAGCTTTGCGCACTCTTTAAACATATTACTTTGTAGTCTGTGTAATAAAACCAAATAGTAATATTTTATTTGGCAAAAACAACTTTTATTGACTTAAATTGACATTTCGCAACAGATTTTTAATAATATTAAATTTATATTGCATTTGGTTGTTGTTCTGAGTGGAGTAGCGACAATAAATGAGACAAGTCAAATATATGTGGAACATACACGCTCAAATAATCGTCCTTTTAACAGTATGCAGGAACTATGTATATGTTTGGAAACATTGTTTTCATGAGATGAAGATCTGCTGCCTTTTTATTTCTTTGTTGTGTGTCACGTTTGTGTTTGTAGCAGTTTTGGGACACAAAAACATATATTATAACATATTAATCATTGTGCCTCCAATAAGTTATATTGAATAGCAAACACAATGTGTTTGGACACGAGTATACTATATTTGCGACAAGCTACAAATACGGTATATTTGCATCCAATCAACAAACAAAGACAGATTTGTCAGCGTATAATATTCGAAGATGTTTGTTTAATCCTTCAAATATTAGGTTGAAGTTGCTGGGTAGTAAAGAACACACACAGAATATCAATCTGTTTTAAATGTTTCTTCAGAAACCCCTTAAAGACCTTTTTGAAATTCGCAATAATTTCTCTACGATTGCCAAAAATATTTTAGAGAAATCAACGTATTTTGGATTGTGCGAATATGTATGATTCTATGGATTCAAATACACAACTCTGCAAGAGTCAAAGAAAAACGTCCATCATGTACCAGCGGAATACTGTATCAAAGCTCTGATATTCAAACCAAAAAGTGTTAGATACGCGTCGGACAGCCAAGCCTAACAATCATACACCAACCACATACTTAATACTTTAGCTTAAGCCACAGTAGAGTTTTTTTCACAACTTTTTGTTTTGTTTCATTCTTGATATTGAGTCTTTTTTCTTCTTCTTGTTGGCTGATAGTGCTACGCGACACAATATTAGCCACATATTTATGGTCAATTTAAATAGACATTAATTGATAGTTTTACGGCAAAATACTCCTCGCCATGGAGAGGTTTGAAAGGAAATTAAATACTTTAACATGAATTTAAAACAGAAAAGCTACAGCAACGACATATTGATGGCATTGCAACACAAATGACACATAATTTTGGGGTTTAAACTCAATAGAGCCACAAAAAATAGAATAAAACTAAAACAAAAACTGCAATTAATATTAAAGTTGAAACATAAAAACCACATAAATATGATATAAAAATCAAGTATTTTCTTGACAAAATCAGGTACATTAAGTCTTGCTGTTTGTGCAATTTGTACGAGTATAGATGGCGCTATATATTGAAAATAAATATCTTAAGGATATTTAAATTGTCTGCACCATAATAATTACACAGAGCAGCAATTAATTGTGTTACCATCGAGCTTTGGTCGAAGTTGGTTAACTTGAATATCGTGCATGGAGAATTAAAATATTTTTGCGACCCAGCACTAGTTGTATTTATTTAACAAAACCAAGTGGATATGGTTAAAAAGGGGCATGCGCCATGACGGAGGCGTCCTATATTATATACGGCCAAAGCTGACTATAATACCCTACACCATTCTGTGTCCGAAACCCGTAACTTTTGTATGAAAGGTACAAAAATGGGTGCAACAAAATTTTCCATTTCTAATTCGGCAGTGCATTTTGATAAAATATTGCCAAGTACACAATATCATTAAGATCGCTTTTGGTTGACGGGATATATATCTTGGCTATCAACAGGAAAGCCGCCAAAGTTTTGTATGGGTTGTACAAAAATGGTCGTGGAAAAGTTTTAAATTTTCAATTGCAAAGTAGTAAACATTGCCAGTACTAAATGTCATTAAGTTTCGTTGTGGTTTACGGGAGATATGTTGCCGATGAACCGGAAAGCTGACCATTTTTTTTGAAATGCATCCGTTTTTCACAGTAGTTTGTGTATATATCGCCTAATGTCAAATTTCATAGAGATTGGTTCTGTTTTACGGGTGTTATTTAGTTGACCAACCAGCCGTTCACACAACATTTGCACGGAGGATAACAAATCATGGGAGGCAAAATTACCCTAGCTTTAGTGGATAACTAGCGCGTGAAAAAATTAAGCCTAATACCTATTACGTCGTCCGTTGGTGGTGCAATGGTAGTGTACGCGTTTATTATTCACGAGAACGTGGGTTATTTAGCCATGAAAAAGTTTCTTAAAATGCCGTTCGGAACCGGTGGAAAACTGCAGGTCCCAATCAGTGATTGAAAAATTAGAAAGCGCACAACTCACTGGTTGTGAGAAGCTCTCCCCAATCCCTCCATGGGACGTAATGGGAAACCATTTTTTGTTTGTTTCATAACTAACATGGCGGAGCTTTTTTGTGGCGCATTGGCGTGGAAACCTTCCACGCATTGGCGTGGAAACCTTGCAAGTTTTCTCCATCTAAGCACAAAATTTAAAATTGGTAGCCAGTATCTGATTAACAGTTAATCACATTCACCAGCAAAAAATGTTGCCCCCACTATCACCATCTTCAGTTACCACACACAGTTCAAGGTAACTACAAGTTTCAGCTGCCAGTTTGTATGGAATTTAAGTTGACTCTACCTAGATATTGTGATAATTTGCTTTAGAATGAAGTAGACAATCCAAATGAAGTAGACTTCTCCGGGGTGAACGTGGGGCACAGAATGCCAAGTTGGATTTGTCGACCAACAAGGCCATGGCGACAGTTTCTTATTACCTTGAAATGGGTAAAACTACCATCGGCGAATATTATTCACAGCTTTTGGAAAATGGGATATTGATCTGAAGCGAAAACGACAGCATTTTGCGAAGATCGTTGTGCTCTTGCACCATAACAACGCACCGGGTGTAGTGAGAAAAAAATTATAAATTGGGCTACGTATTTCTACCTGCTTTCCATTTTCAAACCTAAAGAAATAGCTCGGCGGTAGAGATTTGAAACAAATTTGAAAAAAATTTTATTTTATGGACCCGAAAAAAACCTACACGTTGAAAAATCGGTCGTTTTCTGTTTGAATGCAACTATAATGTTTTGGTCGCTTGTCGCAAATATAGTATACTTGTATCTAAAAACATTGTGTTTGCTATTCAATAATACATGTTGGGGACACAATGATTAATGGGTGATAACTTATGCTTTTGTGGCCCAAATGCGGCTATGTTTGTTGAAAACTGCTGAAAGCTATAACATGAGAGAAACCCAAGAAAAAAAGCATTAGAACTCAATTCATGAAATCAATGCTAGCAAACATACACAATAGGGTGGAGTGATAAGGTATGCGAATTGTTTCTTTGCTACTTTTTTGTATCCCTACTCAAACCCCCTCACATATCTTTAGACGACGGTCACCTCGCTCAGCTACGGCAACACTATCGAGTACTTAGCCGTGTAAGTAAAGCTTCTCTAAATACCTTTCGTAACCGGTGTAAAACCGTACCGTAGGTCCCAACCAGTGTGTGTAAAACTAGACAGCACACAGCTCACTGATTGGGAGAAGCTCTCCCCTATTCCTTCATGTGATGTAATGGAAATCTATTTATTTATTTTACAGCAATAAACTGCTGTGAATACTACATATGTGAGTAAATCAAACCTCTAAAATATTGTCTTTGTGTGATAATGTTTTGGGGTGCCCCAATGTAAACGAACTAACAAACAAAAATACATGAGGTGTCAGGGGACAACCGGTTGGAACGAAGTTCCTTTCGCTATATATTATGTACTAGTTAGTTCCAACACGCCTAAGGCGCCCGTTGAAAGGTACGATAATTTAAATGGACCTTTAAGAAAATATACTTTTTGAAAAAGAATGAATTTTTTTTTAGGTCCCTTTTGTAAGAATATGTATTCTACTTCTATTAAAAGCCAATTTTTTTAAGAAAAGGTACTATTTTTAAGAAGAAGTACTTTTTGTAAGAAAAAGCCATAAGAGTATGATTTTTTTTTTCCAAAGTACTTTGTTTAAGAACAGGTACTTTTTAAAGAAGTGGTACCTTTTTAGGAAATGGTTATTTTTTTAAGGAAATTTACTTATCTTTGCAGAAGGTTTTATGTTAAGAAAAGTTTTTTTTTTAAGAAATAGAAATTTTTTTAGAATTGTTCCTTTTTTTACGAATAGGTACATTTTTGAAGAGTAGGTACTTATCTCAGGAAAAGTTTTTTTGTTTTACAAAAAAGGTACTCTTTAAAGAAAATTTAGATTTTTACGAAAAAGTAATTTGTTACAAGAAAATTTCCTTTTTTAAAAAAAGGTACTTATTTAATAAAAACATTTTTTTTAAGAAAAGTTACTTTCTGTAAGAAGTTAAGAAAAGGTACTTCTTTAAGATAAGGTATTTTTTTGCGTAAAGGTACATTATTTATGAATATGAATAGGTATTTTTGGTGAGAAAATTTCAATTTTTTAAGAAACGTCACTTATTTAAGAAAATGTACCTTTTTAAACTTCTTTCACTTTGGCTTTTCTAAATTTACTTTACATCGGGTTCAAAACTATATTATATACTAAATATTGGTTATAGCCACTACCTAGAAAACTTTCCATTAAACAAGAAATTTCCCAATATATGTTAGTCTAGACACAAACCAAAACAAAAGTACCCAATAGAGTTGATAATACTGGGTTGAAGCATAATAGTGTTAAAACAAAGTTGTTTAATTTTTTTCATTTAGCCACCATCACGCAGCGTGCGATAAGGAACTTCGTTCCAATTACAAGCTGTTATTATACTATTTTATCCGATATCCAAATATGTTATATTATCTCTGAAAACAATTTTTGTATTATTTAGAATTTATTTTATATTAATTTTTTTTATATTTGTACTTAATAAAATAGGTGTATATCCTCTATACAATGGCGCTATTATTTGATTATTAAAATGATGCTGGTTAAAAAAATATATTAATAATGGGAACTGTATATTAAATTGTTTCTTTTGTGTTAAAATACGGTATCTTCTGCTGCTTCTGAGAACAGTCAGTGATTGTCTTTAATATTAAATATCAGAAAACAAAATCTATATTTTTCGGATTTTTTGAATTTTTTTAAAACTTTGTGTTTCGGGGGCAGCTCGTAACTTCCGATGGAATAACTAATATTTTTCAACTTTATCGTTGAGCTAACACAACAATTTTTGAGAGGTAGTTTTCGCTCCATCCTAATATACATCGTTCCTGCAAATATGTCCTTTTTTCGCGTGTGTTGTTTGGAAGGAATTCAAAAATTGGAAAACCAATGGTTTAGATGTATCGATCTAAGAGGGGCTACAGTATAGTGAGAAATAAACGGTTTATTTTATTCAAAAAGTCACGGAGTTGACAAACTAAAAAAAATTGATTTCCCATTACATCCCTTGATGGGATAGGAGTGAACTTGTCACATCCAGTGAGCTGTACGTATTCATTTATTGGGACATACAATTTTATAGCGACTCCGAACGGTATTTGGAGAAGCTTTTGTAGACCAGTTGTTTTGGAGTTGTCAAAGAGCCTAGTATTTAAATGCACTTAACTTTCAATTTTGAGATCCACAGGCTTTCTGAATCATTGGAGACATATCAAATTTGTGAGGCTGCAAATTCGTGCATTAAACGTTTATATCGCTATTATGTTGGGTTTAGCCATATTTATTTATTTTGAAAAAAAAATTATGTTTAAATTTGCGCCAGAACAGAGTTGTGATATTTTTGAAGTAAATTTACAGGGGCCTTTATTTCCCCCTTTTTAAATTTTAAATCTGATATAAATTGTTGACTTATAAATTGTTTAACCAAACAATGTACACAAGTTGGTTTGTACTTTTTTAAACTTTTTGTCGCAATAACTGTACATTAACCTTTGCGCCATTCAAGTACTCTAACGCAATGGCGCTTAATTTATACTTAATTACACTGTAAAATTCAGAGAGAAAATATTTATCAAATCACTTAATAACTATCAAAAGCAAATACTATATTAACAATAACAGAAAACATGTAATTTTCAAAACAATTCAAATCCACTCTGTTCATAAAGTATTTTAAATGGAGCTGTCTTGCCGATCAAGGCTTTCATTAAAATGCAATTGACTATAAATTCAATTGTACTATGACCTCAAAATCAAAATTAGAGGAAAAACAAAACAACCCAAGTCGCAAACTATATATATATGAATGTTAAAAATCGTGTTGTTAACCATAAAAAAAATCGAACAATACTACTAATAAAGTTATAAACATTTAATAAAACCAAATATTTTCTGAACTGATATAAATACTATTTTGTATATATAAGATGCTGTAAAGAAAATGAGAGGTATATGAAAATCAAAACCAAAACAAAGGCCATAAATTTTAAGGCCACAATTTATAAATACTCAAAAACGGTTTAACCTTTTCTACACCATCATATTTTTGTCAAATATCAAAATTTATAATATACGCGAAATTTTTTGTGAAGTTTTTTTGCTTTTGTCTTGGCAGCACCACAACTGTTTTTTTCTGTTGCTGGCCTAACTACCATCCCATCTTGCGACTGGGTTTTTATGTTGCAACTTACGAAAATTTTAAAGAGTTGTGATTTCAGTACTTTAGTTTTGGGATTTAGTTTTTTGGTGGGGTTTTTTTTCGACTGTGGCATCAAACTTTAAAATGCATTTACGGTCATTATGCATTTAAGACATGCGGTCACGATCTTTGTGAAACCCAAAAACCACCACAAAAACAGCAACAACTGCAGTCAGTGCTGCATTGAACTCCTTCCAAGGCGGCAATGGAAGCAACCAACTACAAAATTGGGACCTACACATACGTAGCCAGCCACACAGAAAATAAACCAAGTTCAAGTATTCATGGCAAGACTAAACTCCGAAAGATTTGCCAGCCAGCAACAACAGTTGAGAAAGCTTTTCGTTTCTGTTCAAACATTTCTCCAATCATCCCCTGGACCCGCTACCGATTCTTCCTCTCGCCTGTTGCTAAGTCATGCGAAACTTTCAGGTATGTATTATCAGGTACTAGGAATGTCTTTCACTTTGCAGATGACTTGTTATTGCTGCTGCCACGGATACTGATGCCCTCCCGCTCTCTGAGTCATGCTGCAGTAGTAGCCATGGTTAGTTGGCAGCAAGCTCTGACAATCATCCGTGGTAGAAGCAGCCATTCATTCAATTGGCCCCTATAAGAGTGTAGACGTCATGAAATTTGATTTTGTTTACTTCTAATTTAAGTTCAAGTTTTGGAGGTTCATTCGTAGCAGTGGAAGCTAAAGGGACCCATAACAATCAACACCAGCCACTCACCCTCTCCTTATGTACTACTACAACTAACTATTGATCTGGCTAACAGAAAATCAATTCCTTGTTTCTTACAGAGTTATTTGGCAATGTTGGTGTTTTATGGAGTACAATCACGGTTTCCTTTACCGTTCTACAAACATTTGCTGCAACGATATCAAAACACTGTCCTACAATCCTTCCCCCTTGAGCTCATCTCTCCGCTGGAATCGTTTGGTTACGTCTTACATTGTAAACATGATTGTAGTGACCAACTTTTGCTGTGGATGACTCCTAGAAAGTCAATTGACAATTATTGTTAGGAGCGTTGAGTGATTTTTAGGCGGCCGAGCTTTATACAATGTTTTTTTTTTGTTTGTTTGCTACCTTTCAGCTAGAAATCAGCATGTTAGCTGAATCTTCCCTGGCTTATTTCAGCTAAGCGGCTTGTTTGTTTTTTTGTTCTTTAGTTTTGAGTTCGCAATCGTGTTGGTTACATTATTGATTGTTAATGGTTTTAAAGTTAAGGGCGCTCCAGAATGGAAAGAAAGGGTTTGTGTGGTAGGAAATGTTCTCACAGATTGAAAAGACTAATATCATTGGGATACGAAAGAATTAAGGAAAATGAAAATGATTAAAATCAAAATGCCATATGAAAGTTACTAATGCTATTGTTCAAGCATTAGAACATCATTCTTGTAAACAGGATATTACCACCTGTCCTTATGTTTTTGTTTTTACAAATCTTTTGTCACACAATGTTGCTACAAATTTATGACATACATTTTCATTTATCAGTTTGCATTTCCAGCAAAATCATTGACAATATTGAAAGCAATCTATTATTTATTCGGTAACCATTTTCTTCGTAATGTTTTTTTGCATTCTCCAAACGACATCTCCTACTCCACCAGTAATGGGGCGAGAGAAGACAGTATGAAAGTTATGTCAGTTAAAAATTGGTGAAATTATTTTCATTATTTTAAGTTAACCACGACAAACAACAAAAAATGCAACGAGGAGTCTACAAGGCGAGGATGAAATATACTAGAAACTTAAGTAGGTAATTTTACACGAAACTTAGATACCGTATATTGCAGAATATACTTATACAGAGATTGAGAAAAGTGGGTTTTCTATAACGCAAACAGCACAGAGCTGATGATCTACATTTTTAATCTTAAGGAATGAGATAATGCTGTTTACCTCTACGACAACGCGAATAGTATCAAAATGTATATCAACTGAAAGAGTACGACATTCACTATTTCCTAAAAATTTTCATTTAATTTGTATAGGACCAAGGATGCGCAATAAGGTAGGTCCCTTGATGTTCGACCTTTGTTTTTCCAATAGATAATCCAAATATTTCGCGCTTGAAGTCAGTATTGCTTTTATTTCCGATATTACGGTACACCATTGGCATCATCAGCAATATTAGTATAAAGAAAATAAAATCAAAATGATCCTACCCACACTGAAAGAAAATCTTTACATCAAATCGATGAGAAATATTCATCACTTTTTTTTATTGAATTAATGGTAAATTTCATCAATTCAATAAAAAAGTTCTTCAATTTTAAGATTGTGCGTTTTTCACCATTTTCAGCTTCAGTGAATTGATGGTCTTTTTTACAATAATCTCCAACATTGGAATTTGGAAATAAATAGAGGGATCTATTCAAAAGGCTTAAAAATTTGAAATAAATACATAATAGAAAACAGAGAAATGGACAGAATACATTCACGCTGTTAGCATGTTTTATGTGGTCTTCTATAGTTTTTTTTTATAGTAGTTTGGCTACTCAGTAACAAACAGTTTACATCAAAATGATGACATATTTACATCAAATTGATGACAAAATTACATCAAATTGATCGAAAAAACAACCAATTTTCCGGGTTTCTAAGAGTATTTCTTAACCTGGACCAACTCGTAAAGAAGATATTATTCAAAAAATCGCTAAAATGAAAAAGTGGTTACAACTTGGAAACGGTGCGCCGAATCGCAATAATAATACACTTGTTACCTCCCTAGGAGACTTCAACCAATGGATGTTTTCAATATGGCATCACTTTTTTAAAAAAATCTCTAAATCTAAAATTTTTCCAACAAAAAATCGATAAAACGCCCTCATGTCCATATTTCGGAAACGGAGGATCCAATCAAAAAAAATAAACAATTTTACCAAGTTTCTAAGGGATTGTCATAAACTGGTCCAATGCGATTGGAAGAATTTTTTTTAAAAAAAATCGCTAAATTAAAAATGTAAAATAAAATAATAAAAAAGTGGTTATAACTCAGAATCGGTGCATCGAATCGAAAAAATAATAAAAATGTTACCTCCACAAGAGGCTTTAACCAATTTATGTCTTCGATATGGCATCACTTTAAAAAAAATCGTTAAAACTAAAAATGTTCCAATTGACGCTCCGTTTGCGAGATACAGACATGAGGGCGTAAGTGATTCTTTTTAGAGATTTAAAAAAAAAAAAGTGATGGCATATTGAAGACATCTGTTGGTTAAAGCCTCCTTTGGAAATAAAATTTATATTATTTTTCCGATTGGACGCGCCGATTACTAGTAATAGCCACTTTTTTATTATGCGATTTTCTTATTTTGGAGAGGTTTTGAAAAAAAAATTCTTCCATACGAATTGGAACACTTTAAGATAAACCCTTAGAAACTCTCAAAAATCGGTTATTTTTGATTATCTTCGTTTTCGAAATATAGAAATTTTTTCCAATTTTTTCGAATTTCGATTAAAAATTGGATGGGTTACCCTGGGTATAATTTCCATATCACATTTTAGACCGTATAGAATTGAATACTAATTTCCCACGTTTTTTTACTTATAATTTTCCAGGGTTGTTGGCTACGAAAAGTGTCCACTTTTATTTAATTAAATTTTCAAGAACGAAGTTGCCAAAATATGTTGCACATTCCCAGTGGCTTATTAACAGGGACGTGGTACAAAAACACAGAGAACGATGAAAAATTTCGCGTGGATTTCCCAAAACATATTTAGTTTTTTGCAGGTGTTATTCGCGAAGCTATTTTAAGGGGATAGTATACAAACCCCGAATTTCAAAATCTTGAAAAATCAAAATCTCGAATTTTTTGGAACACCGAAATGCCAAAATACAGAATTTTAAAATCCTAAATATCGAAATCCCGAATTCAAAAGCAATACTCTATATCTCTGAAACCAATGAAGCTAAAAGAGTGAGGATCAAAGTGGTGTAAAATTCGAGTGTTTCTCGTTCCAAATCCGTTTCTAACTGAAAAACGTCAAAATCAATCAATAGTTTGGTAAGACTGAAAAATATTTGCGGTCTGGCGACTCATCAAGCAGTAAACTAAGGGCACTATTTGGCCCTGAATGTAAGTATTAACTACTTTCCGTCCATCAGCCAACATTGTGCTTCTGCCAAACTCATTTTCATGTAAAACAAAAAGTTGTCCTTCCTGGAATTTTAAGTCTTCCGGAATAAAAAAATAATTTATTTATTGATTTTAATATCCCGAAGAATTGTACAGTTTTGGTTTTAAAAACCGTGCGACTACAATTATACAATTAATCGGGATATTAAAATTAGCGATTTTCAAATTCAGGATTTGTAATTCGGTATTTTAAAATACAGGAATTTTAAATTCGGGCTTTTTACTTCGGGATTTCATGTTCGTTATTTTATTTTTCGAGCATATGACCCCAACCCAGTTTAAGTGAGCCAGAGTCTTGTGTGCGCTAAGTGTATTTTTATTTAGTATCGCCGCGTCAAAGGACCTCAAATTTAAAGCAACCTTTTTATAACTGTAGTAAATTTGCTAAGTTTGTTTTAGCATTTTATAATAGCAAACATCGGGCCAGGACGTACTATTAAGATCTACATGATCCCGTAAAAAATTTGTACCATTAGATTCTGTACCGATGTAACAAAGCTCTTGTTCCTTGTTCCGTCCTTTAATGTTTAAGAATCAGGCGAGAACATAGAAACCATTAATTAAACGTGTGAAACTTTATTGGTGTATTGACATTTCTCCTAAAGTTTTAAATTTATATCTTAATATTCAAATGTTGAGCCCTTACTTTTTTCAATCACTGTTTAAAGACTCCAAAGTAACCACGCTAATACTTCTCAAACACACAGATTACATTGAGCGTAGCTTAAGCGAAACCAAAGTACAAAAAGAGGAAGATGAAAACGAAGATCGCTTGTAAATAAGCGACATAAACGAGTGTTGTATTAATGTTCATAATGTGCAATCTTGACGTCAATAAACGTCGTCGCTTTAAGTAAAGGACAACCAAATCTTTGCAGTTTGTCGGGCTGGTTGAGTACTCAGATGGGATAGCTGGCACTATGAAGGAGAATGAGGTGTGTGTGTGTGTGTGCAGATACTATACTTATATATACCACGGAATCAACTTCTCGACATGTACGATTGCGGCGGCATAAGTTACAGTAGAAACAAGACGGAGACATAAGCTCAAACACATACGTTTTGGGCCAAGTTTTAGGCAAGACGAAGCATAAGAAATATATAAACTTTAGAAAATGCTAAAAAGACAACAGCAACATAGTCGCAACAACAGCAACAACAACACTCTGCAACAGCAACATAGGCAACAATAACAACGACAGCATTTATTACATTAAACAGTTGTTTGAGAGATGGCCTACAATGTGTGTGTGTGTGTGTATGGCTGTCTAAACGATTTAACATCCAAACTTGAGGAGATGTTGCTTTGTATGTTATTCGTGTTGTTATTGCTGGTTGTTTGTTGTTGTTGGTGATGTTGTTTGTTGATTTTTGCATTTTTGAAGTACAACAAACAGAATTCGCCTGTCAATGTTTGTATTGCTGTTACTGTTGTTAGAGAACGATTGTTTGCTTGTTGGTAGTAATTTAGGCAACAAACGAATAACAAATGTGTCATATGGAACATGACCCCCTTTTCAGGAAGACAACATGTGACAAGTACAGTGGGCTGAAATGCTAATTATTGATACAAAAAATGGTGTCCTTAATTTTGTAGGTTTAAAGTACTGATTGGAAGAAAAGTGTGTAGTCTTTCAAAAATTTTATTTTTAGCTGGCACTTGTTCAAAATTCTCTTGAGTATAATACGAAGTTGCGACAACAGACTTGTTTGCAATATCTTAACCATGTCTTTTATAATTGAAATATAACAAATCAGGGAATTCTAAAAATTTCAGCTGTATCAGTAATTAAATGTCTTTTGAATATTTTTGTATACACTAGTGGTTGTCATTTCTCGATAAATTAAACTTCTCGAGAAATCGAGAAAATAAATGTTTGTCTCGAGAATTCTCAAGAATTTTCGAAAAATTCATATAATTAAAAAAATAAATACACCCATGAAAAGGCTAAGAAATATGTAATATTTAAAACATGTATTGTTAACTGTATTTATTTATTAAAACAATATTTATTTTGCACAAAAAACAAAACGAAATTCATTATTTAAAAAAATTCAATGTCAAATTCATTTAAAAAAGAAGAAATTCATTATAATTTGTGCAAAATTCTTATATGCATTATTTTTTTTTAATTTTAATATAAAAATAATTTACTTTGTATTCAAAAAATAATGCTTTAAAAAGCAGAGACTATCAACTGATCGATCTGAGATACTTATTCTTTTCTTCGAAAAAAAATTTCCTTAAATTGAGAAAATCCTTTCGTTTTGATTTGAATTTGGCCATTTGAGTTGGTCATTCATAGAAAATATATTAATTTCTTTCGACAATGTTTTAAAGTCTGTATCTGAGAACATTTGTTGCTTTCACGAATAAAATTTTCCAACTGCCTTTTCAGAATTTCTTCATTAGTAATAGTAGTATCCTGCTGCTTCATATCATTCGGTTCGAATTCTGAATCTTGAAATTTCCTTTATTTCTGAATTCTCTGCACGTACCATAAAAGCAAGACTTTCAGTACCACGTGAATCATCAGGTGGTGCAGGAAAAAGCCTTGTCATCAAGGTTTTAGCTGAATTCTCGAGAATCGAGAAATTGTAAAGTGTTGAGAATCCTCGATAAATCGAGAATTGAGAATTCTCGATCGCAACCACTAGTATACACTCGCAGAAGTTAGAATTGTAGTTGCCAGAACCGAATTTAGGTTTAGGTTAGATTATATTGTACTAGAGTGTCCGAAACCGATACCGAAAAACCGGTGAAATCCGATAATCGGCGTCTAGCTATTAAACGTCTGTCGGTTGAAAAAAAAATTATTTTCGAAGAAACCGTAAACCGGTTGTTTGACGTCAGTTTACAGGTTTCCACTCAATTTGTGTTAAATATCATTAAAACGTGTAATAATAAATGATTTATTTTTCGAATATTAAAGAAATTTTGGAACTAAGAAACATGATTTATATTTTCAAAAATGATTTTATGCTTCAATAAGATCTAAATGACAGTTTAAAAAAAAATCTATTAAAATTTCAAAATGGCTTTATGATTTTAATAGGAAAACTTCATGGCAAATTTCAAAATGTACATTTTTTATAAATAAATGTCTTGAACTCTTAATAAATGAAAAACTCTTTTAAATTTGAATATGCGAATTTAAAAAAAAACATTTAAATTTTAATTGAACTGGTCGCTAAATAAATGTTAAATGGTCGCTAAACAAATATATGTCTTCGGTTAGTGACTTATGTGAATACACACCGCAGTGGCTTAACGGGCTAGACGCTGCTGAAGATGATGCTTCACAAACATCGAAACGATCGTCCAGCGAATGTGAGTTTGAATCCCATCCGCGGCATTCACATTTTTTTCACTAACCGGAGAAAATATGATCTCTTAGCCTTAAAATGAAATTACAACTTTAAATATGACGAGGATCTAAAAACAACTAAATTTTAAAATAATTTAATTTAAAACAATTAACTGAAAATACCGGTTCAACCGGTTTTGCCAAAATTAAAAACCGAAAACCGGTTTCATGAAAAATTGATTTTTCGAACAAACCGAATCACGTTTTCTAAAATTGCCGGTTTTTTGGACACTCTAGGTTGTACCCAGCCAACAGGCCTAAAGTCCGAAAGAATCAGAGAAGAGTTTCAGAAAATTTTTGCGATTGACGATGTGAATTTATAACTATTAACTGCATTCTGTATTATAACTATAAGATTAAATCTTGTTGTTCTGAAATTCATTATAACTGATTATTGTTTGCTATTTGGATTTTGAAAATTGAAGAAAACGCAGAGACTTTATGCCAGTGAATGCAATATTTATGTGAATCGATAAATAAATGCCTGTCATTTACTTTTCCAGATTATTTCTTGCAAGTGTTGCCCACGGCTACGCTGCATGTGGTCCAATCTTAAAATCCATTTTTGCCAAACGCTTTCCAACATTTCGGCCAGTATCTGTAGGAGTCTTCGAGAGAAAAATACTCCGCAAAATTGATGGCCCTTTAGTGCACAACGGCGAGTATCGGGTACGCATGAACCATGAGCAATATCCCGACATTGGCATAGTTAAGCGGATCAAAGTAACGCGATTGCACTGGTTAGGCCATGTCAGTAGAATTGATGAAGACGAACCAGCAAGAAGGGTTTTCGAAACCGAACTCGAAAGAAGACGAAAAATAGGAAGAACAAAACTTCGCTGGAGGGTTCATGTTGACGAATCCCTGTGAACACTTGGTATTTCCAACTGGAGAGATAAGGCAAAAGATAGAAAGAAATATGTTATCTTCGTTGTGTAAAGTCCTGACCCCCCGGACTTGTTAGAGACCGGATAAGTAAGTAAGTAAGATCATCGAATGGAACCTTGCTGCATTCACCGTAACGTTGCGACCATCATCGGCTTTGCAGAAGTACGGTCCCATGATGCCGCCAACTTGTCAACTCTTTAACACCCTCTGGCTTCTCTTCGGACCAAATTCGACAATTCTGTTTATTGACGTACCCATTGATCCAAAAATTTCCTCATCGCAGAAGATAATTTTTCGATAAAAAAAAAAATTGATCTTCTTTCAGCTTCTCTAGGCCCATTCACCGAAAAGATGAAATTCTGATTTGTCACCCGGCTTCAGGTACTGCATCAGCTGTATTTTCTACAGCTTTAGACCGAGGCCCTTACGTAAAATATTCCAGGTGGTCGAATAAAACAAACCCATTTGCTGCGATCGGCGACAGATGGCCATATTAAGATCTTCATTAATATTGGCGGATACAGCAGCAGCAGCAATATTCTCCTCGGTACGCAGTCTACGGACATGTGTTGGTTAATTGATGTCTATTAGAGTTAAACTAGTGAGAAATTTTGTCACAGCGGTTTGAATAACCTCTATGATTATGTTTATGAAAATGGGCGTACCCTGCGAATCACATTTTCCACAGAGCACAGATTTTGAAGTCTATTCATGATGAAATGGCAAGGCCAACTATACATTTTTGACTGTCACACATGTCACGGATCACGCGTGAACTTGCAAAAACTTAACACTGAAACCTCAAACAGCAAAAAACTCACCAGTTATTTATATTTGAAATATATTTATATTTGAAATTATATTTGAAAGTGTTTTGAATGCATAACTATTTAATCTAAATGTCACTTTCCCTGACTGATTTTTCAACAGATAAAAGTAAAAAAAAATATTTTCGGAGTGTACATTTTGAAAGGCTCATAAACAACGGTTCAAAAATATGTCAGTTATGGCTCCGAATTATGAACGTTCTGAAGTAGCTTATATTTCTGACTCCTTCAGGACTCCGAACTTATAATGGCTGAGAAAATAGATTCTTTTGCAATATTTAAAATCCTATTGGTTTGCAGATTCATAACTTTAACCTTTCCACATCTTCCTTTAGAACTACATACCAACACCAATTAACAAAAAAAAATGATAAATCTTGAAAATAAACATAATAAATATAAAAGCCTTTTGATTTTTTTTAAATTTGTTTCATATAAATGAATAAAAGATATTTTTATTTTCTTTAGAATTTTCTAGCATTAAAATATTATTTAATAGTTAACAACAACAACAAAAAACATCACAACAAATTTGTAAAAAGAAAAACAATCAGACAAACAACCAAAAATTTTGTTATTAAAAAAAATTTATAAATAAATACAACCCAAAATGTGTGTATGAAATTAGTAAGAACATCTCTTCATCCTTTTCTGTAGCTTCTTTGTGAATTCTCTCATCATTATCCCGGTTCCAGTTGCTGTAGTGCGTGATGTGTGGGTGGGTAGTAGCGATAGCTTGTTTGCATATTGGTTGACCATAAACACCACATTTAATCCCTTAGAATGAAGGACACTTAAGGCGGTGACGAGATGAGTTGTGATGATGTTATGTGTTTAGTTTGTGATAATTTGCTGTTAGGAAAATGCATTATGTGGATGTATATGTGAGTGCAGATTGTGCGTGAGTGTGTGTGCGGGAGTATGCTTGTTATGAAGAAATTAGATGATATTTGAAATGATTTGACTCGTATGGGGATTTGTTTAGTAAAAGCGTTGTCAAAATGAAAAAGAAAATAAATATGATTAATTTGGATGAATTATAAAAGTCAATGGAAATTATAAACAAAATTGTTAAATTCAAAACAAAAAGTCAAAAACTAAATAAAATTGGGATTTATTAGAAAATTTTTATTAGGATTTTACAAACTTTAAAATTTCCTAATAAAACTCAATTTTATGTAATAGAATATGCACTGATGTAAGTATTTTAATTTTCCAAATTCTACATAAATTCTACTTTTTGAACCAAAATAGTCAAATCAGCACAAATTCCATGTTAGAAATCTACTCATGCAAACAATAACTCTACTTGTGAGTCTAAGGGCAAGTTTCACACTCGTCATTTGAAAAGGTCAATTTGAAAGCTCAAAGAAAATGTTCATATTAAATAGCGCTTAAATGACAAACGTCGGTCATTTAAAGTTCTTTTAAATTGAGAATTTTAAACTGTGAAACCGGCCCTAAATAAAAAAATATATCAAAAAAAATTAAAATAAATAGTTCGGAAAGATATCCATCCTATATTTTGAAAGTTTAGTGGTTAAGAAACGAAATGTTGTTAGGGCGAGTTTCACACTCTCCATTTAAAAGCTAAATTTAAAAGCTCAAAGATATTTTTCATATTAAATGGCATTTAAACTACATTTAAATGGAGAATTTTCAACTGTGAGACTGGCCATTAGAATTTTAAAACAATATTGTCATATTTTAAATTTAGCTTTTACAAGAGGCACATAAAACCTCCTCGAGCTTGAGTTTTAAGGAGAAGTTTCAAAATGCCTGCGTCAATATTGGGCAAAACTTCAGCAAGTTGTTTACTGGACAAGTTTTTTGATCAAAGTTTATTATTAGACATATCTTAAACCAATTGTGTGGTAGAATGTTTAATTAAAATTGTGTTTTAGGAATCAGTGTGGAACATTTTGAGTTTTTCGTTAAATAAACGCATACTTGCTTTTGCTGCAAAGACATATTGGAGGAAACACATTAGTGGTATTCATGTAAACGCGGAAACTTGAAAATCTCGAATACTTGCACAGCAAACGTCAAAACAGAACAAAAATGTTGTCATACAATGTGAATTGCCCAAATGTCTCAAAACTCAAAACATTTCTACATTTGTGCAAGTGGTTTTGTATGAGAAAAAAAGCCGTGGAGGCCATTAGCTCGGGATGTTATTCCACACATAACCATATAATGTGCAATCACAGAAAATGTTAGGACACACAGCATAAAATACTGCTGAATTGGAGAAACAAAAATATTTGCTTTTTAAGTAAAGATATTGTACTTCGTAACCCAAAAAAACGCAGCTTTTTAGGAGAGCGAAAAGCCCAAGTGAAAAACTCAATAACTTTACCGAGATATTTTCCAATCGTTCAGCGCACTTTAACTCAAAACCCAAAATCGAAAATATTTGGGTTACGAAGTATTTGTATTACATGGACGATATTTCCGTTGCTTTAGTACACATTTTGCCCGACATTTTATCAACATTGTACACAGTTTTTTGCTGGAATGACAGACAAATTGCCTGCTGATGAGTAACAAACATTATTTGCTGTTAATTGTGAACTAAAGTTTTTGAGAGTATACTTAGGTTTCACACTCGTCATTTAAAAGCTCAATTTAAAAGCTCTCAGGAAATTGTAATATTAAATGACATTTCAATGGCAAACATGGGGCATTTAAAGTACATTTAAATGGAGAATTTACAACTGTAATAAATCAATAAAAAAAAATAAAAATTTTGATTAAACACCTATGCTCTACGAAATCTTTGGGAAACAGTAGACCTGTTTTTGTATACCCAGCTAGACTAATTTTTCGACCACTTTTTATAGGGAGGTAAGTGATATTTGGCCTGGTTTTTTATTCCCTGCTAAAGGAATTGTTTGACCACTTTGTATGGAGATCTAAGCGATATTAAGCGATTTTAAGCGGCTCACTATACAAATTTATCGAAAAGTTAGTTTAGCGGGAAACACAAAAAAACACGCTCCGTTTCCGATCGATATTTCTGTGAATAGTTTCGCCAATAGATTACAAAAACAAACTTTCAAAATATAAGGATTTTAAAGGAAAAATCATAAAATAAACTGAGAATTTTAAAAAGGGTTAGTAATATTAATATAAACTAAAGAGTTAATAATTGTTAACAATTTGTGTAGAATTTTAATTCAGTTAAAAGAATTAAACTCTTAAAAGAATTAAAATTGTAGGCAAATTGTTACATACTACCCAAGTTCCCAAGATAAATCAACTACTACAACCCGAAATATAAAGCGAAAAGATGGAAAAGAATTATGGAAATCTTGTGTGCATTCGAATAGCAATAATTTGATGCTATTTCATATTCACATTTTATTTCAAAAAGTTAATCACAAGACAACATATTCATGAACTAACTTTGAATTTCATTCAAAAATTAAATATCTTCTTGTAGATTCCTAATATTTCTTCTTATGGGCATTATGTTATAAGACGCAAATATTCATAATTTCCTCATCGGATCTGAAAATCAGATCTTTCGGACTTTTTCTTCAACTGTACACAGAGTAAAAAATGTCGAAAGGAAATAATCTTTTTCAATAAACAAAATATATTAAAATAATGCCAAATTTCCCATTGCATCCCATGAAGTTAAGTTTTATAAAGTCTAGTCATAAGAAGTTTCCATTTCTCAATATACAATAGAGATTATCGCAATATACCCGGAATTAAGAACTATTATTATTTCAAAATAGCCAAAAAAGAGACTCAACACCAATTATATTTTTTTTTTAAATTTTCGTGTAATATATTGTTTAAATTTTTTGTCGGTTTTAAGTTATGATCGTCGATGATATAAATTAATCAAGCTTATATTAAAGGCAAATAAATTAAATAAATTATAGGCACTAATTTAAATTAGAATTAAACGTTTAAACCTAAAGACTTTGTTATTTCTTTTTTGGCATTTAACTTAATATATAACTTAAATATATATATAGTAATAATACTTTATTGGTTTGTTTGAAACACTAACAACTATGAGAACTAACTGAGGAATTTACATTATCTACAAGTAAATTAAGTACAACATTTTACACTGAGACTAAAGACTTTGGTTTTGCGAATGGTTTAGCTTTCTTTGGAACTGCACGATCAGGGGATCGATTGCATTAACTACAACTCTAAATATCTACAATTGCCATCTACTGCCAAGACTGTATGGCGAGTATCTATAACTAGGACTACCAAAGGAGGCACCTGTTGAGGAGTGAGCTGCTGCAGCGGCCGCAGCCGCCGCATGCGACACACCGAAGGGCGTGCTGTGGTGGAACATATCAAAGGCCGAACCAAAGGCAGATCTGGGGGGTGTTTGATAAAACATTGCTGCCGCAGCAGCAGCAGCTTGCTGATGTTGTTGCTGCTGCTGCTGCTGTTGCTGTTGGTGGGAATGTTGCTGAGAAGGTGACAGATATGCCGGATTAGACATGACAGAATTTGTACTGGCCGCAGAAGTGGCAACATGATGGCTGCTTGTATTCACAGGTGAGCTACTCAGATTATGAGTTTGCGAATTCACCGAATTACCCAAACCACTGCTATTATTGGTTTGATTATTGACATTATTGCATGAATTGTACAAAGCAGTTAAAAGATCATCTTGCTGGTTCGAGAGTTTTGTAGACGGGCCACAAGTACTAAACGCACTGGTGGCGGAGGGCACAATACTGGCCGCCGAAGCGGAAGGTTTTTCATTGTCAATGTCGGCATTAGGAACCACATTTTCTTTGAAAAAATTCATAGAATTTTGTGTCACAGCTTCAACACCCGCCACTGTCTTCATGAATGTGGCCAAGTGCATAGCTGCGGCATTTTGATGATGTTGTTCCGTTTCAATGCGGTTCAATTCATCTAAATGATCTTTAACCACCAACATGATTTCATCGGCTAACTGCCAGCCCTCGTGCGATTTATCTGAACTGTCAGAGGAATTGTGACTACCATTGTTTGCCGTGCTAAGCAAACATAGTTTTTGTGAGACTTTTGTGAGTAGTGCTGGTACATCCTTATAAAGGATATCCAGCAACTTACCGGTGGTAAACAGCACAATCGCCTTCAGACAGGAGTATTCAGCTGAATCCACATGCAAAGCTTTCAATTTCTCCACTTGCTCTTGGAAGATACGTATGTGATCCATAAACGCAACCACACGATCGGCGGCCATAGGTGATGCATGCAAACCGGCAGCCGCCAAAAGCGGAGCCACATGCAGAGGCATTGAACATTGACTGGCATTGAGGACAAACAGCTCCGACCACACTAAACGCAGGAGGGCCACTTGATCGGTAACTTGAAGTTCGGGGAAGAAAGGTATATTCTTGGCCCATTCAACGGCGGAGAATAGAAGACGGGCGGCCAATTCACAGATATTATCGATGCCCATAATGTTGTTAGGTTGCATACATTGGCCATAGCGGGAGGTGGGATATGGTTCTGCACGCAGGAGTAATGAGATATAGGAACTAAGGTAGGAGTGACCATTAAAACCCGCCACACCCATGGGATCGCCATTGGCCAGTTGGTATTGACCGTGCATGCCAGCCAGACCGGGTTGAGTGGGAGGGACGCGACCGCGTTGCACAGCTAGAAATAGATAAGAAGCGTAACAAGTTTGAATTAGAGAAAAATATATATAAGTGAAAATAAATTAGAAATTAAAATTATTATAAATAAATTTATTAAAATTATTATAATAAATTGTATATATATAAATTGCTATTTAATAAATTATAAGTAAATTTATGAAAACTCGATAACCTCAACAAATTGCACAGCAAACGTCAATACACATATTTTTCTCATATAAAGCAACTTGCCCAAATGTAGAAAAGATTCCAGTCAATTTTTCTGAGCAAACATCGAAAACGAAACCTCGGGTACTTTTGTGCAAGTCATAGTCTGTAAGAGCATTTTTGTGTTGACGTTTGCAGTTCAAGTTCACTAGGTTTCGAGTTTACATGAATACCACTATTGTTCAATATTAAGTGAACCACGCACTTGTCATTCATGAGCATGAACATCACATTTCGTTGTTTTTTGTTGTTACTTTAGTGCCCTTCTTGATACCAAACAGAAATGTACATCTCTATCAGATTTACAACATTTACAGGTAAAGGTAAAGGTAAAAAGTACATGTTTTTAGATTCAGACCCTAAAAATCCAATTTTCTTATTATTTGGCCTTTAATATTTTTAATAAGATTTATTGTTTTTTTTGCAAAAAGTTGTCTCCAATGTGGTTTTTTTTGGAATGATGCCATATGGCAACATGTGTACTAGTTCGTGTAAAAAAAGATTTTTTAATGTAATGTTACATTTTGTAATGATACTTTCTGTTTATAAGATGCCATATGGCATCAATATGTACTAGAATGTTAGCTCCTTTGAATAAAATTGATGCCATATGGCATCATAAAAATTTAAAAAAACGCCACGACCTAATCAGATTTCTTTGGATTCAATAATAAATACAGTTAATAAAAATAAATTACACTTTACTGCAAACTTTTGAAAATTAAACTTTTATGAAGTCATTAGGCAATGTAGTGATATATTTCATTATTCCACATTTTTCCACTGGAAAAGCCAATATTTTAGTAAAGTTTTAAAACTGCTGAATTTCAGTCCAGATTGCTTTCAAAACTTCAAAGTACCGCTTTAAAAAAAATCACATCAACTCTAAGGGGACACGCGGTTGGAACGACGTTCTTTTCGCTATATATTATATACTAGTTAGTTCCAATACGCCTAAGTCGCCCGTTGAAAATACGATAATTTAAATGGCTCTTTAAGAAAATGTACTGTTTTAAATGAAAAACTTTTTTTAAGAAATTTTTTTTTATAGAATGTATTTTTTAAGTTTATTTTTCGGTTCTTTTTGAAAGAATAAGCGTGTTTTGGTTACTCCGCTTGCTTATATATTCGCTTGTTTTGTATGAAGCACCTATCGAAGACTTAGCGAGAACTTAGCGACGTGAATCATTTTCGCTAAGTTTAAACAACATTTTTTTGACATCTTTTACCATTCTCAACTCTTATTCATATTTTTGAATAAAAGGACTTATCGCTAAATAGCTGTTTTCTTTGCAACTAAGCAAGCGAAAATCGCTTGCTTGTAACCAAAACACGACTAATATGTATTATATTGATTTTTTAAAGAGCGGTACACTTTTATTAAAGACTAAGGTTTTTTTTAAAGAAAAGGTACTATTTTTAAGAAGAAGTTACTTTCTGCAAGAAAAAGCCATAAGAGTATGAATTTTTTTTACATAGAAATACTTTTTATAAGAACAGGTACTTTTTAAAGAAGTGGTACTCTTTTTAGGAAAAGATTATTTTTTTAAGAAAATGTACTTATTTTCAGAAAGGCTACTTATCTTAAGAAAAGAAAAGAAGAGGTATTATTTTATTTTTATGAAAAGGTACTTTTAAGACAAGGAATTTTTGTAAGACATTTTTTTTTTAAGAGAATTTTTTTTGGATGGAAAGGTTTTTTTTTTAAATGCGAATTTTTTTAGAGTTGGTTCTATTTTCAAGAATAGGTACATTTTTCAGAGAAGGTACTTATCTCAAGAAAATTTATTTTGTTTCACAAAAAACGTAGTGTTTAAAGAAAATTTAGTTTTTTAAGAAAATGCAATTTAAATTTAATTCTTTCAGAAAATGTACTTATTTAAAAACAATAAATTTTTTATGAAAATGTACTTTTTGTAAGAAAATTTATTTTTTTTAATCAAAGGTTCTTCTTTAAGATAAGGTATTGTTTTTAAGAAAAGTACTTTGTTTAAGAAAATGAATAGGTATTTTTTTTGAGAAAATTTACTTCTTTTAAGAAAATGCACTTATTAAAGAAAATTCTCTTTTTTAAACTTCTTTAACTTATGTTAGTCTAGACACCAACCAAAGCAAAAGTACCCAATATAGTTGATAATACTGGGTTGTAGCATAATAGTGTTAAAATAAGTTGTTTAATTTCTTTCATTTAGCCCCATCCTGCAACGTGCGAGTCTAATTAAAAATGGGAGACTTCAAAACCAACCCGCCATATGGCATTAAAATGCCGAAAGGGTTAAATTAAATAAATGTGCGTAAATTAAAGTTTAAAGTTAAATTGACTATAATATAATATAATTGAAAAACTTCTGCACCAGTGCGTGTAAGTAGGAAAGCAATGTGTAAGTAGCGACAACAATCGCTCTGCACACAATCAATAAATGTCTTCGGTTAGTGGCTTGTGTAAATACACACCGCAATGGCTTAACGGGCTAGACGCTGCTGAAGATGATGCTTCACAAACATCGAAACGATCGTCCAGCGAATGTGAGTTTGAATCCCATCCGCGGCATTCACATTTTTTTCACTAACCGGAGAAAACATGATCTCTTACTGCCTTAAAGGAAATTACAACTTTGATTATAGCTTCCGTTTAAGCGAAATTTGGCAATATGTATTGAATATTTGAATTGAATAAACGATATAAGTACTGAGGCCACATCAAAACTTCAGATTCGTATATGTAAATGACAAATTTGAGTTCAAATAATTGCCTTAATGAGATTTAGCAACATTGGCAAAAAGCATTTATTTTCATGGAAACACATACAATGTTTGCTAAATAGTTTCTCTTATCGTCGTTTCTGTTTCTAATTCCCAAATTATATTTTGATTCATTCGACAACACTAGTGCTTTTTTCCTCTCAACTCCACAAAACGATTATTTTGACCACTACATCACACGCAACACAATACCAGCAAATTTGAGCCCTGCAATTCACGTCATGTCACATGGATGAATGTGTACCCCAGTGAACTTGCCAAATAATGCCACATATCATAATAAAAGTTGAAATTAAATCAGACAATCTCAATCTCTTCTTTGTTATGAAAATTTCTTGCTGTACGAAAAGAAAAACAACAAAAACTCGAACTCGTAGCAACCCTAAAAACTCAAGACTTGGAACGAGACGAGGATCTCTTAGCAAAAGAGTTGAAAAGGGATTTCCTGATTACGAGCACTAAGGCGTAAGAAGATACTTTTTGTGTGGTATTTGTGTTTTCCAAAGACGTCATCACCAAAGGGTTGTTTGGATGGTTGGTGGACTGGTCGGTGACGGAGAGAACTTAGTTTTGGATTTTGAACAGTACGAGCACAAGATACATGTAAATTGTCTACTGTTGAAATATGTTTTGTTAACATTTTCAACGCAAAATTTCATGCCACAAGAGTAGCGCGCATTTGTTTGGAAAAATACATATCTGTTTTTGTTTTCATTGTCATCGTCGGTTTTTTGCTGTTTGTTTTTGTTATTGACGACACTAAAAATTTACTTTTAATTAAAAATTTACATTAATATAGTGATGTATGCAAAAACAACCAGTGAAATAACAACAACAACAACAAAACAAATACGACTTATGGAAAAACACTACAGATTTCATTGGCTGTGAATTGTGCACTGAGTAGCTAAAGATAATTTTATTATTTTTTCCTTTTATATTTTTTCTGTATGCAAATTGTTTAATAAGTTTTATTGTGCGGTTCGCGCTGCCATTTACAGCAAGGTTAAAAATATGTTGACACTTTGTTTTGTGCACGGCGGACTAACTGATTACAATATTCACAGGAGCGTGTGTTGACTGCTGCCGCCGGATTCCGCTATAAATCTGCTATATTAATTTTATAAATCTCAAGGAACATATAAAATATGTGGTTAATTCCATTATGAAATTAAAGGAAATTTTGCATGTATGTAGGTGAACTCTGGCAGCACAGTTAAGTATTGTAATAATATAAAAAAAAAGATTGAGAAAATCATTTATTATTGAGTTAAAAAAATAAGATTAGATTGAGTGAAACTTTGCAGCTGCGGAAAATTTTAGTTCATTACAAAATAAAACTTATGATGGAAATATGAGTGTACTTAATTGCAGAACATTAGAAACTACCGGCCTTATTCATAAAAAGTTACGGGAGGTTTGAGATACGACTCATCAAAAGAGGATCTCCACTCTCTCACAATTTTCTATGAATATGGCGCAAAATCTTTTATTTATTTGTATAAGGTGAAGGTCCGGCCACATCAGACATGTTTGGAATCCATGCAATCGTATTCATTTAATTCATTCATTATATTCTTCAAAGTTTGTGGATTCTGCCTACACAATGATAGAAAACATAATTGCATTCACAACAAATTATATGCCATTTTGGTTTTGTGCTCGGCATCCCGAAATACACTCGACAACTAAATAAACTATTTTCACAATAGAATATCAGAAGATATATAAAGTTGTGGTGATTGTCATTATTTATTTTGGTCTACATTTACCGTATCTAAACAAGTCAATTAAACTTGTGTTTTTCTCTGTGCTCCTTTTTTTGAAATTCCTTGCTCTGAACTAGAGAAGGGTACGTGAGTAACTTTTGAATCACATTTACACACGATCCCAAAAATAAGACAGATGCTCAGGCACGCTCACGTACGAAGATTCTGACGCTATTCGCATTTACTTATACTGACGTTTGCAAATTTTGATCCGTCTCAAATTCAGGCATGATTTACGACAATCACGTGGCTTGCGGCCGTCTCTACTCTGAACTTAATTCTTTACGTTCTGTCAAAGTTGAAATTTTCAAAATCAAAGCGCTATTGCGGCAGAGCTCATAAGAATAATTCCAAACAAAACCTATTGTGCATAGATTTAATAAGTGCGTGTATCAAAAATAATGAAAACTTCGGGAACCAAAAATTATTTTGTTGGAACTCAGCGCTAACGGAACATTCCAGGTTGTTAGTTAATTACAGGGTTGTTATGCCAAAGTTATTTCATACGACAACAATGGCTTGATAATTTGGTGGCACTAAACGAAAAGAAATGCTCATCAAATATATAAATATATAGGTATATCAGAGATAGGTGGTAACTCTCGGCAAGAACAATATCCGAATAGACATAAATCAGAAAAGAGCTGAATACGGAGCTTAAATCCCCGTATTCCACTCTTATGAAATATTTCTTAAGAAATATTTGTCATTTATCTCTAAACGGGAAAACATCGTTGTGAAGAAGTACCACCTATCTCTGATTTACCTTGCAAATATTTAATAATTAATTCCTCTTCGCACACATTTTATTTTTAACGCATGTGGTGTTACTTTTGGATGCTAAAATTATCGAAATGAAAAAATTCTGGTCCCAAACCATAACACTGTGATAGTTTTTGGGAAAAATTTTCCTAGACAAGGCCGAAGAGGCCGGTTTTACACTGACTCGGGTACGAGGTTTCGAACTGCACAATTACTTTTTTGAGTTATAATTATGGTTTCATACATTTTTTTGATTTTGACTAAAAAATTGTTGGTTTTTTTTTTTATTTTACGATTTTGACTCAATTTTGACGGCCACTAACTTCAATTTCTAATTTCAATTTCTTCAACAAAATTTTTCAAAAAAATGTTGAGCTTTAACTTTTGGGAACAAAGTTTACCTCTAAAGCCAGGTTTTTGAGGCGCATTGATTCAAACACATTGTTAGTAATCAGATTCGTTCGCTAAATTAGTGAGAACCTCTCGCTACATTTCTTTTCTCATCTTTATTTGCAGTTATAAAATTCTTATTTTATCAACTTAATTTTACTTTTTCTACACTGGATAATTTTTTTTGAATAAAAAACTTTCGAAAAACGTAAAAATCTACAAAAAAAAAAGTACAATAGTTAGAAAAAAGTACTTTCGTCTGTCTACCTTTTTATGGGTTAAGCAGAAAACAGTACAACGGACAAATAAAGTACGCAAAGTGTTGACATCAGTACGTCTGGCATATATTTTCTATGAAACCGTAATTGTAACTCAAAAAACTAATGATGCAGGACTCCTCGTGCTTGAATTAGGGTAAAAATGCCCTCAACGACCTTGTCTCTTTTTTTGACTTCCACAGTCTTATCAAACAATTGTTTACGTATGGAATAACTTTTATCGTAACAACCCTGTAACTGATTTTCTTACGAAATATTCGAACAGAGCTGAGTAGTAAACAAATTAAAACTTAACGCAATGTTTGGTTGATGAAATGTTCGTTATTTTGTATACAAGCACTTCTTATGGCAACAAAAACTTAATACGGGGCTTTAGATAGAAATATGTAGCTAAGAACTAATAACAGAGTTGTTGTTAAAAGTGTCCCACCTAACAAAACAGTATTACCCAAGATATTGTCAATAATATTGTATGCAAGATAATTAAATTGTGGCAATTAGAGTTCACCTAGCCACACTTCCGAGAAGAAATTTGCATACTCCCAGATAATATCAAAGGAATTCTTCTAGAACACAAGTCAATGATATTGCCAGAGAAACACAATAAAAGTAACTTAGAGATATCTTTAAATTTGCATACAAAAGATTAAAGGGAGATACATATTACTAAATAAACTCTCAGAAGACAAAGAAAAGAGATTTTCTAAATCTTTTTGTCTTCGATCTGAGTTATTTCTAGAATAATGTAATGCTTTTAAGCTACACACTGAAAAACCGGCCCCAGCAACATATTGCAGGAACCAAGTATATGTTTGCCAGCATTTTTTTATGAATTTAAGACCTGCTCCGTTTTTGTTTCTTTGCTGTCTGTCACGTTTTTGTTTTCCGCAGTTTTAAACCAACAAAGCCACATTTGGGTCAAAAATAATATATATTTTAACCTATTAAACATTGTTTCTCCAAGAGGTATTATTGAATAGCAAACACAATGTGCTTGGACACAAGTATACTATATTTGCGACAAGCTACAACCACGTTACATTTATATTCAAACAACAAAAAAAGACAGATTTGTCAGTGTGTAACATCCCCATGGTTCTGTAACTTTTTCACGATAAAATCGATAGTTTAAAGGTCAACATTTATACAATTTCTATACAAAAATTACGAATTTGGTCAATCTAACTACCGCTTTTCATCTTTCAAAAGTTACAGAATTCCGGTCCGGATCACCGGAACTCACCTGAGCTGAATGATTGATTCGAAGTTTGTGAATGAATCATCATCTCTTCAGCGTCTAGCCCGTTGAGCCGCCGGACTGTCGCTCAAATTCATTACTAGCCAAAGTTTTGGGTTTCGTGTTTTTTTTTTAAATTTGTAACATCCAATTTTTATATTTAAAAAGTTACAGAATTCCGTCGCAGGTCGGTGCCGTCGGTGGTGCAATGGTTAGTGTACGCATTGTACATGAGAACGTGGGTTTGATCCATGCTCAGACCACCTTACATTTCTTTCGACGACGGTCACCTCGCTTAGTGATGGCGACACTATCGAGTACTTAGCCATGAAAAAGCTTCTCAAAATACCGTTCGGAACCGGTGTAAAGCTGTAGGTCCCAATCAGTGAGTGTAAAACTGGAAAGCGCACATCTCACTGATTGTGAGAAGCTCTCCCCAATCCCTTCATGAGATGTTATGGGACACCATGTTTATGTTTATAATAATAGTGTTTATCTTCCTGACGATGCTATCCAAAGGAAAGCGAAATATTGGAGAATAAAATTAAAAAAGCCACCAAACGCTCGAACACTTTAATTTTGAATATAATACGAAAGGTCGGATAAATCATCACTTATTTAGCCATAAGGCTATTATACTTTAATACCTGCTTGACATTTATTGTCGTCTGCTACTGTTTGTCTGCACTTTGTTACCCTAAGTGCGATGTAAAATATGGGGTAAAAAGGGAATACATATGAGAATAGTCCCAAACCTACACTTGATTATTAAATTTGTTGAAATTATATTTACTTTAAGAAATTACTAAATGAGATGATATTTAATAGCTACTAAGTACTTTTACATTTTCACAAAAGAACAGCTGATTCTATATTTTATTACTTTCTGCTTAAGGAGGTTTTTGTTTCGGCAAACCCGCAACTTCGTTTTCCACATTCAATTTCCGTTTTAAGTCCTTAACTTTTTTTTTCTTTACAAATAATCACTTCTACACGTTACAAAGTCTAGTGTTAACCACGTGCTTAAGAGAGCTTTCCGATATTGTATTCCCCGCCATAGCGGATATTGTTGTTAAATCAAGTGCTGCTCATTTGATGGTGTCTGAGCTAAAGCCACAAATGCGACGGCGTTTAGCTGGAAAACAATTTCAAGAGATGTTTTTAAACTTAAGCACGTGTTTAACAGTTATTTACTCAAGTATTAGATTGTGTTGCGACAACGGGGCAAAAAAAACTGAGGGTTAAAGATTTCGTTATCTCTTTAGTGGTTGATGATAATGTCGGCTGTGAGCTACGCCGAGTTTCGGGCCGAATACAGGAAGAGATGCTAAGATTTGCATCTATTGTTGCCACACACAAAAAAACCACAATATGTTAAAAATCAAAACATTACAAATATGACCACAAACAGCATCTTATCAACGGATAAAGTCCAGCGGACAAAAGTGAATGCTAATACCCAAAAGATACAACACCTTTTACTTTTAAAAAGACAGCAAAGACGGAACTCTTCTTTCCCAGGACTAGCATTCGAGTGGTAGTGGTGGTGGTCAGTTTCATAACTGGTCGCTTCTAATAACCTTAAAACCGGTTTGCCTAATTCTTAAGCTAATGCACACCCCGAAATACCTGAGATGATTGAGTGACTGACCCTTATCCGAACCAAACATTTTCGCTTGACCATTCCTTAAGGAAGTAAGGACAGCAAAACACCAAAATAGAGCATAAGAGACAAATAAGTAGGCAAACAAGCTTTCAACCCTAAAGACAGAGAAATTTATTTTAATTGCTCTAAGTAATGAGGGTCAATCTGTTTCGTTTTCTGCTTGCTTGCTTGCTCGCTTCCTTGCAACAAAGATCATCACAAACTGACCATTAGTTTGTTTTTTCATATTTAATTTTTATATGTATCTCCTTTGGTGTTTCGCTTTTTATCTCTCCCTTCGTCCTCTTCTTTTGTTCCAAATAATCATAAACTTTTGAAGAACCAGATAGATAGATAGTTGTGGCAAAAAGACGTTACAAAAAACAAAGCACAAAACCAGGTGTGTTCGGTGCCGCACTGTAAGACACACCAGACAGTACTTTAGATATTTTCCTTGAGTGTAGCTGACTTTTTTTCTTTCGTATTTTTTGGCAGGCTTTACAATCGTAACACTTGCAAAAATATGCAAACATTGAGAATAAAATGTGTTGCGGTTTTGTTGCTATAATTGTTAATACATTTATGAGTTAAAGGCCTTAGGGCCGTATGGATTTTGCAAACGTATTTTTCTTGGCTCAAAGAAGGATTTTTTCTTTTTTGCGAATTGCAATGGAAAGATTTCTCGAGAATGATAAACATTTATATGCATATATTTGTTGGGAAAAGAAACGACGTTGAAATATATGAGGGTATGTTGTGGGTGTGTTGTTGTTTGAATGGAAATATAACGATTCCCAAAATCTTTAAAATATGTCAGCAGCGAAATAGTTAAATTTAGAATTCCGACACAAGTATAACTAAATTTGACAACCCTGCATCAGTTAAATCCTATTTGCTTTTATTAAATTCCCATCATACCACTGTTTTCTTTTTCGTTTAAATATTGTCAAAATCTTAAATTTTACCAGAAATCATCATTGTTTTCAACAGAGAATATAAATATTTTAAGGGTTTGTGTCCTTTTTCAAGGTTTTTCGTATGCAAAATAAAAACCAACATTATCCATCAAGTTTTTCTGGTTTTTTTTCACCAAAGAATTGTCATCAAAAGTGTTTATTTGTAATGACCTCGTATAAGGTGGTGGTGATCTTTCTGTTCCAACCACTTGGTATAGCGTTCAAGGCGACATACAAGAAGCTTGACCATTCCTAAGAAAATACAATGTTAAACTTGAACCTTTCATAATAAAAAGGAAAAAAACTCCACCATTTTTCTATAAAAAAAAATTAGTTCACATTTAAATTTTCTCACGTTTTCTGCTGGGTCAACAGAAAACAAAAATCGTATACATTGTTAAAAGAGCCATTAGAAACAAGTTCAACAGGGAAAAGGTGATGATCTTTATGGTAGATAATTAAAAGGGTTAAATTCCCTTACACCCGTGGAAAATAAAACCAGATTTTGATTTACAATTCCCCAACAAGTGTTTTCTAATTCTAACGAAGTTGTAGCAGATTTCACATTTTGTACAAATACAACATAAAAATGTTATTTGTTAAACAATTACAGTGACAGCAAGTCACTAACAAAACCGGGGCCAAGTAATTATTTATTTTTGTCGCCTCTTTGGGAATGGAGTAGCTCAAACAAAAACCTGTCAATTATAGTGCAAATATGTGGTTAAAATCAAATCTAACTCACTCAAGTCGCTGACTGGTATTCGAATTAGCAAAGATTGACATTAATAGTTTGACGGCTGAACCATGTGATTTAAGCTGAGCGTGTATGTGTGAGGAAATCTCTGCAATCGTAAATTATCTTTAATCAATGCTTTGTTAATTATTATAGCGTTTGTTTTTTTGTTGTTGCTGTTTTTCTTTTTTTGTTGCACTTAGTTTTGCATTAATGATTGTGTTGATAGCTTGCTGCTAGCTGTCAAAGTCAACAAGTTTGTAGGAAAATTAATACTTGAATACCCATTTAGTTAGTTTTTGTGCATTTTTCGGTAAAGCTTAGACTATTAAGGGGGGTTAATTCTAATCAAATAATGGGCTTTTAATAATAACATCAATTAAAATTCATCAAAGTATAAAGAAAGAATTGAAAAACGGAACCAGAACAAATAAAAATGGCATAAAATTCGGTGGCGCCGAATATTATATACAAGAAAGCGCACAGCTCACTGGTAGTGAGTTGCTCCTCCAGTTCCTTCATGAGATGTAACTGAAACTCATTTCTTTTTCTTTATTGGAACGAAATACCTTATCGAACGTTGCGGGATGAGGGCTAAATGAAAAAAACATTAAACAACTTTTTGTAACACTATTATGTTACAACCCAGTATTATCAATTATATGAGGTAATTTTGCTTTGGTTTGTGTCTAGACTAACATATGTTGTGAAATTTATTGTTTAATGGGATGTTTTCTAGGTGGAGGCTGTATCGAATGTTTAGTATATATTGTAGTTTTGAACCCAATATAAAGTAAATTTAAAAAAGCCAAAATGAAAGAAGTTTAAAAAATAAAATTTTCTTTAATAAGTGCCTTTTCTTAAAAAAAGGAGATTTTCTCAAAAAAATACCTATTCATATTCTTAAACAAACTCTCCTCTTCTTAAAAATAATACCTTATCTCAAAGAAGTACCTTTGCTTAAAAAAAGTAAATTTTCATACAAAAAGTAAATTTTTTTAAAAAAAATTAATTTTTTTTCTAAATAAGTACCTTTCCTTAAAAAATTGCATTTTCTTAAAACAAATTGTCTTTTCTTAAACAACTATCTTTTATTTAAAGAGCACCTTTTTGTGAAACAAAATAACCTTTCTTGAGACAAATGCTTACTCTTAAAAATGTATCTATTATTGAAAACATGACCTATTCTAAAAGAATTCAAATTTCTTAAAAAAAACCTTTTCTTCAAAAAAAATCATTCTCTTAAAAAAACTTTCTTACAAAAATTCCTTTTCTTAGAAGTACCTTTTCTTAAAAATAAAATTATACCATTTCTTTTATTGTTTTGAGATAAGAGCCTTTCTGAAAATAAGTAAATTTTCTTAAAAAACTAACCTTTTCCTAAAAAGAGTATCACTTCTTTAAAAAGTACCTGTTCTTTAAAAAAAGTACTTATACTTCTTTGTAAAAAAATGCATACTCTTATAGCTTTTTCTTACAGAATGTAGTTTTTCTTAAAAATAGTAGCGTTTCTTAAAACATTAGCTTTTAATAAAAGAAGTACCTCTCTTTAAAAAATGGCATTTTCGGGAAAATATAATACATATTCTTACAGAAAGGGAAAATTTATCATTTTACGAAATGTATCTGTTCTTAAAGATCTATTTAAATTATCATATTTTTCAAGCCAGTATCGGCGATGCATGAACCATGAGCTGTATGAGCTATATCCCGACATTGACATAGTTAAGCGGATCAAAATAACGCGATTGCGTCAGTAGAATGGATGAAGTCGAACCGGCACGAATGGTTTTCGAAACCGAACTCGAAGGAAGACGAAAAATAGGAAGACCAAGACTCCGCTGGAGGGATCAGGTTAGAAAGTATTTTTCAAGCCTTAACAAATACATTTTTATCTTGTAATATCCCGAAGGCCATTCCAGATCACAGATTTTGTGTTTACGCGATCAGAAAGCATTTTGAATCCTCCTTCTATGATACCAAAATCGTAAGTGTGCACTGATCCGTCGAGGATTAATTCCAGTTCCGGTATAGATACGTCGTCAAATCTGTTTGTTTTGTTATGTTCCGTTTCAAATTAGAATGTTAACAGTGACATCTGTCAGCACAATACTTGAACAGAAGTTCATGATCTGTATATAAAAAATTGCTTGGTAACAAATTGACTGGGTGAATTATCAGTGCACTAACTAAACGACTGGAGGAAGTGAAGTTTTCCTTTAAAGTTATTTGCCACTGTGTTTTCGGTGTTTATCTTTCAGCTACCGCGAGGACAGAAACCACTGTTTGGTTTCAAATATGATCGAATTACAAAGAAAATAGGAAACTGTGATTGATCTTGTAAGCTTGTAGCATGAACATGAAACTAGCGAAATCGATCTTAAAATTCAAATTCAAAAATTATTAGCCACATGTGAAATCATATATCCATTTAAAATTCAATATTTCCTCAATGGATATTTTATGAAATTCAATTGGAAATGGTAAAGAATGATTTTTTCCTCAGTAGCTGAGTAGTAAAAGTTTTCTATCTACTGTCCAAATAACATGTCTGCTTTATTAAAATACAACCCTGATAGTCATTATTGGTGTTCCTCGAAATTAGTAACTTGGCTGGCCTGGTTCGTCAGATGATAGCTTGTAGCTAACTTTTCATTATGTACGCGAAGGTAAGTGTATTTGTTGTACTCGTATTAGGTGATTGTCTTGGCTAAATACCTAAGTGCTGATTGATCATTTCCTATAAATTTTCATTGATCGATTTTGTTTGTGTCTCTTTAAGAGTCTATATATTTCTATTGAGTTTCAATCAAGTGTTGACTATTTAATTACCATATAATTCAATTGATTCGTCGATATCTGTTTTTTGTTTTCTGCACTTTTCTTTGCATTTAAGTAGCGGCTGGTTATTTATTTGCTATTTGTTTTTGCGCCGCTTGTCAAGTGAGTTGAACAAGTTTGTTAATGTTTTGCATTTAGTTCTAGAGGTCGCCAAAGGTGACTTTTTAACTAACACAATTTCATGTTTAATTGATGCCAGTTTTTGTGTCGTTAATTTTTGACGCTCTGAGTTCTGCGTTAATATACATGCATACGTACGTACGTATGCAAGCTGCGTAGTAATATAAGTGAGCAGATATTGACGTACTTATGTATGTATGCATGTACTTATATATGATTGGGTATGTATGTTTATGATTGTATATGTTATGTACATGCCATTTAATAATTATTAATGATTAAGAGTTATAGAATGTGGAAATCATTTGGAATTTTTTGTTGCTTTTTCATTTGTCGTTTGCGGGTAATTTGTTTCTGTTTTTTGAGATGCTTGAAATAAATTGACTGTAAACTATAATAAATTGACATGGAAGTTGATATAATTGTCCAAAAAGTTGAAGTATTAAGAAAACTAAGAGAAATTTACAACATGGCCATGAAGCAAAACAGTATCAACAAATATACTTCAAAATACAGTGGCCCTTAAATTAATTAAATCCACTAAAGAACTCGTCACCCCCAAAGAGCTCAGAGTTGTAGCCGATTGATTTCATTGAATTGAGGTACAACTAAGTTAACATATATACATTCATCGCCATAGCTTACAATATTAATTGCAGCTACGAACAGTTTCGTACATTCGACGATTTTGTTGTTCTCGCAGTGACTGTTAACGTTAAGGCGATGAATGTTTACACCAACACAGTGTTGCCGAAACTGTTTTATTCCAGTGTAATATTAAACATTTATTAATTGAGGCAAATATATTCTCTAAATTGTATCTATATCACAAGCCATGTTTGTAAACTATTGTAAAATTAATTAAACAAGTTTGTATTTATTATTTGTTTCTGATTCAGTTTCCTTTCCATGGCTTTAAATTGTGTGCAGTATGAAATTCGGCAACCTTGCACTAAAACGGAGAATATCATTAGGCTACATCCCTTAACTCTTTGCTAGAAGTTCTTTGTGTATTTGCAAAATATTTAACATAATCGGCTTAACAGAAGAATCAGCAACAACAACAATAAAAATTATAAAACAATTGCAATTCATTCTTAAGAAAACAAAAGGCCCACCGCCGCCACAGCCATACAAAGAAAGCCCCGAACACTGGTGCATACATACATGCACATTTATCTGACGTTTTCTTTTTAGCTGTACGTGTACGAGTACATCAACAAAATAAAAAGTACTAACAAACAATCCAAATATATGCCAATTATGTGACATTTTGGCTATCAAACTCGTGCTACTTCCGTTTTATTTTTAAACAAACACGACGACGAATGGGAAAATTTGGTCAGATCATCATCAATAACAAACGAGCAGGGAAGCCACAAAGACAGACCGGACCAGTGGGCCATGCAATTAAACAAACGGTCAGCCTCTACAATTTGACTTTTAATTGACCCTAAAATATACTAGAGAACTTGTGTGTATTTTGTATTGTCTGACGACAGAGTGAGAGACAGACGGACCTACAGATACTAAATAGACATTAATGAAATTGAATTGAAACACCCAACTTACCTTCACGTCTCATCCCCATTTTGAGGCACTTTCGGAGGCGACAATATTGGCATTGATTGCGATGATGCTGATCGATGGGACAATTTCTGCTCCCCCGACACGAATAGGTTAAATTACGGCGCACCGAGCGTTTGAAAAATGATTTGCAACCTGAAAGTAAAGAGAAATGAAAGAAAACATTTAAATAAATTATTGAAAAATTTAAAACTAAACATTTAGCCAGAAATTAAGCGAAACATACAATGTCTACTTCAACACTTTTCTTTTTTTTAGATCTTGTGTCAACGCTGTTGGCCCAACTGGTATTATTTATCTAGTCTGCAACCGTAGTGGCTGGTGGCTGGTGGCTGCGCATGGAGTGCAACTAAACATCATTTCCAACAAATTCCATAGTATGTAAGCAAGCTTGTTAGCAGCATTAACATCAACAACTACAACATCATGCCTTCAACATGCATGCGATACAAAAACCTAAAATACATCTTAACATGTATTTTGACCCTATTTCTTGGCCGTGTGCATAGTAAATGGCTAAACGTGTAACTGCTGCCGCTGCCGCTCTGATGCCTGCCATGTGAACTATAAACTGGTCGATCACTTTGCTTAAACCGAGGCAGCAAAAACTCCCTAAACCGACGAAATATATATAGCGTTTCCCAATGCCTGCCTATGTCTACTTGTGTGTTATCCCTTTTAGGATGCACAAAAAAATAAGGAAGACCAGACCACAGCGACAAGGCGATGTCTTGTGTTTTGAGTGTTTTACTATCTTAACTGCTGCTCATGTCTCAAGCAGCAGCTTTCCTGATTTTTTTGTTTCGCTTATGCTTCTTCATCTACGAGTACTACTTTTGGCTTTGTCTTCATGTCGATGATTCCTTGCCATCATGTCAATGGCCATGTTACACGTTTCATGGCTTAACGCCTCCCATAAAATTACCTTTAATGGGATTCAATTAATGTACAGATTTCGGCTTTGCAGTCCATACACTTTGGTCTGATATTGAAAACTAGGCGCTTAATACTGTTAAAAAGGGCCCAAATAATCACATGCGGGAAGGAGTCGCGAGCGAGACAAAAAAAATCACAACAACACGAAGTTTTCTTTTGGAAAACATTGACTTTTGTAGTTTCGCCAACTAAACCATAACAAAGGAAGAAGATCAACAAAAAAAAATAGGAAAAAAGAAAAATGTTTAAGTGTGTTTAATTTTATGTCTCCACGTATCTAAACATGTGTATCATGGAACTTCAGTGTTTTCTTGATGCATTTTTTGTAGGTTCTGTTATGGTTTGTGAATTTGCAACAACATAAAAAGAATAGCATTGAAGATTTTCATGGTTTTTTTTAGTTACGGAGCATAACAAAAAAGATGTAGGCCAATAAATTGTACTTATAAGCAGTTTTCGTGAAACGTGGCAACATTGCTTTGTAGTGGGGTTTGAAGCTTGACTAAGAAACTGCAGCAAATCTACAAAATGAAGCATTTTAAAAAATGGCATATTATGAGTAATTAAAAACGTCAACAACTGCTACATTTTAAATTGGAGTAAACCAATTTCTCAGCTGTGTCATAATAATAATTAAATTCCAATAAACTCACATTTCAATCAATATAATCTTACCCCGCGCTACACTTCAAAACTCACCACACCAACTGGCATACAACCAAATTGTCTTAAATGAGCAATAAAAATTTTCCCACCGAAGTGCCTAAAAAAAATGCATTTTAAACACAGCCACAAACCCCTCAGCCACCAGTCAGGCAGGACAGAAAAAACATTATAGCCTTAACACCACCACCTCAACCAGTTTTTGACCATATGTACCGATTTTTTCACAATGCAGGGAATGGCTTTTTGAAAACAAAAGCTTAGAAAGAGAGAGACAGAGAGAAAGATTCAACAATGAAATTCATATATAATATAAAACAACATACAATTGTTAAACAATAACGTTAAACTAAATTTTCAGCTGAGTGGTTGTTGTTGTTGCGGATGCTGGAGTTGATTCAACAAATGTGCTGTACAACAATGCTGAGCATGCGCACAAGCAAGATATGGAATGGTTCAAGCCACAGAGCCGTATAAACATACACACGTCTGGTCTGTCTAGGCTTACATATGTCTGGATGTGTACGATGATGACTAAAAGGTATGCGCGCTGCGCTGAGCCAGCAACATTGTGTGTTTGTTTGTCTTTTGGTATTTTTTTGTTTTGTTTTTTTTTGGGCTAGTGCGGGTGTTATGGCCAGCAGTGCAGAGATGGCATACATAGTTGTAAATTCCGAATATTGAAGAGGAGGAAGGAAAAAAATCACACAAACAGGATTGTAAAACGTTTTAAAATCATGGATGGCCAAGAAACTGAGACAAAATCGTTGCCCAGATTGTGTTTTGCAATAATTCGGGATTTTCTTATGTTTGGAAAAGGGAGTATATAAAACATTTTTATTTGTTGAGATCCACCCTTTTTCGGTTATTGATATAACACGATATCTTTCGGAAAGAAACCTTAAATAAAAATAAACGCCTCACAATCTGCCTTACTCATCCTCATCATCGTAATCATCATCATGGATGGCCCAACAATTGCAATCCCAACAGATGAAATGTTCTCGCAAAGATCAACAGATGCTGATTGCCAAGATGCCAAGGCATAAGCACTGGGACCCACTAATCTTTGGCACACTCACTCTGCCCGTCCAACGTCCACTATCTTCATCAAGAGTTCTTTCTACCTTTAAAGCAGCAGAACTTGAGCATTACGTTTAAGCTTTAACTATTGAAAACAAAAATGTTAAGAACTATGAAGATTGTCTATCAGTTTTAGCTGAAAAAAAACAACAACATATGGTGGTGGCGGTGGTGGTGGTTCTATGGATTTCTACCGCTTTTAACATATGTTAGTTGTAAGTTTTATTCATGCTTGGAATACAGCTTACAAAACAGCTATAAAGCCTCATACTGCCGTATGTTTGTATGTATGGACGTAGTATTCTTGAAAAAGTCCAACGGAGACTGAAGATGGAGTTAAGCGAAGGAGGAAAAAAACAGAAATCATTGTAAACCAGAAATCGTGACTATGTAGTATAACGTGGTATTCTACGAAAGCTTGCTGTACTGCTGCTATTGCCCGATGATCGTCATATAATGTGTGCTATATGAGATCCGCATGCTGAACTTAAAAAAAATCCTCTTCCTCGTCTTCCTCTACATTATGATGCTCCTCATTATCATCATCATCATTATGTTTGTGCAACGTCATCATTATCATTAGGCGATGATCACACCGCCGATGATGATGGTGATAATGATGTTGCTGTTGATTTTTCTGCAAAATCATATCTAAAACTATGCGATTTACCGACATGCTGTGCATGCTGATATGATAAAAATAGTGTTCAAAAAGAAATTGCGCAAAAAAACACCAAAGTCAGCAGTAACGCGGTCGATGCAGACGGTACGAGCCAATATCGGCTTGGAGGAAACCAAAAATATTGACTTCAAATTCATGAATAGCCGAAAAACAAAAAGGCTAAAATTGAGCAAAATCGAGTTTTGATGATATTTTTACAGCTTAAAAAGAATTTTATGAGCTTTTGTTAGAGGATACGATGGGAAAATACAAGTATTGGTTCTCAATAGCGACAGGGATTTCAAGAGGAACCGTTTCATTAAATGTTCAACAGATAATGGTCGTACATTAAACTTGTAGTGAAATTTCGCCGTAATGTGTAATGGAAGATTAACCACGGACGCACATCTAATGTACAATAAATTAAAAGGACACAAGTTTATAGCTGATGAAGAAATTATAGTGAAATTTATGCTCATGTATATGAAATGTACGTACAGGTACATTCGAGAAGGCAAGCATGGAAATTTGGCAACGCAGCGCAGGGTTTAAGTCTGAACTAAAGACAAACAAATTTTAGAAGAAGAAAAATTAATATATGTCATCTTCAGCAGCGTCTAGGCCGTTAAGCCACTGCGGTGTGTATTTACACAAGTCACTAACCGAAGACATTTATTGATTGTGCAGAGTGATTGGTTGTCGCTACTTACACATTGATGCAGAAGTTTTGAAAGTTCTATTTATAGAATGAACTATTCTAATTGCAGTTGTCGCGTTCTGTTTTGGGTTTGGCCCTACCATATGTTTCAAATTTAGTTATTTTAGATCCTCGTTATGTTTAAAGTTGTAATTTCCTTTCCTTACATTTTTTTCACTAAACATGATCTCTTAGAGCCTTAACGAAAATTACAACTTTAAACCTAACGAGGATCTAAATCTAAAACAACTAAATAAAGGGGTTTTCAATAAGAGCGCTACAAAAGTTTTTTTACATAAAACAAAACCGGTTTTAGATACCAATGAAATTCTGTATTCCTGTGAAAGTACGTTTGATGCCATTATGTATGGAACTCGATTCCTTTTGCATGGCCACCACGGGCACGCTTGCAGAAGTCCAGACGCTGAACCCAATTTTCGACAGTTTTCAAGCATAAATCGGCCGATACTTCTGCAATTTCACGTTCGATATTCGTGCGAAGTTCATCAATCGTCGCAGGCTTGTTGACATAGACCATTGACTTGACGTAGCCCCACAGGAAATAATCTAACGGCGTTAAATCGCACGACCGAGGCAACCAATCGACTGGGCCATTTCGTGAGATAACACGTTCACCAAACTTGGTTTCCAATAAATTGATTGTGGCATTCGCTGTGTAGCTTGTGGCGCCGTCCTGTTGGAACCACATGTCCTCCAAGTCTTTATTATCCAATTGGGGCCAAAAATATTCGGTTATCATTGGACGGTAGCGATTCGCATTGACATTAATGTGCCGATCTTGATCATCACGGAAGAAGTACGGCCCAATGGCGCCGCCGGCCCATAAACCGCACCAAACCGTAATTTTTTCGGGATGCAATGAGGAGTCATGGATTACGTGTGGATTGCTGTCTGACCAATAACGCATATTTTGCTTATTGACGAAGCCATTCAGCCAGAAATGAGCCTCATCGCTGAAGATGATTTTCCGATGAAAATCCGAATCATTTTCAAGTTGTTGCTCAGCCCAATTCACGAACATACGACGTTTATGGTGGTCAAGCGGCTTCAGTTCTTGCGTCAATTTGATCTTGTAAGGATGTAGGCCAAGATATATATGTCCCTATCGATTTACTTTTGTAGCGTCTCTGTTGAAAAGCCCTTATATGTCACAATTAAATATTATTCGTAGAATTATTGGCTTGCATTCGTTTTGGCCTAAGGTCATAAGAATAGAAAAGCACTACACGTATTTCTTTTTATTAAAATTTTATTAATATTTTTTCGTTGTTCCTTGTCAAGGATCTAGTAAAACAAAAAATTACAAAAAGGATTCGTAAATATTACCAACCAGTTTAAATAAGTATCACCATAACAAATGTATCATCTCCCAATTAAATTTTGAGATAATACAGAGCGCGTCCAGGTTTTTCCGTAAGCTTATGTCAACCACGTTCTTCGCACAACAGCCGCGCACACCAGGCAAAATTTCCATTGTCCCATAATGATCCCCTGTTCTCTGTCCCTGTGGGCTGTTTCTGTTCCATTGACCCATAGTCCGACTAATGCACAGATTTTAAAATTTCCAATTTTTCCACTGTAGCACCAGAAGTAATATGTATGTTGGACTAGTATCCATTACAAGGAATTTTGAACACAACATTTGGCCTCTCATTTTCGTCAATAATAGCCTTTGCTCTGCCAAATAAACTATTCACGGTAAAATTCGCCCAAAAGCCCATTCAAACTCCCCCATGTCATATATATTAGAATCCAATCCTGCAATTAAATATGTATAGCTGTATACATTTATATAATAGTTCGCAGAGAAGGTTTAACGCAAACAAATTAAAATAAAATTTAGAGTTGAGCTGGATGTTCGTACCTTCCATTTTAAGTCATGTACTAACCTATAGCACGTTCTATTAATTCCGACCTTCGAATTCCAGTAAGATCACAAAAAAGACCTACAATATCATCTCGATAGACTACAAATTTTCTACTAAGCTTATTGGAACGAAGGAACATTGCACGATGGGAGCTAAATGAACAAAAATTAAACAACTGATTTTAACACTATTATGCTACAACCCAGTATTATCAACTCCATTGGGTACATATGCTTTGGTTTGTGTCTAGACTAACATATGTTGAAAAATCTCTTGATTAATAGGGAGTTTCCTAGGTGGAGCCTGTACCCAATATTTAGTTTATATTGCAGTTTTGAACCCGACAAAAAGTAAATTTAGAAAAGACACAGTGAAAGAAGTTTAAACAAAGAACATTTTCTAAATAAGTGCCCTTTCTTAAAAAAGCTAAATTTTCTCAATAAAATACAAAGTACCGTTTCTTAAAAAAATACATTATCTTAAAGAAGTACAAAAGAAAGCAAATTTTCTTACAAAAACTGCCTTTTCTTAAAAAAAGTAATTTTTTTAAAATAAGTACCTTTTATTAAAAAATTCAAATTCTTACAACAAATTTCCTTTCTTTTAAAAAGTACCTTTTTTGTGAAACAAAATAATTTTTTTTGAGATGAAATATACTGTACCTATTCTTATTTAAAGAAATGGGCATTCTTGTAAAAGAATGCCCATTTCTTAAAATGAAACTTTCCTTGAAAAAAATAACTTCTCTTAACAAAAACCGTCCTTTTCTTACAAGTACCTTTTTTTAAAAATAAAATAATACCTTTTCTTTTTATTTCTTTTCTTGAGATAAGTACCCTTTCTGAAAATAAATACATTTTCTTAAAAAAAATAACTTTTTCCTAACAGGAGTACCATTTATTTAAAAAAGTACTTGCTCTTAAAAGAGTACTTCCTTGTAAAAAAAAACTGCATACTCTTATGGATTTTTGTTACAAAAAGTACTTTTTCTTAAAAACAATACCTTTTCTTAAAAAAAACATTAGCTTTTAATAAAAGAAGTACGTACCTCTCTTTAAAACAGGACCTTTTCGGGAAAATCAAATACATATTCTTCCAAAAAGGACCTACAAACTTACTTTTTTTTAAAAAAAAAATATTTACTTTTTAATTTATTATTCAAGCTCAAGACCATGTATATCTCTATAAATAGAGATATAGTTTTGAAAGATGTTTTGCAAAGGCATCGTCATGATTCCTGACAAACCGAATAGCTATTTTGGAACTAGCCACAGATCTTCATCAGCGGTTGTTTGGAATGTTGCTTTTGAAAACTTCATCAAACTAATTGCAAACAAAAACTCATCTGAATTGAGAATTTTCCACTATGCAACACACAAGAAAACATTTGCCTACAACTTCTTTCCATCTCCAGAGAACCAAAGCAGCATTCCAAACAACCGCTGATGAAGGTCTGCGGCAATATCTGAAATAGCTATACGGTTTGCCAGGAATCATGAGGATGCATTTGCAAAACATTTTCTTTAAAAAACTATATCTGTGTTTATAGAGATATAGATATTCTTGAGCTCGAATAATAAAATAAAAAGTACCAATAATTAAATAAATCATCCCAAAAAAATTTCTTAAAAAAGTTTATCATTTTACAAAAAGTATATTTTCTTAAAGATCCATTTAAATTGTCGTATTTTTCATGGGGCGCCTTAGGCGTGTTGGAACTAACTAGTACATAATATATATCGAAGGGAACTCCGTTCTAACCAAGTCTCCCCTGGCACCTCATGTAATTTTTTTGACCACAAACGGCATCCAGCCCAACACCAGCACGTCTCAAGCTCGCGAAAAAAAGCTCCTTTCGCCCCTATACAAGTATGTATGTAATGCTTAATCGAAGCACTTTCACGTGATATGCTCTCATGAGGCTAATTGTATATTAGCAACATACGAGGTTTCCAACACCAGGAGCCCTCATAAAAAGGCAAAAATAGCATAACAATCTACAGAAAATCAGTTCCTTACCGTTGTTTGTTTGTCGGTCTGTTTTTTAAACTTTAATTTTCTAAATTTCTTCAAAATCACCTTTTTGGGTGTCGAAATAATATAAATCTCATAAATAAGTTGTTTTAATTTAAAATACATTAATTGGAATTTCAAATTTCTATTTGAAATTTAAAGTTTGAAAATATTTTATTTTTCCGTCATTTCAAAATTTTAACTGCAGAATTTCCAAATGGAATTAAAAAAAATTAATTGAAATTTTAAAATTTGATTTGAAATTTTAAATACAACGATGGAAATTTAAAACTTCTATGTGAAATTTGAAATACATCAATTGAAATTTAAGTAACATCATCTGAAATTTAAATGACATCAATTGATATTTTAAATATATCAGTTGGAATTTAAAACACATCAATTGAAATTAATACATCATTTGAAATCTAAATGCCACCAATTGAAATTAAAAGACATCAATTGAAATATAAAATTCGTCAGTTGAAATTTAAAAATTATTTTATTTAATTATTTATTTACCGAATTTATATCTATGTATGAGATTTTTAAATTCCAATTGATGTCTTTTAGGTTTCAATTGATGTCTTTTAAATTTCCATTTGATGTGTTTCAAATTTCAATAAACGTGTTTTAAATTTTAATTTACGGTTTTAAATTTAAACTGATGTCTTATAAAATTCAATTGATGTACATATTTAAATTTCATTTGATGTGTTTTCAATTCCAATTGATATACTTTAAATATCAATTGATGTCATTTAAATTTCAATTTATGTTCATTAAATTTCAATTGATGTATTTCAAATTTCACATACAAGTTTTAAATTTCTATTGTTGTATTTTAAATTGAAATTGATTTTTTTTAAATATTAGTTGGAAATTGTATAAATTTGAATCATATTTTTCATAACTAAGTATTTTAATGCATAACATCATATAACATTCAATATTTTTATAATTAACAATATGAAACTAATATTTGCTTGTATTATCTTTGGTAATCTCTCATTTTGCTCATTCTGCCAACACCTGATTCAAAGAATCTTTGAAGTGCTTATAAAAATCGCGTGACTTATTTCTATATACAAACATATATTTCAATATATAGCAGTTTACAGTTAAATAACAAAATTATAAACAATTGCAGTGCAAACACCAAACTAGTTGTATATAATGAAGCCCAACAAAGACCTTAACGCCACCACTGTAAGACGTCTATTAAGTTAACTGAACATTAGCAGCAATTAATTGAACTTCCTCAAATGCAAACGGTATGCCAGACGAGCTTTGTTGCGTTTAATATAAAACCACCTAAATAACATACTTACTAGATAGAACTATTAAATAAAGTGCAACCAAACATGAACTCCATCTACACAGAAATGGAAAAAATCAACAACATACGAGCGAGCAGGGAGAAAAGGTAATAAAAAGCACCATTAAATGCTAACAGACAGACAAACAGCGAAAGAAAACACACGTTTTGCGCACGCGCACTTGTTGCGCATCGGCAAACAATTAAAAGCGTGAAATTACTTTAGCCGCAAAAAAAATTAGCACCCAGAGGATGGAGAAGCCGCAAAGCGGCAAATGAAAATTCGTTAATAAAATGCAATTAAGAGACAATTAAACATCGATTATTATTGAAGCAGACACCAAACACTCAACTGCCGTTTGAATTGACAAACTTTATGCTCGCAAAAATGTCTACTCCAAACAATTAGCTTAGCTGGAAATATCTTGTAATCCAGAATAATTTAACGATATGAAAGAATCTGTGTAATTATTATTAATTTTCTAGATCGTAATTGCAGAACAAAACGCGAGTTAGATTTCAAGCCTTTATACAGCGATTAAAAGTAGGAAGGTCTCTTGGATGCATGAGAAGGTAAAGAAATCTAAACTGGCAGTTTAATCTTTCGAATGCAAGCTTACAAAAATTCACTGAAAACTTCAGCCAACATGAACTTTGCTAATTCTCTTCTTACACAGAGGCAAAAAGAAAATAACAAGTGTTTAACTTTGAAGCAAGGTTCAGGCACTTACTTCCCAACTCGGTGCCTACAATAAACCTTAGATTTTGACAGTTTACACAGAGTCTTGGTTTTCCCCCTACAAAAACAAAAACAAAAATACTTAGCTCGCTAGCATTTCGCTTGTGACTTCAATGAAATTAAAAGGGGATCATCATTGTCATTATCATGTGAAGCGCAGAATGACATGTTTGGAAAGAACATGCACATATGATTTAAATAACATAAAAACATAAATGAAAAAGACTATGACAATGACGGAGTGAAGAAGAAATAGAATTAAGACCACGTAATTTCTATAAAATATAGGTTAATATGGAAAAAAGTACACAAGTAACAGTAAATATTGTAGAATTATTAGTGAAAAACTAGATAATTTAAATAAGAATAACATTGCAAATAAATGCAGGATTAACAGTTATAAATTGTAAATACAAGGGTTGCCAATTATGTTTTGAGATATGGCAACGCTCGTGTAGATAAGTCAAATCTGACAACAGCAAGTTAATTTTTATGGTACTCTTACTTATATTGTTTTGCCCGGCGAATAATATTTTCGTTCTCTACAGAGAGTTGAAAAACTCATATCGGTAAAAAAAAATGGAAAAATTTCTTTATTTTCGACGTGAATTAGACAGGCGGAATATGTCCCAATCACCTAGCTTCCACATTTGGTAATGAAGACACAATCCCGGGTCACAGTGTTTTGCTGGTTTGCCGATTTCAAACATGGTCGTACTTCGCTCCATGACGAATTTCGTGAAGGCCATTCAAAATCGATGGGTGAGCCAGGAAGCACCAAGGTTGTGTAAGAACTGAGAATACACGAACTGACAAAGCAGAGCTGACAATTCCGTGAAATTGATGAAAGCTTGGACATTATTTCCACTTGCACACATTTAATATTGTATAAAAAGTTTCTTCGCGTTGAATACCGCAATAGAAATATTGAAATAGTACTGAAATTCCTCTCAGATGGACCGTCTTAAACATAATTCATCCTAAGTCGCCCGCTGAGTCACAGATCCATTAAACAAGGTCTACAACTTTTTGCAGCCTAACAAGCTTTAGGATGTTTGTGGTCTTGAGCATTTATCGTGACTAGCAGGCAATCGTCCACCTAACATTTTTATTAGTGGTACAACAATGGGGGTGTCAAAAATGCCCAATTGTTATTCCACAGTAACTTTTGACAGGCCATTATCCAGTACCAGATTTTATTTATATCGGTTTAGATTTACCGGAGTTATCGTGTCGAACAACCTGACCGCTGCCCAACTTTTGTTTGGAAAGTAGCAGAATAAATGTCGTAAAGTCTTTCGACTAAATATTGGTTAATACCAAATATCATAACGATCGGTTCCTTTTCAACTAACCGGGCCGACTTTTATGTTCAAGGTACCAAAATGGGTGAGGTAAAGTCACCCTTGTTTTACTGTGTGACTGGCTTTGGATACCAAATTTCGTTAATGTTGGAAATGTTTTACGCAATTTATCGCATCGACATGAACGAACGTTCTGGGAGTTACAAGAACAGGCGCAGCAATCTCGTTAATTTATTGTAATCAATTGGCCTTCGGTGGTGCAACGACCCTGACTACCTTACATTTCTGTCGAAGGTGGTCACCATGCATAGTACCAGAGACACATCCATGAAAAAGCTTCTCATAATACCGTTCGGAACCTGTGTAAAACTGTAGGTCGCAATCAGTGAGTGTAATAACTATAAAGTGCACAGCTCAGCTCAATGGTTGGGGAGAAGCACTCCCCAATCTCTTCATGGGATGTCATGGGAGACCACAACTACAATTAATCAGTTACATATACTATACACCAGGAAAAAAGTTTGACAAACATGATTTTGTTCTAAATGTATCGATTTGTATGGGAGGTACCGGAAAGATCGTAGTCATAATGACCATTTTCAATCTCATACTAAGTTTGGGCAAATAATAGTCACTAAGAAAATGATGTTTTGATCGGTAAAGATTTACTATATCGTAGTTATCGTGTTAATTATCCAGCCAAACAGACTCATACACGGTAATAGCTCAAAAATCCTAAAAAGACCCTACACGAATTTGGTTCAAAGGCACCTCGAGTGTAATATGACTCCTTTTACACGTTCCACTTTTTTCGTATGAAATGATACATACCCCTATTCCAAAGGGTGAGGGTATACAAATTCGGTTAGGGTGCTTCGAAAGACGACTATAATATCCTGAAAGAGGGGGGGAGGGGGGAATCATCGATATATGTATATCAGCCCTATAATATACACTAGTCGACTGTATAGGTCATTCAATGCGCACCAAATCCAACAAAAGTTTGCTTGCTCCCGAAGCACTACGAAGAATAAGGTCGACTATTTCTTGGAAATAACGTGGCGTTAAAGTAACGAAGAACTATCACCTCGAAGAAGTGCACTTAATAATAAACATTTTGACATTTGGAGTAGTACACTTAATCATTATCCAGAAATCTGTGGAGATATAAGCAAAACTAACCTCGGAACACGGATCATTCACCACTATAGCAATGCGCGCACTCACTGGTCGGCTCAAACAATACTGGGTTTTACGTAACCTGGCCACCTTTGTTTGATCAAAATGCGGGATTTTGACTCAAAAAGTGGGATTCTGTTAATTTTACCAAATGAATTAACAGTTAAATAAGTCGCCGACTCCAGTGTGATTTGAAATCAGTTTGTTCAAATATTTTGCCCATAATGCGCTAATTTTTTGACCTACCCCGCGGTAAAAAAAATGAGATGCATCAGATTAATGTGAAGCAAAATTGGCAAAAACCCCTACCAACTTATTCCAGTAAGTGGCGCATTTGAACAGATGTCAGTAGGCTACAATTAAGCCTCTGGTGATAAAGTTCCTGTTTGTGGCTGCCGGGGCGCAGGAACATTCCAGCGAATAATATAATATATGGGCCGCCGAGATTAGCAACTATCTTAGTTGTTTGTCTTGATATGGAGCATGTAGTTATGCCCTTTTCTACATGCAGCCACATGACCATTAAATATGGTCTGGAGGCTCAAATTGCTAGCAGGTGCGGCCAAGGTTAGGTTAGGTGTAAGTGGCAGTCGATGAACCACTCACTTAAACTTATTAGACCATTATGGTACCACGGTCATACGAGATACCATTTAGTTTGGTCCAAGAAGCCCAAGATCTTGTCTACGTCTATCAAAGATAATTCTCCCAGATCCCTAAATAGCTACGATCTCATGGAAGACATCTTGCCACCGGCTAGTGCCGCACACGTGCAAAGAAGATATTCAGTGTATTCGTCCTCTTCCTCATAGTTACAGTTTCTACAGCAGACATTTGCCCTAACCTTCAGTGTCGGCGCATGTCTACCAATCAGACAGTGTCCCGTCAAAATTTAAACAAGCATTGATATCTTGGGTCTGTTTAAAGACAGAAGGTTCTTGGATCTCCTGGTATCCATGGGCGATACTTGTCTTGAACGTACACAGTTTCTTCCCCCCGTCCATCTCATCAACATCGTCATAGAGGTGTGACCAAGTTGTAACCTGAATCGTTCGAAAAACTTGATATCCACTCCTACGTAGGATGTTTCTACTGGCTGTGACCACAGGATACTGTTTGATAGGCAGACACGGGTCTAGATTTGGGTCATGATTACTGCAGTAGCTGTGGGAATGAAGAGGAAGACGACGAAGTCGAACATATGATATGATCCTGCCCCGCTGGTAAGATACCATATTTACTTCTTTTCGGATCTACTGTATATTTAGGGAGATAAGCTGAATGATGTTTGTATTATTTTTAGCGGAACACAAATTGGTTCGTCAAGGATTGATATACCTCCCATCTTGGAACATCGCGATGAGATATCATATGACTTGAACGGCGCTTAACCGCAGCAGGTCAATTTAAATGCTCAACGATGGGCAGGGAACATAATGTTCCGTAGTACCACAACTAACCTCATCGAACTAAGCGTGGCAATACTGATAGCCGCCTGTGCCTAACCTAACCTAAGAAAAATGTAATAAAAGAAATCTGTCATCTTTTCGTGACTACTGAGGAATTTTCATTTGAGAACAATATCTTTCAAAACAATTGCAAATTGGTTAACAATTGTGAAATGGTTAACTGTGTAGCAGCAGAGGCGATTTAAAAACAAACAGGACTTTTCTCAGAAAAAGTATAGATCAAGTGGCCCAACCTAAATAATCGTTGAACTTTATAAATCTTTATACTCAGTACAATTTTGGCTCTTCGAAATTGCGATATTCCTCCTGATAACTGATACTAATTAACAATAGTTTGCCTCATGTAAGTGTTTAACTAATTTCTAGACCTTAAAACGTGAAAGCTTTAAGTTTTCATTCGACATTTTGTTATCTGCAAGATTTTGCCATTGCAAACAAAAACTGTTTGTCACTAATCATAGACAACATGTTTCTCAAAACCAAACATAAAAAAATATGATTTCTATACCTTCATGGATAATTAATTAAACCGTTACCTTTGAAAACCAGCTACCTTAACTGAAATAATTTTGTGGCTAATAATGGTTTCCCTCACACAACAACAAAAAACCCTCCAAATAGTACAACATTTTTGTTTATTTGTCTCAAGCTTTGATCACGATCATGTTTTTAACGAATCCATTTTTTTCTATTTTCATTTCGTTGGTGAAAAATTCGTGCTGTCTTGTAATTTTTCACGTAGTGATATTTCTCTATTTGTTGTTGGTTTGGTTGTTAAACGAAAATCAATTTGGCAAAAAGGGTTTTCCGATTTGTCGCAGTTGTGGTAGAGGGTTTTGTTGTTTTTTTTTTCTTTTCTTTTTGTTTCATTGTTAACAAAATTCTACTGTCAAGTACAACCATTTGTTTAACAAGCTTTAGTTTTTGCGCTTAAATGATTACAATGTTTAGCCCAGAACGGAACGTGATTTTTAACAAACAAATAATGAAGAGCTGGACAATTACTACAATTCTAGTTTGACGTTAGTAGGAACCTGTCAAACTAAAAAATAATGTTATTTTCTAAAGATTTCCTTTTTTCTCAACCTTGTTTATACCACAAAGAACCGTCTTCCCGTTAATTACTCCATTTTCACACCATGTAAATCGTTGGTTTTTATTGTCGTCATTACCTGTATGATTTATTACTTTTTATCAATCTACATGACAATCATTAGAAACTAATCTCGTCTGCAGCTACACAACAACTATGATATTAATTTGAAATTTTAATTTAGTCCATGTTTCCAGCACCTAAAGTTCAACAAAGCTAGTGAGACAATTGTTGCAGTCGCCAACCAGCTAACCATCTCGTCAGTATGAAAAGTGTGCGAAAAAGTTGCAGAAAAACGTCACCTCGAGAAAAAAAATGATCACTGACATGCCTTCAGGAAAAATTGTCATCTAAAAGTGGTTAAGGCAATTAATTCCATCGAGCTGCACTTGTTTCTAACGGTCTGATGGCTGAGAGTGAGTGCAACTAGAGACAACACCGACCGGCCCTTGTGGCAGCTATAAAGACCGTCCTAAAATAAAGCCAATCCCAGATACCGGAAACTTGTTGTAGGTATAAAATTGAAAAGAAAAAGAATTATGTTGAAAGTCACAACAAACCCAAGACCATAAAAATATTATATGCATTTTAATGAATTTTCGAGTTGACTCTCGTACGGAAATCATGTGTTAAATACGAATATAATTTGTTGAAGAAACTTTCTGAGGACTTGTTGTACAATTTGTTCGTTCGACTTTAAAATATTCCCACGTTTAATAATTAAGTCATGTTGTTGTTTACTTTTTTCTCCGTTCATAATAAAATGTACCATGTTGTCATTCAACAAGTAAAACATCAACACAATTTATAAAGTTTTTAATTTAATCATTAAGAAGACATGAAGAAACAGTATCTACATACAAGTGAACCTAAAAAATATAACTTTGTTGTACTCGTATAGAGAAAGAGAGGAAAAAACAGAACATGAAATTATGCTAACTTTGTTTAATCAGTCGTATAAACAAGAAACGATTTCGGAGAGATTACAAAATAAATAACAATTTCAATTGAGGTTTCCCATCTTCCACATAATTCCCGTACAGTAAAATAAAGAAACCGTAAAAAATTGCATCTTTTAATTCAATTTAATCAAGTTAAATATTCAAATTTCTTCCATTTGAACTAATATAAGTACTTGAGTGTATCGCTTGATTTTCGAAACCCCAGACTAGAATAGAAAACAGGTGCCGTTGAAAAATATGTCGAAATCAAAATTAGGCAAATCAATAACTTGGCCAATTGACGAGGCTCGGCGCAAATAATGTGCGCAGTTTAAAAGCTGAAGTAGATTGTGTAGTTTATATTAATATTAATACACTGAAAGAAACACGAGGGATGAAACATGTTCTTTCGTGGGTTTATATGGTTACAATGAAAAGTCTGGTACAACAGAAAATATTGTTGCTGTACAACGGAACCAGTTATACGAGATTTGTTTGGTCGTTCATCGTTGCTGTAACAACTTAATACAACAACTTATTTTTTGTTACTGGAACGACAATATTAATTACGAATTTGGGAGCAAAACAGGGTTGCAAAATATAATTTCTAAGATTTTGATTCTGATACTGCTTTTTTTTGTTATCTCACACTTTGTCAATATTTTATATACATATTTATGATTGTTTCGCAGAAATGGTGATGATGTTTTCGCAGAAATTTCACGTTGACGGGTCGAGCGCATTTCTGCAACGATGCAGTCGCTTATTTAACGAAACTGATTTGTTTGGAATTAAGTGATGAAATGGTCGGATGAAACGCTGGTTTTATTTTAATTACACATCGTTGTACATTTATTTGAAACCATGCAAGAACATGTAAATTTAAAATTTGTTAATATTAACAACAAATCAAACTATACTCCAGCCCCGTATGACATATCTGATCGGCAATTCGGTTGGAAATTCAGGGAGAAGAAAGTAAGAAAGAGAAAAGTCGATAAGTGACCGGAAGAGTTTAGGCTTGCTCAATGCGTCCTTTCGACCATAATGTGCGAAACACTGAAACAATTTGTTGTAGACTGAAACAATTTCTGCTGAAACATTTTGCAACAAGTTTTAGTTGTTGGAAAAGGGTCTGGAAAAACAAGAGGGGTGGCAGGATAAATGCAGGGCATGCCTTGTTCCAGGGGATTGATTTACATTTCGTTTTATTTTTTTCTGATTTGGATATACATAGTTTTGATATAAACACTAAATAAACCAATGAAAACTAAACAACGAATATAAAAAATGTTGAAATTCCAATGCATAAAGTGATTTTCTGCCCCATCGTTGAACCTATGAATTGGTCTGGTATGGTTAAGGGGATTTCAAGCCATATGATACTCCATCCCTTTATTCCAGGATGTGGCTGCAGAAGACACGTACATTAGTCTCAGGCGAACCAATAAGTGCTCCGTAAAAAGGTCCCAAGATCATTCAGCTTAACCCCCCGAATGTCTGAAGGATTAAACATAAAATAAGAGCCCAGATATTGTATCCTACTCAAAGGTGCAACGGTTAGTGTGCGCGACTTTTTTACATGAGAACGGGGGTTCGATCCCAGTTGTTGCAACCTTGCAATTCTTTCGGTGTGACAGTCATCTCGCTTCGTAACGGCGACACTATCGAGCACCTACACATGATAAAGCTCATCAATACTCCGTTCGGAACCGGATGTCTCAGTTAGTCAGTATCAAAACTTTAAAGTGCACAGCTCACTGATTGCAAGAAGCTCTCCCCTATCATTTCATTGGATGCAATGGGATAATATTTGGGATAATATTTATATATTTATTTTAGCAGCATATGACTCGTTCGACGCTCTCGTGGTCCACCTCACACCCACAGCTTCTACAATAATCATGATCTCAGATTACTAACCCGGACGCCTGAATGCCTATAAAAGAGTGTCCAGTAACCACAGATACCGGTGTAGAGACATATTGTCTAGGACTGGAATTCAAGTTTAGCATTAGACTTAGGTCATAACTTCGATATACTTGTCTGTCTTTCCCATGTCTGAGAGCTTCGGTTTTACCATGAGCTTGCACGTAGAAATTGGAATACCAACATGCTCAATATTCACTAGAGTAGGTATGTGGTGCAATGGTTAGTGTGCGCGGCTCTTGTACATGAGATCCTGGGTTCGAACCCTGCTCTGACCACCTTAAAAAAAAAAATTCTTTCGGCGGCGGTCACCTCGCATAGTGACGGTGACACTATCGAGTATATAGCCATGAAAAAGCTTCTCAAAATACCGTTCGGAATCGGTGTAAAACTGTAGGTCCCAATCAGTGAGTGAAAACTGGAAAACGCACAGCCCAGTCATTGTGAGAAGCTCTCCCCGGTCCCTTCATGGGATGTAATGGGAAACCATTTATTTATTTATTTATAGGTATGATATTCCCCAATTTCGAGCTCGCCCGCTCTATGGTTCTCCTGAGTATTCCAGTGTCCCATCCGTATAACGATGGATGCGATTTGACGATGCGCGACAGTTGTGGGCTCTTATTGAAGTCAGATATACAGATAGCAGTCTGACTATCCGAGTAGATGTTGATAACCCAGGCGTTTATGACATTTCGACCCAACCTAGGGCCAAATTCTATTTGCTATTGCTATGTCTCCTGCCTTAAGTACACTTTAACGATTTTTACACGCTGAATGATAACGACCTCTCTAACATATTCTCCCAAACACATTCTGCAGGAACCATATATATGTTTGGAACACACTTCAAACAATAATATGTTTGCAAGTTTCCTCAAAATCGTTTCTCACTTTGGTAGCACACATACATATATACGAAACACATTCCCAAAAACCAAAGTACCATCACAAACTATTTAAGCGGCCGAGCTTTCGTTTATTATTCTTTCACTCATCAAGCGCTTTTGATATCATCTGTCGTATGTAGCATTGACGACTGAATACATGAAACTAAAACGCAATACATCAGCCAAAATAAGAAACACTGACTTCATCTGCAATCTGCACGCACATTCAGGAATATTTAAGACTCACTGACTGAGAGAATAATGCAAAAATACAGATACACACTAAGAAGATAGACTCTCTCGTTGTCCCTCTTTTATTCTCTTGCTCTCCAGACAGCATAGACAGTGCAAAAAACACAGCTGCATTTGTATCACAAATATAAATATATGTGGGTCACAAACACATATCTCCTAAAGTATTAATCATTGTGTCTCAAATATGTAATATTGAATAGCAAACACAATATATTTGGACACAAGTATATTATATTTTCGACAAGCTCCAAACACACTTTATATTTGCGTTCAAACAACAACAAAATACAGATTTTTCAGCGTGTAACCTTTGTGCCAGGTCTAGACTCAGCTTCCTCATTGCTTTGCTATCACTGGCGCAATTGTGTACAAATTCTGCATGCTGAACCCATGGGTACAATAATACCAGGTAGAAGCAGCAGTAGGAAATATACATACATATAAACAAGGCAACAATAACGAAATTTTGGCTTTACTTGGTAGGATAGTTCTATCAAATTCAAGACAAAATTATAGTTATCAATTTTCTTAAGTAATTTTGTCATTCATCTACGCAAGAGTATCACTCTTATTTACTATGCAAATATTGCATGAATATTTCAACGCCTTACTTCATTTTATTTTTAACGCTTCGTTTGTCAAATAATCGAAATGTCAAAATTTCGGTTGCAAACAGAAATCAAATAATTTTTTTCATACTAAATAATTTCGTCATAACAACCCTGTAATGGATTTTGTTCACGAAATTTTCACATAGAACTGAGTACCAAGCCTACACGCTGAAACCACGTATTTATTTTTGTTGTTGTTTCGATGCAAATATAATGTGTTTGTAGCTTGACGCAAATATAATATACTTGTGTCCAAACACATTGTGTTTTTTTTTCAATATTACATGTTTGAGACACAATGATACATAATACATGTTTTGTGACCCAAATCGGGATTAGTTGATTGGAAAGTGCTAAAAACAAAAGCGTGACAGACAACAAAAAAATAAATAAGCAGTAGAGCTTCAATTTGTGAAAACAATGGTGACAAAAATATACATGTTTCCTACGATATGTTGCTGGAACCGTTTTTTTTTTTAACGTGTATGCAAAGTGATCGAAATTTTTTTTTCATGAAAGTTTTGTTGTTTTAAATACACATTAGGTTTGGTCAATTTTTTTGCCGACCAAGAGTATTGCAGAAACGTAATTTACGGCAAATTCTAAGAAAATGTACCCAAGAAACCATGGTTGTAAAATGTAAATCGAGCCCGCGATTTAAATTTCACTATTAAGTTTATATTTGGAAACCGTTATTGACTTCATTTCTGTGATCAGCAATTACTTCTTCAGTTATCCCTCCTACATTTAATCACTTTTCATTTAAAGTTTTTACTTAAAATTACTAATTAAATTTCATTCAATTTTAAGTTCCCAGGCCTCATTAGCTGCATTCACCCTATCTGCTGTGCCCCTCCAGCCAACATAAACACTTTGCTACAATGTTACCGCTTCAATCTTTAGATTAAACGTTGTAACATTAAACCTCATGCATGCTTAAAGCCCAAACATATCGCTGGTACCCTAGTATGGCTTAGACTGCGGGCATACCCCGCTGTTGCTGCTGCTTCTGCTGCTGTTGTTGGAGTTGCTGCTGCTGATGATGTTGATGATGAAGAAAACACGATAGCAATCAATTTTAAAAGAAGAAAAGTAGACGCAGTAGACAAAGCCAACCAACATCACCCGCAAATATCGTCGAGCCCATAGTACTAACATAATGTCAAGTACGACGATATTCATATAAAAATTCTTAAGTCAAAAGATAAGAGCTTCAACAACAACACAACTTACTATCTTTTAAGAATGCATAACGCTTTCCAAAAAAAAAATCACATAGCATTTTTGCAATTCATTCCACCCAAATAGAAAAGAACCACATCTATGGAGAAAATTCTAACGCATTGCGGTGGATCGTTTCTTAAGGAGTAACAACAACTCATCATAAAAAGTCTCACAAGGAATCTAGTTTCGCGATTTCAAAATAAAACGTATACGGCAACCACGAAAATCTCTAAAAACAAATCTCAGAACGTAAAATTCACGTGCAATGAGCGTCGCTGCTGAGCGGCTTTTCGAAACTAAGCTTGATGTTTATGGTTGATGATCATTTATAAAGAAGAACACAGAGTGGTTGTTTGGTTGGTTGGTTGGTGGTGGTGTAATCGTAATGTCTAACTAACTGTCTGTGCCTGTGAACCAACCTACTGGGAGGGTAATGTGTGCTATGGATGAATGTCCGTCCGCTAGTGGGTTCGAATGCTGGTTCGTCTATTTTGTTTGTATGCCTGCTGTCCGTCTGTCATTTTACCTCGGTGTTTCCCTGAGCGGTCGTCTGTCTTTTTGTTTGCCCGTCAGTCTCCTTTATTTGTTTGTTTGTGGATGTCCAACTATTTCTAAAGAACCTTTGGTTGTTGTTGTTCTTAGGCTTTCCTCTTCCTTTTTTCTTTCCTTATTGTATGTCCTCCTGGCCGTCGTGTTTTGTTAAGGTTCTTAAGGTTTGCTTTCCCTCCTCTCTCGCTGTAGAGGTGGGGTGGGATATCTTATTCCACATTTTGCATGGCTTTTTCGCATGCTTAAACTTTTGGCTATGGTGCTGCCTGTCTGCCTGCCGCTCTGGCTTCAACAGATTGTGGCATTGTTGTACGTGTTCGTTTTACGGCTGTTTGGTGCAGTTCCCTATGCGAATTATAATCTCTTTTTTGTATTTGATATACTCTACTGCCCGATCTATGCATGATTTCAAGTACGGCAACAAAATCCATGCAAGAGCGGTGAAATATCATGCGTGGAAGATTAATTGTAGTACAAGTGCAGAGATGACAAAATGCTTTATAAATTTTCTATGGAATTTAACTAAAAATATGTTATTATTTATAGCAAAATATTTTGAAAATATAATAATTACTGAATTCAATTCCCGCTCTGACTACCCTAGATTTTTTCGGCGTCGATGTCGGTTGGTGAGTATCGAGTAATTACCCATGAAAAAAACACAAAGTCCCAATCTGCGATTCTAAAACTAGAAAGCGCACAAATTTGCTATAGTTAGAAGTTCACCCCTGTATCCTCATGGGATGTATTGGGAAGAAAAATAAGTTAGTCGTGTGGATTTAACAAATAACCACTTGCCGTTCAAACCCAAATTGTCCAGGAGGGCTGTAAAAATTTTTAAAATATATGAGCAAGGTAAAATTCAAAAGGATGAAACATACAACTTGTCCTTAATGCAAAGAACAGAACAAACACAGAACAGAACAAATTGTTTGGAAAAATGTTGTAGCAATCAGAACTTCGGTTGTTGCCACCGAATTGTAGTTGTCACAAACGAATTCAAGTTGTCACGATTGAATTTAGTTCCCGTAACTGAAATTCGACCCAATCAGCCTCTAATGCGATTGTGACAACCTCTAAAGCGGTTATGACAACTTCTAATGCGATTGTGACAACCTCTAATCCGGTTGTGCCAACCTCTAATTCGGAAGTGATGATTCTAATATGGTTGTGACAACTTCTAAATTCGCTTACGGCGTATTCGGTTATTTTAAAGTAGGTGTGGGTGCAGAAATAGCAACTAATATCCATACAAGTTTCATTCTAAGAAAAACTTTTCATTCTAAAAATCATTGTAATTACTCTCAACTATTTGAATAGCCATACACATACCTATGAGGGATTCTCAATGAAAAATTGCCAGAAAATAGTTTTTCTTTTTTGTTTCCCCATCATAATCCGGTTCGAGATCAAATATTTTCTATTAAAAAATATTTGAATAGGCAATAGGTTTTTGCAATTGCATTGTTCACCAAGGCCAATCATCAGCCCGTATCCAGAAATATTTAGGTATTTTATCACACAGTATAAGGCCCAACAAAACTGAACTTATTGCGAATTGTTTCAAGGTATTCAACATTCAGCAGCATATATCAACATTCGGCAAATATCAACATTTACAAGTTGTTTGTATACTCAGGCTTTCATTGAATACCAGTGGATTGATATTGTTATTTCAAAACAGAAACAACGATTGACATGAATGAAACTTGTGCTACAGTGTTAACGTCAGCGTATTATTTCAGTTTATATTTGTATGTGATTTTTAAATTAGATACTCGTATGTTTTTGAATTCAATTCAAAAATTGGAACTTATGTCGACATAAGTCCTTAGTTCTGTATACAGTTTGTTAAACATTTAACTGATGTTATTATTTTCCTGAAAAATTTCCATGGATATTACTTTAAGAATAAATAAACCAGTTTGATATCATTATTTAAGAATCGATAAAATTGAAGATAAGCGGGCACCCTAACTAAAAGAGTCATAAAAGAGTCATAAAGAAAAATCTTCCGGTTTTAATTTTTTCTTAAGAAGAATAACACTGTGCTATTTCAAAAACGTAACCCAGTGGGTAAACCTAAGTCGAGTACGCTGAATCCAGTGTTGCCGACAAAATTTTTTAATGATGACATGACCACTAATGAATTCACACATCTGATATGGAAAAAAAGCGCCACCTAGTTACAAAATTGTGTAATACAAACCTAAATTGGGCAACTACAAATCTAATATGAAAGTTTCATCTCATTCGGTCTAGTAGATCTAGAGTTTAGCCCGTGCAAACACCGTACATTAATTTTTTTCTCACTTTTTGAGTGTAACAAGAATATTATGAATTTGAGACAGATCCCATATTATTTCGTTTTCAATTTCATAATTTGAATAAACAAATTTTTCTTTTCCAAAATTTTAAACATTTAATTATTGTTTTAAATATTTCCATATCTCGTCGAAGATTGTGCCAATCATACCTGTCAAAATCTCTGTTCATACTTTTTCAATTGTCCATTATTCCACTAGCTCCACTCCAATACAATCTACGTATTGATAATGGGTTGCTGGGCGAGCTTTTGGTCAATAACACGCGTTATATGACAGCCTACAATAACTGATGAAGATCTTTCATCTTGTGATGTTGCAGGTTTTGGTTTAAGGTTTGATGTTTTTTTGTCTTCTCCAGTAAAATAAACAAGGTGTGCTAAAACATGAACATCATGATGATGACCATACAAAATTAAATGATGCCTCTAAACAATCAAACAGATATCAGAGATAAATTCGACATATGTTTGTTGGAAAAAAGCGTGCCCTAATTGAGAAGGATAAAGGGGTTAATACAATTACAAGAAGAAGAAAATAAAAGGTTGTATTTTAGTTAGAAGTTATCAGATATTTGTCCTCCCAAAGATGGCAACTTGATAGTTGTAGCTTAGTAAACTGCAGTCTAAATATCCAACAATTCAGACCAAGTACCCAGCAACCAACGCCGCTTGCGAAAAAGTTCTATTGGAAACACCAACTCACCCCGAAAGTACTAACCAATCTGCTGATAGACGCGCTTATTTGTAGAGTAAAATTCCTACTTAGACGCTCTTCCAGCTGTCATCAGAAACCAGTATATTAATCAGAGTTCGTATTTACCCCCCCATGAGTAACCCATACACATCGTCGTGGGGAATGTGTAATGAACATTTACCCATTACCCGCAGGATGTGGGGAAAATAACGGGTAGCTACCCACGAAAATGAGAAATTACCCATCATGATTACCCATTACCCTCAGGGCAGTGGGGAAAATAATGGGTAGCTACCCACGAAATGGGGAATTACCCATCACGATTACCCATTACACTAAGGGCAATGGGGAAAATAATGGGTAGCTACCCACGACATTGGGGAATTACTCATCACGATTTCCCATTACCCTCAGGGAAATGGGGAAAATAATGGGTAGCTACCCACGATGATGGGCAATGGTTTACCCAGGGTAACTGATCCCCATTTTTGATCGATAATATGAAAAAATTAGAAACAATGTCTATATCTCGGAAACGGAGCGTCCAATTGAAAAATAACCAATTTTTGTGGGTTTTCGTAAAGTGGTCCAATTCGTATGGAAACTTTTGTTTCGAAAAATCGGCAAAAATAAAAAAATCGCTAAAATAAAAAGGTGGCTATAAATTTTTTTTTTTATTTTTTCGATTGGACGCACCGAAGGGTAACTCATTACCCACGAAATACGAACCCTAATATTAATTGCTTCTAATAGGTGATTTAATGAAAGCATAAACAATGATTTTGTCTAAGATATACGCTGAAATATCTGTAGTTTTTGTTGTTGTTTGGATGGAAATATAACGTGTTTGGAGCTTGTCGCAAATATAGTATACTTGTGTCCAAACACATTGAGGTTGCTATTCAATATTACATGTCGGAGACACAATGATAATATAATATAAGTTTTTATGGCCCAAAAATGGTTTTGTTTATTGATCTTGTATTAGATCTTGGAATCATGAAAACAATATTTGTACGTAAGGGTATGGATGTACGAAACAGTTACATGGTTCCTGCATACTGCTACAGGTTCCGTTTTTCAGCATGTAGTAACTTTCTGGGGTTTTTTTTTAATAAATTGTGACAAATTTCCCTGCATATTTAACATTTCTCAGAGCACTTCATTAACCCATTCCCAAAATCGCCCTAAATACTCCAGTCGCTACGACACGAGTTTGTGGACGAAGGTTGTAGAGATGCAGTTTTCATTTCATTTTCGGTTATTTCGAAAAGTAAAATTTTCGAAAATGAGTTACACTGTTTTTTTTTCGGTTTGCAAAATATCCAATAATTGAGACCAAATACCCAGCATAACATAACGCTTGCCAAAAAGCTGTACTGAAAGCACCAAACAGACTCAGGAGCTCTTGCCAATGGGCTAAAAGAAGCACTTGTTTTATAGAGTAAAATTCCCACATTGAAGATCTTTTTGCTGTCACCAGAAAGCAGTGCTCTAAGCTTTTAAGAAATGATACTGATAGCAGAAAAAATGTTTTTTGTCTAAAATACTCGCTGAATAATCTGTAGTTTTATATTGTTTGGATGCAAATATAGCTTGTTTGTAGATTGTCGCAAATATAGTATACTTGTGTCCAAACACATTGTTTTTGTTACTCAATATGACATGTTGGAAACACAATGATTAATATGCTATAATATATGATTTTGTGACCCAACTCTGGTTTTGTTTGTTGGAAACTGCTGAAAGCAAAAAACGTGACAGGCAGCAAAGAAAAAAACAGCACATCTTCAATTCATGAAAACAATGCTTGTACATAAAAGTATATGAGTGTACCAAGCATAAAATGGCTCCTGTAGAATGTTACAGGGGCCGTTTTTCAGGGTGAGTAACTTTGCTATTAGTTTTTAATAAGTTGTGACAAATTTCACGTCTTCTTTAGTATTTCTCAGAAGCACTTCCAAAGAACATCCCGAAAATGCCCCTATTCACTCGAGTCCCTGCAACACGAGTTTGTTGACGAGGGTTGTAGAGATGTAGTTCGTGCGACTTTGGCTATCCCTCTCGATGCTCGTAGAAACATCATCATGGTTACTCGTAGAAACATTAACATGGAACCTTGCAAATTAAATTTTTGAAAACCCCATTACACTGCGCATTTTGTCGGTTTTCAAAAGTAAGGGCCAGTATCACAATGTCTGGTTAGAGCTAACAAACGGTTACAATTTTCCAAATTCCATACAGATAGTTTTAACTTTTAGTTAGCCTTAGCTGTAGAATAACCCGAGATGGTGGTAAAAATGTGAAGTCTTACGAATTGAGGTTTTTTATTTAAAAAATTAGTAATAAAATACGAACAAAAGGTGTTTAAAAAATTTCCAACAAACCCAAATGTTTATAAAAAATTTCTTTTTAAAATAACCATATGATTTTTAAAGCTTTATGTAAAAATATTTCAACTAATATTGGATTTCTTTAAAAAATTAAATTTTAACATTCTATAGAAAAAAAATTCAAACAGTTAAAATTGAGATCAAATTGAGAAAAACGTCCAACTGTTTTTTTTTTAATTGTGTGTGAAAAAATTCAAAACGAACAAAAAACTAATTTTATTTAAAAATTTTAGGCAGAATTAAAATTTTTCTATTAAAAATATAAGATCTTGGTACAAAATACATTTAAACAAACCGGCATTAAAAAATCGATTCCACCGGTTGTTTGCAAATGCAAATTTTTAGAAACCCGGCTGTTGGTGGATGTCGAATAAACCGGTGGAACGGTTTTTCCTCTTGGTTTTTTAATACTCCAGTTCAAATACTACAAAGTGTTTGAATTTTTTTTTAAATATGCAATTTTATTTTTAAAGTTTTATGTAGAAATATTGCAAATAATTGTGTTTATTTGGAAATTAAATTTCAATATTCTATAGAAAAAATTTAAGCAGATCAATAGATTTTTTTTAATTTTCAGTGAAAAAATCCAAACAACTAAAGTTTTCTAAATTTGCTTTCAAAAAAGTGAACATAGAACCAGACTTTTCTTTATTTCAAAAATATCATCTTGAACAAAATTCATTTAAAACCAGAACAGAAATTTCAGTCGGGTCAACCGACTTAAACATACCCTCATCCTAAGTCATCCATTGCGAGCGAGTAATATTAAAAAACACATGTATTCACCCTAACGTTGAACGAATGTGCCTATATGCAATAGCAGACCATACAGTGCAAGATTTTGAAAAAATTTTTGGAAAACATATGCGGACTCAACGGATTTACACTAATTGGGGTCCTACGAATCGAACTTCACCATTAGTTTTTTGGCCTATAATGATGGTTTCATACAGAATGTTGTTTTATAATTTCTTACTTAAGGCTGCGATTTAGAGCTAATTTGTTGAGACAAGTTTATACATATGTCACTATTATTCGAGAACGCCTCATCCGATTTTGTTTAAATAAATTAACAAAAATTAACAATTACAATGCCTTTAATCTATACCTATATTATTTCAAAAGATAAGCAACAGTTTCGCAGTTATACATAAATGTATGAAGGAAAAATTATAATTTTTAGTCTAAAAAATTAACATTGTGTATGAAAAATTTTTTATAAAACCATCATTACAGGGCAAAAAGCTAATGATGCAGTTCTATTCATAGGACCCGAATTTGAGTAAATCCGTTGAGTCCGCCTATGGTTTCCAAAACATTTTTCAGAAACTTGCAAACTTCGACTTACACAGTGTTATTATTGAATACCCAATTTAATTAAGATCCTAAGTGAGTTTGGGGATTTATCGTGACTACCAACCAATTTCCGTCCAATATTTATATAGGAGGTACAAAAATGTGCATGGCGAAGTTGCTCATTTGTTGTTCACAGCAGTTTTCAAAATGTTGATCAGTATTAAATTTTGTCAAAATGTTGATCAGTATTAAATTTTGTTAAGTTTGTGGTATACAGGAGATATCGAGTCGGCCAACCGGAAACCCGCCCGTATTTTGTAGGGGAGGTACGGTAGTTTTTTTTTTTTAATTTTTAGGAAAACATTGCCTAGTACCGCATTTCATTAAGATCGGTTGTAGTTTACGAGAGTTATCGTGTCGATCAACTGGTCATCCGCCCAACTGTTCTGTGGGGGGGACTAGAATGGGTGTGGCAAAACCACTCATTTTCTATATAAGAGTGGCCTTTGACTAATTTAGTTTAGTATCAAATTTCATAAAGAATGGTTCAGTTTTGCGGAAGTTATCTTGCCGAACAACAAGCCAGCCGAACACTTGATGTATGCGAGGCACCGACATGGGCGTCGAAAAATCAGCCTTGTCTAAATCGGTGGCTGAAGTTTGATGACATGAAGCCTATAACCTAATTTCATTAATATCGGAAGTGTTTCACTCGACTTATCGCATTGACAACACGGACGATCACCAAGCTTTTGTATGGGAGGTACCAGATGGGCGTGGTAGCCTAGCCCATTTCTCCACTTAAGTAGACATTTACAGAATATTAATTAATGTTTGAGTTGAAGCTAATCACATCTACTACACCATTTCCAATTGAAATTTGAATAAAATCAATTGAAATTTTAAATACATCTATTGAAATTTAAAAATTCTATTTGAAATACATCAAATGAAATTTGAAAAATATCAATTGAAATTTAAAATAGGTCAATTGATATTTAAAATACTCTAATTGATATTTCATAATCTAATACCTAAAATCGGTTAATAATTTTTAAATTTCAAGTGACGAATTTTAAATTTCAATTGATGTGTTTTAAATTTCAATTGATTGATGATTTTTCAAATTTCAATTGGAAATGGTGTAGTAATAAGTTTTAGAAGAAACATGATTTTGTACTAAATACCTATTTGAATTGGAGGTACCAGAAGGGGCGTGGCCAAAATGCCCACTAACTTTGGAAAAATAATAAAATTTCGTTGTAATCGGTAAAGATTTACGGCAGACATCGTATTGACCAGCCAGCCAGACAGACGGGTATGGCTCAATAGTCTTAAAGAGTCCCACAACTAATTTCATCCAAAGATACTTAGGGTCTAATGTGGCTCCTTCTATGCGTTACATTTTTTGTTTCGTATTACATGATATATACTCCCAATGGGAGTCTCCCATCGATATGGATGAGGGTATAAAAACACGATGGAACCGGCAGTAAAACCACAATTCCACCGACTGTTCGAAAATGCTCATTTTCAGAAAATCGACGGTCAGTGGGTGTCGGTTTTTGAATATCCTAATTACAGTGCAATTAAAATCCAACCAAACAACATTATTGGGATTTCCGTGTTTCGCTTTGATTCGGCCCTGTAACGATTTTATGACACGTCGTTTCAACACCGACATTCATTTTTTACTGTTTATTGATAACTTGATAAAAGCATAAACAACATTTCACATTCATAATGAATGACAGCAGGAAGATGAAGAACATTTTGCATTTGTATTTGAACTATATTACTTAGTTCGGTAACAGTTATTCAATTTCCTGAAAATTTGTTAATTTAAAAAAATAATTAAGTCCGGTAATAATTACGATTATGAAAAAATCCCTGTTAACCAAATCAGTTTCTTGCATTTGTTAAATCTGTATCACATACAAAACTATTAGCGCCTCTTTATGGGAATTCCTTAAAACCACAATTCATTTAATGTGAAATCATCGTAAATCATTTAAGAACGCTTACAAAAATCCAGCCTTATTCTTTCAATCACACATGTGAGAAATTGTTTATAAATCAACAAAGATGAACAAAACGCCTACTAAGTAGAGTGACTGGGAAAAAGGGGAATTGCGATTATAAAGCTATAGGTGATTGTTCTGCAAAACGGTTTGTGCGTTTGTAGGGAATATTGTGCTCTCCTCTCCAAATAAGTAAAACAAAACTGCACATGTTTTCTGGCGTAACACCCCTTTTTGAAAAGCTACGAAACCCTTGAGGAGTGGGTACGAATCTTTTGTGAAAAGATCTTAAGCAAACACAACCTGTCAGTAAAGTACGATTTATTGAAATAACAAATTCACAGAAAACTATGTAGTGTGAATAATGTGCTAAGTATTGAAGAAGAATAACCCGTTGCAACGTTTCAAACTTAGAATACCTTGCATTGAGTTTGTACAAATGATGACGATTATTCTATACGTAATGTCTCTTTAACCAAATGGGTTGAGGCCTATGATAAAATAAATAATTGTACATTGCATTCCATGGCTAGACTGGGAGAGCTTCTCAGAATCAGTGAGCTATTTTTAGTTGTACAGTCACTGATCAGGACCTACAGTTTTACACCGATTCCAAGCAAATTTTCCATGGCTAATTACTGGATACTTTCGCCGTCACTCAGCGGGGTGACCGTCGTCGAAAGAATTGTAAGGTGACCTGAGCAGGGATCGAACCCACGTTCTCTGGTACAAGAGTCGCGCAAACTAACCATTGCACCACCGACGGCCAATGATTGTTTTGATGAATTCGTTCGCTTGGAAACTCTAATAAATAACCAAAACTGTAAATAAGAGGAAGAACGTGAACTTAGTCCTTAAGCCATAAAAATCGAATAAGAAAAGGGCTATTTACTTTTTTTTTTTAAATATAAACAACAACAAAAAGAAAGTTCTAAATATAATATTCAAAATTCCTGGGTATCTCTGTTTCTTCTGTTTTAAAATCTATTACAAATATACTATTTATATCTCAACCAAGCCACCGAGTTGCCTTTCATGAGCACGAACATAATCGATAACTTTTTGTCTGGCTTATGAAATCGATAAAATGTAATCAAAATCGCTTGAAGACATAATAGTGTTGCGAACAACATCGAGTGCATCGAGTGAAATTCAACGATAACTTTTGTTCACGCTCATGCTTTGATGTGGTCCCGGCATTAGATTACTCCTACTTGATCTTAAATTTACTTTGTGGTATTTACTATAATTCAATTGTTATTGGTTTTTCCTAAAAAACACTGTGTAGTAATTAAAACCCCTTTTCCCACTTACCTTCACATGTGAATTGACCATAATGCTTTCCCGAACTTTTGTCGCCGCACACTACACACTCGATATTTTGCTTGGTATCGATTTGTGAACCGCTATTGCTACTTTGCGAATGTGAACTATTGGCTTGTGAACTAGGTGTTGTACTACCACCGTTACCAGCACCGCCCCCTGTATTCCCTGCACCAGATCCACCGGCACCACCACTACTACTGCCCACCAGACAATTCGACTGAGATCCTTTTATTAGCGAACTCATGTCGTGCGTGTTGTGATGGTGATTTGCCGACGCTACCGCATGGTGGGCGGATGCATTGGCGGCTGACATTGCGGATAGATCCTCTTTGATGGTGTGATGTGTGACGGCGGATTGTTGGTGATTAGCTTGATTCGCACTGGCGGCGCTTAAGGCGGATAGATCTTGTTTAATGCCCACCGATTGATGGCTGGCCACGCTGGAGGGAGTAGTACCGCCGCCGGTCCCCACGGACCCGGCATTTGTGTTCTGGTTACTGGCCAAAGAGCCGGGACCAGCGGAGGCATGCAAATGGCTACCCAAATTGGGGTCATGCCAGGCAGTGGGTGGTGGTACACCTAGGGCCATGGACCGCGGCAGGCCCAGTTCAAAAGCTGATAGTTCGGCGCCCGATTGCGGCCGGTGATTGAAGAAACCCGGCGCCGTTGACGGTGAAGCACACATAACGCCGCCTCCGTAAACACTTAGCGAATTGTGTGTGATCATTTTGGCGGCCGTAGGTGTACAGGTATTGTAAGTAGAATGCACGTTTGTAGCTTTGTGTAAAAAGCCGTGGCCACTAAGGGACAACGGTCTTTAGATTTCGTTTGATTTCAAATGGAATTTTTGCAGGTGTTATTTTCAAACAATCCAAATTGCGTGTGTGTTTTAGTTTCACTTTGGTTTTCAGAATATTTTCAAATTTTCTTTAGTAGAAATTCATTTGCTTTATAGATTTCTTTACATTTTTCTAAATATTTTTTCAAAACACTTTTCAAGAATTTTTCTTTTCCTCTTAACTTTTGTCGAGCACTTCAGGTATTTTCTGATAACTTTTGATTTCTCTGTAAAGATTTTTGATTTTCTTTTGTGAAATTTTCTCTTGCAGAACTTATATTTCTTTTATTTTTTATTAAGAACTTAAAGATTTTTTTCTTTTCGTTTTCAATTTGTAAAATTTAAAAATATATCTGTATTTTTCTCTTTTGTTTGTTTTGCTTGAATATTTTCCAAGTTTTATTTTTGTTCGTTTGTCAGAAAATGCGCGTCATGCGAGCAGCGAAATCTCAGCTGTTTTCGTAAGGCCTCTTAGAGCCTGACTGGCAAAACATTCGTGGCAAAAGGTACACGACCCGACCCGACTCGACCATTTCGACCTAACGACACATCACACAAATCTCTCTCATTCCACCACTCAAATCCCACAGATACACTGGGTTGCCCATATATAAACAGCGAGCGGGTACGTGTGCGAGAGTATGTTGTTGCCACATGTATGTTGGTTGCTCCGCAGCAACACTTTAAAACCACCCCGATTTGCTGCTACTACTCGCGCCCAACAGTCTATCTCTGTCTGTTATACTTTGGCTTATGGCTTCTACTCATTTGCTTTGGCTTTCGGTGGAGGTAGAGTGGCGGCCTGTGCGAGTGTGAGTCTGGAATGAGTAGTGGTGGGGATGGTGGGGCAAGACCTTAAAATGTGTTCTGTTTGCACTTTTGAGTCAAAACTCTTGTTGAAAAACAAACTAAAGCATTTAGCAGATACTGTGGAAGTATCTCGGCTATGGGTTTGTGTGTGTGTCCTGACTGACTCGGTGCTCAACCTGAAAAGATACTTTGCTCTTTTTGTGCTCTTTGCTGGCTTTGCTGGCAGATGTATGGCATTGTTGTTGTTGCATATTTAACGAAGGCACCTCTTCGCAAAAGTACTCATTTGTTTCATCATCGTCACATCCACCACTGTCTTATAAGCTACAACTACGAGTGCATTTGTCTGTCTGCCTTCTTGGGGTTCCATGGGTTTGTCATACTCGATTTTCTTATTAGTTCGTTTAGTGTAACTGACAGTTAACTCGTATCTGTATCTTTAAGTTTGGCTGTTGGTTGTTGCTCGTATCTGTGTGTAGTGGGATTCTTATTCGCTTTTTTAACATTTCTCTTTATTTTATTTTTTATATTTTTGCTACCAACATTTGTTTAGTTAGTCATTTTATTTAAGTTGTTATCTTTTTTGTGTTACTCTTTTAGCCGTTTTCTGTTTGGTTGACTTGGTTGGGTTTCTGTTTAAGATCCCACCCTATTTCTTGTCATTCGAGTTGTTGTTTTTGTTAACTTTTGCCAGTAATTTAAACAAAACACTGGGTATGCGTCTTGTGGTTGGCTAATTAAAATGCGTAATCAATTCGTTTACAGTTTTAAGCAAAAGTTTTTCGAACGCTAAGCTGAAATGTGAAGAGGACAAATGTTTAGTTTTGCAATGGAGGAGCGTTAATAGAGAAACTGAGAAAGTATTTGATAACAATGAATTCATATGGCTTCGAAAGTAAAGTCGGCCAGACAGGAGACTTTATTGCACAACTTGTTCGAACTATGCAACAAACGGCCAATACAAATTCCAATTAACCATACCAAGTTGTACGACTGACTAACTACTACATACTAACTATGTAAGTAGTTACAGTTAGTTGAAATACATAATTACATAAGAACAAGTTAGATAAATTTCAACCTATGATTGACTGGGCTATTTTATTCAGATAAAGATGAATTACAACAAAATAAGCCGCACCTCAAAATACCATTCTTAGTTTAAATCAAGTTCAATCTATAATCAGCGTTAAACTACATCCCAGGAAATGGGTCTTATAGTATGTTTGCCTAAGGACTTTTGGCACCTATAGTTATTGGAGATAGATCAAAGATTTCCATAGGTAACTTATATAAGAGGGTTGGGGCAGCAATAGGGAAGTAGGCGATAATTCTCTATTTAACCCAATTTGCATCTCAACTAGTGGCCTTCATACAAGGGCATAATATGGGCCGAAATAAAGGGAGCATATAGGTGAAACATCAGGTACATTATCAGTCAATACCTTACATTACACCGGTTCCGCTTACTTCTAAAAATGTAAAGTCGGACATCAACCTGCCCACATGGTCCCAAGATATGTTTCCCTTTGTTCTGTAATAAAAAAAATACATGGTGGACCATTTAAACCTTCCGCATGTGGCAGCCCTACACCTTATACGTTTTTTTTTCGTATCGGTGTGTGACTCGTTTAGTGATAGTGACATTAGCCATGAACAAGCTTCTCAAAATACCGTTCGGAACAGGAGTAAAACTGTAGGTCCCTATCAGTGAAAGCGCACAGCTAGGTCACTGGTTGTGAGAGTTCTGCCCAATCCCTTTGTGGAATGGAATGGGAAACCACTTTTGTTTATTTTCATAACCCACATTCTAAGGGTCAGTCCAAGTGAATTTGTGCCATGGAACGGTACACGCCACCGCAACTCGCTTTTATAGTACAGCTTTACATTCAAAACGTGTTCTCAATTGTGAGAACGCAACGTGCGTATCCTGAAAATATCGCGTGAGGAGAGCGCCTCCAAACCACACCAATTGTCGGTGCTACGTCCATAAAAATCCTCAATTATTTCACGAGCAATCTCTCCTCGATCAACGCGAGTCTGTTTGGGCTAGGATTTGTGCGGAAAGGATCATTGGAAAGTTCTTCTTCAAAGACGATGCTGGAGCAGCCGTAACTATCAATGGAAAGCGTTATTGGGCTATGTCCATGCTTGCTAACTGCATGGACAACTTTTGGTTTCAAAAGCACGGGGCCACTCTTGGGTTTGATCTCTGCTCTGACCACCTTAAATTTCTTTCGGCGCCGGTCACCTCGCATAGTGACGCCGATACTATCGAGTATTTAACCATTAAAAAGCTTCTCAAAATACAGTTCGGAACCGGTGTAAAACTGTAGGTCCCAATCACTGAGTATAAAACTAGAAAGAGCATAACTCACTGGTTGTGAGAAGCTATCCCCAATTCCTTCATGAGATGTAATGGGAAACCAATTATTTAATTTAGCACGGCGCCACAGCTCACACAGCCTGAGTCACGATCGCTTTATAACTTCCTTTGTTCCTTGATCGCCTAATTTTGTAAAATGGTGTTATGTCTGGCCTCCACGATCGGCTTCCTAACCACTACATAGTTTTCCTGTGTCGGTATTTGAAGTCCAAAGTTTATGTCAACAAGCCACGGACCCTGGAAGCCTTTAAAGACAATATTCGACATAAAGTGGCCGCTATTCAGCACGAAACACCATTTTTGCGATATCATATTCCACAAGTGATTAAAATAAAATAAACGAAAACTCCTTTCGATTCGAAATAACCGAAAAATCATTTCACAGCAACTAATTTGTGTCTGATTTTTGTTATTCTCAAAAAGCATTGGAAGATTTCCGTACAAAAAAAAAAACAAACAAATTCTAAACAGTTAACTTATTCAGCCAATGATGTAGCCAGCCAAATGATAAAGGATTTATACGAAATTAAGGGGTTATAAAACTAGGACTATTGGGCCTATAAGTTGAAATAATTTTTGAGTTTAATATTATATATCTTTTCTATCATTTTCTAAAATTTCTATACGTAAACATTTATGAAAAAATATATTGTAAAATTTTTTCAAATTAAAGTCTTTTAGAAACTCAAAATATTGTTTAAATACTATAAGTCCGATGAAGAATTAAATTCGAGATTTAAATCATGTCTTCACAAAATGAGGATTTTCAATCCCAACCTATGTGAGGACAAATAACAGTCACTAACAAAATGTTATTGTGATCGGCAAAGATTTGCGGTAGTTATCTGGGCGCACAGCCAGCCGACCGAACAACTTTATGGGAGCTACCAAAATGGGCGTGGCAAACCCACCTTTTTCTTAATTAGTGACTGGCGTTGATGATGCGTAATATCCAATTTCATTAAGAACGGAAGTGTTTCACGCGACTTATCGCATTTATAACACGGACGACCACGTTATCCAGGTCGCAGAAATCGTTTTCAATACCAAACGTTACTTCAATATGTATTCTAGTGAAACTAATGCCCAAACATACTTTAATTTCACGATAAGTCACACGACGATTTTACAATATCAATTCGCGCATAGGTCGATGTTTTCTGCAACTACAACCCATTTTGGACGGCCTTCACGAAATTCGTCCTGAAGCGAACTAGAACAATGATTGAGTTCGGAAAACCAGCGAAACACGATGGCCCACAATGGTGCCTAATTACAAAAAGTGGAAGCGTGTTGATCGGCACACTATCGTACTAATCGACGTCGTTTTAAAAAAAAAACCCCTTTGCACGAATATGTTCAAGATCTAATTAAATTTTTTCCCCAGTTTTATGATCAGGAGTTATGATCGATCGGAAATCATTCATGTTTTTGGCTCTTTTATGACTCAACAGTTCTGAACGCCCACAAAATCGTTGGCGGGGGAGCTTTCAATACCACATAGTTATATTTGGTTCACCCTGTTTTCATACAGAGTGAGTCACAGTGGATCAGATTTGTATACTTCGAGCTTTATTTGATATTAAATATTTTAGGTTATGTTGCGTCACGTAAAATGCCAAATATTACAAAAATGTTCCACAATGACTTTAAAATCAATTGCAATCCAATAATTTAAAGAAGAAAAAAAGTCAGATATTTTCAATTATGATAAATCATCGGAAAAATGTCGAGAAAGAAATACCGAAAATTGAAGAATCTAAAAACTAATGCGAACCACAGATTTATCATTCATGAGCATGAAAATGAGATATAGTTGATGTTTATTGTTGTCTTAACGCCCGTGTTGATACCTAATAAGAATATTATCGAAGTTGTTCTATGATGTTTACAAAATTGTTTGGTAATATTTTTTCAAATTCATCAGGCAGATAAAAAGTTATCGACCAAGCTCATACTTATGAAGTCTGCGATTGGTTTGAGTTTAAATTTGACTGATTTTTGTTAGTTTATGTGGTAATGTATTACAAGTTCATGCAAAAAGCTAACAAGGTCGGAAACATTTTTCAAAATGTTGGAATAAGAGACCGTTCAGGAAAGCACACTAACTGGCATGACTAGTCTCGACCTCCACGACAAGTTTATCATCAGGTGTCTAACTAGATGTTTAATGCCTGAATTGATACCACCAGTACATAGACTAATACATACCTAGATAAACTTATTCTCTCATCTGACGTTTCATTTCACACTCTTCGTGATGCGGTCGGTGTGATAGAGAGATGTTTGACGAAAAGTGATATACACCAGGTGGAATTACAATAACTTCTTGCTTTAATTTTTCATGTCATTTTGGTGAAAAGCTGTGAAATTTAAATGTGTTTTAAACTTTTTTATTGACTGTTATTGTTAGCATACCTTTGTGTTGTATTTAACACATTAATTTTAACACACAAAACGAAATGACGTTGTTGTTATTTTGTTCGTTGTTTTGAACCATTGCCTCTATCTGGTATTAGTAATGCAATTCTTTTCAACATCAAACGTATACATCACACGAGGACAAATGTCAGAAATTTGGTGAGTGAAAGATTTTCTCTACCCATATTTACTCTATGCACCAGTAGATCATCAATCGTATACATAAGAAACGTAAGAAACGTAAGAAACACCGGAATTTTAAACGATTGTGCTTCAGAAGTAAAATAATGCATAAGGAATTCAAGTTGGTGGTGCAATAGTTTGAGTAGGTGCTGGCCTTTTGCACATCAGATCCTGGGTTCCATCCCTGGTCTGACCACCATAAATTTCATTCGGCGGCGGTCACCACGCATAGTGACGGCGACACTATCGAGTATTTAGCCAAGAAAAAGCTTCTCAAAATACCGTTCGGAAAATACCGTTTAGGTCCCAATCACTGAGTATAAAACAAGAAAGCGCACAGCTTACTGGTTGCGAGAAGGTTTTTGAATATTGAATGTAGTTCTCCCAACTGCAATTCGGTTGAATCAACGTATAATAGGTTGTGACAACTTTTAATGGGATTTGACAATCTCTAATTCGGATGTAATGACATCTTATGTGTTCTTGGGTCAACTTCCAAATTCGGTTACTGCTAATTCGTTTATTTTTGCCGTGAGGTATCAAAACATGTAAAATGTTCAGAAACGATAACTAACTATATTTTATAAAATCGCATGAAGGGAATTGAAATAGGGACGATGTGAACTTTATATTTATATACTTCCTGTCCCTCAGTTTTTTTTTTTCTAATAACTGAAAAGTACATAAATGCAGAGTGCGTCTTTAAAACCTTCAAAAGATGGTGAATTTATTATCCAAATTTCTATCTTCATGCCACTTTAAATTCATAATGTTTCTGTACTACAAATTTACGGGGAAAGGACCAAAATGTGTAATTTAATCGTTAGTAACTACTAATCATATTAACTAAAATGCCATTTGCACATTGTTAATTATCATACTAAAACCACTTGGCTATAATTTAATTAATTTTTAAAGAATCTACCGAAGCAACAGCAGATAATTAAATTAATAATTAAACTAAAAATAAAATAAATGTTATCAGTTAACAACACAAACACACACAAACTTATGCCTATAAAACTTATCACTTTATATAATATGAACATTTATGAACAGACGTTTGCATTTTAAAGCTGGCGAACCAAACAATTTAAACTTTATTGTGGTCAGAAAAACAGAAAAAAAACTATTATAGCAATGAATATCAACACTTTATGGCCATAAATGTGTTAAAGTCCATTTAAATTTTTGAATAACAAACAACATTTTGCCACAATGATCAGTTGGTCAGGGCGAGGATATAATGCTGTCATACTGTGTGTTAAACTTCTGCAGCACAGCTACAGCTATACCGACTTTCGGTTTAAATCCTGTTAAAAGGACATGAAAATGAGGGGACAATGCCAACACCAAAACGAAAAGAGATAAAAATGAGCAACTAAACCTCGTCCATAACAGAGTATATAAGGCCAAATAGTGCCATGGTACTTTGCACTATATGTTGGCAGCAGCAACAGCAATACCAGCAACAACATGGGCAGTCAGGATTTGGACCACAACCTCGTACCAGTTTGCATACATACACGTACTTTGTTGTAGACGTTATCGCGGTATGGCAAAAGCACCAGAGCTCTTTACACCCAATATTACGTTTGTGCTGTTGTGGTTCAGATATTGCTATTTTTGTTGTTGGTGTAGCTATTTGCTCGCTTGGCCGTTTGCTATTTGAGGCGCCCTTTCATAAGACAAAGTTTACGCCATTTGGAGCAAACGTACAATTGGATGATGAACGAGTGAGAGTTCGCCTAGGATACATTGGGGTTGGCCTAATGTATTTCATTTACATACTTTTTTCTTCTTTTTTGTTGCCATCATATGATGCTGCTGGTTGCCCCTCCACCACATTTGGATGCTGTAACGCGGATGGGGGGAATTATATACATACATACATATATACAAATACACATATAGCACCCAAGTTGTGGACACGAGAGAGAGAGCGTCGTTATACCACCTCTAAATGGCTTTAACACATTTACCGAGACGCCCCCTTTGACTTTAGGTATTCTGAAGGTTGTGATGGTGCTCTGATGGTGTTGCTGTTACTCTTTTAAATGGAGCATTTTGAGAAATGGAGCAAGAATGAAATTTGCCCGCAAAGATTACTCCAAGTTAAGTATATTAGTAGCAAAGGATGTTCTAATCTCTTCCGCTAACATTTTCAAATTAACATTCATGCACCAAGTGGAATCTTTTGGTGAAGACGGTAATTTCCCATTCGACTTTTCCCTACCACAAATCCAATAAGAATAGTTTCCAATTCGAATTGTACTTCAAGAGAGCTCACTCATTTCAAAATGAGTTTCGTTAAGTTTCACACTCGCTTTTCTGGCTCACTCACTAACTTGTATACTCTTTACAATTTACTCATGACTCATTGTATTAAGACTCTTTTGCTCACATTCTCTCTTCTGGTAGTGGTATTAATACTAAGCTATAGGTTACGCCCACTTTATCATGTGTATCCGTATCTGTTGTAGATTTTCTGTCAATAGTATCGCTGGTTCTTTCTAATGCTCCCCATGGTTGATGTTGTTGTTGTTTATACTTTTGTTGTTGCGTATGAGCGATGGTGATAAGGCCTTTTCTAACCTCTATATTAGATGCATATGCTTATCATTAACTGTATCGGAATTCAAGTCAAATACATTACATTTTAGCGCCGCTAGATGTCTCGTTTTGTCTTATACCAAATATGACACAGACAATGCCACCCCCCACGAAATCTGAGGGATGAGAAGGGGGTTACCCATATATAAAGTACAAATATGTGTGTGTACACTTGTAGGTTTATATGGCTGTTCTTGTTCTTGTGACGTTTTTTGTTTCATCTGTGGTAGTTACATTTGAACCTAATTCATGTAGGTTCTCGTTACCTCTTGTTAGTCATGTGTTCATTTTGGCCATCATATTTTACACTCTATGGTCTGTTGCAGCAAAGCAACAGCAGCAGCAACTTTTGTAAATGTTGCCACTACTGCTGCTGCTGCTGTTGTTGCTGTTGGTGTTGGTCGTAGTTGGCTTTGGCTCTTTCTAACTCGATTCATTGGAAGTTCGCGCATCCGTGCAGCACCTACACCCTTTTGGGTTAAATACTGACAACCCCATGTTACTGAACCTCGTTTGCTATGTACACTTTTCTCGGGACTCATTGTTGGTGTTGCTGCTGCTGCCCCTCGTTTCAGTCTTGTTGTTGGCAAAAGTTCGACTCTTTTTTTTGTAGATACAATTTTTTTGTGTTCTTATTCTTCCGTTTGTCAGCCATTGAGTGGGTGGATGGGAGTTTCGTATATAAGGTTTGGGTTCTAGGAGTTTTTTAATGAATTTCTTTCGCGTCCTTGTCTTGTGCTTTACCCTCTCCCACATAAATTTGAGCGTGTGTGAAACTTTTAGGAACAAAAAATCAACAATGTCACCATTACACATACAGACTCACGTACATACATAAGTATGGCATTATATGTTTGGGAAAAAATGTTAAAGGACTATACTAAAGTGTTAAATGGACAGTGAGCCATTAAGATCAAAGCGTGTACTGCTTTTCATGAGGTGGTAATTGCAAGGAAATAATTCTAGTTTTTAGGAAAAAAAACTAGAACAGGTCTGCTTAGTTGAACGGTTTACTGGAAAGTGGCTATACTGAGTAGTTCATTAAAGTCCAAGTTCGATGACGGCAAGTTAGAAAAATCCAAGGCTGTAGGGATAATCGAATACTAAAGTCTATCCGCCTTAAATTACCAAAAAATATTATTTTTACCCAAAAGTCTCATCCAATAACATAAGCTAGATTGATATAAACATCAAGGTATAAAAAAATTTTAATGTCATAACATTATCATATCAACTACCGTTTATACTGTCCTTCAAATCTTTAGGTCTAGGCAGGATCAATGGAATTCTTATCAATTCAGCATTTCCCAATAAGTATATTGAAGATGTTGTTGTACAAACAATTGTTTCGTTCGAATATGGTAACTCTAAAAAATCTAGGGATAATAATGTTTTTTACCTTGGATTTGGGCATTGGTGGCTGTCAGAGGTGCAATGGCTAGTGGGCGGGGCTCTTGTATGTATATAAGAACAAGAGTTCGACATCTACTCTGACCCACTTACATTTAAACTATTTATTAATTTTATTATATTTTGGCGAATTCTATGGAGATCTTATATCACATGCATTTCCCGTCAATAGCAACAAATTTGAGATAATGGTTGTTCTTTTCACATGTAACATCGGTGCTGCTTCTTATAGCAAAAGTTCTGTATTTAGGGTTTCACGCCTATATCAAAATCTGTGAAGAATAATCCTTGACTTTTCAGCGAACGAAATTCAGAAGTTGCATGCTCTTATGATATTAATCTTACGCGCTGAAAAATCTGTCGTTTTTTGTTTTATTTTCAATGCAAATATAACGTGTTTGTAGCTTATCGTAAATACAGTACACTTGTGTCCAAACACATTGTGTTTGCAATTCAATATTACATGTTTGAGACACAAAGATTAATAGGTTATAATATATGTTTTTAAACCCCATGTGTGGCTTTGGTTATTGAAAACTGCTGAAAACAAAAACATGACAGACAACAAAGAAACACAAAAGCAACATATCTTCAATTCATGAAAACCATGCTTGCAATCATATACATTGTTACTACAATATGTTGCTGGGGCCGTTTTTTTCAGTTGGCATTAACTCCAAAATGTGAGAACTGTATAAAGTTCTTGGTGGGTTCTCTCGAGTATAATGTGCGAAAGATTAAAGCCTTTTGTTGCAGACCTGATCGGACTTTATCAGTGCGACTTTAAGCCTGGAAAGTCAACTATAGACTAGATATTCACATTACGACAAATCCTGGAGGAAACACACGAAAAACAAATCGACACCTACCACCTCTTTATAGATTATAATGCTCCTTCGATAGTCGGATACGGGGAAAACTGTACCAAGCTATGTCGGAGCTTGGTATTCCTGCTAAGCTGACACGCCTTTGTAAAATGACACTGACCAACACGAAATCCTCAATAAAGATTGGTAAAGATTTCACCGAACCATTTAGTAGGTGGAGGGGTTTAGGCAGGGTGCACCCCATCATGCGATCTATTCAACATATTAATTAGGATCACCCCATCATGCGATCTCTTCAACATATTAATTGAGATCATCGTGAGAAAAGCTGCAGTCTATACGAATGAAACTATCAGCAGTAAAAGTCACATGCTGCTCGCATATGCTGATGATTTAGACATCATTGGGCGAAATCTGCAAGATGTTACCACGGTGTTTTCGAGAATTGAGAAAGAATCAGTAAAAGTGGGTTTGGCTGTAACCGAGGACAAGCCAAAATTAATGGTTTCGACAGGCAGATCATCCACTCGATTGGATGACAGGGTGAATGTTGGCATCCGCTATAGTTTCGAGGTAGTGGACGAATTAGTTTGCCTCGGATCTGCCACAAACAGAAGCAATACCGTCAGCCTGGAAGTCAAACAGAGAGTTGTGATTGCAAACAGGTGTTATTTCTAGCTAAGCAAACAACCTTCAGAGCAACGACGATCCAACTATATCAGACTCTCATACAACTTGTCTTGCTTTATTGGGCTAAATCCTGGGGCATATCGCATGATGAATAAAGAAACATGCTCTGAAAAATATATGATCCTATAATAGAAAATGGCGAGTATCGACGACTGATGAACCACATGTTGTATAATCTGTGCCCCGACATCGAAGTAGTTATGCGTATCGATATAGCGTGTTTACGCGCTATACCATGTACTCGAGGGGCATCGGAAAATAGGAGAGCCGAGACCAGGTAGAACATTGCCTGCGAGAGCTTGGTGTTACCAACTGAAAAGAAAAACTGAAGATCGAGCCGGTTGGAGAAAGATGGTATCATAATTTTGAAAGGACCTTGCCCCCCTGTGTTGTTGGAGCCAACCTAAGTATGTAAGAAAATAATTCAAAATTGTGTTTACGTCTTGTGTTATCACCTTTAAATGCCGAGTAGGTTTTTTTATTTCAATATAGAGGGCGATTTCTTCGACGTTTAGAGGATTTGCTTACAACTTTCAATTCAGGTGGTGTCAAGGCCTCCGAATTCGAATGATGTTTACAAAAATTCAATACCATTTTTGAAAATCGAAGACAAGTTTTAAATTCAGAGACCACTATATGTCTAAGTGGAAAGTTTCAATCTAATAGGTTGATTTAAAACAAATCAGCCTTATGTTAGGTTAGGTAGAAGTGGCTGTCGCTATTGGCACACTTAGCCCTACGAGCACCGTGACACCCTCATTCGCCTATTCATTCCAGCAGCTTTTGCAATATCCCCCGCAGCTTTGGCAATAGTCATGATCTGAGTTTCGAAGTCTAGACACCTGTCGGCGTAGAAACCAATGTCTAGTGAACACAGCTATTAGTGGAGAGATATCCTGTCTAGGAGTCGATATCCAGTTTTCGAACGATTCAGGTCGTAAGTTATTTAATTCTAAAAAACGCAACCCCATATTAAAAAGTAAACATTTTCAAATAAATGTTACCCTAAAACTGACAAAGTAGACACCGAATTTTTTTTCCGATATGTCTCCAAATAATTAAGTTAATAGACCTCATTGAATTTTCAATTTTTGTTTCTAGTTCCATTATAAATCACATTGAGTCCTCTTGACATCATAATCATACAAAGCCAATAAGATTTTCCTATTATTTTGGATTTTGTTGTGTGAAATTTCAGAGCAATAAACATTTTCGTAGAATCAAAAATACATAAGTATAAATCATATTTTCATACTCAAGCACGGGGTCTTATTTGTACAGGGGGCTTAATTGTATATGTATAATTTAATTTATTTATTAAAGCAATAAATTGTCCTTCTGCGAAGAACATCATCAGGAATTGACCATTAACAAATAATTTAAACAAAGCAATTTTAAAAAACTACCAGCTTAATCACTATCGGCTCATATCTTGTCTCGTCTATTATTGCACGATATTGTTGAATATTATTATTAGACGACGAATGATTACGCTGTATGTGTTTATAATTTCTTAAATTTATTTCTTAATAGTCAATTCCTGATGATGTTTTCCGAAGAAGGACGAAATATTGATATGCAATGAAGGCGTCGAGCTGGAAAATTGGTGAAAATGTCAATAGATAAGAACAAATATTTATAACTTTTCCAATTGCATTCCAAGCATTTCAAAATTGTAGTCTTTTTAAAACAAATGGTCGTTGATTTCTGTTGAAATTAAAGTACACAATTTCCCAAATCAGGGGAGAGAGGTGACACTCACTGATAAGGATCATTTTTGAGAAACTTTTACATGGCTATTTACGCGGTAAGCCGTGCAACACCAATGAACAACCTCGTTTTATAACTGATTCGGTTGTGACAAAATTCGGTTGGAGTAACCGAAACTGGTATTATTTTGGTTATAGTAACAGAATTTGGCATCAATTCGGTCACAGTAACCGAATCTAGCCTTAATTCGGTTGCAACGACCGAATTTGGTGTCAATTCGGTTGCTGTAACCGAACTTCTCATGAATTCTGTAGGTACAACCGAATTCATTTTCAATTCGGTTACAACAACATAACACTATATATTTAAAATCTAACGTTGAAAATTCTATAATCAAATATTATTTTAAAAACAATTAAAGAATGTCAAGATTCTTTTTGCGGTTATTAAGAAAGGTAAGTAAATTATGTTTTGTATTAAAACGTAGTGCATTAATTACTCAAGCAGATATCAACAGTTTTCAAGTTTTTCAAGGTCGGCCATATAAGATATGCTTCAATCGTCTGTATACAAAACGGTTTTAGAACATAAATCAACCGATACAACATATCCAAATTAGTGCGGTGTTCCATGATGGCCGGGGCTTGAAAAAGGGTACGAAGAGGCATATAAAACAAATGTATTACCCTATAGATTATCCAATATATATGACTCTATTTTTTCGCTTTTAAATTTTTTATAAGAATACAAGAAAATAAATCCTGTATAATAAAAAAAAACTTTAATAATTCATATGTGACACTATCTAAATTCGGTTGTAACAATCTCTAATGAGGCTGTGGCAACCTCTAATGAGGTTGTGACAACCTCTAATTCGGTTGAGATAACCTCCTAATTCAGTTACGGCTAATTCGGCTGTCGCAACCGAATTTTTCTGTGAGTGTAAGCTCAATTCCGAAATCCAACGCGTTATCGGTGGGTTACAGCCACATTTCTGTGAAAAAGTAATGGAAAATTTCATGAAAATAGTAATGGCCTGATAATTGGAACATGTTTTTTTTTTTAAATCCAATAAAAATATCCCAAAAAATCCGTGTCTTTACTTTAAAGTCAAAAAGTGCATCTTATATATATATAACGTCTTTTTTGAGTTAGATTGAGTTTTAGTATATAGTTTTTCAATGAAGGGTTTAATTTTATAATTGGCTTTTAATTTTTGGTAGTTATTGTGATTTAAAGATATGTATTTTCTACTTGATCTCACTTTGTATATATGTATATTAAACCGTATTTAAGTAGACCCTTTTAATAACTAATCATGAATAACACATTATGTAAGTATGTCATTGTTCAATTCCTTTCTGGCCCACTGTTTGTTTTATTTTGTCCAGGAGCTTCGTGTGCAACATTGGGAAACCAACACCAACCAACACAAAAGACACTGTACTTAACAAACCTAACAAGTAACTCCTATTAGCATATTTATGTAAGTTAATACCCAACGACCAATTGGTAAATTCTAAACGGCCACAGGCGATGGACGGGCGATGGCGGCCGCCACCTTATATATTTTTTATTTTATTTTGCTTTGTGGAAGTTACACTTTACGACTAACTCGTTCGTATCGGTATAAAGTAAAAGTGACACCACAATACGGATAAATAATATATCTGCATGTGTGGTTACATCAGACATATCCATTGTTTTAGAGTGAATCGTTTTTAATTATTGTACATTTCTTAAAATGAAGCTGTTTACCAAATTTTAAATTCTTACAACGCGTGACACAAATGTGTCGTGATTAAAATAACTAAATGAAATTTAGTTACCTGATCGTATGTGAACGTGATTCAATATTCGAATCACGTGAATGATTGTGCGAGAATGTCATCACTAAAATAAATAAATGGTTTCCCACTACATCCCATGAAGGGACCGGGGAGAACTTCTCACAATCACTGAGCTGTGCGCTTTCCAGTTTTCACTCACTGATTGGGACCTACAGTTTTACACCGATTCCGAACGGTATTTTGAGAAGCTTTACCATGGCTATATACTCAATAGTGTAGTATAGTGCTATTTCAAAACCTAATGAGGTAAGATGCCTGACATATATTAATTAAACAAACAAATAACTAAATTAAACAAATTTAATATATTTCTCCACTGGTTCTATCCCTTAACCTTTTCTCGCCAGTTGGTAACACCAGTGATACGAAGAAATTCTTCGGCCTGGTCTTTCCAGCGGAGTCTTGGTTGTCCTCTTTTCCTGATTCCTGATTCGTACGTTATCGAAAATCTTTCACACTGGCCCCTCTTCACCCATTCTGATAACATGGCCTTGCTTTCGCCTTTGATTCGCCCAGTTATGTCCACCCTCAGAATACAAATTATATAGCCCTTGGTTCAAACGACGTCAGTACTCGCCGTTTTCTTTAACAACACCATATATATATATAGATTTTTTCTCTCGAATACTCCCAGGTGTTTTTCATCCTCTTGCTTTATGATCCATGTTTCCAAGTTTGTGAGCCATATGTCTAGACAGGTAAAATGAGAGTCTGGTATAGCTGGACTGTTCCCTTTCGAGAGACAACTTTGATCTTAAACTGCTAGCTGAGTCCAAAATATCATCTACTTGCAAGCACAGTCCAAAATCGCATCTACTTGCAACTACTTGCAAGCACAACCTTACATTTCCTTCGACGACTGTCAGCCCCCTTAGTGATGGTGACCCTATCGAGTACTTAGTTATGAATCAGTGAGTGAAAAATTTGAAAGCGCACAGCTGACAGGTTCTGAGACCATTACATACCTTCATGGGATGTAATGGGAAACGGTTTTATTTCTGACGTTATTGTCTTTGATCACGGCGAATCCAAGGGAGACAAATTCATCTACCACTTCAAAATTAAATCGGTTGGCGAAGTTCAAGTCCAGACCACGTCGAGAGGTTTGTCTAGTCGTTGACACCATCAATTTTGTCTTGCCCTTCTTTTTCGATTCTTGAAAATATTGCAGTAACCTCTCGCAAATTTCCCACAATGATGTCTATGTCGTCAGCATATGCCAACAACATATGGCTTTTCGAGTTGATAGTCTTGTTCATATTTCATAGAAGTTTTCTCATTATTATATCTATGTTGAAGAGGTTACACGAAAATGTGTTGCCTTATCTCAGTCCTCGCTTGGTACAGAATGTTTCGGCGAGATCTTTCCTCACTTTCACTGGTGATTTGTTGTTGGGCAGCGTCATTCTACAGAGGCGGTTCAGTTTTTCTGGAATCCCAAGTTCAGTCATAAAAAAATGGCTTCCCATTTCAATCCATGAAGGAATTGGGGAGAGCTTCTCACAACTCACTGATTGGCACGTACACTTTTATACCGGATCCGAACCTTATTTTGAAAAGCTTTTTCATGGCTAAATACTCGATAATGTCGCCGTCACTATGCGAGGTGACCGGCTTCGAAAGAAATTTAAGGTGGTTAGAGCAGGGATCGAACCCAGTATCTCAAGTACAAGAGGCGCGCACCCTTGCCAAGGCACCACCCACGGCCAAAAGTTCGTACAATTTTCCCCGTGTGGGGCTATCGGAAGCAGCTTTGTAATCGACAAAAATATGGTATGTAGCGATTTGCTGCGGGAGGGTTTTCTAGGATTTGGCGTACCGTGAATATTTCGTCAGTCGTAGACTCTCCTGGTCAAATATCACACTGAGAAGGTACAATCCAGTTTTCAACAATTGGCCTTAGTCTTTCACATAACAAGCTCGACAGGAACTTATACGCGATGGATAAAAGACTAATACCGTGATAGTTAGAACTTGCATATCTCAACCAGTGACTACAAAACTAGACAGCGCACAGCTCACTAGTTGTGAGAAGATCTACACAATCCCTTGGTGGGTTTAAAACTTTAAAATGTCGTGAGTGGTTGTGCGATATTTATTTGTTGTCTCGCGAGAGTGTGTGATTGTGTGAAGTTGGGAAATAGTCGTGCGGGACAATTTGGTTGAGAGCGTGAGTTTTAGTATTTATGGTTGATAATTCACTCACGCGCACACCTCTACTAGTTACCCAAAGCACTTCCAAAAAGGTGTTTGTCATACTTAATTAATAGAGCTAATTTTGGTCACAGGGATGGAAAATCTGATTCCTTCTACATTTTGAAACCATAATTTGGATAATCCAATTTTCCCCTTAATTTCGCTTTGATAGCTTATAATTCGTCTTAAATGAGCCATTCTAATTTACATATGCAGTATATACTTTCATACTCACTCATATGTATGCAATTTTGTACATATTTAAACACATTCAAACTAACAAAGTTTAAATTCAATATGGAAATCGTGCTGTTATGTTGTACTCGTAGTATCTACTACTTGAAATGCTTTATATGCGCTTGTGTATTATGCATTGTAACTATACAGGACGGGTGGGGGAAATGTGAACACAGAGTAAAACAGGACAAGTGTTAATGGACATGACATGCAATGGTACTTGTAAAAGGAGCGATTTTTCAATGCACATGAAAGTCCAGAGAAAAACTTTTTGTTTTCAAAGAGCCAACAAATAAAGTTAATTAGAATTACAAGTAGTAGTGGAATTAAATTAAGGTGGGAAAATTCGTATGATTTAAAGTCGGAGTACTTGTTTTGATTTACAAAGTGGGGTTTGGAATTTGATGCATAAATGCATTTGTTAAATAAAAAACTAGAAATTCGTATGAATTTAATAAATTCATTCAAAGTTTATTGGAGTTAAAGAAACTTGATAACTCTGTTTCAATCTGTTCCCCTATTTGCACTGCTATTCTGTCCAATACTATATCGCTAGACTATTCGGAATATGTTATCTGGTACGACTGTCTTTATTTATATTTACTGGAAAAACTCAGATCCCAATTACGTTCCATGAAGAGATAGGGAATTGCTTCCCGAAATCAGTGAGCTGTGGATTTTTGGATACAATGGCTACGACCTACAGTTTTCCACCAAATCCGATCGCATATATATTGAGAAGGTTTTTTTTTTGGCTAATTAATCAATAGTATCGACGTCACTAAGTGAGGTGGTCATTAACGAAACAAAATAAATGTAGTAAGATCGAGGATTAAATCCTCGTTCTCATATACAAGAGTGGCGCCCGCTAGCCATTTTTATTTCCAAATCTTCAAGAAAGAAAGAAAAGTACTTCGGCTTTCTCATATATATATGATGCTTTTGTTATTTTTGAAATGCTTTTGATCAGCTGACTAAATTCTTTGTTATACTTATACAGTTAAAAAGCTGACATTTCAACCTTAAATTCATAGACGAATTTAGTATAGACACATTTATTCGCTCAATAAATTAAACGTCATAGGTATAGGTATGGTTGCAAGTAAACATTGGATGATGGAAAGCATGGGTCAATAATACCAGATAGAGGCAACAGTACACAACGTCCAACAAAGGAGACACAACCTCATTTCGTGTTTCTGTGGCAAAATAGTTGTGTTAAATACAATACAAATGTATACCAAAGATAAAAGTCAACAAAAAAGTGCAAAATACATTTAGATTTCACAGTTCTATACGAAAACGAAATGAAAAAGTTAAGTAAACAGTTATTGTACCTCCACCTGCTGTAAGTTAATTATTGTCGAACCTACGACGAAGAGTGTGAAATGAAACGTCAGATGAGAGAATAAATGTTTCTATTCTAAATTCTTCTATGCTTCAATTTGTGATATGCGACATTATTTTCTGCTATCAGTTTTCATTTAAATGGTTTTGTGAATATGGATGATCAAAATGAGCATTTTCATCATGACATGACTTAACTTTTTCATTTAGTTTTCGTATAGAACTGTGAAATCTAAATGTATAAGTATTTTGCACTTTTTCCTTGAATTTTGTCGATAGTAGCAAAGGAGCTGGTTAACCGATTTTAGCAGTTTTTCGGTGTCGGTTTTGGACACTCTATCCACTCGTCAAATTCGGGTGCCGGCTGGAGTACATGAGTTTTGCTTTTAATTGTTTCGAATTTGTTTGACTGCTGGTAATTCTGTTTTTAAATTACTTTATTTGTACTGGTTTGTGGCTTCGATAGGCATTGGGTCGTAGTACTTTCATATTCATAAACCTGTACTTTATAACATATTTGAAAACCAAAACTTTCAGATATGAACCAAATGTTTTGAAAATAAGTGCAATTGCCAATGGTATTGAAATTTTTTGAATTTGCATTTGGACAGGTAATTCAAACTAAACTACAAATTATAATTGTCGTATAATTAATTTACGTCATCTATGGTAAACATGCATGCAAAACATAAAAAAATAAATAAATTTAAAAAAAAGTAAAATAATAAAATTAAAAAAAATTTAAATTTTTGGAATAGTCAAACTGAATATATTATGACACTACATTAAATATAAACTATGGTATTTGCAAAAATTTTAATTTTTTTTATTTTGTTTCTATTTTTGTTTTATGTTAGGGATGCATGTTTAGCGATAAGATGTTTCATTGGCCGATACATTCCATATATGGTAGAAGATTGTGAAAAATTGCGAGTTTTAGGTACTTGGCACCATAATTTTCGATCTCAAATATCACGACTGGGTGCCCCGATTGTTACAAACAAAAAGTTCCCGATTCGTGCACAGTATTATTAAACATTTAGCACCCATATTACACTTCTTGATGATTTTTCCTCATAGTACCCCATTTGAACCACCATCTCACCATTAAATCGTGGAAAAGTCTGACATGTTATACTCGTACCTTTTTAGAACTGTACCGAGTTCAGCCAAACGACTGTTATAATTAGAAGGAACTACTATTTAATCTAAATATATTTTTTGTTACAAATCTGAAAAACTTCAAATTTCACTTTTTCAAAAACATACTATATTTTGGTGGATTTTTTAAACTTCTCGCCGTTTAATAACACTGTGTGTAATTTTTTAAGTCATGGCAAAATAACCATATACGGACACCACTACGTGATAAAAGACTAAAAAAAAAAGACCCGTGTTTCCCAATTTTTCCCAAAGTCATGCACTTTTTTTTTAGGGGCGCCAAAGATTTGGGGCCTCGGTATCATTTTCGTAAACATGTGATCATTTTCTCTGGCTCATATCTTGCAAACCGTTCAGAATTTCAGGCAAAGTTGTAGCTCTTGTCATAAAGAACCAAAATTGCGAACATATAAAATCAAAAAAACTTCACCTTCCAGATCAAAATCGCAAAAAACTTAAAAAAAATCGATTTTTTTTACCTTTTTTCCCGTGTTCAGGTCCATATGTAGCAAACCGTTAAAAATTCAAGGAAACAATCAACTACAAAAATTTACCTAAGATCTCAATAAACAAATATAACATATAAACTTCCTAGAGATGATTCTTAACAGTGTTTAGGTAGCACGCAAAAGTGAAAAATTTGCCGAAAATTTTTTAATTTCATTTTTTTTACCTTTTTCTCCTGTTCAGGTCCATAGGTAGCAAAAAATGAAATATGCCTGGCCAGAACCATGTGCATTTTTCAGTCTATGTTGTTGTATTTGTTCATCCACACTTCCTCTTTGGGAAGCCGCCCTTATCGATGATCCCTTGCAAAATGTTGATGACCTTCAAATCACAGCAAATCTTCCATTTATTTTCGTAATATTTGATTTTTTCCATTATATCTTTCAATTTTTCATAGCTTTCTTTCATGTTGATACCCATTGCTAGCGGAATGGAAGGTTTTCGGTTCGTCACATGCAACAAGACTGCTTTCAAGCTTGAAACAGAACCATCAATAAATAATCTCCACTCACTAGCGATGTAGTTCATTCCCATTTTTACCACCAAAGCTTTTATATCGTTGCAGTAAGCGAACGAATTGTCATCATTTAGAGTGTAGAGCATCTGAAATTCAGCTTGTCGTTTGCGGTACGCCGTAGAGTTAACATTAGCATGTGTGAGTTTTCTTTGCTTTAAAAAAGCTGCCAAAAATATTGCAAGTCGCTGCGATAATCCCAATATGGCCACAATGAAATCCATTTCCATTTGTGTTATTAGTTGTGGTCCATCTCTCCCTGTTTGGGCTAATAATCGGTATCAAATGGATCTTCATAAGTAACACCACTTGCTGTACTCATTGCTGTAAATTCTGTAGTACGATCTGGAGTTGGCGGCCTTGGTGATACAAAATTTTCAGGTGCAAGCACTGGTAGTGTGGCTGTTGCAGTTGCTTTATAAATTTTGTTCTTCTCAGAATGTCGATTTAGACGACATGTGTAATTTACGCATGCATAGCAACTGGTTGCATCATGATCACCTGGGCGATTAATCCAGTTTACCGGCTTACAATACTTCATAGTACCTCTGCCTCCACTCAACCATGCCATGAGATTGTTATAACATTGGCGACACACTGTATTAGGTGTGTAATTTTCACCGGTCAAGGGCACTTCTTCGAAAAACAATGTATATGCTCTTTTGAATTCACTAGTTAAAAGATTCTTTTCCTTCTGAAATCTTGTAGATGTTTTTTTCTGGTTTGATGACCGCAAACGTAGCAAAATAAATCAATATTTTCACACTGCATATTGAAATTGTCAGTTGCCAATGTTGTGTGCGAATTATACTGTAGCACTTTCTCTTTTTTGACTTTCACGTTCACTTTATAACTTTCACCGCTGAGCTCTCGTTGACGTCGCGCTGTGTAATGCCTCGATGTGAGCGTCGTGTCGCTCTTATATTGTGTGCTGCGTCCCTTGTTGCGTGTGCTGAGCTTACTGCATTGCCTGTGCTGCTGCTGTCGGGGCATGATCGCGTGATACCTAAGTGCTACCTAAACGGTGTTAACCCTTGGACAAACACATGGCATATTTAATTTTAATTTTTTGCTACCTATGGACCTGAACAGGAGAAAAAGGTAAAAAAAATGAAATTAAAAAATTTTCGACAAATTTTTCACTTTTGCGTGCTACCTAAACAGTGTTAAGAATCATCTCTAGGAAGTTTATATGTTCTAGAAATTTGTTTATTGAGATCTTAGGTAAATTTTTGTAGTTGATTGTTTCCTTGAATTTTGAACGGTTTGCTACCTATGGACCTGAACACGGGAAAAAAGGTAAAAAAAATCGAATTTTTTTAAGTTTTTTGCGATTTTGATCTGGAAGGTGAATTTTTTTTTGATTTTATATGTTCGCAATTTTTGTTCTTTATGACAAGAGCTACAACTTTGCCTCAGAGAGTAAATCGAAATTTTGAACGGTTTGCAAGGCCCCAAATCTTTGGCGGCCCATAAAAAAAAAGTGCATGACTTTGGGAAAAATTGGGAGACACGGGTCTTTTTTTTTTAGTCTTTTATCACGTAGTGGTGTCCGTATATGGTTATTTTTTTTCGTGTTGCACTGTGTAACTGGATTGTACTTAATAAAGTCCAAGAAACTGTTGAAGTATTGAATAAAGATTGAAAATGTTCCAGAACATTGGAAAATAGAGATCAAATTCCAAAATCTGTAAAGTTAGAACGATTGAATGGGGAAGGTTATTGTCACTAAATTAACCAAGAACACTGTTTTATTTAATTTAAATTATGTATTATTTATTTATTAAATTTTGCAGCATTTTGCATAACGTACACTGAACGGAAAAGCATCGTCACAACTATGAAAATGTTCATCACCCCAACAATTTTTGTCATCGAAAGTGAGCTAACGTAACGTTTCAATCCCGCTATGAAACTGTGTTCATCAAGCAAATTGTTCGTTAGTGTGGTGAAAGTATGGTTGTTACTGCAATGAATTTACTTCATTATTGCAACGAATTTGTTTCGTTGCTGCAATGAATTTGTTTCATTGTTGCAATGAATAGCTATCGTTCTTGCAAGGAATTTGCTTCATTCCTGCAATGAATTTGTTCATTGCTGCTATGCACTTGTTTCATTAGTGCAACGAATTCGAGTCATTGTTGTAATGAATATGTTTCATTACCACAATGATTTTGTTTCATTGCTGCAATGAATGTTTTGAAGTGTGTGTGAAATTATTTATTGACAATTGTACATAAATATACTGTTAGTATTACATTGCAGGTGTTTTGATAACAATTTTTTGAATTTTTGTTTTCGAAAATCTATTTGTTAAATAGATTACATCCATTTCATGTTGAAACATTCGTCTGGAGAAGATTGTGGTTGTCGAGGGGTTGAGCGTTATTGTGGCCGTCATATCCAGGTCCTGCAATTAAAAACATATACGAGGAATTTATTGTTAAGATTTCTATTTAAGACGTGGACATATCTATGTCTGTACTTACCATGAACATAAGCTCTACTCCCCTATGATCTACTCCTTTAACATAGAACCACATCATTGTTTTGTTAAATCATCCAATTGTTGTTGTGTTGAGGGTTTTGATATACAATTATAGCGCCAAATTTCCCCGTCATTAAGCCAGTGATCGCTCTGTAAGCATTTTCCTCAACTGCTTTTTTATTTATTTTAACCAAATTTGTTAAAGTTCCGATTGGATTCATTTGACTGTACGTTGAATTGTTATTGTTTATGTTCGTGGTACTTTGTTTTTTGACTTCGACTGCCCGAATCCAAATACCAACGCAACGAAACAGGCGCAACCGAATTATGATTAAAATTCGAACATTTTGTTGCGACTTGTACCGTCACGCACATACACACACAATAGTTCAGTTACATATTTTGGGGTTGTTTTTCTGCTATCGATGCATCACTTTCTTTGCTGTCGTGTTGCTCCTTGCATTCTGTTTATTTATCTATTTGATTTATCGATTTCCAAGTTACACAAACGATCACAACAAACAAATAAATTCACACATTTTAGATTTCACAATAAAAGATAATTATTAATATAACTAGTCTGTTTTAACAAATTTATTTAAATTATTCCGGCGGAGAAATATGTCTACCACTTTCAATTGTTGCAATGGAACTGAGTTAAGATGTGAACGTGACCCACCACTCATGCTCACCAATTTCTCTTGCTTGCTCATTTTTTCGACAGCTTCTCTTTCTCTCTACCATCGTAAAAATTAGTTTCGTTACAATAACGAAATTGTTTCGTTAACTAAAAATGTTAACCAACCTCCAAAATAAATAAGTAATAAATATAATCTATAAAAAGTAAGAGATAAACCAAATATCAGTAGTTTAAAACTCATGCCTTTTTTTAATTTTCAACTCATTTTTCTACAAAATTCAAATTAAATAAAATTGTTGCAGGAACAACAAGTAAGTTGTTGCAGTAACGAAATGAAAAATTGTCAAAGAAGTCAAGTATGAAATTTTTCGTTGCAGCGACTATCAAATTGTCGGATATACGACACTTTTCACTATAACAACGTAAAAATATTAACGAAAATGTTTCATCCATGCGACGAAGCGATTTCCTTTCAGTGTACGGTGATGTATTTTTAATTCTTTGAAAAAAGTATAAAAAGTCAGAGAATACGCAAGCTACGATTTTACCTGACGTGCCCAACCGGTACGATATTGTTCTCTAGAAAAAAATACAATCAACTTTAGGAGTTCTATTGTTATTAAGCGGACGCAACTAGAATAAACTGCATTCAGTGTACGGTTTGCGTAGTTTTGTAAAAAAATTTCAAAATGTCTATAACTCGAAAGCGGAGCTGCCCATTTAAAAATTACCAATATTTGCTTGTTTCTAGGACGTTTTGATAAAGTAGTCTACATCAAATGGAAGTAATAGTGCATTGCACTTTGACTACGTAAGACAGGGGTTCCAATCTTATTATTTTTTTAAATTATTACTATTTATTAATCTACTACTTTCAAATTACAGCAATAGAGTGAAAAAATCCTAAATTTAATCGATTTGAAAATACATGTTTACATTATCGCTGTTTTACAGTGCAGCAACAATTCACACTGTTATTTTTGATTTAAAAATATACTTTCAACCCTGTCTAAAGTACATCCGTTATATTGAAGTGCGTGTGTATATAAAATCATACAACTGTACTCAGTGTATTTGAAACAAAGTATTTCGTTTAAGAAAACGCATGTCAATAGGTCAGACAAGCTTTCAAATATATGTATGAGAACATATGTAAAAGAACATATTTTGTATAAATGCATTATAAGAGGAGAAAAATTCCCATTAAATTCGTAAACACCGTGAGTCCATATTATACGTACATATATATTTATGCTACCGAATGCAAGATAGTGGCACCTATGGATAAATGCAATTAAAAACTTCTTAAATATTTGTTCATAATTCATATACCTTGTATTTTCCTATTATGAAATATACATTCCAGAAGTTACCAATTGATTCTATAGTTCATACATTTCTGTTGTAGTTGTACTGTAACAAATATATTTTCCATAAGTTAACTTTGACCTAATTGCCAATTTATGTTAACAAATTCCGAAAAAATGCGATTAATATAAAATTGATTAATATAAAAATTTCGAAAAGAACTTAAAATATTGTTATAACATTATGTTGTCTTTCGTTCATCTGTCCAACGACGTTCAGCAATTAAAGCAATCTTAACACCTTTTCCCACTTCTCATTCGGTAACATTCTTGCCCTTTGAATACCCAAAAAGGTCAAAATCATACAAATTTGCGTAAGAAATAAATGCAATGCAGTCATAGGTAAAGTCCATATCGAACAATGGACAATTGGAATTACCAACATCTTGCAGATATACGCAAACATTGAAGCGCGCGAAATATCTTTAGAATAAATATTCAAATTCAAGGTGATCGTATGCAAACATCCACTCACTATCACGTATGTAAAATGGAAAGGAACTTCTAATTTGTATGTTCGTCTTCGCAGGCAAAAGGTCAGAGGCTGCTTGGACAACATGACCATCATCAATTGAGAATGTCACTAGACATCCAGCATCTGTGTCAACACACAGTGAAAATAGCTGGAGCAACTCACATTTTGGGTAGGATCCAGGTAAATATGTACACAACATTGTCGCTTTTTAGCACGCGGTCAATTGTTCGAGTGATTGACCCCACGAAATAAGAAAATTAACCTTTTTTCATTTCATTCCAGCTCATCTCTCACTTTACTGTAAGAAACACACAAACGCACAGAGAGTTCGCTTAAGGGATGCTCGTGAGCATCAAAAGATCACAGTCATTCATGCGCCAGCTTAGGTAGCGCCACACATTATTGTCCCCTCGAAAGTGAATCACGAACTCTAGTGAAATGGTCAGATTTTAGTTGTGTCAATCGCAAGACAATACAACAAGAAATAAAAGGACATTTGGGTAATTTTATGCCGTAATTCGAAATTTATTGTTATTTTTGTATGGCAACGTTTATGCGTAATTCTTTCTAAAGTTTTTTCTTCGAATAAATTTGCGTAACCATTTACCTGAACCTTCCAATACCGCAGTTCTATCAATTCAGGAATCCATCCATTTAAATACTTTCCGGAGGGGTAGTTTATATGCAAAATTGTTAAAGATTTCCGAAGTAACATATGCGACGCGTCCTTATAAATCCTTGCAGTGGTCAGCGTGAGAATATTTTGTGAATATTCTCCGTTCGGCGTCCTGTGCTGGTCAGTTATATTCGAAGTTGGCCCTTTCTTTGGTGGTTGCCTGTGGCGTTGCAAAGCATTAATCCGATTTTAATGAAGCATAACACTTTGTGGTCGCCAATGAGTTTTGCTTTATTTTCATTCTTTTATTTTCCACATCCAAAATGTGTAAAGACATATTAGGATTTTATGGAAAAAAATTTAATCAAGGATTTCTAAGAAAATGTAATACTAAAATTAACTGTTCCTTAGGGTTAATGCAATAAGCTCCATATTAATCCAAATGAAATGAAAATATATACAATTATTTTGCTAAAATTAACTGTGACAGATTAATAATTTGAAATGGGTTAAGATAATTTTTTAAGAACCAGTTTTAGTAAAACTAATTTCAGAAAAAAATTTCAAAAAACCTTGAATTTTATCAAGTTTATTACGGGAAGGGTTAAGTTTAATTGATCGCTCCAATTTAGTTGTTCAATTGCCACAAAGGCTAACAATTTTTTTTCAATCTTTTTGATAGTCATGATTTTTCATCTGCAAGTTCTTTGAACTAGCTTACCCAGATCTCCTGCGGTGCACTGTGTGGGAATTTATGAAATTATTAAAAATTAAAGTGCATATGAGTATAGCAAGACCACACTGATTAACTGATTTCGAAGTATCGTCATGCTGGTAAGTTAGCGAAAATTGCAAATACTTAGGCGGAATTTGAAGATTATTTAAATTGAAAGGAAGTCGAGAGTGACTACTTCAGTAGAATAATTGAATTTTTTGCTTAAAACTGAAAAATAAACTACTTAAAATATCAGTTGCACCCGTAGTAGGAAACTACCAATGTTTGCTATGAACGATTACTTATGAAAGCTCCACAATGACCACTTCCTCTTTCATGTGTCGACGTGTAATCTCGCTAAGTATTGGAATGATAACAAGTAAATCAAAAAAACCATAGTAATATATAAATGCCAAATTACACAAATATGCCAAATTACACAAATATATACTAGTTAATTATCGCACGTTGCGGGATTGGGTCTAGAAAAAAATTAAACAAATTTTTTGTTTTAACACTATTATGCTACAACCCACTATTATCAACTATATTGTTTATTTTTGCTTTGGTTTGTGTCTAGCTTAACGGCTTGGATCATAAAGAAAGAAATTAACTTCTTGTTTAATGGGAACTTTTCTAGGTGGAGCCTGTAACCAATATTTAGTAAACATTGTAGTTTTGAACCCAATAAAAGTGAACGAAGTTTAAAAGAAGTAACATTTTTCTAAATAAGTGTCATTTTTAAAAAAAAGAAATTTCTCAAAAAATACCTACTCATATTCTTAAACAAAGTACCTTTTCATAAAAACAACCCTTATCTTAAAGAAGTACCTTTGCTTAAAAAAGTACATTTTCTTACAAAAGAATATTTTCTAAAAAAATATTTTTTTTTTATAGATGTTGTTTTTCGACCTTATTTTCGTTTTTATTGTATTTCTAAATCTTGAGCCGGAAAATTTAGAAATACAATAAAATTTTTTTTTTTTAAATAAAAATTTTAAAAAAATTTTTTTTAAAAATTAGTTGAGATTTGTTTATCCCTATAATGTGTGATGATATGCCTAAATACTTGTGGAGAAGGGAGCTGATGATATGCCTTGGTGGGCATTGAAATAGCTATATCCCCAACCATCCACCATAATAATCAATTTCATATTATTCTTTCTAATATTTTTATTAAAAAATACTTTTTCTATGAAAACCGAACAATTGAATCGAACAATTATTAAAAACATAACAACTCAAAAGATCGAATAATATAAACTCAAACGGACAAAATTAAAATGTTCGAGCGTTTGGTCGTTTATTATTCAATATTTCGCTGCCCTTTGGATAGCATCGTCAGGTATACAATCACAATTATTAATTAAAACGAAATTAATTAACAAACAAAAATTCGAAAAAAAAGTAAATTTTCTTAAAACAAATTGTCGTTTCTTAAAAAACTACCTTTTCTTTAAAGAGTACTTTTTTTGAAAATAAACTTACTTTTCTTGAGATAAGTACCTACTCTTAAAAATTTACCTATTCTTGAAAAAAGGACCAATTCTAAAAAAAATCCATTTCTTAAACAAGCCTTTTCTTCGAAAAATTACCTTCTCTTAAAAAATAATAAATTTTCTTACAAAAATTATTTTTCTTAAATGTACCTTTTATTAAAAATAAAATAAAAGCTTTTCTTTTCTAGAGATAAATAGCCTTTCTGAAAATAGCTAAATTTTCTTAAAAAAATAACCTTTTTCTAAAAAAGTACCTGTTGTTAAAAACAGTATTTCTTTGTAAAAAAAAATCCATACTCTTACAGCTTTTTCTTAAAAATAGTACCTTTTCTTAAAACAACATAAAAGAAGAACCTCCCTTTACTCTCTTACTTTTAAAAAAAAATACATTCTATAGAAAACAAGTTTATCACTCTACAAAAGTATCTTTTCTGAAAGATCCATTTAAATTATCGTATTTTTCAACGGGCGCCATTGGCGTGTTGGAACTAACCAGTACATAATATATAGCGAAAGGAACTTCGTTCCAACCCGGTGCCCCCGGACACCTCATGTGATTTTGTATTATTTCCCCATACCCTGTGGGTAATGAGTAATCGTTTATTACCCATCACCACGTTGACGCGTATTGGTTACACATAGGAAGGGTAAATACCAACTTACGAACTCTGTTTATAACCATAAACAAACAGTTATAACTAAAAAATATCATATGTATGTTCAAGTTAAATTGTGCATCCACAAAAATAGTTCCTCCAGACAAGTGTCCACAATTTGCTGCACGTTTGGGAAGATGTCAATAGTGGCGTCAGATTCAGATTGTGTTTAAAAATCTCACTCCAATTTATAGAAATACTAGTAAAATAAAAAAAGTCAATGAGTGTTCAAACTCACGGGCGATGTGTTAACACCTTTTTGTTACACGGCACCTGTTCGGTTTCTATGAACACGTTAGTAAATGTTACATTGGAAAATAAAAAATAATAGTTTTTGCGCTGAATGCTCTTTTGCTATTACACTTTATTTTTCCTACAACTGCTTTAACATTAGATGTAATATTGTTAAAATATATAAAGCGATATATAGTTCACTAAAATAATTGTTTTTGTTTTGGCATAAACAGAGCGACAACAAAAAGTATTGAATAGTATAGAGAACTTATTGCACTCTTTTTCCGTTCTCATGTAGGGAGTCTGAGTAAAAGATCATAAACGACTATTATTCTCTTTATAGAATATTTCAATATAAATGCACCAATTCGACAATGTTATTACATAAAACAATACAAAAAGCATAAATGTTTCAAAAGCCGTCAATGTTTCAGATCAAAATTATTAATGGACCCAGTTATAACAAAAATAGGGTATTACGTTTTGAATCATTCGCCAGACGTTGTTGTACAACAACCACGTATATGATGCTAACGGTGTGTGTTGTTTGCATGTGTTGCCTTAGACAGAATGCCCTACCCGTGCCTATAGATGTTAACACATCAAAAATCAGCCAATACGATGAACTATTGTGAAAGTGATTGCAGCCTAACCATATTACAGGAGGATGGACGGAAATCCAATATGATTTAGAGTTTCAAGGAGGTAACGAATTGATCTAGAAGATCTGGGAGAAACGGGTATTTTATTTTCTGATTTACATCCTTAGATTTATTATGTATTTGCACACGAACAGTTGAATTTTCTCATACGGTGTAACCAGATTGCTTTAGGTACTATTGATTTTAAATTAATTTGCATCTGATTCAATTTCGATAAAAACTATCTTACAACCCCTAACTAAGTTTAATCGGTACATTTTCATGAGGTCCATTTTCGATAAGGTAAATTAGAAATCTGAAGCACTGTTACCAGACTATTTTTGGCTTCCCCCAAATTTCAGACTTCCTCCCCTAAATTTTTGATATTATCAGACAATATGCCCCGTGAGCAAAATTTGACAAGTTATCAAAGACAATCATTGAACCTTTATCATAATATTCTTACTAAGCATATAGTATGATAGTAGTTTAACGAACCTTATCCTCATAATCGCATCAAGAGTCAACATCAACATTTTATTTCGAGTAAAAACTGCAACATTTATTTCACCTACTCTGTTCCACAGAAGGTGCACTAGCGCTCTGGACGACAGATGTTGTCCGATAATAGCGAAATGTTGCTTGCCGTTTACTTCTTATTAGGTTAAAATTTTACCAGTTACATTGTAGGACATTTAATTATATTCGTGGAAAGTAAAGACCTCTGAACCATGTAGAACCATCTCATCTGTCTGCAATCGCTACAAAATCCAACAGTTATTTAAATACTTCTTGCTTCAATTTCCACATCCAACTTTTGACTAGTTTGCCTAAAACGCATGTCCTTGTTTTCACAATCACACCAAACACTTGTTCATTTAATATCGTTGACATCATATCTCATTTAAAAACATATAAAATTTACAATTAACAAACCAATGATAGATTCCCAACGAAATTCAATACATTTGATACTGAAATACCGAAAAGTCATTTTTGTATTTCGCCTACTGCTTTGTGGGTGTTTCCTCTTTGAAGTGTCAAATTGATGAATTTATGTGCATTCTATTCTACTGGGAAAATATGTTTCACGATAATCTAATGACACAATAAATTATGTGGCAAAGTTTTAAATCAACTATGGACAAGATTGAAGTTTATTTAAGAATATGTTCGTCTTGTTGGTGTTAACGGAAAAATATATGTATATTAATGTTTTTCTAACGCCTGATATTGCGAATTGATGAAATCCCCTTTGTTATCAATTAAACCGCTGAGAAATCAACAATATCATGAAATCCTGACATTAAAAATTGCAAATAAATAATAAAAATAAATCTTTTTAATTTACTTCCGTATGATAAAATGTTTGGCGCTTATAAATTATTTATATGAAGATATCAACTAATATTTAGCTTTATTTAAAAAGTCTATCAAAGACATTATGTGTGGTTCTTCGGTGGGTGGAGCACATCCCAAAGGTCAAATTTAGGACGACTCTGACGCTAGGATCAGGCTGAATTTGAAAGATGCCACGGGTTATGTTGACATTGAAGGCAACGGTCGTTTGCTGTTTATAGGCGTAGACTTGCGACTTATGAAAACTCCAGAAGAAAAAGTTTATAGGGGTCAAATTGCACGATCTATGCGGCCAGTTCACGGAGCCTTTGCATGAGACTACCATGCCTTCAAATCGCTCGTGTAGAATGCAAATTGCGACATCAGCTGTGCGATTCCCATATCATTCCCATCACATCCATATCATCCAATTTTGGCCGAAAGAAGGTTATTTGCATCAGTTTGTAGTGCTCTTCGTTGACTGTGAAAGCAATGCTGTAGACCGATCGACCTACTATTTCGAAAAATTATTTTAGCGGGGTTAAAGAACACCTCTAATGTCATTCATGCTAACTACTGTAGTATAACCTGTCAAGTTAATGTTAAATTAAAATTTATAATTTTAAATATTTGGTAATAATTATGAGCAAAATATTGAACCATAAAGATATTAGGCCTGTTTTTGAATTCCCTGCTAAACTAATTTTTCGATCACTTTGTATGGAAAGCTAAGCGATATTAAGCGATTTTAAGCGGCGCTCCATACAAAATCGTCGCAAAATATGTTTAGCGGGAAATATAAAAAAGACGCTCATTGTCAGAATGACAGATACTACCTTTGTTTTGTGTGACCATTGGTGGTGCAATGGATAGCGTGCGTAGCTCTTGTACATGAGAACGTGGGTTCGATCCCTGCTAAGACGATCTTACATTTCTTTCGACGCCGGTCACCTCGCTTCGTGATGGTCACACTTTCGAGTACTTAGCCATGAAAAAGCTTCTCAAAACACCGTTCGTAACCGGTGTAAAACTGTAGAATAGTTACACTAGAAAGCACATAGCTCACTTGTTGTGAGAAGCTCCCCCCTATCCCTTCATTGGACATGCGAAACCGTTATTTTTGTATTATTTTTTCCTTTGTCTTGTAGACCTAACCGTCCTGGGTTGTATCGGGTCAAATCTTAGGTCGCAAAGGCAACGCGGAAAGCAAGTAAAAGACAACAAATTACATTTTTCTAGGCAAAAGTTTTTGCTCTCCATGCACTTCTTTTATATAAAAAGTGTTTAGTCTACAATTTTTAATCCATGAGCGACATGAGAACGAGAAAAAACCCGTAACAGAACTATCAATCGATCGATCACGCATTCCGGCAAGAATCTCTTCCATTACGCACTTAATTTTATACACGCAGAAAAATCTGTTTTCTATGTTTGTTTATTGATGCTTGCAAATATAGTACACTTCCGTTCAAATACACTGTGTTTGCTATTCACTATTACATGTTGGAGACACAATGACCAATATTTTGTAATTGGTTTTGTGGCCCACATATGGCTTTGGTTTGGGAAAACTTCTGAAGACATAAATGTGTCAGACCACAAAGAAACAACAAAGCAGCAGATTTCAAATTCATGAAAACAATGTTCCAAACATATGCATTGTTCCTGCATAATATTAATGCCATTTTTCTTCAGCGTGTAAGGTATGTTTACACCTTTTAATAATTTAACAGTACGTAAATGGACATTTTGTTCGGTAGTTACTAGGAAAAAGTGTTTTAATATCACAATTTTGGAAAAATTCGAAATTGTAATATAGAAATAATTTCGAATTTACGATTTTACATTTCCAATGGACGTGCAGTTATTGAACTGACATAGTTTCGCATACTATTTCCAACAGATAACTTGGCTTAAGATTTTAGCACTAATTTAAACTGCATTGTGGTCGAGATTATGGTAAAAACTCGGAACTTTGTTCTATACGGCTTGATCAATTTCATGTGGTATATGACAAAACTTTACTCAAATGTGGAACAGAAGTTCCCTACTAAAGTTTTCAAATAACTTCCTTAGTCCGCCTACATACGTATTATAACATCTCAAATACACGCCGCGGGCAATAAATAATATTCCAGCCGATAATCCTTGATGCCGCAAACTGATCCTGTTCAATGCAGTTATAATTCATAATCGTACTTAAGGTGGGATGTTTAACGATTGTTTTATTATTTCGAATGAGCGAGCCGTCTTGCCTAAATCGCAAGATCAATAAATTTTATTATGAAGATGTTGACAAAATACAAAAATAAACAAATAAAGAAGATAATAATAAAACACGCAACAACAACAACAACAACAACG